>CM033447.1:63510393-65910393 GCA_019425775.1 Rafetus swinhoei | reverse complement strand
CCACCCTGACTTATAGCCATTAATGGACCTATCCTCCATGAATTTATCAAGCTCTTTTTTAGACCCTGTTGAAGTCCTGGCCACTCACCCCACCCTCATCACCATGGAATCTGATTACACAATGTAGTCTCATAACACCCTTATATATTACTATTATCCCCATTTTACAAGTGGGAACTGAGGCACAGAGAGATTACAGTCATATGAAAACTCTTATTGTAAAGCCAAGTCCTTCGGAGTTGCACTCCAGTGTCTTAAACAGGAGGCCAACCAGCACTCTGAGCAATTCAACAGAGGGACAGGGGCCAGTTCTCCCCCCGTTAGTGCATACGCAAACTTCTAGCGTCAAACACAGTCATACAAGGGCACCCACGGGCCAAAAGACTCATCCCCACACCTGTGCTCTCACCAAAGGGAGAAGTGACCCTGTGACTCTACCACACCAGGAGGAGAAGAAATCCTCAGCCAGAAATTCCGCTTGGGAGAGGAGAACATCCCCTAGTGTTTGCATAAAGGAGGACAGACCCCAGTGCAAGGTCTTATCTCCTGTCCCAGTGGTAGAATTCTGCAGTATACACAACATTAGTCCTGGAATTTCTAACAAAATCTGGGTACCCCCATTCCCACTGCAAGGTAGGATTCCAAAAATAATTTGGGTCAATAAAAGAGCTTATTCTCCCCAGCTCACACTGCAGCCTCAAGTACCAAACAAGTGGAGTGGAACAGAATGGGGAAAGGCACTTGCAGCAGTGCCAAGCACCCTATTCAGATCACTTAAACTAGGATAGCAGAGATATAATTAGTATGGCTATACTTCAGGTAAAACTAAATTAAACAACCAGGGTAAAAGCAGAAAAAAACCTGAACACAGTTGGTGGAAAAGAAAAAAAATCCAACTGTGATGGAGTTTAGGCACTGGAAAACAACATCATACCATCTTGGTATGACAAGTAGCGAGGCCTGAATTAATTCTTTGATCTACATTTAAGCTTAAGCATTGGAACCAATTTGTTTGCTTTGTTTTAAAATTCAGAGAAGCCCTCTGGTCTCCCACATCATTCACATTTTACAAAAAGAAACACAGAGTTTCCACGTGTCAGGGAATAAGAGAAAGCACTTTTCATCGCTAAATCATCTGTTCAGATCTAGCCCCTGTGCATGAGAAACATTCTCTGCTGCTTCATGGCCAATGTGAAATGAATTGATCGTTTTGCTGCAGACGTGGGCATGGGTCTCCAGGTTTGTCAATTTGGCACCTATGTCAAGGGTCACAGACGGAAGGGAACCAGCAGAATTCCTTTGTGGACTCGGCACAACAACTCAAATTTCCACAGAACTATGCGATGTGGAATCCAAGCATGATGTGGCAAAGGATACGGAAAGCACATGCCATGGTAACCTCTTTTTACATTAGGGCCCTTAAAACGGGGGTATTTTCAATCTCTTAAAATGTGTATTTCCGGAATATGCTTCAGTTTCTGCAATGGCGTGTTGCAGGCCAGACACTGTACCACTGAATGCAATGGAAGTTCGCTATTGACGTCAGTGGGCACAGGATCAGGCCCAGGAACCTTTATACTGCAAATTACTTGTGCAGATATTTTTCCAAATAAGAGTAAGGCTCCACAGAAAGTTTCCCTAATGGACTTTTAGACAAATAACTCTTGCTGCTTTCATTCACCTTATTTGTCTCTCCAATAGAAAGTTTATTAAGAAGATGGCTCCTCCCCGCAACCCAAATGTACACACCATTAATGCCCTGAGAAACCACTGTGAGAGAAGGCTGTATCAAGGCAAAAGCATTTCCTATGGCATTAGTAACTCATGCTTTATTGTGCTACTGACTGAAAAAGGCTTTTCCAGTATTTTTTTTTAAAGGCTTGGTTAGTTTTTGTGTGTGTTTACTGGCAAGTCGGACCAGAAACAAAAGATAGGCCGCCGTGCCAAAAAAGATTTTATGACAACTTGCCATCTCTATCCTATAGATGTTTAGTGTTGAAGAAAAGCAAAATACTCTACCAAGGGTTTGGGAGGGAAGAAGAAACCCTGATCTGGAGGAAACAACAAAATGCTAAACAGAACACCTTTTGTTTTGTTTTTTTAAAGGGATGCCCACACACATGATTATTATTTTAATTAACTAAGCATCTCAGTCTTTATCTAAACGCAATTATTTAAGGGTCACTACTCAAGCATTAAGAACAGCTTGCTCAAAAGCTCAGCACTTGAAGAATCACCTTAAGGAAATATATTCATCTCATTCTGTCATTCCTCCACCCCCTCCTTTTGATACACATGGACATCGAGACAGACGGGAAAGGTCACTGCGTCCTAAATCGTAATCCACTTGCCAGACATGACAAGATCCAGAAACGCTCTGCTAATTCTTTTTAGCTTAATCTCTGAAACTGGAATCAGTTTACACAAGACCACAGGTGCTGAAGGAGCGGGGAGCATTAATTTGCAGGAACAGAAACAGGTTTCTCCCAGGCTGAAAAGGGCTTTCATACAAATGATGAATATACCTGCACAGAGCCTTGTTTGGTGGTGGCAAAGCGGGGGGAGGGGGGAGGGGAGGGTGTGCATGTGACAGAAACACAACTGTATCATTGTGATACCAGTTTCATTTGTGCTAGAGAGAGAGGAGAAGTAACATGTGCACCACATTTTTTTTTTGCCAAGATGCAACACCCCTTCTGTATACATCATCTTCCTTTCCCCTCTCATAGCCTTGTACATAAACACTCGTGACAGCGCTCATTTAAAAGCCAACAGCAGCTGAAAGCCCTTTATGCTGTGAAGTAGGCTACAGTCATCTACCATGCAGCACTCCCCTGGGATCAGCCTAATTGTCAGAATGCTTTGTATGTAACATCAACCACTTACCAACACCCCCTTTACAAAATGGAACTGGGGGGCATGGCATCACAGTGGAAACCCTTCCTCATTCCTTACCCCCTTTCCTTGTCCCCACTGACCCCATGTTATAGGAATTCTTCTGCCCCTCCAGGACTCCCAGAGGCATAGCGAGGGTGTTATGCGCCCGGGGGAAGGGCAAAGGCAAAATGTGCACCACCCCCACCCCACCCCCGCCGCCACTGTGCAGCGGGGCTCTGACTCTGGCATATGGCCGAGCCCGACCCTGGGAGAAGGGGGGGAGCTTGTACTGCATCTCCCCCCGGCCCCTCCAGTTTGGGGCCGGCCTCCGCACATACTAACCTGCCGACGGAGACAGAGGAGGGTCGGGCTGGGGGCGGAGAGGCGGGGAGGAGGCTACAGCCTCCAGCAGCAGGCAGAGGAGGAGCAGGCGAGCTGAGGGATGACAGGGGGAGTGGAGGGAGACTAAATTGACACCCCCCTAGCGTGGCACCTGGGGGGCAACTGCCCTCCCCAGGCAAATGCCCTATCTGCTAGGTCACTCCAGAACCCATCCCACCTCCCTACCTTCAGCAGGTCCTTTATCCTGCTCCCCTCTCGCTATGCCACTGAGGACTCCAGTCTTTTTAGAGCAAAGCAAAGTGCCCTTCTACCTGACATTTACAGAGTCATTTCAGCCCTAAAACAACACATATGGGTACGTCTACACTGCACACTTATTTCGAAATAAGCTATTTCAGAAAAACTATTCCAAAATAGCACGTTTCAAAATAGCACGTCTACTCTGCAGGGAAGCCGCAAAATTAGTCCGAGGCAGGCTTCCCTAATGTAGATGTGCTATCTCGATTTAAAGTCCCAGGAGACACTGGGGAGGAATAACTTAGAATAACTGGTTTATTCTAGTTATATATAGACTATTTCGAAATAGCAGCAGCGGAGTATCTATACACACCTGATTTTGAAATAGCTATTTCGGAATAGGCATTATTCCTCGTAGAATGAGGTTTACAGATTTTGGAATAAGCCATCCGTTATTTTGAAATTGTTTCAAAATAACAGAATGGCTGTGTAGACGCTTGCATTGTTATTTCGAAATAATGCTAGTTATCTCAAAAATAACGGTGCAGTGTAGATGCACCTATACAGGCCGAACCTAGCCCACTTCTTCTTATTCACCAAACAGCACTGCAAACTGGGAGAGTTCTTGTGCCACAGTGTTTGGAATGCATAATTTTGCCTCGCTGCATAGCACTTAGGCTAAAAATAAATATATTTCATATTTAAAGTTCAGAAGGTTTTTGTTTTGTTTTTCTGGGACAATTTAATTTTCTCATCATGAGGGATACATTTGTAATTCATTGTAATATCACTTTTCCTCATACATTCCCTCTCTATGGATGTGGCTGGCAGACAGATCACCACAGGAGAGCCATTAGAATTTAACATTGGCTAATGGACATACTTAAAGTTTCAAATATCCAAAACTATCCCCATCACCACTACCCCACTGCAAAGAGAAAAACCCAACAATCCGTTGTTGTTATTGTATCAGAACAGACTCTTTGCTCTAAAGGTAAATGCATAGGCTTAAGGACAATGTTAAATATCACAGATTTTTGAAATGATTAGAAGGATTTTGATTATTTGCACAGCACAGCTTTTTTAATTTTACAATCTAATTCTGGTTGAACAGTCTGTGCTGACAGGTAATTAAGTGAATTGCTTTGAAACACTGCTTATACCAGCTACTTTAGCTACTAAATTTAAATTGCAGTTTATAGCATGTATCATCACAATGGTTGCAATTTATAAAAAAATCCATTTTTATTTTGCTAGGTATTAATTAGAATTAGTGGTGCCAGACTGACAAGCTGCTAATGTCTCTTCTCTATCCACAGAACAGGTTTAGTCAAGCCAGCAATATTACAAGCTTCCCCTAGAGTTAGCTTTCAATGTACCTTATCCTGTGGTATACTGAAAACCATTAAGATCGTGCTCATTTTAAGTTTTATGGGGTTTTCCTGGTCCTGACTACAGCCTAGGGGCCTCTTTTGGGAACCATTTGATTGGTCTAGAAACAGACTGCCAAGAAAATGGTGGGTTGAGTTATGGCCCAGTCTGTCTTATTTTTGAACCATCTGCCTGCTTCATCTCTCTGGTTTTGTGCAGCGGGTATAAGAGGCGGGGGAAGGCAATGCCTTCCCAAATGGCCAGGCATGGCCCCGCCCACACTCCATCCCCAGAATGCCTACTGCTTCAGCAGAGCGCCTGCCAGGAGCTGTGCTGATGTAGTAGCCATTCTGGGAGGAGGAGTGTTGCTTCCCCTGGGCTTCAGCCACGCTGAGGCTGCAGACGCTGAGGCAGTGTGCCCTCCCCGTGTTGCGCTGGGGCCAGGGAGACTGGGATTGCACACTGCCTGCCCTCCCCATGGTGCTCCGGGGTCAAGGAGGCTCCCTTGGGGGGCTGAAGGCTTGCCCCTGTGCGGAGGGGGGGCTTGGCTCCTCTGGGGGGCGAGGCTTGGGGCAGAATGGGTAAGGCTGGGGGCCTGCCTCCTCCTGCCCTATGTTCACCCACCCATGATTCC
Source organism: Rafetus swinhoei (assembly GCA_019425775.1). NCBI lineage: Eukaryota > Metazoa > Chordata > Testudines > Trionychidae > Rafetus > Rafetus swinhoei. The sequence continues at coordinate 65,904,932 of CM033447.1, read as the reverse complement.
AAGCCTAAAAAGTAAAGTAGTAGTACATTGAACTTTTCAGCAACAATACTTCATGTTTTTATCTCCCTTCTTTTCGCATGCCATGAACATAACACATCAGAGACCTGAAGAGAGCATCTGCTCAAGAAGAAGAAAGGATTCACGCCCAATCAAGCTCCAGTCTGTATGCTGAGACTATCAGCAATGGAGCTAATTGGTAGGAGTTGTGAAGGTGATTTCTGCTGTGTGTAGAACTGACATGGTCTCCAAACACATTTCTTTATAGTTCCAATAAATACATCATTCAGATTCACCGCATGTCAGAGAAGCCTTTCTTAAAATGCCCATCTGTATTCCTGAAGCAATTTTTCTTAAGCGAGGGGAAACAAAGGAGTTGGATGCTGCATAAAAATTGAGGCAAACAAAATAGGACCTTGCATTTCTATGGCAATTTTCATGCTAGAGGTTCCTAAATTACTTCAGACTTTCAACTATATGATCATCCACCTCTGAAATGTGCAGCCCTAGGGCGGAGGTGGCTTTGGAACTTTGGAACCTACACAACAGTGTTAGGAATTGAAAAGTAACCTGAAGTTCAAGGAGATTTCACTGTAGCTAAACAGAGCAGTTTAACCAAAAATATAAACACTGGACCAGAACCTCAGCTCCTGTAAATCTATTGACTTCAAACAATTTATACCAGCTAAACTTCTGGCCATCAATAGTTAGTTCATATTACACCACAATACTGTCTTTTGGTGGAGTCCCTGGTAACTCACCAGCACACACCCTGTCATGTAGTCTTTTGGTGGAGGACTTGGTGATTTACCACTGTGCCCGTTTATTTTAACTTCAGCAAGTTGCCAATTGAATATATATAGCAACTTTTTCCATTATAAGTCAAAGAAAAACATCCCACTTCTCCAGCTCATATTGATTAGGAAAAAAAAAAGTATGAGAACCTAAATAATAGAATTTTACTGTCAGGGGGATTGGTTGTCTGATGAGCAGGAAAAAACAATATTTGCTTGGGACAGAATGCTTGTTACAGTTCAGATGAAAAGCAGAGCATATGAAGTCTGAAACATTTTCACGAGGATTTCTTTTATTAAAATAGTCTTACTCAGAGGAAGACCTTTAGTTCAGGTCCTGAGTTTTGAGCTCCTTGGGTCAACTGCAAAGTGATGACAGAATATCTTTAATCCTTCTTAAATGCCCCCACACTGCCTGGCACTTGAAGAAGAGTTGCTGGGCTCCAAAGGGATTTGACACAGCCCTCCCTCCTACACACGTATCCCATGCGGGGAGACCTTGGAGGATGGCAGACTCAGTGTGTGTGAGGAAGACGGCAGATCTTAGAGAACATTCGCAAAAGAAAGCCTGAAAATATTTTGAATGGCTAAATGGTTCAAATCTAAGTGTAATTATGAAAGCTAGGCATGGCTTCATGCCAGCACATAGAGATGCAGATTTAATCATAATCAATTCACATAGCATGGCACTGTTAGCCCCACAGCACTTTGCAATTTAAATACAGAGCACACAGGACTCATTTCTTCCACCAAGGAAATGTAAGACACTGGGGTGCATGGGTTTGAGGCCCTGATTTAGCAAAACACCTAAACACATGTTTAAGTCTCTTTGATTTCAATGGGCCTTAAGCATGGGCTTGGAGTATGTGATTCAGCATGTGGCTGAATCAGGGTCTTGGAGCACAACACTTTATAAAGAGTTTAAAACAGGAAGCTAATTACAAAACTGTACCCAACAAAAACTAAAAGGCAGATGGGGAGCTAGGGAGCAGATCTGATAGGCAGGTCCTAACTCCCCAATTCGGAACACTGAAGCTGACACCACTAGCCATGTGAAGTAGTAGCAGGTGATATTTTTATGATCACTAGTGATCAGAACCTCTGTTTCATCTGTGTTCCTAATGATGGCACCTCTAAACGCACAATTCCTCCTAAAAGCACACAGGTTCTTTCCACAACCTTATTTAGCCTACTAGATCTTATGAAATCATAGCTGAATGTTAAATATATAAGTCCTTGTTATTATCGCTACAACATTAATGAAATTAATGGTATTCTCCTTTATTAATAGTCAAAAGTAGCAAGGTAGTCCTAATCATACCCTATTGTATGTAAACGAAAGCTCTGCCCTATACAGATGTACTCTTTTCCTGTGGATATGGAAATAAAGCAATAGCTAGAACTATTTGTTTTCTGACCTCCAGGTTCAATGAACAAAATTCATTTATTTAAAGCAAGATACAGATTTTATATTATTTTGGTGAGCCAGTGAATAGTTTAAATAGGGCTTCATTCTGTTACTGTCTATTTATTCATGTATTGGGTCATTAATATCTTTTTAATCTGCTACTCATGGTAGCTAGGACAAGGCATGAAATAGCTATTGTGTGAAGCACAAAGGCAAAAACCAATATAACTGGCATATTATGTTTGTATGTACCAGCTCTGCTCCCCGGGATTTATAGGCAACTGCTCAGAGTGTTGCTGAATGTTCCTGAATTTAGGGCTTACAATTTTGAACCAGCTTATTTTATTGGAATACTCTACTGAGTAAGTTACGACATTGTGGGCCTGATTCTGCCCAACAGGAACAGTGTGAGACACTGGACAGCCTATACTGCATGGTAGGCTGGGACTTCAGGAAACGAATTAATAGCAACTTTTCAGGCAGCGCTCCCAAGAAGTCTATGGGAGTTCCACGCACAAAAGCAGCTAAAAGCACCACGTAAAAAGAGTATAAACTACAGAAGGCATTTAAATATCATACAAATAATCAAATAATGCTGCATGCTATCACCAATATTTCTCTCTGTCATGTATAAAAACCAAAACAAAGAACAAGAGCCACAAACACCAATCGAGTCAAAGGACTTCTGGTGTTTGTCAGAAGAGACACGGACAGTAGTTATTTTCCAGGTCCTCCCTCTAGATCTGGCTTCTTTTCCTTGACTATTTTAGCATGGGCTCCTGCTCTTCCTTTCCCACTGCTCCTCATGACCCTTTACTTGGTTCTCTCCTCTTCTTTCTTTACTCACTTTCCTATGGCGACAACACTCCTTTGCTGACACAGTTTTAACTGGCATCTCTCCTGTTGCGGTAACTGCCAAAATCTATCCTCCAGCTCTGACCTCTCCTCCCTACATCCTTATCTCCGGGCTGCCTCTCTGGTATATGCATCTGGATGTCCCATGGTCTTTACATATTCTGCAAGGTTAAAACTGGCCTTTATAACTTTAGGGACTCTCTCTCTCCTCTCTCCTTTACCCATCCTTGTTCACAGCATCGTCATCCTTTCCACCAGTTTAATTCCTGTCTCTCCCTCTCCTCCTCATTTAAGCTCTAGTCACTTTGTCACTTCTTTTTCTGCAATCTCATTGGTATTTACCCTGAAATGCAGAGGTCTTGGTAGCTCTCTTGGATCTACTGCTACATCCTCCCCATTTCAAGTCTCCCTTGCCCCTGTCATCGATATCAAATGCAAAGACTTGTGACATCAAATGCAAAGACATCGATATTAAACGCAAACGCCTCTTCCACCATTCTGACTACTTCACACCTTCCTTTAGCTTCCTCAACCTGTTACCTCTTTGTACGTCTAGACAGCAGCGTAATTTCGAAATAACTTAGACCGCGTCAAAACAGCTGGCAGTTATTCTGAAATAGTGTCAAAATACTGTCAAGCTGGAGGAGTGCTTACTCCGACTCCTGTAACCCCCATTGTATGAGGAGTAAGGGAAGTCAGAGGAATAGTGATCTAGTTCGAAATCAGCGCTGTGTAGACGCTCCCTATTTCAAAATAAGCTATGCAATTGACGTAGTTCAATTTGAGTAGCTTATTTCAAGTGAAGCCCTGCCCTTACTTTCCACAGGAAGTGCATACTTCTTCATCCCACTTCTTAAATGCCTGCATGGCTCCCCAGTGACTTCTCCCCCATCCACACTCCTTTCTCCCTCTCTCCTACTCCTCTTCACAAGCAGCTAACGTTGATTGTCCCATTCATATCCTTCTCCAGCTTGGCACCTTCACAGTTCTTTCCGCATATGAATCCCTTCTTTGAAAAGGGCGCAGCTGATGTTTGTACTTAAATCACTTGCCTCCAGCAGCCAGGGCATTAAGAAAAATACTAACATTGTGAGTCTTGAAATAAAATTGCAAAGCAATTGCTGGCACCACTGCTTATAGCACCAGATGCACAATCTCACTCTACAATAACATTTCTTTTGAGTTCTCGGCGCGCCAGTAACATTTCTGGTGCATCTCTGAAGTGGAGGAAATGTAGCACTTCCATGGGCAGGAGAGAAGAATGGAAAGGATTTTCAAGGACTCCACACCAGTGCAAAAAAGAAGAGAGAAATCAATTAGTGATCCCCCAAATATCTGTAAGTGAAGATTATGAAAGGAGAACATATTTATTTTGAAATGCGTCCTTAAGTGATTTTTTTTTTTAAATCTTGCCTTTTCAGATGATTACAGAGAAATTTGCTTCCTCTTAATACATAAGCTGAACAAGACAATTTCACAGCAGCATTTTAAAATAGCGGGACATTTATTAAAGTACCCTCTAATCCATGAGACACTTGTGTAAAATCTAGAGTCTGCCACTCCCCCATTAGTTAAACGAGGAATACCTGGGACTTGCACCGCCTCACAGTGGATGTGAAATGGTACCACTAATATACCAGAGAGTGGAAACCTCAGATGTGGTAGCACCTTACCCATATAAATAGGTACACAAGATGTAAGACAGCAGAGAATCAGAACAAAAGTGAACAGAAAAGATTGAAGTCTATGGGAGTTTTGGCAAAAACTTCAACAGGACCAGGATTTCACCTCAGGAGTCTTCAGAGATGACGTGATACATTCTCTCCACAGAGTCCTGGCCCTCAGAAGGAATGTAAGTGCAACACAGATGTACACGTGAGCCAAAATTTCAAGAGCGGTAGTAGGCAGAACTGGAGAAAGTCTGTCAATAAAACCCAAATCCTGCTGTTCCCTGTGTCTGTGCCTGCAGCTTTCATATTTCTGAATTCCTTATAGACATCATCTAGCTGGCTAAGTGGCTGATTCCTGCTTAGTTGCATCATAGTCAGATGTTTATCCAATAGTAACGATTTAACCACTTTTTACCTTAGATCACATGGCTAGAAACTTGTTTATTTTATTGTAATTTTCCCCCTCCATTTTCCTATTAAAAAGATGGTTAAGATTTCATGGAATTGGCTGTTCCCACTTTGGGGAAAGGAGAAGACTTCCAGTTATTTGTCCAAATTATTGCTGCTCGCTACATTTCCTGCCCCCCTCCCCTGCGCGTGTACACACACGCACATCAGGATCTCTATGATTGTGACTGCTCTTTTGCATGCGACAGGAATGGGTTTTTCTGAAGTATATTAGAAGGGCTCCCTTAAATCTGTCCCATGTTAGCTTTAGGTCTACCGTAAGTTTAGTTCTACACTTTGCAGTATGCCATTGGGGTTATGTTTTATTTGTACAACTGTTTAAAACTGCTCTTCTTCTTTGCTGCATTTTATGGTTTTGTTTGCCTCTTATACTCCTTAATAAAATATGTGAACACTAAGACATCCAGAGTACCAAAGCTGATTTGTTCAGTATTGATTGTTACGCTGGACTGATTAAGTACGCTTAGTCCTGAGAAATGATGTGCAATTCCTGTCCCGTAGAGCGGCATACACGGTTTAATGCACCTCTCCTGTAGCCATATGTATCTGTCTGTCTTGTGTTTCTCTCTGATGGAATATACAACAATTCTTAAACTGGGCCAATCTGTTACATTTCTCCACATATATTTTGAATGTGTCTAAAAGCTCTATCCCGGGGGGGCCTTTTCCATTTACTCAAGTAAATCGCACAATATTGAACTGCAAGGGACAAAGGCCTTTTCATAGAGTTTGAGCAGGATGCATTGTAGACAGCTCTGCCCTGGCTTCAGCAAGGTTCAAGACAAATCACCCCTACATAGCACATTACTTCTGAAATGTATGAGTGCTTATAAATATTTTCATAGTGACTCCATGGAAAGGCAAACAGGGATGTTTCATCTTTCTAAAATAAGTTCTCCTTTTCAAGTAAACTCTGAAAAGATGCAATGTGAGAGCACTCCCTTCAGTGCTAGAGTGACTTTCCAAACACGAATCATTAACACCAAATGCTAGGGAAGAATGCTTTTTTTAGGCTATGAACTGATGGCTCATGTAAACAGCCAACACAACTTGTGAAGCGGAGACTGAAAGTTCGCACTTCAATCCAAACATTTCACATTTAAAAAGCAAAACTCATTAGACACGTTAAACACTCATCTAATCCTTAAATAGCTGAAGATATAGCTTGTTTCTAACAGAAGAGATACATTTGTGAATCTCAAATATTCTGTTGACAGGTGGAATTTTTCACCTAGGAATAGTCGTGAAAAACAAGAGACATCATTATACCAGAACGGCAATGAGAGTTTTCCCCACAATCCTCGCTACGCCCACGGCTATCTCTTGAAGGTACAGAATGTGGGTTGGAATCCAAGTCCCAAAAAGTTGTTTCTGGCTCTTTTAGTGAAGACAAAGTCACAGTCCTGTGTTTATGACATCATAAAGGGCAGTCAAAAAATTAATAACCATAATAATAGCTTTTATTTTCTAAGCCCCTATCTGCCATGGAATTCTTAGCACCTTATATAAAGAGAGCAATAAAACAATCAAAAGCTCATTAAAACATAACAATAACCATAAATAAAACTTTACCAATAAAATAGCAGACACTGAATTTCTTTCAATATAAAAACAAAGAGTTTAAGGCCTCATTGCATAAGATTAAATTTGTCCCCCTCCTGAAGGGCCAGAGAGAAAGCATCTCATGCAGCCTGTCCTGCAAAGGTGAAGACAGAACAGCTGGATAAATCCAGTGTGTTAAGCGCTTTAAAAACCATTAGGAAGGCCAGGTATCTGCTCCAAAGCATTTCTAACCTTGTTACACAGCATCATACAAACACAGAAAGAGAAATTGAGGGGATCCAAAACAAAGAGACTGAGAAGTGAAGCATAATAATTGTTTTGAGTGGTTCCATGACTTTTGTTTGCATTTTCTCCTAAAATAAAAGGAGTTGAAGTTACGAGCAGTATCTCTTCCAGCCTGGACAGCACCAAGATCACCAGCTATAGATGATACACTAATGGGCACTTTAGACTGATAGATTTTAAGGCCAGAGGGACCATTCTGATCATGTGGCCTGACATCCAGCATAGCACAGGCCAGAGATGGGCCAGTCTGTATTATGCCCAATAACTTCTAGCTGAACCAGAGCACATCTTTTAGAAACTTCAGAGGGGTAGCCGAGTTAGTCTATAACAGGAAAAACTTTAAAATATTTAAGTTTTTCTATTCTACAGGAAAGAATTAATGGACACAAATCAGATATCCGAAAAGGCAATACACAAAAACCTGTTGGAGAACACTTTAATCTTCCTGGACTCTCATTAATGGATCTCCAAGGCTACATCTACACTGCAGGCTTCTTGCGCAAGAACTTTTTGTGGAAGAGATCTTCTACAAAAAGTTCTTGCACAAGAGAGCGTTCACACTGCCATGGACACTCTTGCGCAAGAAAGCTCTGATAGCCATTCACAGAATGGCCATTAGAGCACCTGTGCTTTTTCCGATAGGGGTTTCTTGTGCAATAAACCCCTGTTATCTGTCCACACACGCCTTTTTGTGTAAGAGCTCTTGTGCAAAAAGGCTTATTCCTTGTAGAAAGAGCCCTGTCTTCTGATGATCTATTGTACTTTTTCTTGCACAAATGCACTTGTAGCGTGGATGCTAGGAGAGTTTTTGCGCAAAAACTCTCCATTTTTGCACAAAATCTCTGTAGTGTAGACGTAGCCTAAGTCACCGTTTTGTTTCAGACCAATTCCACAAGCCAAATACACAGAGAAGGGTTGGAACTTAACTTCATTCACAAGTTTAATTCTTATGCAAATAGTATGAACCAGGATATTGGATGGCTCGCACCTTATCTTACACATTTTTAATGACTTAACCAAACAAACAAACAATGAAGGTGCTAATGGTTCTTGATGTCTGTGTAGAATCTGGTGTTGGTCATCTTCCTTTCCAAGTGCAAACTAATCGTTTTTATCAGCTTCTTGTAACTATTTAGTCTTTAAGGTGCTACTAGACCAGTGGTTCTCAACTCCTTTCAGTCCACAGACCACCAGGCCAATCAAAAAATTTTCGTGGACCACCTCCTTTTTGAGACATGATAAAAAAAGAGCAGACAAAAAGGCATAAAACAGCCTAATGGCAGCGCCTGCTCACACCGTGTGACTTTGGACAATGCTCCTGTGGCCCACCAGTTGGGAACCATGGTACTAGACTATGTTGTTTTTTAAGTTTTTCCTGTTACAGACTCACTCGGCTATCCCTCTGAAGCTTATCTACTCACTGTCTCTTTTTTCTTCCTCCCCTCCATTTTTTTTCCTTCCTCCCCCCTCCCTTTCCCTTATTTATTCTTGGATCTGGACTTCCAACACTCCTGTTATCTGAAGAAGTGGGTTGTGCCCACAAAAGCTCATGATACCATCTACACGTTTTAGGTATCAGAGGGTAGCCGTGTTAGTTTGAATCTGCAAAAGCAACAAGGAGTCCTGTGGCACCTTACAGACTAACAGATTTATTGGAGCATAAGCTTCCATGGGTAAAGACCCACTTCGTTACAAGCATCTGATGAAGTGGGTCTTTGCCCACGAAAGCTTATGCTCCAATAAATCTGTTAGTCTATAAGGTGCCACAGGACTCCTCATCGCATCTACATGTTTTGTTAGTCTTTAAGATGCTACTAGACTATTTGTTGTTTTTTTAAGTTTTATCTTTTAGAAAGACATCCAAAGGCAGGATATCAGATAAAGGAAACAAGACCCTTTCAATCCTAGCCCCTTGTGCCTCAAACACAAGACCATTCTTCCATGGCACCAGCTTTATGATTTCACTGCAGAATCAAGTACAGAAGAACAAGAGAGCTCTGAAAGAGATGGTCTGCGCATAAATAACGCTGATAATATACTAGTCTTCCATAGTTTGGAAAAGCATAAGTCGTGACTATGTAACTCACACACCTACTGGGTGTGGTTCACTGTCCCATCTAACAGCACTGAGACCACTTACAGAGAGAGTGCATGCATCTGCTTTATAGCCTTAGCTGAGCGTGACCTGGCTTTTAGCTTAAGCAGTAGCGGCTCATGCACTAAGCTCCAGAGGTCCTAGGTTCAGTTCCTACTGCCAGGCTTACAAATACATTTATTGAAAAGTATGGTAGATTTTTTTAAGTGTTCTCCAGTTCCTTAAACAATCTCTCTGCTGAATTCAGGTCATTAGCCTATGGTTTTAATAGTGTAGGCACAAATGTATTAAGAAGCAGAAATGAATCTGTGCTATTTTCACTATTATTTGTGCCAGGCCAGGTGGAATCATTAAAATGTGGATAACAAACTTCCATTTATTAAACAACTTCTAGCCAAATGAATTCCAAAGTGTTTTACCAACTGACTGGACAGCCATAACTGTAAGGAACCATTCTGATAGGCTGAAGTGCAGGAACTTGGTGGGGGTGAATGCAACAGATACAGAATACACTGCAAAACTAATAGTTTAGAATAACAGATACAAAACTAACAGATACACTGCAAAACTAATAGTTTAGAATAGCATGTTTATAATGCCAACATCACTGCAGGTAGGACAGGCAGAATGTAATTACTCAAGCTGGAATGTAGCCAAGACAAAATGTAGCATCCAACAATAAGTTTCTCCTTCCAGCGTTACTTATTGCTAAGAGATGGATTCTAAAGAAGTGGAAATTTCCTGCAATGATGAATATTAGTCACTCGTACACTGTGGTCAGGGTGAGCTCAGTGTCCTACAGCAGATTCATTTCTGAGGTAACTGTAATTATATATTGGCTTTGAACACACACACGATCCAGACATTCAACCCAAAGTTCTTTTGCTCTTCCTGAGTATAGCTGTGTGTGGGGCCTCATGGCTTCTTTCTCACCCGCACCCTGCCCTATGTAATCATGCTAGAACGCAGGGAAAAGAAAGGGGAGAGGACTGGCCAGATTTCACCTTTTAAAAATGGAGAGACATTTAACTCCCACCCCCAACACACACACTATGGATCTGATTCTACCCCCTATTTCCCTGAACAGGCCCTACAGAAACTAGCTACTCAGTACACGTCAGGAAAGCAGATTCTGGCCTTCTGACAGAAGGTTGAGCTTTTCTCCTCTCCATTCCTATACATCTCTTTGAGCTGGTCCCTAATAAAACAGCTATCTGCCCTTGCTGAGATCCACTGTTTATTACATTACAGGCAGAGTATAAGCATCTCAAATCTCCCTCAAACCAGGGAGGAAAATGTTATAATTAAATTGCAGGGGATGGGGCAAAACTATATATAATATAATAGATAATAGAGAATAATATGTACTAGACTATATAAATAAATAATAAACTATAATATATCTATATCTATATCAGAGAATGTGTGCGTCTGTCTGTCCATGAATCTGCTTGTTTATGAACTCCTCCTAAACAGTAAGAGCTAGTACCACCAAATTTGGTGTCCAGTTTCCTCTTATACTAACTTAAACCAAGGTCAGGATTTGGTTGTGCCAGGAAAACGGGATGTGTCTGGAACGGGAGGGGGCAGATAAGAGGGACTGTTATACCGCAGAGAGACCAAAGGGGGGCGACTGCACCAGGAATAGAATGGCCAGCTCCGGCCACAGCTCTCCATGTTGCCAGTCATTAGCCCCAAACTGCTCCCCCCAGCTGCAGTGGCCCCCACACCCAACCCCTGCCCTGACTCCTGCGTTCCCACACCACTAATCCTCTGCCCTGAAGGACCAGAGCCATGCCGGATATGTCGTCTAGTAGTTCTTACATTTATATTTAAATAGACCATATCCAGTCTACCACTGAACCTGATCCCATTTTTATTCTTGAAACAAACACTGAGATCAGTGACATGAAACATCTGGGACTTGGCGTAGAGTTGGGACTTCTGTCTGCCACTAGATGATTAGTCATCCTCCTTGAATTAACCACAGACCACCTTTGGAGTCCAAAGGGATTGGCTCTTTTCCCTGGGTCATTTATTCTGCTCCTCAATTTCCCTTCTCTTTGGGCCTGAATAGCACTGTCGAGGGCATGTCATCTCAGAAAAAAAAATAGGTAGGGGTGAAGGAGAAGGCAAAGTTATAGCAGTGTATAGAACAATATATGTGATTATATTATAACCCACAACATCTGGAGGGAGGCACAAAGCGTGCTAAAAATGGAAAACTTCACTGTACATGTACCTCTATGAAAATGTTGTGGGGAAGTAGAGAGAACTGCCTACCTTGCCCCATAACAAAAGATTCCCTTTGCTGGCCTCATAACAACTGAACTGAGTTCATTTACATTAACATTACATTAATAAATAAGTACATCATGCAATGCCATGTTAGGCTGCTATATAAATAAAATGAGAATGGCTGAAAACAAGGGGGTCCCTCTTTCTTTAAATCAGTTACAGCTTTTCACATACAAACATAACATTTGTCTCGCATCTTTTTCTCCTTTCCTCTATCATTTGCCACTATCTCTGATAGCACAATCCTGCATTTGCCTTCCCTTTGCTGGGAATTTAGAAAGAACCATCATTCCTTCTACATTACACCCTCATTACAACTTGTCGCTCCTCTGACCACCAAGCAAGATTTTTTTAATGCATTTTCTTTTTAAACCAAGTTTTTATGTTAAAATGTGGATGATCCCAGCTAAGGTTCCCCAGCGGAAGCAGTTATATTAGAGTGAGCTTTACTCTGGGCTGTATATTGGCAACAAACACAGCTGTACATGTTGTATTGAAATCCTGCTCTCTCACTAGCCTCCACTGCAAAGTATTACTTTCAGTGCTAGTAAAGCTGCAACAGAAATGGTTAGGGGACTGAAGCACATGATTTAAGAGGAGAGGCTGAGGGATTTGGGCTTATTTAGTCTGCAGAAGAGAAGAGTGAGGGGGGATTTGATAGCAGCCTTCAACTACCCAAAGGGAGGTTCCAAAGAGGATGGAGAGAGGCTGTTCTTAGTGGTGACTGATGATAGAAGGAGGAGCAATGGTCTCAAGTTGCAGGGGGGGAGGTCTAGGTTGGATATTAGGAAATGCACTATTTCCCTAGGAGGATGGTGAAGCACTGGAATGGGTTGCCTAGGGAGGTAGTGGAATCTCCATCCTTAGAAGTTTTTAAATCCAGGCTTGACAAAGCCCTGACTGGAATGATTTAGTTGGGGTTGGTCCTGCCTTGGGCAGGGAGGTGGATTAGCTAACCTCCTGAGGTCTCTTCCAACCAGAATCTTCTACGATGTCATCCACTCTGATGTAGCAAAGTCACAATGCTGTGATCCAGTGAGACCAATATTCACGCAAATCACAAGAAAGAACATTACTGACCAGCATACTAAAAGGGGCACGTGCATAACTTAGGGTATGTCTACACTAGCCCGCTAGTTCGAACTAGGGAGGCTAATGTAGGCATTCAAAGTTGTAAATGAAGCAGTCAAACATTAACTCGAACTAAGTCCTTAGTTCGAGTTAACTGTTACACCTCATTCCACGGTGTAACAGTTAACTCGAACTAAGAACTTAGTTCGAGTTAACGTTGACTGCCGCGTAACGCGGGCAGTTAGTTCGGACTAAGGGGATTTTAAAATGGCGCCCAGACGGGAAGATGCAAATAAAGCCCGGGATATTTAAATCCCGGGCTTCATTTGAAACTTTGAATGCCTACATTAGCCTCCCTAGTTTGAACTAGGGGGCTAGTGTAGACATACCCTCAGGAAGTGACAGGGTGTAAATTAATTTCTGAATACTGTGTTGGTGTAGGAACTATTTTCTGTATGTTTTAAAATAAGTGCAATACAGGCAACCTGCTACAGCTGCATCTTTAGGCTTTCATCTAAGATGTTATTGTACCATCTATTACCACTGCTAAAAGCTACAGCCATTAACTTTCTCTTTGTATGGTCACGTGCTGTATTATGTGAAAGAACAAGATGGAGCCATACGTCTTCACCTGGCTTCCCTTTTTTCACATGGTAACAGATGGTCACTTGGAGCTATATATGCTAAGAGTGCCACTAACATTTTTATAGCTTCTGCTCTCAGCCACACAGTGGGTTGTTGTCACCATACTGAAAAGTGTTGCTGATGGAGGTGGGCAGAGAGACTCTGTTTTCTAGCCACCTGCTGGTGAAATAACATGAGCTGAACCAGCTGATTCCCAGAGGAACCAAGAAGTTGCCATTCTAAGATAATAAAGTTTTAGTTACCTTGTTCAAAGCCCTAAGTGAACTGGGTCTTATATCCAATGACATGGCAGGTACATTCAGAGAGAGGGAAAATTTGATTCTTAAGGGCATTCGGGGGTCTCAATGGTTCATACACCTCATATCATCTAGAGCTCCAGTGTCTGAATTGACCTTGCATCCTAACCCAAGAACTGACCAGTCCCCTGCAGTGGTATGGGGGGAGGATAGGTGACAAAGTTCATTTTACTGTATTTAGCAAGGATTTATCTATAGCACCATGGTTTCATTTACTTTTAATGTCTTAGGTCCTACTCCTGGAAATACTTAGGCAGGGACGGGTTTGCAAGATTGGGGATTTTATTTAGTATTTTAATTCCTGTTTCAGCCATTTTCTCTAAATGCTACAGCTGCTTCACAGAATCCTAAAAGTTTGAGACAGAAAGGGCATTAAATCAGCTAGCCTATCTCTGTGCCAGTTGCCTTAAGAGTGGGCAAAATTATCTGAACCATCCTGCAGAACAGGCCAGCTATGCTTCATGACAGCCCAGCTTATGAGAGATTTCATCTGAGAATTTAAAGCACAAATATTTATGGGCTAACAGTAGAAAAAAAAACCATAACAAATAGTTTGCTGCAAAGATGATCTAATTCCCTTACCTTGAATAAAGCCGTGCAAGAAGTGATAGACGTATAACTAGGAACATCTCTACTCATCGGTATTCTACAGGCTTCTCTGATGCGTCAGCTAATACGATTCACTACACTGTTAGCTTCCCAAAGTTCAGAAACATAAAAAGAGTTCATTGGGTTAATTCAAGCCTTTTGGTTACAATAGCCAGAGATTTAAAAACAAACACACACCTCAACCAAAAACCTCTCCTTTGCTCACACTTCCACCCACCCTCAGGATCTTGGGGATGTTTTTCTTCAAGCCTCTGCTCCTGGAGTTATATGATTATGGGACATTCTCAACTTTTATTTTAGAACAACAAGGTAAATTTCCAGCCCTAGTGGTCTCAGGGGGGAAAGGCTGAAAATCTGAACCTCAACGGCTAAGAGGGAAAAGGCAAATAAAAACACATTTATTCTTTTTTTTTTAAATCTCATTATTTTTAAGACAACCTCATGGTTTCTGAATATTTGGGATTGTCAATGCTGTAGTCACTGCTTGCTTCCTAGTTCCTTTCTTCCCAAACATACAGAAACCAGAAGCAGACCTGCTACTACCTCTAGTATAAACAGCATTCATGTCTTAGGTGTAAACACCGCTTGTGCCTGTTGTTCACAGATGATTACTTATTATCACATGAATTTTAAAAGTTCCTCCCCAAGCATCTGTGAGAACAAGATCAGTTGCCTGAACAGTTGGCAGAAATTAGTATTTTTTTAAAAGGATAACAAAGATGGCTGGGTCAAACCACAAGCTGGGTTTAATGAACATGACTGCGAATAAATTGGCTTGCTATTTACTCAGCTCTACTCTTTACAACATCTCCATGAGGCAGATTAGTATTATTTCCATTTTGTTACCCCCCAGACTTCTGCTCAGTGAGCCATGCCACTCTGAAAAAGCGGCCTTTTCAGAGGCTTTTTCTGCAGTGCACCAGAGAGAGACCTAAATAAATTTTACTGGCAAACTATTAAAGGGGACTAGTCTTCAAATGCCAGCAAGAAAAAAAATCTGTCTTTTGGATAGCTATGCAAGGCTCCCATTGAATTAGAATCTGGCCCTTAAGATGGTTGTAACAGGGACCCAAGCCTTTCCTATTTACACTGGATGAAAGGAGCACACTGTACTTTGAATAAGCAAATTAATAAACATTCTGGGTTTTAGCAAAGAGCTACCAGCAGTCAACCAGTATTTCCCCTCCCTCTGTGCCACATTTATCATGCTGCATGATGTGAGCCCTGCTGTTTTTCTTTTCTTCGGTCCTAGTATTTTAGGACAGGCCCCACAGGGAAGCTGGAGGCCAGGGTGTGTGCCCCCTCCACCAGCAATGGGATGAAGCTGATGGCCCATCCCCTAGTCCAGGTGAATCCAGGGAGAAGCCATCAGCCTGAATGTGCCACCCCATCCCTGCCTCTGGCCGGACCTGGGCAACGAGGGGTAAATCCTCTAGTATGTACATATGTGAGTCAGGATTTTAACAGTGTGACCTGACAAAATTTCATTTTGGATAATCACATCAGCCTACTTAAAGCTTCTATGAAGTTCCGGTTGGATAGAATAATCTTTGCTTCCCTGAACAGCAGTGTTTCCGTGTGCTGTTATATAGATGCTGCATTCTCTCTCAGCCATGGATGTGCTTCAGTGCTATTCAAGACATGCCTCTCTCTCTCTCACACACACACACACTTACTTTTCTTTGAGTTCTATTATAGCTCAACTTTTATTAACACACCTTTTTCCAGTGTAACCCGTTGTCTTACGTTTTCTTACCAATCTTGAGGGAAAAGCATATTTTTTGCCAAGAAAACTCATAGTGTAGATGTAGCCTCAGTGTGAAACCCTGGGAAGAGCTGAGGACTTCAACTCCCATTGACTTCATTGGAAGATTAAAGTGCTCAGTACCAGGCAAAACTGGATCATACTGCCAAATTTAGCCTTGGTAATTCATCAAAATGCTGCCAATACATGTATAAATTTCAATGCATGAGGCCCTGTGCACCACTTAAATCCCACTGAAAACTTTTGCACAGGAATGCATTTCAGCCTGACAGCAGGGAAACTTAAGATGTCACAGTCTTCTGTATATCCTACCGTTTGTCACACTGACTGTCATACTATTCCTAATGTTTATCTGAGCCAGAGCTGCTTTGCTTTTGTTTAGTTCTAGACTCTCAAAGCACTAGAATTCCAACCAAAACCAGAACATTAATATTAGGCATTTGTTTATTGAGGCAAACATTCCTTTGCCTTCTAATAGTTTGACAGGACAAAGGTAATCCAACATCATGAGCTGAATCCCAGAGAGTCTTACAGATATGTAGGTACTGATCCCAAGTGCCACTTTGAAATGGATTATAGCTGATTATAGCTGTAATACACCAACTCTGACTTCTGTGTAGTTCAACATTACCTAGTGAAAAGGTACATAACAGGACAACAAGAATTCTTTTCATTAAGCCACAGAATGTCTCCTCTTACTGAAAGGAAAGAGGAGAAAAAAATGAGAGGAAATGGATGTGTAACCTAATTGATGCTTGCCCGCACAAACTGCAGAGCTTTTAGATCTAGGATGACGTCAGTATTTTATAGGAAAATGAATCAGGCTAAGAAAAAGAATGAATTGTTTTGCCATTAAGACAGGAAAAATAAAACAGCTAGTGAGTGGTATACAGAAGCAATACAATACCATTTATTGTTATAAGGCATCCTTTCTGCACTATATTAGATCTTTATAGTGCCACAGTTTAGAGAGGCAAGCACAAGGGGAAAAAGACATGAAAGAATATTAACATATCTGAATTAATCTAGCTGATGGGGGGCTAGGTGGGTGTGTGTGCATGCACATGTGAGTGTGTGTCCTGTTTGTTTGCTTAGTAGGGCTAAGAGGCCCCGGTCAAGATTTCCCTAGATAGTGTGGTTACATTTTTTAAAAGTTAAATGATGTAGGAGCCTATGGACATGTCTACACCAATATTTAGTTTACAGCAAGGTATGTTGTAAAACTATCCTGCAGTAGCCTATGACACTCTAAGGCTATGTCTACACAGCAACATTACTTCAAAATAACTAGCATTATTTCAAAATAACATAACTGCCGGCTGTGTAGACATGGACTATTTTGACAGAATGTTGAAATACTGTCAAGGTGGAGGACTTCTTACTCTGACTCCCGTCACCCTCATTTTATGACGACTAAGGGAAATCGGAGGAAGAGTGCTCTGTTTCCAAGTAAGTACTATGTTGACAGTGCCAAAACTCGAAATAAGCTATTTCAAAATAACCTACGCAATTGATGTAGCTCAATTTGCTAGCTTCTTTCGAGTTAAGCGCTGCTGTGTAGATGCGCCCAAAATGTCCATGTGAATCCTGTGGCCCATTTTGAAAGTTCCATAGTGCAGTTTGATCTAGTCCCATTTTAAAACAGTAGTAGATCAAAGCACAGTAGTGAACTTTTAGTGCATGTCAGCGGGATCCACACAGACGTTTAATGAGTGGCAGGCTACATCAGGGCAGATTTAAACCCAAACCCCAGTGTGCTACAAACTAAGGACTTGTATATGCAAATGCTAAGTCATTTGAGCACTTTTGAAAATGTTAATTTGTGTAAACATATTGAAACACAGTCCCTGCCCCAAACCGTCTAAATAAGATCATACACAAAGAGGCATGCGGGAACTTTCATTCCACTTCACGCTGAACAATTTTATTGTATCTGAGTTTGCTATAAGTTTTCACTGTATTCATTTAGCTCCCTGTCACAGTATTCTAGAGCATCTGCCCTTTTGACTTAACGCATCCAGTGTCATTGTCATATGGTGCCAATAAAACACAGTCCCCTTGGAGACTTCTACAAGGTAATTACAGTTATTGGTTTTAAGGACTGCTTTGAAGCTGGAGTTGTATTACAGTGAAAGCTTTGTTACCTGGCACTCATAAGGTATGGGGGCTACTGGTTAATCTAATGTGTAGGGTAACAAATCTTATTGCTCTGCCCCCATCCCCTACCGGCACACACAGGCTGAGGGAGAAGGAGGCACTTGCTGATGATGTCAGCCAGCAGTGCCAGCTGTCAGAAGCTCTGCAACAGCCAGCTAGAAAGGCGAGAGTCAGGCCCGTGTGCCTGAAGACACAGTATTGTGGCTGGGGGCAACACCAGTTAAAGTTATCCACTTAGCAGAGTGCCGGATAACAAAGCTTCCACCGTACATTATTTTGTATGTTTTTGTTGACTCCCCGGGCATCAAATCAAATGATATTTTCCCTATTCTTCCCAGGTAGCTACATAATTATAAATACATACGCGTTCCTCTGACATCATTCTGGCTGACTAAGTAGTGTTATCTACACATGGATGACAGAACACAGACTCAAGTTTTCAATCCAAATAAAACACTCTCTCAAATTGACCACATGCTCTGCAGTATACTAGGCAACAATTGCCCTCTTATTTAAAAAAAAAAGTCACTGATTGCTTACAAATCTTCTTGGCTAACGACATAATCCAAGCACCCTCCATACAGTGACATCTGAACCCAAGGTAACCCACAGGTCACCATTTAAGGATGTGTATTCATCATGTGTTGTTAGGGTCCTGTAATAATATTTAATAAAATACAGTATTTCTTATTCTAACCAAGCTCACAAGGAACAGTTTTAAACAAATCTCAGTCACACTGCTTTTTAATTGCAAAGTACTATACCTTTTATGCTGCTAATTTCTAAAAGCAATTTCCACCAATAATAATTATATTTTTAAACCACAAACATTAGCTCTTTATTCTTTCTTTGCCACAGATTTTATCAGCGTGTCAAAAGTATTACAGCAATTCAATTAGCCCCAATTTAACCCAGTTAGTCAGCAGGGGGTGTTACTGCAAAGTTTCTGTTAAAAAAATGTTCTAGTATCCATTTTTCTGAAGTTATGGTACATTTCAAAAGTCTAAAACAATTAACATTTAATATGCAGTGTTACTCCTTTTGTCTTTCAAACAGAATACAAAGCATAAAAATATTGTCCAGCTCCCAAGACAACCATAAAGACACTTGGAGAAGTAAAATGGAGTTACTTAGAATCTGATTTCTCACAAACTCGCATGTGCTAGAACAGCCACTTGGGCAAATAAATCACAGTACATTCCTGACAAAGAATGAAGTTATGAAAATGAAAAGATTGTTAATTAAGCACAAGGCAACACACCAAATACAGAGCTCCGCTTTTGTAGTCACTTAGGCCTTTTCTATACTAAAAGGAAGACTGCCTCTGCCATGATTGATCTTCCAACGTTCAATTTAGCGAGTCTAGTTAAGCCTCATTAAATCAAACTCAGAGGGCGCCGGCATCTGGTACTCCTCTTTTTGTGAAGAGTAAGGGAAGCCATCGGGAACATTTGCTCCTGTCAGCCTCCCAATTTGGGATGCCGCGAAGCTCGGCTTAAGGTAAGCTGACTCCAGCTACGGTATTCTTCGTACCTGGAGTTGCGTACCTTAAACTGAGCTGCTGGTTCTGGCCTTAGAGTGTGCCCATGCTGAGGCAGGTGGGGGGAGAAGAAAAGCACGTTTTTAACTCAGGTTAACGACTGGTTAAAACAGCAGTGAAGACACAGCAACGTGACTTTTAACTCAGGTGAGCAGCTTAAGTATAACCCCTGGCTTTACTTTCCCACCACTTGTGGAACAAAACTGGAACAAGGAGCCAGCCAGACTCCAGACCAATGGTACCTAACCTATATCCCACTTGCGGGCTAATCAACATACAGTTGCAGCCCATCTGATATCCTCAGAGCCATGCAGGTAGTGTTTATATACTGTGTGGATGTGGCCCACACAACATAGACGTGCATGTGTGTCCTACAATGATAAATAGGTTGATAACTATTGCTCCAGAGGGCAGGAGCAGAAGCAGGAATCTCTTATCGGGGCATTCAGGGAACTTTCTACAGTTTTGAATGGACTCTGCCCTGTGCAAATTGGCGGTTTGCTCCCCTTTCTTTCTTCCACAGTCTCTTTACCTCCGCTTTATTGCACAGCTGCCCCCCTCACCCTCTTCTCCTCGGGTCTGTCCTCCTCACCCCCTTTCCTTTCCAATTAGTTCATCCCCTTAGAGCTAAACCCACAGCAAAAAGAAAGAGAATGGGGGGGGGGGGGGAACCACCTTAGCTCCACACCCATTTCTCCCCTCCCCCCACAAAATGAAATTTCAGTTAAATTGGCACAATTTGGGGAATCATTTCACTTTTCACCAAACTGCATATTTTGGCAGAAAATGGCTCAGTCCATTTCCACTCCTCCCACAGACACTCAGCTGTATTATTGCTAGAGATTCTGTGCATGAGTATTTCCTATCATATGTTTTCTAGTACTCTACGTTCATCAGTGTTTGCTCATAGCCACTATTAATTATTATTATTACATAATTACTGATCTATACAAGAATGTCAAAGTATCTGTCATTTCTGCCAAAAAGGGAACCATGATCACTGCAAAGAGCTATTGGCAAGAGTCAGTGTGCACGCTCTTCACTAATAATCTAGTAAATAATTTGTTTCTGTTCCTTGCACTTAAAGGGGCACTGGTCAAAGCATTTTAAATATCTCATATCACAATTAATTTCTTAATTTGAATGCATATTTAGTCTTTTCTACTTATTGTCATATTGGATTAATCCCATTTATTATGGTTTAAAGATGTTAAAATACTAGGCACCTTTCACGTGGGGATTTGAAAATGCTTTTCCGAGCAACAACTGATCAACCCTCACTTCCGGTGAGGTAAGAAGTATTATTATCCTAACTGTGTAGACAGACATGAGGCAGAGAGAAATCAAGACACAGAAAAAGGTAAGTGACTTAACAAGCCAGTTGCAGAGTTGGAAATAAAAAACAGGGTCAGCATTTTCCAAGTTAATTAGGGAATTTAATCACTGAACTCCTATTAATTTCACCAGGAACTGGTATGGCTCAATTCCCTCATATTTGAAAAATCTCTGACTCCCAGTCACCCACTCTATTCATGAGGAAGCAACATCACCTGCTAGCTTGTACCTAAGAATACTGGTATTAGCAGATAGTGAATGTTACAGGCAATGATATTTGAACCAAACCTGCCTTTCTTTGATCCATAGAAAGTATAACTTAAGGTAAGCATAACAGAAACTGATTAACTGGTTAATAGAGAAGTATCAGTTTAACTCTCTATCCCTAGTCAAAATTAGAAATAATAGATTGGAAATACAGCTATTTTTATGTGGGTACAAATAACCATTTTTCTACAACTTTTCAGAGCATATGCTGTTTATATTTTGCACTCCTACCGACAGGGACGAACACAATTTCATTTTTGTTTGCAATCTCTCCCCCTTGCAGTGTTTGCAATGCAGAATTAGAAGGACTGGGAATGCCTGTTTCTTTAAAAACATCATACTCTTGCCCAGAGAAGTTAAGAAAAAGGATTTTTCCTTTTACAAAGCCTGTTTTTATGTTAATCTAAATTGGGGAAAATGGGAAGGAATGAGTTGTTCAAAAATTCAAAACTATAAAAGATTTGTGCTTGTGTTGGACTCTTTCTGTGAACGAAGATACTTTGTTATTTCTAATGCATCATTAATACATTAAATACAGTTCCCTAAGTTTTCATAAAACAAAATATACTAATGTGAAGTGTTTAAAACGGAATATTGCATGAAGTCTATTTGCCTTTATAAATGCTATTCTGAACAAAAGGAGACGGATTTTTGAGCTGAGTTGTTTATCATCTACCATGTATCGCACAACAATATGATGGGCTGTAAAATGTATTTGTTTATTTTGGCTCAGATCCTTTCACCTGTTCTCCTCCCACATCACTGTTTGCATTAACTCAAGACAAATGGGTACAGTTTAGATACAATGCATGTATTATTAATTGTTATCTTTAGCCTTGTCTTCCAGGCTTTCAAAGAAATAAAACACTGACAAGACACCCTGAGTCTTTCCTTTCTTGGTTACAAAGAACAAACCTTGACATTGAGATATTTTCCTCTTAAGAACAGAATACTACAGCTGTGAATAATATCTGGGAACAGCATGTGTTGTTCAAAGGAACTAAAAATTGTACAATCAACAAGCTTATGTTTAACTGGAAACCCCCTTAAATTCTAGAAGCAGCATTATTTTTGGAGATTTCCACATGCTTTAAAATTTAGACAGATAGACAGACAGACAGATTATATAAAATAATATATATAAATAAATGTATAACAACACAGGAATCAACTCACTCCTTTGAGAGATGCTACAAATGGAATAAAAGAAGATTTTTACTTAATGAAAAGAAAAAATACCTTTACCAATTGAAGGGATAAAAAAAAAAGATACTTTTACATGGTGTTATGACCTATTTATGCAAATACACTGCATATATACAAGATAGTTCAAGAACTCTCTTCGCTATGAATAGTCTTTTTATTACAGCAGTAGAGCAGTGCTTATCCAAGCACATCCTAAGAATGTTTACATACATAGACAGCAAACACTGTACAACATGCATGGCTTTGTGACATAGAATCTCTTCTTATGAAAGAAAAGATGACTCAGAACTGCTGTGAAGCGCATGTCTCCATGTAAGTAAACAGAATAAATCTCATAACTTACAGCGGCCAAAGACTGAATTTACACCAAAAATCGGAATGTTTATGGTTGTCATTTTCACGGGCCTTTTTGGTTTATTAGCAGAATCTAGTTGCAGTACAACATTGCACATGCTGGCATGAAGCAAGTGGTGATATTACTCCCCTAGAAGCTTAGCTTTTCATTACTTGCACCCCCTTCAATCCCGTGGCTTCTGCCTGTGCCAGTGTTTGCATTTTTGGGTGGGCCAGCATCATTTACTCCACTGTAACCACCTCCTGCCCCACATGCTTAGGGCTGACATAATAATTTGGATGAGGATTAGCAATATAATTCTTTCAAATATAAAAACTCCAGTGATTTGTCAAGGAGCCAACCAGGGTGGGAATGAGCAGAGCTTTGATGTACAGTCTGATGAATTCCAATACTTCATAGTTCTTTGTAAAATGAAGATAATAACCTGCCATCCGGACAGCGAAGGGTCTAGCACAGTGATCACCAACCAGTCGATCGGGATTGACTGGTAGATCTTGGAGCCTCTGACAGGTGATCCTGACTGGTTAGGCCAAGAGGCTATCAAGTGCTGGCACTTCCGCTGCCCCCCAACCCCACCCCTGGGAGCCTCCTGCTTGCTGTGCAGGGCAGGGGAGGGAGAAGAGAGGCACTGATATCTAGGTGCTCCCTCTCCCACCCTGTATCCTATCTCCACAGAGCGGGGCCGGGAAGGGGAGCACAACAGGGCTTGGGATGGAGTTTGCTGGCTGCTTTTGGGAGTGGTGCAGGCCCAGGGCAGTGATGAGCCTGCCTTAGCCCCACTGCACCACCAACCAGGAGCCACCTGAGGTAAACAGTGCCCAGTCGGAGCCTACATCAGGAACTCCTACCCCAGTCATGAACCCCCTCCTGCACCCCAAGACCCTGCCCTAGCCCCAAGTATCCCTGCATCCAAACACCCTCCCAGAGCCTGCACCTAGAACTCGTTTGCTTAACCCAAGATCAAATCAGAGCCCCTCCTGCACTCCAAATCCCTTAATCTAAGTCCACAGCCTGCCCCCCAACCTGCTGCCCTTGCCTGGTGAAAGTGAGGGAGGATGGGGGAGGGAGGGCGAATGGAGTGAGCAGGGGCCGGGCCTTGGAGAAGGGGCACAAAGGAGGCGGGGTAAGGGTATTTGGGTTTGAGGTAGCTCCTGGATTGCACTTATATTCAAAAAGTGATCTCACACTTAAAAAGGTGGAGACCCCTGGTCTAGCAGACATCAAAGTGGCCTGCGAGCGAGGGAATCTCAGTTCTCATCTTGACTTTGCCACTAAGTGCTGAGTGGACTTTGGCAGGCGTGACACAGATGTACCCAGACTAGTACATTATACTTGTGTCCAACCATTCTCATTATACTTCTCCGAAGGAGGCCATGTCTGGTCTCTGCTATCAACTAGCTGATCATCATGGTTATTGTTTGTATAGAAAATATTTTAAGACAGATGTAAAATGTACAGTATTGTGTTCTGAAACCACTGTAGATGAGCTATGCTACCTGAGGCTAAGGGGAGAGGGATGTCTCTGGTAATTTAATCAAAAAATGAGAACACTCAACAACTTTCAACCCACCCAGCCCTGTGTTTACAGCCTGGACCAGACATAGGTCTAATATAACTGTCCGCTATGCTTGCTGTCCCCCCTATGGTCATTCCAGAGTATAACTCTCTCTGCTATCACACCCCTTCCTTTCTGTTTGATGAGACACAATCGCATTCCACTCACATCTAATTTTCCTGGCACAACTAGAGCCTGACCTTCCTTTAAGTTATGAGAAGAGGAAGCTGCATACGAGATTTGGTGGAAATTTAGCTCTTACTGTTTAGGACGAGTTCTTGAACAAACAAACAGACTCTCTCAAATATACAGTAGATTTAACAAGTGTGCATCATGCTCTCTGTAAAGCAAAAAAAAAAAAAAAAAAAAAAGAAGAAGAAGCAGCAGCAGCAACAGCAGTTCCTGTCCTTAAGAACTTACTGCCTACATTCCCAATCCTGTAAGTACTCAATGTGCAGAAATTCTTCCCCGGTCCTAGAAGCACTCCATGCATGTCCCCCTGTGTCAGACATACTAGTATCAGCAGACCCACCAATGGGGTATCCAAAGGGGTAATTGTCCCGGGGCCCAGACTCCCAGCTTCCTCCATTGCTCCTGCAGCAGCGGCCAGATCCCCAGGCCCTTGAAATGGCTGCTATAGCGCTGTGCTATCACTACAGGTGGCTCTAAGGGCTGGGGGGGGCAGCATGGTATGCTCCAGGTGGTGTGGAGGGCTGGCTGCTGTGCCCCCGCTCCTTCTATTTAAGGCCCCACTCCTTCCAGGAGTGCAGAGCCGCCCCCTCAACTTGCCCTGGGGCCCACGGAAGCTATCGGCACCTCTCAGTACCAGAATATTATATCAGTTCTTGGGAATTGAACTGTATTTACCAGTCCATATCCGCCTTCTCAGCACAGCATTCTAATTCACGGTATGTGACCTAACTCTAACGTTTCCTGGTGTTTGGATTTATTAATAACTCTAAGTCAGTCCAATGTAGGCTACCCTTCTGCACTAATTCCCATCAGACAGAAGGGACAATTATGCCCTGGCTGGAGATAATGCGACCCATCTGTTGGCATGAGTTGACTCAACATTAATCACCCTGGATCAGGGTTTTAGCAATATACGCAAAATATGAGAATGTGCCACCTTTTTGCAGTATGTTGACCTGTTTCAAAAACAAATGTTAGCCATGTGCAAGTTAAACATTTTATTTCCATGTGTATAAAAGAATATAATAAATGTTCAATCCCATGAAATTTGATCTCGTGGTTTTAGCAAAAAGCCACACAAGTCCCACTTTTGACGTTTAGAATGTTACCAGAACGCCCCTGCGTTTTTATAACCTGGCATTGTATAAGTCTCTTATCCTTTCATATATTAATGGTGGAGTGTCTTTATTTCTGCAGGCATTTTATACATTCAGTTCCAGAAATGTGTTCTGGTTTTGTAGAAAACCTCTCTATTTCTGGCATAGGAGTTGAATGTAGGTCTTCTATATTTAAGCCATTCCTTTTCTTAAAAAGAAACACTGAAAGACCGCATGCGCCCACACGCACAAAGGTGGGTGAATAACCCTACAGCCCATAAAGGGAATAAGTACAGCCATTCATGTCATATTCTCTTCAGAATAATCCTCACAAATTAAAGAAAATAGAGAGTACCAAAAAATACCAAACAAATACATTGTTTGTCACATAAAAAAACGAACGGCTTTAAACAAAACCTTCCTTTGTGTGGGAGCGATACCTAATTCTCAGTCTGGAAGAAATTTAGAGCTAGACATATGTAACTTCCACAGGCTAATGTACTTGAAGCATTTGTAAAATTATACGTAAGCTAACAGCATATTGAGGCAGACTCTCTTGTGTGCATGTGTGTGTGACGTGCACAACATGTTGAATTTTATGCATAAATCAGAGACGTGCAGGGAACACTGTCAGATCAACATTTCCAAAGAAGGCGTCTAAATTTCAGCTCTTAAATTCATATTCGGGTACCTCAATAAGCAACCACATTTTCAGAATGCTAAGTGTCCAGCATTTCCCACTGATGTCAAATGAAGCTGCAGAGAGCTCACCACTTTTGGAAAAAAGGCCACTGATTTAGGTGCCTAAATATGAACTTAAGAGCCTACCTTCAAGCATCTATTTCTGATTCTCTTGGCTTAAGTGCCATGTGTCAACAAAAATAGCACATATGCTACATAATGCACAATTTCCAACAGAAAGCAAGCACACTTTACCAACAGAATTAAAGTAAGAGTACTATGAGATCAGCACAAAGTATAATATTGTTATAATTATTACTAACTGAAACTTCAAGGGAATTAAATATTCCTTTCTTCATTTCCTGCCTGAGAGGTGTTCAGCCACCTCCATTCCCAGGAAATATTTAAGTACTGCATAGGATCAGGTCAAAACCAAACAGCTGGGTAGTACTGTTAACAATGGACAGTAGTGAACATTTTTCATCCTAGAGGTAGATACAGTCTAGCACTGCACTAAGAATCAGATGTTTAAAGGTATTTAAGTGCTTAAAAATATAGATAGGGGCTTTTGAAAAACCAACTAGGCACTACCTGATTCTTTAGGCACCTAAATACTTTAAAAAATCTGATCCCACGTGATTTCTGCATATAGAGTTTGTAAAGTTTTTTGTGATCTTCCCAGAGTGTAAGACCTAGGGTAAAAACCTTGTTCTCTTTTCTTATACAAAACCACTGTACAATTAAAGGGGAGATTATTTAGCCTTATTATAACTTAACACATGGAGTAACTTTTCCCAAAGGAGCATTTGAGTATCATACACACTACAAAATTTTTTGGAAGATTTAGCTGTTAGGGGTTCATTCATTTTGGGTATTTTGCATATTTTAGGCACCATGAACTAAATTTATCACTGGCATACTTCACTTGAAGTCAATAGGATATTATCAATCTTAGGGATAAGGATCAGCCAATGACCCATTCAGATCCCAACATCTAATCAACAGAACTAACACCAAAGATAGGCCTGAGTTTTATTTTTAAAGCCAAAGCCAGACTATTCCTACTGGAATACTTCACTTCTTGGACATATAATTCATACCTCTCTTGAAAGCACCTGTACAGAAGAATAAGTGCAGTACAGTCCTATAAATGTAAGGTGAAAATAAATCAGACAAACAAAAACAAATATTATAATAAGGAACTGCAAATTATGCAAAAATAATATATAGGTGTTGTTGATACACACTGGCACACTGACAGATATAACTATGTATGGAACAGAGGGGAAACTGGACTTTAATTAGGTTACGTCTACACTGGCATGATTTTGCGCAAGAACTCTTTTGCGGAAGAGTACTTGTGCAAAAACTCTTCCAGAAGAGAGTGTCTACACTGGCATGTGCCTTTGCGCAAGAGATGTGCTTTTGCACAAGAGCATCCATGCCAGTGTAGACGCTCTCTTGCGCAAGAAAGCTCTGATGGCCATTTTAACCATAGGGCTTTCTTGCGCAAGAAATTTATGTTACCTGTCTACACTGGCCTCTTGCGCAAGAACAGTTGCGCAAGAGGGCTTATTCCTGAGCGGGAGCATCATAGTTCTTGCGCAAGAAGCACTGATTTCATACATTAGAATGTCAGTGTTCTTGCGCAAGAACTCGCGGCCAGTGTAGACAGGCAGCAAGTTTTGGCGCAAAAGCGGTCGCTTTTGCGCAAGATCGCGCGCCAATGTAGACACAGCCTAAAATTAAAGGCTGCCCCACATAATAAAGACAGCTCAGTGCAACTGCATAATCTAACAGAATGTTAGAAATATTCATTTACACAAAAGTGACAAAAAGTTAAGGATATTCAGAAAATCATTGTCTAGCCAAAAAAAGGGGGGAGGGTTGTACCACATATAATTTAGGAGCCAGACACTCACTTATGTCGGGAGGGAAGGGGGAATGTGAGTAATCTAGATTATTTAAATGGTATTATACACGAGAAAGGTTTGCAGGTGATAACACAAAACCTGTAGTGATGCAACCCCACAAACCAATAGCACCATATATATTTATGATTAGCAAACAGGCTTTG
Source organism: Rafetus swinhoei (assembly GCA_019425775.1). Lineage (NCBI taxonomy): Eukaryota > Metazoa > Chordata > Testudines > Trionychidae > Rafetus > Rafetus swinhoei. The sequence continues at coordinate 65,876,651 of CM033447.1, read as the reverse complement.
TAATTCAAGTGACTCCAATCAATTGACAACAGCTGACCAGAGACTTGTATCACTCATGGCTAAGGATAAAATTTGATCATGGAGGTCACGCCGTGACTTTCAGAGACCATGGTGGCGGTGGCTGGGGGTTTTAGTTCCCACACATAAAATGAGCTCAATGCCACTTAGGTTTAGTAAAAGTCACAGACAGGGCACAGACTTCCGTGAATTTTTTGTTTATTGCCAGCAGCATGTCCATGACTTTTAAAAATCACCATGACAAAATTTTAACCCATGGCCAATATCATCCAAATAAGCTAACTCTCCAGCCACTGGGACATCAGTTCAATTATTTACGCTCAATGGAATACTCACACAAATAAATTCATCAGCAGGGCTGTTCATTAAAAAAAACATTAAGATGCTTGAGAAAAACACTATACTATGACACATTTTATTTGAAATACTATGGCCACTATGTACAAATAGCCATCATTTACAAATAGCTACTATGGAGCTTCTGAAATACAACAGTATTTCCCTATTTAGAGAATGGAAATTAACCACAGTATTACTGATATTGTGATTATTCTGAACTTATCAATAGCAACCTTTGAACATATCTCCCCTTGAGGTTAAACAAAAGGAGACCAAAGAGTTATGTAAGTGTAACCCAGAGACTCTAAGAGTGAAGAGAGCAAAGTCTGCTCTGTGGCCTTCATTGAGAGGCAGTTAGCTTTTAGTTCATGCTCTACAGGCACATGGCTTTCGTCCCTAAGGGTGTGTCTAGATTACATGGCTCCATCGACGGAGCCATGTAGATAAGTTTACTAGACATAGCAAAATGAAGCGGCGATTTAAATAATCGCGCTTCATTTATCAAACCGCCCGCGCTGTGTTAACGATCAGCTGATCCGGCACAGCGGGCAGTCTAAGCGCGCGGTCGACAAGGGAAGCCTTTGTCGACCGTTCTGGTAAACCTCGTTTCACAAGGCATACCGGAGCGGTCGACAAAGGCTTCCCTTGTCGACCGCGGCACGTCTAGACTGCTCCGCTGTGCCGGATCAGCTGAGCGTCAGTAAACCGTCGACGGAGCCATGTAATCTAGACACACCTTAAGGTTGCAGGTTTAATCCCCCCTGCAAGAACCAGGGTCCCTGGCCTTTACATAAGTACTAAAGTATTTCATGCATAGTAGATAGAGCGTAAGAAGGCAAAGCACACAGAAAAAAAATAAGAAATATTTAGCCACCATTTTCCTGGACAAGAGAAATATATATTCTCTGAACATAAACCAGACAATAAATGTGTAGCATGGTGGAATTTTATCTAATGGTTTTAGTGACAAGCTCCACTCGTGTGGTTTATAATTTTACCATAATTCCTCAGTGGCATTATGACCTGGTACTAATGGGCATTTGCTTATCCCATTATATATTAATATTGAGGTCATATTGTTTGCCCATATATTTTATATTCATTTCTGCATAGGAATTCCAGGTTTTCCATGAATACTTGATAGCAGATAATTTTGGTTGGCATTTATTTGATGCCATTACATATACTCAAATAAAGGACATAAAACCCTGAAGGATTCCCTTTATAGGAAATAAATAGAATACTAGCTTTAACATAAGGCTTTTCAGCCATAGATCTCAAAGCATTTTACTCAAAAAGGCACCATTATTCCTAGTTTACAGATGGAAACACTGAGGAACACAAAGGTGACATGACTTGTACAATGAGTACCCATGTTTATTAAAATATTGGCAAGGAAACATAGAATACTGTATTTCAGATTCACCAAATTAAGGCCCCAATCCTGCAAATACTTTTACATAGTTTAAATTATGTAGTGGGAAAAGCCCTAGTTAAGAATCAACAGAACTGCTTATAGCAATAAAGTTAGGCACAAGGAATGGTAAACTTGGGACCTACCTGCAAACCTTCAAACTCATCCATGTGAGTGGAGACCTTTGCCCATGCATGGTTCCATTGAATTCAGTGTGTCTATTCCAAAGTGCAAGTGCCTACCCATGATGATCACTTTGCAAGATATGGCCCGTGGTAGATGCACTATCAATACGGTTTCAGCACACATTTCAAAGGGACCAAGAAACAATCCCCTCCCCCCCACACACACACACACATTTCTGACTTTTCTCTGAAGTGTTAGAAACCCAAGCCCAACAGCAATGAGCTCAGCTAGCACATGTCCAAGTAAAATACAAAAAATACATTAACAGCATTAATAGTGAAAACTGGATTCAATTTTTTAAAACCTGAGGTTTTAATAATAAAAAATGTTAACAGATATTTTTACAAGGTTTAAAGTCCATAATACTCATCCAGAGCCTGGACTAAAGCCCACTGAAGTCAGTGGAACTGTTTCCATCAAATTCAACAGGCTTTAGTTAAAGCTCTCAGTTTCTGGAGCTATCAAATTGACAAATACAAATCACAGACCACAAAGACAGGGCCAAATCAAATTGAAACCTACAGTGCTGCATTCATTCAAACAGGATCACATACGCTATGTCTGGGAATAAAGTAATCCTTTCCTAGATCAAAAACTGGCATATTCTAGGACTATTAATATCTAGACTTCAAAATGGGTCCTTCCGCAGCAGCACAACTCAGCTAGAGTTGGTCAGATACATGAATACATTACGCCTATCCTCCATGACTTTGTCTAGTTCTCTCTTGAACCCTTTTATAGTCTTGGTCTTCATAGCATCCTCTGGCAAGAACTTACACAGGGTGACTATGCTCTATATGAAGTACCTTTGTTTGTTTTAAATCTGGTACCTGCTAATTTCATTTGGTGACCCCTTTAATTCTTGTGTTATGGGAAGGTGGAAATAACTCTTCTTACATTCACTTTCTCCATACCGGTCATGGCTATTCCTCTCCCACATCCTCTCCCCCGTAGTCATCTCTTTTCCAAGCTGAAAAATTTCTGCCTTCTTCCTCAAATGGCTGCCATGCCACACCCTAATCATGTTTGTTCACCCAAACCTTTTCTGAACCTTTTCCAATTCCAATAAAGAACCACTAACAGACTCTTCTGTTGTACCGCCAGTCTTCACTTTCGCTCAAAAGCAGCTAAGCTGGTTCTGTGTTTCATAAAATGTCTTTCTCCTCTCCACCCACGAGCATACAGCACCCAATTCTCTACTGTCCTACACCTTTTGTCATCCTTTATCCCTGTGTTAATGACAGATTTAATAGATGTAAAATTAGGGATGTAAATGGGTAACTGGTTAACTGCACTGCCACCGGTTAAACATATAGTTTAACCAGTTAACATTTTAAATGTGATTTTACATCCCTATGTAAAATGTTACTGTTTTGATCAGGTAGAGTTTTGCACCCACATTGCACAGGAGTAAATGAGAACACAGGATGTAAGGCAGTGGAGAGTTGGGCTCAAATACCTCAAAAGGGTATGAACCCAAAGCAGAAACCATCAGTTCTGTCAATGCCCTTCTTGCAACACATCATCTTTTGCCTCCACCTTTCTTTCAGTTCCTGAATTCAAACATGCAGGAGAATAATATCTCCATCCCTTAAAGCAGATGTTTTATATGGGCATCTAGACTACGTTTTATTTTCGAAAAAGGATATGCAAATTCCGCAGGAATTTTCGAAAAACCACGTAAAACCTTTTTCACAAAACCACGTAAACCTCCATTTTTAAGGAAGAGCGATTTTTTGGAAAAGGGTTTTTTTTCCTGAAAAAAACACATCCAGACTACTTTCACATTCAAAAGACCCACTTTCAAAAAAGCGATCGGAAGATACGCAAATTCCCGCAGAATTTGCATATCCTCTTTCGAAAATAAAATGTAGTCTAGACGTGCCCTTTGTGTGTTTGTTTATATATATTACACACATACATAAACATACACATACAAACACACACTATATTTCCTCTGAGAAGAAACTCCACCAAATGTATGTTCAGAGTACAGCTTTTCCGGGGGCAAACTGCAGTTGGGAATCTGAAAACCTGAATTTAATATTCAGCTTCACAAAATTCCAGGATCTTCATGCAATTCCAGGGGGATGACTTTTCATCCAAGCTGACAAAGGATCTCCTCACCTTCTTCCCCTCAAGGTCCTGCTGGAATATTCTGTATTTCAGCTCTGTATACTCTGGATCTAGCAAATTTCTGAGGCTTCCATTCTACAATCTAGCACACTAGAATATGTAGCCACAGCGTGTTTCATGACTGATCAGGCAAAGGGACCTGCAAAGACAAACCCCTTACACTCACACAGACTCTCACTCATGTCATGTGGATTCTATAAGAAAAGAAGGATCAGGATCAGGACCTTAAATTCTGACTGTGGTTCCATAGTTTACATGTTGGTCACCACATGCTCCCCACACAGATGATCTGTTGAAATAAGGAGCTTTGATGAGAGAAATGGACAATCCAGTTTCCTTCCAGAGCTTTTATGTTTTTCAGTGGAGGATTCCACAGATGACTCTACTGTTCAGAAAATTAAGGTCACAAGATAGATTGATTAAAAAGGTCTTTTAAGAGCTTTTAAGAGGTCTTACAGCAATGCCTCACACACCTTCTCTATTACAGACCAACAAGCAACTGTCAGAGGTTATATACAGACCTAATGAAATTTCATAGTGAATTTACATTTAGGGTTATATACTGTATGCAGGAATCCCACAGGCATCAGACTTGCGTATATGGATCAATATTAAACAGCCCAAATCTCCTGATCACAGTTGTTGCTTCAACTGTGCTATGCTGGGGAAAAGTGTGATGTCTAATGGTTTCCATAGTAACACTTTACAGCTATGTGATGTGATGGGGGTAATCCAGTGATATATTAGAGCACTTCACCTTAGAAAAAATAAGAAGCAAAATCTTTGTCAAACATATTTGTGCAAAAGCCACTCCATGGTGCTACTTCAGAACAGCAATTAAGTTGAGACCTGCTAACAGACTTTTAGTTTGCCTTTTAAAGCACTGTCCATGTCCTGGATATTGTGGATGTGTGTCTATTTTTACCATTTACATTTTTAATATTGAAATGAATTTGGTAATGAATTAGGAACTTTGGAGACGGACAGCACATTTTTCCCACAGCAAATGTATGGCCCAGACAACAGCAGTGTATTGCACTGCAGGTGCCCAATTGCTGTTCTGGAATGAATAGCTAATGACTGAAGATAGTTCTGCCTTCAAGGGGCTTTTCCTGCTTGACCGCTCTCATGACATATTCACATCACAACTGGCAACCTGCTCACTAGAAAGAGAACTCACACTCACCAAGTAGTATCATACAGTCAGGCAGAGGATGGGAAATGTCTCAATCACTAACCATCTTGGCCAGGTATGACCTCTAACTTAAAAGCAAATGTTCTGTAGTTCACTATTAATCTCATGAGCTTCCAATCCTCTTCTGTTCCTTTGCTTCTGTTTAATACGTATTAAAGAGAGGCAAGACAGGCTTTGTATTGGAAGCTTTGAACCAAAGAGGCTCCTACGTTACAGGTATGTGCATAGATGCATTTGCTATACATGGGTACTGGGTTTTTTTGGAGGGGTGTCCACCGGTTAAGGCATCACTAAATACAAATCTAGAATGTGATCTTGAACTGATAAGAAAATGGGGTTTCCTCTTCTAGGGAAATTTTTGACCATTCATTGGTAATGGTTTGTTGTTTTTTTTCCAGTTTGGGGTTTAGTTTGTTGATGAAAATTCTAACATTTTCAAGAAAAACAGATACTGCATGAAAACGTTAGTTTCACTGAAAATCCAATTTCCCCATCACAAACAGTGGAGAGAATATTTTTTTTCAACCAGCCTTAACAGGATTTGATTTTTTTTTAAAAATTACTGAAATAAGTGGCTATGATAATTGCAACGAGAAGTTTTTTTTATGATTAGTAGTTAGTTATCTCAGTGACTTGCTATTTTAGTAGTCATACCCGAGCCAAGCAAATTCCCCAAAACATCTGGTTTTAGAGTAACAGCTGTGAAGCATAACTAAAGCACAATGCCTTCTGGGGATCCAGAGACCATCATGGGCAAGGTGCCAGTGTCCCACCCTTCCAGAGGACACAGTGCCACTTCACTCTGCACCTGGTCACCTCCACAAAAGGACTCCCATTGAGCCCACTCCCTGCCCTGCATACCCAAGGGAAAGACATTCTGCACATCCTCTCTTTCCATTGCAAACCTGTGCAAGGGTCAGGCAGTCAGTCTGATTAGCTGGTGTATAGGTTAACTGATGTAGAACTGAACATTCTGAAGGTAGAAAAGTAATTCAGGAACATAGGCATTACTAGCAGCAGGTACATCTATTCCAGTAACAGGTGCTTCAAAAGAAGTTGAAAGAAAACCTGAAATGGGCAATTATGTCCATGAAGGAAGTGGTTCCATCCTAACCTTGGACAGGTAGTGATCAGTTTATGCCTCAAAGCACAAAGGATTATATCCCTCATTGTTTTAATCCCATCCAGTGTAAATGATACAATGCAAATTGTTATTATTCATATTTGAATCTTATTATTGTATTGCCATACATAAAAGCAAGTATAATAGCCAGAGAGTCCAATCCACCTGATTCCTATCTCATGAACTTCCATTTTAAATACTAATTTAGAAACTTAACTGAATGGGTTTGCCAAAGAGGACAGAGAAAAAGAATCTCATCCTAATTCTTAATAAGAAAAAAAGCTACTTACTACTTAAAGTGCTGTGCTAAACACAAGACATTGAGAAATAAACAGCACTTTACAATTCCCTAAAAGCAAGACTACAGGCATCGTTGCAAAAATTAAAATAAATAAAAAGTGTAACTTGTAAAATACAGACCAAAAACAACAAATAGTGGCTTAAAACTGCAGTGACTTTTATTTTGTCTGAAATACTAATTAACATAGATCAGAATTTACATAATTCTTTCTGGCAGACTGGAAGAAAAAGAAAAAAGTGTCACCTTTCAAATTAAGTCTACAGTCCACAATAAATTGTAACTTCAAGAATTAAGAACAAAAATGGTGAGTATTGATTTCATATTACTCTGCAACAGTTTTGGAACTTTGAAAAGCATTCTATTGGATATTATCATTCCCTTCTTTTTTGTTGTACACATCCCTAAGAAAAGTGAAACACAGTAGCCACACATTTTGTAGCACATAAAGGGTTATATACAGTGTGTTTAATATCCCTTTTTTAAAAAGTCTAAAAAAACTGTCAACACAATACAGTTAAAACCAAAAAAGAAAGAAAAAAGAACTGTAGCTCCAAACAATGCATCCATTAAAAAGAGTTAGGTCCGCAAAGTGAACTTGACAAAGTCCTGCAGGAATATTAAGTACAGCACTCTAAACTGGAGTTCTAAGGAAAAGCATATGGTAACTGATTTTCTGCTACTGGAATAACAGGTGATGGAATTCCTGGAATCTGCATAAACTTGATGTACTGATCAGCTGCTGACAAAGTAATTCTGCTCCCTGTGACTTTTAATACGTGAGCAAATGATTTGGTATAAGTCATAGAAGTGAGAGATGGAAAAGATTTATTAGAACACTGTGAACACTCCTTATGTTGATACAAAGCGTAGGATATTTTAACTCTGCCCCCATCCAAGGGGAAGGAAAAGGGACGTACTAGTGAGGAAGGGTCCCAGCACATACTGAGTCTCATGCCAGACACAGGGGTCAGTCCCAGTATTTCTGTTGGGGATTCAAAGTCGAGGACATAACATACATGTGAATCTGAATATTTACACATCTACTGCGGCAGCTTTTCCTAAGTGGCCACAGGAATAAGACTGGTGCAGAAGTTTAAGGAGATTTCATTTTAAATTTCAGCTGGTATCTGTTGCAGGCTCTTTTTCTAGCATTTGTGATATAATCATGCACTTTTTGAAATTGGTGCGACTCCTGGGGGCACCAGGAATGGTGGACTGGGGACTTGTTAATTATTCTTTCCCAAATGCTAAAAACCTGCACTAATTTAAGAAGTGCATAGTAAAAAGGGTGCACATCTCCCCCTGCCTGAAGCGTCCTTCATTACCTCCCTAACTTCTTCCATAGACGGTCATAGAGCTGGGTAATTTAGCGCCAAGATATGTAAGCTCCTGGTTTACTTCTGGATGCGGTTTCTCCTGCACAAAGTAAGCCCGGAGACAACTCAAACATAAAAAGGTTCGGGCCTGTGGTGGCAAACAATCATTTAATTCAGTAAATACATTTGGTCTGTTTAAAATGTAGGTTAGAAGACCATGTAGTTGTACCTTTCCTAATTTTCCCTGAGAGACACATGAGCTACTGCTGCTGTAACTGACCATCTCCTAAAACTGGATTGTCAGTCCAAGGACATTTATGAAAACACTATAATAAACCGTTTGTCAAAAGGCAGCTTGCTCTAGCTTTTGACTCTCAAGGGTGACGTCGTAGTGATTATGTCAATCACCCTTTAGAATTGTCTATATCCTATGTGCCTTATGGCCACCAGCAGAGGCAAGGACTAAAAATATAGAGGGGAAACTCCAGACAAATCTAGCTACATACCCCTTTCTTGGGAATTTGGTTTTATCTTTTCATAGGAACCAGTATTTTCCAAAAGACACATAAAATACAACTATGTTTGTAAACACACCCGCCAGACCTCTCCTTCCACAAGGTGATATTTCAGTTACTTTTATTAAACAAGAAATCTCCAAGGTATCTGCTTTGCCAGGTATTTTTTCCTATAAGTCGGACCTGTATTAAAAGTTTCACTTTACCCATCTATTTAATTGCCACATTTTCCATTGATAGCACAATTGTTATAAACCCAAGTTATTCCAAACTGAAATTAAGAGGCTCTTCTTTAGGCAACTTTACCTTAAGCTACCTGGACACCCCAAGAAAGATACTAATGAACTGTATCACATTTCCCAAGATGCTACATAATTACCTTACTTTATAACTTTTTCCTGTCTCCAGTAAAAGAAAAAAAACCAACCCTCTTGAGTAGCCAGGTTATGCCAGATCATATGGGGGTGGGGGTTGGGGGAAAGCAGGCAGCTCACTGTACGTCAAAGCAAACTAGCAACCTAGCAACCATATATTAAAAGGTGTGTGTGTTCTTGTCAGTGTTTGTGTGCCAGGAATAACTAAAGCAGATATTATTCCATGTGTAATCCAAAAAATGTGAAACGGGAAGGGGAGAAACTCCAGCTGCCAGTCTATTTTGGGGTCTTAAATTGCCTGTCAAAATCCACTTTGGTAAATTCGGAGCCTTAACACTTTATGTCCCATTTCTCTGAAAAAAAAAAAAAAAAAAAAAAAAGGAAAGGATCATAATGATCTGTATATAGCCAGGATCAGACTCCTACTTTGGGGTACGAAGAGGACCTCAGGAAAGCTGGCATTTCTGCAAGCATGTTCATTGCACTACTTGGGAAGGTGCAAATGGAGGGAGGACTCCAAAGCACCTTGAGGTACTCTGTCCCGGGAAGATTACAGAGGAAAATTGGATCCAGTGCGGTGACTTACAAATTCACAAAACACACCTACATTTACCACACCAAACAGAAGCCAAGGGCGCTGGGGGAACCTGTCCTGTGGACCTAGCCTCAGGAGGGAAGGAATCAATTCGGCCAAGTTTTTCCTTCTTGGTGCCATGGAAGAAAACAACTTAATTCAGCCAAGGCTAACCACCAACTAACCTTCCCCCTCCGAGGTTTCTCAAATCTAGGGGCGAGTCCGTTTAGGGAACCATCTCCGCGGACCTGTCCCGCTGTGTCCATGGGCAGGATCGACCCTGGCCAACAGAAGGGGAGATGCGGGACTCTCCTGCCACTCTCTCTGGGGGAACACTTCCTAACAGACACCCAACAGAGCCACCCTCCCCGCCTCAGCCGGCGGCTCCGCTCTGGACGGCGACCCTACCACAACACCGCCGCCGCCACGCGCTGCGCAACCCCAGGGCGACCCTACCATAAACACGCGCGCGCAAAACACCCTGCGCTCCCCGCTCTTTGGAGAACGAGCCCCCCCGGCCCTGGTCTAGGGAGGGGAAAGAAAAGTGAGGGAGGGGGAGGTCTCACCTTGTTTTTGACCCCGCAGTGACAGCAGACGGTCCACAGGTACTTGAGGGTCCTCCAGAGCAGGATGATAAAGAGCCCGCCAAAGAAGGTGACCATGGACGAGGCGAGGAAAGCCCACCACATGCGCTGGCCGCGGCTGTCGCAGGGCACCTCCACGGTCACCGGGATGATGAGCGCATCCATCTTGGGCACGCTGAGCGGGGACGAGGACGAGCCCGTGTGGAGGTGGCTGGCGCCGAGGCTGTTACTCATTCTAGCGCCGCCGCCGCCGCCGCCTCCCGAGGCGCTGCTGCTGCCGACGCCGCTGCCATTGGCCATGGCTAACACCCAGCAGGGTGCGCGGGGGCCCCGGGGAGCGCCCCCCGCCGCCAGCGCCCCCCAAAGCGCCCCCCGCCGGCCATGCCCAATGTCCCCCGCCTGCTGCTGCTCCGGTCAGACCCTCCCCCCTCCCCGCGCCCCACCGGGCCGCCCCCTGCCCGCCTCCAGCCGGCTAATGCGTCCGCGCCACCCGCGAGGGAGCCAGCGCTGCGCCCCCGCCACGGGGCTGTGCCAGCTGCTGCCCGGGCTCTCCCCGGCGGTGGCGGAGTCTTGAACTTGTTTATGATGAATAATCCGCCCCCCCCCCTCCTCCTTTTCCCCGCCGCCGCACGCGCGCACACCCTCCTCCTCCTCCTCCTCCTCCTCCAAGTCCAGCCCCTTCCTCGCCTCCCCCGGGGGCTCCTAAAGCCTCCTGCGCTGGCCCGGCTGCGCCGCCTCTCCCATGCTGCAGGCTCCTCCTGTGGGGCTGGGGCGGCGCCCCCCTCGACCTGCCCGCGGCAGCCCCCGCCAGGCGTGTGGCGCGGGCGGGGCCGCAGAGCGCATGAAGCGGGGTGTCCCCCGCCGCCTTCTTCCCGGGGGGCGCGCGCGCGCCGCTCAGCAGGGGCCGCCGAGCTCCGGCTGCCGGCGGCTCCCATGCCGCGCCGCGGCCCTGGCTGGTTCTGCTGCCGGGCGCGTCCTTCCCCCGGCTCTCCAGCCTGCCCCGGGGGCAGGGAGCCGCGTCCCAGGTGGCGAGGCGGAGCCCAACAAGTCCCGCTGGCCGCGCCGCCACCGGAGCCAAGATGGGGATGGAGAGGGAGGGCGCAGAGAAAATCCCCCCCGCGCACACACACTTCAAAGCCAATGTGCTCGTGGCTGCTTTGGTGGCTGCCGTGACGTACCGGCTAACGCACAGTGCCTGTCACGGCTCCGGGCCTGGCTCCCCCCACCCCGCCAGCCAGTGCCCATGTTTGCCAGCCGCTCCGTGCAGCGGGGGGGGTAGGGACCGGCATCCCCAGTGCAGGGCGCAGGGAGAGAGGCGCGCATGGAGATGGCAACCCAGCCTCTTTCTTCCCCCGGGCAGCAGCGAGGCCCGTGTACTGGACCAGGCGCAGGAAAACGCAGAGGGAGCGCAGGGGCGCTAATGCTGCGGGGTGGGGGATGAACGAGCCTTTCTGCCCTGTTGAATCGAATCATCCTCTTAAGGCGAGGTGTTTTTTTGGGGTAGAAGAGGAAGGGCGGGGAAGCGGGAGAAACCGCTCTCCCCGAAGCTGCTGGGGCTGGTTGAGTTGCAGCAGCAGGTGCCAGAGGATACGGGGCGGAGCTGCTGTGTGCACAGCTCGCTGGAAAGAAAAGGAAAAAAAAAAAAAAAAGCAGGGCAGGGTGAAGCGAGAGGGGGCACGGTCAAAACCCAGGGAGGCCAAACCCGGTCCCAGGCAGGCGCCTCTAGGAAACGCAATCCAAGCCCCGAGCGGGCCACGCAGCCCCACATCGCCTGCGACGCGGGGGTTTCTCGGCTCCCGCTCGCAACGCCGCCCGACAGCCTCCACGAAGTGGGGTTGAAGCCCCTCTTCGCCACATACCCCGCTCCCCCTGGCGTCTGGGCGACACGCGGGGCAGACCCGCACCCCCCCCGAGCCGGGCGCATCGGGCTGTTGTCGCGCACCGAGCCACCATTATAAAATAATCAATCCTTCGCCTTTGCCATGAAGCGTGTCCTTTTCTGCAGCTGTCAGGGAGACACTCAAAAAAATCGAAATCACCGCTCGGGAAGACTGCATTAAGCTGCTGTACGGGGCCACTTCTGCAAAACGCACTAACCCGGCCTGCGCTAAGCACAGGGCGATGAGAGCCAACTGGGCACATGTATTATTGCCATTTGCTCCCCAAAACACCGCCCATGTTCCACCACAGAGGCGGCTTCGTCTCAGGGACAGGCTGATGGCTTCCATGCCTACGAGACCTCCTCAGGGGAAACACGGAGGTTAGGAAATAGAGGACTATACACCTGGCCCCTTAGGAAACTGGCTGAGGGCCAGATATCTAACACCTGGGCACCAAAGGCTTAGCAGCGGAGCGCTCTGCCAAGGCAGGAGAACGGGATCTGACTGGCGGCAAGTAGGTCAGGTTATGAAGAGCTCTCCCCACCTCCCCCCGATTATGGTGGCGTCATTGGCTTCCCCCCTTTGCTAACAGTTATCGACTGTTCATAGATTCTTAAAAGCCCGCAGAGGTGATAGATAGGGCTGCAAAGCTGTAATTATCCCACACTTGAGCTAGGACTAGAACCTGGATAGCAGCTCAAGTAACAGATTAGAAATGAAGGAGAGAGCAAGCACCCTTCAACAGGGATTCTACATACATAGGAATCTGTGCAGAATACATTTTGTTATGTGCACTGAGGGATGTGTGGATGTGCACCGCCGTATAAATACATACTGCTGGCTGGCTGTGGATTCTCTGTTGATCAACTGAGCAGCATTAGAAACTCCTAGGTGGCCACGCAAGTGCTCAGCTTACAGGGAACACTAGTCACCAGCAACTTTGGAAAAGTGGGGGGGGGGGGAGGAAAGAGAGAGATCAGGAGATTCCCAGTAACCGTCGCTGAAGAGTGGGATTTGCTGTGCAGACTGGGCTGGTCTCTCTCAGGGGCAGTGCCCACATCTGCAAAGAATCCTCTTATTAAAAGACTGGGATCAAGATAGATCTTAGACTGCACTAATCCCTAATTAAGGTGAGGTTTCTTTAAAACTTTTCCTAAGCCCATTCATACTCCTTTATATCAATATTCTAGCATTGAGATTATTGTGGATATTCCTGAAAAGTTAAGTTGAGACTTCTGCTGGTCAAATATTAGTATTACATAACTAGCCAAACAGTACAGAGGAAACTATAAATTGTAATTTCATCCTAGGTATCCAGTTTGAAATCCTTCCTGCTGTGTAGTTACACAAGGTCACAATCCTGCAAAGGCTTATGGCGCTGCTGAACTTCATGCTCTGTGTAAACTAACTAACTTCAAATGATATGATTTAGGTAATCAGTTAACGGAGAGTAAATGGCAAATTTTGAATATTTGCTTTGAATTCTTCATAAATCATCGGTGAGAAAGAACTATCAGATGAAGAAATTTATGAGTATCATAAGCCACAAAGAAAGCAGATAATTTTGCAGTTAGTTCATTGATTTCTGAATGCATAGAAATAAAATTTGTAATGAATTATTCAGACTAACCAGATCAAGAAAAGCCACTTCTTTGCATACATTTACATACATAAATTGTTTAGAAAAAAGTGCACAGAAGCTGCAATCTTAATTAACTTGTATTAACAGCTGCATTTGAAGTTGCATTCAAAGCAAACGAGGTATTTAAGGCTACATTTTCTAGAGTCATCTTTTCTGAGTAAACAAAAACCTATACATAGGTTCCTTTACTTAGTATTTTAACGAAGAGCTGAAAATCTTGTTTACATAACCACCACTGTTTAAAAGTCTAATGAATACTATATTTTATTCTACTTTGGCTGTGGCTAGCAGGTAATAAGATCTGGGACATGATCCTGACAAGGTGATATAAATCAAGATGGTCTGGTTTTGGAAAGCAATATTTCAAAAGCAAGAAAACAAGTCTTCTTTATGTAAAACAGTTCCCTCTTGTGGATATTCTGTGTACTCTCTGATAGAAAGTATTTAAAATATTCTTCAAATGCCTACAGTTTTTTTAAAAACTTGCCTAAATCCAAATTAGAGATGTTCCCAGCAAACAAGACAATTCTTCTTCTTAGGGTTTAAATATATAGGATTCAGAGAAATGGATGGAGGAAACCAAAGGAGTCTATTTTAGCAGAAATATTTGCTCTTAAATATTTCTTCATATATCATCAATTATGAAGTATTAAATTAGAGATAAATAATACAAGCAAGAGCCAGAGACAGGCTGGAGGACTGGACACATGTATAGGCATATATTACAATATTCTTCTCTGATGCAGGTAGGAAAGAAGCTTTTTCACATTGCTATGAATGGGAACAAAAGAAGAGAAGGAAAACATATAGAAAGGGGAGAGTAGATAACAGAATTTGGAATGTGAGTGTCGATTTCTCACTCACCTCTAAACTCAAATACTGAGCAAGGGTGCATAAGCGGAACTCCCAATACCAAAAAGACCAAATTCATGCCGGGAATAATTCCATTGGTGTCCATTAATTTATACCAGAGACTGTTTTTAGCAACCTGTTGCTTCCATTTATTATTAAATTTAAATAATGTCAGGTTGACAATCTGCACATTTGAAGGAAAGGGCAATTTTAAATGGCACATTTTGCTCTCTACAGTTTAATTATAGCATATATGGAGAAATTAAAAAAAAATAAGGAAATAGGTAAATAGGAGAGCAAGTGTGACCATTTGTATTTGTTATCTGCCCACATTTGAACCAAATTTTACCTAATCAGTGATTGGAGCATGGGACCTGAAGCTTGTAAGACTCCTTGGCTTGATCTACATTACAGACGTACTTTGGTATAATTACAATGCACAGGCTCGTGAAAAATCAACACCACTAAGCAATGTAGTTATACCAACCATATCTTCCATGCCCCCTGTAGATAGTGGGACAAGCTTTCCCATCAACATAGCTGCCAGGTGGAGTTATTAAACCAACATGGGAGCTCTCTCCAGTCACTTAGAGCATTTTTCCAGAACCTGTTAAGTGGGGTAGCTGCACCAGTATAAATGTGCAGTCTTGATCTGCTCCTAGTTTCTGTCTATGCCACATTATGACTTCAGGCAAGTCATTCAGTCTTCCTGGATAGAATCCACAAAGGTCCTATCCATAACTCTTGCTCATTGCTGCCTAATCCTGTATGCGTCTCAATACACAAGATGCCTACATTTTTGTAGTTAAAGTTCCCTAGGAGCCTATGTTTCTGTCACTGAACACACCTACTGCGGACTCCCTCTTATCTAGATGCCCATCTCCTGCCTGAACTCCAGAGCTATTCACAGACTAGCAGATATAGAAGCTCAGTCACCTACGTGGTGTATGGGGCCCAATCTGGTAGGTGTGCTCAGAGCCAGTGTTCCCTCTTTTTTCATCCATATGCAGAACACATTTTGTTATGTGCACTGAGGCATGTGTGGATGTGCACCACCCGTAGACACACATGCTGCCAGCTGTGGGCACTCTGCCAATCAGTTGCGTGGCATTTGAATCTCTCCTAGATAGCCACCCAACTGCTCAGCTTATAGGGAACACTCCTCAGATCCCACCTACCAGATCAGGCTCCATAGGTGAGTTCACACAAAAAAGCAGGGTGGGGTTGGGACCTCCTTTATAGCCTTTAGCCCAGTGATTGGGAAACTCACTCAGCCTGGGGAAGACCTTGCTTCCAGTGTCCCCTTTGCCTGATAAGAAGGGAATTTAATACAGATCTGCCACCACTCAGGTGAATGTCCTAAACCACTTGGCCACAGAATATTCTGAGCTGTCTATCCCTTGAGCCTTCCTATTGAAGTTGTCCCCCTGTAATTAAATACTTGCATAGTTAAATAGTGATTAGGCCTGAGGAAGCTTTTGTGACTTTAGAGTCTAGTGGTTATACCACTCACTTGAGAGGTAGCAGAGCCCTTTTCCCCGGGGGGGAGGGGAGTCCTTACCACCAGACTGGCACCTCGTTCCTGCTTGTGTTAGGGCAGGGGTCTCCAACCTTTTTAAGCACAAGATCACCTTTTTGAATTTAAGTGCAATCCAGGATCTACCTCACACCCAGATACCTGACCCTGCCTCCTTTGTGCCCATTCTCCAGGGCCCCACCCTTGCTCACTCCATCCTCCCTCACTCCCCCATCCTTCCTCCCTTTCATCAAGCAGGGGTAGAGGGTTGAAGTGCAGACCCTGGTCTTGGGTTAAAGGATTTGGAGTTGCTCTGATCTGAGCCTGGGGCAGGGAGTTGGGGTGCAGGAGGGGGCTCAGGGTACAGGCTCTGTAAGGGAGTTTGGGTCTGGGAGGGCTCGGGGGTAGGGCAGGGACTTGGGGTGCAGGCGGGTGTTTATGACTGGGGCAGGGATTCAGGATGCAGGCTCCAACTGGACACTGCATAGTGCAGTGGGGCTAAGGCAGGCTCACCCCTGCCCTGGCCCTGCACCACTCTCAAAAGCAGCCAGCAAACTCCCTCCATCCCAGGCCCTGTGGTGCCCCCCCTCCATTCTGTGGAGATAAACTACAGGGTGAGAGCAGGGGCACCCTGACATCAGCACCCCATCCTCTTCCTTCCCTGCCCAGCAAGTGGGGGAAGGTGGGGGCAGCTCCAAGGCAAAGGGCAGGAGATGCGCAGCAGTGAGGGGAGGGGCAGCTGAAGTGCAGGCACTTGACAGCCTCTTGGCCAAACCAGTCAGGATCCCCTGTCAGAGGCTCCAAGATCTACCAGTAGATCCCGATCGACTGCTTGGTGACCACTGTGCTAGGGATTAGCTTGAGGCCAGTGCCCATGTCCGCAGTCTGCACACCAGCCACTTCCCCAGTGGTGAGTCAGGGGAGGGAGGAACTGGGCCCACCCACTACTCTGGCTCTCACTGCTGCTTCTCTAACCTTTGTCAATACTGGTCTGTTTCCCTGGGCAACTTCCCCATGGTGCCCCCAGCACATTCTTTGCCCTCACTTCAGCACACTCAGCTGCTCGGTCCCAGGAGCCAGACGCTGTCCTGACCAAGGTGTTTACAGATCTCAGTCCTCCAGGGACACAGTCCTGATTCCCTGGGCTCCCACCAGCAAGTGATGCTACTCTACACTGCAGCTCCCTTTTATCTGAGCCTGCCTGGCCCTTGGTTGCCCCGTGACAGGCAAGGTCTCTCTCAGCCCCTCTGGGCCCTTGGAGGACTCACCTCCTTTACTCCTTCTAGGACAGGGCATGATTAACTCCTTCCATGACTGTGTGAGGTAGGCACCCTATCACATCCCTGTTCAAAATCCCCTCTCATCAGGCAGAGGAGGACTTGAGTCAGGGGTCTCTGACCACCGGCCTACAAGTTATGAGGCTTCCTCCCCCGGAGGTGTGAACTTGTGTGCAGGGCCTGAGCCAGTGGGCAGCCTCTGGAGTAGGCCCCACATGTGACTTAGGGGGCCAAATGTCTTTCTTCTCCAGCTTCATAATCAGGAGCACAAATGGGCATTTCCCTGCAGAGTGTGGACTTAGCACCCAACTCCAGGAGAAGGATGGGGCTTAGTTCACACCTCTTTAATTGGCATCTCCCATTAGCCAATGACTTAGGCAGCCTCCCGCCAAGCCTGCAGGCTTTGTGG
The DNA here is from genome assembly GCA_019425775.1 of Rafetus swinhoei. Lineage (NCBI taxonomy): Eukaryota > Metazoa > Chordata > Testudines > Trionychidae > Rafetus > Rafetus swinhoei. The sequence continues at coordinate 65,859,000 of CM033447.1, read as the reverse complement.
ACTGTATTCCAAGGTGCCTATATCTTCTCAATCCTTGTACAGGAAGTCTGGGTGCCCAATTCAGGCTGTGTGGATTGCAATGTTGTTTCTGTGATTGTCTAGCTGCCTAACGTTAGGTGTGAATATCTAGTCCCTTTTATAGATCTGGGGCCCTCTGCTTCCCAGTGTGTGGAACTGGAGTAATACTGGAACTGGAATAATACTCCCCTGCCTCTCACACATGCTGGGAGCTTTATTAACAATGTTCACAAAATGCTTAACAGCTCTGGATATGTACCATATAATTTCAAAGCATTATAGCTTCATATAAAAAATATCTGGGCATTGTCAATAGTGTAGAAGAGAAATGTTCTGTAGTTATAATTTAACATAAAATAAACAACACATTAAATACAAAGGGGTTTAGATTACAGAAAAACCTACACAGTTTCACACTTTGGAAACTGGCTAGGTCCAGGAATTCCTGCCAAAAAAGCACAAGGACCAGGGAAGGATTCCAGTTTGTTTAAGAAACATTCACTGGGCTAAAGAAAGATTGACTCTAAAGCCCCATGTTTAAAGTACTCACCTGGGATGTTGGAAAGCAAGAGTCAAGTCCCTACCCCAAATCAGAAAGAGCAGGGACTTGAATCTGGGTTTCTGATGTTCTACATGAGTATCCTAACCATCAGGCTGTTCTAGGATGGATGCTGTCTCTCTCATTTTCATTCTGCATTGTATCAAAACAAAAATATTTAAACACTATCATTTTTTACAAAAAAAAACAAAAAAAATTCCAACCAGCCCTCTTTTTTGGCCTACTTGAGGCCAAAGTGGGGGAGAAGAGGGCAGTCTCATTTTACCACAAAAAGGGATGATGAAGAGGATGCTTTTAGCCAGAGGGCTCTTAGAACATCATATGAAACCACAAATGCCACAACTGTTTGCTTCATGGACATTTCAAAAAAGGTTATATTTAAAATAAGATTATGGGTACAATAGCAATAGTGACCAAGCAGCCTCATGTGCATTAAGTAAATATTTTTCCAACATAAAACATGTCAGTGTTGCAACCATTAGGTATGCAGAGTCCAGTTGGCACAGCGAGGGCTAGGTTACCATCAGTGAGATTTCTTACAGTTGTGGTTTCACTCATGTGAGTTGAGTAATTTATGAACAATTCCCCACTTTGAATTTGTCATAATTGTGGGACAAGCTAAAGGTTTATAATGCATGTGTGATGCAAAAATGATCAAAAATGAAAAGACTAAAGAAAGGAATAATAATAATATTGACTGGTTAAAGGCCTGTATTACCAGTTAAGGCCTTTGATTTCAAATGATGTAGAATCGGGTTCTAAATACACACCCATATGTTCAAGCTAATTTTACATTTATCTCATCCTTTTCTTGTATTGGTAATTCTGAAGCCACTTTGAAATGTTGGAAAAATCATGGAAGGGATCCTTAAGGAATCCATTTTGAGGCACTTGGAAGAGAGGAAAGCGATCAGGAATAGTCAGCATGGATTCACAAAGGGCAAGTCGTGCCTGACCAATCTGATTAGCTTCTATGATGAGGTAACTGGCTCTGTGGACATGGGAAAGTCAGTGGATGTGATATATCTTGACTTTAGCAAGGCTTTTGATACGGTCTCCCACAATATTCTTGCCAGCAAGTTAAGGGAATGTGGATTGGATAAATGGACGGTAAGATGGATAGAAAGGTGGCTAGAAGGCCAAGCCCAGCAGGTAGTGATCAACAGCTCGATGTCAGGATGGCGGTCGGTTTCTAGCGGAGTGCCCCAAGGTTCGGTTCTAGGACCAGTTTTGTTCAATATCTTTATTAATGACCTGGATGAGGGGATGGATTGCACCCTCAGCAAGTTTGCAGATGACACTAAGCTAGGGGGAGAGGTACATACGCTTGAGGGCAGAGATAGGGTCCAGAGTGACTTAGACAAATTGGAGGATTGGGCCAAAAGAAATCTGATGAGGTTCAACAAGGACAAGTGCAGAGTCCTGCACTTGGGACGGAAGAATCCCAAGCACTGATACAAGTTGGGGACAGAGTAGCTAAGCAGCAGTTGGGCAGAAAAGGACCTGGGGATTAAAGTGGATGAGAAGCTGGATATGAGTCAACAGTGTGCCCTTGTAGCCAAGAAGGCTAATGGCATATTAGGTTGCATTAGGAGGAGCATTGCCAGTAGATCTAGAGAAGTGATTATTCCCCTTTATTCGGCTCTGGTGAGGCCACATCTGGAGGTTAGGTCCATAAAAGGCTATTAGCCAGGGGATAAAATGGTTTCCTTGGCCTCTGTTTGTCAGAGGCTGGAGAGGGATGGCAAGAGACAAATCGCTTGATCATTGTCTTCGGTCCACCCTCTCTGGGGCATCTGGTGCTGGCCACTGTCGGCAGACAGGATACTGGGCTAGATGGACCTTTGGTCTGACCCAATATGGCCGTTCTTATGAGTATGAGATCCAATTCTGGGCCCCCACTACAGAAAGTATGTGGACGCATTAAAGAGGGTCCAGCAGAGGGCAACGAAAATGATGAGGGGGCTGGAGCACATGACGTATGAGGAGAGGCTGAGGGAGTTGGGTCTGTTTAGTCTGCAGAAGCAAAGAGTGAGGGGGGATTTGATAGCAGCCTTCAACTTCCTGAAGGGAGGTTCCAAAGAGGATGGAGAAAGGCTGTATTCAGTAGTGACAGATGGCAGAACAAGGAGCAATGGTCTCAAGTTGTGGTGGGAGAGGTCCAGGTTGGATATTAGGAAAAAAGATTTCACTAGGAGAGTGGTGAAGCACTGGAATGGGTTACCTAGGGAAGTAGTGGAGTCTCCATCCCTAGAGGTGTTTAAGTCTCGGCTTGACAAAGCCCTGGCTGGGTGTATTTAGTTGGGATTGGTCCTGCCTAGAGCAGGGGGCTGGACTCGATGACCTGCTGAGGTCTCTTCCAGCTCCATGATTCTATGATTGTCTTTTGCCTTTGCTACAGAGGCTACTTTTCCATTTTGATCTTGTGACACACACACAAAAGTACCCAACCTTTTAGCCCCTTTATGCAGGCAAAATCTCTGTCAATTTTGGTGAGATTTTTATTGAAATACTAGGTCCCACGCCATGGTCTTGATTCAACATTTTAAAGCTGACACCTGATTCAAAGACAGCTGCATGGATATTAGTAACAGCGAGACATTTTTCTAAACACTAAGCAAACACAAAAAGTGTAGTGTAGACACAGCTAGAGAAACAGAAAACTAACTTCCAATGATTCTCAGCTAGAACTCTTAAACACATTAAGCTCTTGATCTCTGCGACAACAGGCCAAATCCTCTGCAGGTGCAAATCAGCGTAACACCAATGACTTGGTTGGAGCTGCACAAATTTACACCAGCTGAGGATTTCAGAGCTTTTAAAGTGTAAAATATTTAGTTACATGGTGAGAATATAATTGTCTGTATGTGGAGCTAGCTTGAGAGAGAGAGTAAGAGCAGGAGCATTTAACCAGTAAACACTATCTACAGTATTACTTCTTACAGACTACAGAGGACCTATGCCAGTAGACACCAGCTAAAGACTTACTCCATTGCACTGTGTCTACCTCCAGTCCTTGTTCAAAGAACAAAATAAATCTCTCTCCTGGCAATATACCACTTTTATAATGCCCCTCCAGTAAAGGTATCAAGGAAATTGACAAATATTATATGAATTCAGCCTAATCAATCCCCTGTGCAACACAGCAGCTGAGTATTACTATCCCCACTTTTCAAGCAAAACTAACAAGCAATATCAATTCTTTAATACTGGGTTCTCCCACTGGCTGGGCCTGCTTATTAGCTGGACAGCAGTATTTCTTAGCACAATGGCTTGAGTAGGTTTCCCACCACTCTTGGTGGTTCTCTTCAAAAGATGCTGTAATCCACAAACTCAAACAAACAGAAAATTGGCCTCGTACATGTCAATCCAGAAAATACTTATATAGACTAAATAAAGAGTAGTGTCTGCATCTGTGGAGTATCTCCCTCCACCTTCTGCTTAAACTCTTCCCTCTCCCTTGGGTCTTCTTACATGTATCGACCCCACATAATATACGTCCTTTAATAATGATATAAGTTGGCCCTGGAGTTAATGGGCCCTTATTTTCCTCGTAAAAATACCAGTTTAGTTTTATTCAATTCAGTGGAGTTATTTGGTGGTCTCAAATCTTACCTATGTAAGACAACAACTATCAGACCCCCACCCAATGGAAAACGGTATATAGTGTAATGCTAAATACTAACATTGCATTAATGTATTACTGGGGATTCAATTAAAATACGAAAATATCAAGAGCAGCCAAAATTAAGGTGCTAGTGTAATCACCACCAGGCGGACTTGAACCTAGAACCTCTAGAGCTTAATGGAGGAGCCTCTACAGCTTGAGTTATATAACCAGCTGGTTCTCAGCTTAGGCTGTAGAGCTCCCTTGTTCTTATCTCTGGCTGTAAGAGACCTAAGTGCCACTACATGTGACAGTGACCCACACAAGGTACGTGGGTTACACTAGCAGCAACATTAACTTGGCCACCTTTTACAGAATGACGTCCTATAGCGTGCACTTAAGAACAAACAATAGTAATATTATGCTACATGCTTAAGGAAAGCATGCTAGGCTCCCCAGAATCAGACAAATACTACAGGTATGAAGAAAACCCTGCCATTACTGTGAATGTCAGTCCTTGTTCCAGCCAGTATTTTCCCCAGGAATTGAAATTCAGGTGGGGTTGTTTGAATATACAAGGAGGGTGAGGGCTAATCACTGTTAACATCATGAGAGCAAGGGTGAGCTGTAGGGTATCATAGTAAAAATTGAAATACATTTCATGACCATTTTATTAGCTTTCACTCATGGTTTAAAATTATCACAGAAATTAAAGTTGGCTACTCAAACCTATTATGAAGCATTACATGTAGATCGTTCTTGGTTTCTTGTAAATCTGCACTACTCTTTGGTGTCTTCTTGGATGTCCGTTACTTCTAGTCCTTCATGATATACTCATGATCAGGCATAAGGAGACTTTTCTGAGAACACAAAATTCTATTCAATGAGGGGAAAGAATGATCAACTGTAGCTGTTGAGATTAGGAGCAGAAAGAGCTGAATTTCTACTTCTGTCATCCCAAGAAACATAGCACAAGGATTAGGTCAAACAATTAGTGATGATAAATAAGAAACTGAATCTTAATTCGTTTGTCATATGATATTCTACTTTGTGTTCAAAATTCTCTATTCTGTCCTGATCACATGGCAGCCCCATTGCTGGTAGTGCCTCACTCCAGTAAACTGTTCGTGTTTTATAAAACAGGCATCTGTAAAAGCTATGTAGGGATTGAGTAGAATCCAGAAATTGCTATTGTAGATTTGTAAGAATCAAGTTTGTGTACTTTTCCAGCTGGCTTAACCACTTCTTGTTCTCTTCACTTAAGGAATCAATATAAGTGTCTGCATTAGTCAACTTCTGGACTGAAGTCTTTACTTCTTCCAGTAAGTTTTCAGTGGATATCTCTGACCCCTGGTCTATATTGAGAATAAGTTTGAATTAAGATCCGCAACTTCAGCTACATTACTTGCATAACTTAAGTCGAAGTATCTTAAACTTGAATTTTGGTGCCATCCACACTGTGGGAAGTTGAAGGAAGCACACTCTCCCTTCGACTTCCCTTACTCCTCGCAGAAGCAAGACTACCAGCATCGACAGGAGTGCCCTCTCAGTTCGAATTAGTGTGTCTTCACTAGACCCGCTAATTTGAACCCCAGAAGATCGACTGTGGCTGCTTCAATCTTATCTGTAGCGTAGACGTGTCCCGACTGATCGAAGGATAGCCTCTATTTCCGGACAAAGAGCATTTTAATTGGGTTTTATGACCCAAGTGGTTTCAACAGTAGATTTACAAGAGAGAGAGTGGAATAGTCTTCTATGAACTTGGTAACAAAATAGTCCACCAGACTCACTACTTAAATCTGTCCTATCTAGGTAAATACTTTCCAAAGCCAGTAACAACAGTTGCAGTCATTTTAAGACAATAGCGAAGAATCGTTCATGAGAAAGCCAGCAGGTTTTCCCAGGTTGCACTCATTTAAACTTGAGCCCCAGTGTATCTTTGTTTCCAACATGTTCAGTCCTTTGGATTCTTGCTGGGAAAAAAAATAGTATAACACCACCATTACATTTATGGCTTTTTGATGTTTTTTGAAGATTCAGCCACACATACTAGTACTAGCTAAGCAGATGGCCTCTGCAGTGTATATAGGTCAGATTAGGGTTATCCTTTTCTCTTAGGAAAGCTTGTACTCCACTATATCTTCCAGAGAAGTTTGTAGCTCCATTGAATGCATAAGCAGCCATCTGTTTGGGGTTCAATTTACAAGCATTTAACTCTAAGATGTCACAGATGCAGCTGATGTGTCATCGATAACCCAAACATCTAGAATACATCTATGGGCCTACCACAGACATTTGGGTAACATGCAATGATTTCATACTTCATGCCTATTTGCATTGGTGTCATTATCAGCCATGCATGCACATTTTTTTAATATGGTGAGAGAGTTCTTCATTTTTTCAACAGCTGAGTCTTTCACTGTTGCACTACATGCTCCTAGAGAGTCAGCTGCGTTTTTTGCAGAAAGAGAGAACGCATTTGTCAGTCTGTTCAGAACCAAATGTCCAACTTCAGGGTTAACAAGTGCAATGCACTTCACTTTTGTCTCCAGTTTGTAGCCTGTGATATCTCTTGCGTACATAGAAAGTATGATGCAACAGTCAGGATTTCCACTCTTCAACGTATTCACTAATAATCTAGAAAAGAAGGTGAACAGAGAAGTGGCACAGTTTGTGGATGATACAAAGCTACTCAAGAATGTTAAGTCCAATGAAGACGGTAAAGAACTACAAAGGGATCTCACAAACCTGGGTGGCTGGTCAACAAAATGGCAGATGAAATTCAACATTGAGACGTGCAAAGTAATGCTCATTGGAAAAAACTATCCCAGCTATGATACAGCTATACAATGATGGGTTCTACGGTAGCTGTTATGCCAGAAAGAGATCTTGGAGTCACCATGGGTAATTTTCTGAAAGCTTCTACTCCTTGTGCAGCAGCAACCACAAAGGCTTTTGGTATGTTAGGGATTATTAGGAAAGGGATAAAAAATAAAATACAAAATCTCATCATGCCACTATAAATTCACAGAATGCCTACATGCAGAATACTCTGTCCAGTTTTGGGTGACATCTTAAAAAGCAGACAGTGGGACTGGAAAAGATTCATTGAAGGGTACTTGGTAATAGCGGTCTAAAGAGGCTCTCAAGAACTGATGATTTCAGTAACTGCTATCAATGAACTGAAAGAAAATATGAAATCACTGCTGACAACAGGTATAGGTGGCAAAATATGAGCAGCATGGTAAATAAGGCTGAGACCAGGACAGTGATACAGAGTGATCCCTTGGGAAGCTGGACCCAGGCAAACAATCAAGATTTCATGGAGCCAAATGCAAGGTTCTACCCTAACCCCAAAGCATGCGGGCCACACCCTGGAAAGGGGAACTGTCCCCAGACAAACAGTGACTCTGAGAAGGAGTTCGGGGATCATGCTAGGCAAGCAAATCAACTAGGGTTATCAGATGGCTTAAAAAAAAAAAAAACAGACACACTTGATCTCAGATGGGGGCAGGGACCGGCCAGGAGGAGGTGGGGGAAAGCAGAGCTGGCCAGGGGAGATCGGGGGGGGAACCAGCCCATGGGAAGCAGGGCTGGCTGGGAGGGGGTTGGGGAGCAGGGCTGACCGGGGAGATCGGGGAGAGGACTGGCTGGCAGGAAGCAGGGCTGGTCAGGAGGGGATTGCAGGGAGCGGGGCTGGCCAGGGAGATCGGGGGTGGGGAGACCGGCTGGTGGGAAGCAGGGCTGGCCAGGAGGGGGTCGGGAGGCGGGGCTGCTGGGGGAGAAGCAGCCGGGATGGGAGCAGGGCTGGCTGGGGGTGGGAGAGTGGGGCTGGCCGGGGGAGAGGAGGAGAACCGGCCAGTGGGAAGCAAGGCCAGCCGGAAGGGGGCCGAGGGGAATGGGGCTGGCTGGGGGCAGGGGAGCGGGGGGAGAGAGAATCGGCCAGCAGGGAGCGGGACTGACCCGGGCGCACGCAGATACCAGGGTGCTGCTCGTCCCGTGCGTGGTCCTAGCGAAACACGAGCGAGTCCAGCCCCGGGGATTCCATTCCGCCCCAGCTCCGCGCCCCACCCCCCCGTGTAGTTGCATACTGCCTGACTGGTAGACACGCTCACGCAACATGAGCATGTCTACCAGCCAGGCAGTATGCAACTACGTACCGATACTCCTGATAATAAAACTTAATTAGAAAATACCGGACATTTATATGTCCAGTATTTTCTCAATTTGTTTCCCGGACAGAAACCTCAAATACCGGACTGTCCGGTTCAAAACTGGACACCTGGCGACCCTACAATCAACAGGCACTCCCAGGGGGATGCTGTGGTGAATACAGCTAAAGTCATCATTACACACGAGCAGAGGAATAAATAGGGCAGGGAGGTGACAGTATAAGAGGGACTGAGGTTGGATATTGCAGCCTGTTTAAGGGGCCACATAAAAAGATGTTGAAAAATAGGAGATGGGGCAGCAAAGAGCCCAGTGTTTTGAGGGATGAAGAAAAACACCTTGTGAGCTACTAAAAGGAGCACAATCTGTTGAGCTTCTACAAAAAAAGGCTGAGAGGTGACTTTGAAGTGTATAAGTGCCTTCCTCAAGAGAAAATGTCAGGTATTAAAGGGCTGTTTAATGTTGCATAAAAAGGCAGAATAAGACCAGTGGCTGGAAGGTGAACACAGACAAATTAGTATTAGAAACAAGGCACAAATATTTCACAGTGTGGATGATTCACCATTGGAACAAACGACTAAACGTGAGTGGCAGAGTCTCCATTTCTTCAGTGTCTTCTAATGAAGACTAGTTATCTTTCTGGTGTGTGCTTGGATCAAAACTTAGCTACTGTGATACACAGGAGGGATGGCATATGCAGGGTCAGATTCAATATTCTAATGGTCCCTTTGGCCTTAAAGTCTACTAATTAATGAAAAACAGAGTATGGCATAGGGAGCAACTTCTGGGGCTTTGTTGTGCAGCCAGCTTAATCCCCAGGTGGGTGTGGCAGTGACATCACAAAGGCCTGTTACAGGACTTCAGTCTATTGGGGGACAGTGGTGGGGAGGTGCTGACCTCACAGAGACCCTGACATCAGCTAGGCAGGACAGAGGTACGAGGCAGGGGCTTTGCAGCAAAGTACGTGAGCGTGGGGAGCAACCTCATCAGAGTTTTCTCCTTCCCTACCACTGATTTTGTAGCCCCTGTTTAGAAGGTAAGCGCCTCAGAGAGGTTTGGAACCTGTTTGGTCTGATCCACCTGGTACCAACTGAATTCTAGGCCTAGAATTCACTAGGTTAAGGTGATTTGGTTTCCTACCAAGGACTTTATCCTGTAGAATCACTGGGGGGGTGTTTCCTTTTAGCTTTCATTTTTCCTCCTTCCTTCCCCCTTTTTTATTCCTCCCTGCCTCCACCAAGGACAGGTGTGTGTGTGTGTGTTGGGGGGGGGGTGGGGAAGGGAGGGTTGCTATTACTGTGGAAAGCCCTCACAAAGAGGTATACTTGGAGACTGATCCCCTCTGGTAACAACCTGGGCCATCCTTAGGGACATCTGCTGAGACCTGTCAGCCTCCCACTTCTCAGATTCTTGATGCTGATTGGCCAAGCAGGGGCCTGTTAACAGGGAAGGAAATTTTTCCTAATTTATCAACTGTAACCCCTGGCTGTCCCTTCCTTTGTAGGCCCTGCACAAGGCCTTGTCTGACCTCAGGCGTGCCATGGTTGGGAATGTGCTGGCAGAGCCCCAGACACAGACCGGCTCCAATACATCTTGGAGGTGAGCACGGTCAGGAGGAGCAGGAGGCAGATTTACCTTAGTGCTTGGGAGAACTGGAAAGGAGAGACTGGAAATCCATGTTCTAATCTGTCCACCTAGCCTACACCCCAGTGGCCATCCTTGGTCAGGGCAGTGCTATGTTGGGCCCTTCCTCCTCCAAGTCAGGCTCTGGCTAGCTGTGGTAGTGAGAGCCTCAAATCCCCTGCCCAACCTTACCCACTCCTGCCATGGGATCCAAGACATGGTGATCACAGAAGAGTCACAGACTCCTTCCTAGACAATCGAGTGGGCCCGAAGGGACCCAGTTCTTCTCTCCTACCAACACTGAGGTTTCGGGTTGCAGGAGAAACTGTCCTCACAGTCACCCCCTTCCTCTGATCATGGGCTTTTGAACCAGTGAGAGTCAAGGCATCACTCTCCATCCTGATGAGCTGTACATGAATCAGGAGTTCAGGATGGATGGGACCAGCTCAGACAGGGTTCATCTACTCTGCCCCCTTATCTTGAAATAAGCTATGTGATTTGAGCTACACAAATTGCATTGCTTATTTCCAGTGTCAAAATAGCTTACTTTGAAATTTGGCACTGTCCATACAGCACCAAATTTTGAACTAGAGCGCTATTCTGAAACGTCCCTTAATCCTTGTGGAATGAGGTTTACAAGGATGTTGGAATAGCGAGCCCGTTATATTTCGAAATAATGGGCTTGCTCAAAAGATGAGAAATAGCTATTTCAGGACATTTCTGGTATCCCGAAATAGCTCCGCAGCCACGCTGAAAACTGGCCCAGTCTAGAGAGATAAAGACAAATTGTGACAAACCCCTTAGCAAGCACCAGGATCAGTGAATCAGATATTCCACCCTAAACAAAATCTGTCACCCCCGGGGATGGGGGTAGGCTTGTTTGCACAGCATATGCATCACTCTATTGATCCTAACCCACCTCATTCCCCCCCAGTGTGTCAACTTCTGCATCAGGTCTGAGCAACATAGATTGTGTCTAGACTGCAAAGATAAATTGGAAAAAGAAACAATTTGCAGCACGCAAATTGCATATCTTTTTCTGATTTACTGCTGAAAGAGGCTTTTCCGACATTTGGCCCGTCTACACATAGCCAAATGTCAGAAAAAAACTCTTTCCGAACATCCCTTCTTCCTCATAAAATGAGGTTTACAGGGATGCTGACAAAACGTGTCCACTTTGCCGAAATTTTTTTCGGAAAAGCAGACGCATTCCTTGGACGCGGCAGAGCTTTTCCAGGATACCTCTGGTGTCCCGGAAAAGCTTTGTAGTCTAGACGTATCTTATAGAGTGAAACGATTAGACTTTTCTTACAATTTTCCATATAAATATTGGAAAAGGCTTTTTTGTGCATTCAGATTTTCCCATTGCGTCCTTGCGATTCAGTTGTGAGTAGGGTTGGACAATGTCTATGTTCCATAGCGTGACATTTTTTAAATGTTTTGAGGAACATTTTTTCCATGAAAACAAAAACTGGGTTTATTTTTTGTTGAGGTTTTTTTTTCCATTTGTTTTTCTTCCCTTCTTTTCATTTGTCTTTTACCTCACATTTGCTACTCAAAAAGAAGAGGGATAAGAGAAAAATGGCCGTTGATCTCTCTTTTGATATGGTTGTGAAAGACCTGCTCTAGCTAGCTACTCTGTAAGAAGCCATTGTGGTTAGGAGTTCTGTAAAATTTAGTACTTTTCTACAATGACATAAAACAGCTGAATCTCCAGTAAATTTGATTGAATTACTTGGACATCCTGCTTCCAGTTTCAGCACATTTTTGGTTAAAATATCTATTGTGTTTCAAAGAGTGAAGAATAACGCTTCCTTTGTTTTTGTTCTGCTGCTAATGGTGAAGTGTCCCCTATTGTTCCGAGTTTTTGTAATAGAAATGAAGCCTTTAGGTTAATAATAGATCACTCGGGGATTTGTGGTGTGTGAATCCTTTTAAGCAGTCTCTCTTCATTCAGATATATAAAACTTCATTGTGACTAGCATGGTCGAGCAGGTGTTCCAGGCCTGAGCGTTTGTTTTTTTTAAGACTCTCTGTGCACAGTGTCTGGAGAATCTGTACAACTTCACCTTGCTGAGCTGAAAGGGAAAGCTAAGGATGGTGATGCATCTTGGCATCCTTTGAAGACTGTGCGCGCACTAGGAGAGACCTCTCTTGTTTAACATTGATAAGATGTGGCAGGAGATCTATTAAGGTTCTCTCTTGCAGTGCAGCGGTACTGAATGAAAGAGTCTAATGAGGCCACGTCCTCCATGTGCTGGGACCTAGGAATCAAGTATCTAGTTTCCCACCCGAACACCCCCAGCCATTTCACTTAATAAAACTTGAGTCCGATTTAGAATCATAATGGAGGAAATATTCAGTTTTAGAACGGTGAAGAGTTATGTGTCCTTGTAAAGACTAAAAGGACCATTTTTTCCCTGAAGTGAGTTCTATTAGATTGAAGAGTCTCTTAAGTGAAATGCTGGCATCCACATGCTTTGAGCCATTTAAAATTAGATTGGACAATGCACTGAAAAGTGTACTAGTGGGGACAATGCTTGGGTGGTGGCGGAATGAAGAAGGTGACCTCATAGATCCTTTCCAGCTCTAATTTTTATGACATAAATCTTAGACAAATCATTTGGTTTAAGCTTTAGGGAGGCTGTGCAGTCTCAGAGAGGAGGAAGGGTATAATCTCTAATCACAGATGATCCACTTGCTCTGTGCGATGATTATGAAGTTTTTGACCTTTGGGGGGGGGGCTGTAGGCAACCCTATCAGATAATAGGCTAGAAAGAAGAGCCATCAGGGAAGAACAAATGGTTCATCATCAGAGCTGAATTTCCCTAGGTAAAACACTGTATTCAGACCAGATAAGGCTGCATACATTTCGGGTGTAGACTTTCAAAGCTACTTTCTTCGGGTATGTCTACACTGCAGAGTTTTTTTGGAAAAATCGCCATTTTCTCAAAAAACTTCACTTATGTCCACACTGCAATCATGTTCTTTCGAATAAAAAAATAATCGAAAGAACAGAGTGGTTTTTCCGACATTGGTAAATCTCTTTCTACAAGTAAGAAGCCTTTTTCCCCCAAAGAGCTCTTTCGGAAAAAGGTGTGTGTGGACGGGGAAGAGGGAGTTCTTTCAAAAGAAGAGGAAAGAGGAAAAAGCACAAGTGTCCTGGTGGCCACTCCATCCATAGTAATCACAGTTTAAATGCGAGATAGCATCCTTGCTGAATGGATGCTATCTTTCGAAAAAGTAGATTGCTTTTTCGATGCACTTTTGCTCTGTAGATGATCTCTTTCAGAAGTTTTTTCAGAAAATCTCTTCCGGAAAAGCTTCTTCCAAAAAAAGCCTGCAGTCTAGACATAGCTTTTTGCTGTCACCTTCTGAGATTTGACATGAGTTATATGTTCCATTGCTTTCTCTTGAAAGTGTAGTGCTGTGAGGTGATATATATTCTTTATGATCTTCTCTGTTAAGAGGAACCCATCTCTAATTTGTCTGGAAAAGAGCATGTAAATGAGCTGTCTTCATTCTTTCTCCATACAGCAGATGGTTCAGCCTATAAGCCTAGCATGGACAGCTAAGGGGATTTGGTAATGTTTGAAGTCACTTCTATTGATTGGTTATCCTTTGAAGGCTTTTTGTGCCTTGCAAAATGACATGGTGGTCTTGGTTTAAGTCCCAGAGAACTAGTATCTACATCACTCAGCACGAACTGGCATCTTTGTGGCCAGTGTCCGAAGAGATGCAAAAGTTGGAATGGGCTGGTGAACAACCACTCCCTTTTACGTACAGGTTATTGTTCCAGAGAGCTGACACAATGGTGTTAGAATGTTTGGACGATCCATGCTGTATCTCTTTAGCAGTTAAAGAAGAGTTCTCAACCTCGGCATAGATCAAGTCAGACAACAAGTGCGACATTTATAATGCATTTTTAATACCTTACTTGGTTGGAAATTCTATGATGGACATTATGAGCTAGCTTGATTTTTTGCTTGTTAAGCAAAACCAAAATCTTTTTTTTTTTTTTAAGTTCACCCCTATAATGCTAATAGATCAGAAGTCATATTAACAACAACTGCAACCATGGACGGTCTCCAAAGCAAGTCAGTATGCTTTGGAATATGTGAAATCATCTTTTTGTCACTTCTGTCCCTGGGATATTTATTAGTGGAGTATGGCTATAATGCTAGTTACACAGATAGATTTGAGGCTAAGTACCAGCCTGACAACTAAAAGCTGATTAGAAAACAGAGGTAAATGTTGTTCTGAAATCCTCAAGCTTTTCCCGTAAAAGTGCTATGCAATTTGCTACATCAAACTGAAGAATTCCAACATTATTGGTTCTTGTCAATAGCACGTTCCATAATTTACTGTAACATTCTGCACCATGGTGGGAATGCATCGTTTCTGAGAGTGGTTCTGCATTATTAAAGTTTTTCAAGTAGCAAATGGTTTTAAAAAGCAAAATCACAAATCTGGAAATCCAAACGGAACTTGGCTCTTGTCCCTAAAAAGCCAGAGATTTTAATTCACTCAGCCATCTAACTGTCAGTGCTGGCGCATTCTTATTAAACGTGACAGTCATGAACAGAGTCATCTCTTATAGATTGCAGATTTATGACTTGCAGCCAGATGCTCACATAAGCACGGAAGAAAAAAGTTCATTCATCAAAAAAGGCACTTTGTTCAAGTGACACCTTTCTGTTTCCCATCTAGTCACATATCCCGTCTTTGTAGGTCTAATCATATTTTCCTCACTTTACTGTCTCAGAACAACTTTTCCTCGCAATCAGTCCTGCACGTTAACCTATAAAAAGCAATTTGTCTGCCTCAGAGATCGTTTCCAAAATCTATTGCAGAACGAATGGAAGTAAAGGGAGGATTGATTCATATAATTTATTAAAGGACCTAGGAAATGCTTATGTTAGGAATCTGCACGTCTAGTCTCTGATTTAAAAAAAAAAACCTTTCGTTTTGTATTGTAATCTGTCAGTACAAGCAGATCTGACCATATTTTAACTGTTTCACAGTGGCATCCCTTATCCCTAGCTAGAGATGTGGTTTGTTCTGCAGTTACCATAGTTTATGGAGTGAAACTGAAGATCCTGATTAGACTTGGTACAGCTGTTTTTTTCTGAGACTATCTTTTCAAGGGGATACAATCGATACCTAGAAAGAATTCATGTGGCTTCAAATGCAGTATTTGCCTTGCCTAGCAATGCAATACTCTCTCCTCTCTTGGTTAGAGGGATGCAGGAAGTAGTAAGCAGATTACAAAAAAGAGAAAAGCTAGGGAAACTGTGCTGAAGACAAAGTAGCCAGAGACTAGGTCTTACGCTGGGAACTCAAGGTACTTACGGCCAGACTAAACCACAATGGAGCTACTAGTGCCTTACACAGTTCACTTCTACAAAATGTGAATGCTAGAGCTAGATAATATTCCAAGTGCAGCAGCTGAGGAAAGAATAAACGAATCAGGCACACAAGAAAGACTGCAGCTTCCACTCACAGTCTTGCATTATCTATGCAAGTACGGTGAACAAGTGGGGCGAAATGTATCAAAAGTTTCAGTGCTATCCTGGGGTGTCATCAATGCTAATATGGTAAGTTAATAGCCAATCAATCACACACCATACAAACAGGCTAGGATTAATAGTAGAGGATCTGGAGTCCTAAAACTAGGCAGTCTGAACTTTAGTTGTCAGCTGGGCATCATTCATTAAATGGCTTGTTCTGTCTTGAGCGTGGAATGAAGCTGGCTGATATATTAGTGTAACATAGCTTTCCCCCAAAAGATATATGGTGTTAGGCTTGCAGGCCTCCAAAGCCGGAAGAAGAATAGAGCTCAGGATTTCTTATTAAAGAATCAGCATGAGACAAATGAAACCACAAGGTGCTTACAGGGAGCTGAAAATCAATAGGACAGGATGAGAAAATTATTGGCTAAAATGATAAAATTATTTAATCTCTGAATTATACCCACCTGGTACAATGAGACTGTGTGCATAAAACAAGCATCTTTAAGGAATCTGATCTAGTCGGTGGTTTTCATCCCTTTGTTCTCTGGTCATCATTGTGCCCAGTGGGTATTTCATGTGGTAAACACTGTTTTTGCTCTGAGGCATGGTTGCACAAAGACAATTCTCTTTTAAGCACGTGCAGCATTTGTCATTTTTTCCCCCGGGGACTTTTCAACCCAAAACTAAAGTAAGTTAAAAATGGTGAAGGGAGACCAGCTTGCCACAGACATTTTTAGAGAGAGACAAATGGGTAAAGTCAACTTCTGACACCTGCCCACAAGAAGGGAACACTGGGGACCCTGTTTGATTGACACTCCTTCCCCCCCTCCCTGCAGCCCCTCCACAGTTGATGCTACCAGCCGATCCCTAGTCCAGGGTGGTGCCATACCATAAACAGGCTTGTCCTGGCCAGGCTTCCTAGTGATTGAAACAGGAGGGGGAGTGCCTCTCTTACTCTCTATGGCAGATGCCTCAAAAGATATGAGGGCATCTCCTCTCTCTCACCCCACCATTAGTCTGCCCTCTGCTTGTGGCTGAGGTGGTAAGACAGGGACCTGGCTTGTTAGGGAAAGACAGAGACAGAACCTGAAGAGTGCCTTGGAGCAAGGCTTACTAAACTTGGACAGGGGATTAGTGATGTCGTCACGGGATCTCCAAAACTCATGTGACGGGATGGAAACTGTACCCAAATAAAAAAAGCCAATCCTCCCTGCTCAGAAAAAATGTATAGTGATATATAGTGATTTTTGGTGAAAACACTATAATTCTTCATTAAGAGGGGTCATTCTTCATTTGGCCATTCCCCACACACACGACCAATATGTGACCAATACTATATGGTAACTAGAACATGTGTCCGTGCTGGGATCATGCGCTGGATCCACTGCCCTTGGCCACCAAGTTAGGACTTATCCCTAGGTGAAGAATTTACTAAGGGGCCCAAAGCCCAATGTGAGTATCCCCGTTGCTTGAAAATGTACTGAGCTTCATTGCATTCAAGAGGCAAATGCACAGAGGAATGAAGCTGTGGGCCAAAATATTGACGTGACTAGTGATTTGGGGTGCTTCCATTTTTGAGCACTCAACCTCACATCTTGAGAAGGGCTTGATTTTTTTTTTCCAGGGGGCAGGTGCTCAGCCCTTTCTAAAAGCAGGCTTCTATAAGGGTGTCTTATTTGGTTGCTGTAGCCAAGTGGGACTCAGGGAGTGGCTCCTCCCCCTCTGTGTCAGTGGGCGGCCACTCCGCCCCACTATACACTGCTTAGTCTCTTTGGGGAATTCGCTGTGGCTTTTCGGCTCTGGGGCAGTCCACAGTCTCAGCTGTCAGTGGCCAACAGTGCTCAGGCCGGACCCTGACTCGGACCGGCAGCAGGTAAGTAGGTCTGTCCCCAGGCCCTTAGTTCAGGGTGGGGTGGCAAACACACAGTTCTGAGTCCTGGTCCTGGTTCAAATAAAGACAGACAGACAGTTCTCAAGTCCCAGTCGTTGAGGCGGCGGACAAACAGTTCTGAACCCCAGCCCTGATTCAGGGCTGGGCAGCAAACACACAGTTCTGTGCCCAGGTCCTTGGTTCAGGGAGGGGCGGCAAACAAACTCAGAAACAGTCTGAATAGGAGGACCCAGCCGGATCCCCTTGCTGAGGCAGGGGTCTGGCAGATGCAGGCTGCAATCCTGGAACAGCCAAGGGGGGAGACTGCCACCCAGGAGTGGAGTGGCAGGGGGGACACAGGCCCACCCACTCCACTGCGTCCCAGCCCAGGGCCCTAGTAGCAGCAGAGCAGTCTGCTGCTGGGTCTGCGGGGATCCATACTGCAACACGCTGACCGGGCGCTGGTCCAGCCAAATGATGATCGGCTACCCCTGGGCTCTTTCCGCTCTCCCCCTCGGGCTGTACCTGGGTCCCGTGCAGGTCCTCTGGGCTCCATCACGCTGGAACCCCTGGCCAGGTAAGCAGACCTTCCAAGCAGTCATCCAGTGGTGGGCCCAGCGCCCAGGCCAGTTTTCGGCTTCCCCTGGGTCTAGCTCCTTGTTTGGGTGTGCAGGGGAAGCTTCTGGCTCTTTCGGTTGCTGGGCTCTCCCAGGCCTCTCTGGCAGGCCTTTTATATCCCTGGCCCTGCCCCCTGGCTTCCGGTCAGGTGGGTCGCTAAGGCCAGGTGCTGCCCACCAAGGCTCTGGGAGCGGCTCCTCCCCCTCTGGGTCAGTGGGCGGCCGCTCCACCCCACTACAGTTGCCCAGAAATGAAAGATGTTGACCTTCTTTATAAAGTGCTTTGAAATTTAAAGATGCAAGTGTTAATGGCTAGGTATTATTATTAAAGGCACCCAAAAAGTATTATTTGAACTTGACTATAATTTGTCCTGGCAAACCCCTAGGGTCTTCTTCCATCATCTCTTTGGCTATGTCTACACTGCAGCGCTATTTCAGGATACCAGAGTATCCCAAAATAGCTATCCCGCGTCTTCACAGCAAGCCCGTTATTTCGGGCTCGCTATTCTGATATCTCTGTAAACCTCATTCTACAAGGAGTAAGGGACATTTCGGAATAGCGCTTCATTTTGAAATTTGGCGCTGTGTAGACAACGCCAAATTACAAAAGCCATTTCGAAATTCACTTGAAATAAGCTACATAATTTGGGTAGCTCAAATTGCGCATCTTATTTTGAGTTATGGTGCAGTGTAGACGCACCCTTACGTAACCTCCAAAGACAGACAGCAAGATTTGGATTTCTTAAAGCAGAAGTCCTACAGTAATTTGATACTGCCTCTGAACACAATCTAGAACTAAATTGGGCAACAAAACTGCGCCATGTAAAAAACATAACAGACTACATTTTGCATTTAGGGCAACTATGTTTCATTCACTTAATACATATTATGGACCAAACAAACACCCTGGAGATGCACTAAAAGTCCATCACTCCTACATCGCCATGTAAGAGCTCTCTGACATGTCTAGAACAGAACTTCCAAGTATCAGAGTCAAGGCTTGTTTCAGTTTGTTTTCCAGTTGAGTCATCTGGGGTTCCAGCTGTCTCTTAAGTATTATAGAATAGAATCTGGAGACAAATCTTCACTATGGGAATTCTCCTCCAAATCTTGCTCTGGGGCAGTTTGCAGCTCATATATGTTCTGACCAATGCTTACCACGAATGTCACATGTGTAGGAAGTCAAAGAAGTCTTGATGGATGAAGTTGACATGTTCCTGTACAGGATGAAAAATAAATTGCCAGTATTCCATATATATAATAATCAGTAAAACATGCAAATATAACTTACAGGGATGCAGCAAAGTCTAGTAGCTACACTATGGAAGTGGGAATTGAGATATCTTCGCTCTGAGGGTGACTCATTCTGTGACTTCAGGCAAATCACAATCTACCTCGGTTTTTCTCCAGCCATAAGTGGAGAATAATATTTACCATATCTAATTACTGCCATAATGAATTAGGGACCAATTTTTCCAGAGTTGCTAAGTGGCCACAACTCCTGTTTCTCTGATGTAGCAACTTTCCTCTGTTACAGTCCTTGGCAGCTTGCCCCATCTTCAGTGAGAATCTACTGATCAGTCAGCTGTTCTGACTTCAAGTGGAGTTTTGCATGGAGGACATGTACGTTCAGGGACTGATTTCATGGCTTTATTTTGTTTTGTTCAGGTGAAATAATAAGCAAATTGTAAAAGAACAAAGTGGGTGAGTGAAATAACTGCCTAGCTTTTCTACAGTGATAATACCCTGAGCTCCAGAACTAGATGGTATCCCAATCCAATAATTATGGGGATGCTTCTCATGACTAGAATATCATTACAATTCAGGGAATAGTGTAATTTTAAATAATCACAACTGAATGTTTAAGATCCCCAAAGCTGATATGCCTGGGTGCTAATATAATTGAAATATAGTACTACTACAGTTAAACCTAACAAAACAATATAAAAATCCAATAAAGGCTACACAAAGCATCTGCATTAACTATAGGTTTTTCTGATAAAAATATGACTGTCCTAATACATTTCTGTTCCCCAGGAGAGCCTTAATCATCACACAATACAACTCGTGAAACACAACAGTCCAATACAAAGTTTAATTCAGGGAAAGCTTATTGTGAAACTAGTTAGGAAATGAGATGGATGTTTTCACTATGATCATACAGGCTGAAAATCAGACCTGAGCAGAGGGAGTCTAGGCAGCATGCAAGTCCAACTAAAACCTTGTTTTGGGGATGGGCTAAAGTGGGACATAAGCCCTCTGTTAGCTCTGCAGTGAATTTGGGAAGATCAGGGGCTTTAGGGAGATTCAGTGGTGCGAAGCATGGCTCCAGGAGCTCTCTGAGGCCAGGTCTACACTAGGTCGGTTTAAAATATGCAACTCCAAATACGTAGCTGGAGTCAGCTTATCTTAAGCCAAGCTTGGTGCCATCTTTACAATGGGAGGTCAATGGGAGCAAATGCTCCTATCAATTTCCCTTACTCCTCGCAACTGCAAGGGGTACCAGCACTGACCAGAGCTGCCTTCAGTGTTCAATTTAGCGAGTCTTAACTAGACCTGCTAAATTGAATGCCAGAAGATCCATCTCTAGGCAAGTGAAAACATGGCCTGAGTATTACAAGATAGGGGAGTCTGCAAAAAGGGAGGCTCAGACCACATCTCCACTTGTCACCCTGGGGATCACTCTTCTGGCATTTGATTTAGTGGGTCTAGTTAAGACCTGCTAAATGGAACACTGAGGGCAGCTCTGGCTGATGCTGGTACTCCTCACTGTCATGAGGAGTAAGGGAAGCCAATAGGAGCGTTGTCCTCCCACTACGAAAACAGTGCAAAGCTTGACTTAAGGTAAGCTAACTCCAGCACATATTTTACATTGCATACCTTAAGCTGACCTTCCAGGCCATTTGTAGACCTGGCCTCAGAGTGCATGCAACTGACATCGCCATTGTTATGAGGGTACTAGAATCCTCCCTTCATCCAAAAGGATTGTTAGGGCTGCAGATGCTGCACCAACAATCCTAGTTGGATTGTTAGGGCTGCAGATGCTGCAGAGCAACTCCATAGAATTTGCCCAGTCTTCAGCCCACTTAGTTGGCCAGATGCTAATGCAAGGATTTTGGCCACTTTAGCCCTAAGTTCCAAGTTAATTAGTCTGAGTAATCATCCTGTGAATGTGAAGCAAGGGAGCCAAAATAAATATGGCACATACATTTCACTCTTTACGGTACAAGACTGTTCTCTTGTTTTGTTGAAGTCTATACTATGGCAATTACACCAGCTTAGCTCCCTTACCATAACTATGCCAGCATAACCCTGAAATGTAGATACAGCCAACACCAACAGAAGGGCTATTCTTTCTGTGTAGGAATACCACCAGCCCAAATAATGGCAGCTGCATCAATGGATGCATTCTCTTGTTGACATAGCTGCATCTATATGTAGCAAAAATGTAGTATTTTAGTACTGGTATAAGAATGTAAGTTTGATGTATAATGATTTGCTTGTAAATTCTGTATGCTTGTATTTCACCCTGTTTCTCATGACGAGACAATGTCTGCATTGTAAACTAAGTTGTGTCTTCTAGTAACTATGCCATCCTTTGCTGGAATGCTCTGTCCATTGTTTGGTGTGAGTGGAGAATATGTGAGAGTCATCAGGAAGGTCCATATGGTCAAGAAAACTTGATGAGAGAACATCCACGGTGCCGGAGGCTGGATGAAGGCTGAAGAAATTAACAGAATAGCTGAGACCTGGAGACGGGCAGACACTCCCGAAGGTGAGACCACAAACGAGAGAACAAAGCCTGACCATACACATCGAAGGATAACTGTGGGGAAAGACCAAAAAATTAACATATCAAGAACTGCAGCATGACACTGCAAAACCCATTGACTCACATGGGAACGTCCATGTATAAGAAGGGGGGCTCTTGCCATAAGAGTCTGGGTTTGGTCCTGCAAGCCAAGCCCCAGAGGAGCCTCAGAGGAACCCTGACTCCTCACTCAGTCAGCCTTGCCTGGCCAGCAAGACGGACTTGAGCCATGACAGACTGGTAGCTATGCACCATCTGCAAGACCTGTGTGTGTGTGTGCGCATGGGGGGAGGGGCTTGTCCTTATGAAGCATATGCTAGCCGCTTTAATATTTAAGCACGGCATCTTGCCTTTTCCCCTAAAAAGATCCTGTGTGCTTCTTATAAGCATAACATATATTAGGAACTATGTCAGCCTAACTACCTTGCTCAGGGTGTTTTCCCCTCCCCTCCCCCTCCCCCCAACACCTGGACTTGCATAGCTAGGCTGACTTAACTTTTAAGTGTAGATCAAGCCTTAGATTGAATTGTGCAGTTGATTTTGTTCTCCATATGACCGCCACTAATGCACATGAATGCTTTTAAAGCCCATCAGTATCCAAACAGCACAACTTGGAAAGGTAGTATTGTTATCATGGACTATCCTTGGGCTCCCTTCCATCAGTCAAATTTGTCCATCCTTATTAATTAAATGACAACCTTCATTAGCCAGCAATTGAATTATCCTCCAATAGCTTCTTAAATGGATTAAAATTAACTCTTTTTAAATATGCTCCTTAGAGTATTGATAATGTAAAATGCAGGATGAGATTAATCAATGATTTTTAGTAAGTGGAAGGACCTAGCTGCAATGAAAATGTAACTTTAATTTTAAAATGGATACAATGAACAGTAAAAGATAAATTTGTTTGAGCAGCATGAAAAATTGAGTGCCTGACATGAGCTATAGAATGTAGGACCTTAAGCATGGCCAAATTGGGTTTGGTTTGGTTGCAGGATATGAAGGGAGATGAAAGCTAAGCATTTTAGCTATGTTTGAAAGATGTCTTTATTGCTAACAAGTAATGGGTGATCGAAGCCAAATAAAATAAAGATTGCCCATTCCCTTCATTTCCATCTTGAATGACACCACTTTTTGGCATCTGAAAAGACAAAATTCACATTTTCCTTCCATATGCTCCATGCAAGTTTCCATTTGCTGGTATGGGGCTAGAGCCAGAAGCAGAAAACCCTCTGCAATACCAAAGCAAGGGGGCATTTTTGGATAGTTCTAATCTGGATGGAACACAGACTTCTCAAAAGTTTGCTCAAAAGCTTTTGCTCCTGACCTTTTCTAATGTCTTCAAGACAAAGTAGGTTTAAATATACACAGATATGCCCCCCCATTTTTAGGGAACTTTGCTTCCAATTCCAGAGACGGTGTGCTCTGAAGAGGGGGTGACCGGTGCCATATGCATAACCTTTGCCCTCCTGCATGGCCAACTTCTTTTGGGGAGGCTTAACTTCCCCAAGCCTCTTACACACACCACTCATGGTTGTTGAATTTCCGTCATTGAAGGTTTATAAGAAATGGTTGGACAAAAACCTGTCTGGGATAGTCCAGACACTTGGTTTTGCTTCAGTTCCTACGTTTCTATGATTTTATGTACTGCTAACGAATTTTTAATAAAGATGCTAACAAATCCCCACTCCCAAATGGTGATAACCCCCCCCCCCACACACACACACACACACCAGGGTTTCATGGATTTTAAGATCAGAAGCAACTATCATGATCAACTCATCTGACCTCCTGCATATTGCAGGTCACAGAACCTCACTCACCACTCTTATAATAGAGCCCTAACCTCTGGCTGAGTCACTGAGGTCCTCCAATCATGGTTGAGAGCAGTGGTGGGCAACCTGCGGCCTGCAGGCCACACGTGGCCCATCGGGTTCTGTGTGGCTCACAAGACATTTTGTTTTACAGTGGCCCATGTGCAGGGTTGTCAGATTCTGCTGGTTTCCAGCCACATCGTTTTTGGTCCAATTATTTAAGCAACACCCACGTAAACCAAGGGCACATGAAGTGAGGTGTGTGCACACAACACCGACTGTGAGAGCCTTGCATGCTCCCTCTGCGTCCAGTCAAAGTGTTGCCACAATTCAATCGGGACATCTCGCACATTCTAGATACGCAAGCACAAACTACCTTATCCTGGGAGATTGTCTTGGTTACGACAATCTTGCAGCCCACTGAAATGAAGAAGGTCCAGTTATACGGTCCCACTCATTAGTCTAGGTTGCCCATCGCTCGTTTAGAGAATTCATGTTATACAGAATCCACCCCATACACTAGTTTAAACCTGCAAGTGACCTAGGCTGCAAAGGAAGGCAAAAAAAACCCCTAACAAACGAAACAACCAAAAACAATCCAGTGTCTCAGAAAGGACAATGAGGGTACGTCTAGACTACAGGCTTCTTTCAAAAGAGATCGTCTAGACAGCCACAACTTTTTCGAAAAAGCAATCTGCTTTTTTGAAAGAGAGCACCCAGGCAATCTGTTTGCGGTCAAGAACGCCTTTTTTCCAAAGAGCTCTTTCGAAAAAAAGGTGTTCTTCCTCGTAAAATGAGATTTACCGCTGTCAAAAAAACTGCCACGTTCTTTCAATTTAATTTTGAAAGAACGCGGCGGCAGTCTAGATGCAGGTGAAGTTTTTTCAAAAAAAGGCCACTTTTTTTGAAAAAACCCTGTAGTCTAGACATAGCCTGACAGATTAAGTGAAGCTTTTATTTGAAAACTTCATTTAAAGAACAATACTTACCACCGTGACTAAGTAGGGAGGCCGCAACACCATCTGACACACCAGTTTTCTATCTCTATTGAATTTACTTGCTGGAAAAATTTACAATGTGTTCCTGAAAGCTACACTCAGAGTGCAATATAGCATTCTACTTAAGGATTCTACTTGGAGATAGAGTGGATGAAGACCTGCCGGGGATCCAGAAGGCCCTGGAGGAAAACAAAAATTAAGATCTTGCAATTCTGTGTGCAATCTGCTCCCCTCCAAAAAAAATAATAAAATAAAATTGCACTTTTATAAGCCCAAGGGATAAGAGATGGTTTAGCAGGATCCAGGGAGAATTTGAGCTCTATTTAAGAGAGAGAAATCATTCCAGCTCTTCCTTCAATTTGTTACTGGTTGCTCCCATGAGCTTACTCTATCCCATCCCTGTAAATAGGAGAGAGGCTATTTAGCAGTCATCTCTTTCAAATAGCACGGGCCCCTCCCCACAATGGGTATGCCACAGCAGGCTTTTCAATTCACACTGCTGTCATGCTGGAAATGATTTACCACACACTTCTTAACCCAGAACTGACACGTTCATATTTCATTGTTTGCAATCAAATAGCGGCTCTGACACATTGGGCACATTTCTAAACGGTTGAAGGCCATGCAATGTATACGGGCTGACACCGTATTATAAGAATGCATATTTTTATTATACAAAAAAAATGGCTGATTTATTATACAAAAAAATGGACTCACCACCATGGCGCCTCCTGCCAGTCGCACTGGGAATTAACTCACACCTGCTCACTGAACACCTCCTTCTAGCCGGTGTCTCCCCGTCTCAGTTCCAGACCCATGGCACTTTGGGACCGCGGCGCCCTCTTCAGGACACTGCCGTCCAGCAGTGCCCACTCCAGTGACCCTTGGCCCCCTTCCAGGGAAGGGGGGGGTAGGGAGTTATCAGTCTCTGTACTCCAGGGTCCTACCCTCCCAGGGAACACCCAGTTCCCCTGTACCCTCCTTGCCTCAGTGACCAACTGCCAAGTCTTCATCTAGCCCAACTGCAGTCTGTAATGGCCACTCATCATTGGCAAGGGGGTGTGGACCTGCTGCCTTTACCTACCCTGGCTGGCTCTCTGCAGCCCTAGTAGCCTCAGGCCTTGCTTCAGGCCCTGCAGCCTGGGAGCTTGCCTGACTAGAGCTCCCCGAGCTCTGCCTGCCTTTCCCCAGCACTGTTCTACCTCCAGGAAGCCTCCTGCTTCCCAGGCAGCCAGATCCCTCCTGCTCTTCAGCCAGATCAAGAGTAAGTCCTCCTCTCTCCCTCCAGGAGCCCCTCTTTATATAGCCCCCAGCCAGGCCCTAATTAGCAATAACTGTCTCCCCTGGGGCTTCACTCTCAGCCTTCGCCCAGGGCTGGGTTTTTGACCTTAAAGGGCCAATGCAGGGCAAACGCCTTATCATAACGGCATTTTACTTGAAGCAAGTATCTACAGCATGCACTGACCTGGAACTAACTGAAAATTACCCATGTGAACATATCTTCCTGAGCAGTACTACATGAATGTTTAAATAAGCTTAGTATGTTGCAATGATAAGAGTTTGGACAATTTGCAACATACATAAAATTATTCCTTCTGGGCAGTTTCGTGTGCACATAACTGGAACAAGCTAGTCTACCCTATAGCGGAGTCTCACATTATTAGTCCAGAAACAAAAAGAGCGGAGTTAGATAGCAGGTAAGAGATGGTAAAGCAAAAAATCAGTGTACCTAGGAAATAGAATGGAGGGGAACATGACTATCTGGAGATAGTAAAAACAATGAGAGGTCCAGTCGTACCTTAGAGACTAATACACGAAGAACATAAGAACGGCCATACTCGGTCAGACCGAAGTATCCGGTCATCCAACAATGGCCAATGCTAGGTGCCTCTATAGGGAATGAACAGAATAGGCAATCATCAAGCAATCCCACCTGTTACCCATTCCCAGCCTCTGACAAACAGAGGCTAGGGACACCATTCCTATCCATCCTGGCTAATAGCCATTAATGGATCGGTCTTCCATGAATTTATCTAGTTCTTTTCTGAACCCTGTTAAATTTCTGGCCTTCACAACATCCTCTGGCAAGGAGTTCCACAGGTTGACTGTGCATTGGGTAAAGAAGTACTTCCTTTTGTTTGTTTTAAACCTGTCACCTATTAATTTCATTTGGTGACCCCTAGTTCTTATCTTATGGGAACAAGTAAATAACTTATGCTTATTCACTAGCTCCAAACCAGTGCCACGGGACTGCTCATTATTTTTAAAAATTAGATGACCATGGCTACTCCTCTGGAAAGAGTCAAGTATTTTAAGCTAATTAAAAGAGATTATGTACTTTTGACTTGTGTTTAGACTATTATGAATATAACAGGAAACAAAATATGAGGAATAATCTTTACTCTAGAGAGGGTCATTGTCCAGAACTGAGAGATTAGGGGGGAAAGACAGCGTTTCTGGGAGTGAATTGCTAAACTGTTTGCATCACAGAAGAACAGCTGGAAAGTGGAATTCCATTATTTGGTAACATTGTCTGAAATGGTTTCTGAATTAGTTGTGTGTGTGTTGTGGTTAGTGTACTATGGCTTATACTGCTCGACTGGGTGTTGAAACCTTTTGGTCTTATTTTTCCTGCAGTCACACAAATAGGTAAGCTACATTTCTCCCTTTTTACACTTGCTCATTAACCTGCTATCCTTCTCATGTTTCCTATACCTCTGCCTTGAACATATATTTCCAAATGAGCGATTTTAATCTCAGCTACATGTCTCTCACAAATCCTTAAATATCCCTGAAATGAATAGAGTAATGGAAAAATTCTTTTCACTAACCTTAACACAAGTGAAGACTATCACTGGTATCGCATGTACATTGCAAATATCAAGGAGAACAGAAATAAACTACCCAGAGAACTTTGTATTAGACGATTAGAAAGCTGGGCAGAAAATAAAATGTGATTCATATTGGAAAAATATGAGCTAATGCATCTTTGGGGTGGAGAATAATCCAAATCGCAACATTAATGGGAGATGGAAATCTTGGAAAACAACAATTCTGAGTAGGAATTAGAAGTAGCGATAGATGCCAAATCAAAGATGAGCTTACAATATGATGTAAATTAAACCTCTACGGCTGAATACACAGAGGTGTCATACTACAGAGCAAGGAGGTTATAACCCCCTCTCTGTGAGGCTTTCGGTGCAGGAGAACCTGAAATAGCACATTTAGTTGTTGGTACCTCATCATCCGAAAGACAGACAAACCAGAGGGAATTCAGAACAGCTACAAAAATTAATGGGGAACTAGAGGGGAAATTTCTTTATAATTATATACAGCTTATCTAAGACCACTGTGGGGGAGTGTGTTAAGTCTGCAAATACTTGAACGGTGTAAACACAAGGGAGGGAGAGGTATTGAGGTTAGTACCTGGGAAGATAGCTAGTAGTAGTTGGGACTGAAGGAATTAAGAGCCAGATCCAAAGCCTACTGAAGTCAGAGTCTTTCCTTTGACCTCACTGGGCTTTGGATTAGGTCAGATGAAAGAAAAACTTTAAGATGAATGTCAGGAAAGTCTTGCTGGTTATGACACACTTTTGGACTGTGACAGTCTGTTTAAAGGGAGAGATGGAAGCCTATGTCTTGGGACATTTACAACCATCCTTGACATAATATTATAAAATATACAACAATTCTGCACTGGCAGGGAGATGGACGAGGTGACCTAATGGATTTTTTTCCCATATCTAACCTCTGTGATTTAATTAAAAGATGATAAATTATCCTTCAGCGGACTCCTGTGTTTCAAACAGACATGCAGCTGCAGAAAAGCACCTGGCCTCTTTTTAAGAGAAACTTAGAGCTGCGAAGAGCAATGTGGAAAGTTGTTTGCAATCAGGGTTTTGTCATGAACAGCATGCCTGGGGTATTAAGTGCTCCAATTCCAAAAAGGAATGGAGGAAAGCCAAGTGGTAAATGGGGTGGAGGAGTGGGGAAACGAGAAACAAAACTAAAACCTCAGTCCCTCCTGCAAGTGTAAATATTTCCAAAAAGGAAACAACAAAACATGTTCCTCTAGAAAGTGCAATTTGAATAAGAAATAAGATGTGGGTGTGGTCACCCATAAAAGCTATATCTACACTGCACAGTTATTTCGGAATAAGCGATTCCAGAATAGTTATTCTGAAAAAGCTTATTTTGAAATTAGCACGTCTACACTGCAGGGAAGCCTCAAAATTACTCTGAGGCAGGCTTCCCTAATGTAGACGTGCTATCTCGATTTAGAGCCCCAGGAGGAATAACTTGGACTGGCCCTGGTGAGGGGCTATTTCGAAATTGCAGAAGTGGAGCATCTATACATGCCTTATTTTGAAAAAGCTATTTCAGAATAGACATTATTCTTCATAGAATGAGGTTTACAGAAGTCGGAATAAGCCACCCATTATTTCAAAATTATTTCGAAATAATGGAATTGCTGTGTAGATGCTTTCATAGTTATTTTGGAATAATGGCCATTATTACAAAATAACTTTGCTGTGTAGACACACCCATAGAGTTGGCTCCACAAGTAACATTGTGTAGGCCAGAAGGGCTAGAGAATGAGACAGATTGCCTCTAACATGCAGGCTCCATAACTTTAGAAGGGTGCAAATAACAGAATAATAAATTACATGAACCCCACAACCTCCAAGCCTAGTTGATTCACTTCCAACCCCTGCAATGGCAGCTTGTGGCAGGGGTGAGGGGTGGGGAGAAGAAGCCCCTTTATGAACCAAACCATGCAAGTTTCACATAGCTCACCTTGCCACAGATTGTCATTCAGTAAAACAATTGATGTGCGAGGTGAAGAAGAAACGGAATCTAAACATGGAATTAGGAGAATTTCAGGATGAGCAAAAATAGCAACTCTTCAAGTCCACTTGGGTTGGACTGACCTACCATCTCAAGAAGCTGCCCTTGGCTAGACCTCTCAATGTCAAGGAACCCTCAAATCTGGAACATTCACCCGCAAACAGAGACTTGTTCAAATAGGTTTCAATTAGTGAGACTAGTCGGTGCTGTATTATCATGGTAGGTCTGGCATTTAGTAAACTGGGGGCTGTATTCATCAGCCAGTTGACTATCCAGAATAGTCCAATGGGCTATCACTTGGCATTGTTTAAGATAGAAGAGAAAGTGTCTCATTTTTCACAACAGTGGTGTATTTCTGTGGGAAGTTCTTGTGGTCTTGTCCTAGGTGGTTTTAGAATAGGATTTGTGGCCTTCCAGTTTTGACACTGTTCATCTGTGGCTCAAGGTGTTCTCTGCAGGGGAGCAGGGAGTGCTGAAGAGAAGATGGTGCCTAGAGGTGATGATGTTAATGATTGTGGTTGCTAGGCGGTGATATTGCTTTGTCAGGTGATTGTGCACAGGCCCTATAGTTGGATGACATTCATTTTCCTCTCTTCCAGAAAACATATTGGGTTCATGAGTCTGCAAGGGTAAGCACGTCTAGTTGCTCGACTACTCGGGTAAAAGAGAAAAGTAATGAACGTGCCTTGCAACAGGGAGGGATCTTTGCAGGAAAGAGATGAGTTTGCTTTATTTTTAATAGTCAGTCTTGGACTGAAAATCAGATCCAGTAGTATGTGTGTCCATGGACCCAGAGATCATCTTCACGGACTTTTCCCCTCATACAGTGCAAACGTTGTGCTCTTTCTCTTCTTCCCTGTTTATCTGGACACATAGCACCCGTATCTCTGTGCCTTACTGACTCTCCCACTGTTTTCATAACTTGTGTGCAAAGTGTGTCTTTCTCCTCTGTTCATGGGCCTTAGAGACTATAACAGCGGGAAGGAAGACATTATGAATGAATGCTTGAATTTATTCAGCATGCAAAGCCTTTATCCGAATGCTTTCAGCCAATCCTTGCTGCATTTCTTCTCAGGCTAGTTTCACCTCACCAGGAAATTTTTCACTACTATTGTTGATAGCTCTCTACCAGATGCCAGGAAGCAGCCAGATGTTTTCACCCACTTGTGCTGGTGTTGCGTTTTTGGCTCCATTGATGCACCTGCTGCCCATCTACATTCTCTACTAGAGAATATCATGCAGCTGCAGGCCTAGTTCAGATCACTGAGCTCTGAGTTAGGGATGTAAAATTTCAATTATTTAGCTAATCGAATAGTCGATAAAATTTGCATCAACTATTCAGTTAGTCGATAAGGGCGCTTCTGCCTTTGAAGTGTACTCTAAGTCCCCAGCTGACCCTGGGCTCCATGCAGCGCTGCCATTTTGAAACGCCATAGGGAGCCCGGCGTCAGGCTCCACACGTGTTTCAAAGCGTCAGCACTGCACGGAGCCCGGGGTCAGCTGGGGACTCTCCCGCTGACTCCAAGCTCCACACAGCGCTGACGCTTTGACAACGCCGCGTGTAACCCTGGCCAGGTGCACCAGCTGGCCCCGGGCTGCATGTGGCATTTCAAAGCGGCAGCACCACATGGAACCCAGGGTCTGGCTCCTGGCTCCCCACAGCACTGCAGCTTTGAAGCACTCCCTTCTCTTCCCCCCATTGCTGCCTCTTTCTGATAGAGGCAGCAGGGGGGAAGCAACTAGTTGACCAGCCTGTCGACTATCCGATAAACATTTGCTTATCGGATAGTCGACTAGTTGTTTACATCCCTAATCTGAGTGTCTGGTTCTAGCTGGTCGTCTTCAGACCGACCTCTTCATGACATACCAGGCAATATGCTTCCCTTGCAAAATATTCCCACTCCAGAGAAAATCTGCCCATACATTAGCCATTACGTAGTTTACCTCCCCCTCTTCACCTTGCTCTTCCATAAAATCCCAGTTTAAAAGATGGCTACAAATTGCTATAATTCTTCATGCTGGAAATGGACTTTGTCATTTTTCCAGATTGCAAAATGGAGGCTTGGCCAAATCAGATATGTGAAGATGGTGTGAAAATATGCTCAACTTAATTTAAAAAACATCTGTCTGTCTGCTGGCTGAAAAACATTTTGCCATGCCATTTGTATGAACGACACAAGGCCAAATAAATTTACTTTAAAATAAAATACAGTGCAGCTTTAAGAACTAAGCGTTCCTCTTCCATCTAATCACTATTGCATTTTCTGCACTGTACACAGAACATCCACACCTCAGTGTGAAATCCATACACTGGATATGAGGGGTGGGGGAAAATGGCAATAAAGAACAGTCCTAAACATAAGAAACTCCATGCAAAGTGGAGAGGAGAAGTCTGGAATATGTACAAAGATTCTTTTTTGTCTATGAAACCCAGGAGCAGAGTGTGACCTTATCACGATAAACTTCCTGTGTGTGAGGATTTGTGTATACTGCTTAGGCTGTTTTCAACATATTGTGCATCTGTTCAGTGAATAGCCAAGAGAGGTTTATTATGCTAATCAGCATTTCCAAAGGATTAGCTCACTTGTGCAAAACTGTCTTTGGGACAGTATATTAGTTCTTCACTAGTGGTCTGCAACAGCAATTTAATTTTGTTTGTGTTTACTTGCCTCGAGATAAACAACATCTCAGATGTATCCATATTGTATATATTGACGTTTAACAACTTAATAGTGTGCAGGAAAAGTTAAAATTCAGAATGTGCCCATGTCTGTCCTTAGAAATACTATGTATTCAGGACCAAATTAGGATGTTTTAGAAGTGCATGCAATTCCACTAACTTCATGTTGCCCATGGGTCTTTTTAATTAGAAAGTCTACATGCTACAAAACATTATCAGCAAAGTCCCAGCTGTCTAAACCTGTGTGTGAAAATCATTTGGAATCATTTCCTCTTGTAAACTCCTTTTCAGGTAAAACCACTATGGCAAGGGCCTTTCTTTCCCTTGCCAGCCTCTGCAACTCCTTTCCCTTGACAAGATGGGCCTCGGGTAAAGCGCCCCCTATCTGCTGTGTCTGGGTAGTCAGCCTCACCCTCAACAGAGGTTTAGGCTTGTGACCTTCCCTTGGGATAGGGAGCTCAGTCTCTCCTCCTGAAGCTGCTCACTCCCCTGCTGTCTCTGGCTTAGTAGCTATGTGTATGGGGGGTGCCTCTCCTCCTCTTCCACCCAACAGGGCATGAAGGTCACAGGCAGGCCTGAAGTGGAGTCAGCTGACTTAAGTGGTCCAAGGTAGCCCTGTCTCAGCTGATCCTACTCTGCCTGACAACCCCTTATCAGCTGATCCTGACTGACCTGAAGTAACCCATATCTACTTCACAGGGGAGTGGGCCTTTCACCCTTCTAGGGCTACCTTGTCTGTCACTGCTGCAGCCCCCTGGCCTGACTTTGTCACACCATCCAAAGAAGGCAGCAGAGTTACTATCCTTCCTACTCATTTTTCTTTTCTAAAATTCAATTAACTCTTCTTCTCCAGACTCTTTGGAGCATGCCCTTTCATGTTTGCATCCCAATTAGTATTCCCATCCACCGCCTGACAGCAAAAGCTGAATCTCCTCTTGGGAAAATTCCCTTCTATTTATTTTACATCTTCTGTTCCAGGACTGAAAGTCCTCACTCTTTCATGCCCATTAAAGTCACCTTCTCACCCTGGTTCTGAATCTGTGCGTTATGATCCTTCAGGATGAAAGGGATTAAAGTCTCAACCCTCAAACGTTTCATGAGTTCCCAACACATATACAATTTTAAATCATGTTCAGGTTACATCAGCCGATACCTCTAGGGTGGTATTTATAACAGCCCCCACCACACTGAAGGCATCTCGTGCTCCAACAACTTGTATGGTTCTGTATGCAATGTAGGACTGATGCTACAGCATCCGTGGACAAGTCAAGGATTAGCAAATCTTTCCTCCAGTGAATTAGGTTTCAGACGGAACACAGCCATTCTGACGGGCAACTCTACTTTTGTAATATGTAACAAAGTTACATCAACAAGTCAGAGATTTGTATGTAAAAGGTCATGTGGCATTCACTGACTAAGTCCCTGCTAGGTAACTGCATTTTTTTTATTAAAACAAACATCTTCAAAAGTTATTTTTTTCCTCAAAGGATTGAGTCTCTGCTATTTGTAGCTCATTAAAATGCAATTCAATCTCTCACTGAATGTCACTTTGCTCATGGCTTCAATGTAACAGAGTATAGTGACTCCCACCATTTCTTAATCTTGTACTGGTATTCGGACCATTTGGAGAAGGTGACCTAGGACTGTTCAGACAGGCATTCCGCTATTGTGGCAGCAAAGAACTTTTAAAGAGTAGCTGCTTTAGGCTGCTTGATAAGAGAAGACATTTATTTTTGTAGAAATAAGCATCCAGGAAGCATCTGAGACAAACTGGAAAGATGTGTGTGGAATAAGACTTTTTGCTTCTAAAGTGCCCTTTATCTGAGGTTCTTGAAGTGCTTTAGAGACATTAACCCCCACAACACCCTTTAGGGACAACTAAATAAGATGCACGTGGTACTTATATGATTTGCCCAAAGCCATGCAATCACGTTTGTGGCAGACTTCTTGCTCTAGGGTCTGCTCTAATCGGTAGACCACAGTCCCAAGCATTCAGAAAACAAGAAACAAAGTAAAAACAATATCTTAGTCATTTGTTATGATGGAGTGAAAATGAGGCAATAGTTATGAAAAAATTACTAGCTGTATGCGGTATTTGTGATTACAAATGTGTAAATTTGAAACTGACTTTAATTTTCTATGGGCACTGTAACAAGATTTAAATGAGATTGAACTCCAATGAATAACAAATTGAGAAATGGTGGTGTGATAATGTTCTCTGGAGTTCAATTAGCCAGTCATCTTTTTTTTTCCCCCCTTTGGTGACAGTTATATATCCAGGGTTACAAGTGATTCAATCCAGTAATAAACCGCCATCTAATTTTAAAGATTTCATGGCCATTATTCAAAAGACAATAGGCAATTTGAGGACAATAATGTACTAGCGTATGCTGGGGTATCAGTGCATCTGAAGTGAGTATGAAGCTAAATTTTGTATTCAAGCCATTGGAGCTGGAATAAATCTTCTGGATAAAATTTAACATGCTGCCACACTGTTCTCTTATAACTTTTGGTGTTGAGTAGCCATGAATATTTCAAACACCTATGTGGTGAAATTAATCTCTCACTGAACCAATTATCTTGTTAAGCATCTATTTCCTGTAGCTTGATACATTTTGGCTTGCTAAGGTAAAGCCTCTTTATAATTGCCTTCCCTCTCTTTTTAAAAGCACTCTAATGCAATGGTCCTAATGAACGGTTTTGTGACTACAGATGAATTCTATAAAGTCTAAGTCAATAAGCAGCACTGCTGTGGTGAAGTAGGCTACTGAGGTAACAAGTTAGAAGGATTTAACATGCTGAGAGATTGGCAAGCCTTCATTTCACCTGAAGTGGGATGACAAAGGAAGGGTTTTATGTGCTGCTGAAGGGTAGGTGAGACCTTGGGGCCCAAGAACACGGAAGTGATCAAGAAGTTGGAGTAAGCCCATGGCACAGGACTGAAGAGACTGTCAAAGTAACAATTTTCTCCACCCGGCCTTCGAATTTTTATTTCCTTAACGTCACCTGAAATATCGATTTCTTGTCAGAAGAATTCTGGTTTGGACTTTCTCCTCTGAGCTTCTTGGAGCACTGAGCAAATAAGAAGCGGTCTCGAGTTTGCAAATGGCTTCTTTGCAAGGGTTTGGCAAAGAGGAAGGATGCTCTTCCAAATTGCACTAGGGGGAGGGAGGAGGAACTCCTGACAGAGGCAGAGAGTTATTTTTAGGCAGTTTGCAGCAGAACTCCTCCTGAGCTCCATTTAGGGAGGGCAGCAGGGACTCAAACCCTTCCTACCAGGATGCTGCTTGCACAAATACTTTCCCTGTAGAATCTGGCCTATAGACAATGAGGAGGCTGGTCTCAAATCAAACCTGACTTTTCCCCCAGAACAAAAATTCACTTCACAGAATAGACCAGAAGAGACTTTGAAAGGAGGGAGAAAAGGTTCAGTTGGCTGTGCACTGGCCACTTGGTACTGGTTCAAGCAGGAACCATTTTCTTAGCCTTTCATTGCCCAACATATTTCTGATTAGTAAGAGACTGGCCAAAGCGAACACAAGAAATGAGCAATGACACTGAGTCTTTGCAACTACCTTCCCTAGCAAAGATCTAGATGTTGCTATGTACTGTGGTCCGGCGGGACGCCAGAGACGCTGAAAAGCTTTGGCTCCAAATTAAATAGTATATTCTTGTTCTATGAACATATACAGAAGTCTCCCACAAACTCTCTAGTGGATTGGCTTCTTTTGCCTGCCAAAAAAAGTCTGGGGCACTTCTGACGGCTGGGGAAAAATGGCTAAAAGAACTGTAGCACTATGCTGCAAAGTAACCCTGCTAATATAGTATGTGGCAGTGTATAGCTTGGCACTGAGGAATCTGAGAAATGGAGGACGACTCTGGAGGAGGGAGTAACAGAAGATGATGGTCAAATCTAGATGAATATATGATGAGGGACAGAAGCTACCAAATAAACAGGTCTTCCGTATCCAGCTGCATTCAAACTGAAAGCTTGAATACGTTTTACACATAAAAATCCCAATGCTGAAAGCCATGACACAATAGTGGATTTACATTATGGAGGCAGTTCAAGTCCTACGGGTTCTTTTTCCATGGCACGTCCGTGCTGTTCAGTCTTTGAAGCAATACTTGAAGTATTAATTTGGTTGAGAAGCATTTTCTTTTTGGTGGGCTGTGGCCAGGAGCAAGGGAGTCTGCTTTCTGCCATAAACTTTCTAAGGTGGAGTCTGTGTTGTTTCCTGAGTGCTGGATTCTGCAGTTTGAGCCAAGTTTCCTGAAAGACGGGATTGCCTGCTGGTTTTTGACTATCCATGTCAATGGGTCAGTGCAGAGAGTGTAAAGTGTAAGAAGTTGTAGTAAAAATGCACTCACATTCTGTATTAACTGGTTTTCTTCTAAAGCGAAGCTGACTTGCCAGGCCCTCTTGCTGCTTAACGGAGAAGTCACAATAGCCTCACAAGGCAACCTAACCACTGCTACCTCTATAGATCAGCCTCGCTTATCTAGCCTACTTCATCACTCTCTAACCCTACAGAGTTTTATGTTGCAAAACATAAAATGGAGTATACAGGCAATCCCCGCACTTACAACCTAATTGGTTCCTGGAGAACCATCGTAAGTCGAGTCTTCATAAGTCAAACCCTTATTTCGCATAGGCACAACGTTATAAACAGCGGTTCCATTCCTGGAAATCCATTTCATACCCTAAAAATACCAAAATTGACTATGGAAATGGAAGAAAACTAAACTAAATAGTTCAAATAATGCACAAAAATAACTAAAAAGTGAAGACCGATGTGGTGGAGACGCATGCAGTTCAAGCAGCAGCTGCAGACTGGTGAGTCTGACTGACTTTGTACGTTTCCTGTTTTGAGATGATGCGTAGAGTCTGCATCGTACATTGTCATAAATGCGAGCTGCAGACATAAATTGGGGGGGTTTAGGAGCTCTTTCGCATTAAAAAAATGGTTGTAAATACAGAGGTGTCGTAAGTCTGGAGGTTGTAAGGCAGGGATCACCTGTACTGAATAGATGGGCCATGCCATGCAGGGTTTAGAAGCAGCCTACCTGGCTGATTTGCATTAAAGGGGCACTACACTCATGGAAGGGTAAACAAAATCTTAAGTGGGCAACATTGTGTGGATTGGAGTATTACACGGTCCTTGACAGGTGTTTGTTGGTCTATATTTGTGATGTAGCATTTATTTAGTAAATGTTAAACAGGGAAGGGTGTTCTTAGTGGAACATATTCTACCCATAAAAGCCAGAATCAGGTAACATGGTCAAATTCCAGTCTCCATTACCTCTGCGCAAATCTGGATTAATTCAATTGACTCCTAAAGCTACTCCAGAATTACTCTGGAATAACTGAAATAGGATTCTGGCCCGGTATTTCTATACATTAAATCTAGCCACGGCCCCAAGTACATCTACATGGGGATTGAAAACAAACACCAAAAAAACCTGTGGCGCTCCCAGGTCAGCTGACGCACGCTTTCAGGACTTGGGCTCTGGGTCTGAAAATCGCAGTGTAGACATTCAGGTTAGGGCTGGGGCCTGAGCTCTGAGACCCTGCAGTGGGTAGAGGGTCCCAGAGCTGACGCAAGAGCCTGAACCCAAATATCTACACCAGGGGCAGTAGGTATACAACGTGGGGCGGGGGGGAGGCATTGCCTTCCCAGACTGCCAGCCTGGCCCCACCCAACCTCCACCTCAGAACTCCTACCGTAGGCATACTGGAGTGGAGAGTTGCTGCCCCTGAGTGCCCACCCTACCCATGCTGTGGGGCCAAGGAGGCTGGGACCACGCACCAACCTCCTTCTCTGTGCTCCAGGCCAGGGAGGTTGGGGCCACGTGCTGCCCGCCCTCCCCGTGGGACGGGAGGCAGGGCTTGGCTCCCATGGGGCGCGGGGCCTGGGATGAAAGGGGAGGGCTGGGGGCTTGCCCTACCGTCACCCACCACCCACGGTCTACACAGTGATTTGATTTTTCCTCCCCCCTGCAACCCAAGTCCCATGGAGCCCAATTCAGCTGACCTGGGCTTGCTGTGACTGGGCTGCAGTGCTTTTTATTCTCATGTTGATATAACCTTAAAGACTTACTATTGTTTGGACAGGGATTGCATTTTAAATGTGGATTTATAATCCTTTCCCGCCGTTCTGCATGTCACTTACCCTCACCAGTCATGGACACAGATATTTGCAGAGTCTCTGCTGTGGAAAACATGCAACACAGATTCAGCAACATTTCTGGTTTAAATAACAAAAAAGCATCATTTTGACCTATTGCATACATGAAAATTTGGTGTGCATGTGGAAGTCTCATGATGTAAAGCTCAGAGATAACCCGTAACAGTAAAATAGCAGAGATATGACTTTATCGTGTTCACGAAAGAGGTGGAGAAATCGGAGAAGGTCCAGAGAAGAGCAACAAGAATGATTAAAGGTCTAGAGAACATGAGCTATGCATCTAACGAAGTGGGTCTTTCCCCACGAAAGCTTATGCTCCAATAAATCTGTTAGTCTATAAGGTGCCATGGGACTTGTTGTTGTTTATGCAGATTCAAACACGGCTACCCCTCATACCCATACATGAGCTATGAGGGAAGACTGAAAGAATTGGACTTGTTTAGTTTAGAAAAGAGAAGACTCAGAGGGGACATGATAGCAGTTTTCAAGTACCTAAAAGAGTGTTACAAGGAGGAGGGAGAAAAAGTTCTCCTTGGCCTCTGAGGATAGGACAAGAAGCAATGGGCTTAAACTGCAGCAAGGGAGGTTTAGGTTGGACATTAGCAAAAACTTCCTGTCAGGGTGGTTAAACGCTGGAATAAATTGCCTAGGGAGGTTGTGGAATCTCCATCTCTGGAGATATTTAAGAGCAGGTTAGACAGACACCTGTCAGGGATGGTCTAGACACTCCTTGGTCCTGCCGGGAGGGCAGGGGACTGGACTCTATGACCTCTCGAGGTCCCTTCCAGTTCTATGATTCTATGCACAGTAACATGTAAATTAATTATGCAACAATTAAAAATATTGTAATACCAAAGATGCTCATCTACCACGTGTGTTTAGAATTTCTCTACACTGAAGGCAGATAAACAGTAGTTAATGCCATCTGCATAAAAGCATAGCTTCCTGCTAAACCAGGGGGCACTGGGAAAATCTGGCATGTGAGATAAGGTAGCAAAAATATCAGACGTTGTTGACAGGACTTTGAGTGAGCTGTGAATGAGCTGATGAGCAGGTAGTAGGTTGGGGCGAGGATTTCCTGTTTTTAATTAAACTTAATATTTTCTTGCCCCAAAACCAAAGTAGAACAACAGTATTTTTGGAGAAAATGTTGCCTAGTGGGTAGAACACAGGACTGGGACTCCTGACCTGAGTGTTATTTGGGATTTTTCCACTGGATTCTAAGTGACTTGAGGAAGCCAAGGCCTCTCCCTGGCCTCAGTTTCCCTTTGAAACTGAATGATGAAAAACTGTACATAAGCACTAGTATAATTATTACCATTGTGTTATAATATCTGCAGGATGTTTGTGTTCATTTCGCCAGAACATGCAGGAATGATGTCATGTAATCATTGATCATGCTTCCAAAAATCTACCTATTAAAAAAAGTGCCTCATGATACCAATATGCTGCTGGCAAGCGAACGCTGATAAATTATGGAGATACATTTTCATTGATCTTTTTTAATTTTCTTTTTCAATAAAGAACATATAGTTTCAAATGGTAAAGGGTTGCCTCTCAGTGCACACTGATATGCAATGCATGGCAAAAACACAAAAGTAGTTGGAATACTTGCAAGTCCCGGGCTCAGTTTAAGTACGAGTGAAGTAAGCACCCAGTCAAAGCTGCAGATCCGGTGCCAACTCTGCAACTCATGAAGAGTTCATTTGTGGAAGTGCCTAAGTACTCTTGTCCTGAGCCAGCAAAGCACTTCGGCATGTGCTTAACTTTGTACCTGTAGTGCCACTGAAGTCAAAGGGTTTACCCTGCTTTAGTGCTTCACTGGATCAGGGCATGAATTCTTAGCATCTTACAAGAGTAAGCCCTAAATGGGGCTGAATCCTTTTTGGGAGCTCAGCTAGATTCTGCTAGGTGCTTATTCAAGCATCTGACATAGTGGATTTTACCCATGACAGCTTACACCCAAATAAACGTTAGGCTTCAAGGTGTCACAGAACTCCTTGTTGTTTTATCTTTTGTTCCCAGGCTCTCACCTAGTCTTTGCCTGCTTCTGTGGTCCACGGGGGTGATCCCAAAACACTGAAGATCTATTGAGACTAGTCTTCCAGATGAGCTTCAAGATACCCAGGTATTAATGCATCCTGGGATGAAAAAACTACAGGCATCATAATAAATTGCAAATAAATGGACCAGGTGTTTGTTTGAAAGCAAATGGTCACCCCCTTTATATCCTGTCAGATTTTTAAAAGCCAAGCAGATTTACACCCAGTGTCTGGGAGAATCACTGGTGTTCCAGATTGTCCCAATGCTATTTGGAGCGCATATGTATTTTTCACAAGTCTTTTTTTCAATAGGTGCTATTATAAAAAGCATAAATGTAATGGGAGTGTTCATTTGGGAGCCAGGTCTTTGATTCCTGCTGCTGTTTCTGGCTCAAGTTAATCGGTTAAATTTGTAAATAGTCAGTGTACCCAGCCGACTTTAGGACCCTATAGAATCTGATGCCTGGCAGCTGATCTCAGGAATGACTGGCAGTTGAACATTGCAATGTATTCTGACAGCAGACCCTCTACGTAATTGACATGCAGCAAAGATGGCTGCTGGATTTCAAATAGGATCAACCAACAAACAGATGATTCTCAACACATTATTTTTGAGGATGCTCGTTTTTTTCCCCACTATAAGGACTGAAAACCACACAGATGGGCTGACCTGGTGGCTTCCTGGAAGGAGTAGGAGGTTACAAGTCGAATCTACAAGATCCTAGAGTTTCTAATGCGTCTTCAAAAAATCTGCAACAATATAACAATTCTACTCAGCAATCCAATGGATTTGCTTTTAGGATCAATGGACTAAAAACCATCTATATTTTTCTTTGTTGTCATCATCACCATCAGGGAGTCTAAATAGATTTCTGTAGCCATTATTATTTCCTCTATATTAGTGTCCAGATGTCCCAGTTCAGACTGGGGCCCTGTTGTGCTCGATGCTATACAAAGACATGTGAAGACAGTTCCC
Source organism: Rafetus swinhoei (assembly GCA_019425775.1). Taxonomy (NCBI): domain Eukaryota; kingdom Metazoa; phylum Chordata; order Testudines; family Trionychidae; genus Rafetus; species Rafetus swinhoei. The sequence goes on along the minus strand of CM033447.1, from coordinate 65,817,666 downwards.
TCTCCAACGGTTGCATGATGGTTGCACAGTGCTGGTTCAAAAATGTTTGGTTTTACTCTTTCATAGGTATGTCCACTTGGATAAGAAGGGAGGTTGAAAAGAGGGGTTGGTGACCTTGAAGAGCTGAGGAGTGGCTTCCGCAGAGCAGAGTTGCAAAGTAATGCAGACTGAAGGCCTGTTGCACACAGTGCGATCTGTCATCCCAAATAGACACACCACCACAATACAAGCACCACAAAGCAATGCTGAAACATCCTTCTCTGATTTGGTGGCTCGGTCACATCTGGGAGGAATGAGTTGGTTTCTTCTCCCTTTGGGTGGGAAGAGGTACCTCCCTTCTAAGCGTGAAGGGCCAGAATTTCAAAGGTATTTAGGTATCTATGAAAATAGGTCCCCATTGGGATTTTCAAAAGTGCCTAAACCTGTTTAGGTACCTTTGATTCTCTCAGAAAGCACCTAAATACCTTTGAAATATGATCTTCAGGGCCTAGTTCAAAGCCCACTGCAGAAAGATGGACACCACCCAGCCCTTTGATTCTCCCAGCTGTTGTTAGCCTGCCAGTCTGCAGTGGGTGGCACCCTTTGGTTTCTGAGCTGGCAGGAACATACACCCTATGACAGGCTTCCTCAAACTCCTCCAGCTGGGGCAGGTTCTGCAGAGGTGGGATCCCAATGACCCAGGCTCCCTACAGTGGGTGGAGTATCCATGGCGCTTGGGAGGAGGGTTGACCCTAAGTGGGGTCGGGGAAGAAGGAGAGAGACAGACTCATCCTCCAGCTGGGGCCCATCTCAAAGGATTTGGTGAGTTTCAACAGGGCTCCCATTAACCAATGAGGGAGACATCTGAGATGGGAAGTGGGTCATTTCTTCCGGGTCCCATTGCCCAGCTTCTGTCAGTGTCACTCTTCTATTGGGTCCCATTTCCCAGCTGGGTTTCCTTACCTCTGGCAGAGCAGCAGTTTGTAGAGCCAGTAATTCCTCTCCCTGGCCAGCTGGCCAATGTCCTTGGCTGGGTCACTGATGGACAGTCAGTCACAGCTAAACCACCAAGTTCCCTAGTTTTCAGAACTTTGCTGAGCTGTAATAGAAGGGGAGGAGAGGGGGCTCCATCAACATTCCCAATCTCCCCTGGGCCAGGCGTCTTTCTCCCCCAAGTCCCTCTGCTGGAGACATGGGAGGAGAGGAGCTAAAGCAGGGCTGGCCAACCCGGTGCTCGCGAGTCGCATGCGGCTCTTCCCCTCCTTCCAGTGCAGCTCATGAAGCCTCCCCCGGGGCTTGCGAAGCTTCCCCTGTGCCCCTAAAAACGGCCCCTGGCCCTCGTTTCCCTGTACTCACCGTCTGGCATGGCAAAGCAAAATGGCACTGGCAAGATGGCGCCAGCTGACGGGAGCCTGATGTGGCCAAAAATCCACCCGGAGTTGTGTTTAAAGGGGCAGCGTCCTTTTTTTTTTTTTTTTTTTTTTGTGCTCAACAACTTTTTTCCCCTCAGCTCTTTGTGCTATATCCCCAACTATTGTGGCTCTCTGCTTTTAACGGGTTGGCCACCCCTGAGCTAGAGGCAGACCCACAGCTCCTTCTGCCCCCAAGGGACCAAGGAGCAGGACCCTCCATGAGGACTTTCATCCCACCTGCTCCAAGAGAACAAGAAGTTGACCCACAGCCAGGCATAAACCTGGCTGGAGCAGGGGTTGGCACATGGACCCCATAAAATCTCAGGATCTCCACTGAACCAGAAGATGATGAACTTGACTAAAGTCTCTCTCATTCCCTGTTCTGACTCTGCCTTCCCTAACAGGAACATTCCCAACCCACAGCCCTGGCAGCTGCAGATCCTACAGCCTATCCGAGCCAGCCTGCCTACGCCTGGCATCAGGAAGCCAAGGTCAGAGGTCACTTATGTCAATTTCAGAGAGGGAGCTGGTGAATCCAAATGGGGTTTTGCTGCTCTTCACGGGCTTGGCTCTCTCCTGAGACACTCTGAACCGGATGCAGAAGCTGACACGCTGTTGGAGAAAGAGGTAGGTTAGGATCAACAGACCAATGCACATGCTGTGCAAACAAGCCCACCCCCCCCCTCCCCAGGGATGAGACATTGAGCTCAGGGTGGAATGTCTGATTCACGGATCACAGAGCTTGAGAAGGGGACTGTCACAATGTCTTTGTCTCTCTAGACTGGGACAATGTTCAGCACCCTCTCTCTTAACTCTTGATCCATGAACAGCTGATCAGGATGGAGACAGACCCCTTTCCCCTCACTGACTCAAAAACCCTTGGTCAGAGGAAGGGAGTGACTGTGAGGACAATTCCCCACCCCCCCTTCCACATTTCAGTGCCGGTTGGAGAGAAGAGCTGACTCCCTTTGGGCCCACTTGATTCACTAGGAAGGAGTTTGTGACTGCCCTGTGATCTCCATCTGCTAGATCCCATGGTGGGAGCGGGGGGAGGCTGGGAGTGGGGAAGGGGACAGGGGATTTGAGGCTCTCACTGCCAAAGCCAGCCAGAGCCCTGTCCCGGAAGGAGGAAGGGCCCAACATAACACTGCCCTGACCAAGGATGGTGCACAGGTTAGCAGGAGAGCCTGGAAAATGGATTTCCAGTCTTTCTTTTCCAGTCAGCACTAAGGTAAAATTGCCCCCTGCCCCTCCTGGCCCATGCTCACCTCCAAGATGTATTGGAGCCTGTGTTTGGGAGTGCTGCCAGCAGGTCCCCAAGCATGGCACGTCTGAGGTCAGACAAGACCTTGTGCAGAGCCTGCAAAGGAAGGGACAGCCAGGGGTCATAGTTGGGAAACAGGGAACACCTCTCCCTGTCAGCAGCCTGCCTGCTCAGCCAATCAGCATTGAGATTCTGAGAAGTGGGAGTCTCCGCAGATGCCCCAATGGATGGCCCAGGTCACCACCTGAGGGGATCAGTCTCAGGGCACTATTCCAGCCCCACGTCTTGGGGATGATCTCCCTCAAAGCCATAAAGGGGTTGGGAGTGTCTCAGATTGCCCCTGCCTTGCAACTTTGTCTGGCCTGGCTGATGTCAGGGTTTCTCTGTGAGGTCATCACCTCCTCACCACCTTTCCCCAATAGGCTGAGATCTTGGAACAGGTCTTTATGATGTCACTGCCACACCCCTGCAAGGCTGATGACTTATCCCTTGCCAGCCCTAAGGACTCATTGACTGATCAGAATAAAGTGCTCTCAAATGACCTGCTGACCAACAGTTGTTCCTAGTCATTATCCAGCAAGTATTTGAGCAGAATTGGCGCATTAGACAGAATCAGGACTGGTACAATCAAATACATGATTGCTTGTGACTTATTTGTTTGATCTTAAAAGAGTACAGAAGGACTCAAGTCTTCCCTGTCAATAGCCACCTGCTTATCCAATCAGCATTGGGACTCAGAGCTAGAAGATGGAGGGTCTCAGCAGAAGTCCAATAGGACAGTCCAGGTCACCACAAGAGGGGATAAGTCTCTGAGTAGTATTCCAGCCCCACCTCTTTGTGAGAGCCTTCCCTAGTGACAACAAATCCCCCCCGACACACACATACACACCCCTCCTTGGTGTAGGCAGGCGGGAATGCAAAAGCAGGGAAAGAAGCAAGAGAAGATAAAGAGGGAAGGGAGGAGGAAAAGAGAAACTTAAAAGCCAATCCCCAAATACCCCTACTGATTCTACAGGACAAAGTCCTTAGCGGGAAACCAAATCAACTTAACCTAGTGATTTCTAGGCCTAGAATTCATCTGGCACCAGGTGAATCAGAGTGAACAGGTTCCAAACCTCTCTGAGGCTCTTACCATCCAAACCAGGACTACAAAATCAGTGGTAGGGAAGGCGAAAACTCTGATGAGGTTCCTCCTCACACTCATGTACATTAATCCTCATTCTCTTTCTGTCCCCAAGGGGAGACCTTGAGAAGGAAACTTGCTGCTGCAAAGCCATGGGAGTCTCTGAGGTTACCCCGGCTTTGCACCTCTGTCCTGCCCGGCTGATGTCAGCGTCTCTTTGTGAGGTCATCATCTCCCCACCACTGTCCCCCAATAGGCTGAGAGTCTGTAACAGGCCTTTGTGATGTCACTGCCACACTGACCTCTCCCTTGTAAAGCTGGTGTCCTGACCCTGGCCAGCCTCTTTGGATGTTTCAGTGGCTTCCCCCGGATCATCCCATTTAATAACAGCTGAGTCTGGGAATCAAACTGGCTGCACAGCTAAGTCCCAGAGGATGCTCCCTATGCCACACTCTGTTTTTATTGTTTATTTTAAGGCCAGAAGAAACCATTAGAGCATCAAATCTGACCCTGCGTATCCCAGCCCTCCTGTGTATCACAGTAGCTACATTCTGATCCAAGCAATGCCGGAAAGGCATCTAGCCTTCATTAGAAGACAGCAAGAAATGGAGAATCCATCACTTGCTTTGGTAGTTTGTTCCAATGGTGAAACATCCTCACTGTGAAATATTGTGCACTCGGCACCTTGCAGGGTTGCTTAGCACCTTGCAGCATCAAACCCTACCAAAACACGTCTGAAAGAGTTGCTATAATTTCACAGAAAACTTAGAAAAGCATCTGATTTGGAGATCCTTCTGACCCCATTGGCTCTTACGTTTACACCAGAGCAACTCCATTGACCAGAAGTCAGTCCTCAAATCTCAGGCTGAGTTTGTTGAGGAAAATCCCTCTCTTGCTTTGTAATAGGACAACTCTGGTAAGAACAATGTCATTACCCATCCTAGCCCTATTGGCATACTTAAAGGCATGTGTCTGTCATTGCATGGTTATATTTCTCTCTTTTTTATCCCTTTTCTCTTTATTGGTTTCCTCTGGCTTTCCCAGTAGAGATGACCTATTTTTATGGTAAATCGTGCAGTTACTTGTGATGCTACCGGGCAATTATAATGCTTCTTTCTTCCACTCCCCTGGAATACAGCTGCTTTGAGGATTAATTCAGTTGCCTGGGAATTTCAAGATAAAGAACGGCTGCTGTTATAATTCACAACCCCACAACTTCTCTAACGAATGAATGGTGGGTACAGCACAGAAATGCAGAACTCCTGAATTATAGTCTGCAAGTAGGCCAGAGTACCTCAGAAGTTGTGCCAGCCTGTGCTTTTTGCTGGTTATCAGAGTTATTATTTGTGACTTTTACTGGGTGAGGCCAGCATATGTTAATGAGTTATTGCAGAATTGCTGGCAGGAGACCGGACCAAGGCCATTTACCATTTTACATTTCGTTCAAGTAGGAGAATTCTTTCCAGTGGTCACCCACAGTTGAGTAGGATAAACAAAGGATGTTTTTGTAATGGTTGACATCTGCTCCAACGTGTCATTCTTGGTAGGTAACATTAAAACAACATGAACACAGTATGAATGCACTTAATTAGGTCAGGCTTAATCGGCAAGCCCAATTCATCAGGACATCTTCCAGACCCCACATCCTCCACACATGTCACAGTACTTCTTGTCTCGACGCAACCTCACTTTTATTTGTCTAATGAAGAGTCTATAATGAAGATCACTAAACGTACAGAGCTGAGACTTTTGCAAGGACTCTGTCAGTTCTATGCGAGTCCTTCTAATATCTATGAATTCTGGCCTCCATTGACACTTCCCTGACATACACCATGATGTGTCCCAATTTATCACTGCAGTCTCTTTCCAATGCAGCAGGATGGGCATATCTTGGGACATCCCCTGTCCCAGAGGAGGAAAAGGCATGCATGGCTCACTTGCATGCACTGAACATGTAGCCCCCACGACTACAAGGAACAGGAAATCCCTCAAAGATGGTCATTTAGATTACTTCTGAAGTTTATTGTATGTGCCCCATTAATCCAGCTGTCATGAAGTTAACAAATGAGTAGAAGTACAACAAGCAATCCTGAACCTATCCAGGCATAAATTTGACAGTGATTAGGGTATCCAGGCCTCCAGTTTTTGACCAGAACATGTGGCCAAAAAGTGACCCTTGTGGATTTGTACAGCATCATTGACCAAGTCATTACAAGACCGGTAGGCAGCACAATAGGGGCTGGGGCTAGGCAGGCTCCCTACCTGCCCTGCCTCTACAAGGTTTCCAAAAGCAGCTGGCAGGTCCCTGTGGCTCTAGGCATATGGGCAGTCAAGGAGGCTCTGTATGCTAACCTCATAAACACAGGTGTGGGCTCTCATTGGTCGGACCTTGACATTAGAGCTGTCATGGGAAGCTGTGGTAAGCGTCACTGGGAGGGACCTCATACATCAAACCCTGTCCCACACATCAAGCACCTGCTCCAGCCTTCACACCCCTCCTTCATCCTAACTCCCTGCCCCAGCCTGGTGAAAGTGAGTAAGGCTGGTGGAGAGTAAGACAGAGAGGGAGAGGGGATGTGGCAATTGGGGCCTCGGAGAAGGGGCAGGAGGTAGGTCGGTCGAGTTCAGTTTTGCGTAGTTCGAAAGGTAGCAACCCTAATTGTGATATGCCATAGTGAAAACCCAAACACCAGAACCCTAATTTAACACGTTCCCACTAGTGCCACATTGTCACACAGAAGGGGAAAGTCAGTCAAGGGTGGGCAGGGGAAGAAAGGAAGCAGGATTTCAAATTTTTTTTCCCTCTAACCACTACAGCAAAATGTTAACGATATCCACAAGGAGTCAGATTAATTTTTAGTTTTAGGCACCAGCTACAAATATACAGATGAGCATGAAGTGCCAGTTCTGTAGCCTCTGGCTTTTACTTTTTTCCAGCAAGCTATTCAGCCTTGGCCTTGGGAAAAAATTGCTTAAAATAAAAAAAAATGTTCTTTTTGCCTAAGTGTAGTTCTCTGAGCTGGCACAAAGGCAGGTGGGGTTTGATAAGATATCCTAGATCAGTGTTTCTCAACCAGTGATATGAGTAGCCTTAGGGGTACTCAACAGAAGTATGGGGGTGGGTACATCAATTGAAATTTGGAGAAAACTGATTTTTTTTTAAGTTTTACAGCGTTTCATTATTTTTGTACTTTTTACACCCAAACATTTCATCATCCGCCCGGCTATGATTAAGTTGTTTAAACAAATGTGTTGCAATGGTAGAAAAAAAATGGTGTGTCTGAAAACTGTAGGTACTGGGGATATGTATAATTTTTTTAAAGGGGTACTTTATAAAAAAAGGTTGAGAAACACTCTCCTAGATAACCTGGGAATTAGCACTTCCAGTTGCTACCACCCCTATGTGTTCTGCTCTTTGCCAGGTTATCTAGGAAATCTCATCAACGTCTTCTTGCCAGGAAGTTTTTGGAGCAGCTCAGAGACGGGGCAAAATTTTGTGGCACCTCAGATCTCTAGCTGGTCTAGCTTTGGTCAGTCATATTTATTATAGGCCCGCACTGGAAAACAACAAAATTCCCCTTATATATTTACTAAATACCATTCGGGTGGGCATGAGTGATTCTCTGTCACAGTTAAGGGATTATTTTCTAGCCTAACGGAGCTTTAAACATTTCACATCAGATATAATTGAAGAGCTTTATAGAGCATGTGACATAACATCTCCGAGAATGAGTTATAAATACTATATGCTAATTTTGAAGAATTTCTTCTTGGAAGGGAACATAAATAGGCTGATGGAACTCCACAGATAACAATTTCTTGCAGGATGGAATAAATCACTGTTGCCAAGATCCTCTTATTAACCTTCTTAAAGGCTGGTTCCTTGACACAGATATGTCTGTAGGTTTTCCTACAAAAGGAGAGTTGAGCTCAAAGCTATGTTCCTATGAAAGCAGAATCTTCCATTAGGCATTGTTTGGTCCTGCATCCCTCTATCCCACTGAAAAATTGGCATGGGAATGCATTTGGAAAACTAGATCGTTACATTGGTGCAGATTTGTGTCTTTGTAAAAATTACTGTTTATTGGGGCAAGGGGGGGGAGAGAAAGGGGCTGCTGCATTGACCAGTCTCCATAAAAGGGTGAGCAGTTTGGGCAGGAAGAAATATTGTGTGCTCCCAACTGCTTCCTTTTTCGCCTTTTCCCACCTTTGGCTCCCTGCAATCACTGGGAGAAATATTTGTTGCTCATAAATTATTGGCCAACGTAGGCTTCTATGTAGCTATCAGTCACTCTCAAACCAATCCTGCTTCCTATTGAGGGTGACCCCTGACTCCCCAGCCAGAAAGCACATCATACCCCAAGTCTGTTCTAGGGTTGCCAGATGGCTTTGACAAAAATACCGAACACACTTGATCTCAGATTGGGGCAGGAGAACCAGCTGTGGGGGGAGTGGGGCTGGCAGGGGAGATCAGGGTGGAACCGGCCTGTAGGGAGCAGGGCTGGTTGGGAGGAAGTCAGGGGGGAGCGAGGCTGGCCAAGGGGGAAGATCGGGGGGGAACCAGATGGTGGGAAGCAGGGCTGGCCTGGGTGCATGCAGATCCCGGGGCGCTGCCCATCCTGCGCATGATCCCGGTGGAGCACACAGGCGAGTCCGGCCCCAGGGATTACATCCTGCCCCGGCCCTACCCCCCACTGCGTAGTTGCCTACTGCCTAGCTGGTAGACACGCTCGCACAGTGTGAGCCTGTCTACCAGCCAGGCAGTACACAACTACGTACTGATACTCATGATAATAATAAAACTTAATTAGAAAGTACAAGACATTTATATGTCCGGTATTTTCTCAATTTGTTTCCCGGGCAGAAAGCTCAAATTATCAAATAGCAGACTGTCCAGTTCAAAACTGGACACTTGGCAACCCTAGTCTGTTCTGGTCCATCCTTCAGGGTACAGTCTCATTCAACAAACATAAGGCCCACAAATTAAGACCAAAACACAACTGTTTCCCTTAGCCAAGCAGGCCACAGTAGGCCAGAAGCCTTTCCCCTTGTGTCTTTCTCCTCCACATTAAAGACCAAGCATAGGGTCCAGGGAACCAATTTCCTTACAGCTCTCTTCAACTGAGCCACTTGCTGACTTTTATAATCACTCGGTCTCTTCTTAGCTGATAATCGAACATGGCTGGCTGAATCACAGGTCCCCATTGGCCTTAAAGGGGCAGACCACCTTGTTACAACCAGCAATGCATTTATTACTTGTAACCATTCACCACATCGGTTTTGTAAATATATTTTAGCCTGTGTTCATTTTTGGCCTTATTCTTATTTACACTGCACCGGCTGAATAAAGAGATTTATACTAGGTTTGGATGAAAATTTTCCATTAAAACCATTTTCTGACAGAAAATTGGGTTTCCTTTAAACACGTTGGGAGAGGGAATGCCTGTTTTCTGGAAGCAATTTTGATGTTTTATTAAAAAAACCCTGAACACCTGAAAATTGAAACATGATGATTCTTCAGTGCTGCCTTGGTACCTCAAAGAAGTTCTAGTTCAGGTGCCATGTGGGTCTCTTCCCTTTGATGGGCCAAAACCCCTGCAGAACTACATCTCCCATGGTACACCACAGCCACACAACTGCCACGATGCACAGCCTCCTTTCACCAAGAGAGGAGTTGTAGTGACGTGGGAGCAGATTTCTGATAGCCCAGAAACATGGTCAAACCATTGCCAGCAGCTGAAATACCAATTGTCATGCTTATTGCTGAAAACAGCTAAAAGGAGACCTTTCTGACACCTTAGCACAACAACCAGATGTGGGGACAGACGTCACCAGTCCCTAGGCAAGGTGGGGAGGGATCTTGGCTCGGGGAGGGGCGGGAGAAAGGAAAGGAAGGGGGTGGGGAGGGCCCTTGGGCAGAAGGCGCGGGGCTAGCCTTCCTACCATGCCGCAACGGGTTCTGGCAGCGATTTAAAGAGACCAGGGCTCTGGCTGCTGTTGCCTTCGCAGTAGCGATGGCCTAGAGCCTCGGACCTGTTTAAATCGCCAGGACCCAGGGCAGCTGCCCCCTTCCTCTCCTCTCCCATTCTCTGTCAGCGGTCCTGACCAGACCAGAAGGGAAGGGGCCAGTGAGTGAGCTCAAGGAGTAAACATAACCCTCTGTCTTTTTTACTTATTTTTCCAAAGCATGTGGTTTTTGCAAGATGGAAAGTCTTCCACTAGGTAACTACTGCTATACAGCTGGTTGTCTGATAGAACATTCTCCTGCCTGACTGATGGAAAATTGCCCACCTGACAAGATGGAAATCTCCACCCCTTAACTTGTTCATTAAGAAAACTGCTGATCAGAAGCTAAGTTATGTAATACTAACAAGTTGGCTATAAAAAGAGGAAGAAATCTGAGCTTAATAGACACTCGAATGCTTGGATACCTCTCAAGTTCCCCTGCTGATCACTGGCCAGCAACGGGATGTTTGCCGTGATCCACTAGCATTGCCCCAAGATCCTGAATAAATATGGATTTTTTGGGGAAGGAGGTTCCACTAACCTGTTGCAGATGTGTGTAATTATTTGATGGTAAGTGAAGCATAGCTTTTAGTGAAAGCACTCTTGTATTCTCCTGTTTGTGCCAAATCTATCAGTTGGACGGCCATTTCCTGAAACCATCTTGCACAAAATAAAGATACTACATGCTTTTGGCTGAAAGAACCCCTGGTAACAATGCATCACGGAAAACGTAATCCAACCAAGGAGCCAGGGTTATAGAGGAGAATGGGAGCACAGAGGCATCACTTGGTCATTTCAGTATAGAAATAGTTCTGTTTCCAGCTGAAATATTAAAAAAAAAAAAAAAAAAAAAAAAAAAAATCACCAAAAAGTTAATATGCTGTGGAAAATTTCAAATATTTTTTTCCTGATCACCTCCAGCTTATACTCACTTTCCAGACTCTTGTCTTGCCAGAATGGTACACGGGGATTTCAGCGCAGATGAGATTTAGGGCAGTGCGATTATTTGTTAGTCACTATTGACGGGGTGTGGTTAGTCACCTCGGTCACTTGCTAGGATTTCTGCTTCTTGGTTGAAACATAATCCTTTAAACATGGTAAAAAAACCTAACAACAAATAGAAGTTAATGAATCAGAGGATGCATTGGATAAGTAGAAGTAGCAGCTACTGGCCTGTCTAAACCAGGGCGCTCAAACTTGCTAACAGTGATACTCAGGATTAAGGAGCCAAATTAGTGATCAACATTACCCTAAAACAGTGTTTCTTAAACTGTGTTCTGTGGTACACCGGTGTGCCGTGAGGCAGTCGGAGGTGTGCCGCGGAGAACAACAGGGTTCAAAATGGTTGCCCTTAAAGGGACAAGCAACCTTTTTGGGGCAATAACTCTCAACCTCCCCCACCCTTTTTTTTTTTTTGGTTCAACAAAAAAATCCTTGGTGTTCCTGAAAAAAAAAAATTATTTGGTGTTCCTCAGTCTTAAAAAGTTTAAGAAACACTGCCCTAAAACAAACACTCACATACAAACACACCAGTCATTCTGCTGAGAATAATATACATATAATTTAATTAACTACATGACTGGTTAATAATTAAATTACACCGTATTTTAATATCATGCACTACAACAAGCTGCAAGAGACACATTGGCAAGCCACTTGCAGCTTGCTAGCCTTGATCTGAGTAACCATGCTGAGTAACCATGCTAACCAGTGTTCCCTGTAAACTCAACACTTGGGCAGCTACCCAGGAAAGATTCAGGTTCCACCCAGTTGATTGGCAGAGCACCCCCACAGCCAGCACCATGTCTTTCTATTAGTGGTGCACATCTGCACAGGCTTTGGTGCATGTAACAACATTTATTCTGCATGTAGCTGGAAAACAGAGGGAACATTGGTGCTAACATCTTTGGACTTGAACCAGCATCATGTAACAGTTGCCTGCAGAGTGCAGTGCCAAGAAAGAAAGATGTAAATACAAAAGTTTTTAAAAATCCCAAACCTAGTTAATTTGTCTGGCTGAGAGACTTTTCAAAAATGGCAGCTATCATATTTCTATACTGGATGAAGAGAAGTCACTCCCAAGGAATCGATTAGGGAGATAATGGATTTCTGAGAAACCTAGAGGGCATACATTTCTTATAATGGAACACATGCATACAAAAACAGACTGTCAATTTTTTCACTCTATAAACACTAGAGAAAATTCACATATTTGTCTTCCTTGTATATTAGCCAAATAGCAGTGAGCATCAGGAGAGAGATGGTTGCTACAGAACTACAGGAGGAGGGGGTGACTGGGAAATAATTACCCCATATCAACTAAATTAACAACGGTTGGAAAACTGCAAGGGAATTCTCTTTATATTTCATTTTGCAATCAATTCTACTTGAACGCTATAGTTGGGAAATCCTTTCCTGCCGATAATGGGAAATTCTAAGAGTGAGCATTTATTGGAGTTGTCTTGGCAACAAGAGCAGTATGGAGTTATAATTCAGACCAAAGGGGAGCTTTTGTTTTTAAAGCTGGCACTCAAATAGGAAAGAAAGAGGCTAAGTCTAGGTACGCAGGTGATTATATGCTCTGCTAAAGCTCTAGGATGATCAAAAAGTCTGAAGTGAATTAAACAAAATGCAAGTAACTGAGATATTGGTGAATATACGAGTATAGAAATAAGCGTTGCTTTGGGTTTCGTGTCCATTTTCCTGTCTCCGTTGAGACCTGAAAAATATTTTAATATTGTTGCTGATCACTGCAAAAGTAATCCAAAAATAATGCTAATTGTTATTATTGGCACTCCTCAATCCACTGGGCTATTAATGAGAGCAGCATGAACCAGTCCAAGACTTTCTGTAATATCTCTTTCAAATGAAACTCCGCCCGCCCCCCCCCCGCCGCATACTCTCTCTCTCACACACACACACACACACACACACACGCACACACAAAATGAAAGTTGTTTTCTCTTCCTTGTTGCGTGCACACAACTACAACCCAGCAAATACTGAAGGACAGATTGGTCCAGAGCTACAAAGCTATTTAGGCGCCTAATGGCTATTTATTTCTGTGGAAATCTGGAACCTAAATCTCTTTCCGGTTCTGGGGCATTGTTCCTTTTTTTGCGCCTAAAGTAAAGGCAAAGGCTGTGTCTGCACTAGAGAGCTAACAGCAGCCCAGCGGTACCAGTGCAGCTGCGCCCCTGCAAGATCTCCCATGTGGCCGCTCTATGCTGATGGGGAAGAGCTCTCCCATCAACATAATTAAACCAGGCCCCAGGAGCAGCGATAGCTATATTGGCAGGAGACGCACTCGGACCGGCATAGCGCTGTACACGCGCTATCACTTACGCTACTGAAACTTATGTCACTCAGGGTGTGAAAAAACACATCCAGAGCAACTTACGTTTGGCAGCATACGTGGTACTGTGGACACGGCCTAAGGTGCATATGCCCAGCAGCCGTGGCCAAGCAGAGGGGCATTCTATTTGCACAGGGTAGACATGGGTACAAAGTCTCCGGAAGCACTGGGGGAGCGTGCTACACAGCACCTTTTACACCTTCTAATGAAAGGTGTGGGGTTCACGCTCCCTTCCTGATAGCAACTGGCAGCTGGTAATAGGAAAAGACTCTCTCTTACTGTGGCTGGTGCTCCACTTTGGGTGCTTTGAAGTGGCTCAATAAGTACCCGCTGACTACCACGGAGATCCTGCAGAGTTTCCTAAATTCCTGCATCTTTGTTCTCTAAGGGCTCCCTTCCACTAACCTAGCCCCTAGTGCCCCAGCATAGCACAAACCGAAACGTATCCCTGAATTTGGTTCGAGAATTGCTTTGGAGAATCTGGGACTAAATTCAAGGGACAAAAAGGCTGCTGCTATCCACAGATATAATGGCAAAGAGCACAAAGGACTCGTACTGGATGTATTTTAGGTTTCATATAGGGATGTTGAGTACGCTGATGGGAGTGAGAATGTCAGACTCTGGCCCGAAAAATCAAAGAACAAGTTCAGAATTGAGCTAAGCTTTTGCCCAATTTGAATCTGTATTAAGACTCATCAAAGTTCAGGTGACTTTTAAATCTTGCCATTTCCAGCCCCCTTGCATGTGTGGTCTGGTGGTCAGGCCTAAAAGCCAGAACCATGCATTGTGAGTGCATGGGAGTCACTTAATTTTTTGCCTCCATTCTACCACCTTGAAAATGGATCAGACCCTCCTCCCCTCCACCTTGCAGGTATATTGTGAAACTCCAACTGCAACTTCAAAATCCTTGTCCATGAGTGGCAAAGTATTACTCCTAATTTCAGCCACAGCTGGAAGGGAAAGTATTGAGATGCTGAGAGAAAGGGGAACCCACCAGCTTGCAACATTTTGCAGACATGGCCTTGTAATATATTGCCAAGCTGCTATTAGCTTTACATATTTACATTTAAGACAAAAAACTGGACTTTTGGGGAGCTGGAAATAACCAAAGGAGGAATTTTAACTTAGGAGCTGAATGTCTTTCTAAGGAGACGGCTACACTGCAACACTATTTTGAAATAACTAGCGCTATTCCAAAATAACAGTCTGCATCTACACAGCAGGCAGTTATTTCAAAATAGTATCAAGCTGGAAGGCTTCTTACTCCGACTGTTGTAACCCTCATTGTACGAGGAATAAGGGAAGTTGGAGGAAGAGTGCTCTATTTCAAAATAAGTGCTGTGTAGACACTCCCTATTTCAAAATAAGATACACAATGGATGTAGCTCAATTTGCGTAGCTTATTTCGAGTTAAGCCCTGTTGTGTAGATGCACCCTAAGTGTGATTATGTCTCAGGATTTTTTAAAAAAAACTTGCACTAATACATTCACGCTTTTCGTTTTGGCCCCGTTGACCGATATCTCAGAAACAATGGGGACTGATGAAACAGGAAACCACTGTGTAGCTATCTCAGAGTAATCTATATTCCATTGGTATTGTCTTCTAAAGACTTTTCATTCAACTTGCAAAACTGCTCAAATAAAGAGCCATAACCTCCCGCACTTTCACAATGTTTGACTTATTTTCTTAAGGTGAAAGTCACTATCTCCCTCAGCTATTTTAATCCTCTCCCTGCTTTTACCTTGTAGAGCTAAGATGTCATAAAGCAACACTGTGCCATTAAAGCAGCCATACAATATGCATCTGGGATCTTAAAACTTGCTTTTGGCTTCACATCAGATCTGGTAGGGACTACAACACCAGCAGAAAGAAGAGTATTAAGTTTTTACTTTTGCTATATTTCACACAGTACTGCAGTGCAGTACAAAGGAGCCTTTCCTAGGATAAACCCGAGCAGACCAAAGCCAAAGAATAAAGGAGCATTGTAAAAAGACATGGTACTAATGCTTCAGTAAGTTCAAGGAAGAGTTCTTCTAATAAAACTTTTTTCTCTAGAAGCCTGAAGTCCTGTATTGAAGGTCACATCTATTACCTGCTGTTCTATTAACAATATATGGCTCAGCTAAATTTGTTAACCTCTATCTTCCTTGAGTTATTTGTTTATTTTAGACACTTACTTTGGTAATAGAGACCATATATTTGAGCACCTCACAGTCTTTAATGTATTTACCGTCACAACCCCGCCTCTCCCATGAGGAAGAGAAGTGTTATTATTCCCATTTTGCAGATGGGGAACAGAGCCACAGGAAGTATTTAGATGGTTCGGTTCTGTTGAAATTAACGGGCATTAGATGTCTTAATATCTGGACTGTATTTCCTCTAAAATTCTGCTATCTTTTCCTAAATATTCCTGTGTGTTATGTGTAGAAGATCAAGAATGTACAGTAATAACAAGTGGACTGGGTAATCAAACCTTAAACATGAGGTAGACCCCATCCGGGGTCTATCATACCCAATTCTGACAACTACCCATGTGATTTTTGCACTTTGGCAGCACTTGGATTGCTTGCCATGTCACTAAAGTCTTAGGGTATGTCTATACATGCACCCTAGTTCGAACTAGGGATGCAAATATAGGCAGTCGAAATAGTCAATGAAGCGGGGACTTAAATATCCCGCGCTTCATTAGCATGATCTCGCTGGCGCGTTACTCCAATCAACAGCTGTTTCGAAAGTGAAAGTGCGCGCTGGGACATGTTAGTTCGAACCAAACCCCTTGGTTTGAACTAACATTACTCCTCATTTTTTGAGAAGTAACGTTAGTTCGAACCAACGGATTTGGTTCGAACTAACGCATCCCGGCACGCACTTTCACTTTTGAAACAGCTGTCATTCAGAGTAACGTGCCAGCGAGATCATGCTAATGAAGCACGGGATATTTAAATTCCCGCTTCATTGACTGTTTTGAATGCCTATATTTGCATCCCTAGTTTGAACTAGGGTGCAAGTGTAGACATGCCCTTACTGAACTGACTAGGACTGTGTCTGAAGCAAACGTTCTGCCCAGTCTCAACAGTTCATCCAAACTCTCCATTGGAGCGTGAAAGAACCATGTTTGACTTCAGGAAGGATACATATTAAGCACTTAGGCTATTTCTTATCACCCGACTATCTTCTATCTGGATTTGTCAAGAACAAATAATGCCAAAATAGCCTGATTTCCATCCCTGACTGGTAACTGACCTAGTGGCTGGAGAGGAGGAGACGTAGACATAACTAGGAATAACTTATCTTGATTTCAGTAATGTTCTTGAAACAGTCCCAAATGATAGTATCATAAGCAAACCTGAGAAATGTAGGTACACAATTAGCTGAAAAATTGAACTTAAAGAGCAGTTATCAATAGCTCACAGTAAACAGAGAGGGTATATCTAGTGGAGTCTATGGGGATCTGTCTTAGGTCCAGTACTGGTCACCATTTTCATTAATAACTTGGAAAATGGAGTGGAGAATAATAAAATTCACAGATGATATTGCACTGGGGGGACTTGCAAGCCCTTTGGAGGATAGGATTGGAACTCTGTGACGTAGTGGGGGCGTGCTGTCTGCTCTATAACCCAGTGTGGTATAGGGGTGCCTTGCTGGTTGCTGGGCTTGGGCAGTGGGTGACCTCCACTGGCGGCATTTTGTAGCACGGCCCAACAGGACAGCGGATGAGTCACCAGTCAAAGGTCTCACAACCTGTCCGACAAGTTGCCTCCCAGGGACAGAGACAAAGGGAGGAAGGCAGAAACCAACTGCTGTCTAGGGGGGCAGGGCTGGAGGAGAGGGAGTTTTTCTGGCTGGTATCATGGAGGAAGCAGCCTAAGCAAGGGGCTGGAATGGTAGGGCCCAGCCACCCCCCCATCTCAAGGGGGGGCCCTGAGGCCTCCTAGCCGCAGTTCCTGTAACCAGATTGCATCTGTGCTGTATCTTGGAGAAGCAATAAACTCCCTCTGTTCTACTGGCTGGTGGAGTCTGTTCGTGCCACTATGGGGGTGCAGGAGTCGGGGGGAACCCCAACGCACCGTCACAAACTTAAAAGGACCTTGATAAACTGGAGAATAGGTCTGAAATCAATAATATGAAATTCAATGAAGGCAAGTGCAGAGTCTTGAATGGAAGGAAAAAAAAAATCAAAGGCTGGCTTTGGCTAGGCAATGATACTTTTCTGCGGTATCCGGATTTGATCATAAATTGATGCAGTTGTGTAACTCCCATTTTCCTCCTTGGATTACTTGAGAGCAGGGAACACTCACCTGCATGCTCGGCCCCGATGTCAACAGTAAGGGAGATTCTGAGTATCCCAGTAGTGATGTTGGATATTCACCCCCCCTGCGGGAGTCTTTTTACTTGTAAAGGAAATTCATCTTGGGGGTGCCTGCACCTGTCTCAGCCCTATATACACATACTGGCACGCCTTGACAGCCTCCAGGAATAAACCTGAGCTAATCGATGCAATGGGTCTAACTCAAAATACCTATTAAACAATATTCAACAAGTTTACACTTTGAATTAATGCACCTTAATAACTTAATCTCAATCTGTTATATCCTGGGATTTTTTTTAATTAAATGTCATGAGGACTTCAATACATCAAGTAATAAATGCAGTTTGCAGAAGTAAATGAAACTCAGTCAACGTGCAGTTACACCGTCACCAGTTACCCCTCCTCTGAGTGTGCACTCCTCAGAATTTCAGAGTTTTAGGTATGTGTTTGCATGGGCTGGTGCGCTTGAGGCTGAGGACAGCACTCCATTGGTCCAGTGAAACAGTTCAGTCAAAGCAACAAGGGGCAGAGCAATTTTTACTCCGGATCATTCCAAGCTGCACGACCCTCTGAAGCTTCAGAGGCATAGCCGAGTAGTCTGTAACAGGAAACACTCAGAAAACAACAAATCGTCTGGTAACACTTTATAGACTAACAAAACATGTAGGTGGTATCATGAGCTTTCGTGAGCACAGCCCACTTCTTCAGATGACCGGAGTGTTGGAACTTCAGAACCAAAATAAATAAGGGAAGAAGGGGCAGGGAAAGAAGGAAAAAATATGTGTGTGTGGTGGTGGTGGGGGGGGGAGAGACAGAAAGAGGCAGAGGATAGATAAGTATCAAAGTGAAAGCCGAGAATGTATATAACTGGAAAACCTGGAAAACAACAGATAGTATATTAGCACCTAAAAACTAGATTGTTAAAAGAGGCAGATAAGAACCATTAGTTAGCAATTAGAGAGGAAGAGAACTAAAACCAGATTCTACATAGACATAAAAAGCCATTGGCACCTTCATTGTTTGGTAGGTTGATAATGTCCCAGCCATCCAGTATCTTGATTTAAACCGTTAGCATGAGAATTAAACTTGTGAATGAATTGTAGTTCCAACCCTTCTCTGTGTATTTGGCTTGTGGAGTTGGTCTGTAACAAAACAGCAACTTGGAGATCCCTTAATGTGTGTCCAAGTAAGTTAAAGTGTTCACCAACAGGTTTCTGTGTGTTCCCTTTACGGATATCTGATTTGTGTCCATTAATTCTTTCCTGTAGGGACTGTCCAGTTTGTCCAATGTATATTGCAGTGGGGCATTGCTGGCATTTGAAGTAATACCCACCACCCTTGACCAGCATCTCAGCTCATCTGGAAGAAGGGGCCTACCACATGCATCCCTGGAAGTGGAAGTCCCTCTCTTCCCCAAGGCATCATGGGACTTGTAGTCTCCAAGGCCGGATTGCAGAACTCAGGAAGATTACCAATTAAGTTCAGAGGCCCCTCTAGTAGAGACTGCCTACAGTTGCATTAAAGGTTAATATTCTGGGATGAATTAATAGGTGTATCATATTTAAGACACAGGAGGTAATTGTTGGCTCTCCTAGACACTGTTGAGACCTCATTGGGAATATTATATTTAGTTTTGGGCTCCACACTTTAAGAAGGATGTGGACAAATGGAAGCGAGTTCAGAAAAAAATGGCAAAAAGGAAAAAGGTACAGAAAACCTGACTATGAGGACAGGTTAACAAACATAGGTATGTTTAGTTTAGAAAAAAGGAAACCGAGTGAGGATTTTATGAGTCTTCAAGTATGTTAAGGGCTGTTAGAGGACAAGGAACAATTGTTCTCCATGTCCACTGAAGAGAGGACAAAAAAAAGTCATGGTTTTAAGCTGCTGCTGAAATACATCCTAAAATATTCACACTGCCGGAGGGCTCTCTCAGCCATTAGTGATTATCTTCAAGCAGCCTTGGAAGTTGAAGGAGATATGCCTAAAGACTGGAAAAGAACAAATATAGTGAAAACCTATAAAAAGGGGAATAAGGACATCCCTGGGAATGGGGACGGGAGCCGAGGAGGGACATTCAGTAATAGATTTTAGCCATCCTTACACACACAAAAAAAACTTCAAAACCCAATTAGGAAGGGAACCAGCTAAACTGCAATTCATTTGCAAATTCAATACAATCAAATTAGGAATGAATAAAGATTTAAATTGGTTATCCCACTATAAAAACAATTTCCCCTCTCTTGGTATTCACACCTACCCATCAACTGCTGTGAGTGAGCCACATCCATCCTGACTTAATTGGCCTCATTAACACTGGTATTATACTTGATACGTAATTTTCTCCTTTTGTTGTACTATATATAGACACACCCACACACCCCTGGCTCTGTAATTTCCACTCCAATTCATCTGATGAAGTGGATTTTACCAACAAGGTTAAGACCTCATAAATCTGTTAATCTCTAAGGTGCCACAGGACTCCTCATTGTTTTTGCAGATACAGACTAACACAGCTACCTCTCTGAGACTTTCTGGCCTTTAAAGTCAGTCAGTGTAACTTTTGCAGACCAAAAAAAAAAAGCTTCTACACCCTACAAGCCTGTTTCCTTTGTTGCTAGGAAGGCAAAGCTTTTGTCCTTGGGGGGGAGGAGGGGAAAGGACCTGTGAACCACAAAGCTTTATTGCTCAATTGCCAGTGTAAACAAAGCCTGAGGCAGGGAGTCAGAAATTTGTTTATAAACAGAGTGATTAACAGGTGATTAAGATAAGAAAGGGCTATTAGGATGTTTCCTAAAGTTAAATGATCTGTTCCAAGCTTGGTGAACTGCCAAGCGGTCTAACGGATAGGAAGTAATTGTAAGCTTTTCTACTGTCCTTCCAATTGTAGTCAAGAGGTGGAAACAAAGTTACAGGTTGCACCCCTATAAACTGGGACTCTCTGGTCCAGCAATATCAGTCAGGTTCTGAGGGTGCCGGACCAGGGAAGTCCAATCTATACTCATATCTTTTGAGATAACTGATTCTTTAGACAAAAGAAATGTAGTAGCCCTAATGTACCCGGATGTCAGTAAGACATCTGATGCAGTTCCATGTGAGAAATGATTAGTTAAGTAGGAGAAGATGGGAATTAATATGAGAACTGAAAGGAAAATAAGGAACAAGTTACAGGGAACACTACAACAGATCTGAGAATCATAGGGCTGGAAGAGACCTCAGGAGGTCATCAAGTCCAGCCCCCTGCCCAAAGCAGGACCAATCCCAACGAAATCAACCCATCCAGGGCTTTGTCAAGCCAAGACTTAGTAAACTATCAGGCTAGAGGGAGGTTACTAGTGGAGTTCCTCCGGGATTAGTCAGGAAGCCAACCTTATTTAACATTTTTATTAATGGCCTTAGCACAAAAAGTTGGCATGTGCCAATAAACTTTGCAAATCACACAAAGTTGGGAGGCTAGCCAATACCGAGGACCACCAAACTATCATACAAGAAGTCCTGGATGGCCTTGCAAACTGGAGTAATAGAAATGGGATGCTATTTCATGGTGCGAAGTGCAAGGTCTAGCGTTGAGGGACCGACACCAAGAATTTTTGC
This sequence comes from Rafetus swinhoei, assembly GCA_019425775.1. Taxonomy (NCBI): domain Eukaryota; kingdom Metazoa; phylum Chordata; order Testudines; family Trionychidae; genus Rafetus; species Rafetus swinhoei. Next base: position 65,796,623 of record CM033447.1, on the reverse strand, counting down.
TATACTTAGTTGGAAGTGACAGTGGAGGAGAAAGAGCTCGGTGTCATGACTGATCAAAGGAGAACTAGGAGCTGTCAGTGTGATGCATCTGTGAAAAATGTTAATGTGATCAAAGATGCATCAGGTGAGGTATTTCCAGCAGAGCCAGGAAAGGGTAAGTGCCATTCTACAAGGCATTGGTGAGACTTCATCTATAGCACTGTGTACAGGTCTGGTCTGCCAAGTTTAAGGAAGATGAATTCAAACTGGAACGGGTGCAGACAAAGGCTACTAGAATGATATCAAGAATGGGGGGAGGGACCTATTTTATGAGAAGAGACTCAAAGAGCTTGGCTTGTTTAGGCTAGCCAATTGAAGAAGACAGAGGGCAGATAGGATTGCTCTGTATGAACATACCAGAGAGAGAAATGCCAGGGGGAGAAAGGAGTTAAGTTCAGCATCGCTGTGGATCCCAGAACAGATGCATATGAACTTGCCATCAACAAGTTTATAAACTTGCATGGACAATTGCAAGTTTAGTTGCAATTAGGCTAAGGTTTTTAAACTACTATAGGAGTGATGGTCTGGAGCCACCTCCCAAGGAGAGCAGGGGAGGGGACAAAAATCCTTGTTGGTTTCAAGACTGAGCTTGCTAAGTTTATGGAGGAAATGGTATGACAGGTCTGTCTACACTGGCATGTGACCCCTTGGCAACTGCCTGTAGCAAACCCTCCACCCCAGAAGCTGGAGACTGGATACTAGACGAAGAGGGCTGTGAGTTACCACAGAGAATTCTTTTCCACATATCTGTCTGGTGAGTCTTACCCATATGGTCAAGGTCTCACTGAATTGTGGGGGTCAGGCAGGAATTTCCCCCAAGTCAGGTTGGCAGAGACCATGGTGGTGGCTTTTCACCTTCTTCTATAGCATGAGGCACTGCTTTCAGGTTAAAACTAGTGTAAATGGAGAATCCTCTGTAGCATAAAGTCTTTAAACAATGATTTGGGATTTTAGAAAATCAGCCAGAAGTTAGGGGTCTATGGCAGGGGTAGATGGCTGAGATTCTGTGGCCTGCAATGTGTAGGAGATCAGAGTAGATGATCACAAGAATGGTCCCATCTGACTCTAGTAAGCATGTGTGAGTAAGAATATACATTACAATTTTAAACCTAACCAATGTCCTTTAAATCATTTGCCACAATATGTCAAAACAGGTTAATATTAGAGTGGAGTGGGTCTAATCTTTATTTAATTTTCTCTCTTGATATAGGAATTAGATACAGTGCTCCTGTCAGATATTTCTAAATTATCACCTGCACAGAGTTTTTAATTGCCTAAGTAACCCCTAGAATCATGTTAAAGTTGCCTTCCCATATAAAATGGCACCCCTGTGGGCAGGCATGGAATTTTCCCCCTCCAACCCCACTTATACACAGCCCTATTGGAGCTGCCCTCCAATGAGAAAAGTCAAATGCACCTATGACCTAGAGCAGGGACAGTCAATAAGCAGCCCATGGACCAAATCCAGATTGCTGGACACAATGGCACGGACCCCAGAGCTTTTTATTTACTTATCACTCTTATTTTTCTATTATTTTCTCTGACATCAGGACCTTGACTATACCTTGATCAAGAAATCGAGACCCTGACAACAAATAATTGACTACCCCGACCTACAGTAATGTGTTTTCAAAAGATCCTTCCCAAAGTCTGCCTACCTTCGTCATTTACACGGTCACACAGAGAGATAGGTCGTGTCTACATAAAGGTTGCGTGACCCTGAGATCTGAAAGGCAGCATAATAATAAGCACAGAAGACATTTTAAAATGAAAGTCTTCCTCATCTGCTTCAGTCTCTTTTCTTTCCCTTGGAGCCTTGCAGCTAAAAACCTTGCTGTATTTTTAGCCTTAATCCTGACTGTGACTGAAAAGTATGAAATCTCTGGTTCAGGTAGGTACAGGGAAGGTGAGCATGGAAGCAGAGCTGCTGTGAACCTGTTACACTGCTATGCCCTACACAGTTTAGACGTGAGAGATACACTTGTGTCCAGTGTACTCTATAAGCTGAGCACTGGGGCGACCACCCAGGAGAGGTTCAGGTGCCGCCCAGTTGATTACCAGAACTCCTACAGAGTCCCACAGCTGGTAGCATGTGTTTCTATTGGTGGTGTGCATCTGAACATGTCTTGGTGCACATCACAAAATGTATTCCACATGCAGATTGAAAAAAAATTAGTGGGAATATTACTCGTGTCTGCCTCCTTTGCTTTGCTAACAAAAGCCGGTGCTCTACATGGAGGAATTTCTCTTTATAAAAAAAACCTAGTAGCCCTAACTTTCTTCACTGCAAAACCATTTTCCTAACTCATAGCTGTCGTGGGACACAGAGACCGTGCCTGTCTCGGGCAGCTTCAAGACAGCTGCAGGGATCTGACACCAGCACTTGTTTCATATTAAGGATATGAAATAAGCATCAACCGAGAGCCTGGAAGAAGAAGAAACAGCTGTTATAAAGAACTGGTTATGAAACCCTCGCATCTCAGGCTGTCTGTCGAGCCTTTCTAATGATCAATTTAGATTTTTTCCCCATTTTTTGATGACCCTTTGATAAATCACAGTTTAACACAGGATATAAATACTCATAACCGATTGCCATAGGCGGGCCTGGAAGGAATTTTCCTCAAAGTCAGGTCAGCATTCACCTTGAGAGTTTTTCACCTTTCTCTGCAATATGAAGTGTGGGTCACCATGCCAGGATTATTTAGTAAATCTCATGTAATTCACTGCCCTTGGTGCATCCTCAGACCCCCACTCTACTGTTATGTGCCACAGGAAAAAATCAAGGCAGCTGTGGGCTGGGGCAATTTAGCTGTTGGGTTTGGTGTGTGGGGGGGGTTGGTGGCCTATGATGATCTGGGGATCCATTCTGGCTTGAAAGTCCATGACTCTAAAGCTGATAGCATAGTCAGAAAATCACTGGCTACGTCTACACTGGCGGCTTCTTGCGCAAGAACAGCTGTTCTTGCACAAAAACTTGCCAGGTGTCTACACTGCACGCGTGTTCTTACGCAAGTAAATTTACAGTCTAGCGTCAGAAAACAGGTCTCCTTCCGGAAGAGTTATTCCGCTCCCCACGAGGAACAAGCCCTCTTGAGCAAGAGCTTTTGCGCAAGAGGGCAGTGTAGACAGGCAACATGAATTTCTTGTGCAAGAAACCCCCATGGCTAAAATGGCCATCAGAGCTTTCTTGCGCAAGAGAGCATCCACACTGCCATGGACGTTCTTGCGCAAAAGCACATGGCAGTGTAGATATGCTCTGATGGAAGACGTTTTGTGCAAGAACTCTTCTGCAAAACAGTTCTTGCGCAAGAAGCTGCCAGTGTAGACGTAGCCACTGCGTCAAAGTACTTGTTTCATCATATGTATTAATGTTATCGCCACGGTCCTGGGTAGAATAAGAGTTGTTTTGTTGATTGGAGGTTAATGTGGACACACTGGTTTAGTGAAAGAAGTAACGTTTGTCCAAGAATTGGTGCATTTGTCCAGTGTAACTTGCTCCTGAAGGCAACTATGTGTTGTACTGTGGTTTGGTCAATGATAAGCTGCCAGTCCACTAGAATGAACATGTGAAGTTACCATGCTGTGCTCGAATTGCATGAACAGATCTCTTGCATTCTCCTTCGGTGTGGCACTCCTTCCCTGTGGTCTGAGTGCCACAAGCCTCACTCTTTGGATTCCAGGGCCTATTGGTTTAAAAAGGCAGCAGGGCTTGTGTGTTTTACGCTGTTTCAATCCCCCCCCGGCAGTAAGTAATTAAGTCCCTGTCATGGGGCATCTTGCCTGCCCCTCACAGAGGGAGGGTGGCAGACACCAGTGACCCCTCAAACAGCGTCTGCCCCACGTGCGTTCATGCTGCCCACAGTCCTCTCTGATCAGCAGGGCAAACCTCTAACCCAGAGACTTAATTGCAAGGCCACATGGCTTAGTGGCCAGAGTCAATAGTAACAGCCTTCTTCCTTAGGGTAGTGTGGCCTAACAGTCAGAGTCATTAACACCACCTCCTCTCAGGGCAGTAAGGCCCAAAGTCTACAGCAACAACTCTCTCCCACAGGGCAGTGCTGCCCAACAGCCAGAGGATGCATCAACACCCCTCTCTCTCGGGGCAGTGTGGCTTAGCATCCAGAGTCCATAACACCGCCCCTCCATCAGGGCAACGTGGCCTAGCAGTAGAAGTCGATAACACCCCTCTCTCAGGGCAGTGTGGCTTAATAAGCAGACTCTATAACCACAGGTGTGTGTTCCCTTATGGCACTGATGAGGAGGGGATGTGGGACCTGGCCCCCCGCCCGGGTCCCAGCCCAGGGTCCAGTCAGTGGTGGAGTGGTCCACCACTAGTTCAGCAGAGAATCCCCCCAGAGCATGCCAAGCTCCTGAGATCAATTCCCTGCCCTGGGCTTCTTCCTACCAGTGTCCTCCAAGTAGTCCTCTCTGTTTCTCCCCTCTGGACTGGGCGCCTCAGCCACCACCTCCCCATGGCTGGTCTCCGTGGCTTAGTTCCTCTTCAGGAGCTCCAGCAGCACCTCCTTCCCCAGCGGCAGTCACCCTAGACTGAGCAGCTCCACAGGCCTTTATACCTGGCCTACAGCCCGAGCATGCCCAGCAGGGCTGTGGGGGCGGGATCCCCTAAGCCAGGTGAGCTAGGTTAACCCTCCCAGCCCCAGCACAAGGTTGATAAAACCCCGTCTCAGCCTCCAGTTCTGAAAAATCGCTCTCCTTGTATGGAACCCCACTGCTTCACACAAGAGCCAATGACCCTTCCCGGAACAGTGTAGTCTGCGAGAACGGGCTTCCGAGCCCATTCGAATGTTGGAACGAAGGATTGGTCCTGCCTTGGGCTGGGGGCTAGACTTGATGACCTCCTGAGGTCTCTCCCAGTTCTATGATTCTGTCTTTTTAGGATGGGCTCCTGCCCACAATATGCTGTCAAGGTTGTGAGAGTTAAAGGCAAAGTGTATTAAAAAAAATACACCAATGAAAACTGCGCCAGCATCTCCCCTCCTACCACAGAAGTGACAAGCATCAGGGAGGGAAGGTAGCTGCACCAGGTCCACGCCTGCACTCACGACTCCATCAAGGACCCATCAACTAATTCCCCCTGAGTGGCAAGGGGACCAAGGTGAACTACAGCCTGGCCCACCAGGGCTCCTCACAGGTGGTGGGAGGTCCTGAGACGTGGATTTGGGTGAGGAAATGGAAGGCAAAGAGCATGGGGATATGCGGCTGTTTCCTAGGTGCGGCTCAGAAACGGGCTGGCTGCAGCTTGTGCAGCCATCGCAGGTTTTCTGAAGGGGATGATCTGGGTGGGGGCTAGCTGGGTAGGAGCCCAATGGTGAGGGCCAGGGAGAGAGGTGGGCAGGGAGCACCCTCCACCAGGAGGCCTCCCCTCCTGGAGTATATGGTAGAGGACACAAGGGGCAGAGAGGCAAGCACCAGCAAGATCCCACTGCATTGCTGCTGTGACAATGACAGCTCTGGAATGCTACATGGCTCCTAGCAGCCCTAAGGCCTGGGGGAGGAGGGGCAGTGTGGTACACTTCCAGTAGCACTGAAGTCTCCCCTCCTTTCAGGAGCATGGAGCGGTTCCCCCTTTGCCCAAGGGCCTGGCGTGGCTGTTGGCCCCCCTGCTCAGACAGAGGAAAAAAATCCACCCACGGATGGAAAAGCTGAGGGGGAACATTGTTGTGCACCAAACTGATCCCTGCCAGACTACCTGCACCATGACGGAGTCTCTCTTTGTCCCAAAAGATGGTTTGGCCCAGGATGGTGTAGGTCTGGTCAGGATGGACCGTGTCTGCCAGCGTGTATCCGGCCTTTGCTATGACCATATAGTCCATGCTGAGGAACAAGAGGGGGTGCCCGCTCCCAAGGTAGCAGACTCCCGTCTCGGGGTGCAGAGCAAGCAGCACTGGTTTGGTTGCGGGTTTGCCTCGCATCACCCCCCACCTCCGAAGGTGTCTCCCAGGCATCCATGAAGTGGGCTTGTTGGGATGGGACTGGGGACACTTGCAGGGTAGGCTGCAGGCATATATGTTGCTTCCTGGCTCCCAGGAGGGCTGCTCTGGGCCATGATCTTCCTAATGGACAAGGTGCAGACACTTCCCTCAGAGAAGCATGGAATCAAGGGTTTAATTCACAAGGTGTCCTTCCTCTCCTTGCATCAGGATTAGAGGAGAAGGGGACTGCGTTTGTCCCAGTGCAAAGCTGGGAGGGAGAGGGGTGTTTTTTCGTAGGTCGACACAGAACACAAGGTGCACTTGCTTTGCGGGGCGAGTAGCTGGAAGTGGAACGTGACCAGGTTAATTTGCTGGGTGATGAGGCAGGGTCTATCTAAGGCATCAGCAGTTTTGTGGAGCCAAGTCCCAGTCCTCAAGGGTGGACACTTTCCATGGATCCATACTGAGGTCTGATGGAAACTCTTGAACCCCTTATAACAAGCCTGTGTCAAATTTCACAACATTGCTCCAAAGGCTGGGGATGCCAGAGCTCCTCAGACAGGTCACCAGAAATCTTCAACATAGAGCCAGGTGGTCCTGAGGCAGACACTGGGCATGACACGTTTCAGCCCAACCACTTAAAGTACAACAAAGTTCTAAGCAACTGCAAACAGAGTCATACAACCGGCAACTTTAATAGGAGGTGGTGCTGTCAATTCAGCTTGCGGCTACACCTATACGACAAGCTAAGGATGTAGCCCGCTGCTTTCCGAGCTAGCAGGAGTGTAAATAGCAGTGTGGTAGCATGGACAACAGCTGTGGGAGCATGGCTGAGCTGTACCAAGTACAAACCCATCTGAATCCCCTTCTCTGTACATACTCTGCATGGCTCAGTCAGGCCTCCTCTGCTGCTGTCAGAGGTACATGCCATGACTACACGGCCATTTCTGCTCACATTGTCTTGATGAGAGAGGGCGCAAGTAGCCATACTGAAGCGGTGGCATTCCACCCCTAGCTCTTAGTGTAGACTTAGGCTCAAATAGCACCACCTCCTGGGACCCAAGTGGTTAGCCAGGCTTGTGGGTTTCCATCAGGAGAAATGAATAAGGAAGTCAGATATTGCTTCGAGGCAATCCTGTTGGTTTACACGTGGTCCTGCTTCACTGACCGCAATATAAATCCAACAGCAGGAGACGGTTTCTTTACTCGCAGTTTCGTGCCTCTTTCCAGCCAGCATGCTGCCCCAGAATGCTCCCCTTCATTTTTTTTCAGGTCATGTAAGTGCTTTTCTCTCCGGAGCTGCCTTGCCTTCCCCCTGAACTGTTTTTCACTCTCCCTTTCTGTCACTCACACGTGGATCTCCCTCACCCAACATTTAGCCCCTTGGATTTGCAGTGAAGACCCTTCAGAAAATTACAGGTGATTCCAAATACCATCAAAAAACGTAGAAAGCCTTCATTACTGCTGTTAGCTCTGCTTAAGCAATGGGGTCACATCCTGCACCAGTAAAGTCAAATGAGGGTTTTGCCATTGACCTCAATGGATGCAGGGTGAAACACGTTGTGAATACCTCTGATTGTTAACAATACTTAGTTTTACACAGAATACTAGAACTGGAAGGGATCTCGAGATGTCATCAAGTCCAGTTCCTTGTGTTGGAATTGAGTTTTATTCTTTTTATATTTGTATTTTAGGATTAATAATGTAGCAATGTAAGGTAACATTATCACATTTAATATTTCATTAAACTAAGCCCTTTAGTAAGATTTTATATATATATATATATATATATATATATATATATATATATATAAAGTTTAGTAAGTAAAGAGACTGGATCTCATATTGTGTCTATGTCAATGAGATTAGAGGAGTGTTGAAGGCCCGAGCCTGTGAATTGTTTTACTTACAAAATTTAGTAAGGCAATTTACAATGCTGTTTGCTTTTGTTCAATATAAAACTTTGCTGTTTGTATCTCTGTGAAAGACTGTTCGTATGAATGAGATACGGAAGGTCATCGTTAGAGCCAGATGGTCAAGAGAGAAGGGGGAGAATGCAGGGTGAAGGCAAACTGTAAAAGACAGACTGCGAAGAGACATATTGGGGTCAGAGAAACCATCAGTGCATACCCACGGTCAAGAATTGATCAGATTGGCAGATGGATGGCTCTAAAGGTGAAGGCATCCCTAAAAACAACTGATTAACAATCGAGGACAGGATGAGCCTCTTGGAGATGTTAACGTCAACAAGATAACAGTAACTGGTCACAGACTGACACAGCGAAATCCATAGACTTCAACAGAAAAAAGGATTATAAAAGTAGGGTGCCTTGCTATGGAACTTTGGGTTCGTTTTGCCACTAACTCCAGAAGAGCATTGGATCATGACCGACAAAAGGCCCTGCTCTCCCTCTGTGATCGATCTGGCTGGCCACTAGATTGATACTCTGGACTGGTAACTATAACATCGTCTGGCGGAACTGTGTGTGTGTATGGAGTTTGTGTGTGAATGACTGAAAAGCATATGCAACTGTTGTATTCTCAATAAATGCGGCGTACTGCCTTTTCCCCTATAAAAAAATCTCGTGTGCTTCGTTTAAGCATAACACTTGCCCTCACGGCAGGATCAAGCACCATCTAGATCATCCCTGACAGGAGTCTGTCTAACCTGCTCTTAAATATCTCCAGTGATGGAGATTCTACAACCTCCCTAGGCAATTTATTCCAGTGTTTAATCACCCTGACAGGCAGTTTTTTCCTAATGTCCAACCTAAACCTCCCTTGCTGCAATTTAAGCCCCTTGCTTCTTGTCCTATCCTCAGAGGCCAAAGAGAACAATTTACCTCCCTCCTCCCTGAGACACCCTTTTAGGTATTTGAAAGCTGCTATCATTTCCCTGCTCAGTTTTCTCTTTTCCAAGCTAAACAAACCCAGTTCTGTGAGTCTTCCCTCATAGGTCAAATTTTCTAGACCTTTAATCATTTTTGTTGCTCCAATTTCTCCACATCTTTCCTGAAATGTGGTGCCCAGAACTGGACACAATACTCCCAACTTGGTGAGGCCTAATACCGTACACCAAGGAGCAGTGGGACATGTTAATAGGAGTTTGCAAAGCACTGACAACTTTGGTTGGTGCTTTTATGGATGTGCAAAACAAAAAGCTCATTGAATATAATCAACATTAATTGTTTTATATCCTAAATACAATTAAGATACATTTATAGTTCATATGCCATTAGGAATTTCTAGCTCACTAGATAATATTCTAACAGGATGAAGAAATATACAAACATTTCCTCCAGGAGATATTCTGTTATGAGCGTTTAACTTAAAAAAAAAAAAACTGTTGTGACAATGATCACAGAAAGTATTAGAGGCCCACAGTTACTACAGTTGTAGCTAATAGAGAAATCCCCATTGACTTCAATGGCAACAGGATCTGGCCTGTTTTAGCCAGTGTTTCTGCTTACTTTGATTGCAGGCTGAATTATAGCCCTGTAATCTCGGGAACCCATAGTATTTTCCATTACTACATCAACAGCTGTTAGCTAGTGCCCAGACTCTTAAAGTGCATGATTCCTCGCTGATGCACATAGCTAGCAAGCTACACTAGACTGCATCTTCATTATAAACACTATGGCTTCAGTTGTGTTTTCTCTCCTTTTCTAAAAGCTAACCTATACAAAGATGGACACCGAAATAATGAAGTGGTATGAAACTGATGTGACATGACTTATGTTGGAATAAAAGTAGTAACCTTATCTTTAGCTAATGCCAACAAAAAAATAAATCAGTGTCACTACTTTTGTTCCAAAGTAACAGTGGCCATACACAGACTTGCACTGGAGTGCACTGGGTTTCATCTACACCTTTTCTTATTTCTGAGCAAAATTATGTATAGACAGATACTAAGGCACATCCTGCTTGGCTGTGCTCATATGCTGGTCCAATCACCACAGTTAAGCAAAATACCACGTTGCAAATATCTTACTATATATTTTAGAAACTGTTTGTATCTGTCTGAGTCCATTTGTTTAAAAAATTCCTCCTAAACACTAAGAGCTAGGACCACCAAATTTGGTAGGCAGCTTCCTCTTATCGTAACAAAGCAAGGTCAGGGGTTGGTCACGCCAGGACAATGGGATGTGCTTAGACTCCAATTGTTTTTCATAACAAGGAAAGGGAGGGGTCTGATGGCAGGACAGTTATGCTCCAGAATGACCACAAGGGGGCAGCAAGTGCACAGGACAGTTATATTGTAGAGTGACCACAGGGGGTGGCCACACCTGTAACAGCATGGCCAGCTGGAGGCCGGCTTTTGAATGCTGCCAGCTATTGGCCACAAGTAAGTGGTCCCCCTGTCCTAAAGCTGGAGCCCAAACCACTCCACCACCCCCAAGCTGTTGGCCCCAGTGTGGGACACCGGGGGAGGGGAAGCTGTACCGGCCAGCAGCCCCACCAACCAGGGAAACAGCCACCAGCCTGGGCTGGGCAGCACAGTCTCTGCCACCACCACCCCCTTGGACACCAGATGCCTGCCAGAGCCAGGTAGTGCAGCCAGCACCACTGCAGCCTCCCAGACGTCAGCCAGCTAGCAGGTCTTCGGGCTGCCCTGAACCCATACCCCAACCCCCTACTCTGAGCCTCCTCACCTCCCAACCCCTTGCCCTGACTCCTGCACCCCACACACCCTGCCCTGACTCCTGCATCCCAACCCCCTGCCCTGACTCCTGCACCCCACACACCCTGCCCTGTGCATCCCCCACCTCCACCCCATACTAGTTGCTTTAAATGAAGGTACATGAAGTCCCACTAGTGGGCAGTTATGGAATAACCTACCATAAGCCAGTTTTCTCTCTCACCTATAACATTCCAGCACGTATGGCATGGAACATAAAGGTTTATATGCATAGAGTTGAGAATTCTTAGACACCACAACCCTGCTACCATGTCTGCGCGCGCACGCGCACACACACACGCACACGAGTTACTATGAGAGCAGAAACTCCCATCCCCTCGGCCAAAACCAGTCCTGTCCGAGCCTTTTTTTCCTCCTACCCTCCCCAAAATGGAAAAGCACCTTTATTTGTCTCCCAAATGCAAAAGGCCTTTTTGCATCCCCTAGAAATCTAAACGTCTCTGACTGACCCACTTGTGAAATTCTTCCACTCCCATTAATGCAATGTAGGTCACCAATTTCTGCTTGATGCCGTGCGTATCGTACTTCGCTTATTGCTTAGCAAAACTTAGGGCCGTGACCAAAAAAAACCCCTTTGTTTATCTTTCCCCTGAAATAATTGTCATTGGTATCCATGGCTTCATTTATTTATAAAACACGAGTCTGTCCTCACTCTTTCCCTTCTCTTTATGAACACACCATCTGACTTTCATATTCCTACTATTGGAGGACACGAGCACTTTTTAGCTTTTAGTGTCCTGCCAAGATGCCAGTTATGTCAAGCCCCTCTCCTCAAACGGAGCAAGCCATGTTCCCTATTCTAGATTCCAGTGCTACACATCAAAACCCTGCATTTGCCTGCCTCTCTACTTCTTCTATTGTCTAGGCTAACACAGCGGACTGTGCGCCGATCATTTTTAGAGGTAATTGGGAAACGACAAAAAGATAAGCCTGTGTGGTCCTTTTTCATTTCACGCCCTCGCATTGCACGTGGGCCATCCCTTATAATGCCATTATCTAAATGTCAAGAGGTAACATTAACCAAAAGGGGGGGGGGGGGAGAGAAGAGAACACTCAGCAAAGCCATAAAACGGGAACATCACAAGGATTCATTATTCGTATTCAGCCTCGTTAATAAGGTATGTGCTCCCGGTGCCAAGACAGCTAGAACAAGTCATCTCAACGAGCTTGAGGTGCCTAGGAAAAGCTGTTGTCATTAGCTAAGATGTTCGCAGCTTTTACCAGTGCACGCTTTTTAATGGCCGCATGCGATATACAAAGATTTTTATGTTTTAATAGGATAAAAGGTTGAGGTAATCATCAAACCCACATGGCTGCTGACATCAACCAGGCAGGCAATTATTTTAGTACACTGGTGACTATAAATCCTATGTATAGCAATTAAGCAACTTGGGGATTATTTTCCCATTATATGCATGTGTCATTCTCATCAGTACTTATATGCATACAAAGTACGAGTAGCGCACAGAGCTGGGCAAATGCATGCAGGATTCAATTTGGAAAGGGAGGGCTGGAGGCAGACTAACTCCTGCTGGTTCACAGGGAGATTTGGAATATGAATTTGGATATCCAAGCAGAACACGTTCACATCTCCTCTCCCTCTGCCACTACCAATTACACAGCACGTGCCCCATCTGGCTTGTCTTCTGAAGCTAGAAAGCCTGCCTGATCTGGTCCGCCACCCTTGGTCTTGTTGAAGTTGGGAGGTGGCGGCTATCCAGGGCATGTGACATAGGGCACCTATCTATGGCAAAGCAAATCCCATGGCTGCCCAAGCATGCAAGCAAGCTCAGCCCATGTTGCTGTAACTTCAGTGCGTTTGAACTGAGGACTCTTCCTGAATGGGTCAGATACCATGCATGCCTTTTGTACTGCTAGACAACCACAACCAGTAGCTTCCGCCAAAGAGCAACACCCAATTCTTCCTCCAGCCCATTGCACTGGAGTGGTAGCGACTCGTGGCTCATAGTGCTTCACGACAAGGACATCAACTATCGTTTGGTTCAGTGCGCCAAACGCTTGCTGTCGGGGACCTGTCCAGTCCCACTCAACATCCTGCTTTGTGAGCTCAGCTCCTGCTGTTCCACTCCCTTTTCTTCCCTGAGTTTTATGTCCTTGTCTCTGCATCTCGGTAGATTGTAATTTTCTGTCACGGTCTCAGTCAGCTTCTGTACATCATAGTGAAGTGAATAATGAGGATCTGTGCCATTTTTTTCACCCCCTTCCTGCACTTGGTTGAGTGCTGGAACACCTCAGGCGCTGGGCTTATGCCCATCGACAGGCACAGCCATCTATAGTGACCAAATAGTGTCGCAAAGGTTGTTTATCCACGTTTATGCAGCAAAACTTATTTCTCACATTACAAACTGTAACAATACTGGCTTTGGCAAGTTTTGGCAAAACATCATCAATTACGGACGGTGGTTTCTTTTCAATGTCCAGTTCAGTGGCTTGGATGTATGTCGATATGTGATTTGTCTGGTGGTTTCTTAAGCACCACCATACAGCTTATCTCGACTGTATTCGTCCTGACAGGTGCAAACTTGAGAGCTCCTTGCTTATTGGATTATGTAGTGCCACTGGAATTTTCCTTCGTGGTTAGCAAACAGGTTCCATTGTGGGGCCTATTTCAGTTGCAGCTTGCCTTGGAAAATATCCCCATGTGCTTTTCAAACTGTTCCCATCGGTCATGGGTCTCCCCTTTTCCTTCTTGGACTGCACCTATAAAATTGTGAGTCTGGGTTCTGATCTGCTCCATGGCTTGTATGGCTGTATACCCAAAAGGTGTTTGTGGGGCTTACCATCCACCTGCAAAAATTTCCATTGGTACCATCTATTGTTTTCCAGATGTGTTACTAGGTGGTCACATTTTCATACAGGCTGCATTGGGGTCTGTAGTAGATTATTAGATTGACCCAGCTCTTGGTAATGGGTATGTTCCAGTTCAGTCACCTCGGGAATCTCATTGCAGGAGGCCCCAGCTAAAATCACACAGGACCGTTCCCTAGTAACCTCCATGTTGCATGCACAAAGGCTGCTATTGTCCCTTGTTGTCTTCTTGTCCAAAGAGCTTGAACCTGATCCGCTCTGCAAGAAAAGAGACCATCATCTCTGTCTGATGTGACCAGGCCTGACAACAGAGGCAAGCAAAGGGGGCAGTTGCCCCAGGGACCAGTGATTCAAAGGGGCACAGGACTTCTGGCAGCCAGAGCCCTTTTAATTGCTGCCAGAGTTCCACACTGCATGCTCCATGCAGCTCTGCGGGCTGGGGTCCAGTGCTGTTGTGTGGTAGTGCCGATGTATACCGGGGTGACTTATAGTGGGGACGCCCTGTACTCCATTGGTCCATGCAATCTGGTACCCTGCTCTCTGGCAGTCAATCCCAGGCCAAATTCTTCTGAGGAAAGTGAAAAATCCCTTCCCTGAAAGCACCTGGCCCACTGCATAATAAGGGGAAGGACATTTCCTGGGTGAGTGAAGCTAGCGGGAGCGTATGCCCTGAAGCAGGAGGGTGCATAGCTGTCGTCCTCTTTACCATAAACCAGTGCGGCTGCAGGTGTGCTTTTCCAATCAAGTCTCAAGAGAGAGTTATTGGGTTGTTTTGTTTTTTTTGAAGCGTATGAAATTAAGATAAAAAGGCAGCTGCTTTCCCAGGGAGTTTCTCTCTGCCCAAGCCAGCAGGAGCTGTTCTGAGCTGCTCTTGTTGGAGCCTCGTTTTACATATCTTACAAGGAGACTGCTGAAAGGCAGCCCATGAGTGCAAACCGAGCGCGATGCAATGGAGTCTCTGCGCACAAATGCCTCATTGACAAACCTCATAAGAGCCGAGTGTCAAGAAATGATGTTTCCGCTACAGTAAGCACATGCCACGGCAAATGAAAAATCATCTGGACAGTGACAAAACACAAGCGGAGAGGGTGCAGATGCTGTTCTGCGAAGCAAGAGAAATCCACAGCAGCTTGTCGATGAAAATGGGGAATATTTGTAGGCAGGGGAAATCAGTCTTACAGACATCACATTGCCTGCTATGAGGCAGGTTAAGCCTCATAAAATAGGAGAGGCAAGCATTAAGAAAACTAAGTTAGAAGGGGGAAAAAATATGTAGCAACGCCTTAATAGTGACATGCGAACAAGATAAGCCAGTGAGGGCTGCCGAATGTTGAGCTCTGGCATGGCGAGTCCATAATGTTAATTAACTACAAATGCAGCAGAGCATTGTTAAATGCATTTGGGATATGCGCACGCCCCATTTGGGTGGAAAATTAACGAGCTGCTGTTCATGTGGAAAGAGAAGGCATTAAGAAATTGAGTTACAGATGAAAAATCGGGAGCTGTTTCCATGGGGTCCTCCTAGCACACACATCTCCTTTAATTAAAAGCAAGCATCTGCCCAAGGACTGCAGCACCTAACCCTTTACTAATTGATGGGCAAGCGTCATCAGTTGTGGTAACAGAGCTCTTGATTACAGATCTAAATTTTTTGACCTCGGAATACACTGAGCTTTTGTCCAGGTGTCATTGGGTACTGAAGATGGCAACAGCCTTTTTTGTCCTGAGCTAAAAAGGGGATTACCATCAGGGCTGGCATTAGGCAACATGGCAGCCTGGGGAAACGTGTGTTTTGGTGTCCCTGGCCTCTGTGGGCCTAGTGCCACCCATTTCCCCTGGCACCCAGGGGCTCCCCAATCCCTGCACCCCCAACTTGTAACCCCTTTACTACTAACCCTTGCATTGGGCCCCCTTTGCCCCTCACCTCTGCACCGTGCCCTCCGCATCCCAGCCCCTGAACTTTGCTCCCACCTGTGCCCTCAGCCCTGCCCTGTATCCTCCACCCTCTTCGCCCAGCAATATCCACGCCCTGTTGCCTCTCACTCTCTGGCTATGGCACCCTGGGCATGGGCCCAGTTTGCCCGGCCCTGTTACCAACACTCACAGAAACAGGGAGATTGGGGCCATTTTTCTAGGCACCTGCTGTTTAGCAAGTTGGGCTCAGCCGCCTGAAGTTTCTCCAGCTGGACGTTAGGTCAGCCATGTTACAGGACAGGTAGAAGACCCTTTGGGGAGCATGATAGTTCACAGGAAAGGAGGGAGGAGCAGGAATCAGACAGCACTTTCCCTTGGCACCTGCCTCCAGAAACACAGGGAATGTAATCAAGATATGGTTTTCCCTTCCTAGGTCCCGAGGGGGCTGCTGATAGCAGCCACAGAAGGAGTAAGCAGCACAGCCTGAGCCTGCTGGAGACTTCACCCAAAAAGGTGGTGCTGCAAAGTGTAAAATAAAACAGCCCCTGCCTCTTTATCTGAGGGGCGAAGGGGTTTGTTCTTGGTGAACACCAACCTCCTATCTTTCCCTGAGTTGTAAGGTGCTGTGTAACGTACGCTACTCAATCACTTTTAGGTTGGCCCCGTTCCCCTAGTGTAACTCCGTCGGCGTTAGGCTCCACAAAGTGTGGCTGAGCGTAGAGTCTGGCCTGTTAGTTGCGGTAGCTGGAAATACCTTCCCGTTCACTTCAACATCAAACCGGTGCATGAAACCATAAATACAGCAAGGAGTTAATTCTTTCAATCCTCCATGAGAATCTGCTATGGCGCCCATTGAGAAATACTGCAGGCTTCCTGCCCTACAGTGGCCTCGCTACATTCCACTTGCAACTGATACAGTATTTTTTACTACTTTTCTATCAAGCTGTTGTGAAGGATCACAGGAATGACCCGCCTTATTGGAGCCCAGCGGTGATTCCTCAAGGCCATCTCCAGCAAGAAGCAGTTTCAGATGAAGACAGTCGTTCCAGAAAGGATAGGGATGAAATAGCCTTGCCATAAGGGAAACGGTTTTTCCTGGGCTCCTGCACGCCATCTTGCTCTGAAACGAAGATTTAGACCCTCCGTCATGTTTGGGCTGTCGACTCTTTCTCTGCTTTGTCTGTTCACATAAGTGGCCATTGTTGCTGTGCAGCATCAAGGAGCTGTTGCAGTCCACCAGAAGGTGGCTACATTTCTGCAGTAGATGAAGTGAGGTGTGGCAAAGCTCTGGTTGTGTCCCGAGGGTGGATATTGTATGCCTCGGAGGCTGGCTGTCACCCTCCCCACAGCCTCTGGCCCTTTACTAGAGGAAAAAGTTACAGCCTACTGAGCCATCCTCATCATAGACAAGTCCAAGGACTGGGGTGAAGCCTCACTGTAGCCCTCGTCTCCCCACTCTGGGGCAGACTCTGTGGTGGTGTGGGGAGGGTTGGGGGGAACCTGTGCCCACCCACTACTCTGGGTTCTGGCCCAAAGCCCCTAAGGCAGCGGCAACACGGAGCGTTTTCTCCGCTCCCAGTCTTGCAGCCTTTCCCTGGGCCACTTCCCCAAACACTCCCCCCCAACACCTTCTCTGAGCAAGCCGCTCCTGCTCAGCACACTTCCCTCCTTGCAGACCTCAGCTCTCCGGCGGCACACCTCTTACTCCCAGGCCTGGGCTTTCCTCCTCCTCCTGCCTTTCCGGAGAGGAAGCCTTTTAGACTAGTCCCTAGCAGGCCTTAATGAGCTGCAGGTGCCCTGATTAGCCTGCTGCTTCAGGCAAGCTCTTAATGCAAGCTGACGAGACAGACCCAGGCCTGGCTGCCTTGATTATGCCAGTTCACTCAGGGAACCCAAAACTATTTACCTAGTTCCCTGTGTATTTGCCCTCCACCAAACTACTGTAGCCAGCCACCCTGGGTCTGTCACCAATAGCTTAATGGGTTCCTTGCTTCTGAAAAATCTAAGCTCTTGCTTATTAAAAAGCTACCGTTTTAACTCTCAGGCCCATGAATTCAGCTTTGTCTGAGTATGAACCACATAGTAATCCATGCAGTGGTGGGTATGTGCATCTGTAGAGAGACTGTCCCAGTGCCTCCGCTCCTGCTCACGCATGCACAGCTGCAGCGGCCTGGGAGCAGAGGACCGTCTCGTCAGATTGCATTGCCAGTACTCAGAGCCGTGCAGGTAGGAATAAAACCGATCAGGCTCATGCCCGTTTCATTATGTTAGAGAAACTCTGAGCATCTCTTGCAGAGGAGGACTCGGGTGCATTAGTGAGCAGACAGCTGTTCTGTAGTACCAGGAAGAGAATTATAGGGTGATGGGGGAAGTAAGGATGAGTGTGTGGGGGGGGGGGGGGGGGAAGTGTTCTTCTAGCTACAAGAAGCAGTTGTGAGAAGTGAGGCTTCAGATCTGTTGGGTGCTTAATAGAAGCCAATACGACAACAGAGCCATTGAGCAAGATCCATAGGAGACTCTAGATTTATACCCAGTAATTTGGTTCTAACCCATGAGGGGCTCCCTTGGTTACGGTTGGCGCCTGGTAAATCTTCCACGCTGTGTTTTGGGCCCATGGGTCTGTTACCGACAGGCCTGAACAAAAAGCCTGGATCCAAACAGTTTTGCAGGGTAGGCCTATCTCCCGCACACACGCTTTTTAGTCGTTGTTCTTGCAGGGGTGTTAGGATAGGGCTGGGGGGAGTATTTGCCTCCCTGGCTTAGCTCACTTCTGGATGAATAGATGACTCTGGATGGAACCCCGTCGCTGGCTCCAGAGCCTTTGAAGAAGTTGGAGGCCTATGGAGAGGGAACCCTTTATTTCCCAAGCATCTTAGTTCATCCTTGCTGGGACAAAGAGCAGACAGTAAGCAAACAGTGGGCGTTAATCCGGTGACTTCTCCAGCCCCATGCGCAGGGAGGCTCGCCACGTCCCATCAGCGGAACAAAAGCAGTGAAACAACAAGAACGTTGCATCTCGATGGCTCGCAGGTGCGTCTGGAGCAGGGAGAGGAAAAGGCTTCTCTACGTTTCAGATTCTTACCATGGCAGGCCTTCCAACTCTGTGTGGTACTTCTAGCTGTTCTTGGCTTCCTTTCCCCTCTCTGCAGATAAAACCTGTGAGCCAACCCCCCAGGCTATTATAAACTTAAACAACAAATGGTCTGGTAGCACTTTATAGACTAACAAAACATGTAGATGGTGTCATCTACATGTTTTGTTAGTCTATAAAGTGCTACCAGACCATTTATTGTTTTTTAAGTTTATTCTGTACAGACTAACTTGGCTACCCCTCTGAAGGTTTTATTATGGGAGGCTGGTAGCATTGTTATAAAATATTCATGGGCATGCGCACATATTTTCAGTCAGCTTCACGACCATGGTCTATGTTTTCCTGAAGCCAGTGCTGCGGTCTTTTTTTTTTTTTTTTTTGGAATCAGTGGCCTGCAGGTCTGCATTGTCCCACATTGCTGAGTTCATCACGCAGCTGTGTTTGTGGGCACAGTGCAAGAATCGGCACGGGGGGTGGGGGGGAGAGACAGGCTGTGAAAACGTGACAGAGCCT
Source organism: Rafetus swinhoei (assembly GCA_019425775.1). Classification (NCBI taxonomy): domain Eukaryota; kingdom Metazoa; phylum Chordata; order Testudines; family Trionychidae; genus Rafetus; species Rafetus swinhoei. The sequence goes on along the minus strand of CM033447.1, from coordinate 65,777,605 downwards.
GTGATGGCCATTGAGGGGCCCAGATGGATTGCTTCCTTTAGGGCCACAAAAAAAAAAAAAGAGTAACATCAGATGGGTTTAAATCAAAGAGTTTGCAGAATGTTGAAGAAAACCAGATGAGCTGAGTGAAACAAAAACAGCACTGGGGAAAGCCGGCTTTCCTGGCACCACTTTATTAGAAAGTCTGCCAGCCAACTGGAGTGGCCAGGGTCTTCCTGGGCTAAACCCTGTGACAGGACCAGAGCCTTCATTTGTGGCTGTTTTAGGGCTTCTGCCTTCCAAAAGGCAGCTTTACCTGTTAGCTAGAGCAGGGAAGTAGGAATTGGGATTCCTGGGTTCCATTCCTAACAAGTCAGGACCTTAGGCAAATCCCATGGTGCCTGCTTTCAGAAAGGGGGCAGAGAGAGATGCAGAGCCAGCCAAGCCATCGCCCAACCTCCCCCACCCCCCCTGAAACTGGAAAGCCAAGCATATCCGAGGGTTTGGGGTAGGAGTTCTCTCCCCTTCCCTCCCACCACATACCCAGAGAGGTACTGGCGTGCTTGAGGCAGAGGCAAGAACAGGGGAGGAGGCAACACACATCAGCATCTGGCTCAGCAGGGCCACTGTCATACAACTGGTCACACAACTACAGAGGCTCCACACAGAGATACCACCACACACCTGGAGTAGGCTAACTGCTTGTAACCACATGCATTTATGTGTCTATATGCACAGCAGCACTATAGGAAAGAATATTTCAACACCATTCAGAGTGAGACATCATGAACAAAGGGTCAAGCCCAGGGTACTTGGGAAAAAAGGAAGATGCCAGTTTGCACCCATGACAGGAACTTATTACAATGGAAGTCAATGTTTCTCAACATGGGTACTGGTCTATTTATAACTCTCAGAAAAATCAAGTCAGTATCACCCAATATAGACCCTTTAATATTTATAGCTCTTAAAAGTCAATAGAACTGAATATTGGTACTTGAATATTGATGCCTTGGAAGTTTACTTTTTCCAAAGACTGTTTCAATACAATTTCAAAGAATGTTTGTCGAGCACTTTGGGGTGTGGGAGGAATGCTTTTTTTCATATACTGAGAGAGATTGTCAGTTAAAGCAGGATCCAGTTAAAAATGTACAGCAAAACCCTTTTTGTTGTCCAACTAGGGATTTTAGAGTTATAATTGCAAAGTATTGTTATTACAGAAGTTGCTTCCATCTCAAAATGCTATACACCCATTAAATCAGGCCTAACTAAATGCCTTAGGCAAGTAGCTGATTATGTACCCAGAGAGAGGCAAACCACCCACTGACTAAAATAAAACCAAGATTGGGAGGTGAAACCGAAATTATCAAATGCGGATGTCTAAAATCCATCCTTAATCACCTCAATAAGGGGCCTGATCTTCAGGAAGTGCTACGCACTTGGGGTTTGACCTAACATTAGAATCCATATTTAGGCTCGGGGGTTGACCAGTTGTGGCTTCTTCGCATGGAGTCAAGCGGCAGAGGTGGTTTTAAAGCCAATGACGTTGTGCATGCCTCTGCCATCTCTGATTGTTAGACCACAGCCCCACCCACATAGAAAGAAGAAACCCCAAACTTACCATGGCAGAGCCTGTGAATCTTCACAAAAATTCATGCAAAATTGTTCTCGGAGAAAACCAGGCTCACAAGAACCAGTCATCTGGTTCTTTGTGCAGTACCCATTAGGGATGTTAAATATTGGTTAATTGAATAGTCGAGTAACCTCGTGAATTCTTATCGGTTAGTTGACTATTCTATAGTCCCCAGCAGCCAGTGTGCCTCACTCCCAAGGAGCCCCCTGCCACTACATGCTGCTGCCTCTGTATCAGAGGCAGCAGTGCAGGGTGCCAGGCAGGGGCTGGTCTGAGAGGGGAGCCAGTTTAAAAACCTGTCACCCTGTGCTGTTGCATCTAATAGAGGCAGCAGCGCAAGGTGGCAGCAGCCCTTGTCTAGAGGGCGGTCTGAGCTCCTGGACCTGGCGTAAGCCGGAACTGAGCGGGGCTGTCTGCCTGCCCGACTCCTAATACACTTTAAATGCAGAGTCACAGCAGAGGTCGGTCCCGGAACTGTCCCAAGCCAGGACTGAGCCGGGCTGCTAGCCAGCCTGCTAAAAAAATGTACGGCCAGAGAAGGGGGTAGAAATGCATGTAGTCTATAGCATTAACCTATAAGCTTTTGCTTATCGGTTAATCGGCTACACTATTACATCCCTAGTACCCACACATTGAACTGTAAATTAACACTAGTTAAATGTGTCTATTGATTTGGCCCTACTGTGGCTGAGTCGTGCCTCTTCTGCACATGTATCCATGGAGAGGCGAATATAAATCTCTATGTTGCCTACGCACATTGGGTCAGTCGACAGAGCCTGTTGCAGAGGTTTTCCTTTTAAAGTCATACCTTTGCTCAGTATAGTTTGACACCAGGCCAGTCAACCCAGCGATCACTCATGCTTGCGGCTGACTTGAAAGACTGGATTGTTATTCTCTCTCGAACTAAAGGCCCATTGCCTTATAAGGCTGAGCATGTCAACCTATTTCTTAGTCCATTTAGGAGGCTTGTTAAAAGACAAGCTCAGAACGGGTGTTTTGACTTGCTGCGCTAGGAAAATGATAGTTTCATCGCTAAGCAAGAGTTTTCGCCCGTGCTTATGGCCTTTAGATTTACTATCCCGACCGTCCAAATGCACTGGGCATGACCTGAGGTTACAGTCATTTGGTAATTGGTTCTGCGTGAGCAAGAGCTGCGAGTCCCCATGTTTACCGAGCTTGAGAGTTCCCAAGATTTGTTTGGTGGTACATTATAACTTAAAGACGTTGACACAAAAAATGGACCCCATTTTTTCCCCTTCATAGGTCTGAGTTTGACTGTGTCTGGATTGCCTCTTGATTTAGGTAGTTTATGTGCTAGAAAATAGTTCACTTGCTTTTCTATCAGACTCACAACCTTGAGAATGATGCTTTAAATCTTTGCTCTTATCCTACAAAAAAAAAAAAAACCAGCCTGTGGCGCAGACATGATAAAATGATGGTAAGAGAAGCCTTGTAAACGGTGTGAAAAAAATAACAATGTCAGAACTAAATGTATCAATTTGCATGAAGGCAAGAATGTCACATTTTAAAAGGTAGCTCGAGACAGCTAAGCACCTCTTTGGGCGATACCCATCTGTTTGCTGTATCATTTTGCTGCATAGAAACAGTTTCCTTCATTTTCTTCATGCATTTTTTATATTAACATTAAACTGGCGGCAGGATCAAAATTTATCTCCTCGCCCGCCCCAGCAACAGAATGGTCCCAGTCTCCACTTTCTGTAGCTCTGTCTGCACTTGGATCCAAAGCGAAGATGTTTTTTAACAAACAGTGACACTGGTTGTGTCCATTTAAGACTACCTGATTTGTAATACCTTTTAGAGGGCCCTGGGTTTTTCAGAAAGTGCTAAGCACCTGCCCTCAAAATATTCAGCTTCTATCAGGTTGAGATATTCAGAATGGTTAGGTCTTAGACATCAGTGGAAACGAACCACTTTCTGCATGGACGCGCACAAAACTGAAAGAAAAAATGTACATTTTTTTTACCCAAAGTCATAATTTTCAGTTTTGCAAAGGAAAAAATGAAAACCGATTCTTTTCCCCCCAGTGGCTTTTACTTTGTTAGAATTCTTTGTTTCAAATTTTTCAGTTTATTTGGGGTGGGGGGGGGAGGAATTATTTTGGTTCAAAGTCTTTTTAATGAAAATTTGACAAATTCTATTAGTCCCTTTTGAGAAGCTTTACCATAAACTTTAGAACTTCTAATTAAAAAAAGGAGATTTAAAAAAATGAAGGAAGGGTGGATAGGACAGTCCCACAAAGGAAGAAATCCAGCTTCTAGTAAATGCATCTGGATTTGTACATGGGATCTCTCTTCCCTTGCCTCCCTGTTCCAAAAGGGATTATTAGGCACTGGGGAGGGAGTGGGGAAGAAGCAAAGAAGCAAACAAGCCTGCGATCTGTTAAAGGTGTCAGGGCCAGTCAAAGTCACCCTTTCAAACTTCCACCATCGTGGACTTTTTAGCTGGGGTTAAATGAATAAGCTTTAGATTTCTCACACTCTTGAGCAAAGCAGCCCTTCTAAGACACCACAGAGCTCCTGGGAAGTTGTTTCTCAAAAATTCAGTTGGAAAGGGGAGGGCAGACACTATTTGGTAGCATCACCATCAGCTGAACTTCAGTCAGCTGTGAAGAAACCTGTGACTTGTTTTGTAGGGACATTGTGCCTTGATCAGACCTTCCAGTAGTAACTCTCCAACACGGGGTAATAAAAGCTCAGCTTGCATCTGAAGGATGAAGTGTTAGGCCCAATTCTCCTCTTGTTATTTCAGTGTCACTCCGGAGTAGCTTCACTGAACTCAGCAGCATTACACCAGGGTAAAGTGACAGAGTATCAGGCCCAGAGACTCTGTGGGCCAAATTCTGCCTCTGGAGTTGTGCATGATTCCAGTGGAATTGTATATGTTCACCTCAGAGGATCACATTTGGTCCTGCCTGAGGACCAAGGTGTGGAATATCTTTATGCAAAAAGAGCGGTGTCTAAACGCCTCCCAGAGCAGGACCCCTGAGCAAGGAAGTACCAATTTTGTTTAACAACAAACCCATGAGGAGGAGCTCTTCCATACCAGGCTAATTGCAAAACCGGAGAACTCTCATGGAATCAGGACTCTAGTTTGACTGTCACTTCTCTTTTCTCCCGTTATGAGTGTGGACGAGAATTGCAGTAAGTGGTCGACATAGTACTGTGTACGCAAGACGGGGTCTAGCAATGTTGTAGAAGAATCTCCCAAAGAACTCTGGGTGAAGCCCAAGAATACATTATCTAGGGCAATCCCACACTAGACAGACTATGATCTAACAGATCTCCTCAGTTTCTGTGACTCAGTGGTAGGATCTTACAGTGTAACATAAATGTGATGCTACAGATTTATGACTAAGCAGGAAGAACAGGTGAACTATGGTGTAACAAACTTTTGTTTAAACAATATGTTTGACAAGCGAGAGAAGGGGAACAAAAAATTTTAAAATATAGAGACAAGGTGAGTAAGGTAATATATTTTATTGGACCAACTTGTGTTGATGAGAAGTTTGAGACATTTTAAAGCTTACAGAGAGCTCTGCATGATAGGTTTAGTTTAATTCCGGCATACTTGAAAGTTGGCTCCAGTTCAGAACGCTTCCTTTTAAACTTCAAAGAAAGTCTCCGAGTCTTTAAAACACAAGATTAAGTTACAGCAGAGCTAGTAAATACCTTGTAAACACAATCTTCCTTACTCTAATAAATTTCCTTGTTAAGCATTAGGAAAAGGAAACTGTTTTGTACCATTGTCACATTACACTTTTCTCACTGTTTTCATAGAATGCTAGTATTGGAAGGGACCTCAAGAGGTCAAGTCCAGTTCCCTGCCCTCACGGCAGGACCAAGCACCATCTAGCCATCCCTGACAAGTGTTTGTCTAACCTGCTCTTAAATACCTACAAAGATCGAGATTCCACAACCTCCCTAGTCAATTTATTACAGTGCTTTACCACCCTGACAGGGACAGTAGGAAAAACTTCAACCTAAACCTCTCTTGCTGCAATTTAAGCCCATTGCTTCTTGTCCTATCATCAGACTTTAGGAGAATAATTTTCTCCCTTCTCCTTTTAGGTACTTGAAAGTTGTTTTGTCCCGAGTCTTCTTTTTTCCAAACTAAACAACCTCAATTCTTTCCATCTTCCCTCATAGGTCATGTTTTCTAGGCATTAATCATTTTTGTTGGTCTTCTCTGGACCTTATCTCATTCTCCACATCTTTCCTGCACTGTGTTGCCCAGAATTGGACACAATACTCCAGTGGAGGCCTAATCAGAGCAGAGTAGAGCAGAAGAATGACTCCTTGTGTCTTGCTCACAACACTCCTGTTAATGCATCCCAGGAAAGATGATTTCATTCCCCTTACTACAAAAATTGTAGGAGAACACTGCTTCTTGAAATCAAGGCTTCCTTTTTTCCTAATCAGCTACAAATATAAACAATGCTTATAAATGACAGGAGATTTCTATTCTCTTTTAAGATTAAAATACGGTTTCATCAGTATCCTAAGCTCATTTGAATATTACATTTGAATACTGTAGATCACAGACTGCTTGTTTAACACTGTCCAGCTATGAAGAAATGGATAGAGCGATTACAAAGCACATAATGCCAGACCAGTATGAGGATTGAAGGGGATGGTTAGCTGTGATGACTTGCAGCACTTCACATCTGTACTTGTACAAACAGATGCTCCTAGTTTAGGCACTGTGAGCTATGACTGAACATGTTAAAATGCACTAGCTATCGTATTGCCAATGTAGGTCTGAAATCCAGAACAACTGACATCTGTCACAGTGACGAGTCAGCCATGGCTTTACTACTGCATGCCTTGTTGGTGCGGTGTCATTTCACAATCTGAGCAGTGTAGGCAAAGCACAAAATTAAATGCCGATATGGCAGCTTACATAAACCAGAGGTCACATGTTCTCTTTACAGCAGGGGTGGGGAACCCTTTTTGGGTCGGAAGCCGCTGGCTCTCAAAAAAACCCAAACAAACAGTCAGGGGCTGCACACAAGTGAGAAGCAAAAAAACCAACCAACCCCTCGCTTACGTCTCCCCAGCCTGAGGAGAAAGACACTCCTCATATTCCCCTCACACATCAAAGGCAAGGGGGCCCAGCCTAGTAGATTTTGTGCACGCCAGCCCTGTGGTGGGGCAGCAGGGAGCCTGGAGTGTCAACATGGGCTCCCCAATGCTGGGGTGGGGCCCTAAGCTTGGGGGGGGGGGAGATACAGGCAAGCAGAGGCTGCATCCAGGTTCCTCCTCCCCCCCCCATTTTAATCATTTTTGTTGCTCTTCTCTGGACCTTCTCCAATTTCTCCTAGGTTCTCCCCTTCCACCCTCCCCCCCCCCGCTTTAGAGGCGGGTATGTGGATTTTCTTAGGATGTATTCCATTGTTTACCAGCTGGGTTCTTTTACCTCAGCTGCTAACTCAGTAAAGCATCACTTTTAAAGAATCCACGTTAAAACGGTAACCATCAGGCTGTGGGTTGTTCGGACAGCTCCCTTGCTGCTGTCCACAGCAAAATGACTGAGTGAAGGTTGTAACAAGCGTAGAAAATCAAATCAGTTAAACCTGCTCTATTTCATGGAACAAAATGGACTTTACACAATGGCTTCCACAATGGCATATGGACTAGACTATTTGTTTACACTGGTTCCCTCAGGCTTCAGAACTAGGCATGTTAAAGTTTAAATGGTTAACCAGTGGGCATACGCCTTACCAGCATGCTCATCGGGTAACTGGTTAACCCACAGCAGCCCAGTCGGAGCAGCCCCTAGCCTGCGGGGCTGGAGCTATCCCAGCCGCCTGTGGCCCTGGCAGGGCTGGAAGAGCTGCCTGTGGCTGCAGCAGTCACAGTAGTCCTGGACCCAGACCCAGCTGCCCCAGTAAGCCCCCACCCCCAACCCTCACCAACGGTTAACCAGTTTAACAATATAATTTTAATTAATTGTTTTGATCAAAACATTCATCCATATTGATCAAAACGTTCATCCGTATCCATTCATCTGTATATCCGTATATATGCTGCCTTGGGTCTGTGCAACATCTTTCCTACAAGAGCGAAATACTTCACTGTTAAATAGCAGAGAGGGAGAGGCGACTGCATGAGCACGGAAGAAATTCTCTTCCCCCATGGACACGCAAACAGATGGAGATCAAGGCGTTGAAGTGATCCAGGAAAGCTATAGTATATAGTGGGTCATTTTTGAAGAAGGTTCTTGGGCCAACAGTGGCCTGTGTGTGTGTGTGATGTGACAGAAGAAACCAATGCTATAGTAGACCCAGAGTGTGGGAAGATCTGTGATGTACCCGCAATTTATAAACAAAATAGAGCAGCAGTAATCATTTCCACAGAATTCTTTGGCTCCTAGGATTGCTTTGGAGTCAAAGGTACTGTGTGTTACTTTCATCTTCCAGCCGGAGAGCACCTGAGAACTGGTAAGAGACAATCTCTGAGGTTGACCTGATCCTCCAATATAATAGAGCACTTTTTGTGTCTCTCGCTGATGCAAAGCGACCTTGAATCATGCTTAGGTGGAGCTTTGGAAGGTATAAAGCAGCCAGTGTGGTTCTTACGTCATCCCTGCTCATAGGTGCTAGTGTCAGGGATGTACCCAGGGCATTCCATGTTGTGTGAATATCCTATAAAAGTGGTTGTTGCCCATTACAACAGGTGCCAGTGTACTGGGTCAGTGCAGAGTGGCCCCTGGAGTAGATGAGCACAAAGATGTCTTGAAACCATTGTTGTCCCCAGCCTCTATGGCATGCATTGCATCACTCTCCCCTAGCCAAACCCGAGGATCAAAGTCTCAGCCTCCCAACAATGCTTCACACACAGTCCTGTACACTGTAGCATCAGCACTGTGTAGGTGTCAAAGCCATTGCGTGAACTCTTTTAGCCTTGGAGCAGAAATGTTACCCCTAAAAGGGGCCAACCCCTTCGCCCCCCTACCTGCTTCTAGAACAGCTCCACTGAAATGCATTTCTAGCGGCAGGACAATCACGTGTCTGCATGTGTCACAAAATGTCAAGTGCAACTCCAGAGGAATGAATTATAAATAATTGAACAGCATCTCCATCATCGCAAGTCTTACCAGCTCACCCTGTAATTGTGGCTATTAAAGACCAATTCTTGTGTCACGGTAGGTGTCAGTTTTAAAATATGAACGTTCTCTATGTGATTCAGAGGCAAGATAGGTTTGGTGTCTTGAGTTCTATTCAAGTCTTTACAGCATCTCAAGAGCCACTGCAGAACCTGAGTGATGCATGTTTTTAACCATAGGATTGTCCTGGAAAAGTGTCAATTCCCATTCCCTTCCTGGAAACAAAACCCATACATGTAAATCCACTGAAGAAATGACTTCTTTCTTCCTGGATCACAAACATATTAGCTATCAATATAGTGGTAACCAAGGCCCAGACACCATAGCACTGAAGTACGAAACAGATTTCATGTAGCTACAATTTCTTAGCATATCTTCCTGAACCAATGTTCTCAAGTACCTGGTTGCATGCTGCAAAGCATTTTGGAGCTTGCCTAAGAATGCTGTTCATCTAAAACTTAATTCTTTGATGTGAGCCTTTTTTCAAGACCAGTACAGGATTCATTGACTTGCATGCTGGATTCTGTGTCCCACCTGTGTGATGTTGGCATTAGAAAAATCCAAGAGTCTTGGTTTACATGGTGACGCAAAGGCAAATCAGAGAAAAAAAATTCAATGATACTTTTGTCTTATTGAAAATGAGTGGCATCATATATATAGTAGCCCAGTGTCTGAGCATCTGTAACGCCTAAATGCTGGCTGTTCCCTCTGGGGGGCGCTGTTGCCTGAAATGCTGGCTGTTCCCTCTGGGGGGCGCTGTTGCCTGAAATGCTGGCTGTTCCCTCTGGGCGGCCCATGCTGCATGGGGAGTGCGGGGCCCAAACGGCCGCTTGCTCCCCCGTGGCGGCCCGGCTGAGCAGTGCAGAAGTCAGCCGAGCGCCACCGCAGGAGGCGAAGGGGGGCCGGGCGGTGACATGACAGTGGCTCCAGGCCCCACCCCCCTTCGCCTCCTGGCATGGCATTCGGCTGACTTCTGTGCCACTCAGCCAGGCCGCCGCGTGGGAGCAAGCGGCGCAAGCGACCATTTGGGCTCCGTGCCCCCCATGCAGCATGGGGAGTGCAGAGCCCAAACAGCCATTTGGGCTCTGCGGTCCCCTGAGTGAGAGGCAGGAGAGGGAGGAGAAGAGAAAGAGAGGCAGGAGGCGGAGGAGAGCTGAGAGAGAGAGAGAGAGAGAGAGGCAGTAGGAGGAGGAGAGAGAGAGAGAGATGGAGAGAGACACGGGAGGCTCAGGAGAGAAGACCAACGTGGAGGAGAGACCTGAAAATCCCATCTTATGTGGGCTAAGTGGCTAGTATCCATATAAAATCCTGATTGTGTCTTTTCACTGTCAACTGACCAATGCAAACTTAGCACTGAACTGCTTTTACACAAGAGAAGCATAAATTACTATTTAGAAAGCGTAAAGGAGAAGCTGATGAAGATTTTTAATGGATCAGAAAAACCTCTTGTAATATAAAAATAATTCAATTATAAATTCTGACATAAGATCAATAAGCAGATGTGCTGTAAAAGAGGCCACTTTTGCTGAAGAGACATGAAGCGGTTGTGGGGTTTGTGTTTTACATTAGAAATTCAGGTTGTGTCTGGCCCCGACAGGTGCCTTAAGTAGCAAAATGAGGCCTATACAAGGCCAAGCGAAAGCTGAGCAATTTCACATATTGATTTTGTTCAACACGTATTTAACCTCAATGATACGAGAACTTCAACTTTTGGAGAAGGGAATTCATGGTTAAATATTCAACATTCACGTCCCTTCAATAGGGTGCAGGAGCTGACAGTACTAATATCCTGAACATCTAGAAGCTTTTTTTTTTTTTGGGGGGGGGGGGGGGAGGGGAGGAATTAGGATGGCGAATCAGGGAAAGACTTAACATTTCCATTTCCAGTAGAAAAACTGACCCCGCTCTTCTGTGTATAACCAAAAAGGGGGCACAAATTCAATCTCTTTACCAAATCTATTACAGGCTTTTTTTAATCCTCAGGAGTGAGATTTGCAAGATGGCGCATACTGACAGGATCTTTCTCTGCACATGAACATCTATGGGTTAATCTAATGCCAACAAATGTAATGAGAAGCGAAATTAAGGCACAAAATACTATATAGATTGATAATACTGTGCAAAATTTCTAATGAATTGTGACTGTTCTCCATGTGACTTCACATCCCAGAGAAGTATATATTTTTGCAAAACACTTGTAAGATATCACGGGCTGTGTGTGAACTGATTTCTCTGGAATTTTGCATGTTTAAACTTGGAAAAATTAGTTTATCCTTAAATGGCCATACTTATTCAGTGAAAAACAGTAGATTATACCCATGTGCATAACACAAAGGTTTTGCTAACACAAGCTAGACACTGAATTATGTGAATCCAGAAAGCTAAGTGGATGGGGGACTCTTACCACTTTTCTTGAATGGAGTAACCAAAACATATGACTACCTATGTAACAGAACAAGTCATTGTCCATTGGATAATCAGTCAAGCAAGGGCTTGATCTGACAAACTCATGCTAGTAAGTAGCCCTTTGGCAGGTGATGAGACTATTTCTATACTATATAATCTACAAAACAAATCATAAACCATTGCCAATTCTGCAGCTGTCCTCAAAAATGGGAGCTCTAATGTATCTCCACTCCAGCAGCTGCTTGTGGAACTCGTCAAGTTTGCGTGGTGCTGAAAACTGCTGGCACGAACAGCCAGCTACACAATGGATCCCAGAACCATTAACATTTTTTAGCAATGGCAGGACAAGGGTATTTATTACGGGGACTACTTTCATGGACACAGATTATGTCAGTAGTATTTCTATAACTAACCATTCACTTAATACAACTGCATAAAAACACAATGATCAGGGTGAAACATTCACACCATTTTCAGTACTGAAAAACTGTTAGCATGAAAACAGGACTGCATTTCAAAAGAAGCATGTGCTAAAGTCTTCCAATCTCAGTCAAAATGTAGGGAGGGAGCTTGGAAATTAGGATGAATGAAAACATTGATTTAGTCATCTAGTTGCCTGATGAAATAATTAATCACAGAACACAGAGGCAAAAAACCCGGCTCCATTTAAAGGATTAGAAACCTGACTTTCAACACCACTATCTTGATATAGCACCTGAACAATCCCAATACATTTTCTAAACAAAATAATTTAAATATAGAATGAAGGCTGGGAATATATTTGTCCCCGATAGTACATGTATTACTTATGTTGCCCTATTTTTTAAAAGCCCTCAAACCATCACAAACTAGAAGGAATTTGAAGAAAGAAGCTGACTATTCTCCCTTCACTGCTCAACTTCTGCCTATGGACTGAGGATCTTTGCTACCTGTCATGTACAACTCAGGTCTGTCTTGTGGGGTATACATGTTGACAGCAGCCTCCTTAATTACAGGTCCATGTAACTTGCACTCCAATCTTCCAGTTATGGGTGTCTCCACTACACATTAGGGCCAGGTGTCAATTGTTGATCTTTGAGATTTGAATACGGTTTGTATATTTTATAACTTGTCACAGAGCACAAATATTCCAATGGGGAAGTTACAACCTTATATTTGCACCATGAGAAACTAAATATACAGGAATCTTGGACATCACTTTCAGTCTTACAGAAGTTTGCTTCAAAAGTGGCATAGGTCATTGTTGGCACTGTTGGTTACAGCTACTGAAATTGGGGAAATATGAAACTGCAGCCTCTTGGGTTTAGGTTAAAGTGAGAAATTGAGTCAAGTCCACCCACATTAGTCTTAATCAATTTTTGTCTTTATACATTTCAGTCAGAATTGTCTCAGTGTCTGAATGCATAATAGGAAGATAAAATGGAATTAGTAGAGTTACCACATAACCAGAAGTTCTTCCATCTTCTATGATAGTTGTTGCCTCCTCTGATGTGGTCTGGTCCTTTGGTTTCTGTTCTGCATTTCTCCAAGGCCCTGGTCACTTGAATTTTTATACATGTCCACATTTGGTATTACTTAACCTTTGGCTAGTCAGCTTTTAACATATCCATTTACTTTATGTAACCTGTAAATTACACATGTACATGCTTCATTTTACCCAGGGTCTGCATCTTAACTAGCTAACGCCCTAGAAAGGCAATTTCCTCCGACTGATATAAGCATTTCCACATCAAATGCTGTGAATGGGACACACCCAGTCTGACTTAATTAGCTTAATTAACACTAGTCCTAAAATTGACGGGTAACTGCTTTTGCCGTTACACACGATTCTGTAATTTCCACTCTAACTCATCTGATGAAGGAGGTTTTGCCCACAAAAGCTCATGACCTAATATCTTAATATATTTGTTAGTCTCTACAGTGCCACAGGACTGCTCATTGTTTTTAAACTTACAGACTAATCTGGCTGCCCTTCAAACTTTTTACCATATCCAGTATGTGTCTATCATTCCCCCTTAACCTATTTGAAAGGGAAATTTCAGGAACATGGATTACCCTTTTCTATCAAGATTTATCTTATTTAAACATGGGTTTTCAAAGGTCTTTTCCAGTGAAAGTCCAGTTTTGTTTGCAAATGATTACAAAAAACATTAGAAACATATCTGTGACGCATTTTCATAGAAACATAGAACACTAGAACTGGAAAGGACCTCGAGAGGTCACCGAGTCCAGTCCCCTGCCCTCACGGCAGGACCAAGCACCAGACCATCCCTGATAGATGTCTATCTAAATTGCTCTTAAATATCTCCAGGGACAGATGGATATTCCACAACCTCCCTAGGCAATTTATTCTAGTGTTTAGCCACCCTGACAGTTAGGAACTTTTTCCTAATGTCCAACCTAAGCCTCCCTTGCTGTAGTTTAAGCCCATTGCTTCTTGTCCTATTATCAGAGGCCAAGGAGAACAATTTTCTCCTTCCTCCTTATAACACTCTTTTAGGTACTTGAAAACTGCTATCATGTCCCCTCTGTCTTCTCTTTTCTAAACTAAGCAAGCCTAATTTTTTTCAGTCTTCCCTCATAGCTCATGTTCTCTAGATCTTTAATCATTCTCGTTGCTCTTCTCTGGACCTTCTCCAATTTCTCCACATTTTTCTTGAAATGTGGTAACCAAAACTGGACAAAATACTCCAATTGAGGCCTAATCAGCACAGAGTAGAGCGGAAGAATGACTTCTCGTGTCTTGCTCACAACACTCCTGTTAATGCATCCCAGAATCATGTTTGCTTTTTTTGCAACAGCATCACACTGTTGACTCATATTTAGCTTGTGGTCCACTATGACCCCTAGATCCCTTTCCGCAGTACTCCTTCCTAGACAGTCGCTTCCTATTCTGTATGTCCGAAACTGATTGTTCCTTCCTAAGTGGAGTACTTCGCATTTGTCCTTATTAAACTTCATCCTATTTACCTCAGACCATTTCTCTAGTTTGTTCAGATCATTTTGAATTGTGACCCTATCCTCCAAAGCAGTTGCAACCCATCCCTGCTTGCTATCATCTGCAAACTTAATAAGCATACTCTCTATGACGATATCTAAATTGCTGATGAAGCTATTGAACAGAACTGGTCCCAAAACAGACCCGTGAAGAACCCCACTTGTTATGCCCTTCCAAAATTATGAGGGATGTCTCAATTTTTGGGCCTTGATATTTGGTCGCCACAATCTGCTGTGCTCACCAGACACCAACAAGAGGTCTTCGTCTAAAATGGCAGGGCTGGCAGATGCTCTTGACAGTACATTTTGGTGCCAGTGAGAATTTGCCACATATTTCAAGCCCATGCGGGCAGAGTGCAGAGAACGAGGGTGCAAGAGAGCAAGTGTTTGTGAATGGATAGACAGTGGATTAGGAAAGGATAGACAGTTTAAAATCTAGTCAGTTTTGGGTAATGACTAAAGTAGATTCAGGTGCTGCCCCATCCCAGATTCCAACCAAATTCTGTAGCTTTACAATCATTTAAAATTTTTCCCTCTCCCTTGTTATGTGTGTGAAAGGAGGAACAGAAACTGACCCTACATAAACAGCTGCCCACTTAACCATGAAAACAAACAGGGAAATAAACAAAATCTCTCCAAACTTTAAGGTACTGTTATTGTGGGCGTTCCTTGTAAGTAGAAAAAAATATGTTAAGAAAAATGCAAGTTTGTGCTTTATAGGTAGCTTTGAAAAATGCCATTACTTATCGCCATCTCAAGTACAAAAAGAAAAAATATTTAAAGTCGCATAAAAAACCCTGACCTGGGAAGGGTTAAATATACACTAGCTGTTCTCAGAGAGTACAGATTATGAAAGGAAGAGCATGAAATCCAGTACAACCAAAATGAATCTATGTTCAAAATAGTGGTTAAAACACAGGTTTCTTGGGTCCTTTTCCTAACTCTGCCACTGATGTTGTGCAACCCTGCAACTTTCCAGGAGAAATTGGGTAGGAAGCAACCAGATGGGATATGATCCAGGTGGACTCTCTCCCAAAATAGAGGAAATGTCATCAAAAATTTGTGAGGAAATGAGATGTGAAGTACCCATGACCAATAGCTGCAGAGTAACAGAGCTGGCTATACTTCTGATGCAAGGATTTGGAAGCCTCACACACAAATACAGATACATTCGTCAGGGTGCAAGATAAATTCATGTATTGCTGTTGGGATCTTCATCTTGATGGTGCCTGACTGGCACCCCTTTTCTGGAGGGAACTACAGTAGAACAGATGCTTACTGGTAAGGTCTTGTCCAAAGTCTTTACTCAGAAGACGATGCAGCCTATGGTTGCTAGATCTATATGCATCACAAGAGAAGAAAATACTGAACATTGTGGAATTAGAGTATGGAGTTAATACAAAAAACCATTGTGTTCTGTAAACATTTAATGAGTAAAACTGGCATCTGCAGGAACTGCACCAAAAGTCAAATGGTAGATATATAAAATCAGACTCTGGTATAGGCACAGCATATTTGGATCCTAGGAATTCCATGGCCACACAACACAATCTTGCATACAATATTTATAATGGTGCAAACTAATTAGCCATAATCTTTCTAGGAAAAAACCTGAGATGTTATTTAAGGAGAATTAGAGCATATAGATTTTCTCTCTCATATGCAGCTGCATCAAAAATATGCTTGGCTATATTGTAAATTATAATAAGGGCTGGCTAAAGTGTTGATGGGCAATTTAGACCTCCCCCTTTACAGCCCTCCTCTTTTTATGTATGAACCGTTATTGAAAATGACCCGTTTCTGTGAAAGTGTTATTTGTAGCTATTTGCCAGATGGGCTGGACAATTTGATTTGACTAGTCACTACATGTTGGTGGAATGTGACTGATTACCTCTATATCACCTGGGATTACTTCTGCTCTCTGATAGGGTGAAACTTTTAGCATCAAATGAATAGTAAATACTCTTGTTCACATATGCAACAATCTGTTGATTGCAGGCAAAAAGAGACATTTATATGAAGAACAGTTCTTACCCAAAACATTAGCTGTCAAAAACTTGTTCACAAATGGCATAGTAATCTTAGTATTTCCCATTTTTCGTGTCTGAAGCTCAAAAGGATAAATTGGGTGAAGGCTCAAAGTCACTTTTCCTAAAACTCAAAATAGCTTCTTAGCATTATGTGCAAAGAGCCTATAGCCCCCCAAACCCATTTTTACAAACTATTCGAGGGCGCAGAGGCTGCACGTTTTAGTTCAGAAAAAAATCATAAAAATATTCATGTTCCTTTCATGCACCATAGAGTTGTTTCCAGAACATGAAGCAGCAATGGTAAAATCACCCGATAAGGCAGTGCACTGTGAAAAGGAGTGTTAGTATGCTCCATGCGAGTGGATTCCATTTGTGAAGGACATGCCTACTAACAGCTAAGAAAAGATTCTGAAATATGATAATATTTTGAAAAGGTCACTAGGCAAACCACTGTGCAGCGTGTCTGACTGCAGGCATATTGCGGGGCATTCAGCCGTAACATCCTCGGAACTCGCTTTCTAACTACTGCTGTTTTTACAACAGGCCTACGTGCATTAACTAAACACTGGGTCAAAATGATTTCTTCTGGAATTCATGGCCAATCTAGCCCCAAGGTGGTGGGTATGGCATGAAGATTGTCTCAAAATATGCCAAATGGATGAGAATAGCACCTGCCAACAATTTTCATTTCAGTCTCCTGAGAGAGCACAAGGAGAGTGTGCTGTACTCACCCACATCAGTTTACTTCTCATATTTCAGTTGTCTGCTTGTTGATAATAGGACAATTTCTCAGTAACTCTTCAATATTATGTAAATCTCTGTATTCTAAGGGCCATAAGTGGCTAATCAAAGTATAGGGATGCAGATAAAAATTGTCTTAACCACCATGCAGTCTGACTATGGGAGTCTAAAGTTGGCTGCCTGGCATTTAGTTGTCAAGTAACTGCTGAAGCAAGGATATTCAGATATGATCATCTCTAGCTTTTCAGCTTTCAGATAAAGCAATGAACACAGTAGTGTATAGTCTGGCTACAGTGTAAAAGCAGGGCTATAGAGTTGCACAGTGGGCCTCAACCTGATGCTGAACATTCTTGTGTGCCATCCTTTCACTCTTTGTATTCCAAGTGTCCCTCTCTAGAAAGAAGCCTCCATCGCGGTAACGTTAGCTTGATCTGTGGTGCAATTACAAGCTCTGTTCATACAGAACCAGCACTGAATTCCTCATGCTGATGAAGTGCTTCTTTCAACCAACCCAGAATTCATTCCTCAAGTCAATTGCATCGCCTAGAAGTCTCATGAAATTGCACTATAAATCTGTCCCCAGCCATCACACCCCATAGATCCCTGCACAATGCTAAAAATAGACTTGGACACAACCAAGGCATTCAGCTGATCAAGTTTACTTTGTGTCCTACCACTTCACTTTAAAAAGGTACAAGTTGTGCGTGTTGGACGAACAAGGCAAGATTTTCTTCTGCATTCAGGCCACGCTACTTTATCCCTGCGCTCCATGGATTTCTTCACAAAGAATCAAGCAGTTGTCCTCCAAGTCTCGCCTGATGGTATTACTGGGAAGATGGTGTTAGGTTGGTTCACAGAGGGCATGTTGTTCACAGAGTTGCTCATTTTGCTTGCATTAGCCCAAATGGCTTTGCTGTCCTTGCTATACATGTCTGGAAAATTACCACTGTATGATTTGGGACACTTCCTATGCGAAAGAATATCTCTACATGCTACCCCCAAAATTCCCTTTCTTCAAGTAGGGACATCGACCCTGCCCCAGCTCGAGTAAGGTATCTCCAATTTGACGTGACCGCCTACTGTAGAACATGAAAACTTGGTTAGATTCACTGATAAGTGTTTTACTTCTAAGAAGGTAATTAGTGCACAGGCTTTCTAAATCAGTTCTCAACTGGCAGGGTCTTCAGAAAGGAATGCAACCAAGAGACATCTATTGACAAATCTGAATTCTGCCAATTGGAGTAAGTGTACAAAGTGCCTGCAGAAACTATTATGTGGACAAAGCCTGTATGTGCTAAGCCGCCGCATCACTTTCAGTCTACAGAAGGAAGATTTTTTTTTTTAATGTGCAAATGTTATGGGCACAGCTAAGAACTAAAACTGGCTCCATGTGTCTCAAGAAAAAAGTGAGAAGTTACAATACATAAATAGTTCATATGCACAAGTTCTAGAAATTGACTTATTTAATACAGTAATCCATTTCTTTACTTTTTTAATACAAAGTGACATTTTTATTTTTAGTACAGAAAATCCAAGTCAGAACCGTACCGTTCTGTTTCAATTGTACCATGGGAGTTCAACTCTGACCTCAAATTAAAAAAAAAAAAAAAAAAATAACTGCTGTCCCTCAACATGTGAAGTATTTTAACTAGTATTTTAACTACATTTCCTATATTTATTTTTAAAAAGTATTTAGAACTATAAAACAGTATCTGTAAAACAGAAGTTAAAATTTAGGACCAAATTTTTCTTTGAAGAACTGTACAAGAAAAATCCCTTTTTTAATTAAAAAAACTGCAAATAAAAATGAAACTACACAACTATTGGGTAAAACAAATACTTTTTGCTACATAATGAAATGTTAGGAACAGTCACTGAGAAACAGTTCGACTAAAATGACACTTCAAAAGAACTGAAGTTCAGTACCTACAAACATGACATACAGTTTAGAGAAACAGAAACAAACTTCTTGTTAGGAACACAGACTTAGAAGTGCAAAAACAAAAAGGAACTGATACAATGGAGTTTGGTACAATGGGATACATACGTCTTGTAACCAAAACTAAACAATTGCGTATTTGTTGACAGTGACAACACCAACAATTATGGTACCTCCCTAAAGGCTTTCAATCAAAGCCCTAAAACTGTGACTGTTCTTTATTAAATAAAAATCTATGTGAATGCTACACGCTGAAGTACGACATTTAAGAATTACCCTGCAAAATTGCACCAACATAAGCTTTCAATATTTACAGTCTCTAAAAGTGACACAAATAGCATGCTAGGCCTAGTTATTGACTCTCCCCATGTCTACTTAATCCAGGCCCAACAATCAAAAATTATTTCTCAACACACATTAAGCTTAGATTGATCTGATATATTATGATGTTTAAATATTCGATCCATGCATAAAAACAAAAAAACAGTATCCATGACAGACAAATGTTTGCATTTTATCAACAGTGGTCGGCCCTGTAGAGGAGTGCACTTCCTTCTGAGCTCACTCCCAAAAGGTACCATTCACAAAACCCATGCGATTACCCGGTAGTTATGTCAACAGCGGCCTTGGAAATGGTCAGAAATGCAAGGTAGAATCACACTGCCCACAACCATTCATTCATATGCAGAAATGTCACTCCATTTTGGAGATATGCCTTGTTTGGGGAAAAGCAACAAACTTTAAAAAAAAAAAAAAAAAAAAAAAAAAAGACATTCAAGTAAACAGCAACAACCAAATACTTGGAAAAGGTTTTTGTAAACTTGTCATTCTAAAGGGTTTTTGTTTCGCAGCATCACTAAATTAATCTCATATGAAAAAGTACAACTACGTCATACCATCCTGTTCTGTATAAAAGCACATCATAAGATACAAGTTCTTCTGATGAAGTGATCTATCCCTTCCAACACACCTTGTGGATTTTTTTAAATTCAGTGTATCACTCCCCTTCATGAAAAAAAAATCAATCATTTATATCTCTATAAAGATATAAACGGATAGTATCCATTGGACAAAAAAAGAAAAAAGCCAACTGTGAAGTACATCTGAAGAAGAGTATCTATAGTGGGCCGGCTGGAATCCACAGGACTTTATTTTGTTCTTGATCAACAGTTGTCATAATCTGAGTGCAAATGCTTGAAAGGGCTCCTCCCTGGACAATACCTATAAAAATAATTTAAAAAACCACCAGAGTCACACACATCAGACACTGGAAAAAGCAATTCTTAGCCAGGTATTCTCCTACATAGTATTTATCAACAGATCATGAATAAATTAACCACTTGGATATCTGGCAGATACATGATTGTAGGGAAAACAATAACAAGGATAAACAGAGCAGAGAGGTTAAGTATTTAATATGCAAACTTTCCTGCTAACCCTTAAAATGACACAGGAAAGCAGTCAGAGTCCTGGTTATAATCAACTAACACAACTGTTTTGTTACTGAGTCCTCCGCGTGCTATTTTCAGAGGCATGTGCTAAAATTTATTCATTACCTCCAAGGATAGCCAGAACCCTTGTTATATCATAATAAATCCTCACTGCTGGGCAAGTGGTGTTCGAGGTTTAGCATTTAAGTAGTAATACACAGTGACTATAGCTGTAGCAACTAGGCACTGTTTACAAATATTTTAAACAAACTGTACAGGGCTGAGCTAAATAAAGCCACTCTTGCTGCCACCACAAACTAACTGAAACAGCTGGGGAGAGGGAAATAGCCCTAAATACACCTGGCATAGTATCGGTCAGTGTGCCAAACTCAGCCTAGGGTGGAATACCAAGCAGAACAAGTTGAAAAGGCCAGGGGCCTTCTTGTTGAGAAATCCCTGATACCTTTCTTGGAGACTGTGCTCAGCCACAAGAACAGCCGCCAGCGTTTTGCATCTTGGTGTTAACCCACTTGGATAAGCTTTGCCTGGGACTCTCAAGCCGTGCAAAATACCTAGAGCAGGCAGTCAGGAACAGGAAAAGGGACTTCACCAAAATAATCAATTCCCTAAGCTTGGGCTTTGCTTCTCCTAACACCAATCTCCTCACTCAGCTGCAACAGCATTAGTGTAGGGAAAAAAAAATCAGTGTAGACAAGGGAAAGCAGATCATCAGAGCTTTAAAACATTAAAGAGAGCCTTACATGACTTAATAGTTGTGCCTGAAAAAGCCCCTGTAACGATAGTTAACACCAAGGTAGAGTAACAGGAAAAAACAAGAGGCAGACTTTTTCCCTCTTCTGACCTTCGAGGACTGAATATCACTTGAGCAAAAACATATTGTAATGGATGCAGCATGCTGTGCGGTACCAACACCATGAGAATGCATGGACCCAAAAAAAGGACAGGCCTGTACCCAGCAAAAGGGGCACTTAAAAGGCCATGCAAATCACACCAAGTATGCAGTCTCTGAACTCAACATGGCCTTAACAGGCTACTCGCCAAAAAGAGTTGGTTACTGAAGCAGCCCCGGTCTTGAGACCTATAGGTCTTGCTGCATACCAAGGGAGAAGAAGCTGTTGTGTGCAAGATTACGTACAGCTCTACGCTCAAACTGCACACTTCTCTCAGAACCCAGTCATGTGAGTTAAGCACTGAATAGGAGCTTAGAGTTTTTAGGTCAAAAGTATAATGCCATTTCAACACAGCTGCTTTGGTTTGCTACCTGACTAGCATCTAGGAGCCTCCAACTGAGGCACACAGCGTGCTAGGCACTGTACAGACAGTCTGAGCCTCAGAGAGCTTAGACTGAGGCCTCTCATTGTGCAACATGTCTCTGGTCACGCATGTTTTTTTTTTTTTTTTTTTTTTTTGCGCAGGATTTGGCTTCAATTAAGACAACATGCAGCAAGTAGGTGCCACACAAGGAATAGAGGGTAACATGTGGTTATAAAAACCATTTACAAGGTGCACAGTCACGTCTCTGAAAATGAAGTATTTCTCTGGGTTAATAAGCTGGA
Source organism: Rafetus swinhoei (assembly GCA_019425775.1). Classification (NCBI taxonomy): domain Eukaryota; kingdom Metazoa; phylum Chordata; order Testudines; family Trionychidae; genus Rafetus; species Rafetus swinhoei. The sequence goes on along the minus strand of CM033447.1, from coordinate 65,755,751 downwards.
GAACTGCCATTATGACTGAATTTTCTCTACATATAATAGTAATGTCCCTTCTTATGAAGGGACAGACTTGTCCCTAAAGATACCTGCATACTGTGTGTGTGTGTGAAAATGACTTTAAAAGAAATTCTACTTAGATTTCTACAAAAGTAAAAGAAACATCGAGGACTGTTGCTCTATATAAGGGCTAGGAATGATTATTATTAAAGGCTTCATGTTGTGCTCCGAGGCACCTTTTGTGTAACGTTGGGCCATTCACTTCTATAGTACTAAGCTTTCATCCTGAATGTTGTGAGATTGTGCAAAGGAGTTTGGTTCACTGAAGGGAGCTAAAGCATCCTCTAAGTACTGCAGCACTGTCTTGGTAAAAGCATATTAGAAAACAGTCCTCAAATGTTTGGTTGATATTATGAACTATGTCATCAAAACAGACCTCTGATAGGATTATGTACAATGGCTCCATTCCCATGACATAACATGTCATCTCCCTTTGTATTATTCCAAAGCCATTAAATCCCAATATAGCTTTCTTATGGGAGAACTCCTCAATACACCACTTTGGAGCAGGAATAAAAAAAAATTCTCTATGTTGTCATGTAATGGTAACATTCATATCTTCCCTATGACTAATACTTATACTTTATGTAGTTTCAATATAATGCTCCCACTACTACAGGGTCATTTGAACCAAACCACTTTGAGAAGACGGCTCCCTAAATACTAAAACCAAACCAACTCCATTTTGTAGACTAAGCACTTACGATTTTTTTCGAGGAGGGGGAGATTACATATTTTCTCTTTTAAAAGAATCAGAGCGCACACACGACTGGAACCAAGGAAGAGGAACTAACCCTGCTACATACGTTAAAGGCTCTTTTGAAACACAGTTTAGGTAGGAAAGCCTGCAACTGTGTTCTTACTGAAATGATGATTAAATACTAACCTGTGAAGTACTTGCTATATTCCTGTTCTATTTTTTGAGCTGTCTCAAATTGTTCTTTGGAATGTTTTTGTGTAACCTTGTCCCTCAGAAAGATTGGGTCTTTTTGCTCTCTGTAAGAGAAGAAAAAATGTTTGCTCAACAGTCATTCTTTCAACAAACTCTAGATGAATTACATATACTTATGATTATCTCCACGCCTATGATTAATTTTCAGACATACAAAGAGCGCCATCTGGAGATTCAGTGTAACAGTACCATTAATATGAAATGTAAGTGATAGCCAAGGCATATGAACTGATGTAATAGGAAATACTACATAACATTGACAGAAATTCACTCATCAGTGAAAGCCAAGAAACCCTCCCCTCAAACTATTCATTTTAAAGCATCTTTTCAGAAGTATTGGATCATCCTACACTTTGCAAGAAACACTTCTTAGTCAAAGCAACATTAAAGAAACTGCTCTATAAAAGGACTTAAAATCTAAATGTATTTCTCAAACTTTGCAAACAAAGAAACTTTGATACAAGTTGAGGGTGTGGGGGGCTAGAGATTAGCGATAAACTGTGTCTCTCTCTTCCAGATCAAAGTTTCTCCATCATTTAAGAGCATTTTAAATTCATGGTTCTGATTCAGACCTCTCTCTAGAAAAATGCTTTGTTTTGTGAGTATGAAACAAAGATCTGCTATCACATTTTCGATACAGTAGCAACTGGGATTGGTAGGTAAAAAGCCCTAATATAAACAGAGACTCTTCTAGGTGTTAGTGAGTAAAGGCAAGTTTCTGTATGAAATGGTAAAAAGCAGTTAGTCTGCCTCTGCACTGCTGAACTAATACATCAAGCTGGGCCAGTGTTGTGGTGCTATCATAGACTCTGTCCTAGTATAAGGGTGGTTTTCAAACACATTGAATTGCTCTAGAAGACCTGTGCTAAATCACATAAGCACGTCTGAAAATCCTACTTTTAAACTTTTAATGCCCAGAACAGGCACTCCTAAAGTGAACATACACCTTATTTTGAGGAGCTTTCGAGAAATCATAATTTCTAGTGTTAACAGTTCAATGTTACACAAAGTTATTATATTGAACTTTCTTTTCAAAAACAGGCGCTGAGAGCGCTATTGGCCAGTTTTTTCAAGACTTCAAGAACAGCAGTTTGGTTATCTTTTGAAAATCTGGCCAATAGCTAATACATAAATCATTTTAGGGTTATATTTAAAAAAAGATGGTAGGATTTTAACCTAACAACAGAGCTGCAAGGCTTAACTCAATCACATGGATAAAGGTTTTCTGATATACTACAATGAAACAGACTATACAAACTATTATTGTGTAACAAAAGAAGTGGCTGAAGGTGACACTTCTCACTTACTTGATTTGCTTTGCATTTTTGTACCGAATGAAGATGACAATGGGGTAGATATGAACACTGTGGAGCCGTTCAATGGCATGAGGAGCAATGTCCAACAGACAATGACAGTCCTAAAAACAAATATTGCAATAGAAAGCATAAGCAAACTTACACTGTCCCTATTCATCCTCCAGTGAAACCTTGGTAACTCAATAGAATTTCTGCTTTACATTTATATGACAGGCCATTAAGCATATTAGCAACACCTTTTTCACATAAAATACGTTGTAGCAGTAACTACAAAGTGAATTGTATGGGAAAGATTTATCAATGCTTAGGAGGGCAAAAATATATGAACCAGTAAACCCCATTCAGAGTACTACAATCTATTAATAGAATGAGCACTTAGAGGATATTTGTACTAAACTGAAAACGTAACTTGAAATAGATGGAATCAATTAATCCCAAGCGTACTGCCATAAAGTATTTAGGTATTCAATCATTTTGTGTTGGAACACAAAACAACAGATGAATAGTCTTTCTTACCTCCTAAATAGACCAAATATGCATCTCTACTCCTTAACTGATAAGAATGTATATCTGCTTTGACAGAACACATTTTAATTCTGTTAGTTAGGGGGTTTGCAACAACAACAACAACAAAAATCTATATTGTAAATTACACTTTCATTGTTAAGAGGCTGCACTACACCGTTTGTATGAAGTAAACTGAAAAATACTATTTCTTCTGTTTACCAGTATTTGCACTGTATAAATAATTGAAATAGTAGCATAAAATGAGAACTGTACACTTAGTATTCTGAGTTGTAACAGAAGTCAATATATTTGAAAACAGAGAAAATCATCCAGAAATATTTTATACATTTCAATTGGTAGTCTATTGTTTAAGAGTGTGCTTAAACCTATTAATAATGATTAATTTTAAACGGACATTAATTTTTGAGTTAATCATGTGAGTTAACTGATTTATCAAGTCCTGTTAAAAATATTTTTAAAAACAAAAAAATTAATTCAAACTCGTCAATGCATAGACACGGTTTTTAAGTAATATTAAAAAGACTTAAAGAATCACCAACACAACCAGTTTCTCTACATCTAGAATTATAAATGAATCTTGAAATAGTGACATGATAAAACAAGGTAACTGCATTTATATTACCTAGTTTTTCTTAAGAAAATACCCTGGGAACAATTATTTGAGAGTCTTTTGAAACAACAATATCTGTATTAGCAAAACTTTTTCAGGAAATGTATCTGTGGCAGGGCGTTGCCCTGTACTGGCCCTTTAAGGGGCTGAGACCTGGAGTCAGGGGGAAGCCCAGCTGGAGACTATAAGAGCAGCTCCTGGGAGGAGGAGAGGCACCTGTCTGCCTGACTGCAATGAGAGAGGCTTCAGCCTAGCAAACCCAGGCTACCCGGCCTGAGGCCCGGGGCTGAAACGAAGCAGTCATGGAGGGCAGGGCTTGCATGGAGGCAGCCCAAAAAGGCCAGGCTGCAAGGAGGCAGCCGTGGTTCACAAGGAGGCAGCTGAGGTAGGCTGGGGGAGTCTGAGCCAGGGAAGCCCCAGGCCATAAGTCTGCAAGGCAGGGTTGCAGGAGGCAACCAGGCAGGCAGAGTGGGAGAAGAACTGGGGATCCTAGGGAGTAGGGAGGACCCTGGAGGAGGAGCGGAGGAAGAACAATGACTTCCCCCAACCCCCACTCCCAGAAGGGGGCGTGGACCAAGACCGGAGTGGTCATTGCCGGAGGGAAGTGCCCTGAAGAAAACACCTCACCCAAAGGTGGCGCGTCGGCATAGCCGGTTACTTCCCCAAAGCCACCCTGAGGGAAGAAGCCGTGCTGAAAGTGAGTCGAACTCGCTACATATTATATAAGAATTATCTGTAAATTTTACAGTGAACTGTGGCACAACGAAGATACCATAAAATGACAACCACCTTCTCTGTTATCTCCTTTATCGAAGCTACCGTTGTCACATCAAAATGTCCACTCCTCCGTTTGTAATCTATAAACAAACAGTCTTTCACTCCCCGTTCAATGGCTTGTTGGGAAGCTTTCATCACTTCTGTTTCAGAAAACAAAAATGGACACTTAGTTCATTTATATTTCTTAACCACAGCACAAGATTTACAGAATATGCTACGCTTCTACTTCTCTTCCCCTCCACACCCTCCAGGAATTTTTGTGCTACCCTTTCATCCAGTTGTTAGGCCAACATAGCACATAGCAAAGCACACATTAGCTCTTATTCCTTGTACACGTACCAAGGGGACATCTGCAAAACTTTCCAGGAGATTCTTTGATTAGCATGTCCTTCACAGCATCAAGTAATGGTCCTAGAATGAGTACGGGTCTGGGAGAGGTACAATCCACCTTCTGTACACGCTGATAAGCCAGACTCACGGAATCTAAAGAGTAACAAAAAAGTCATGTACAATTTAAAAATGTACATTTTTGGCAATGGACAAAGAGCCTGTAGTCCTGTTGTGAGAAGCTGGAATCGTCAGGTGCACAAATACACAGCTGTCTCACCCCATTAAGCAGTCTTTGTGACTTAGCATTTTGCTTAGTGTTAATTACGAAATGTGAACAATCCTGCCACTTCTACAGATGAAGACAATTTGCAGGAGATCAAAGACACATTTTCAGTTGTAAAATGCAATCATGTTTTCAATTAAGCCATAAATGAGCATAAGCCGGGGTGGACAAAAGGGCCTCCACGGGCTGGATCTGGCCCGCCAAGTGGGTTCATCCAGCCCTCGGAGTTCCAGCTCATGGCTCCTGAAAGGGCGGAAGGAGACTTGGAGTGCTCCTCCGCTCTCAAGCCCTGATTGGCCTGTGGGAAGAAGGGGGAGAGCACAAAGTCTCCTACCACCGCCAGGGGCATCGGCGCTTTGGGGGAACCTCTGGGAGAAGGGGAGGGAAGGGCTCCCCCAACCCCAGACCAATCATGGTCTGAGGGTGGGGAAGCAGGGAAGTATCCCACCCCGCCCCTTCTGCTTGAGGTCCCACCCCTCCTGGAGCTGCCTGGGACCACTTCAAAAATTTCTGCAGTGGTCCCTGGCAAAAAATTATTGCCCACCCCTGACATAAGCAGTATAGAATTCAGTTGTTTGCTCAGGAGCTGTGACTATTTTAATGATTTAGACTCATCAATTGAGACACAAATCTCTCAAAGGAAGATTTAAACCATGCTGGTGAATAAATGTCAAAAGGCTTTTACCCCCTACCAACCCTGCTTAGAAGGTAACATTTTAATACAGGTTGAACCTCTCTAGTCTGGCAGGCTCTGGTCCAGCATGATTTTAGTTAGCCAGATGGCCACTTACAATGGATGTGGCCAAGTTTCCCATGGTTCCATCAAGTTTGTTTCTACCCACCAGTCCTGGATCTTGGTGTCCTATGCTGTTATTTAGCTCTAATTTACTGCTAAATGTTTTCTAAGAGCCCAGAATGTGGCAGAAGTGTTGGTAATGCTGCTACACAATATTAACCTCCCATGGTTCAGCAAATTCTCTGGTTTGGCAATGGTCAGGTCCCAAGCATGCCAGACTACCGAGGTTCAACCTATATTTATACATTTCAGGGATGGACTTATTCTTTGTAAATTAAGAAATTACAAGCACTAATCTGAGGAGATGATCTGGTTTCTTATTTAATGCCTACGTTGGTGCCTGAGGACAATAAACGCCATAGGACACAGAGTATACTCCAGTGTTTATATGCAGACTAACCGGGGAGGCGGGGGGGGAAATCACACCTCTCTCAGGAGTTTTTCCATAGCCTTAAGAAAACTAAACATAACAAAAGCACTTGCCATCCAAGAAAGGAATGGAGTCTGTACTGATTGTATCGAGAGCCAGTAAATCCTTTCCATCTTTGGAGCCGCTACGCTTGTGTTTATGCTTTCTTCTAAAGAAAGATCTTCGAGCTGCTGCTGACAAAGTCTTAGTGGAGCTGTTTTCATCTTTAGCCTCCGACATACTGTGTCTCCTATAGAACTCCTGGTCCATCCTACAGTGAAATGGATTGAATAATTGTATTCAGGTTGGCACAAACACGTGAGGTTTTAAGAGCCATTGTTCACAACAGAGGAGAAAAATCTAAGAGTATGAAAAACTTGTCTAGGACAAGTGTCAAATCATCTCAAGCGGCATCAATAGAATGTCCATAACCTGAAAAACTACCCCAAACTACTATTGATAACACTGGAAGAATATAGCCCATGTATTACATTTACATTTGATTTTCTGGGTCTCTCTTCAAGGACACTAGAACGTAGGTAAACACAACAGCACTGGAAAGAGCTCAACAAGCTGTGGCTGAGAATTTTGGGGGACATTATTTTCAAGGTAATTAGTCCCTAATCCCTTGTGAAAAATCAATCTCCTGCTACATACACGAAATTGAAAGTACAGATTGAATCTCTTTGGTCCAGCAACATACATGATATAGAAGGATCATGAATGTTGCTGGACTAGAGAGCCCCAGCAGCAGAGGTTGCTGGCAGTGCAGAGAAGAGCTTGCTGGTAAGGCCAGTGGCAGGGGCGCCATTTCAGATTTTGGAAGGGGGACCAGTGCATGCCATAATGGGGTGGGAAGAGTCAGAGCATGAGGGACCAGATAAGGACAGTGACTTCAGCAGTGTTACTGAGCATGCTTAGTACAAGCCAAGCAGCATATTGGGGGGACCAATTCCATTCGCACTCCCACCACACACGTATCACCTCTTCCTAGGGCTACTAAGGCACTGGAAACCTCTAGGGGTTTTGGAAGGTAACTCAGCAATTAGCTGACAGGAGCACTGTATCTAATTCCTAAAGAAAAGAATTAAATAAATATTAGAGGCACTCAGCTCTAATATTAACAAGTTCTGACATCTTATGGCAAGTCACTTAAGGGACACTAGTGAGCCTTAAAATTTAAATATAGAGTCTTACTTTCTTACCAACTGCAGAGAGCGCGACAGACTGAGATTGTCAGGACTCCTGGGCGCACTCTCAGCTCTGGAAGAGGACTGGGGTCCAGTGGGTTACAGGAAGGGACAAATACATTTGGGCTCTATACAAGATCAGAATGGCCATACTGGGTCAGACCAATGGTCCACATAACCCAGTATCCTGTCTTCCAACAGTGGCTAAATGCTCATCGGATAGTCGACACAGTAGTCGACTAGTCGCTTCCTCCCCCTTGCTGCCTCTATCAGAAAGTGGAAAATCATGAGCCGTGTGGAAAAACAGAATAAGGAAATGTTATTTACTCCACTAACATAACACAAGAATTAAACCAAATTTATAGGCAGTACATTTAAAACCAATTATTTCTTCACACTCAACCTGTGGAACTCTTTGGCAGGAGATGGTGGAAAGGCCCAAACTATAACAGAGTTCCAATAAGAACAAAATAAATTCAAGGAGGAAGCTGGAAATGGGCAACAAAGAATGGATCATTTGATTATTGCCGCTTCTGTTGATTAGGGATATTAAATTTTGAATAACTGACTAATTGAATAGTCGATGCATTTTGCATAGACTATTCGATTAGTCAATAGGGCACCTCCACCTTTGGAGTGTAGCAACAGCCCTAGTTGGTACACTTGTAAGACGAAAAGCACCACATGGAGCCTGGGTCAGCTGGGGACTTTAAAGTGGCACCACTGTGTGAAGCCTGGGACCAGACCCCGGGATCCACACGGCACTGCCACTTTGAAATGCCTCATGCAGTCCGGGGCCAGCTGGGATGTCCCCAGGCTGCATGCGGCATTTCAAAGTGGCAGTGCTGCGTGGAGCCCAGGGTCAGTGGGGTAGTCCCCAGCTAACTCCAGGCTCCACATGGTGTTGCTGCTTTAAATGCTGCGTGCATCCTGACACCGGGCTCCCTGTGGGCGTTTCAAAGCAGCAGCACCGCACGGAGCCCGGGGGTCGGCGGGGAGTCACCAGCTGATCCTGGGCTCCACCCAGTGCTTTTGCCTTTCAAGTGTACCAACTAGGGCTGTTGCTTTACATCTCTTAAATCTCCCTGCTCCCATCCATTAGTCATTTCTTTTCCAAGCTGAAAAGTCCCAGTCTTTTTAATCTCTCCTATGGAAGCTGTTCCTTACCCCTAATCATTTCTGTTGCCCTTTCTGTACCTTTCCCAAATCCAATACATCTTTTTTTAGATGGGGTGATCAAATTTGCATACAATATTCAAGATGTGGGCAGACAGTGACTATGTAGAGGCAGTATGATATTTTTTGTCTTATCTATTCCTTTCTTAATGATTCCCAATATTCGGTTAGTTTTTAGATTGACACTGCATATTGAGACTATATTTTCAGAGAACTACGTACAATGATTCCAAGATCTCTTTCTTGAGTGGTAACAACTATTCTAGATCCCATCATTTTTGTGTGTAGAGGCAGGATTATAGTTTTCCAGGGGCATTACTTTGCATTTCTCAACACTGAACTCCAATGTCCCTTGTGCTACCCAATCACCCAGTTTGGTGAGATCCCTTTGTAACTCTCTGCAGTCAGCTTTAGACTGAACTATTTTGAGTAATTCTGCAGTATCTGCATATTTTGCCACCTCACTATTTACCCCCCTTTTCAAGAGCATTTAAAGGTGTAACAAGTACTGGTCCAAATGCAAATCCCAGCAACACAACACTCATTGCTACTCTTTCCCCCCCAACCCTGTATCTTTTAAGTGGAGTACCAATATTTTCATGATGATCTAATAATCCTTTAACTACTTGAATGACCAGTCTTTTGTTATTCTTCATCACCTGCCTCCCTATTTTTATAACAAACTCCCTGACCCAAAGGCAAAGCTGCAAGCAGCTCAAACTCTGTTGCAATTAAGACTCACTTTTGGAGCTAGGGCATGCAGCTTTAAGCAGACCTCAAGTATGAAATCCAGAGGTTCAAACTTTCAAGGGGGGGGGGAAGGAGGCTATTGCCCCCTAACTCCCCATAAATGGTGCCCTTGACCAGAGGGTCAGTGGATGCTGTGGGGCACCAGAGCTCGCATCCAGTGGGGCAGAAAAGCTGGAGTGGGGGCTGGAGCTCCAGCAGGGTGTCTGGGTCACTGCAAGCTCTGGTGGGGTGGGGTAAGGTCAGGTCGCTGTGAGCTCTGGTGGGGTGGCAAGGCTGCTGCAGCTCATTGGGCGAGGAGGCTGGGGAAAAGGAGTCCAGCAGGGAAGCTGGCACCCGCCCCTTCCCTCACGACCTTCCCTGGTCCAGCAAACTCCCTTGTCTGGGACCAGTCAGTTCCTCAGGGTGCTGGACTAGAGAGGTCCAACCTGAACTACTCTTTTGGCTACACAACGCAGCGTTTTGTATTGCCATTATTGTTTCTACAAACTAAGCGACTAATTCTGTTTAACATTATAACATACAATTAGTATCATGCAGTTGAATTTAAAATGGGAGCAAACAATGTACATACAGTAGTAATCTGTCCACAAAATGGGGTCCGTTCCTTCTTATCTCACAGGAACTATATGTCAGGATAGTTAAGTCTACACCGCACTTGCAAAATGTTCTGCAACTGCTAGGTTACGTATTTTAGCGTGGCTTCTTTTGTCAGGAATTGCTTACAAGTTCTCACGAGGAAAGGAGAGAAAGGAAGGGCAGAAATACTGTGGTTTTATAAGGTTGCTGAATGAGACAGAATGTGACTGCACTAAACAGCAAAAAATTGAGTTATTGACTAAAGATGACGCCATTGATATGGGGAAAAATCTCCCTCAGAGCAGTGGATTGTTGTGGGTACACAGTCCTGAATTTATCATCATTCAAAAGGGAGAGGCACTTTCTAACAATGAGTTTGACAGCCCCAGTTTAGATATTTCTGTGTTAAGTCACTTAGGTTACTGTCTGAATCTTCTTTCACAGCGCCGGGTGTTCGTTCCACTTTTAGGAGGTTACTATTAGCAGCATTAAAAATGACTTGGCAGAACATATTGTTTAATCAGATGTTATTAAAACATGTCACCCCTGAAATAACACTTCTAGGAGACTAATACCACACAGGAATCACACAGTTTTGAAGATTCAAATCCAGCTCTCTTTTGTTTATAATTCATCATTCAGGCACTTTAAGCAGCAATTTGTCACTGCGATTACTTACATATATTTGCTGGGGATCTGTCCTCTCTCTAGCTTTTGAGCATTCTCATCCAGCTGCCAAGCCATCCAGCAACCAAAGTTCCCCTGTGGTAGAGTATCATCAACATACAAAATGTCATCCTTCTTAAAGTTTAAATCCTGCTCCACCTCTGCCAGCCGATCATAAAGTGCTCTGCAAAGAGAGACATAAATAGACTCTATAACTGAAGCCCCACCATCTCAAGAGAAGCAAGTGGTGTAGCTACTTAGGAAAATAAATGACTCTCCACTGGAATTGGTCTCTGATGTCCCAAAGGCTCATGTACTCACAGTGAAATACGCAGTTACACTTAGGATGTAGGTTGGAGGCTTTCAACAACTGCCAAGAATCAAGGACTATCTGAGATTGTGCTTTGAATTTCCAATAAAAGCAGGAAAAAAAGACTGACTTGCTAAGCCTCTCTCACACTTTGCATACAATGCTCAGCAGACTATTGTAGCCACTTTGTACTTGCCTTTAAATCATTTGCTACCACATGGGATTCTTGCTGGCAAAATAGTTAGGACACTAAGCTATTTAATGAGCATGTGAATACCTGATATAGAATCCATCTCCAGGTAAATCTTTAATCTTGTTGAATTCTTCTATTCTGTACTGAGTCTTTACTCTAATATTTTCTCCTGGCTTCATCATTTCCAGGTAGGCTTCTTCTGCTGTTTTATTTCGCATATCAACAGATCCATACTGTAAAATACAGAAAAACCCAAAACTCATGAGGTCTCAGGGCTCATGCTGTTTCTTAATAGACTGAAGGATTAGAACGGAGCCTGAAGCAGCGTGTGAAGTGGGAATTTGGTTCCCCTAATGGCAAGTAAACATGTAAAAGGAAAACTCACTACAGCATGACAGTGAAGGTACCAGTCACAATGGCCAGTAGAGAGAGAGTAGGGCTTTTTAAATCCCTGAAGAAAACACATTAGGTATACACAAAAAGGGAAAAAGCCACCTTACGCCCTTTGCTGTTCCAGAAACAAATGCAGAAAATCACAAGATTCCAAGGAGAACTTATTTAGGAATCCTAGAGAGACAAGGTGGATGCCTGATATACCCTACAGTGTTAGGTCGATGTAAGCCATCTTACAGTGACCTAGCTATGGAAACATTTTTGCTTAAATTTGGCTCCCACAAATATCAATGCCTCTCTGTGCTAATTGTAACACCACAAATCTGAGGGGTGTGGAGTCATGGTTGATGACACCCACCCCCCAGCCAGAGCCTTCACACTTCTCCCCCACACTCCACCCCACCCTTGCCCCTGTGCAGAGCTCTCTCCCATCCTCTGAACACTTTCATCAATTTAGGGCACCCCTCCTCCATTCTAAACCCCTCCTCCCCAGCCCCAAACTTGTACACCCAGCCAGAGCCCTTACCCCCTCCTGCACGCCAACCCTCAGTCCCAGCCCACAGCATCCTCCTGCACCCTGAGCTCCACATTCTAGGCCCCACCCCAGAGCCAGCACCCCAATCCCGATTTTGTGAGCCAAAAAAGTTTGCCATTTGTTGCTTACAGCGACTGTAACTGGTTTTCAGGGGCTGTCCCACAATCTAACACAACAACAGATACAAGGGTGTCGAGTAAGGACCAGGGTGGTTGACAGATTTTGTGGGTACCTGAGTAAAGTGTGTGTGTGGGGGGAGGGCATAAAGTGGAAGGGGTGGAGCTAGTAATAGTCTCCCCCAGCCAGCCCTTCAGTGCAGCCCGGCACACGCCACCCAGGGCTCCAGTGGCAATTTGAAAAGCCTGGGGCTCTGGCCATGCTGCTGTAGTGGCAGCTGGGAGCCCCGGATTCTTTTAAAAATCACCGGGCCCTGGGGCACTGTCCTGCATTGCTCCCCTGCTCCTCCCATCCCTTCCGCCCTCCCCCCCGCCCCCCCTCCCCAAATCGGTGGGCATGGTGAGGACACGTACTGCCAACACAAGGAACCTTGTGTGCGCACATATTCACGTAATTTTATAACTCTAATGGCTATATGCTTACATAAATCAGGGCTGACAAATCCTATAGACAGGGTTGTAATTTCAATGTCTTTAGGTGAGAGGGGCAAGCTTTCGAGCCATACAGCTCTTTTTGCAGGTCTGGGAAAGGTACTCCCAGAGTCACAGCAAAAGACAAGGCGCAACAGATTGTTTAGCAGAAGCAGTTAGCATCTACGGTAGCAGGGCCATTCAAGGCTGAGTGGCCTGTTGGCATCTTTACAGTCATAGGACAAAATGAGGGTGTTAGTGGGTTACAGGTTGTTTTAAGAAAGCAAAAATCCAGACTCTTGGTTCAGTGCATGATTTTTATTTTAGGATCCCTAGGCACATTAAGTGGCTTTGATTCAAGGTGTAAACTTAAAAACAAACCCTGCACATCTCCACCATATAGACCAGCCATCCTGCAGCAGGGGGGGTACAATGGGAACATCTACTCAAGTGCTCAGATGGATTTCATCACTGTAATATCTAGCCAGCTCACCAGCAATGAATTTATCCTCCTAACACCCCTGGTGAGGTAGAGAAATATCCCCATTTCATAGATGGAAATAACAAGGGAAAGATAGATAAGGGGGTTGCTCACGATCACAAGAGCAATCCATGAGAAGACCAACCTTCTCTGTTACACACATCCTTTTCTTCTTGATTCCCTCTCTCTTCTGCCCCCAAGAAGAGGGCTGAGTCACAGGAGCTATTGTGTCCATCTACAGAGTCTGGGCTTGAGATTTCCCATCTACAGCAGGAATTTTCAGCTCCTAATACATGTACCCCAACCCTGGTACTTGAAGCTGGTGTGTGGTTTGTACTCTAAACTCCCTGTCTTTAGCAAAGATAAACCTCCATGAAGTGCCAGTGCCTTCCAACTATTTGTGAGAGTTTAATCAAGGCCCTGGGCCCTCAGTGGTAATAAAGCCCAAGTTATTCGACAGACTCAGGAATCATGGGGTGGTACTTCCCCCCTCAGTCTGTTCCAGTGGGCACAGAGTTCTTTCTGCAATTTAGGGTTTTCATATTAATTCCATTTTTTATGCTGTGGCAGCTGTTACTCTTGCAGCATGCTACCGATTTTTGTAACTGGTAAGGAGCAAGTACAATGCAAGTCTCAGGACAGTTTTTGTTCTGGGAAGCGGATGCCTCGCCTCACAGCAGTATGTGTGGTCTTCTCTACACTGTACCAATGCAAATTCCTACTGCAGAGACACAGAACTGTGCGAATTATGGCTCACAGAACTTTCATCGTGTCTACACTAGGAATTATACCTATGGCTGAAAGAGAGGTTAAACTGATAGTGGTAACTTCAAATGCTCCAGCAACTAGTTGCCCCACTACACTCTGTCCCAGTTGCCAATCCAGCCAGCAATGAAAAATAATCACTTGTCTGCTAAAACGATCACCTGTGAAATAGTTCCTGGTGGCATTTAAATGCTTATGAGACTTAAGTCTCAACACCCCATTGAAATGATGGGGACAAGTCACAGGTCTCAGAGACTCAAGAATTCTCATACCATCACTTAAAAGTTTAGCAGGGCTGTCAATCTGCACTAGGTTTTCCAGGGTTACTAATACTGATGGAAATTAACAGGTCTTTATGGTGGGGTTGCCGGGTGTCTCTAGGGTAAGCACGACCTATCATGAAGTGCAGAAAAGAACGCCAGAGGACAGAAATCTAAAAGAGGGGGGCCCACAACAAAGCAGTTCCTCTAGGTAACTACATGAAGCTATCACTTGCCAGAAAGTGCCCTGCTGTAAAGAATCTAGAAGCAACAGGAATATGTCGCCTGTATTTTGCATCTTCATGGTTTACCTCAAGTATCATGTCTCCCATAACTAGTCCTTCGGGTCCTTTGGCTGGGCTATCATCTTCTACATCAGACACAAATATTCCATACAGGTTTCCACCACAGATCTGGACTCCAAGCTCCACTTGGGATTTTTTAATGACAACATTTCTTGGTTCAGGGGTCCTCTTGTTTGTGTCCACAGGGACCCTTTCAATAGCAATTTGAAAAAAATAGATTAGTTGCTCATTTATAGCTCAAGCACCCCTAGTCATCTCAACAAAAGCAATGGATTTCCCTCTTCATTACATCTCTACAGCACAAGCACCCCATTTTTAACTACAACTTCATGCATCCTGTATTATTCTTAATTCAACTAATCTTGTTTCTATTATTTGTATTTGAAGTGCTTCTGAAACAGGTTTGCAAGAAACATGGAAATGGTTCTCTCCTAGCCCATGTGCTCCTGTCTATGTAAAAATGTCAGTGCACTTTATTTTTGTGTCTTTTCCTCCCCCACTTTTCAAAAGTAGAAAACGAACAGGTCCGAGTATTTACCTCACAGAATTCCGGGGACTAGTTGTAGGTGTGGTTTGTTTGGATGGAGGTGTCATTGTTCCTTCATCCTGTTCACTCACAGTATCAATTATGGAATGATTGTCGGGGGTTGCCGCCCCACTGCCTTGAGGAGTGGAATGGTTGCTCACTGGTTCTAAACGAGAACTAAACAGACAGAATGGGTAAAATACACTGATATAAACGGTTAACAGTCCAACAAATCCCCAACTAACTTCAGACTTGGAGGAACATTAACCATCTAGATACTGATTTTTCCTGGAATCGCAATCTGGGCTATATAATCAAATTGAAATCAACTGAGAAATCTCAAATTATTGCAATCATCAGTATAAGCCTTCCAATATTTTTTTCTAAACTGTATTAATCTTATATCTAATGTCTTTGGGTTCTGTTCTGCAATACTTCTCTGTGCAGACCTCCCAGTTAGGTCCTTGATTTCTACAGGGAACTATACTCCTCACTAGTATATATTTGCTTTCTATTTCTGAATAAATAATTTCTATTACATTATACTGGAAATGCCTTGTTTTCATGTCTACACAGGGAATATATTTTAAGACATGCCAATAGGCTCAAGGAAATGCAAGCATGGTCATAATGAACACACTGAAGGTGAAACAGACAGTTCTGTTTTAAGCAAGATCTTGTCTCAAAAGACTATTCATAGTTTAACTGAAGTGGGGCTGGATTTCAAATACCTTTTGGGAATACTCTGACATGTAAATGCACAAAGGCTTTTTATAAAATACTCAGAGTTGCTTAAGATCCCAAACCTAACAGGGCTGCACCTTCACCAGGCCTCCTTAAAGGCAGCTGCTGTGTCTTGAACTGTTTTACCTTCATATACAAAAGCCATTTGCAGTTTTGGTAACTATAAATGGACATACAGGACTCAATATCTATGTACGTTTCAATGTGCAACATGAGGGAACTTACGGAAACTCTAAAGAGCACATTTTAAAATGACAAACAATACTAGTTGAAAATCAGTTTCTGCTTTTATCTGTCAAGAACTGAAAATCAGGACTCCACAGGTATAGCTAGACAGCTGCTGGGGCGGAGTCACTCTTGTTATTTTGCGAGGCACACGCTAGTGTACTAAAAATAGAAATGCAGATGTTCCCGATCGGGTTGGGTCTTGGGCTCTGGTGCATACAGAAGAGGGCGGGCTTCAGTGCTTGAGCCCAAATGTCAGGGCTACATCTATACAGCTATTTTTTGTATGCCAATCTGAACTCCGCTATCATGAGTTCTCTGACAGAGGCTACAGGAGTCACTCCCAGCAACTGTGTGGACCTACCATTTTTACTGAGCTCATCATAGTACACACTTGCTACAAGCAGAGGACATGAGAAACAACTCAAGCTGAACAAGAAGTGTGGCTGCTTAAATATTAAAGATGTCACCTTGGTTTTTTCCTCTTAAGAAACATTCCTCTGTAAATGTCCATATAGGCTCTCCAGAGGGTTGATTTTCTGCCTCCCACCCTTGTGGGTTGAACAAGCCTGAAAGTCTTTTTTGGGGGGATATGTAGTTCGTTATAGTTTTGATAAAGAGAGTCATGTGCGAATACAAAATTTGCATCCGCATAAGTCATCTGCAGATATAAAGCAGGTATCTGCAAATTTGCAGGATTCTAAATACAAAATTTGAATGCATATCCATATCCGCAAAACGGAGCTACAGATATTTGCAATCAAATGTGTGCATGCCGCTATACACAGATATAAAGCAAGCAAAGAATCATTTTTCAAAGGCCAGTAAGCTCCTTGCCCCACACCTGAGAAAATTCTGGAAAAAAAAAAAACTTTATATAATGGCACTGACTTTATATAAAGTGCTAGTATCATCTTTTGACAGTGTGGATGATACTAGCACTCAGCACCAGCCTCTCGGCCCAGCAAACCAATGTGTGAGTACAGTGCTAGAACACTTTTTGGTTTTAGTTTCATATTTCTGAAAAGTTTATTTTCCCTTGTTTATTCAAACTAAATAAATGAAACAAATGGATCCCATCACCTTGTTTGGTTTTTCTCTAAGCACTCATATTTCTTATCAAAACATCTTTAGTGAACAGTCTCAGTTCAGAATGTTTTTAGTATCTTGATAAATGATTCAGACCAAGAGTAGCATTTTCAAGGTCTAGCTAAACTTACCTCGATCGTGAGTGATTGCCAAGTTGATACATATGGGGGTTGTACTGAGCCAGAATAGTAATGGTGTCACATTGCTGCCCAATGATCAGTCGAGCCTGTTGCTCTGTTGCATTTCTCAGATTAATTCCATTAAACTGGAATGAATAAATGTAAGACATTAGAAATCACATTTTCAAAGGAAAAATGGCAAAATCATTTTAGGACTTGCAGCATCCTGATGTGTTTTAAAAAGCAACATCAACACAAGTCTCAATCTGTGGGAGTGCTGCAGGATGGGTGTCTGAACAAAGGGGAGAAAAAGTAGCTAGTGATTTAATTACTCCTTTGGGGGGAAATCAATGCAACTTTAACATTTGATAACTTGATGACAATCCTCAAACGCTTCTCATTTTTAGATGACAGATAGCCACCTTCAAAGTAGCATTATCCCTTATACAAGATATGTTTAGCGAAGGAAAAACTTCTGAATAATTTGTGATGAAACTTCACATACAATTAAAACATTATGATCTAGAATATCCCTGGTATTGTATTTATATTTTGAGAGATGACTTCTCATTCACAAGATATTACACAACTGCATTTGTTTACTAAAGTAGTAGAAATGTTAAGTGAACAAAATTACCTCCAATAACTGATCACCATACTCAAGGCCAGCTTGATGGGCAATGCTCCCACCAGTTACTTTAGACACAAATATGCCACCGTTTTCTCCGCTCACAATGGAAATCCCTAGTGGCTCAGAACCCTTTTGCACTTTAACATGGCGTGGTTCTTCCATATATGGCCTTTAAGAAGAAATTGTTAAAAAATGATTTGGACAAAATGGCACTCAAAGCATAATATTTAAAAGTGACATGCACTATGTAATCTGAAGTGGAATATTAAGACTAGTTTTAAAAGCTACTAAAATACTGTAAACAGCCTATGCATTCCTTAAACACCATGCAATGTAAAGTGGTGGAACTAAATGTATATCAGATACACAATTCTAGATACATGACTGCATAAAAAAAAGTTATAGCAAACGTGAATTATAAATACTATGATAGTGAAAGAG
This sequence comes from Rafetus swinhoei, assembly GCA_019425775.1. Taxonomy (NCBI): domain Eukaryota; kingdom Metazoa; phylum Chordata; order Testudines; family Trionychidae; genus Rafetus; species Rafetus swinhoei. The sequence continues at coordinate 65,737,734 of CM033447.1, read as the reverse complement.
GTAGGAAATAAATCTCCACATCCATATTATATAAAAGTAAACCACTCTATATAATATGCAATTTACAAACCATATTCCAGAAAAGTGCCTTACAGTTTATAAATGCTGGGAGTCTTAATATCCAGTGAAAACAAACATTGTAAATAATAACATGGGGAACCAAGAGAAGCCAATACACACAAAATCAGTTTTATACTTGTACGCAGGGAAACGCAAATTAGTAATGAAAATTAAGCTGTTGCAAACTCAAGCTTTAAGACAGCAGTTTGCATGGTAGCATTACATTTACCATGCAAATTCTCCTTGAGGGAAATTATCCAAACATAAAATAGCACAAGGTGCGCAATACTGCTTGAGAAGGACAACCTTATATCAGGCCAACCTCAAACTCCTTAGTGATGAGAACCTAGGCCTAGGAGCCAGAGGGATTCTCAGAAAAGACCTATTACGGAACAGATATCTGAAAGATGCAGAAGATTTGAGAAGAAAAGAACACTTAGACACACAATAGTAACAGGCACTAATAAGCATAACAATAGAATAGTCTATACACGTTATTTCAGAATGAAAGCCTGGTGCAGTTTTCTCCCCGTCATTCCCTGTACTCTGATTTGGATGTCTATTTCTTGTTGAATCCCTGGGTGTTATAAAACTTTAGGGAAGGGAAATCAGTCTGTTTATGAGTTTCCCAGACCAATATGCAATTTCTACTCCTTACTCCAAAAGGCAGAAGAAACCACAACTGCTTAAGGCCTATAATTGTTAACTTGGTGCCCAATTCTAACCCCTTCCACATGACAGAACAAGACACACTCATGTAACACCTTTCGTAGTGCTGCCAACAGAAACATCAACCTTCTAGAAAAGTGTATTTCAACCTGCGGCCAGCAGCCCAATCAATCTTGTTTCGATGTGATTCACATAACACAGAGAGCTGCATTTGTGGTCCACAGTGATAAAAAGGTTGAGAACCACTGTTCTAGAGAACGCTTATAAAATGGTGCTGCTAGATCCCTAGGTAAAATTTTCAGAAGCACCTGACCAATAGCTTTGGAAAGAGGGAGGTGGGAGAACAAGGAGGACTTCTTTCCCCTTCATTATCATAAAAACAACATTTATAGTTGAAAAATCCTTAATGAGATTTCTGTCTGATCTGCTTTTGATTTCTCTCTCCTGCCAATCTTCTCTCCCTACCCACTGCCTTTGTTAGCATCCCTTTCCAAGGGAACGCTCTTCTGGTAACCCTTCTTAGTAGGGGCATTCTTAATGTCATCAGTTTGTACGGATAAAAGAAAAGTCTCATCTAATGACAAGAGCATAATTATGGAACCCAAGAACTCCTTAATTTGAGTCCTGATTCTAAGACTAACTCCCCTCTGTGGTCCCGGGTGTGTCAGCACTTCCATCTTCTCTCATAACGTGAGAAGTAAAAACAGCACCTTATTACTCAGCAGATCTTTACCCTCTGTATCTGCTTTTTCCACACCAGCCAAGCAAAGTCAAAATGGCTACATGTGAGCAAGATTTTACTCTTGCTTGTACAACATATTTTTGATTAAGTTCCCAAGCACGAATACCAGTGTAACCTGATAGCCCATGAATATGACGTTATACAGGTAAAAATGAACATATCATACTAAACCACTCAAAGTTATGTGCAAGAAGGGGAAAATGCAGTTGGACTTTCAGATTCCAGGGTAAGCTTGCATGACTGATCATTAGCAGAAAACATCTTCTGACATAACTAAACACAGTTGTGCTAATCATGGTGAATTAATAAATAAAGCTCCACCATGTGTTTTCTACAGTCACTTGCAAAACTGCAATGTATGGTACTATATATACACATACACACACACATTATGGAATAAAAACTGCTGAAATATCTTCAGTTACAGAAACCTGAAAAGTTCATATAAGATTTAAGAATTAGTTTAATGTTATATAGAATGTCCTTGTTATTCGATTTTCTTTCCATTTTGAGAGCCAGGTTGCTATTTTTACCACTCTTGGTGAAGTGCATGTAAATGTAATTTACTCCCACATCAAGGTTCCTTTATATTGCCGAAGTAGTGCAAATAGGCCTCAGTGTAAAAGTCCATCGTTAGTTGTTTGATATTCTGAGTTTATGTGAACTCTAACAAATGCAGATGTAGCGCATTTACAATACAAGTCAAACCAACAGTCCAAAATTAATTAGCACACGCTGAACGTGCATTGTAAGATACAGGGATGTGACATTAATGAAAACATAATTTGTTGGACAAAAGTCAACATGGTTTCTGTAAAGGGAAATCCTGTCTTACTAATCTATTAGAGTTCTTTGAAGGGGTTAACAAACATGCGGACAAGGGGGAATCCAGTAGATATAGTATACTTAGATTTCCAGAAAGCCTTTGACAAGGTCCCTCACCAAAGGCTCTTGTGTAAATTACATGGCCATGGGATAAGAGGAAGGTCCTTTCTTGGATTGAGAACTGGTTAAAAGACAGGAAACAAAGGGTAGGAATAAATGGTAAATTTTCAGAATGGAGAGGGGTAACTAGTGGTGTCCCCCAAGGGTCAGTCCTAGGACCAATCCTGTTCAACTTATTCATAAATGATCTGGAGAAAGGGGTAAGCAGTGAGGTGGTAAAGTTTGCAGATCATACCAAACTGTTTAGGATAGTCAAGACAGAAGCAGACTGTAAGGGACTCCAAGAAGATCTCACCAAACTGAGCGATTGGGCAACAAAATGGCAAATGAAATTTAATGTGGATAAGTGTAAAGTAATGCACATCGGGAAAAATAACCCCGACTATACGTACAGTATGACGGGGGCTAATTTGGCTACGACAAATCAGGAAAGAGATCTTGGAGTTATCGTGGACAGTTCTCTGAAAACTTCCACACAGTCTGCAGCGGCGGTCAAAAAGGCAAATAGGATGCTAGGAATTATTAAGAAAGGGATAGAAAATAAGACCCAGAATATCTTACTGTCCCTGTATAAAACTATGGTACGCCCACATCTTGAATACTGTGTACAGATGTGGTCTCCTCACCTCAAAAAAGATATTTTGGCCTTGGAAAGGGTTCAGAAAAGGGCAACTAAAATGATTAGGGGTTTGGAACGGGTCCCATATGAGGAGAGGTTAAAGCGACTGGGACTTTATAGAGGTGTGTAAAATCATGAGTGGTGTGGAGAGGGCCGATAAAGAAAAGTTATTTATTAGTTCCCTAAATAGAAGAACTAGAGGACACCAAATGAAATTAATGGGTAGCAGGTTTAAAACTAATAAAAGAAAGTTCTTCTTCACACAGCGTGTAGTCAGCCTGTGGAACTCCTTGCCAGAGGAGGCTGTGAAGGCTAGGAATATAACAGAGTTTAAAGAGAAGCTAGATAATTTCATGGAGGTTAGGTCCATAAAGGCTATTAGGGGATAAAATGGTGTCCTTGGCCTCTGTTTGTCAGAGGCTGGAGAGGGATGGCAGGAGACAAATCGCTTGATCATTGTCTTCGGTCCACCCCCTCTGGGGCACCTGGTGCTGGCCACTGTTGGCAGATAGGATACTGGGCTAGATGGACCTTTGGTCTGACCCAGTACGGCCGTTCTTATGTTCTTATGTAAAACTTACATTATATTAAAACCCCAATATCATACTTAGGCTCCAAACCTGCAAACACCCAGCACAACCTGGTGCTGGCCACTGTCAGCAGACAAGATACTGGACTAGATGGACCTTTGGTCTGACCCAGTACGGCCATTCTTATGTTCTTATTACTGTGAATAATCCATTAAAATCTTTGGGACTAACTCATGGTAGTGAAGTTAAGCATGCACAAACATTTTCGTATGATCAGGGCCATGGTCCTGAATTTAAACCTTGTTGAAGAAATCTGCTTGGACTTGAATCCTTCCAAATCACAGCAAGTAAAAATGAGGGGTAGGCCTGGTGGCTAGTAATGTTAACAAGTTGAGCATTAACCAAAAACTACTTCCATGTCTTCATTTTGTATTGACTCCTAGTGAAAGATTCTGTAAGGGATCAACATGTGAACAAGCCTAGGAGAACAATCCAGTTTAGGAGTTGTACCTGTTTTGTGAGGCCCTTCATCTAGCAGAAAATACCCCATCACATGCATCGGCCTGAGAGTTTCTGAAAGTTTTAACACTATCCTGTAACTTCTGAAAGAAGAGTATGCAACACAAGCTTCTTTCACAATACATAAATCATAGTAAAAAAGAAGAGTAACAGGACTTAAAGTACAGCTCAGCACTTAATATATACTCCTGATTTTGCAAAGCCAATTGTTCATATTTTTTCACATTACTGAACAAGATTATCTTAAGTAGAATTGTATGAAAGATGACAACCACCATCACCTTACCTATCTTTTCTACGCTCTCCAATTGATACAGGGCTAATAGAAATCCTAGGTAATGTAGAAAGGGAGTTCTGTGACTGGCTGCTGGCAAAAGAAGAGGTTTCCAGGTTCAGTGGTGACTGTGGAGGGGTTATCAGACTGGGACTGCTACATTCAGAATGTGATAGTGAACCTGCAATAATGCAAGAAAGGAAATCAGTTTTTGTATATAGTGCTTATTGTAAATGTCTTACAACGGAGGAATCTGAAGAGGTATTAAAAGACAAGCACACCCATAATATGTGATGTATAATTTACATAAACACAGTAGGGTTCAACTCGAAATAAGCTATGCAACTTGACCTACGCTAATCGCATAGCTTAAGTCAAAGCAGCTTATTTCAAATTTGGGCACGTGTACACAGCACTTATTTCGAAAGAGAGCACTCTTCGTCCGATTTCCTTACTCCTCATACAAGGAGGTTTACAGAAGTCGGAGTAAGAAGCCTGTTATTTTGAATTTATTTTGAAACAAGAGGCTTGCTGTGTAGATGTGCAATACGTTATTTCGGAATAATATCTACTATTCCGAAGTAATGCTACCGTGTAGACGTACCCAAAGATATTTACACATGCAATGTTCCTTTCAAATGTGAGTTGATTTTAGAAATTCTAGAAATTGAAAGCATTGGCTTGAAGCAGTAACAGTGAGAATAGCCCACAGGCCAGCTCCTTCAAATGAATATAGAAATGCACATGAGTAATGGAAAGCCCTGACATCATAATGAAATAAAGCAAACCTAGGGAAAAACAAAAAGATTTAAATGTATGGACAGTCTCAAGAGGATCTTATCCCTTTGGTTCTGAGTCTAGAATGCCTTAAGTAACTCAAGTCCAGACACATAACCTGCAGGTCATGTAGTGCAGAAAGTTATTTTTGAATATCTAAGATTTTAAATAATTTGCTTTGACTGTGTTTTCCTCCAGAATATTTAACTGAAAAAAACTGACGGTCAGGAATGTTCAAATCAATCAGTTGCTGCATCAGGGAACATTGCAGAAAATAAATTTATAATTATAAATGAGGAGTTAAGTTTAGTCAGGGTATAATAACTTAACATGTGACCTCTATGTATGTCCATTCAAAGTATTTTCAATACTTAAGGATTCAGAAGAGTCAAAGCAATAATAGCAGTCGTCAACTTGCAAGTAGTTTACAGACTGAATTCTACTCATGTAAAATAGTCTTTAAAATATTACAAAGAAAATGTGTTTTGCTTTATACTTCATGAACAGAGATAAGACTGGTTTGCTGAAAATTATTTGCACAATTCCAATATATTTTCAATAATTCAATCAATATTTTTTAAAATATTCAAGTCCTCAGATGAATGCTTTATATAATCAAAATATTAATAATCAAAACCCTTTAAACTCTAAATTTATATCCCGGATAGAAAGACTGAATTTTCCAAAGAATACAAGGTTTTAGAGTTAACACAATTATGCATACACCTTTATGGAATAATTTCACCACTATTATCCACTTAGGATATAACTTCATATGCGCCTATAGAAGACTCATGATAACTGATGTATTCCATGAAACTGCAGCTCCTGGAATTAAGTGCTTTCATGCAGAAAAGTAAAAAGGAACATTTTCTATTGTAGTGATGAAAAAATATTTGCAATTTTTAAAAGTCCCCTAGTTTTTAAAACATTATTTTGGGACCTGGTTTTTTAATGCTTGGGGTTGGCAATGCTGAAAGTATTACCAAAAAAAGTTAAGAATAGAAGATTTTACCCCTGTCGGAGCCCATGATGGACCTTGGATACCTTGGGGTTAAAGGGATCTTAATTCTTTCCGTCCTGTACTGCAAGTTGCTGGAAGAGCCTATTTGTAACAAGAAAATGTTAGAATTTATAATATACTTAAATGCAAACAGATAAAACATATTTAAGCCCTGATTCTTCAAAGGAACGCTAAATGTTCTCTATGTGGGTGCAAGAGTCCAGTTCTAGCACAATCAAGGGGTCGCAAAAAAAAAAAAAAAACAAAAAAAAACAAAAAAAACCACACCCCCCCCCAAAAAACAAACCAAAACCAAAACCAAAAAAACCCACCCTTTTATTCTCCCACTACCGTGGCTGACAAGCTGCCTGGCTCAAACAGCTAATATAGCTATGGCATTGCATAATGTACATTGCTAATACTCCATTGGGTGCCAAATAACTCTTTAAAATTTTGACCAAATACACATGTAAGACAGGTGCTGTTCACTTGTGGTCACTTAACTTTCGCTGGCACATTCTGAAAGAGTTTAATTATATTCCAGTTACCTATATTAGTTTCAGTGGATACATCACTTCCTACCCTAATCTGAATGTTTGTTTTGTTGTACTGCTACCATGTTCTGCCATAGACGCAATTGCATTTTGCGATAGATAATGGCATTCTTGAAGATACAATTTTAAAAATATGTTTCAGAATTAAAAGGTCTATGTCATGTTAAAGACTAAGTTTTCCTGGAATAATACATACCCAAATGTAAATATCAGAACTGTTGTAAGGTCGATATAAACAATTTAATACACCTTCTTATCTTCCCACAAGATAATACTTTTCAACTAAGTACTACACAGCTATTTGATCAGTGGTAACATCTATGCCTTCCTTCTAGAGCTACCTCTTTTCTCACTTCCCATCATAACTCTGAAACTCAAAATTACATTTAGAAAATCTGTCTACCTGCTGATAACAGTCATCACACAATTGCCTTCCACACAGCAACAGCTGCCTAAAAGAGGTCTTGCACCACTCAACTGTGACATACTAAGCAGCATATAGGCTGAAAAAGGGGTTTCATTCAAATCCTCTCAGTGAGGAGAAATTTTAAGAGCCAGGAACTGGAAGCAAGGAAAAAAGATGCATCTGATATGAAGGATCCCTCAAGGATGCTTTGAGTGGGGTTGGAATTTTCTCTGCTTTGTCTTAGAAGTAACTAGAGTGTGAATGAATTTGAAATTCTAATTACCAAGTCTTGCACTGGATGGTAATGAATTTGAACCATGCGATGCCCTCGTCCGTGAGTTTTCAGAATAATCACTGGAGTGCTTGTGACTTAGATCCAAACTCAAGCGACCTTGGTGCTGAGCACTGCATCACAAACAAAATAAGTTATACTAACTTCCAAACAATGTAGCTCCATGCCACTGATCCTTTGCTTTAGTTTGCTACTACTACTTGGACAGCAACTTTATGCATTTACTTCACTGCAATACATCCTTAAAATCATGAACCATATACAACTGCATTCTATGAAGTATTCCATAATAAGCACAATAAAGTTACCTCATTATTCAGTCCCAAAGAAAACATTTTGTTTTGAGAAGACATTTGTACAAGCCAGTCCGAGATAGGACAAACATAGGACTTCCTGACAGGACATTAAATACAATTTTTGATAACGTGATCAAACACATAGCATATTATTGTATACCACAGACTGCAATCTTCAAAAATTCTTTTTAAGAGTCTTGAGTTATGGATATTAGGAGAAACATATTTGCTCTTTGTGAAACATGCTAATAGATTATTACTTAGTTGGAAGGCAGAGATCAGTGCTCTTATATTACATTCTTATACAGATGGTGCACTGAGCCATAGCTCAACAGAAATAATATTTGTGGCCTTTAATTCAGTTCCCTAAGCTTTCAACAGAATATGTCCTTCATGATAAATTCAATCTTTTTCTAGTAAGCTTTTGGGAACAATTTTAAATATTTGCAAAATATATATTAATCTAACCTAATCATGAACTAAGTGTTTGCTTAATCAAGGGAAGCAGGAATTGGGTTTGATTTCTGGCTTTGCCAATGAGAGCAGAGTTGGGCCCAAGAAATTCACAGTAACTATTAATAACTTTGCTTAATTTTAATTTGTCATCTTCAAACATAGGTAGGGTTGAAATTTGCAAAGCCATTTAACTATGGAAATTCCAAATGTAAGAAAGAGTTGAGCCAGTGGGAAACAACAAAAAGTTAAGTCAACATTACAGATAAGGGTTAAGTTTTTAATTACCTTTAATTCCAAAAGACCTAGCTAAATTTTCTACAGCTTTTGCAGTCACTTTCTACTTTACTTTCACAGTAAATCATACCCAGGCAAAAATACACAAGCCAACGTTGCAGGGCTTTTTTCAGGGAAGCCCATTACATAGGAAGAAGTTGCTGACTTTACACAGTGTTTGTAAAGTGCTTTGAGATTCCCGGGTGTAGGGTGCAACAGAACTACTATTTTACATTATACTGCACTAGTATATAGTGTTCCACTTTGTGTGGACCATAGTGCACAGCAAGAAGCAGCTTTCTCTTATTGATTTTATTTATAAATAAAGATCTACAAATGTGATGTTCTGAATATATACCTAGGGTGCAGATGCTGATGGCAGATTTGGCTGGCAACTGACGGGCAATTGTTGGCATGAACTCTGTGGCTCCAAGCAGTATAAACTGGATTTCTCATGACAGCAGTTACTGCAGGACAGGGTGCTAAACTTCTTGGTACAGTACCTATTTTCAAGTGGAAAAAATACATGGTATGAGTTTTTCCCTAATCAATTCAAATGCTTTAGATATATTCAGCATGCTGGGTTAAAGTCATTTATGCAAGTCACTAATCAAGTGGAAAGCTACACACAGCTCCAATATGTTCAAAGCATTATTTCAGACTGCTTTATTGAACAGCTCAAAATCTACTTGCCCACCAAAATAGGAAGATTTTTGTGTCTCTTGTCAAGGTCATGATAGTGTCAAACATTCATATGTAAAGGCAATCGTTCCATACTTCTAGCTGAACTATAATTAGGTAAGAGGTCAAATTTTAGAGCGGTACACAAAAACTGTTCTTGGCTACAAATGTCCTTTTTCCTCGTCAGTTGGCTCATACACTTCCAACTTCTGTAGCATCCTATGGCCGTAGACTGACAATTCCCAACACTGTGAAACTGATATTTACACATCAGTCTCATTTAGGATTTTCATTAAAGTACCCTTATATTTTACTTTCAGACAAAATGTTGTTCAACAAATGCTTTGGTACTGTAATTCTAAGCTTTGGTACTGTAATTCAGTGGCAGAAATATTTTGAAAGACCATGAATATTTACAGTCAGATATACTGTGAGGTTTGCTCTAAAATTAAGAACACTTACATAAAAATAAGGAAACTGCTTTTTAGTGAAAATACCTTCCAATAAAGTCTCAGTTATTAATTTAGTAGAAGATTTAGCTGGAGTTACTCAGGTCCCTAATTCAAATAATTTTTGTTTTTCTTCATGTAAATAATTGCTATAGGGTGGAATTGGAGATGAGGGGTTCAGTAGGCAGGCTGTCACGGGGTCAGAGGACTACCCCACCCCTCTCTCTCGGTAGCAGCTTGGGGCCAGGTGAGAAGCGCCTCTCCATGACTGTTGCAGATCGAGTGGGCACAGCCAGGGGAGAGGTGCATGTCCCTTGGCTGAGGAAGGTCCAGGTTCATCTGCCCCCGAGCTCTGCAGTCAAGTGCAAACTGTGCACTTTCCGCTTACTTGCCCCTTGCTCCCTGACAAAGAGGAACACCCAGCAATGTTCCCATGGGAAATGGGCGGGGGGCTTCAGCCCCCTAACTCGCCCTGCCTAAAGGACATCTGGGGGTGGGAAGCTCTGGGCTGAGAGTCCCAGGCAGATAGGTTGGGGGGCAAGGGGGAGAGCAGCCACTCCCTATCACCGGCCTGGTGATTCTCTTTTCTGCTTCTCAGAAACCATATAATCCCATTCTGGGCACATCCAATTTTTTCCTGGTATAACCAAACCCTTACCTTGCTTTAAGTTATAATATGAAGAAGCTGCATACCAAATTGGTTGTCCTAATTCTTACTATTTAGGAGTTCTTGAACAAACAGTCTCTCTCTCTCTCATAGTATATTATCACAATGTTGTTCAATAAATGCTCACCTTTAAGTTTTGGTATTTTAATTCACAGTTGGAGAAATACAAAGAAACAAAGAACAAATATTTACTGTCAGATATACTTTGAGCTCTGTTCAAAAATTATGGGCATTATTAAGGAAATGGCTTTTTTAGTGAAAAGACTTTGCAATAAAGTCCAGTTATTAATTAATAAGTTTCATTATTACATGTTATAATGCTTTGGATGCGGGATGCTACTAGGCTAAAGAATGCTCAGTTTTACTAATGTTAATTAAATAATATCCTCATTTACAGCTGGGTAATTTGAGGCACAGAAGTTGAATGAGTTTTCTGTTGTCTACCAGTAGTTATTGATCACCAGGATGAAAACCCAGTAAGCCATAATAAGAACTGTGAACAATATTCAAATTAAACTTTATACCTGTTTGAGCTGGACCGTGGTTTTGAGAACTGATGAATGGACATACCTCAGACCCTGCTCACTAAACTCAGGCAAATACATATAGATACATTTTCTGAGATATTCTCTGCCAGCAGAAATGCAAACCATATTAAACAAGTATTTTGAAAGACACTGGGGATAGATTTCTACCTACCATTGGTTAGGGGATGCTCTATTGCCTGCATTTCTACGTTGTCTGCTTTACACAGCCCCCTCCTCAGCCAGTACATCTATATCAATTCTACAGCCTTTTTTTTAAAATAAGGTAGGCAATGTAACTGAAATGTCTGCTTTGTAACATTTCCTGCAGGAAAATGCTCATTTTTGCTATTGATCTCATGCAGTCCTCTCACACTGCCTTTTGTAACGGAAGTAAACCTCTCCAATGAACAGTTTCAATCTGATCGAAGAAGGCAAATTTAGTGTTTATAGTAAAATTGCACTCAGAGGCCCCAGTGGGAGAGGTATATTACAAGAGCCTCAAAGGCCTTACAGTCTCATTTGTCAGATCAAACGGTGGGAGGTTGAAGAGGCACAGAAAGCAATCTGCTCAAGACTACACAGCAAATTAGTGGCAGTGACAGGATTCAATTCAGGTCTCTTAAAACACATTCCAGTGGTCTCTTCATTTAGTATGAAGCCCCTTTCTGAGATCCCTGTGAATCACCGGTAGCCTTCCTGAGTCTCGACATTCATGGGCTCTCTCAAAATAAACTCCCTGGTTTCTGGTTATGTATGAACAGTGCAACTTTTGCTGCCCTTGGTGTGCAGCTGCCACTAAAGCCCCCGCTTGCCATGGCGGCAAGACAGACAGGAGTGCCCAAGTGACTGCCTCTGACTCTATGCTAAGACTGGTATAGTGCTTCTGCTTCAGGAGTTCACATTCGGTACTGGGTTGGTGAAATCTAATTCAAGGGGATGTCTGCCCTTGTTTTCCTCACCAGACAGCATGACGATCATAATGGTCACTGCTGGCCTTTACATCTACTAACTGAAGGCTGCTTGGAACGCAAAATGAATATTTCTAGCTTGCTGTCAGAACATTACAACTGAGGACAAATTTTCACAATGACATTACAGGCCTTGCCATCCAGGTCGTCATCACTAACCTGATGACATGCCTCCGGCGTACAAGGAGGGAGAGACAAAACCATCGCTGTGCCTAGTGGAACGTTTTGGTGAATACGGTGCCCACTCCCGGAGCTCTGGTGAGAGATGCTCTTCGCTGGCTGGAGTGTATTTCTGTACCTGTAAGCAAAGTGCAGAATTCAATCTGCAATTAATCCAGGAAGCTTTGAATAAACTAGGACAAAAATAACTTGATGTTGATTATGCTTTGACTCTACCACTTCACGGATATCACTCCTCTCCGTTATTCTTCACTGTGCCTTCACATTGTCTTTATCTTCAAGCTCCTCTGCCTACATCTCGGCTCTCGTTCTCTCCCAATCCATTACCTATGGCCCTTCGGTCACTCCCATGGGCTCTGCAGACTACTCCCATTGTTCTCCTCATGCACTTAGGCATGGGTGTAATTTTAAACATGTCAATAGGAGCTTGTTCAGATACTTAAAAAGTCATGAATCTGCCAAATTATCTTGCTGAATCAAGGCCTATATTGGAAGTCAGCCCCTATTCACGTAAGCAAAACATCCCCACTACTATTCAAATTCTTCCTAAAAGCACAATGGCCCCACGCTGTTTCAACAATAACCGCCTCCCAAAAGAGATGTTTGAAAACAATATCTAAACTCTCTCCCACCTGCCCCTTTCCAACAGAGCACATGGCCGCCTAAAACAAGACTGGCTGCTGGACCTGAAGGTGTAGCACTCTGTCTTAGCTTTCACTGACAGGCGGAGCAACGTGGGTTGTGGATAATCATTTCTACATTGCTTGCTTTTCACAGAGTGAGTAGGCATGGGTGAATGAGGAAATCTAATGCGGACTGAGAATGCGATGGCCAAAAATTTCAGCAACCATAGGCAGCTGCAAGTACAATTTTTTAAAAATGCATCGCCCTCAACACTACTTCAATGTACACACAGTACTGCATAAAAAGCATGATATTAAAAATATATTAAAAATATAATATACAAACTATGAATCATTTAAGGCTGCTCTTCTTGTAACAGGAAACTTGTTAGTGAGAGAGATTTAATAAAACATACACTGCCCTCACTTCTGCATCAGAGGCAGACACAACTTTTCCCCACCTTAGAAAAGCCATTTGTACACCTCTCCTTTTTTCTTGTGGTCTTATTTAATTAAAATTCTCCAATACACTCATCCTTGATACCTACGTGTTTAACACAAGAAGAAACACAATAACAAATGTATCCATCAACTCCACCACAATCAACACCCTGTATATTTCTGAAGACATGCATTTAATATTAATAGATTCACATTTACATGTAGGGCAAGATGGTCTTTCAACCTGAGTAAGGGGGCAGTGCATAAGCTGCACCAACCTTAACCTCAGAGTGGCTCCAGAAGACGCTGTTCTTGGAGACACTCCTTTACTTCTTGGCATATACCAGCTGATGGGTTCCAAACCTCTGCCCACTTTGCAGAGAGGGAAGGAGGGAGGGCGGGCGCGGGGGAAGTAGCAGGCTTATGGCATCTGTACAGCTACATTGGTCTATTTTCAGTCTAGCCACCGGAACAGAAACACACCCTCCATGATACAGGTATTAGCAGCATTACAATGGAAGCCAGCACATTTTCGTTTCTGATATTTAAGTGTATACATTTGTAACTTTAACATAACTTTTTGTATTTTAAATATTGTCATTTTCATTGTCTCTGCAATTATTACAACTATGGAAGTTAGTGCATAAAAGGCACTTCTGTGAATGCCACACTTTTTAAAAGACACCGCACAAACCCTATTTTAAATCCTGCTCTGAACCTCACAGCTCAGTTTACAACACAATCCAGAGACAAATGTGTGCGCTCTTGTATGTCTAAGCCTGGAATTCTTGCATAGGCATAACTCAGTCAACATACTTGTACATCAACCACCTCAAAAAAATAAGCTGCAAAATTATGCAGTTTTCATTATCTGAAAAATACTTGTTGGGGCTGCTGAACGACTTGGAAAATATTAATAACCAACACTAACATGTCCTGATCAGATTCCTACCTCGATTGGTAACAAAGATAAAGGCTTTCTATCCAGAGAATGATTAATGTCACAAATGAGCGCCCTTCAAATTTCTTGTGTTAGCATAAAGATGGCAGGCAACATTTGTCTAGCCATTTAAGGATAATATAAATGTGCGGCACTTAAGGTGACTGATGACTACAGTTAAAATAATAAGCATATAAGTATCAGTGTACATGGATCAACTTGGCATTGTGTTTAAAGCAAATTCCTGGCTCTCAAATATGCAATGTTTTGCTGGGTATGAACCAAAAGGCAGGAGTAACTCATATATTAGCTTTATACAGTACAAGTTTGTTTTGAAAATGGCATCCTTTTACTCTGCTCCCTGGGCTTGTTCAATAATAATCTGCTGACAGCAGTTACAAGAGTAAGCTGTTACTACTGCAGTGCTGACAGCAATAAAAAGAGGTAGCGGGGCTCTATTCTAGACCAGATAAAATTATTGAAGGCCCAATTCTGGGAGCTGGCAAGTGTTTCTTGAACCCCCAAATGATATCAAAATAGGAGCAAGAGATGCTTAGCACAACTGACAGAAATTGCTAAATTTTCATTGAAAAAAAATCATGACAGTTTTTGCACCAGCACTAGTACCTTGCACCTCACAGCATCGAGCCTCAAATCCTGGTCTCACTTATACCTTTTACTTCACTGTCTGCTCTCTGTTACACTTTTGCAAAGCCAATGAAAACAGTGGGCCTGTTCAGATGTAACTGAGGGAAAATCTTGCCCACAGAATCCTTATAATTGGTAATTATGCTTAAAACTAGAGCGAATCCAGTTTGAATTGCAAGATCCCAGTTAAAAAAAATTAACTGATAGCTCTGTATGTGTATGTGGTGAGGGGGAAGACTCTCTACTTGGAAATAGAGCAGATCTGATCTGGAGGCCTTGAGGCTCACTAACCCTGCAGCCATTTTTACTTCATCTCCCAGTTAACACCCTACCTTAAATTGACCATCTGCAATCCTTCCTTTGTCTACATCCCTACCATGGAGGGATGGTTCATTCACACCTTCTTCTGCAGCAAAACCAAGTGCTTTCCGGTCCACAGTCCCTTATTAAATACTGTCAACATTTACAGGGTACAACCACACTTTAACTCCTTATCTTCTTCAGGCCAGACATACAAAGGTGTTTAGGTACCTAAAGATGTAAATAAGCACCTAACGAGATTCACAGAAATGCTGATATTCAATCAAGAGCCCAACTCCCATCCATTTTCAATTGCTTTTGTGAATCCAACTAGTCACCCATCTGCATCACTGGACACATACATAGGTTTGTAAACTTGACCCTTCATAATTCAATTTTTGCATCCTGTCAGCACACCCTAGAGAACCTAGAATTATCACGGAAAACATCGGCTACCGAAGGGCATGAAACATTCATCAATTGAGACACTGTTTTTGTAACAATCAGTGCCTTTTGGATACTGTAACTCTGAGAATTACTTTTGTCCTTCAAGACAAAAGTATTTTAATGAAAGTTTCAGGGACCAATATTTTCATTACTATCCATTTTGGGCACCCAATTTGACACACCCTGAAGGGCCCTGATCTTCAGAATGTGCTGAGTATCTCTCCTCTGAAAATCAGATTCCTCTGAGATGTGTCAAGTTAGGCACCCAAACCTGAGTCACTTTTAATATACAGGCCAGCATCCCTGCTTTGTGTATATTTAATTTCTACCTGAAGTGAAGGATTAGGAATGGGCACGGGGGTGAGTTTATGTCTCAAAGCAGGTGCTGATTTTGGTCTTGGTCTTTTTATCTCTGGCTCTTCAACTCTTTGAAAGCCAATGTCATCTTCACAAGATTTTCTTGAAGATAGATGAGTACAGTCGAGCCCCTCCTCCCTGTAATAATGCCCAGTGGTCCTGCTGCGCCCCTTGTGAGTGTCTGAGTCTTGCTTAAGTGCCAAGGACGCTGGAGGCTGGGCTGTAGCTGGGCTGGTAGGCGGAGATCCAGTGGTTACCGTAGAGTCTGAGGCAGAACTTGTCTGCTGTTTATGTTTAAATTTAATAGAGTCACTTCTCTTGGGAGGGGTTGGAGGGGTTGAAGCCACTTCAGCTTTTGAGGGCTGAGGCGAATGCCCTGACACCTGATTAGGAGAGAGATAGTCCACTTTGGGAGGAGTCTGTGGTCTTTTGAAAGTGTCAGGATCAAAGATGGACTTCCTTTGTTTTGGCTTCTTGTACACAGAGAACTTTTCAGTTTCTGCTGTTGAAATATTGACCATCACTTTAGGCCACGTACCACCACTATGCTTAGCTCCATGCCCTTTGTCTAACGCAGTCTCTACCATGATGCAGTTGGCTACTGTGGGCTCAAACGGCAGCCTCCTGCCGTCCAAATCAACAAGCCCATAGCCTCGTTCCCCATAAGCATCTGGGCTAAAGGAGCTAAGACTGTGTTCGGAATTACTGTGGCAGCTGTGCACAGCACTCCTGCGCGTGTCTGCCCGTGAAGCGCAGCCGGAAAAGGGTTTGTGATCACAGAACGAGCCGCTCCCCTGGTCGCTCTGGTCCTTCTTGCCATCCAGAATGTCTGGACTGAAAATGTCTGTCTGTGTTGAACTGTTGTGTTTCAAGTTTCTTTTATTCTGAGATTGTATCTCTGATGTATGAACCCGGCAGTTCGATATTTTCTCGGAATCCTTCAGGTTTTCAAATATGTTCTGACCGCTCCATGATGAGCTCTGAGGAAAAACCTAGGGGCAGAAAAATATTTAATTTACCAAACACTGTGTCAGATTTGAGTTTTGCCCCTGATAGCCTCAGCTGTCCCCACGAGTTCCCAATTCACACACAGACCATAACACGAAGCTGAACATAAAGGGACACCTACATTCTGGGGGAAATAATGGATGGCATGTGTGGGGGTGGGAAGAGCTCAATCTCAGAAACCGCTAGTAACAGGGAATCCAATCAATACAGCACTCAGGGAATCAATCCAACAAACCTTTTTGGTCTTTTACAAATACTTTCACAGAGGCAGCATGGGGTAATGGAGAAGGCCCTTGACCAGGAAACCAGAGCTTTGGATTTAGTTCCGGATCTACCACTGGGCAAGTCACTTTTTAGTGTGTCTCTTTTCACTCCTACCTTTTGTCTGTCCTGTCTATTTAGCCTATCAGCTCTCTCGGGCTGGAACTTTTAGGGTGTGTCTACACAGTAGGGCTTAACTCGAAATAAGCTATGCAAATTGAACCATGTCAATTACGTAGCTTATTTCAAAATAGGGAGTGTCTACACAGCACTTATTTTAAAATAGAGCACTCTTCCTCCGACTTCCCTTACTCATCGCACGAGGGTTACAGAAGTAGGAGTAAGCAGTCCTCCAGCTTGACAGTATTTCGACATTATTTCGAAATAACTGCCTCCTGTGTAGACATGGACTAAGTTATTTCGAAATAATGCTCGTTATTTCAAAATCATGTTGCTGTGTAGACGAACCCTTACTGTCTATGGCACACCTAATTTAATTTACCCCCAGCCTCAGTGGAGATTCTGGTTTGAAATGTGTTTCCCTACTGACAGCCCTTGAGAATGAAGAATCCACTATCATGGGAGGAGGCTGCTTTTCCACCAGTGATCCCCACCCCACCTCACCAGCAGTGTTCCCTCTAAGTCTCTGACTGGGTGGGGCTGATCAATCACCTGTAAAGCTGTGCTGCCACGCAGTTTAAAGGGAACACTGCTCACCAGGGATCCCTTTCTAGAGGCAAGAGGACAGTTCAGTTTCCACGTGCATGCAGACTTTCTGCAGCTGATGCTAACAAAAGGGCTATATTACCTGTTGCGTTGAGAGGGTTTTTTTTTTTTTTTTTGAACAGCAATCTGTGTGCAACGGAACTGAGAGCAGCCGCTGAATTCCACACACTGGAACAGCCATCCAAATGGGATAATGACCCCCTACGGACCAATTACTACCAGGTAAAGCCATCTGTTTTCGTTGAATTTCCACATTAGTATATTCGTTTTATGAATGTGCTCTTTCCCCTCTTTACAATTAAAAAAATGTGCACCTTCAAAAACAAAAAAACCTTGCAGCTTTTTCCTTCACCTCCTCCGTTTCTGTCCCCACACTCACCTTCATCAATGAGAGGGTAAGGGAATCCCTACAGTTTCGTAGCAAAGCTTCACATTCAGTCAGTGATTTATTATCAAGTGCAATGCCATTAATCTGCCGAGGAAAACAGCAAAACAAGAGGAAATTACCAAAACAAAGCTAGCAACAAGCAATTGTCTTAGTTTACCTTCTATGATATAGGTACATAATGGTTACACAAATACAAACAACACCACCACTAGAGCA
This sequence comes from Rafetus swinhoei, assembly GCA_019425775.1. Lineage (NCBI taxonomy): Eukaryota > Metazoa > Chordata > Testudines > Trionychidae > Rafetus > Rafetus swinhoei. Next base: position 65,719,492 of record CM033447.1, on the reverse strand, counting down.
GAAAGGAAAATGCCAGTATCTAGGTAAATTGGATCATTTTTGCACATCAGAAGAATGTGTCTTTTTCAGACAATTTCACTAACTAGAGATTTCATTTAATCAGGGCTGCAATTATGGACTAAAGCTGGAGTTTAATGTCTGATTGCTCCACTGCATATACCCTCTAATTATCTTTATCTATTTGCATGTATCTACTCTTCCTGAGATCTATTCCTCTGAATAAAACATATAACTACTTTTAAGATACTATTCAACTGATCACACACACCCAACAGTTCCCAGAAGGGATAAAGTGTCATCCTGGAGGAGACAAGAATCTAAGAATTTCTTTGATTTGGTTCTGGAAGAGCAGGTATCTCAGAGGAAGTCTGAAGATAAAAACAGGCAAATTGCAGGAGCACCTGTAGTTTAACCAGCGCATCCAGAAATGGAAGAGAGAGACATTGGTCCACTTTTAAAGAAAGAATAGTCACAAAACCATTCCAGATCATTTCTATTTCTAACCTATAATGGAGATCTAAAGGTTCCTTGAACTTAAGATTCCTTGTATTAACAATACAATGCCTTACATTAAAAATCCTTGAACTGAAGCCCTTATATTAATTAATAAGTCTTAGATATCACCTATTGTGAAAAGGGAAGGCTGTGTGATTGTCCACAAATAAGTGTGAAGAATGAGTTACTGCAACCACATTTGCAAAACTTCACTAATGAAACTACTAAACATGACCTATATTTTCTATTACCCACCCTACAAACCCCAAAACGTTTGTTTATTCATAAGATCATTACATTTAAAACAGAGAAAAACATCATACAATGAGCCCAACAAGAAGACTTAAGATTTTTAAAGCAAATTAAATGTGTGTTTCATAGTCCCTGTAATACTGAAATGATATTTGTTCATTAGACTTACGGCAATTATTCTATCTCCCACAGCAAGAGACCCGTCTTTGGCAGCTGGGCTACCAGGCACAACAGCAGCAGCAAATACTCCATTTTCTAAACTAATTCCACTATCTGAAATCCATAAAAGATAAAACACAAGTTTACTCCTGTAGTACAAATCATTTATAACACATCTGAGTTACCTGCATGAAAAACAAAGTCATGTAATAAAAATGCAGCTGAAAATAAATTAGCCTAACTTCTAATACCCTTTAAACACACAGAATGGGAAGAGGGTTTACCGATAGCCCAAAATTTAATATAGCCTTACAAGCACTTTCTAGTGGAGAAAAAGATTGCAGGGATTTGCAAGTTTATTCAGCTGAACTCCAGTAAGTCTCCTGAGAGGACAAACTAGACGGGAGAAATGATACATTAGAGATTTCTTGCATAAATATTGCTGAAGTCACTACTACTTGTTCAGTTCTACAACAGCTAATGAGAACCCTTATCTAGGAAGTCATAACAATTCAAGCAAGTGGACTAATAGCTAGCCCTGAGCATTTAAATATATGTGATTACCTTTATGCCCAGCAAGATTGATGTGCAGAGGTGTTATCACTTTCCCGCCTAAGGACTTCCTTCTCCGAACCACCATATTAATAACTCCGCCTCCATTAAGTACAGCTTTTATAACTTGCTTCTTATCCTTATTAGTAAGATCCACATCATTTATCTTCAGCAACCAATCATTCACTCTGGCAGTTAAAACAAAGGCAAGGAAGTCCATATTATAAGAATACTTTGCTAATATGCAATAATTAATTACAAGGACCATACTAGCATTAAAATAACTTAGACATTAGGGGTGGCATGTCAAACACTGCTCATCTCTGAAAAAGGAAGATGTATCCCATCATCTATTAATGACTGAGTTAACTCAAGGTCCTCCTGGTTTCACCACGTGCTTACCAGCCCTTGCAGAGATGACTAGCGGGAAGTGACACAAGGGGGCACATGTGACTCCTCCCCACCCCTAGCTCAGGTCCCGTCATTGTCCCCATCCTGTGCCTTCCCCATCTCATGTTAGCTAGGGTGGGGGAGAGTTCTGTTCCACTGCTCTGTCCCAGGCAGCAACCAGCATCCCAAGCAGTGTGTCCAGAAGCTGTCTGGGATAGTGTAGCAGTCAGGCACAGTGGCTCGAAGAGGAGAGGCTCTGTCCCCACCAGCTATTGGCCCCTTGCTCCCCCCCCCAGTGGCGTTTGGGGACTGGGACATGACCCTTCTGCCATTGCACCTCCCCCCCCATGCATCACCCCGGTCTCAGCGTCTCCTAATCAAGGTACTGACTCTTGGACACCTCATATCTAAAAACGTGGTGGTGACACTGCTGTGCAGGTACATTAAGCATTATTAGCTCCACATTAGAGGCCGCCTAACTAACCACAGATACCTGAAGCAACATTTGAGAGGTAGGTTCTCCTGTAAAGTGAATAAGTCACAGTTATTACCTTAATAATCAGGGCTATGTGACGGATTTTGGCAATTCACTTGACATTTTTCCAGTTACCTCAAACATATTATTGTTCTTGAAACAATCTCAGGCATGACCCGCTCTCAAAATCTACATGTGTTTCATGTATTCTGATGCCATTGTGTTGAGCAGACATAGCATTAGGTATGTCCCCAAAATGTCCAGCGAAAGCCATTTAAAGCCCTTTAATATCAGAGAGTGGTCCCTTAAACAAAAATGTCACAATATGTTCCAGCTTTTATTGAGACCTCAACTATACAAATCTGAAAATATGAGTTACAAGGCCGTTGAAAATTAGCCTTATGAAAGGACTGTGGCTGCAACTTTCTACGGGGAGGCTTCATTCCATAACCACCTCTGCACACAGTTGCAGAGTCTGGACAAGAAATCTGGTTCTGCTGTTTCAAAACACAAGTCTCCATCACTTCTGCTAAAGGAAGACCTCTTTTACCTTTCTGTACTGTTAACACAATTTTCTGTAAGCTGGACCAGCCAACAGAAGGACAGACACTTAGTCAACTTTCACTTAAGAGACATAAACTGACACTATGGCATCAGTACTAGGTCATAAACTCTCCATAATCTTCATCCCCCCGCTATAGCTTACCCACAAATTCTCAAGAAGATCTAAGTAAACGGAAAATGTGAAGCAACAAAAGTAGGTCACGTGCTAGAGGGCTTCTTACTGCAATTTTCAGATCAAACCAATTTCCCAAGCCTAAGTTATTGGGGAGCTAAAACAGAAGCCACTTAAACTATGCAAAGGTGACCAATTATACATATGATTTTTTTAAACCAAAGCACATTAAAATGTGTGTTTACCGGTGGCATGCAAATGATTTACCAGTTAACACTGTACCTTAATCGACCATCCGCAATACTTCCTTTGTCTACTTTGGTGACAAATATTCCACAGTCTCCAGGGAGGTATGGTTCATTCACACCTTCTGCCACATCAAAACCAAGTGCTTTCAAGTCCATATCCTCCTAACAAAACGTAGTTAACATTAATGAGCAATTCAACAGCAATTCAATTTAATATGTATTTGTATGCACAGCAAAATTGTAAAATTGAATGATTTCTTTTGGTGCTTTAACAACATCCCAGATATACAAATTATTATATAGAGATTTCAATTCCTCTCCAGGTGTTAAATATTTATCATTATTAATTAATATTCATTTATTATTCACACACAGTTTTCTATATAAGTAATACCTGTGCAGCTTACAAGATCAATGGCAAAGTTATCTATGGTTTGTACTCCACAAGAGCAAGTAGATTTCCTATAACAAATCTTTTTGATAATGGTCTATTGTGCATTAAAGTGTCAGCTTTTCATACCTGACTGATATGATATTGGTTGTGGATACTGCATTTATGGTATGTAATCACAATGACAATTAATAATGCTTAAAAATACATATTGAACAAACTGCACTATTGTACAACCTATTATACCAAGGATGTAATAATGAAACATCAAGTAATTCGTTCACACAAAACCCTCAAGTCTTCAATGACAGCTTACTCTGTCTTTTTCAAACTCTACCACTTCTGTTTCCCATTCCAGAGAATCCGTGTCAATGGCTGAATCATGAGAACTGTGGGCCATTAACTGTCGAAACCTGGCTTCCTTTTCCAACTGGTTCTCCATCTTCTCTCTATGGAATGAAAGACAAGTGTTTGTAAGTGATTCAGCAGTTCCCTTGTAAAAATATGAATGGATAGCATTATGTATTTTACAGTTTCTTCTCTAATTTAGCAATACAAGTTATGCTCAGTCGAGCCAATCCCAAAAGCTTGGTAGAAACCTCCAACCACTTTTAAAACGTATTTCCTACATCCTGTAATAATCTTCTCTTAAATGAATGGGAAGAAACTTATGAATAATTTCTATACATGAACATATAGAAAATACCTTAAGAAAGCTAGCAGTAGATTTGCTCCCCTCGCCCTCCAGATAACCTGCTCCAATTACTAGGGGAGAAGTGGATGTGAGTTAGGAGATCTTAGTTTCAGTACTATCACCCTGAAATAGTACGAGATACAGGTTTTCTGCTCTTATTTATCATTCAGTGGGAGTCTGGACGTAATGAACAAAGCTATAGAGAAAGCCTGACTGCAGTGAAAGAGTTGCTTCCATGCATTTCAACTGACATATTTCATATGTAGACATATTCAGAACAGATTACACTTCTGACCCAACAGTCTAATCTCAATGGCAACTTTCTATTTTCTTATTTCCTGGGGGACAGGCTCCGCCATAGGGCAAGGCGAGCAAAGCAAGTGCCTTGGGCCCCATGTTTTCGGGGCCCCCTGCTGCTGAGTATTCACCATCCACTGGCTGTGGCCACACTCCCAGCGTCCTGCCTTGGGCCCTGCAAACCCTTTGGCCGGCCCTGCTGTGGGGGACGGGGCATGACTAACAGGCTCCTTTTGTCAGCATCTTACACAACACTGATATATAAGTTTATCTACATGTGGATCCTTCCCCTTATGCACAATAGGTGTTTAAGTTCTATTTAATCTTAATGAAAGCGATGGGTATAATGCAAGTGAAAGGCTAGGATTAGCCAGAGGCACACAGATATCAAAATGCTGACTACCTCATCAGTACATATTGACTTGATTTTTTTTCTGTTTCTGAACAGCTTTTGAAGGGGCATTAGAAATAAGATACTTTCTTAACCTCAAGCTTAAACAGTCATCAAAAGCCCTGAGTTACTGAAGTAAGCTAAACCAGAGAGTGAGCCCTACTGTGTCTTCAGGCTTCTACACGAGGGGGGTTGTGCACTAGTGTTATCTTATTTACACTGATGCAGGCAGACAGGCCTGAAGAGTCAGTTGATTAAAGGTTTTTAGTATAAAAAGCATTCCATACAATTACATCATTTTATAACGTACTTCAGTTCCTTCAATTCACGCACAGCATCATTTTTTTGCTTTCTCATGTCATCAAGATTGCGAAGCGCCTCTGCCAAGTCACTCACAGCTCTGTCTCGCTCTCTCCTCAAGTTGTCACACAAAGTCCTTTGAAAGTAACAGATATTCAGGTAATATTTTAAAGCTTCAATTTACATTCATACAACTCTGAATCTTTATATCCAGACATGTCCTTTACCTGCTAAAAAAAAATCCTTCCTGTTTTAGAAATTCTGCTTTTGTACTTAAGTGTTTATCTAGCATAAAAGAGGTGTGAAGTGTTTTAGACAGTAAGTTAATGATGAGATCCTGAGAAATCATAATTCAGGTCCCTTGCTTTTTAGACCATGGGTACTACATAGTCGGCTACTATGTGCGGAGGAAGAGATACCTTGTTACCACTCTCTTATGACTGTGCTGATGGGCTCTGGAGGGAGCAGTTAGTGTGGCGAGGAAGGGATTGGTTGTTAAGGTTGTCTTGGAAGACCCTCCCAAATTAAAAAAAGGTTATTTTGCCTATTACTTAAGTTAACTGTGATCAAATCATGCACTGGCTCAAAAAGATGAGAGACACTATCAAAAACCATCAAACTATGAAGGAACATCTAATATGTTTACCGTATGCTCTCCCTTTCTGCAACTATCTTGTCCCGTTCTTGAAAAGCCCAATCTCGCCGACATTTGGCTACTTCTGCTTCCTGGACAGCCTCCTTTAGCTCTTGTGACATGGCCTCATATTGCTTTCGAAGCATTTCAATTTCTTTGTTAGCTCTTTCTATGTCCAATGTAGCAGAATCTTGGATCTGTAAGTTCAAATATATATAAATATTTATTTTATGAACAATTCATGGGATAAGTATGCATGTTAAGTATTGTAACCCATACTACCATTTATTATATGAAGGGCTTGATTTTGAAATCCTTCCACCAACTAGATAACCGTTCAGTGCGAATCCCAAAGTCGATGGGAACTTTGCCTGTGTAAAGGGTTCAGGATTGGCTCTATGCATTTTAGCCAAGAGGGGGGCTCAGCGATTTATAGGACTCATTCACACAGTAGAAGATTTCCTCATCTTAGAGGAAAATCAATATATATACACACTTGATATTTCAGCGACACCTTGCTGACTCATTGATCTATTTTAGCATAGAGACCGAAGATCTCGAAGGACAGCTGGAAACGAGATCAATATAGTGAACTTTCATGGCACAGACTGGCTGTTCTAGTGTCTAGACTTAGCCTGTGAAACTGTAAACAGATGCAGATTTACAGTGCACCTACACTGGTGATTCACAATCCCCAATCTCACAAGAGGAATAATGGCTCTCGAAGATGTTTTAGCTTTAATTGAATATTTTAAAATTCAGGATTTTAGAAAAGATTTCACTTTTTTTTTTTTAAAACATGGAACTCCACCTGTCGTCCAGTGCACATTCTGAACACCAAAGGGAACAGTGACAATGGCAACACCGATTTAAAGAGAAACACTTCCATATTTGCAGCACAAAACAAGCAAGCTTATTTTAACATGACTATAATTCAAAACCTTTTCTTGCTGTTACATGTGAGCTTAACTTGACATACATGAGTAGTCCTGATGAACTCAAGGGACGACTCATGAATGAAGTTAAGCAACTATGCATTCGCAGAATCAGAGTCTAAATACATGTAGAGGGTTCCTATCAGTCCTAGACGAGTCACTTCCGAACGACACTACACTTTTAGGGCTGTATGCCTCCCCAAATTATTTTCAATTGTAGCCATTCATGCTTAAAACCCCTAGGCACATTCCAACCCACCACTTTAAAATGTATAATCCTAATTCAGGAGAATAAACAGAAGCCACAATAATTCATGTCTTGCCTTCCGTTGTGCTATTTCCCTTGCCACTCTTCTACACACACCTCAGGTCAGCCCACCTCTCAAAACCTCCAAATCAACCCACAAACAACTGAGATCTGTGCCTATATATTATGTATCCATCAGTGATTATGTCAGAGGGCTCTACTCAGCTTGTGCAGGATTCTCCTCTCCCCTTTATAAAACAAAAGGTAGATCTGACAAAGTCAAATTTCGCTCTGAGGGTCTTGCGTTGGAGGAGCCCTACAGTTCCTTCTCTCTGTCTTTCCCCACTGTACAGATCCTTAAAATCTGTTGACACCGTGGTCTCTCATTTAGCAGACCATTTGGTAAGGCTCCTCCTTTAGACTCCATCAAATGCAACCCTTTACCTATTTGGGAGGTGGGGGTGCACTGTTGAGTGACGAGGTGCTGCCAGACCTGCCTATATGGTATTCCTAAACTCATGCGGATCCTTAGGAGAAGAATGCAAGTCAAGACAATGTCCTACATTATCAGTGGCTTTGATGGGTGCAAGGGGGAAGAGCTTTTCACAAAAAGTAAAGAGTTGGAGGCACGATAGCAAACTGAAAAAGGGGGATTGCACAGCCTAGTTCAATTCCTAGTTTTACTGCTCATTTGGATGCCGATTCAAGATTGACAAATATACATGAAGGGGGAGTTTTTGCATTCAAGACAGTGTATTATGATCAAGGATTGATACTATGATGAAAAGGTAAATGAAAATATGCCTCACACATAAAACATTCAGAAAGATCTTACTTAAACAATTACTGTAAATCATGTAGTTCCTACACAAGCATGGGGAAGCAGGGCTAGTACATGATTTTTAAATACATGATGGCATAATTACAAACATTGCAAAACTGCAGGAATATTTTAATTCTTCTATATAAATCATTAAAATTAGTGGCCATAACTTGATGTTCTCCATTCATCCCTTTAATGATCCACATACTTTGTGTGACTGAATGCAAGTTGTAAGAAATGTGCGAAGAACAGAAAATCTTTAGTCACACTTTATATTGTTTCACTTAAAAATTGCTTTATAAGGATTTATATTAGAACACACAATCAGCATGTTACAGACATGTTATAGCTATCTAACCGATCTATATGAACACACCAGCAGAAGGTAAAACGACGACTGTTTTAAGTGACTGAGATGAGGCACAGAAGACCGAAGTGCGTTGTATCCACGAAAGCTCATGGTAATCCATATATATTTTTTGGTTAGTCTCGAATGCCAAGCCAAGAGGGAGGATAAAAGACTGCCTGGCTCAGGTCAGGGCTAATAGCTCTGCCAGAGCTATGGCGAAGAGTCTGCTCACCAGAGCAGCCATTGCAGGAACAGCCAGACCCCAAGGAGCAAACAGTCCTCTAATCAGAGACAGGCTGGGGAACCAAAGCCAAAGGAAAAGCCTGGGGTGAATTCCCCCTCCTCCCAATGGAAGACTGGGCAACAGCCTCGTGTTTTGGGGGGGGGGGGGGAGGGAGAATTTGGGGGTTTTGGGGTTTTTTTTTGGGTAATTGAACTTTTCTGGAGTTTAGCCCCTCAATCCTGTCCAGAATTGGAAAAAGACTGAAAGGAAAACTGACTGACTGATGGAACGGAGCCTGCCACAATGAGGTCCTGGAAGACGCACAAGGGGGTGATGTTCCAGGCACACCACTACTGGAACCTGCTGAACCGTTGGGCTATAACAATCCTGTTAACTATATATTAACATCATCTATTAATCACTGATTAGCCCTTTATAAAGGTAAACTTAAAAGCTGTGACTGATTTATGAAGTAGCTTAGTTGCACCCCCTCCTAAGAAGTGCATTCTTCATCGAGCTTAAAAAAAAAGCAAGTTTTGTACTGAGACCTTTATGAGTCTGCCAAATGGTGTTGACTCTCCTCGACCTAAAAAGAAAAAGCCATCTGTGAAGACAGCCAGTACCTGACGAGCTTGGTAATATTCCCTTAGCAGATGGTCTCTCTGGATGATAGCTTCTGTTCTCTCTTTCCTGGCAACATCTCTTTCTTCCTTCACTGTCTCTATATCCTTGCAGGCTTGATCAAGTTCCTTCTGGGCCTCAGCCTTATCCTTCACTTCATGACAGTACTTTTCCAGCAACTCGTTCCTTTCACAGATTGCCCGATCACGTTCCACTAGAGCTGAGTTTAGCTCCTGAAACAAGACACATTGTTTGCAGGGTGTTACGTACAGAGCAATATTTCTTCTTTCCAGTTAAATACACGCTGACACCTTAAAAACCGCGGGTGTAGAATAAACATTCTGCAAAAAGGGGAACTGTACAGCTCTTTGCCCATACTAAATGCAGACAAAATTCAGGAAAGGGTTAAAACTGCTATATCACCACCTTTAAACACCCTGCCATCTGAATAACAGAGCGCACAATTAGGAAAATTCATGGTTCTGAGAAACCAAGAGCAAGGACAGTTGTTGCGAGTACTCCAGAGTCTTGGATAGCCAGTCAGATTTAATACTGGGGATGATAAAAAGCGGTTAATTAGGTAACTATGTAACTGTTAAAAACCTTAGCAGTTACACGGTTACATGCTGTAGGCTGTGCAGAGTAAGCTTTATACCGCAGAACCCACAGAACCGGTCGGCAGCTGGAGCCAGCTGTGGGGGGTGGCAGCTGGTGTGTAACCATTATGGTAACCAATAAGCTCATACTTATTTAACCGTTTAAACAGTTACACTGTTACATCCCTATTTAATATAAAACAATATTATATACTTTTAATGTACGTTATTCAGCATCATGCTGCATTGCGCATCAGCACAATAGCTGAATAGGATGGGAGTGTTAAACTGCACAGCAGTGGGAAAACAGGATTTCTGGAGAGTAGTAGGAAAACAGACTGCCAGTGTGGAAAGGAAGATTGCTAACATGGCTGTGTGTGTCCAGATCCTAAGAGAATTTTCGTCTCTTTAGCAAGTAGAAATGGATGCTGTAAACGTACAAAAAAAATTAGTCCCAAATCCCAGTTGAAGAGTTTATACTATTCTCTTGTTTACAAACAATACTTCTACAAATCTAAGCATGCAACAGTGCTAATAATGATTGGGCAAGTGTTGCTCTTTCTTACTCAATTTGTTTCTGCCTACACATATGTATGTAGGCACTCAAATTACACAGTTTGATTACTATATAATCAGATGGAAAATGTAGCTAGTTCACAGGCAGAAAGTGAACAGTGTTTGAATCTGTGATAAACATTTTCACTCTTATAGGATGTTTTCCAGTGTGAATACATTGTGATGAAGATCCCCAAAAGATACAAGAGTCAAAACAACTTGGTCGGCAAAGGAAAAAATCAACTGAATAGCTGAGAAAGTATTGTATACTCAGGTAGTTGCTTGTGCACCTCCCCATCCTACAAGTAATATGTTATGGCAGGTTACCTGAGCCTACAAATACAAAGACAAAAACCAAAAACCCTTATCAAAGCTGTGTGGCTAAAGCCATTGGGATCTTGCCTTAAACTGTCCACAATAAAAACGCTTAACTCAGCTTTCCCACTTTTGATTTGTTCTGTCACCTGTGTGTGGTATACATTTCAGAAGTGTCTGGATATGGTTTGATCTCTTTGTGTTCAAGCACACAGGGCCCCATGAAGATTTAGAAACTAGCACTACGTCTGAGAGTTTATGACTGATGACCTCACATAATTTCATCTTTTAAAAATTACAACCACCCCCCTAAACTTTAGTAGCTTTTACATTTTAGTAATAACACAAAACCCCGTGTATCATTATACACAGGAGTCTTGCAGGATGAACGTTTAGAACCGTTTAAAAAAATGGATGCAGTGCTTGCGGTTCCAGACAAATATTTGTGACCATACTATACATGACCATCATAACTGCATTTTTTCACTAGGTGGAGCTACATACAAGTAAGAGTAACTGCAGTACCAGGCGCAGTCAAACTTTGTTGAAGGGATAATCCCATTTACATGGGATTCTCATGCATATGCCTACAAGCCGAAGTGTTGCTTGATCAATAAACCACTTGTACATCCCTCTCAGACTCCTGCCCCAGTACCAGATCCAGGCAGAACCAGATAAATGCAAGCTTACATGATCAGTATTACCTAAAAAAGGAACACACTGCTCATAAGGCAGAAGAGCTACATAGTTCTAAAGAGAAAAACTTAAATCCCAACACAGTTATTCCAATTTATATAATTAAAATAGTTCTAGCAAAAGGTACTTCAGTGCACTCAGTATACGGGAGTTGTAGATGCCCTTGAAAACATCCATAACTTTTTTTTAAATGTCAGCAATTAGCATCTTGTTGATTGGGGTTCTCTCACGCCTGTCCCTATTAAACCACTCATCCAAGTGGGCTTTCAAGATTGACACACAGCTCTCTGGAAAAGCTTGGATTTTTTTTCATCCTACGCTTAATCATCCATGCAAATTACTGTAGGAACTGTGTTGATTATTAAGACAAATTATGAAGGGTCAGTCAACGTGGAGTGAGATTTACAGAAGAGCTCAAAATTACCCTTCCTCTGCTTTCATGAAAGTGAGTGCTAAAAATATGATTGACTTCAATGGGATCAGAGTTAGGCCAACAACGACAACTTCTGTAAACCCTACCTCTTGACCTGGTCTATACTACAGCACTGCAGCTGGGCCTCTGTAGAGGCAAAGTTCAGACACCACCCATTCTATTGGAAGGAGTTGTTCTATCAATGTAGCTGATAGATTTCCACTTCATACAGCTGAATCAGTGCTTTGCATGCAAGCCTCTGTCAGTGTAGTGATTCCACCTCTCCAAATGGTGGAACACCAATCAAACAGAAGAATCCAACCATTAACAACATCACTACATTTACACTTGGTGTAAGACTGTTTTAACTCTGGTGCTCAGGAGGCAAAATCCCTCACAGGTAGGTTAATTCTTTTTTTTTTTTAAGTGTAGACCGGGAATTCACAATTCAAATTCCGCACAGCTAGCACCAACAACCGTTAGTCCAAATATTTTTCAACTTGGTTGTTTGGGTGTTGACCACATATATAAACATGGCTTAGGCTATCTAAATAAAAGAAGTCTGTTTTTCAGAAGTGCTGCATTTCGATAATTTTTATGTGATCCTTTACAAGTGCATGAAAGAAAAGCAAAAAAAAAAAAAAGGTTTATGGGTGCAGGAAAAATATTTGGTTGTATGTGAATAACACTAAAAAAATTGAAAACCAAATGAATATTATTAATAGTCAGCAGCAAGCTGCATTTGTAAATCCTCTTAACTGCACTAATGTTTTAAACATTAAGACTATATAATGCTTGAATGATACAGCTTTTGGATTAACATGATTTATAAAGCAGTGCCTGCATTTTTTAAAATCCTAGTGCCAAATGTCCTCTTTCATTTGAGAGGCTAAAGGACAAAATACAGGGGGCATACTTCTAGTGTTTGAGTAGATGTTAAAGGAAACTGAGTGTCTATTTTATAATGCTAGGTCTTACTTCTTAATAGTTAATACCCCGGTGTTTGTTTCTTTGCTACCAGTTTAAAAAAAAGAAAGAAATGTATTTGAGTTCTAGCTATTATTATACAGTGCATCACGTACTGGGTACAAACGGTTGGCTTGTTAAAATGAAGAATCTGAAGTGAACTGAACAGAGCAAGTCAAGTGAATATAGCAGACCGCAGCTGACAGGTACTCGACTGTATTCACACTTGGAACGTAATGAGCTGACAGGCAAGAGTGCCGCCAGCAGAACGTCAACAGGGAATTCCCTTTCCACAATGAAGTCAGGTTTCCAGCTCTCGGGTGCACGCTTATTTTCACAGCTGCAAGGAGGCACCAGTAAAACTCTTGATCCTCCCACCCATAGCAAAATGGTCCCTTGGTACCTGTCTCAAAGCTTCCACCTCCTCGCTAGCCACTCTTTTCTCTGAGGACGTGTTTTTCAGTTTGGACTCTGCAAGCTCTAGTTCGGTTTGAAGCTTATCCACCTCTTTGATCACTTGGTCTCTCTCACTCATTATGAGGCGATACTCATTGAAAACAGAGTCTCTCTCTTCCTTGTACTTCTCTGCATCCTTCACTGCCTTCAGCTGCATTGTTTTGAACCGTGTCACCTCTGACTGCAAGCGCTCCATCTCTCTCTGCAACTCTTTGTTCTGCGCAGTGGCTTTGCTTAGCTCTTGCTGTATTGACTCAAATCTAAACAAAAAACAAAAACAAGAAACAGAAGTACTTCCATCACTCTGCATTTTTTCTTGTACAGAGCTGTAGAAATGTCCAGCCAGAAGGGACTCAAGAAGTCATCAAGTCCAGCCCCTTGACTTGAGGCAAGACCATGTAAGCCTAGAATGTCCTGGACGGGTGTTTGTTGAACCTGTGATTGAAAACTTCCCATGATGGGGATTCCACAACCTCCTGTGGGAGAGCTTAAACCACTCCTATAATCAAAGGGTTTTTTCTCATGTCTAGTCAATTTCCCTTGCTACAGATTAAGCCCATTACTACTTATTTCACTTTCAGCAGACATGGAAAACCACCAATTACCATCCTGTTTGTAACAGCCCTTAACATACATGAAAATTCATCACCTTTTCTCTCTCAAGACTCATAGGCATACCCAATTTTTTTTTAGCTTTTCCTCATAGGTTTTCTAAACCTTTTATCATTCTTACTGCTCGTCTCTGGATAACCTCCTTTTAGTGCACATGTATACAACTAAATGCTTTCTATGTGATCCAGAGTATCCATTAAACAGTGCAGTAAATAGCAAAACTTAGCAGATCACATTTTTTTAAAAGACATCCACCATCCACACTACATAGTCAGGTTAGACCTACACTACAAACTTAGTAAGCAGCATAACTATACGGTTCAGCAGTGTGAACGCCACACCTCTGAGTGGTGCAGTTATTCGGACCTCATCCCAGGAGTAGGCAGGATATATTCAAGGGAGAGCTTCTCCCATCAACCTGGCTACTGCCTCACAGAAGTGGATGAACTTGGCCAATGGGAGAAGCTTCCCTGTCAGCATTACCCCATCTTCACTGAAGTGCTACAGCAGCGCTGTACATGCAGACAAGTCATTAGTGCAATAGCTGTCATCCTTTCCAGACTATTGTACTCTTTTATGGACTCTAATTTGTCTTATGTACTAAGGGTGTTATATATCGGTTAATTTATTAGTCGAGTAGTTGATGGAATTTCCATCGACTACTTGACTAGTCAATAGGCACTTGTACATTTCAAAGGAGGAATGTGGAAGAGCCCCCAGTGGGGCTCTTGTACATTTCAAAGGAGGAATGTTGAACTCTGCATGCAGCCCAGGGCCAGTGGAAGTCCTGCTGACTCCGGGCTGCACACGGGTGCCAGCTTTGAAATGTACAAGAGTCCCTAGGAGGGGCTCTTGTGCATTTCAAAGCAGAAGCGGCCTCATGGAGCCCGGGGTCAGCGGGGGACTCCCTGAGCTCCATGTTGTGATGCCGATTGAAATGCCATACGAAGCCCAGGGTCAGCTGGGGACTCCCCAGCTGATCTCAGGCTCTGCATGGCATTTCCCCAGAACCTGGGGTCAGCTGGCAAGTCCCCAGCTGACCCTGGGCTCCAAGCAGCACTGCCGCATTGAAACGCTGCCTCAGTGTTCCAAAGGGGCAGCGCCACACAGCTGATCCCGAGCTCAGCTGTGTGGCACTGCCACTTTGAAGTATCCCTTCTTCCCCCTCCTTTGTTGCCTCTATCTGATAGAGGCAGCTGGGGGGAGGGAAGAGAGGAGTAACTAGTAGACTGACTAGTCCTTAACATCCTTATTGTGTACCCCAAGTTTCATCTTACTTAAACTACTTGCTTACTAAATCAGACATAATACAAACCGTGTCACAGCCCACTATTACTAAAAAATGCTTACTTTCTCATTTTTAACCATATTATAAATCAACTGGAATATAAATATTGTACTTAAGTTTCAGTGTATTGTATATACGGAAGTACAAACAACTCATTGTCTGCATGAAAATTAGTCTCTACTCAAGTTACTAGTGTTTTTATGTAGCCTTTTGTAAAACTAGGCACACTTCTAGATGAGATAATGTACGCCTTAAAGGCCTCTGCTAATGTGCATCTGTACATGTACCCCTGAATGAGAACCACTGTCATAGTTCTTGTCAACTATTTGTGTACCAGGAACCCCACCCCCATCCTCTTTTCAGAATTCCTGCCCCATGTATCCGAAACCCACTTAGGAAAATGAGAAGGGCAGAGTGGTTGCAATGAACTGACTACAGATTGGTAATTTAAACAGGGAAAACACGTATTTGATGCACAGAAGCTGTAGAAATAAAACGAATGAAAATAATATTACAATGAATATAAAATGTGATCAACAACAATACTGAAAATGCATCGTTACAGAAATTGACCATCTGCCTTTGCATGAAATAAGGTGTTCTGGCTCCAGGCACTCCAACCCACAAAGGATATAGCAAAGGCGTGGGAGATGGGAGAAATGGGTTCCCAGATCTGGGCATCAGAAATGTTCAGTGTCATGGTCAAGAAAGGATACAAATTAGAGGTATGGAAAATAGTGTGGGGGAGAATGGCAAACTGAATGCTTCTATTTGCCTTACTTTGATGAGAAAACAAAAGGGGACAGCTAAATTAAGGGCATCACATTTAAAATATATTGATTTAAAAAATATATTTCTTTTTAACAAAACACTTAGTTCAGCTGTGAATTTTATTGCCAAAAGGTATGAGACTAAGATCTTAGATTCAGAAAAGCACTACCTGTCCATATGAATAACATCCAGAGTTATGCTGATAGAATTTAAAAAATGATGAAGCATATAAGCCTTCATGCCTCAAAGCAGACACCAACTGATGGGAGCGTGGAAGAAACTTCTATCAGACTATTCTTCCATAATTTTATGAAAAGGGATTTCTTTTGCACCTTCTTTTCTGAAGCATCTGGTTATAGCTAATGTCAGAAACAGGGTTCCTGATTTGGACTTCTAGTCAGATCCAGCATGGCAAATCCTATATGCCTCTGGTATATCTTGTGTTCTCTCACACAAACGCGGCATGATCTAGACATGGTTCTTGTGCAAGCCAATATACTATGAATTAATTCCTGGGACAAGAGCTGTAAGCCTGATCGGTTGTGCCAGGCTCTGAACACATCTGGCAAGTAGGGAATGCTAAGATATTTAGTTGGGGGGGAGGAAGAGACCTGAAAATGTAAAACTTCTCTCATGCCATTAATGACATCTGTCAGTAATTTCCAAGTGTCTCTCCTGCCATTAGTGCAGCTTGAAAACTCTCCTAACAGATCACCAGTATGGAGAGTACAGAAAGATCTACTCGATTAAGTACCTAATTGTTTTTTCTTTTAGAGTTGTGGGAAAACATGAAGAGGAGATTGTATTGTAACAGGCACACATTAAAAGCCTGAGACATACACATCTGTGAAGTGTAACCTTGTGGCAGTGTGCATTCCAACCACCATTCAGGTCAACAGTGGGAGTGTGGAAGGCAAATGGGGGGAAGGAGAATCAAATCAATATCTGACAAATGAAACCAGGTCATCGGCTATACAGGATACTTGCTATGAAGAAGGATTTTTTTAAAGCAAGAAAAAAATCCAACTCTGAGCCATTAGGAAATAGCTAAATGGGGGAGGAAAATCATACCTTATGTAGACATTACTTCTATCTGTGAAATGATCGTAGTACAGAATTCTGAGTAGCTACTGAAGAGAAATTCCATATAGAAAATCTGGCTTCAGAACTGACCTTGAACAGTCTGCTCTCTGCTTCCAAGAAGGAAGACAGCTGGCATCACACTTTCACAGCTCAGAGGCTTCCTGTTCTATAAACTGAGTCAAAGCAATTTTTGCAACTGCTGTTACGAAAGTGGAATAGTGGGGAGTGAGGGAGTTTGAAGAGTAAGGAAGGCTAAATCTGGGGATGGTGGCCAAGACCTATTTACACAGTTATATCCATCATACCAGTCTTGACATGTAGTATCGCCTCCATATCACAGATGGAGGAAACAAGGGTGCAGTGTTACGTGCTTTTCCCAGGATGAAAGTAGTAGTCCAGGTCAGAACCATGTTTTCGTGTGCAAAAACAATGCACAATTTAGACTCTGCTTAAACAAGTTTTTAAAAACAAGCTGTAGTTAAAACTTGCTGAAGTTAGCTAGTTTTAGTTCATCATTAACTTAAACTGCAGATTTGGTACGTTTGATACTCTGAAAAATATATTTTGAAAAGAGCAATATTTCATGCTTAAACAATACACTGACCATGCACAAGAATTATTTTCAAGCTGTTTTCCATACTCAATTCCCCATTCAGTCCAATTAACTTATTTTGCATAGGTTTCTGAGGAACAGGACTGCAGCTCCTCAAATCCCTCAGACTTCAGCATACTATTATATGAAGTCTGACTATTATATCACATGGCACAATAGATTTTACTTACACACTTCATTTCATGAGGATTCTTTTCGTGACTATACAGTAGTAGCTGTGAGCAAAGTATTCCATGTGCCTCATTAAAGGCCAGGATACTATGCAAATCCCCAAGCAAGTAGATTCTCTAATTTATATAGAAATCTGTATATAAAATGTACTCTGAAGGAGTTCTCTAGGACAGGACCATAGCATAGAATCACAGAATACTAGAATTGGAAGGGACCTTGAGAGATCATCAAGTCCAGTCCCCTGCTCTTATGGCAGGACCAAACACCATCTAGATCATCCTTGAAAGATGTCTGTCTAACCTGCTCTTAGGTATCTCCAGTGATGGAGATTCCATAACCACCCTAAGCAATTTATTCCAGTGCTTAACCACCCTGACAGTTAGGAAGCTGTTCCCAATGTCCAACCTAAACCTCCCTTGCTGCAATTTAAGCCCATTGCTTCTTGTCCTATCCTCAGAGGCCAAGGAGAACAATTTCTCTCACTCCTCCTTATAACACCCTTTTCGATACTTGAAAACTGCTATCATGTTCCCTCTCAGTCTTCTCTTTTCTAAACTAAACAAGCCCAGCTCTTTCAGTCTTCCCTTATAGCTCATGCTCTCTAGACCTTTAATCATTTTTGTTGCTCTTCTCTTAACCTTCTCCAATTTCTTCACATCTTTCTTGAAATGTGGTCAGAACTGGACAAAATACTCCAACTGAGGCCTAATCAGCACAGAGTAGAGCGGAAGAATGACTTCTCGTGTCTTGCTCACAACACACCTGTTAATGCATCCTAGAATCATGTTTGCTTTTTTTGCAACAGTGTCACACTGTTGACTCATACTTAGCTTGTGGTCCACTATAACCCCTAGATACCTTTCTGTGGTATTCCTTCCTAGACAGTTGCTTCCCATTCTGTATGTGTGAAATGGATTATTCCTTCCTAAGTGGAGTACTTTGCATTTGTCCTTATTAAACTTCATCTTATGTACCTCAGACAATTTTTTTTCTTTAACAGCTAACTCTTTTTGCCTCCTGGAAAAATTCTGTTTCTGTGACTGGAAGAGATAGAAATGTTAAGCTTTTGCACACTTCCAGGAATCAAAAAAGTGGTGTATAAAATGTTCTTTTTGGCTTGTTTAAGCTTCCTGTGCATCTCACACACAAATGGCACTGTAAAGGTGTTCATTCTGCAGCCTTCATCACAGCCAACGGAGGATTGCATTCATAGGATGAGGGGGAGTAATCTGAAACTGTACATTGATTTTGGACTTTCAATTGACACTCATGAGGAATGTGAATATTCCTAACTTAAGTCAATGAAAAGCCATAGCACCCCATCTCACCCACAGATATCTTTTTCAAGCCTTCTCTACACTAGCACTCTTCTTTTAAGCATTAGTGTAAACTATCTGAGTTCAAGCAGAGTAGATTGAGGCCACATCTTCAATTGCCACGCCAGAGATCCATCTTCTGGCACTGGATTTAGCAGGTCAAGTTAAGACCTGCTAAATCGAATGCTGAGAACGGCCCCAGTATTCTTGGCAGTCGCAAGGAGTAAGGGATTTATTTTTCCCTCTGAGCAATACTATGAACCAAAGGCTCTCGTACATGAACAACAGGATAGTTTGTACATGATTTCATATGGATTAAAACATAATTCTGAGAAAGGTAGCATTTTCCCTCAATGCTTTTCAATCCCTGAAGTTGTGTGGGCTAATGTATAATTTTTGGTGTTTTACATATTCACTTAGGTTCCTTTCAGCCTAAATATGCAAATGTTTGGAAAAATACTGGTTAATCAGACCATCTCTTTAAAAATGCCACTCGGCAGCAGAATTATCACCACCTACATGATGTACATAAGCTACCAAAAGCTGCCTATACCTTCTAAGAGAGGAGGAATACTGCTGCTGGACATGTATGGCTGTGTCCCTTTGTTTCATTAACATGTCGATCTGCTTCTGAAGACGTCTGTTCTCCTCTTCCGTCTGTTCTAGCCGGCTAAGGTCTGTATTGTGGCTTGCTATCTTCTCATTGTACCGTTTCCTTAATGCATCATAATCCTTTTTCACACCCTCTAGCTTGTCCATTGCTGTATCATAGAGTTTATTTAGTATCTCTGAGGATCCATTCTGTTTCATAACCTTCACAAGAAACAAAAGGACAATTTCAGTAAGAGGTACACATTAAAGTCTTTTCACTTTTTTAAAAATAATATGAATCTCTTAGGAGACATGTTAATATGTGACAACTACTTAATATTTTTTGCTTACAGCTACTCTTTAAGTTGCACTAGACCATTTTGAAATGTAAAGCTCTACATAGAAAATTCTTACCTTCAGGCTGGTAATACTCATATTCAGTAAATTTAAATGGGAAAATGTGACCATATCAAAACAATTTTTTTCCAATAGGACTATTGCTATACACAAGCAATCTAAATAAAAAAAGGTGTCAATAGTTAACTTTAATACATGGGTCTTAAAAAAAGTTAACCACCACAAGTAGATAAAAAGATAAACTTAATTTATTATGACTAGTTGAACATATATTGATGAAATGTGGAAAGTTATTAACTCCCAAATCGTAAAACGCTTCCCAAAACATAGCTGTGGAAGCTTGAGATAGCTAGAGGTGTTAAATTTAGATTAATTGGCTAACTGTTCAATTAGTTAATAAGGGCATCTGTGCTTTTGAAGTATAGCAATAGCCCCCTGGCTGTTGCTACACTTCAAAGGCAAAAGTGCTGTGGGGAGCACGGAGCCAGCCGGGGACTCAAACAGTCCCCGGCTGGCCCCATGCTCCCTGCAGCATTTCAAAGCAGCAGTGCCACATGGAGCCCGGGGTCTCCTCCACTGATTCCAGGCTCCATGTGGTGCTACCACTTTGAAGCACCTCCTCCTCCTCCCCCACCCCTTGCTGCCTCTTTGTGATAAAGGCAATGGGGGTTGGGGGGAAGAGTGGCTAGTTGTTCACATCCCTAGTGATAAGTTATTAATGCATCATTTTACAACTGCAGCAACAGTGGTGGTGGCTGGAGCCCTTTAAATTGCTACCGGAGCACCACACAGCTCTGAGGGGGAGGGATGGGGCGGGGTCTAGCACCACAGTATGGGCAGCTCTGTAGGCTGGCTGTCCCAGCCTCACCCTTTCCCCCCCGACCACTCTGAGGCTAGAGCCAAGGCTCACCCACACCTTGCCTGGGTCCTCACAGAAGCTGTCAGCCCTCCCTATGTGGGCCACGTCACTGTGCTGATCGGGCCTAAGGTTACGAACCACTGCCTTAGGCAGCAATTCAGAAAAGAACTTTAGCACATTCTTTTACCCACCCCTATTTAGGGGGGTGCATTTTTTTTAGTACTCAACTTCAACACGTTTGAATTTAAGCACAAGCTTAAGTGCTGTTACTGGGTAGGGATGTTTTCCTGAATTAGGCCTTGACCATAACTGAACTGTCTAAGAAAAACAACAGTTACTGAAAAAACAGAACAAGCGGTACTGAAAACAAGCCGAGCTCCCAGACAGAAGCAAACATTTTCTCATAGCCTCAAATGTATGGAGCCTCTTCTCATTGACAGTATGTTAAACAACTATCCAATAAAGTAAACTAAGAGAGAAAACACGAGGCCAAAGATATCAGGAATTTGGCTACATTTAAAATAAAGGCTCTAAAATGCAAATGGAATTTGCAGGGAAGAAGAGAGAAATTGCCACAAACAGGAAGCAGAACAAAAAAGACGATGTCCCATCCAGTGCCCCCCATATGAGGAAGAGTAAATAGGCCCAGCTGGACTCAAGGGTACAGCCATGGCAACGGAAAAGTTCATACATGAGCAGTAAAAACTTAAAGGTCAGTCAGCTGCTGTACAGGAAATCAATGGCAATTCCACCCCATAGAAGTAATTTGATCAACAATTCATGTTTCTCAAGCAGTTGGGCTGCTGTGTTTGGCAACAACCTGGTGATAGAGTGACATGTCAGAGAGACTGTCCAAAATTGCATCTGGATTAATCTAATTCTAAGAGACCAAGACTGAGATAAGATTTCTGGCTTTCCTTCAGGACAATATGATTCACAGCGACACAATTAGAAAAGGAGCCACGCACATTCGTCACTGTCTGAGCATAACCAAAAAACTCAGTTGGAACAGATAACAAAGTCTGCACAAACCTTAAAGCTGACTGACGTCTATCATAAGTGTTACATCACCAATTTACAGTGTGAGAAACTAAGGCACAGAAATACTAAGTAATTTGATCAAACTCGCATAGTGAGTCTGTAGTATAGGAGAACATGGAACATAAACCCAACCTCCTGTAGTCCTAGGAGTTTTACACACAAAGATGTATAGGAGAACCAGTTCAAGCAAACCTGATATCAAAGGAAACAAGCAAGATGAAATACAAAGAAAGTTAAAATAATAATTTAAAAAATCCCCATAAAAACATGGAAAACACCTCTCAGTATTTGTAGTTTATTGTGACTTTTACACCCTTCAAACCTGGCAAGTAATTATTTATGTTTGCATAGACTTTGGTTCTAAAGCTTAATCATTTGACTTAAAACTTTGTCTTGTGAATCTGCCCACAGAAAATAGGTAGAGCAGCCTATTTAGCCATTCAACATGTTACTGTAACTGTTCTAACTAAATGATCACTTTTCTGTATATGAACCATGGACTAAATGCCACTTCCAAGTTGTTTTTAGTTCCAGCCCTCCTGTCCATTTTTCTCCATAGCACGTTTACTACATTTAAAAAAAAATCACCTTGGTGTTGAGGCTGCTTAATTGTTAGAAACATCCATTCTTTTTTAAAGTTTGAAGTCGAAAAACATTAATCAACCTGTAGCATTGTTCTAACTGAATAGTGTCTGTGAACCTAAATAACCAAACTTTGTTCAATCATTCCCCTAACCTTTAAAGGTGTCACTGGGAGAAAGAAAAACTGCCACTCATTTTTTGGGATACTTTCCAAATATAAACTGAGTCTGGACTTTTGCATGCCCATAGCTACTCCCAAGAAATACCTTTAGGGACTAATGTCATTTTTTTTTTAGCAATTTGCTTTGCTCTCTCTTTGAACATTAAAATGTACCTTTTCTTAATAAGGTATTTCTGGTTTATAATATAACTCAGTTTATGTAATTTCTAACTGCTGGGAGGGGTGTGTGTGAGAGGTTGTGCAGGCCTTCCTTCACACCAAGGAAGGAGGCAAGCTTTATATAGTTTTGGGTTTGTACCCCAAAAGCAGGAGATGGGGGGAGAATTTGAGTATCTGGGGGCTGCAATAAGTTCCTTAAACTGAATCTTCCCAGAGCTGATCTCAGTGTCTGTATTTTGTGCAGCTGGGGGAGGCCCTGCCTGTCAGCTTTGCTAGAAGAGGCCTAAGTGTCTGGCTGGGCAATATAAGGTTCAAATGGGGACCAGGCTGGGCCGAATAGGCTGACTCAGTGGTATTTCACCACTTCAGGTGACGTCCCAGGGGTCCTGACCCATCACACAGGCACTTAGTGATACCTTGAAGGTTTATTTAACATCTACCTTTGGCTGACTATGGGGAGTTTAAAACAATGAATTTTCTAGGTGATAAGAATCCATATTTTCTAGGTCTAGATCATCTAGGCATACACGAGAAGATCTATATTACATGAAAACAATGTCATTTAACAGATTTACCTTGTTTTGTTTTCTCAGTGCATCTTGGCAAATGTTTTCATGTCTCTCTCAAGGCGTCCCTAAGTCTAACTTATCTGTAATGTCTAATAATGGTTCTTTTGCTTTCCTACTCTCCCAAGTTTTCCCTTTGCACAGTGTTTTCTCACCATCTCTCCATTACCTAACAAAGAAAAATTACCAAGGAGAGATAGGAGTTATTTAAGTTAAGCACCAATACAGACAAAAGAACACATATCATCTGGACATAAACAACTTTAGGATTGAAATCAGACAA
This sequence comes from Rafetus swinhoei, assembly GCA_019425775.1. Classification (NCBI taxonomy): domain Eukaryota; kingdom Metazoa; phylum Chordata; order Testudines; family Trionychidae; genus Rafetus; species Rafetus swinhoei. The sequence goes on along the minus strand of CM033447.1, from coordinate 65,695,871 downwards.
AGGTTTCTAACCATCAGAGAGAAGTTCTGGAACAGCTTTCCAACAGAAAGTGGGAGAAATAAAACCTGACTGCCTTCAAGAATGAACTTGATAAGTTTATGGAGAGGGTGGTTTGATGTGAATGTCTACAAAGTCATGGAGCCCATCTGCAACTGCTAGCAGCAAATAGCTCCAAGGGCTGAAGATAGGACACTCCATGAAGAGCGCTCCAAGTTACTAAACAGAACTCTTTCCCAGATGTCCGGTTGGTGGGTCTTGCCTACATGCTCAGGGTCTGGCTGCCTAATTTGGGGTTGAAAACCAATTTCCCCTCTTCCCCAAGGTGAGACCATGAGTTGTTTTATTGCCTTCCTCTGTAGCAATGGGGACAGGTCACTTGCAGGTTAAACAGGTATAAATGGTGGATTCTTTGTAACCTGCTTTATACCATGATTTGAGGAAGTCAGTAACTCAGCCAGAGGTTAGCACAGGGCTGAGCAAGAGCCTGTCAGCAGGCTGATCTGGCCACATTAAGCTCTTTCATCTGGCTCTGCAGCAGCTCTTGACCCTGCCTCCTAATGCACTGCCTAGGAGCCGGGGAGGCGTGTATCCTTTCAACTGCTTCTATTTCAAGGGCTTGCACCTCTCCCGCAGCTGCTCAGCAGGCACAACCCCTTTAAATAGCAGGAGTTGAAAGCGCTCACACCTCCCGGCCCCACTCATGCATTGCCTGGTTGCCACAGGGGAGGTGCAAGCCCTTTCAACTCCTGCTATTTAAAAGCTCTGCCCCTCCCACCTGAGGCCCTGCCCCTTCCAGGGCAGCCCGTGACCACTTCAAAATTTTTTCAAATGGTCCCCCTTTAAATACTATCGCCTGCCCCTGGGTTAGGGGTCTGTTACGGAAGTGGGTGGGATGAGGTTCCATGGCCTGCAACAAGCAGGTGGTCAGACTAGGTGATCATGATGGTCCCTTCTGAGAGAGTCTATTCATCTCTTCGTCCTTACTCCATCTCTCAAACACACTGTTCTCTCCTTTCCCCAAATCCAATCATACATAAACCTCAATCCACCCCCTTCCTCCTCTTTGCACACCCCCCATGCCAAAATTCCCCTCTTTGTCCTATTGTGCTGTAAGACACTTCATATTGCAGATCCAACTTTGCAGGGCTAGCAGGTTTTCAAAGTAAGATGATTTTGCTAATTAAAAGACACTAGAGATATGGAGTTACGGAAACAAGAGACAGGTAACCACACACAAAATCAATTTTAGAGAGTCGTTTATCAGAGAACAATGATAATTAAACAAGCACGTTACCACTGGGTTTTAAATGGCAATTAGGTGCTTCGCACTGTCAGATTTTTGATGCATAGGAAAAATTACCGCAACTGGTAGAAAGAAAGGTAAGTGGTCGGCCAGCCTAACAAGGCTTTATATTCCTTGAAAACATTTGTTGCTCATAGCATTCATTCCAAGAACCGCAGGCTACCTGCTGTTGCTGACTGCGAAGGTCTGTTATTTCTTTCTGATCCTCATCGTGAAGTCTCTTCATTTCCTCACATGACTGTTGGAGATGGTTATGCTCTCGTACCAACTGAGTATTCTTCCTCTTCAAGGTATCCATGTCCTCCTTCAGCTGCGACTGGTCACTCAGCAGTCGACTATGCAACGTACTGGAATGCCACAAAGAAAGAGCACTTATATTGAAACTTTCCAGCAAGCCCGCTTCATGCCGATGCACTACTGCACATCAATCCAAGATGACATTTCAAATTTTAAAAGGCAGACATTAAGTAATTTCTTCGGCTCTGAATATTCTAAATGTCACGTGCATGTAAATCCCACTGAAGACAGACAGCACAACCAGAGACCTTCTGGAATTAAAAGCCATTTGCCAGCACTGTGCAACGTTAAAACAGACACACTTATGCAGAACAAGGATAGTCTACTGGGATAGTAGTGTATTTCAACAAAGAAATTGCTAAACAGATACAAAATTGATGGCCCTAGGCATAAAAGATTTTCCAGGCAAAATAAATTAGCCTACATATTCAACACACTTGAACAAAAGAAAACCATACAATATCAAAGAATAAGGCATCAATGGAGTAGAAAAAGGCTTTCTGCTTATTTACTCCCCCCCCCCCCCCCAACCCCCCCCCCCCAAAAAAAAATATTTTTGGGACTTTCCAAACCAGTAATGCTACCAATTGTTATTCCAAATTATGTATACCGCTTGTAATAGCGGACATATGTCTATTTAAATTTAAAAATCACAACTACGTCATATTTCTGAGGATATAATTCAAACAGTAATTCCATGCAATAGGCCAGTGTTCAAGCAGATTCCTGTTGCAGCAGACCAAGTGATAGAATAAAAATGGTATTAAGTTGCAGTTTAGAGTCAAGATGTGGACGTGACAGATTTTATTGTTGAAACAGATTCAGAACTCATTCTCACACCTACCAGGGGAACTGTTTAAAGTCACTATAATAAAACTGCTGTTGCCTGTATTTTGTCTTCCCCCCCCCCCAATGGCTTAAATCCAATTTACAGTTAAAAAAAATCTGTTGAACTGTTCTATTGTAAGTGCTCTTTGTACACACACCCCCTTCACAAGTAAATGACTGAGCTACATGGCCTGTCCTGTGGTAGACATACCAAAATAACCCAAAAGAGTTTACAGACCTCATCCAATTTAAAAAGGTAGCAATAACTCAAGCAAAAAAAAATGAAGCCTTTGATAAATTATGTTTTACAGGACTACATATATACAATCCTTACACCTGGGTCTGATTGATCTCAGCATCTGCTACTCAGACTTGACTTAGATGGTAAATTCTTTGGGGGCAGGGATGTTTTTGTCTTGTTTGTACAGCACCTAGTACAATGGGGGTCCTTGTCCATGACTGGGGCTCTTAGATGCTACTGCAATGCAAATACATACTTATTACCATGTTAAAATCAACCTTGACTCAAGAGCCCCACCCTCTCTCTTCCAAGAATAATTCATAGGACAAGTACAATGTTTATGCATAGACTTCAAAATTAGGTATCTTGGATTAGACATCCAAACTCACTAGTTACTTGAGAACACTGGCCAACCTCGGTAAAAGTTTTGTTGAAACCAGGGTGGTGCAAAACTTTGAAGGTTTCCTAGATAGTTACAAACTTATCAATTTTGCATGGTGCACCATTAGAAAACAGTAACCTCAAAGCTACTTCCAGCATTATGTTTTTCCTCTGTGCTGATTAAAAATTAGAGTGGTCTAAGATCATGTTCATGTCATGTTCATTCTTGCACCACTAGGTGGTCTGAAGTTTAATTACTGATCACCATTAGAGCTAGAAGCAGATACTGGCAACTTCTCCCCCCATAACTTCACATTTTTCACAAGTGTTTGCTGGTGCTCTAACTCTGCTCTCAAAGTATCAAAACTCCCACTGATTTAAATGGGAAATGGAGTCAGGGCAATGCAGAGCCCATTTAAAAATCCAACTTCTTATTTCTAGACTTGTCCGGTCACCAAATACCTGATTTTAATTACACTTCAGTTGCTAGTTTTGGCTCACACTACTCCACTGAAACACAAATTCATTCCTGGCTTTAGAAGTTACGATTAAAAGATCCCTGAAGATAAAACCCAATGCTCTTCCCATTCTGAAATCATACAAGTCCACCTTTCACAGTAGGTGAAATAAATAAAACAAAATCCTTTGACTGTAGAAGTTCACAATATCTTGCATTTAGAATGGTAAGAAACGAAAGATGGTGGCAAGAATCATCTAATTTACAATTGGCATATTTTAAAAGATCCATTACCTCATGATCCAACAGACGGAAACTTTTCTGGCAGACTAATACTACTCCTTAAGTTACTAGTAAACTTGTATAGGCACTGCTCCTGAACCAGCATAGAGAAAGAATTGTTTTCACCCCTACCTTTTTTGAGTGTTACTTACTGATAAAAATCTGCCTCCTTGGCTGCTTCTTCACATCTTTTTAGTGTCTTGGTATGTTGATTCTGTAGAGACTGTAGGTCTGACATAGCTTTCATACACTGGATCTTCAATCTTTCATAATCATGACTTGGTTTTGGACTAGGCCTGCCACAGAAGGGAAAAATAAAACCAGACTTCAATTATTACATCAGTGGAGCTATTGTGAAGTGACTATCCAGTTAACAACAAGTAATCACTCACATTGTTTTAAGAAATTACACTATTTAGAATCTATTACGGTGACAAATTACATTATTCAAGGACTGACCCTGCATCTGTTGCTTTTTCTTCCCCTTCATGCTTCTGACGAAGTGAGCTGCTACTCACAAAAGTTTAGGCCGTATACAATTGTTACTCTTTAAGGTGCCACAAGACTCTTTTGTGTTTTTCCTAAAAAAGACTCCCCCAGCTATCTCTCTGAAAATTGTGCCCATAATATTTAAACACCTCAGGCTTGAATTTATTCATCCTCAACACCCCTACAAGGTAGAGATATTAAATTTAGATGAATGAACTAACTGATTTAGTTAGGATTAGTCCTGCAGCCCCCTGCCCAAAGGACTCGATGACCTCCTAAGGGCTCTTCCAGCCCTGGTATTCTATGAATCTATGAACTAATTGAATGGTCGATGGGATTTCCACTGACTATTCGAATAGTCTATAAGGGTGCCTCCGCCTCTGAACTGTAGCAAGAGACCTGTCGGGCTCTTGCTACATTTCAACAGTGAAAGCTCTGCAGGGATCGCGGGGCCAGCAGGTGACTGGCCCCGCACTCCCTACAGCCAATGGGGCTCTTGTACATTTCAAAAGCAGAATCACAGCAGAAGCGGAGACTGCTTCAGTCCCCGCTTGTGCCATTTCGTGCTGTGCCTCTACCTTCTTCCGCCCCCCTGAGACAGTGCTGGGGGAGAACCAGCTTTTAAGCCAGCTCCCCCCAGCATCGACTCCTGTTCCCCCCATTGTTGCTTCTGATAGAGGCAGTGGGGGGGCAAGGGGAAGGGAGGGAGCAACTAGTTGCATCACCAGTTGACTATCCAATAAGCATAAGCTTATCCGACAGTCAACTAGTCGGTTACTTCCCTACTTGAGGTAGAAGTATTTACCCTGTTTTGACCAACTAGACATGGAAGCACAGATATACCAAGAGCTTGTCTACTCATGTAGGGCTCCAGGGCTGTGATAGCGATGATGAGGGAAGAAGCCCCTCCATAAACGCTGTAACAATAGCTACACCGGGATTTGGGTTGGTGGAACTGCATCACTTGGGGATTATGTTTGTTGCATAAACCATGGCCAGGTAACTTGCCCAGGGTCATACAGGCTCTAAGGTAGAACAGGGAACTGAATGAGGCTCTGTAGCATGTCAGGTTACACCCTAACCGCCACTAACTACACAATCTCTCCTCTACACACTCTCACTCGAGCTGTAACTATTAAAAATGATTTCCATTAAGAAGAATTCAAATTTACATGACGAACCGAGATAGATTAAATAGGATTTTACATCCCTGTTAAACATAACATTTAACTGGTAAAAAAGTTAATATTTCAACAGGATCCTGCAGGCAGGGGGGCTGCTCCAGCAGAGTCGAGCCCACCGCACAGCCTGCTGCTCCGGGCAGGGCGGGCCTGCTGCAGGTGGGCACTGCTCAGGGTTAGCTGGACCTGCCACACCACATCCCAGACGGGGAGGCTGCTCCAGCGGAGCCCACTACACTGCAGGTGGGTGGGGAGCTACTCCAGCCAGGCCAGAGCATTCCCCTCCCCTCCTTCCCTGTGACATGGCAGGCCAGCCGGGCCACCAGTTAACTGGTAAGCATCACCTGGTAAGGTGACATCCCTAAAGCTGAATACCTCTCCCAAGTACAAGAGCATTATTTTACTGAATACAACTTCCCTGCTACATAGATCAGTCATAGTTGACTGGGTTAGCTTGCCAGCTTGTTCTCCTGAATAAATTTCAAATGGGTTCCAAAAGCATGCATCTGTGACAACATAATTTATCCATTGAATTCATGCTGCTAAATTCAACATAGTTTTGAAGTATTATGATCATATTTTAAGTTATTGCAAATAGATTATATATAGGGTTGCCAGATGGTTTCAACAAAAATACCGGACACACTTGACATTACATCACAATCTACATTACATCTTATTTAGAAAATACCGGACATTTATATTTTCTCAATTTGTTTCCCAAACAGAAAGCTCAAATACTGGTCTGTCTGGTTCAAAACCGGACACCTGGCAATCCTAATTATATAAAGATATCAGACTCCAATTTAACTATGTACAGAGATTCTTCTACTAAATACTCTGGGTGTTTTATTTTATTTGCATAAAATATCCAGGATAATATACCAAAAAAAAAAAAACAAAAACAAAAAAAAAACCAAAACCACACACACCACCAGTAATAGCCTCTAATGAGATATGCAAACTACAAGCCATTTTAAATCAAGATGACTTCAGAGGCCAGAATTAAAAATTGTTCCAGAATGACTAGATAAAAACAACAAACAAAAACAGTTACAATCATTTGGCTAGCAATTGGACTCATTTGTCATGAACTCCCAGCCCTTATATTTACTGAGCTAAGAGGCAATGGGAAGTCATGTGAAACTCTACTAATTTTAGTGTTGGTAACAAACCAAACTAGCAGGATTTTGTCCTGTTTGGCCCATTAAACATTTGTAGAAACTCTAAATTCAACTCTTTGCGGTCTCTGGATAACCACAATGTTTTTGCAAGACTGAATTTGCTGGTTTCACAATGAAACTTTTGATAGTTAGTCACATGATCTGTCTCCTGGGTCCCCTAAAAATCAAACAAGCCTCCTGGCAATGAAGAGAGCTCAGTGAAAGTCACTTCTCTCTCCTTCTGAACCTGTTTAGTCTCCTATCAAGTTTGCTCCACTGCCAGTTCAGAGCACATTTCCCCATCCCCCAAATGCCACCACTCAGCCTGAAAAGTAATCTGGGTTCTTTCTGCTTCACGCATACAAATGGCAGTAAGGATTCTGGAACTGAAATTTAGCTGGCAGCTCGTGTGATGAAGGAGAATGGAAGTGGTCTTTACACAGCTGCCATGGTAAGAGTAGTAAAAATAATGTACTAATCATGTAACATTCACAGACTCACAAAGAGTCTATGAGCAATACTATTGTACCTTTTTATTTTAATTGATTTTTGTAAAGAACGCAGCTGTATTTGGGTTGAAGAATTCATAATAGTGAGCAATTGTGCCCCAGCATGTAACCCCCCCCTTCCAAACATAAAACTGGTCTTTGGAACAACCTTCTTGCCTGACAAATTGTAACAGGCATTTCAAACTAAATGACATATTACAGATGAACTTCCAATAGAGAAATCAGACTTCCAAGAACATTATTTTCACATGTTCGCCTCTCAAAAACGCCAACTGGCAGAATACCCCTTTATTAATAGTGCTGTATGAGTTATCATTATCAACTGTTAAGAGAGTATTTCCCTCTCAAAATGTAATCCAAGCTACTGCAATTATCCACCCCCATGACAGACACATTCAGAACCCAAGTATGACTTAAATGAGGCTTTAGGGTGAAATTATTGAAAGCAGACACCATCTGTCCAACGGAGTAATTAAAATGATGTTAACTGAAACACAGTTTAAATCCCAGTGAATACACTATGTTTATTGAGTGCCATCAGCACATGCTCATATTAAGCTTGTAATCAGACATGTTCATTTGGCAAAGTATTTCAGTGTGAGAGATTCAATCAAAAGGCAACTGATAAACCTCTCTCAAAGGAAAACAAATATTTGTTTCACTCTCAAGTAAAGAAAGAATGGAGAAGTATACCTTGAACTCAGCTGAAGTGAATATTAAAAACCTTATGTTATTTCCAGCTGAGTCTTATAAACAGACACAAATATTGTAGTGTAGACACTAATGTACCTACTGAAAAGGTGGAGCTAACAATAACTAGCACTTGTATTCTCGATAGTGGATCCAAGTGTAACTAGAACAATGTTCTACACTGTCAATTTAGAGGTTTAAGCCCCACTAACAGAAGGCAATCAAGATGAAATTATACTGTAGATTAAAAAATCCCAGATCAGCCTATTACAGCAATACACAGCCTTTAAAATCAACATAGCCGTCAGCTCTGAGTTCAGATCTGAGGAATTTTACTTTGCCCTAAAATTGCAGAACTGTATTCCCTAGTGTAGGGAAATTATTCTAGCTGAAGACATAGTTGTTGTATTTCACAGAAATGTCACAGTTTCAAAACATTTAAATAAATCTATATATCCAAAATCTAAGAATTGTGGGTCAAATCCTGTTACAAACTGATCAACCACACACGTCATTTGGAACCAGAAGTGCACAATCAGGCGTAGGGATGTGAATGGGTAACTGTTTAACCAGTAAACATTAACCTTACTGGATGATGCTTCCCGGTAACCTGTTAGCTGACAGCCCCCATGGGGCCAGGGCCCAACAGCCCCCACCCATGGGATCCTGCTTAATCGGATAACCAGTTACACATTAACTGATTAAACAGGATTTTATATCCCTCATCAGGCAGAAAGAGACAGGAGAAAAGACAGCAAACACATTTAAATTAAGATGATTAAAGACGCATTTTTCTTCTGTACAAGTTTCAAAGCTGTATTAAAACAACATGCAGTTGCAAACTTTTGAAATAGCAATCATAACACTTCGTTCAAAGTTACAAACAACTTCCATTTCCAAGTTGTTCGTAACTGAGGTTCTATTGTATAACCATCACCAACTCCCGATATTCCAATATTACTCCCCTTGGTGTACATCAGGGCAAGATTGGGATCGGCACTTGTTAAAAGGTCACAGTAACAAGGAAATACAAAACTAAGGCTATGTCTACACTGGGAAGATTTGGCGACGAAAGTGCTGTCGACATGCAAAAGTCTTCAAAAGTGAAAACTGGTCAAACCAGTTTTTCTGCCTCCCACTCTCAACAGTTTATCGACACGTTATTAGCTATCCTGTCGATAGATCAAGCAAAGCAATGTGGGTAAGCATCCCACAGTGCACTGTTGTGGCAAGTCAGAGCTGATCCCTGCGTTTCGTAGCTCTGTCCGTACTAAGGAATGCCGAAGCAGCACAGCTGTCTCTCCAGCCCTTGTCCTGCAGCAGCAGTCGGCCTGCTGCTGTATTCCTAGCAGAGCAGAACAGAAACATTCCAATGAGTTGCTCTTTGTTCCCCAATGGAACAGCTCATTCAGGTGTGAGATACTTTCCCGAGTTTTCAAAGGGGAGGGGTGCATGCATGCAGAGCAGCAGAGATCAAAAACACTGAGCAGAGGCATCAGGGCAGGCATTGTGGGATACAATGAGAGAAGATAATGGATATTTGCAAGGCTCTACTTACAAAGCCAAGGCCCAACCCTACGGACCTACAAAGATCCATGGGTGTTTTGCACAGGGCAGGACTGCAAAATGGAAAATAAAAGTAACATGACAAATATTATCAAGTGTTTTTGTTTTTTGGTTTTTTTTTGTTTTTTTAAGAGAGAAGTCAACTCAACCTGTTAATTTCTGAAATACCTTCAATTGTTTGGAAGCTAGTACCTATCAGGGATGTAAATGGTAACCCAACTGGAGCAACTCCCCACCTGCCCCAGGCAGGGGCTGCTCCAACCCCGCAGGGCCAACTGCAGGCAGGACCAGAGCAGCCTCTGTGTGTGCCAGAGCAGCCCCCGTCCGCGGTAGGCCTGGCCCCTTTGCAGCAGGTTACATGCTGGCTCCCCGGGAGGGGGGAGCCGGTTACACAGCCTGCAGCGCATGTAACGGCTAGCATTCTTAGCAGTTACGTGGTTATATTTTTCAATGCCTTTTACATCCCTAGTACCTATCCCTTTTCTATACAGGCTGTTTCAACAGTGACCAGCCACGCTATTTCTTTTTAAAAAGTTGTTCTTAAGACTATTAAAGCTTACAAATATATTTTCCAGTGCACACACTTCCTGCAGCTAAAGCAGTGGGTTGATTTCTTGTTCAAAAAAAGAACACACTTTGGCACTCTACAAGCCCAAAAGAACCTTATAATAATATCCTGACTTGTATTACAAGAAACTGTTATAAAAAAGTCAGGCAGCCAAATCCTTAAGTCAGGCAATCTCCATCTGCTTCAAATGGGAGTTCTGCATAATTACGGAAGATGTAAAAATTTAACAACAACTTCAGGATTTGGCCAAGTGATACACAAAAATGCTTTGGAGATGCTGAGATGGAATCTATGACAGAATGTGTTGAATGCTCGTTAAGTCAGTCAGCACTCCCCGGGAGATAGGTAGAATGGCTGACTCAACTCCAGTTCAATGGTTCAAATCTTGGCCACTGTCAGAGAGACTGAAAGTTCATAGTTAAGAGTCTTGTTTCTGAACTCCAGCTGGCAAAGACCCTCTCACAATAGGCCCCAAACCTGACAGATGGGGAAACCAAGGTGCAGACTAAGATTTGCCTCATGTCTCCCAGAAAGCCTGTGCAGTGCAAATGCACTTCAGCAGCAGTGGCCATGGGACTAATTTACTCTAGTGCAGTGGCTCTCAAACTGCCGCCGTGGCCACCATTCAAGTGGGCCATAGTTCAAGGCTCAGCACCTTCCCCTGCAGCAGGGAGCCTATGCTGGCGCTCCACCCTGGCCTTCTGTCCCCTGTGAGGTTGGAGCGCCAGCATCAGCTTACTGCTGGGGGTGGGGGAGAAAGCCCTGAGCCTTGCCATGGCATCTGGCTTGCAGGGGAACAAGCAGCTCCACATGCTGCCACTCCTCCTCCCCTCGGCTGGGAGAACCGTAGCGCATGGACATGCTGCCTAGAGGCTTTCCCCGATGCTTCCATTGGCCAGAATCATGACCAATGGGAGCAGCAGGAGGCGGTGCCTGGGACGCAGCGCCTGGGAGCACGATGCTTGGTAAGAACCTTCCCCCTCCATGACCCTGCACCCCCAGCCCACTCCTGCACCCTCCCTCCTGGAGAGTCGCTGCAGCCTCCCTTGCTCTTGCACCCTCCTCCTGGCCAGACTTCACACTCTCACCCCCTCCTCCACCCAAAACTCCCACCCAGAAACCAACTCCCAGCCTGCTGCAGCACCCTACCTCCCACCCACATCCCTAACCTGCACCCCCACCCTTATCCCACTCTCTCAGCCTCCTCCCACAATGAATCCCTCATTTTTTTACCCCAACCCAGGCCTCTGGGCCTCACAAAATCTACTAATCCCAGGACCTCAGAAGAGTTCACCTGGCCTGTGGGAAACCCTGAACCTTCCCCTCTCTCCTCCTCCATTCTCACCCCCCCATGGGGATGGAGCACCCGGGGAGTTAGGTGTCTCAGTTGGGGGCCACATTAGTGAGCGTTGGGGTTTGCCTCTCACTTGTGTGATTCCTGACTGATTTCTCTGTGAATCAGTGCCCCCAACCCAAAAAAGGTTCCCCCCGCGCCATAAATAAAGACAATGTTGAAACCTTTTGTTTTGAATATAAATTAGTATTTTACTTTATTTAAAACAAAGTTTGGTAAACTAACTTGATAAAGTTATGGCACTTAATCTGTTCAGTTATTTTGATTTTAATTAATAATACTTCCACTTACCAGTTATATATGCCCCCTTACGATATAGCTCCAGTAGCACATTATGAATAATTTAGTATTTAAGGTATTTAGAGCTAAGCAAAGGCATTTTGTCATCATGGCTGGTTGGCTGGTGGTCCCCAGAAAGGTTTGCGTTAAGCAGGAGGGCCACAGACTAAAAAGTTTGAGAACCACTGCTCTAGGGTTCAACATATTTCCTTGACAAGTACTATAACTAGCCTTGGTGGAAAATACCTGTATACCCCTCAAAACCATTTTTCTATATAATCACATCCTCGCTCCTCCAAAATAAACCAACCCTTTCCCCATCCCTGCTCACCTCCCTTCGGGACCCCACATTCATAATGCTTCCCACTTAATATTGGATTGTTAAACAGCCTCCCCCCTCCCCCCTTTCAAATTAAAACAAAAAAATATTGGGGTGTCCAATATTACTGAATGGAAAATTGCATATTAATAGTGTGCTGCACCCACAATCAGTATATGCTTTCCCCCCGGCCCCCTGACGCACACCTTTTCCTACAAGAGATTTTATGCTGGGCCATACTTCTAGGCAGGGCTCTCTTTTGCCCTTCTCTCACAAAACTCTGGCTTCTTCTTTAACTCCCACAAGGAATGTCTTGGAGCATGCTCTGCTCCTTGGCTTCCTCTCCCTTGCTTTCTGAGCACAAGCAGCTCCATCCATTCTGTCCACAGCCTTCCCTCTCCCTCCTCAAGAGAAAAACTGCAGGTAGGCAGCTAAGACTTCTTCACCCTCCTCTCCAAGAAAGACACCAGTGACTAACTCTAAAAAGCCCACTCACTTTGGCCAAGTGATTTTGCAAGTGTTTTATATACTCTGCTACCAAAACTCTTGAAGTAGAAGAGCTCTTCACCCCTGTCTTTCTAATCCAGGGCTACTCAACTTTGGAAGCCCTGGGGGCCACAATGATTCTCATTGTACATGCCAAGGGCCGCAACTTAAGTGTGGTTGCCTATACATGCAAATATATATGCAAATATATGGAAATAGTTTATTTCACATTGACCGGCATGAATACAAAGATTAAGGCAAAATTACACAACACCGAGGCCCCATTTAAGTCAGTTCTACTGATATTAATAAAATGGAATATTTACCTGATTTCCACCCATATGACAGCACTTTTAATGAGCAATGACAATCCAGGAATTTAACTAAAATGCATATCAACACAAGACCATTATACTGACTCACCACTGAGGAGCGTGTTCCCAGTGGAGGCCATATTCAGAGGATCCCACCTGCGGGCTGCATGTTGAGCCCCACGTAAACCCAAACCGCACCGTGGGCCGAAAACAAACGGGCTGTGGGCCGCATGTGAAGTAGCTCTGTTCTAATCATTAGCTCAGCAATGGACCATAATAGATAGCTCTTAAGCCTACATGTGGCCACCCAGTTTTCCCTGAGGATCCCAAGAAAAAGTTCGGAGAAAAACGTTCCGACGTTCCCAGAAGACAATAGTAGTAGGTCCCTTGTAAGACCCCTGTGGTAGGTCTCTGTTCTCCTCCGCCCCCTCCTCTCCCCCGCCTGCCCCGAAAACTACAAAGCAAGTGGTAAGAAGAGACATTTACGACTATGGAGAAGACGCTTATGTCCAATGACAAATGAATTTCCACGAACTGGAGTGGTGCCAATGCCCATTTGAAAACAACCGCAAAATAGGTTTGAAAAAGGCCCTACTTTATAAGCAAGACAGTTGTCTTCTGTTGAGGTAAAACCCAGGAACTACAAAGCTATATCTTTTCATCATCCATATAAGTCGGCAATAAATACTAGTGCTACTCCGGGAGTAGCAAACACATTTTACAATCTATTCGCTAACCTGTTTTAATTGCAAGAGGGAGTCCATCTACATCATGAAAACCAAAATGCACACAACACTCTTTCAAGACACGTGTTCACATTATATATTCATATTATATTTGTACCTGCAGTCATCGAAGGTTGATCCAGGAGATGAAAGTGCAAGGCGCTTGCGTAACTCATCCCTCTCCCGTGTAACTTGGCGGAGCTGAAATAAAATAGTCTCTAGTTTCTCATTCATCTGCCTTGTGTCTAAGACAGGTGGGGGGGAAGATGTTTTGCCTGTTGTACCTGTTAAGAACAGAGACATTTGGATTAGATTGTAAAATCAGACTAGGGCTGTGAATGGTTAACCAATTAACTGGCAAGCCTCAAACGACTAACCAATTAAAGGGGATTTTACATCTCTCTCAGACGTGAATAATTTATTTTCATTATTACGAGCTAGGCTAAATAGATACAAACCATGACTACATCTTTTGGTGTAATCCTTGTTTTAAAAACCACCCAAGCTACTGTCCTGCATGCTGGCTCATGAGGAGCACCAATGATTTCACTGAGTATGTCTACACAACAGTGTTATTTCGGAATATCTGAAGTTATTCCAAAATAGCAAAGAGCGCATCTACACTAAAAGCCTATTTCAAAATAACATCAACCTAGAGGACTTATTACTTTGACTCCTGTAACCCTCATTTTACGAGGAGTAAGGGAAGTCAAAGGAACAGTGTTCATCCTTTGACTTCCTGCTGTGTAGACAGCGCCTAAAGCTGAGTTAAGCTATTTCGACTCAAGCTATGCGACTGACATTGCTAAAGTTGCATAGCTTAATTCAATTTTAGCCCTGCTATATAAACGAACCCTCAGACTCTGACCAGGTGCAGACTGGTTTGCAAGATGGAGGCCCTTACTTACTTGGCAACAGAGTCACCAGCAAATCAAGGTGCTAGAAGTAACAAGAGCCTTTATTTACACTGGATATTTGCCCCCACTGCTGACAGTGGTTTGCAAATCCTTACTATGGGCAAAGCCATTACTGACAACAGTAAAGCTTATTGCATAGTTGAAACTGGAGTAAGGTCTATCAGTGCTCACAACAGCTTTGTTAATCTACACAGTAAACAGCAATAATGCGGCTATTCCAAAAGCCACCCACATACACACTTACCCTAACTCTGTACATTCACTGGTTTGCAAAGTATTATAATTGACTCTCCTTTTAAAACAATGTGACCTTTAGATAACTATTTGCCTTCACTGAAGATGTAGGATAAACTCAAAGTAAAACATGGAAAGCCAGAGAGAGATTTGAGAGTCTCTCAAGCTTCACTCAATCAGCTGCTGCCAGGACAGAATCCATAACCAAACACCAAGAACTAAGATGGTACAAATATCCATGAAGACATTGAGCATTATTTAATAGCACTGACACTCAAAAAGAAACTGGAATGTAATAATGAATTCAATACCCCAGCAATTCAATATCCCGTGACACATCACAACAGATTAAACCAGTACACTTCAAATACTATTTTAAAAAAATATATAAAGGTACATATGCAAGGTATCTTGCACTACATTTTAAATGTCATTTTCTAAAATGAGTTAATCACATATTTATCAAGCTGAACTACATGACAGCTACCTGGATGAATTGTCACACATTAAGTTTATATGACTGAAACCCTTTTTTTTTTTTTTTTTAATTTAATTGGTATGTATTCTTTCAGACAGCTAACACTCATCCATCAGGTCACTGTAAGAAGAGGTTAACTTCCAGCCAAGACTTAATGTGAAGTATTTTGTTTCAAAACATCCTGGCATTAAATTCAATTGTAATTTTAGCTCTGCCAGCACACTGCCCGATTCTAATCTTAGAAGCACTACGGTGAATTCTGAGATGCAGGTCACAGACCAGAAGTTAGAATTTAGATCTATGTTGAGATTTGTAATTCTGTAATTTTCTAATGCAGTTTTCCAAATGGGGGGGGGGGGGGGGCAGAAACCTGACAAATTGCTTGAGGTATTTCTTTTTAAATATGACACACAGATGAAGGATTTTCAAGTGAAGCCTTATTAAGATGTGTTTTTAATTATAAATCACATCGGCTTTCATTTGAGGCCCTCAAAGCACAGTATGAAAGTTAGGTATCTTCCCCATTTTAAAAGGTAAGTAATCCAAGGCATAAAAAGGTTAAAGCCAAAAATTTCAACAGTGCACCTGATTCTGGGTGTAGGACCTGAAATGTGGAATTTCCAATTAGCAAAAGCACTCAACAAGAGTAACTTCAAATCGATCATCGGACTCATCACTTCTGAAAATTATCCCTAAGGTCTCTCAGATAGGGCCCACAAACACTGAGATAACTAAAATCAATGGCGATTTTAAAATGCGACTTACCCAAAACAACATAAGAAATAGTTCACAGCAAAATCAAAAATACATGCTCACACAAAGATTAGTCCTTTTTTCACATTCACTAAGAAAGCCTGTGCCTACCACAAGATAAACTTTTGATTTATAAGCGTCAGGAGAAATCCAAAGCACTGTACGGTTTTGCTACATTAGCGATAATATAAGGCCGATGCATTTTGCTCTACAAAGCCTACCATCTGCCGTCTTTCTCTAGTATTTTTAGGCTGGAAATTTAGAATCACATTATTTCCTAAGGCACAGTCCCAACCTTTGTTGATTTCAAGCCATTGAACAATGTAGATACTAAAGACAGTAGTGCAAAAATTCAATTTGGCAGTATCTCTGCTGTACATAGTTTTACTTTATAAACTCGCCAAAGTTATCCATCATTTGCCTGTGGTAAAGAGGCTATGTACAGTTCAACTATTAATATGCTAGCCCAATGGTCTGAAATTAATACATGTCAATGCAGCCCATACTGCTATATTAGTGGGACTTCACCTGCTGTCCCACTGTAATGAGGATCAGGTCCCACTGTACGTGTCCACCACTCAGATACACGATAGGGAGTGACAACACCAGTAATATGCAAGCAGCAGCTATATGACTCATTCCAGCTTGGTTTTAAAAATACTGTTACAAACCACTGAACTAATTTCATGAGACTGAACTCTCAGAAGCAGTGATCACCCTTCTACTCTGTGGCCCAGACAGAGAAAAGTACCTAAATACACTTGAATGTGAATATTCCCATAGCACAGACTGTAGTGTGACAAATTACGTTTTGAGTTATGCATGCTGAAGGAACTTCCTAGATGAGCACCTATGTTTGTACAGCACCTTGCACAACAGGACCACTATTTGAGTTCCCTCTAAAGTTGCACTGCTGTGCAGCAGGCTATCAAGAGCTGTGCAGGCATGCAGCCAGAGGGGCATGGAGAGCAGAGAGGAAAACCTGCATGCTTGATGTTCAAGAAAAGCCTGTTGCTCAACAACAACTCATTGCTAAGTTAAGATTAACCCATCCATTACTTCCATGGCCAATATTCACTTGGGTTATTGACTGCATAAGCGCAGAACAAGCCCATCAACACATATCAACTGCTGAGCTCTTCATTTCTTCATCTCATTTTTCTTGCTACTGTATCACAAAGGGGGCATGTTCCTCTGCTAGCCTGCTTTGAACTAGAAGAATGTCCTTGTGCATAGTTAAAAATGTAAGATCATGAACACCAGTTTTCTTCAACTAATGCGGCATGGCAGCTAGCTTTACAGGAAAAGTTATCATATACCGCCTCAAAATTGGAAAGCAACTGTTCTCAATTTAGTAATTGATCACTTCCATGAATACATTCAGAATAAGAGTTTTCATCTCAGAGTTCTAAAATTAAATATGCAGAATAAAGCTACGTTTTCACATGACTGAAGGAACCTCACATTGTGTCACAAATACTGATAAAGCAAAAATAATTATTGAAAGTCTTAGATTAAAAAATGATGCCCTTTGTCATGTGAAAATGCATACCTATCATTCAAACATCTATCTCCCAACAAAGACATTAAAAAGCTTGTATTTTCCCCATTTACTAACAACTTTATATTTTCAATAATGCTAGAAGACCTTTTGTTGTATTATTTGTGAACTGTATATGCTTGAAGTAACTCAAGTTAGCCTTCTCTCAAGAAAAATTCAATACTCTTCATTCCCCTTAAAGGGAACTTTTCTAGCGGAATGCTAAAAGTCTTATTTCAAATGACATCTTGATGTACTGTAAGGAAAGTGACCTGTGCTTACTATTCTGTATTTTTTCCACCTGGCTGCATACATTACACAACAGTTTCCTTTCTGTACTTTAGCCAATCAAATCGGACTTAATGTGCACAAGTTTAAAGGCTAAAGCTCTATTATCTAAATTATGCTGCCCTTCAGTAACTTACCTGCTTTTTTCAGACAAATCAGATTTGTCAAAATGTATTTATACAACTGCTGCCAAGTACAACTTGTTTGTCTGCTTACATAAGCCTCACATTTAGCCTCAAGAAACCAATCAGTATGCAGGTCACCTTTTCTGGCCTATCGCCAGGTAATCTGTGTTCCGTTGTTACGTCTGAAATGGCCTTATTGTTCTACTAGGGATATGGTCTGTAAGCAAAATTCATTGTGCTTGTATTACACTACATACATAAAATCCCCATGACACATTAACACTTACACATTACATTTTCACAAAGCAAATCACTCCGTTTCTGACCTCTCAGGCCTCATCCTCAAAGGAAACCTGGACAACACTTGATAAGTCTGGGAGCTTAAACTCATACATTGGTTAGAGACTGAAAACTATGAACTCAGTAAACATGCTGGATTGATGGCTAATTACAGCAATCTGAATCCCACTTCATCCTACACTTCAAGATGTAAAATCTCGTTTAATTGGTTAACCAGCTAAATGTGATGTTTAAATGGTAAACCAATTCAAGTGGAGACAGGTGAGGGGGGCGCTCCAGCCCAGCAGGGCTAGAGCAGCACACACACCTCCACCCATTGGGGCCAGGCTGGAGCAGTCCCCCCACCATAGACAGGAGCTGCTCTAGGTTACCTGGAGCAGCCCCTGTCCACCATACTCCTGGGCCCTTCAAGACAGGGGCTGATCCAGCCATCCAGATCAACCCCTGTCCACAGTAGGACCCCTGGGGCTGGAACAGCTTCCTGTGTGCCTGCAGTAAGCGGGGTCAGCCCCCACTGGTTAAGCGGAATACATAAGCATCACCCATTAAGGGTGATACTTAGCGGTTAACCTTGCACAACCATACCTACAACTGCAGACATGCCAACTGCCCACTTCACCTTATGATAAAACAACTGTTCAGCTTTTATTTAGTTGTGATACCCAAAGAACTCTGTAAGCCCAAAAGCTTGACTACTTCCCTAACCTTGGTTTAATAGAAGTTGGTCTAATAGAAGATATTACCTTACCCACCTTTGCACATTAATATTGAGCAGGAAAAGCAAAATCCACATCTCAGAGTATCTTTTATAAATACTTTTAAAAAGAGTGCAAGTAATCATACAGCAAGAAATTAAACATTAAATGTAGACGTTAACAAAAATCCGCAAGACTCCTTTCCTTTTACATGCAAAACATATTGATTGCTCAAATGACAGACTAGCGCATGCAGTCCCTCAAAAATGCTGCTCAAAATTAAATCCATTGATTGCATTCTTTAGATATTTCCTAATATGACAGTCTCTAATCACAATTTGTAAACCAAAAAGGAGGAAATATCTACAGTCAATTGCCTGAGTGACTGAATTAGGAAACAAACTGGCCAGAAAACTACGTAGTGCTGTACCATTTTTAGTGCAATTCTGAAACGAAACTAGGAGGTGAGAAAATTCTAAGTGTTCATGAAAATATGTTATAAACGTATTACTAAACATCATAGGGCAAACCTGCCTGCCACACTGTTGAGGCACACTTGTGAGATCATGGAAGGACTGTCATCTAGCTAAAATATAATCTAAGGTCATCCAGCAAAATGCACACTTCAGGTTTTACTGCAAATTAGTTTAAACAAGTGCCAGCTGTTACATGCAGACACCAAACCAAAACAAAGTATTTAGTGTCTCTTCAGCATGCTTTACACATGCTGTGTGCCTTCTACTATCTGAATAACCACATGGGGAACTCAAAATTTTCTTCTGTTCCTGTGAATCATAACTCAGAACATTTCAAAGATTCTTGCTGAATGAAGACAAGACGACAAGAGTCTCAAGTCATTAACAGCTGGTTTTTTGTGTAGCCTCCATTTTAAAAAATGTTTATGCCAAACCAGCAGTTCACTTCAGCAAGAGCAAACCGAAACGAGGGCCATGCCCTAAGACAAAGGACCATCTGGAGGCACTGAATACATTAGAAGCAGTATAACAAGGTTACAAAGGCAAGTAATGAGAAATATTCCAATAGAAAACTATTATGTAGGTTAAATAAAATATTAGTGGAGGCAAGCAACATTCCGTTTAAAAAAGGGAAAGGGAAAGGTACAATACTGAACTGTACAGGCCATTTACTGTGACAGGCAGAGACTATAATGAGCTGTGAAAGCAATGGGGATCATGTTTCAGAAGGGTAACCCTGTTAGACTGTTTCAGCAAAAACAACCAGAAGTCCTGTGTGGCACCTTGAAGGCCAACAAAACTATTTGGGCATAAGCTTTTGTGGGCTGGAACCTACTTTGTCAGATTCATTAAGTGGAAACTTCAGTTTGGCAGGGATATATACAGATAAACAAAGATGGGAGTATTATATCACTATGAGGAAGGACCAGTTTTAAGGAGGCCAATTCAATCAGAGTGGATGTGGCCCACTCCCAACAGTTGGTACGGTGGTGAGACTACCAAAGGGCAAAAATTACTTTTTGTAATGAGTAAGGCACTCCCAGTCTCTATTCAGACCCAGTCTGATAGGCTCAGAGAGGTAGTTGTGTTAGTCTGTAAAAAAAACATAAAAACCAACAGTGGTTCTGTAGCACCTTAGAACCATAGAATCATAGTGCTGGAAGAGACCTCAGGAGGTCATTGAGTCCAGCCCCCTGCCCAAAGCAAGACCAACCCCAACTAAAGCGTCTCAACGAGGGCTGTGTCAAGCCAGGACTTAAAAACCTGTAGGGATTGAGATTCCACCACCTCCCTAGGTAACCCATTCCAGTACTTCACCACCCTCCTAGTGTAATACTTTATCCTAATATTCAACCTAGACCTGCCCCACTGCAACTTGAGACCATTACTCCTTGTTCTTCCATCCGTCACCACTGAGAACAGGCTCTCTGCATCCTCTTTGGAACCTCCCTTCAGGAAGCTGAAGGCTGTTGGAGACTAACAAAAATATCAATAGTATCATGAGCTGTTGTGGGCACAACCCACTTCCTCAGATGACGAATATGGAGCCTTGCATTGTTGTTTTCCAATTTGATGGTGTCAAGTTTGCTCCGCAGTGTCATGCTGCCATCTGTTTTTAGCATAGCAGCTTTCAAGTGTGTAACTAAGTGTCCAGGGAGGCTGAAGTGCTCTCCGACTAGTTTTTGAGTGTTATCGTTCTTGATGTCTGATTTGTGTCCGTTTATTCTTTTGTGTAGAGGCCGTCCAGTTTGGCCTATGTACATGGCAGAGGGGCACTGCTGGCACATGATGGCATGTATCACATTAGTAGATGTGAAGATGAAGGAGCCCCTGATGGTATGGCTGATGTAGGGACTTAAATTCACTGTCCATTCTGGTCAATTTCACAGCCATAGGATTTGAAAATTGGTAATTTTCACACATTTTCAGCTGTTTATACTTGAAATTTTCGTGATATTATAACCACGGAGTCCTGACCCGAACCAGTGATTCCTTTTGTAAAGTCTTTGAAATGGGGAGCCATAAAGCAATGAAGCCTGGGGCACTAAGATGGACTGACATATAAGAAAACAGCTGACAGAAAAAAGTTTCACAAGGCATGTGAATAGTCAAGCTGATGGAGAAGTGTGAGGGAAAGATGCAATGGAGACACAAGGACCCTGGATGCTTTGTCTTTATTTAAAGCAAAGTCAAGTCATTCTGCCCAGACCTGCAAATTGGACTTTCAGGGACACAAATGATGAGCTGACAGATGACATCAATATATTAAATATGAAAAAGAGAAATAGAAAAATCAAAGTGATGAGGAAAACCCTAATTTTCTGGTACAAAAAAGCCAAAATTCTCTGATAAAATGAAGTTGTGACGAAGTGGGGATTGTTTTCACTCTGTTTGCTTTGTTATGTTGTATGTGATTTCTACTGTCCTGTGCTATGTTGTAACTGTGCGCGTGTGCACACCTGAGTTTCCCTCAGCACTACATGAGTGCCACCTAGGGATGGGAGTTTTGGGTGTGAGACTCCCTGAGGGGGAGGCTGCCCCATCTTAGCACGTACACAACAATGGGGAAGCGAAAAAAAAAAATTGACAGAGCCAAAAAAGTACCCAGACACGAACTACTTCAAGACAGACCCAAAAGAGAAAATAACAGAACTCCTCTTGTTGTTAATTACAGTCCACAACTCAGACCCCTCCAACGCATCATACACAATCTACAACCCATCCTGGAAAATGATCCCTCACTCTCAGAGGCCTTGGGAGAAAAGCCTATTCTTGCTTACAGACAACCCCCTAACCTGAAACGTATTCTTTCTGATAACCATGCCACACAACCACATCATAAGCCTCCAGGAACCCGGCCCCGCAACCAGAAAAGATGCCAATTCTGCCCACATATCTACACTGACGAATTCATCACTAGAGCAAACAACACTAGTCACAAAATCAAACGGTCATTTGACTGCTCATCTAGTAATTTGATCTACGCCATCAAATGCCAACAGTGCCCCTCTACTATATGTATTGGTCAAACTGGACGTTCTCTACGTGAAAGAATCAGTGGACACAAATCGGATATACGTAAAGAAAATACTCAGAAGCCAGTGGCAGAACATTTCTGTTTACCTAACCATAATCTCACAGATCTGAAGGTGGCGGTCTTGTCATAGGCCAGTTCCTCAAGCCAAATGATGGGGGCTAATTTGGCTATGACAAATCAGGAAAGATCTTGGAGTTATCGTGGATAGTTCTCTGAAAACTTCCACACAGCGTGCAGCGGCGGTCAAAAAGGCAAATAGGATGCTAGGAATTATTAAGAAAGGGATAGAAAATAAGACCCAGAATATCTTACTGCCCCTGTATAAAACTATGGTACGCCCACATCTTGAATACTGTGTACAGATGTGGTCTCCTCACCTCAAAAAAGATATTTTGGCCTTGGAAAGGGTTCAGAAAAGGGCAACTAAAATGATTAGGGGTTTGGAACGGGTCCCATATGAAGAGAGGTTAAAGCGACTGGGACTTTTCAGTTTAGAAAAGAGGAGACTGAGGGGGGGATATGCTAGAGGTATATAAAATCATGAGTGGTGTGGAGAAGGCCGATAAAGAAAAGTTATTTATTAGTTCCTATAATAGAAGAACTAGAGGACACCAAATGAAATTAATGGGTAGCAGGTTTAAAACTAATAAAAGAAAGTTCTTCTTCACACAGCGCGTAGTCAACCTGTGGAACTCCTTGCCGGAGGAGGCTGTGAAGGCTAGGACTATAACAGAGTTTAAAGAGAAGCTAGATAATTTCATGGAGGTTAGGTCCATAAAAGGCTATTAGCCAGGGGATATAAGTGGTGTCCCTGGCCTCTGTTTGTCAGAGGCTGGAGAAGGATGGCAGGAGACAAATCGCTGATCATTGTCTTCGGTCCACCCTCTTTGGAGCACCTGGTGCTGGCCACTGTCGGCAGACAGGCTACTGGGCTAGATGGACCTTTGGTCTGACCCAGTACGGCCGTTCTTATGTTCTAAATCCACAGGGAAAGCTTGGAATTACAATACATATACAAATTCAATTCAATTAATTATGGACTTCATCAAGATATGGGGTGGTGGAATCTTTATCAATGAAGGTGCTAACTTTCTGAATGGCATCCTTCCTACCTATCCATCCACTGACTTTGATCTTTATCTACTCAGGTTTAGCACCCTTTCTCCTGATACTTTATGCATAGAGGTAGGGGGGTGGGCGACAGAACATCTTTCTTCCCCACCCCACCCCCCTTCCCTTCTCCTATTTATTTCCTTATCCTCTAATCATAACTCCGGTCATTTGAAGAAGTGGGCTGTGCCCACGAAAGCTCACGATACCATCTACGTGTTTTGTTAGTCTATAAAGTGCTACCAGACCATTTGCTTGCTGTTTTTTTTCCTGTAACAGACTAATTCGGCTACCCCCTGCAGCTCCTGAACAATGGCTCAGGCTCTCTTGTAACTGAAACAAAAAACAGGACTATGTGGCACTTTCAAGACTAACCTGAGCCTATGGAGCGGGGGGGGGGGGGGGGGGGGGTTTTAAGAGAGCAACCAGATGACATGAGATGACCCCTTTTTGCCCAGGGAAACTGGACAAAGGAGGAGGCAGGCTGCCTGCAGGCTGGGACCAGTTACTAAGTGTGCGGGGAGGCCCTGCTGGGTTAGAGTGCTGGGAGGGGACCCAGGGTCCTGGCTCCCCAAGTTGGATTGTACTGACTGCTTCTGGTTCCTGTGTTAACAAGTCTGTGCTACGCTGTATCCCTGTCAACAAATAAACCTTCCGTTCTACTTGCTGGCAGAGTCACATCTGGCTGCAGATGTGGGTGTGGGGCCCAGAGACTCCTCATTCCTCTGTGACAGAAGGTATTGTGTTTTTGTAGTCACAGGAAAACGTAACACTTAACTTCAGTGTCCCTAGTCACAATAGAGATAGGCAGGGCTCAACAAATCCGTGTATCAGCCGGTCGCCCCGTTCACCGGCGGCACGCACATGCGCAGTGTGGATCTGGCGCATGCGCTGTGAGGGGCTGGCCAGTGGATTTCACCGCAGTTTGTCGAGCCCTGGAGATAGGTATCAGTTGAATACAATGTTTTGTTGATATTTAGTTTTTAAGATCAAAACCTACCAGTGGCTTCATCATTAGCAGAATTACAACTTGTATTTCTTACAAATACAGGTTGGACCTCACTGGTCTGGCACCCTCAGTACCTGACTGGTCCCGAACAAGGAGATTTGCTGGACCAGGGGAGATCCCTCATTTCCTAACCTGGGCTGCCACTGGGTTAGGGCTCCAGTCTGCCCCAGACCCACCGGGGCCTCGGCCCACACTGCAGGTGTGCCACCCGTTCCACCCCTCACACACACAAACTGGGCTCCCGGCTGAGTCACTGGTTCCCCATAGTGCACTCCTGCCAGACCTCCCTGTTCCTGGGCTCTGTGGTCCAGGAACATCCATGGTCCGTGCCGGACCAGGGAGTCCCAGTTACGGGAGGTACAACCTGTACCCAATAGCTCCATGTCTGTGTTCCATATTTTCAGAAAACTGGGTTCCCCCCCCAAAGGAATAACACTGGAGTCATCCAGGCACCTTATGTTTCTTCTTTACTGCAGTCGATGGCCTTGGTGTTTCAGGCTCTTGTTTGTGTTTCTTTTCATTCAGTTTATGTTTAGCCCTTTCCATGTGTTCTGCAATTGTCTACCTTTGAATATAATCTATACAGCCTTGTTGTCCACAGTACAGAACAGCACATTACCATCAACGTGAAACTTGCTCTTGCCAAACTCAGTGACAAAGTCTTGGGGGGATTTTTAAAGTTCTCGGCATCTTTTCATAACTCATTACTCATGTCTGGAAGCTGACGTGCAATCTGAAATGCATTAAAACACAAACCTCTACACGCCATTGAGTAACCTCTGTGTTGGAAGCAGACTATGGAAGTATGTTTTGCAACGTAAAGGGAAAGCACATTACAAAAAGCCAGCCACAAGAGGGGGAGGATGCACACCCAGAATAAGTGACCCGGGTATTTTCAGTAAAATTTAGTTAACTCAATATGGGGCGGGGAAGGAGGGGAGAGAGGTTAGTTCACAAAACAAAAATTAAAGATTCACTATAAAAAATAATTTTTGCATTTTTCTGTGGCAAATTAAATACTAGGATCCCTGGTGATGAGATACCAATGCCTTCCAGCGTATGTTCTGAGCCCTACACTATAGACCTGGGTCTGTAATTAATGAGAATGTACAACTGACTGTCAAAGTACTAATGTGACAGGCCAAGGCAGCTGAATCTAACCTTGAAGAAACACAGTAGGAACTAGGCCAAGAAACCGAACCCATCCCAGGCAGGTCACAATGGTCTGTGACACAGAAGCCAAAACACTTCTAGGAGGCAGGGGGAGCAAAGTCCAATTCTTTTCCAGTAGGGTAGCTAAGTACCAGAGCGAAAAGGCAACAACCTGATCGAAGATACAGGACCACTTAAGTCCACAAGAAGTGAGCTATTTGGGAAGCGTTTTAACTCGACAATTTGCTCAGGCTTAATTTTACAAGGACGGTATTAAACATTAACAACTACAGAGTGTGACCAGAGGTTTGCGGAAAATCAAAGGCAGTCAAATTACTGTATTTTGGCTGTTTACAAATATTCTGATGTTGTATACAGTTAACTTTCCAAGGGAATGTCTACACTATGCAGCTTTCAGAGACGTGGCCGTGTTGATATAGCCCTGTCGCTAAAGGTCAGCATGTGTCAATGCTGTTAAATACTTCCACCCCCAACGAACAGCTTTCGCTTTGTCAGCAGGAAAGCCAAACGCTCCTGCCGACAAAGCAGAGTTCACACTTGCCAAGACAACATTTTGCCGTTCATGAGGGTGGGGAGGAAGGGAGAAAGAAGGGGTTAAGCATCCCTGAACAACAAGAATTGTCCATCAACTGCAAGAGCATCCTAAATAACTAAATGGTTTTCCCATCTGCAGGCTTTCAACAAGCAGTAACGTAAATCTGAACATAAGCTGACAAAGCAACAAGTGACAAATGTGAGCTAGCTTTACCAAATGTAAATTCTGTGCTTGTGTTACCATAAAGGAAAAACATTCTCATTAGCTGACCTGGAGAAAGATGGAGGGCAGTTATTCAAAAAGCCAAACACAAAGAATGTTTGCCCTTGACTGAAAAACAAGCCTTATAAAGCATGTTTATGGGTCTGTTAACACCAAATGTTCCAATGGACACAGAAACAAGTCACTCTACTCTGCACACAGACACAAACACTGAGGAAATAAAAAAAATGAAACTGATTAAAAGACTGTTAAAAATAATGCATATAATGAACATAAGTAAGTTGGACAGCGATAATGCAAGACCAAGATTGTGAAAAATACATAAATAATCTGATCTTTTTTGGGATTGAAGTGTTCATTGCTTTGCAGTAACTAAGATTTAAGGACTCAAAATTAAGCAGCCTCCATGGAAGACTGTCAAAGCACAGCCTGGAGCAGGCTGGTTAAGTCCACAAAATGGTGGGCATGGTGAACTCATTGAACTAAGGACAAGCCAGGCACCAAAAGATCAAAGTCTTGAACATCACAGTCCCAGAAGCAGCATATGTTACAGAATGGAATATCAACCATGCTAAGAAAAGCCAATACGGATTGGACTTCCTGGTCTGGCGCCCTCGGGACCTGACCTGTTCCGAACAAGGGAGTTTGCCAGACCAGAAATATCCATGGTCCATTGCGGGACCAGAGAGTGCCAGTTTAGAGAGGTTCTATCTGCACAATAAAGAGTGAGGCATCCATAGCCAAGGGAAATAGAGCCCATTGTGAGGAAATATATTGAGATGTAATTAATTGATAAGGAAGATGAGACTACAGAAAGTGGCATGAAGCAACTGTGACTCTAGAAACAACCCAGCATGTACAATAAAGGAATGAAGAAATACTCTATCAAAAGGGAATGACAAGGAACCGAGAGGAAGAGAACATCAGAACTGCCATACCATCCATGGCGAAAAAGCATCTGAAAATAGGAAGAAATGGGGTTAAGACCATGGGAGAATGTATTTAACGCCACCACATTCAGGGAAGTTTATTTTTATTCAGAAATCGCAAAATGCTTACGAGCAGATTGTCGACAGACTTAGACACTGCCCTCTAGCTGCACGCTGAATGCTGACTGATAACTGGAGTTTCTACACAATGCTAAGGGGAAGGAGAAAACTCTCTATACCCTGAAATACAGCCAAGATCACAGAGCTAGAGGTAGGATCTTTAACTGCAGTAGGGTGGAATAGAGGAGTGACACATTTCAGAAATAACAATCTGGGCAGAGGGAAAGAGTGATGGGTGAGTAAGTTATTGAGTTGTAGGCCAGTGACCAGTAATGAGTAGTAGGCCAGTGACCAATAAGTCTTGAGACATAATGTTAACTGTCAGTTAATTAGAACAGACCATGTCAGAGGGTGTGGGAAGGGAGATCTGGCTACTTTGGACAGACAGAAAAGCATCTGAAGACTGGTCTGGCAAACTCCCTTGTCTGAAACAGGTCAGACCCCAAGGGAAGAACGTGGAGAATAAAAAGAAACATGGGGGTAAAGAGTCTCATTCTCAGAAGACTCTCTGAAAAAAGGAAGATAGACATCATGCTTCTTGTGTTACCAGAACAGAGAAAGAAGATACAGCACTGATGTACAGCAGACTTCCGATAATCCGGCACCTTTGGGACCTGGGAGGAGCGGGGGAGAAAGGAAGGGGGTCGGGCGGGGAACAGCACAGAGTAGGGCCCACCCAGCAGCCCCCCAACCTGAGCGGCGCTGCGGGATCAACTGGGCAGCACCCCAGCTGCTCTGCCCCAATGCTTCCCCAAGTCCGCTGCTGGTCAGTTTCAGCAGCGGCAGCAGCGGACTTGGGGAAGCGGCGCAGAGCAGCTCCAATTGTCCAGCTGGCCGGAGCACTTCCGGGTTCCAGTTGGTGCCGGACTATCGGGAGTGCCGGACCACTGGATGCCAGACAATTGGAGTTTTACTGTACCTTCTAACTAGGGATGTTAAAAGTGGTTACACATTTACACGCGGGGCTGGCAGTCAGCTCCTGCCTCTGATGCAGAAGCAACAGCGGAGGGAGGGGGAAAGAAATGGGGGCTACCTGGGAGCCAGGGCATGTGGGAGAGACAGCAGCACAGGGGGGCGGGAGGTGCAGGTGGAGCCACTGTGCGCCAGGATCCCTCTTTTAAGCCAGTTCCTTGCGCGAACTAGGAGCCTGCAAGTAACTGTCAAGGTAAAATGAATGAGCCCAAGCTCACTGGTCAACCGTGTACACAGTTACACTTTCACATCCCTACTTAGAACAGGATAATGTTTTCACAGTGCAGATAACACAGTATAGTATCTGAAAAGGAGACATGCATAGTGTCATATTGCAGGGAGCTACCGCAAAAAAGACAGGTTATGGAATCCCACCTTAAAAACAACTTTGTTAAACCTCAATCTTCTGTGTATAAATAATGTTAGGGGAGTTCCCTTTTGGCCCCAGATGTGGTTGTTTCACTGTCTTTTGATTACATCACTTTCCTCCTACTTCGAGGTCCAGAACGGTAGCTACTGAAAGAGGAAATGCACCTGATGAGTGAGAATTACTAGTATTACAAGCTAGCACAAGAGATGAAGCATTTCTCTGCAAGAGTGCTGCCCGGTTTTTCCCCTAGCAGATTCGTCCACATGGTGTCCAGCAGACAGCAGGTACTGGTTAGCAATGCAGGGAGAACAGCTAGTCCTCCATTAGCCCATTAAGGAGCATTCCCCATACAGAGAAGGGAAGAAACATATAATTACTATTTTTAATCCTCTGGATAAGCAAGACCGCAAACAAAAGTGGATTATACCCTGATCCTGTAAACACAACTGTTTTAAATTTTATGTACAGGAGTAGTCCCAGTGATTAGGTGTAAAGTTACTCACATGCATGTGTGTTTATAGGATTGGGCCCATAGGAGTTACCATTTTTAAGAGGAACACCATTCACAAAACCTAGTTAATGATCCCAACATTGAGGACAGACACCTGAGGTCAGAGATTTGAAGGGGTTCAGGATTTCACTCCTAGAGTTTAGCCTGGCTACATAGCTTCACTGGAACCTGATCTTTGAAACAACCTTTTTTCAGTTCTTCACTAAGGCATTTCTCTAGTCACTGTATCCCTTCCCTTCCCTGCAGGCACTAGGGTTGCCAGATGGTTGAAACAAAAATACCGAACCACCCCCTTCTTTCCCCCCCCCCCCCAAAAAAAACACTGGGAAAAAATTCTGTTTAAGGGGGAGGGGGAAAAAAAAGGGGGGGGGGGAGAGGGAAAGACTCCAAGGACTTAAGCCAAAAAAAAACCACCCAGCATTAAAACAGCATGTCCCCTTTAAGAGTGAGTGCAAGGGAGCGGTTGAGCACTAAGACCCAGGGGAAGTATTGCTTCCCCTAGGTCAGTGGTCCCCAACCTTTTGGGACTGCCGTGCGCTCGGGGCCGGGGCCGCACATGTGCCACGCACCCAGGGCCGGCCCCGATCACTCGGCGTGCGCACATAAATGCCCCGGCAGGCGCCATGGCACCTGCGGGCACCATGTTGGGGACCACTGCCCTAGGTCTTTTGGCCAGCAGCCATTTTGTGCCAGCAGCCTTGAGGAACAAGTTAAGCATGGGGACCGGGGGGACGGAGGGGAGTGGGGAGGGGGCACGCTCAGGGAGGCCGGGCGCTGAGTGTTTGTAGGGTTGCCAGGTGCCCGGCATTCTCGCCTCCTGGTGGGGGAAAAATTCAGAAAATACCGGACATCTCAGGTGTCCAGTAGTCTCAATTTTTTTTTTTTTTTATTTATTTTTTTTTTTAACAGGACAGGAGGCGAAAATACCAGACTGTCCGGGTGAATACCGGACACCTGGCAACCCTAGCAGGTACATCATCTCACACGTGCTTAATGAGTTGTAACCTACAGCCCAACTGCCTTCATGCCTCACATTAATAAAGCCCTCCATGAACCGACTGTTGCGAAAGCAGGGGGGGGCGAAAAAACGGACAGGTTTCCCCCTCCCCTCGCCCCAGGTGCTCCCTTTCACACTGCTGCTGTGACTAGCTGCAAAGCACTCTACATTTTCACTTTCTCCAGCACTCACACAGACAGGGACATACTCAGCTGCAGTTACATGCAGGCTCTCTAATCTCCAGCCTCCCCTGCCTCAGACCCCAGAGCAATGCTATCCTGCTCTGATCAAATCTGGCCAGCAGATGGGTTTGACACCCGACTGTCTCTCTTTCAATGTGAGGAGGTCCATGCACACTTACGGTAGCCAGTGTTCCCTTTAAGCTGTGGGTTTGTGCAGTTTCTCAGGAGAGATTCAAATGTTGCCCAGCTGATTAGCAGAGCTCCCACTGTTAGGTTTTTTGTTGCTACTGATGGTAAGCATACACATGCCTCGGTGCACATAAAAAAATGTATTCCACAAATGGATGGAAAAAATGCACCTAGATAAAAAAGATTAGAGAAAACATTGACGGTAACAACGCTGAGATTTTCCCTTGATAAACACACACTGATTTAGATTATAACATAAAATAAGTTTATTTAACTTTACAAAAGGAGGAGTGATAGCAAACACATCAAAGCAGATTATCTAGTAAATAAACAAAAATGCCAACAGAGCTTTACATACAAGCTAGGTATGATATGAATTAGCAAATGCTCACCAAGAGTGATAAACATGCTGGTAGATGCTCAAGGCACAAGCTGCTTTGCTTTGCAGCTTAGTTTCCCAGGTTTTTATACACTGGCTAGCCTGGGGATGATTACATCCCTTCAGCCTGGGAACCACCTCTTTCCTGAGTTCAGTCTTTATTTCTCAGGTGCTTCCAGGTGTGGTGTTGTAGGCAGAGTGAGATATCATGAAGTCATGTTTTCCCCTTATATATTCTTCCAATTTTCTGGCAAGTTCTTTTGCTGTGGCTTGGGTCTAAGAGGCCCCACTGTGGGGTGCTCTCTCAGAGATATCCATTGCACACAGTTTCTGAAGTAATCTTTGGGCTTGTATGCATTTCCTCAATAAGCCATCAACATTGTTTGTTCTTTCTACTGTTGTACCTGAAAGGCTGCTTGTGGGTGTTTTCAACCTCAACATGTTTTAGTAACATATACATAGTCAAAATTCATAACTTCACATGCAATTCAACAAGATATTAATTACCAGCAGATCAAGTATTTTAGAATACTTCACAAGGCATACTTTATGCAAAAACAAAAACACAAACCATAAGTATACTGCAGTGCTGATCAAGGGAATGCCAAGGTGTCTCACACTCCACTCCTAGACCAATCTTGTGGTTGTGACAAGCCGGACTCGCCCCCACCAACTGAAATGTAGTCAGCTGGACACATCTCCCGGTTTCTCCTGCTCAGCCACAGCTTGAGTAGTTCCTGTTAAGCAAATGTGGTTTAGATGGTTCCTGTTAGATGAACGAATGTGTTTTAAGTAGCTTCCTATTGTGTTGAAGCCAATAAGACAAATCGCTTGCTTAGAAATCATATTGCTTAAATAGAATTAATCACATTAAAGCTTATGAATATGTATGTAACCTACGGAATGTGTGAGGAAGTATGAATGAAAAACACCCAATCATAAGGCAGTCCAGCACCTGTTACCTTTTAAGACAAGAAAGGATCCTGCAAAGTGCATACATTAACATAACAAGCGGCCAGGTGGAAATCTCTTCCCTCAGAAAGACGTAACAGCATGCCAAGCCCAGGATGGACTGGAAGCAGTAGAGCCCCTACCATGGATCCAAAGGAACCCCAGGGAACTCTCATGGCCTCACGGTTGATCTCCAGGAAGCTGATGCCTGTCCAGCTCCAGCCGCCTGTGAAATCGAAAGTAATTTATGCTGCACCTGCAGCTTGCCTCCAAACTGCCAGCATCAATGTGATGTGTACACCATTAAAAATCTCTTATAATAAACTACCTTCAGTGCAGCTCAAGTTCACCCTTTGTCTAAGTTTTTTTCCCTTAGCCGGTCCAAGGACAGCTAACAGTGGTGAGGGAAAAATTCCTTCCCAGCCCCCTTGGAAAGGAGCTAAGCCCACCACAGGTCCTGAACAAACCTGGCATTTTGCTACCTCAAGGGAAAGAAGGGTAGACGAGACTTCTTACGCCCAGGTTTGCCCTTTTTAAACTCCTCCATTCTCAGGCAGAGAGTCAGAATCACCACATTGACCAACACTTCACTTTTTGCAGCAGCTTTTTACCTTCCTCCCTCCCTCCCTGCAGTCATACCTTTCCCTGTTACCTTTTAAAAGGGCAGTGCAGTCATTTTCTGGGCACTAATGAAAAGCACCTTCAGAAAAGTTATGCACTAGGAATTATTTGGAAATTCTATGACTTGTGTTATAAAGAAGTTAGACTACAATGGCGGCTCTCAACCTTTTCAGAGTACGGTACCCCTTTCAGGAGTCTCGTGTCTCTTGCATACCCCAAGTTTGTGGGTCTTGTGTACCCCACATAAAAACTAATTGCTTACACAATTAGGCATAAAAATACAAAAAAAAGTCACAATACACTTATCAAAAAAGGTGCCTATTTTCAGTATTTTTATTCCAGCTGATTTAGAATTACAGGTAAAAATGATGTTTACATTTCAGTGTATAGTATATAAAGGAGTATAAACAAGACATTCTGTATGAAATTTTAGTTTGTACTAGATTTTGCTAGTGCTTTTTATGTAGCCTGTTGTAAATATCTAGACTAGTAGACGTACACCCAAATGACCTCTGCATATCCCAAGTAGGAAGTATACCACTGGTTGAGAACCACTCGACTATGTGATCACAAATGTCTCTTTTGGTCTTGAAATCTATCAATCCTCAGATTAAAAGCATATTGTAACAAAATTACAGTATTTCTATGAGCTGCTCTTAAATTGCATTTTAGTCCTGAATTTACTGCTAATCTGAACCAAAGGTTTACAGCTATGTCTTTTCTTCTGCTATCACAACTATATAACTTAATATCTGTCATGTTAGTGGGTTTCACTCTTCATGGAAGCCTGCTCCTTACTTTCTCATTAAAGATCATGTAGGATTTGCTATATTGCTATTTGACAATATTCATTAACACATTAATTAATAGTTTTTAATTGACATAATCAGCATAAACATCCACTGAAGTAGGTTTTAACCCACCAAAGCTCATGATCCTATATATTTTTTGTTAGTCTCTAAGGTGCCACAGGACTAGTCATTGTTTGTAAATAAAGAAATTCTTAGTCTTTATTTAGTCTTTTATTTAGCTTACTATGCCACATTAGGTCAGCTAAATGTTAACAGCACTTTTTCCTAAAGCACAGAAAGAATCATTTCCATTCAAGGCAACCTATATAGATACATGTGTATGAGCGACAGACACACATACACACAACTATCCCAGCAGTTTTCATGCGCAAACTTCTGCAAACTGCCCTTGTAGTTGAAAAAGTATCTGATTTGCATGACACAGTGCTCAAAACAATTAAATTGTCTAAACAAGAATTCTTTTAATAATCTGGAGAAATTGCTGCCTGTGAGTTTCTAAAATCTCATCTGGAGCCTTAAAAAAAAAAAGCTTTCACTGTGAAGACTAAACAATGCCCTCTGAAGCTGCTGGGTAAACTACTCCCAGAATCAACAACTCCTTTTATTTTGGATGGAATTATTTTCAAGCACCTTTACAGAATGATGTATCCATGTAGTCGTGTGTAAAACCTCCTGTGGTGAATCACTACAGGAAAAGCATTATTTAGATTTGCAATGTAAAAGTATAACTGTTAAAACGGTTAACCGGGGGATGCATGTAGTCAATAAGATTCTCCAATAAGCCCAGGCTTATCAGTTAATCGTGTGCTCAGCTACATGTTGACATCTCAAACCATGACTTCCAATTCTTCCTGCTTGCTCCTTGTATGGAGGACAGGAAGGATGGTTGAGAGCATTACTTGAGCCCCAAACTCTTATCTTCATTCCCACAGCTACGTAGTCTGCTTAAAGTCATTCTTGGTAGTATAGTTGGTACCCACATGAATAACCAAGAAGGGGAAGCGATCCAAGGACTTGATGGGTTACGAGAGAAGGTAATAATGCTCTACTAGGCGCCATTTAGACTTCAGCTGAAGTACTATGTTGAATTTTGGTCATCAATGTATAGAAGGAATATAGAGAAACTGGAAAAAAAAAGTTGAGGCGCAAGCAATAAAGTTGATCGAAAGGATCGAACACAAGCCATGTGAGCAAATGCTGAAGGAATTGGATACAGTTAGTTTGAAAAGGAGGAGATTAAGGAAGAAGGGGGACATGACAGCAGTTTTTCCATTCGGAATGTTAGCGGCTAGCCAGATAACCGTTTAACTAATAAGCAGTATCTTGTTGGTCAACGGGTCCAGTTAACCACAACAACCTCCCCCTCCCCTTTCCCTGCATGCTCTGCATTTAAAACTCAGACTGCCAGGCTGGCTCCGTCCCAGCCCCCGGGTCAGAGTTTTAAATCAAGAGCACACAGGGGAGCCGAGCCATCTGCCACCTTGCGCTGCTGTGCGATGGAGGCAGCACTGTGGAGTAGCAGGGGGCTCCCCGGGAGCAGGGCCGGGAGCCCGCTGGCTGCCGACTCTGCCCCTGGGTGGGCCATCAAATAATCGTCTATCTGCTAAGAGTCGTTGCGCTGGTGAGTTGTGAAGTCTCCTTCACTGGAGGTTTTCAAAAGAAGGCTGAATGGTTTAGTTCTAACTCCTCCTGCATTTTGACTGGGGGGTAGACTACATGAGCCTTGTGGTCCCTTCTACCCTATGGTTCTATAATTCTATGACTATTACAGTAAAAACCTCTGAACATTGAAAATGATATGAACAAGCAACATAATTGGGTTTTTGATTGTACCCTCTCTGAAAGGCTACATAGCTTCTCCCCCCAACAGAAATGCTATATCCAACTGAAAAATATTTCATCAACACTCTTAAAAAATTACTTGCGCCTACTTGATAGTCCCTTCCCCATGACTACTGCCTACCCACAGGGAAGGGCAACCAGAAGCTGTCACCTACGGCTCGGACGCTGCTTTCTGCCCAATTCTTCAGTGACAGTACCTCTCAGTGCTTGGTGTATAAGCACTTATCTCCATAAAATTACTCTGATGTCACAGAAGCTGGATTGTATTTCTGCTCATTGATTCTGCCTGGCAGAGGGAGCAGGCTCATGAAGGAAGCTTCTATTCACACACAAGTATCTTTGTGATCAGCTGGGAATGAGGAGAAAGGAAATTCAGCAAGAATATGACAGTTGAATGAGGATTTGTTTCGAGGGGAGAGGCAGGAGGACTGATGCACTGTGGTGGGAGTGCAGGAAAACGAACTGTTGAAGCTTGTATCACCTATTCTGTGGCTAAGAGGACTCCTGACTCCAGTACAGGCCGTCCTTGCTACAGGTCCAAGATACATTCCGAAAAACGTAATACTTCTAGTGAAACAACTTAAAGTGGGCAATTTTTTCCCCACAGCCGACTTCCATTTGCACAATTTTTTTTTTTTGCGCACATCTTAAGAGCGGGAAATGGGAGGACTTAAACACATCAGTTAATACAAGCGTCAATGACTTCAGCGCAGAACGGATGTATACTGGGGCGACAGAGTGGGGATGCCCTGTACTGTTAAAACAGCACTTTTCAAGTGCACAGTATGAACTGTATCACAAAAAAACACCCCAAAAAACAAAACAAAAAAAACCCACACCACACCAGAAAGAAAACAAAGGGGAAAAAATAAAGCATCATCTGCACAGGTTTGGGGTTATGGTGAGCACTTACAGGGAGAAGCATCTAAGGGATTAATGACTGTGGCACAACTACACTAGTAAATATAGTTATATTCTAGTCACACACACGCAGCCAGACCTTGCTGCACACCAGGGGAAAGGAGTAATAAGGAGCACCCATTCCTCTCCTAAGTGTGCTTCTCACACTGCTGGTAACAGCACAGGTGCGAGAGGACGTTACCAATTACATGGGATTTTACATCTCTAGTCACAACTCAGTCCCTGTTCTGCTCCCAAGACAGCAGAACGATGTGCTGGCGTTCACTCAGGGCAGACTATGAAACTAATTTAATTCTCATATTTATCAATATATAAACATAAGGGAGCTGCGGGGGGTGGGAGACAATTTTAGAACTATTTCCCAGAAATAGTAGAAGTAAGTTGGCTCTCCCCAAAGCACATCTATTTACATGCTTCCATTTTTCAGAGCAGTGAATACTTATTGTAGATTATCATTTAAGAAAATCTTGCTCACTTAGAATCGGAATTTACTGTGACTTTTACAACACCCCAGGGGAAAAATGGAACACGGCGTAATTATTCCAATCCTGATGTATAACACGTACATTCAAATTGCCTCCAAGATGGCTCAGAGTTCATATCAGAAAGCTACAGTATACATTATAAATAGGTTGGCAACTCCCATCAGAGTGCCAGTTGGGCTCCATCTTCCCCTCAAGTCAGATATCTAACTGGGGTGTTTTTAAATAAAACTGAATAAATGGGATTTTCCGTATCAGTGTTCGCTGAAAAAAATCTGTCTGTCCAAGAACACTGCTTTATTCTAATCAAAAGGAAAGCTGGAGCTAAGAAATAAGTGACCCTGACTCTTCCAATTACCCCTAAGAATGATTGGATCAGGCCTTAAATATGTAACCTGTAACAACAATGCCATTTCATGCCACCAATGTTAAAGCAAAAAAATCTCCAATGCCTTCTATCGGAAGTTAACATTTAAAAAAATAATCATTAGCATGAGTGTGTGTATAGAAATGTTTCATACTATATACACACAAATTAGAGAAGCAAAGGGTTAACTGGTAAGCATCAGCCTTATCTGCACGCTTACTGGGATAACCAATACACCAGCTGGTCCTTCCCAGACTGGCTGAAGCAGATCCCCGCCCACTGCATGGTGAGGCAGGCCATACCCAGCCTGAGCAGCTCTCCGCCCACAGTACCACAAGCTCAGTCCAACTGGGCTGGAGCAGCTCCCTACCTACAGCAACACATGGTGGATGGGGGGACCTACTCCACCACAACTGGGGGGCCTGCTCCAGGGATCTCAATTAATTTAAACAATGTTTAACAGATTAACATTTTTACCTCCATAACACAAATTATTGCCAAGACTGTTTGAGTCAATTTATATCCTTTGCTATATTTTCAATTCATAGTTAAAGCCTCAGTCAGGTACAAATTAAGAATTATTCACACATGATTAACAGATTAGTAGAATATTGTGAAAAAACCAAAGTAAAGGTTCATCAATGGCTGATGAATTGTCTTCTTTTTAAAAAGACATTAAAAAGTTAATTTTCTTCATCTACACGAAAATTACTAGACGTTCATCTTTTAACATATAGCTGGAAGCTCATGTTTGCAAAACCATAGAACAGAATACGTACTGGTTTGGGTGCTAAATATTGCACATTCATTCTTCCGGTAGTAAAACCTAAAAGGTGACCTATGACAATTGTTTTCTAACAAACACTAAGGAAAAAGTTGACATTTCTGGATATTGCAATTTATTTTCTTGCTACTCCACCAATACAAAGCAGCAGCATGGAATATTGGCCATCCTAACGAACACTAGTTAGAGAGGCCACCACTCCAACTCCAGAGAGACATTTTTCTCTTGGTATCTCTTATCAGGAGAGTGTCTGGTAACACACAAGTCTCTTGAGAACTGTTCAAAATATGGGAACGCAGTAAATATCTTGTACAGTGCATACCCTACAATACACCATGTAAAACACACAAAATTAATATTTGCTCATTTTACTGAAGATAATCTGGAGTCTTACAAGACTTCACAAACAAATTGCAAAGTGGTTTCCAAAACAAAATATGCTGGGTTTGATTACAAAAGTATTGCTCAGGCAAATGGGAACCCCCTTCCTTCTCATTTTTTGCCTACTGGGTTGGAGTATCCCATGTTTTGAAGTAGAAAAGTGAGTCAAAGAACATACAGTATTCCTCTTACGGCAGGTCTACACTATCACTTGTCTGAAAAAAAGACACCCTTTTAGTGACATGTTAGTAACTTCAACACTGTCCATACCAGCACTATGTCCATGAGTGATGCTCTCCCACCTCTCATGGAGGTTGTGTAACTATGCCTACAGGACAGAGCTCTTCTGTACACAGAGGGTCTTCACCAGATGTGCTACAACAGAGCAGCTGCATCAGTGTAGCTCCACTGATATAGCGCTTCAAGTGTAGATTGGCCCAGAGATGTGGCAAGAATTCCCTTAGCTGTCCACTGGAGAAAAAGCAGGCTCCGTGCCCACAACAATTAAAGATAGATGATCCTGGCAACAAAAGAGCTCTGTTACCAAACTATTTTTTTCAAAATTATGAGACCTGGGCTCCTCTCAGAGTAATTATCCACAAGCCAGCATCTCTGCCATCTTCCAAGCAGCAATAATTAGAGTAAAGACATACAGACTTATATACTGGAATATCATATGGTGAGCTGACCTTTATAACGTCAATGTTTACTTAGCTCCGTTTATGTGCAGTCTCTTTGGAGTCATCTAGAAGCAACTCTATTTTAGAATCCATAACTTGCATGAAGTTGCTCGGTCAAAGCAACAGGGACAGATCTCAAGGGACGGGACTATGGCATGTTTACTTATTCCAGTTTTGCAACATCCTATCTTCTATGCAGAAAGGTGGATTGTGCGGTTGAAAAGTATAGTTAAGAAAATTTAACTGGCAGTGGGAACTAGGTTTTCAAAAGGAAGATCAAAGTTTGCAAGCAACTATAATAGTTATATTTCTACTCAAGGGGATAACAAGATATAATCCCTCAGATCTTTTTCATTTGATTATCATTCTCAGAAAAGTCCAAAAGAAAAACAGTTACAAAAAAATATTTTATGAAGTATGCTACAAATGAAATTAATTCCTCTGTTTATGTGCCTCAATATTTTCCTTCCTTAATAAAAACAGCGCATGTCTATGTGGTGAATTGACTAAGCAAGTGGCAAACAGAATTCTGAATACAGCTTAGTTGCACATAAATTTTGTGGCTATGAGGTAGTGAGAAACTCATTCTTAAAAAGAAAAAATTACCCTATCCTTTGCTTGCCTGGAAGTTTGCAGGAATAATGATGACCTAGTTATTTGGCCTACCAAATTAGTACAGCACAGAAAGTGAACCGTCAGATTACGTATTTGCTAGCTAACCACACAAGCAGCACGATTATGGCAAAACTATCTTGTGTTCATGGAATTAAAAAGGACAAGAGACGTAATGGGCTGAGAACTGTTCGGTCTCCGGAAACTAGCTGAGATGCTCACAATGAGCAATTTCACGCTGAAGGAATATAAAGCAGAAGCTCTTAACCACAGGGCTGGGGCCCCTTGGGGGCTGCAAAAAGGTTTCAAGGAGGCTGCCAAACATGGCTGGTTTTAGACTCACTAGGGCCTAGGGCAGACAACTACAACCTGCCACTAGGACTGCAGTCTGTGACCCTGAGCTGCAGTACCCAGGGCTGAAGCCGAAGCCTGTGCCATGTGCTCCTTGGGGCCCTGCTGCCAATTTCCTAATGTCAGCCTGCTCTTTTAAATGGAGAAAAACAGTTGTTGTGGCACAGGTGGCCTGTGGTTTTTGTATAGCACGTCGGGAGGCCTCAAAGAAAAAACCTGAGAACTCCTGACAAAGCACAGAAATCAAGGCATGATATTCATGAGAAGGGGAAGGAAAAAGGATGAGACAACTGCACTTCTTGAATAGCAACTAGTTCAGGCCTCAGGGAGCAAACCGAAAGCCTGGTATCCACTGATCAAGCTGCTCAGATGAAGTCTAATATTTTTGGCATCTTACTTGCAAGGCCAGTGATGTCGAAGGACTATCGCCCAAGGGTAGCAGTTGTCAAGCATTTGTCTAATCTGGATTACAGAATTAACATGGAAAAGAGAGGGGCAATTTTAACAAATTGCTGAAAACAGTCCAACCATTGTAATAAATCAGATGTGTCCCTTTCTGTGAAACTAGTCCTCATGTTCCTAGCAGACTGAATACGATAATGTCTATTTACAAGCCAGGCCCACCATTCCCAAACTACAACCGCTGCACTGCTTGATTTCATGGTTCACAGACTTTGGAGGGTGGGAGGGGGGGTCCAGGAAAGTCAGTTTAATTGTGCTGGGCTCCATAGCATTGATGTGCATGGATTTCTTTTTCCACAGGGGACACCGAGTTTGTACTCTTTGTGACTGATAGGAGCTTCGTAAATGTGAACAGTCAGATTAAGAACCATGGCATTTCAGCCCAGCATCACCAAAATTTCCCAATGTTGCACTTCCTCAGAGCTGCTGAGGAACAAACCCGGACAAAGGGTGGGCTGGAGCAGTATTGCTTTTCGAGTTGTTTAC
This sequence comes from Rafetus swinhoei, assembly GCA_019425775.1. Lineage (NCBI taxonomy): Eukaryota > Metazoa > Chordata > Testudines > Trionychidae > Rafetus > Rafetus swinhoei. The sequence goes on along the minus strand of CM033447.1, from coordinate 65,655,146 downwards.
TGGTACAGATTCTTAACAGTAAAGTGATACTCACACACATACATCACAGTCATGCTGGCAGTTTGGAGGCAGGCTACTGTTGATTTCACTGGTGGCTCGAGTGCTGGCCAGGCATCAGCTTCCCAGAGACTCAACCATTATATTCCTTGGGAGATCCCTTCAGATCTGCAGGAGGCTTTACTTCCTCTGGGCCGGTCCCAGGTTTCTGCTGTGATGCTACATTTTGTCCAAGAGGGAGAGACACAGATTCTCTGGCCACTTCTCGGTTAATTTATTTGCTTACAGGGTCTTTGTCTGCCTTAAAAGGTCACGGATCCTAAACTGCCTTTTTGGTTGGGCATTTCTCATGCACACCTCACACACATCCCACAGCTTACATACATATCCATAAGCAATATGGTTTCTAGGCAAAGTTGGACCTCATAATAGCCTTGAGTACAAGCAATTGCATTGTACTACAGTTAACATACCAAAGGCATGATAAAAAGCTTCACAAATTATAGCTAAGAAAGCCAAGGTCAGGAAAGAGGGGAAAAGCAGAGGAGTATGTCTGGTCAGCTAGACACCAGTGAGGGGAAGGGGAGGTGTCCGACTGGTTACACCCAATGCCTAGAAGAAACCAGAAGTTGTGTGAAGAGCAACTGGCTCAAGCACAATGCAGAGAAGAAACGTGATGTAGTAGAGAAAGAGGAATGGGGCAACAAGGCAATTTACTAATGTTCTGTTCCTCCCAAACACATGAAGTCCCCAGACCGCAGATTGCCAAAGGAGCGTGGAACTTTAGGATCATGCTGCACTCATTGATACGTCTAGATTTGCAGATTGCATTGGATAGGTCAGCGTCACAATGGCAGCCCATGGTTTTATCTCCTCCAGATTATAGTACTGGAGCTCACTCTACTGGGGACTGAATGCAACCAAAGCAACTGACATTGATCAGGTATGCAGCATTGTGTCTCATGAGCAGACATGAACACATCATATACACGCTTCCTAAACTCCGCTACCTCCCATTCATTTCATCATGGAATGAAAAACCTGGTCCCTATCTCCAAAGCCCTGAACAGACTGGCATCCAGCTGCCTCATCCACCACAACAGCTACTCTCTCCAAAGACAACACAGCTGGAAAGACTCTGGTTAAGACTACCAGCAACTGAGAACAGAGCATGCAAGGCAACAAGACCCAGGCTATTGAACTCTGTGTCTAAAAGAGACTAGTTTAAGTTCATGTTCAGATCAAAGTTCTTTTTCAGAAGGCTTTTCCGCAGGAACAAGGCCCATATTTTAAAAGAAATAGAAAAAGCCTTGAACACAAATATACACATCCCTGTAACCTGAGAGGAATGGATACTTTTCTGCTTCCAACTTAGTTCTACACTTAGATATCAAGTGAGAGGTATCTTATAAATATAGATAATTGTCCTTCCTCCAGGTCCTGCTGTTCTTCTAACAAATATCACAGAAGGCTTCTCTTCTGCTGAAGTTTCCCAGTGCCTAGTAGGCTGCTCCTGGCCTCGATACAAAGTGACACTGATGCATCAGTATGGAATGGGGTTTTAGGGCGGGGTCGGAACCTAGAGCGAAACAGACTGCAGCACCGCCTGACCTACCGCTGCGTCCTGACTAGCTTGTTGCATGATGGCATAATGCTTGGCGAAGGTGTGGACCAACAACCAGGTGGCCGCCCTGCCTATGTCCATGACAGGCACCTGGGCTAGGAAGGCCGTGGAGGAGGCCTGGGCCATAGTCGAGTGGGCCATGATACGAGGGGCCACCCTCCCTCTAAGATCGTAACAGGTCTTGATACACGATGTAATCCAAGACAAAAGACACTGAGCTTATGAAGGGAACCCTTCATCCTGTCTGCTATGGAGACAAACAACCGAGTGGACTTGCGAAATGACCGCGTCCTGTCTAAATAAAAGGCGAGAGCCCTCCTAACGTCCAGTGAGTGGAGTGTCCTCTCTCTCATATCCGCATGCGGCTTTGGATAGAACACTGGCAGGAAAATCTCCTGGGACATGTGGAACAGGGAAACTACCTTAGGGAGGAAAGCTGGGTAGGGGGCACATCGTCACCTTGTCCCTCAAAATCACTGTGTACGGAGGTTCTGAGGAGAGGGCCTGCAGCTCAGAAACCCTCCTGGCTGAGGTAATGGCCACCAGAAACGCTACCTTCCACGAGACGTGGGAGAGAGAACACATAACATAGCCAACGGCTCAAATGCTGGGCACATGAACCCCCACAGCACCAGGTTCAAATGCATTGCGGAACTGGCCAATGCACATGGGGGTATAACCTGTCCAATCCCTTCAGGAAGCATTTCACCATACCCTGCGCAAAGAGCGACCTCCCGCCCTCCCCCTGGTGGAAGGCTGTAATGGCCGCCAGCTGTACCCTAATTGATGAAGTGGACAGCCCCTGGCCCTGGAGGTTGAGAAGGTAGTCCAAAATAAGGGGAATAGGGGCCCTTTCTGGGGCCACCCCTTTCTGACTGATCCAAATAGAAAACCTCTTCCATTTGGCTAGGTAGGAGCATCTAGTGGAGTTTTTCCTACTTTCCATGAGTACCTTCCTCACCGGGTCTGAGCAAAGGAGTCCCCCCCCCACCCCGCAGCCACTGATCATCCAAGCCTTGAGGTGGAGGGATTGGAGGTTCGGGTGGCAAAGCTGACCCTGGTTGAGCTCCTGCGTTAGGAGGTCCGGGACCATCGGCAGGGGCATGGGATCTGATCAACAGTGACACCAGAGTCGTGTACCAATGTTGCTGGAGCCAGTCCGGGACTATGAGAATGAGCATGGCCCCGCCCTTCCTGACCCTCATGAGCACATCGTGGATCAGGGGGAAGGCGTATAGCAGGCCCGCCGGCCATGTTCCCACAAGGGCATCTCCCACAGACCCCCTGCCTTGACCCCCTGTCCGAAAAGAACCTGGGGGCACTTTCTGTTGGCAAAGGTCGCAAACAGATCTACTAGGGGAGTGCCCCACCTGCAGAAGAGGGGGCCTACCACCTCCCCCTTGAGCGACCATCCGTGGGCCGGAAAGGTCCGACTGAGCCCGTCTGCCAGTGTGTTGCATGACCCCGGCAGGTAAGTGGCCTGCAAATGAACCCCCTGCGCAATGCACAGATCCCAGAGGGCTAGCGCCTCCTGGCACAGGGGAGAGCAACGAACACCACTTTGACAGTTTATATAGTACATTGCCGTTGTGTTGTCCGTGAGAACGGACACACACAGTTACCCCGTAGCTGGGGCATAAATGTCCGACAAGCCAGCCGAACCGCCCTCAGCTCCCTGACATTGATATACAGGTTCCTCTCTGCCCCCGACCACATACCTTGCATATGAAGATCCGCCAGCTGGGCGCCTCATCCTGCGTCGGACGCATCGGTCACCAGCTGGACCGTGCAGGAGGGGTGGTGGAATGGGACCCCTTCACATACTTCAGAGTCCCTCAGCCACCAGTTCAGGGTCGATAGGATCGCTGGAGGGACCATCACCACCACATCAATATGGTTGCGGGCTGGCCTGTACACTGTCACCAGCCAGTTCTGGAGAGGCCTGCCATGCATGCTGCCATGTGACCCAAAAGCCTCATGCAGTTCTGCGCCGTGGTCACGGGGCAGCCTGGAGGCCGCAAATGATGTCACTCAGGGACAGGAACCGTGGACGTGGGAAGGACGCCCTGCCACATGTCGCATCCAAACATGCGCCCACAAACTATCACTTGGGTGGGAACAAGGGTGGACTTCTCTTCATTCAGTATGAGCCCCAACCCAAAGAATGTTTCTCTGGCTAGGCTGATGTTGGACAAAAGGCTAGTTCGATTTTGGTCCCTCAACCGGCCCCTGATCAGCCAGTCGTCAAGGGTAAACGTGCAGCCCCTTCCTTCGAAGGATTGCCACCACTACTGCCATGCACTTGGTGAACACCCTGGGCGCTGTGGAGAGGCCAAACGGCAGCACCGCAAACTGGTAATGGTCCTCACCCACCGTAAACCGAAGGTATTTCCTGTGGTGGGGAACAATCGAGATGTGGAAGTACGCGTCCTTCAAATCGAGGGCGGTGTACCAGTCTCCTAGATCGAGGGAGGGGATGATGGAAGCTAGCGTCACAATCCTGAATTTTGACTTTCTTAAGAAGGCATTGAGCCCCCTTAGGTCCAGGATGGGGCGGAGACCCCCCCCCCGACCCCCCTTCCCTTGGATTTTGGGATCAGAATGTAGCGGGAATAAAAGCCACTTCCCCAGAGGGACAGGGGGACCTCCTCTACCGCCCCTAGAGAAAGTAGCATGGAGACCTCCTGCCTGAGCAGGGTCTTGTGAGAGGGGTCTCTGAAAAGGGACAGGGAAGGGGGGATGGGAGGGCAGGGAAGAAAGGAATGGGATAGAGTACTGGACACTGTATCGTGTCCAGTCCCCAACAGTCCGTGGTGATAGCGCACCAGGCCCGGTAAAAGGGGGATAGCCTCTGGCAAAAAAGAGTCGATCTAAGGGAGTGACTGGAACTCTGTCCTCGGGCGTACCTTCAAAAGCCGGGCCTAGGCCACTGGGACTTATTGGAGGGTCCGGGGTTCTGGTCAGGAGGACCCCGCGATCTCCTCCTATTCCCCCTGGCTGTGGGAGCCCTAGACCTCCTCCTCCTATCAAACCACGGCCCTTGCTGATAGCCTCTCTGCGGCCTCTGGTTGAGTGGACGCCGCTGCAGGGCCGGCTGTGGATGCCCAGGGATTTTAGGGTGGCCCTGGAATCTTTAAGGATGTGTAGCTTGTCTGTTTGCTCCAAGAACAACCCGGAGCCCTCGAAGGGGTGGTCCTACAACGTCGCCTGGACCTCCTGAGGTATGCCGGAGATCTGGAGCCACAAGCACCTACGCATAACAATGCCTGTGTACATGGCCCGAGCTGCCAAGTCCATGGCATCCAGGGTGGCCTGCAGCACTGTTCGCGCAACTATTCTTCCTTCCTCCATAAAGGTGGCAAAGTCCCGCTGTGAAGCTTGAGGCAGCTGGTCCTTGAATTTGTCCACAGCCACCCAAGAATTGTATGCATACCAGCTGAGCATCGCTTGCTGGTTTGCGATCCTCAGTTGTAGGCCTGCCGTAGCATATGCCTTCCGCCCCAACAGGTCCAACTTCTTTGGCTCCTTACTCTCCGGAGTCAGGCCCCACTGCCCCTGCTTCTCCCTCTGGCAAGCTGCCTGAACCACTGCTGAACCCGGTGGTGGATGCGCAAAGAGATGCTCATGCCCGGACTGGGGCACGAAATACCTCCTCTCAACCCCTTTTTGTGTCAGGGGAATGGAGTCTGGTGTCTGCCATAAGGTCTTGGTTATCTTTGCCACAATTTTATTCAGAGGGAGGGTGATCTTAACCGGGGTGCCAGCCATAAGAATTTCCACCATCGGGAGGTCCTCCTCCTTAACCTCTTCTGCCTGTATCCCCATGTTCTGCGCGAGGTGCCTGAGGAAGTCCTGATGGGCTTGCATGTCCATCGTAGGCATGCCCAGAGATGGATCTGCTAAGGCCTCGTCCAGTGACGAGGACGAGGACTCCAGAAGCTGGGGTTGAACCATAACCGTGGCGGCAGGCTCAGTCCTGGGGCCAGGGCTCTGCGCAGGGCCTGCTGGAAGGAGCTGACGGGATGGTTCACCCGATTCACCTCTCGATCCTGGGGAGCTGGCTCTAGTCTCCGAGCCCGGGTCCCTGGTGAGTGGGGCGGCCGAGGGGGCAGACCTATGGCTAGAGCGCACGGAGGTCGCCACAGAGCCTGGTCTCAACAGGTCAGGGCCTTGTGCCTGATGATAGGCCCACGGCGTCCAGAAGGGCCACTGCATAGGCAGCTGCCACTGGGGGGGGCCCATGTCTGGACCATGGGTGGGCTGAGATGCCTCGAGCGGTGCCGAGACGAGGACCGGTGACCGGACCTGAAGCAGTGCGCCGACCTACAGGACGAGCGAGAGACCCTAGATGCAGCCAACCATTGAGAGGAGGCCGACGAGACCAGAGACTCCGCATAGGATTCCGAAGAGTATTCCGACGCTGACCACAGCGGTACAGAAGACCCTTGTTCCCCCTGCGCCACATGGTGAGCCATGGCAGCCGGTTTCCCTCTATGGGGTACAGGCAGTACCGGAGGGGGCAGCATGGCATGGGACCCCAGTGCCGGAGTGCGCGGTGCCGACTCCGTGGGGAAAGATGCTCTCCTCCATGGTGCCTCCTGCACCGGAGATGGTGGTGCCGAGCCCGGCTCTTGCGTGGACAATGGCCTAGGCAGTGCCGGCTGCGGTGCCGGGGCCCGCTTAGGCACATGGGTCTCGCGGCCCGCGTGCTCCTCTGTGCCGCGCACTGCTGGGCCCGGGGAGGCCGAGAGCTCTATCAGCTCCCGGGCCACAGAGAACGTCTCTGGCGTGGATGGCCTCCGGACCTTCTCCAGGGACAGGTCCCGGCCCCCTTGGGCTCCCAATCCTACCAGGCTCCTCCCTTGAAGCACCAGCTCCCGGGGGAAGGCGCTCCGGTCCCATTTCCGCGGCAACCTTTCACTTCACGCCCGTTTACTAGTCGACGGCACCAGCAATTAAGATACGTGCCTCAGTGTCAATTGGTGCACGGAAGGCACCGTGTGCCTTGGAGCCCCCTCTGTCTCTCTAGTCGACGCAGGTGCGCTCCTTACCGACGGTACTGGCTCTGGCACCGGTTGGGGGGGGAGGAGGGGGAGGTGGGAGCGTTGAAGCGCCGACTCCATTAACAGGAGCTTAAGCCTGGAGTCTCTCTCCCTCTGTGTAGACGGCTTAAAGGACCTGCAGATCTTGCAGGCGTTAGTTAAATGGCCCTCACCAAGGCACTTCAAACAATCTTTGTGTGGATCTCCGCGGGGCATGGGTTTGGAGCACTGTTGACAGGGTTTGAAGCCCTGGGGCCCCAGCATGCCCTCCTCAAGGAGGGAAGCGGGGAAACTAACACCACTATCTAATCACTATCTAGTAACAATCAACTGCTAACTACTCCTAAGGAGAAACTATTTACATAAGAAAGCTAAGGGCACACTTACAAAGGCAACCAGAGCGTTCCAGCAACCCTCAGGGGTAGAAAGAAGGAACTGAGGGGGTGGAGGGCCAGCAGGGGGTTATATGCTAGGATATACCGGTGCCACTCCAGGGGACTCCCCTGCTGGCCCAACAGGTACTGCTAAGGGCAAAAAGCTTCCGGAACTTGTGCACGCACCACACCTAGACAGAATGGACATAAGCAAGCACTAGAAGAAGAACCAGTCTGCTCTTAATTAATCCCTGTGGAGTGCTGCATCACAGAACACCAAATGTCTTTTCCCTCAGTTTATTGCCCATCTCAAATTGACCTTCCCCAAGTCTCCTGGAATAAGTAAACACCATTATCCTCAGAGTAAATAAAAAACAAACAGAGCCCAGGTAATTACTAACAAACCCAAAATGAAACAAATCTGTGGTAGAGGAAAGATCTGATCTCAGTGAAGGGATATCTGCCGCAAGCAAGAGCACCAGTGGACAGCACTGCAGATGAATAACTGAGAAGAATGAAGAGAAGCATGTAAGCGCATAAAACTGATTTTCAGAATTTTGCTACCATATTCCTATCAGAAAGGTGGAAGGGATGAAATCTTCAGCCAGCACTGGTGACAAAGATGGCAGGATAGATACATTTATATCCCAAGTTACTTTGGATTCTCTCTTCTCCACACCAGGGATTACCCCACAATCCATTTATGCAGTTTGCAGGGAGATACCACAGGACTCAGCAACTACCAGCTCTGTTCGATTTGCACACAGATTGGTGCCGCTGCAATGCACATAATCAGTATTATAATAAATCAGTCATCAACTAAGACCATGTGCTAGGCACTGTAGAAGCTCTCTAAAAGAAAAGAAAAAAGAGAAAAGAAAAGAAAAACAATCCATGTAGAATATTTATACTAATATCAACATGATTTGTGGATACTACAATATTTTCATACAATCAAACCATCCTGGACAGGATCTACCTACCACTATTAAAGCAGATTATACTGGGGGAAGATGCCAATACAATTCTGTCTTACTAACTTCTCATGTCCAGGCCTGAAGTTTACTCACCTACTTGCCCCAGCTGGTCATTAGCTTTCCCTGATGAGGAAGGAAAGGATAACAAATCTAAGCCATAATTTACAGCAGGCAAAACTTTCATTTTTCAAAATGAAATTACATTTCCAGACTCTATGCTTGATACAATAGTGTGAAATATGAACTCTTCTCCAGACTACTGACAGAGCTTTCCCAAGAACCTGGTCAGTTTCACGACTGCTATTGAGAATCCTAAAGCAGTTCTTCAACTCACAAGAATCTTTTCCATTATACTGTCTCCATTCATTGGAGCTATTTCAAGACAGAACCACCCAATGAAGACGACCAGGGACTGCACCAAATACACCACCAATCAGCAGCGAGGACGATCTGGCCTACAAAGACTGAGAGAGAACTTACTCCATTCCAACAAACAGAAAGGGGAGAGGGGAAGTGACTCACATTTGTACGACACATTAGGTTAAAGGAGGTTATGAAATACAAAGCCCCCAAGCAGAGTCCAAGGTTAGAACTCTCTTCTAAGCAGCTTGGGGCAGGATTTGGATTTCTCGCCCATGAGCTTACCCTAGGCCTTATTGGGGCTCTCAAATCTTTCGTATTTGCCTCTGGCAACTAGTACTCCCAGTTCTGAACTTTATTTGACAATCAATGGAAATAGGAGGATCACTGGAGGTTATCCCCAGGTGAACAAGTGAGATGGATCCTGGGTGAACCTTTCTTGCCCACCATGAAAGAGAAACAGATGGACTGAAGAAACACCCTCTCCCCCCGCCCCCACATATGTCCAAGTGGATTTACATTTAATCCAGAGGACATATCTAGCAGACTACTTTTCTTTCTTCCATACTGTGTGCATTTCACATTCAAAACTTGTCTGTTTCATTGCACAGCGTGTTCTATTAATGAAAATCTATTTGAATATATGTTTTTATATGTAATTTCTGAAATATTGTAACAACTTCATACTGCTAGGATTCCATTCAAGAAAGCCATAGGAAGCCTTCAGGGTTCTGGCATGCAAACAGTTCAGTTGTGACGACCTGTAACTCAACAAATCAAATAGTGTTGAAAGAATTTGGCTGTAGTTGTAAGGTAACTTGCAAACATAAAAAAGCCTTTTTTATATGCTGGTTATTAAGAGGCAAAAATACCGTTACTGGGTTCCAAAAAATAAAGTAAAAAAATATTTAAAATACTGTTCCCTTCTTACAGGAGGAAAAGTGACTGGATACAAATGAACGGAATGTTGTGCCCTACAGTCTGGCCTGTGGAATTAACAAATGGCAGTCTCAAAACACAAAAGAGAATTAATTTACCTGTGCAAGCACTATATACCCTATATTAACTAATTTTTTCCCCAAGGGAGATGAACTATGAAGAATCCTACAATTAGAAATATTGATGGTTTATATGTTTAATAGACTGCCTTCCGTTCATGTTAAGAAATAGTCCACTATTGCCTACTCTTAACAGGATCAAGAAATCCACTCAAGAAGTTTGTGCCCTTTAAATACCCAAATCAAAAGTTCACAGAGCAAAATGGTGTCAAAATGCAAGTTGTTTTTCCACAAACTCTTCATGAAGACCCTGAGTTATATCTTGGACCATTGGATATGTAAAAAAGATCTTGACACATTCTGAAATGAGAATCTTGTCAAATTCTGAAAAAAATTCCTCTCAATTTTACAGAATTTAGCAACAATCCACTGTATTTTTAAAAATAAGGCTCTGATTCCAAGTCATCTGAATTCAACAGAAAGATTCCCATCGACATGACAGGCTTTGGACTAGATCCTTAATTATTTACATTGCTTTACATATTAGCTTTAATTTACCTATCCTTTTTAAAAATTCTCTAACCTTCATGCACTCTTTCAATTCCTCACCCCCAACATTTACCGGTTCCTAATAAATTACACTTTCTTTTCCCTCCACAATGAAAGAGGGAACATACAAAACATTTAATAGACAATACAAGTATTTGTATGTAACATTTAATTTTTGTGAAACTTCCTGCGATATGTTTTGCAAATGAATCCAACCACATTGTGTAAAACAAAACAGCTACATGTTTCTGTTAAAAGCAAGCAGCAATGAAATAATTGATATGTTGGCATATGAAACGCCACCATTAAGTTTCCGTGTTAACAATTAGGATGTGGAAGCTGATGACCCAGGGCTACTGCTTGTGGTTAACTACAGGTTCTACATGACAATACTAGAATGCTCCACATACAGCAGGATCTCTTTTTGTATCCAGAAAAGCTAGGAAAGTATTTTTGAACATAAACCTGAGTTCTGCAAAAATAACTGGAAATACCTGAAGTCTACAGATATGTCCTAAATCTGCACGAAAGCATAGAATTTCCAGCAACATTTTAAAAAGCAAGATTAGTCAAATTCAAACCAAAATAATGTTGAATTACAAGATCATAAAGATCTTTTTACTGTTAGTCTGATGGTAGGTGCTGAGCTAGCGAGTGGAACAACAATTCTTCCAAAGGAAAATAGTTGTATTTCTCTTACATATGATGATAGTCTGGTTTGGATAACAGTGCAAATCTTGAGACAAATGATTTAGAACAGAAAATGGAAAAAAGATTTGATTGTAGCTGCAACAAGGCCAGTCTCACTTGTCTCTCACCTGCACTTTCAGAAAATACACACCTGACAGAAAGGCAAAAGGAAAATGGAAGGCATATTAACTATAACTTGCAGGGAGGCAATTCTGGAAAAAGGAATGATGTAAAATGTGTTTTATACTCTCCAAAGACTACTTTTAACCCACTTCTCTATTAAAATCCAAAAAAAAAAAAAAATGCAATTTTAAACATTCCTATTCCAACTCTTTAGTATGTGCATCCAACTCAGTCTTTTTTGTCAAAAAAAGGTTAAATATTTTTTATTTTTAAAAAGAAATACGTACACATCTTCTATATGCTAGCAGCCATCCTACAAGTTGAGTCTTGAAAAAAAAAAAAAAAATCTTTCTGAAGTGTCACAGCTTCCCGTTATTTCAGTGAATAGTTTTAGTCAAGACTGAAATCTTGTTCTTGCATGCTGGAGTTAAAGTTCAACCTGATGTCTGAAGACATCCTTTAATAGACAACTGACTTGTCTTGTGCTGTCAAGAGAATTCTACGGATGTCTGACGCAACACTGGAACTTTAACATGCAGGAGTCCATGACCTTTATTTAAGATTAATCACTTTTATGCAAATTTCACAAAAATTTGTGTATGTGGAAAGCTGAATAAGCTGGTAGTCAAGCTCGCTATGCCAGCTCTTCTTTAATTTTAGACCACACTTAACGTTTTCATATATTTATCAGAGAGTGGGCATGAAAATGATATTTAGAAAGTTGGAGGAAGAGAAGTAACCAATCATATTAAGAACAAAAGGAATATTACAAGTCACTCCTGAAGTTCTACAGCAACTGGACAAAGCTTAAGAGTTGGATAACTTGAGCTAAAACTATTTTTCATTCTCTTTCAGGGTTGTTTTAAATCTAGTTATGACTTACATGTTAAATATCACTAATAAAAAAATATCACTAATAACACTGCTGTAATTAGGATCAATTTTATCTTGCAACTCAACTGATCTTAAGCACAGATTTTATTGGCTGCTCATCACTGCTAAGCGATTACCTTTAGCTATATAAATGTTTAGCCCTGCAATATAAACTGGGCATAAGCGTTGTCATTGGGAAGACACATGCAGTTCACTCTCATAGTTTAGCCTACATTTACATTTGTTGTTATACAAAACCCAGAGAGATCCATTCATGCTTCCAACTGTGATCATTGAAAAATGTAACCCCACTGAAAGGTGTATACTTTAAGCTCTTCGCTATAATATTTTACTCACCAATGCTACTAAGAGAACTGCTGCTTTCAGAATCAGATGGCATGATGGACAGCACACTGTAAGTGGACCCTGGAATATAAAAAAAAGCAAAAAGTTAGTTATTTTCCTTCACTCTCCTCCCTCCAGTTTTTCTTCAATCCACCAAGAAAATATCAATTTTGCTCTCTCAACGGATCAAACCAGTGGTATCCAACAGACCCATCTCTGCTGAGATCCTAGAGACAGTTTGGTATTTACTTAGGTATTTCTATAGCATATCACTAGAAGCTCACAGTAACTGGAATACCTGAGGTCACTGGCTTCCTTTATCATGAACCAATCCTATTCAGCTGTGTTACTCTTATTCAAACAATTACTTCCCTCAAGCACATAAGAGACAGTAACACTCAGCTTAGTGCAAGACTTTCAACAGGAGGCCTACACTAATTGCACTTTTCAGTTTTTGCAATACATAGGAGCTGCTACCTGGTCATGACACCTGAGTATGCTATGACGACCCTCAAGAAACCATTCCCAAGCTTGAAGAACTAATTTTATGCCTGGGCTTCAATAAATCCAGGTTCCCTCCATTTGCTTTTTTCAAGTAGCCAGTCTTACAAGAGGGAAGCCTCAACACTGTTTTGCTAATACTGGAGACACTGAAGGCTGGGATCTTTAATTAGCATTGCTATTATGAAAATAAGCTACAATTTATTTACGAGAACAAACAATAAGACGGGACCTATTTGAAGAGCTGGCTATCAAAAAATTGCATCTCTTCTCTAACCCTCCCTCCAAAAATATTCCACCACACAAATGAGAGAGGGAAGGAGGTTATGAACGATAAGGTAGAGGCACACCAAGGGAATTTCCACTGGCATATCAAGTCCATCCTCCAAGAACCTGGCCTTAGGATGAAGGTTTCTGTGCAAGACTCTTTTATTCTCCTAATTCTTTCCACTCATGCTTTAAGGTTTGTTTCTTCCAAACTCCTTGGGTTTAACAGCTGAAGCACAATATTCGCAGCACAGGAAGCAAAGTCTGTCTTGTTTTCCATACTTTCAGGTGTGTCTTAACTACCACCAACCCACAAGATCAGTTATTTGAAGGAGAAAAGTGAAGATGTATGACAAAGAAGAGAGGCTTCCTCCCCTAACGTGTCATGCTACAAAACATAGTATCAAAAACCGAGGCCCGGCTCTTCAGCTGGAGTACATTGGTATGGCTTCCTAGATTTCAATAAGCAATTCCAATTTACACTAGCTGAGGAGCCAGCCCTGAATTTGACACAACAGGAGCAATCGCTGCAAAGATGAGAACAAATGTCAGAAAAGTAGGGTGATGCCACAATTAATCCTTTGAAGCAGACTCTCTAGCTTCACTACTAAACCAAAATACCTACAAGAATTGGTTATTTTACCCGACAACTTTTTGGAAAAAGTTTCAACATGCACTGCTTATTGAATAATTCCAATTGATTACACACATTGTAGATTATAAAAACACATCTGACAAGTATGTCACTTTGACAGGTAACTAATGTAGTAGCCTCTATATTTCCCCCCATACTGTGGAAGTTTTTGATGCAGTAAAATGAGGAGTTTTGTTATTTGATACTGCTCATTAAAAGTAAGGTACTCTGAGCATCAACTAGAGTCCATCAGTGTCTCTTCACTACATAAGCTTCTTTCACACCTCCATCCTAACCTTCACCATATTTTGTAGCCCTGGCCTGGGGGCAGGAGTCTGAAGAAAACCTTTATTGGCCACCACCTGTATTTGGTGGAAGTTTTTACAACAGAGAGTATCAGGATGAGATCACGATCTCAGGCGCGCGCGACTAGAGCAGGATCTGAATGCCCATCTTGAGAGGTAAAAGCTAATTAAGCACCTGACAAAAATCTTCTACCTCCTCACCAGTTTCCTTTTAGGAACACAAGAAAATAGGCACTGCAAAGGGCTTCTGGCCCTTTTCAAGAGCACCCAATGAATTAAAATCCATGAGTGCTCCAATTCCAGTAATTCAAATTTTTCTCCAGAAAGAGTTTCATCATGACTCTGCAGATAGCTGAACTCACTAGCCTGCAATGTGTCTCAGTGACAAAAGGGATGATTGATAAGTGGAAAGGAAAGATGTTCTGGCAATTAAGGTAGTGACTTGGACACACAAGATCAGGGTACTCTTCCCAGCTTTAACTCATGGCAATAATTTATGTTCCGTATCTCAGTTTCCCAATCTATAATATATTTCCCTATGAAGGGTAACTGATGATCATGGAGCACTCAGATATTATAATTAGGGCACCTTTGAGAAGTCGAAAAACCCAACAACTAGCTCAGACACCCCAGTAGTTTGTCCTTTCCAGTGTCTCATTTAATACTCAGACAAATTTGTAACAGACACCGCGATGGTCCAGAATGTCATTTGTCTTGAGCTTAAAAATAATACAACTGACCCCTGTAGGTTTGGGCTGAAAGTCAAACATTCCCTCTTTCTTAGCTAGTGTCAGCTGACAGTTTTGCATACAATGAATACACTGTGGAAACATACCTTAAAGCAGAAGTCAAAAACAGATTATGGGCACAGCATTTATCATCCCTTACACAGTAGTAAACACATGCAAAGGCATTTATGACATATGAGGAGACAGGCCCCTTCCCTCAACAGCTGATAACATAAGACCCCAAGCCTGCAAATGCATCCAGAGCATCACTGAAGTCGATGTAGTCAGTGCGGGTGTTCGACTGTGTATGCATATGGAGAACCAGGGCTTAAGCAGAGAAAGGATACCAGGGTACAAACGTAGCAAGGTGATATCTGGCACACATCTTGTGGGTCCAAAAATCATCTCCTCCTCCTCCCCATGTGTCCAGTTGGCCCAATCAATATTTTTTCAACAGCAATTTGGTTCTGCATCCCTATCTGTTGCAATGTGTGTTTTCCCTTAAAGAAGCACACTCTTTAAAAGATGGGCACTGTTAAAGAGGTCCCCATTGGTAGTTTCACACTGCTTTAAAACCTAACACCCAAGTAAAGCTCCTACTTTTGATATTTAAGAATGATCTGACAAAGTGAAAAATTTGGTCTACTGTTGCTGCTTTTAAACATTTTCAAGTAAACAGCTATACAGGTTAGGTCTCAAAATCCACAAGAGATTCTTCAAAAACAGACAGCATCTCATTGTTAGATCCTTGTTTTTCTTCATCTTCGAAAGGGCTGATTTTGCTTAAAATAAGCAATCCTGTTTTTTAAAAAGGAGTCAAACTCTCTATAACAAAGTTAGAATAGCGTTTTGTGAAATATATCAAGATGGTCCAGATAAGTAAAGCATGACCTCTTCCTAGAGATAGTGGGAAGATGCAATACAGCTGTTGGTAAGAACGAGTGCAAAAATCTGACAGTCAGCATTCCGCCATCTCAACACCCACATCCAAGAAGAAGGTTGTAGTCATCTATCTAATCGTTCATAGCTCATCAGCCCTGCAACCTGAAGAAGTTACACCTGGGGTGGTTCTTAGTAATACCTATGGAAAAGAGTTTGTGTCTGCTCCCCTGAAGCACGTATACCTGATGAGTTTTGTTTTGTTTAAACGCAGTGGGGGTGAAATCAGGCCAATGTCTGGAACTTATGTTACGTTAGTATTCAATATCAATAAATTGGCAGAAATTGTACATGCAGCTAGGTGATTTGGTAAATTATTCATAGTATTAGAATTATCCCTACACCACTATTTCCACATTAGCAAAATAGTGTCTCGTGAATTACTGTACTCATCAACCACCCGCTGCCTGAAACCACACAAAGTGATGCAGCACTGAAACTATTGTTCTAACCTGCTGCTGTTTAATTAGGCTGGGAACTGTATTCGAAAGGGGCGGGAAATATACCAAAAGGCAGAACTACTCCAACTTTGGATTTCTTTGCATTTTATCATCACCTCCAGTAGATGTTTTGTAAAGTATGAGACAAAACTGGTCCATTTTTCTAGTGAACAAGTTTTAAAATACAGATTTTTTTAAAATTTTGTAAACGGCCACTTCAACTGTCACAGAAAAATCTTTACTTAGAAGAACACAGAAGGTATGTTTCACTGAAATTATCACTACATCTTTCAACAGGTTGGCTCATGCAGTTCCATAAGAACAGCCATATGGGGTCAGACCAAAAGGTCCATCTAGCCCAGTAGCCTGTCTTCTGACAATCAATGGCAGGTGCTTCAGAACAAATGAACAGAATCCATTATCAAGTGATCCATCCCCTGTTGCCCATTCCCAGCCCTAACAACAAAGGCTAGGGACACCATCCCTGTCCATCCTGGCTAATAGCCATCAATGGACCTATCCTCCATGAATGTAACTCTTTTTTGAACCCTGTTGTAGTCTTGGACTTCACCACATCCTTTGCCAGGGAGTTCCACAGTTTGACTGTGTGTTTTGTGAAAAAAATATACTACTTTTTTGTTGGTTTGTTTATTTTTAAACCTGCTCTCTATTAAATTCATTTGGTGACTCCTCATTCTTGTGTTACAGGAAGGAATAAATTAACTTTTCCTTATTTACTGTCTCTCCATATCCCCCATAGTCATCTCTTCCCAAGCTGAAAAGTTCATTTTCACATAGACAGATCTGCTGTTCTGCTGCCTATCTGGAAATTTGTTTCATGTTTTTAATAAAGAGGGGAAGTATTTTATTAGGAAAACTCAAATGGAATTCTTTGCTTTTTCAAAACAAAATTGTAATTGACATATTTGCATTTGGAATTATCAGCACTATAAAGAAAGTGGAATATTAGCTCAAGCAACTCTCTATAGTGTTTAGAGTCAAGTAGATTCTCTCTCTCTCTCTCTCTCTCTCTCTCTAAAAATAAATAAATAAATAAATAAAGTTTTTCCTGTGCATCCTGCAGCCCCTCCCTCCCTCCCCCACGCTGAGGGCCCTGGCCTCCTTGGTGCTAGAGCAGGCAATAGCAATGCAGTCTCCAGCTTCTGCGGAATGGGGGGAAGGGGGGGCGGGCAGTAGCCATGCAGCCTCCCCAGAGCTCCAGTGGGCGGGGCAGCAGCCACATGGCTTCCCTGGTGCTCTGGAGAGGGTCCAGGAGCTGCTCCCCCCTCCTACTAGCGGAGGGGGCCACACCCTCTCCCCCTCATGGGGGAGGGGGGGCGCTTGGGAGTCATGAAGCCTCCACCCTCATGGCCTGAGGTATGGCCAGGCTTTGGCCCCCTCCCTGGTGGCTGGGGGGAGGGCAAAGAGGCACGGACAGGGGCTAAGGGCCTGGTGGCTTCGGTCTCGGGGAGAAAGAGCCAGGGTGTCTTTGGCCTCAGGGGCTGGGTGGGGAGGGGGAGAGAAAAGAGCCAGGGTGTCTTTGGCCTCAGGGGCTGGGTGGGGAGGAAGAGCCAGGGCAGCCTCAGACCCTCCCCAGCAGCCGGCCCGGGGAAGGGCAGTGTGGCCTCAGCCCTGGGCCCTCCCTGGCAGCCAAGGGGAAAGCCAAGCCTGGCACAGCTTCAGTTTACCCAAATCCCCCAGCATCCAGGGGGTTGGGGCGAGCTGGGGCTGGCTGGCCTCGGGGGGGTCCTGGTGGCTGGCTTGGGGAGAGCCAGGGCAGGCCAGGGCTGCCACACCTCAGCCTGGTCCTCCCCGGCAGTGGGGGAAGAAGGGAGAGCCAGGGCTGCCTGGCCCTAGAGAGGGGGGCTGGCGAGCGTAGCGAGCAGGAGGCACCAGCCCCTCGTAACGTAAAAATAGTTTATGAAATAAAGTGAATTTTATGCTATAATCATAAAAAAAGTATTGTTCATTATTCTACATTTTTCTGTTACTTGTCTTTCAACAGGTCATTTTGTTTCCTGGTATTCCAAGTATTCCTTAGTACAAAACTTTGTGACACTTCATTTCAAGCCACTGGTTCAGAACAATAACCTTCTCTTCTAACAAATTTCAAGATTACAATATAAAATCATCAGATTTTGATACCCAGTTCATTATATATACAGTAGGGATGTTAGATATTATTTAATTCAATAATTGTGTAACCACACCAAATATCAGCATTTATATGATTATTCAGTGGTTCCCAGGGGTGGGGCCGGCAGCCAACTCACCTTCGGCCCTACTCACAGGGAGCCTCCTGCCATCCCACACTGCTGTCTCTGTATCAGAGGCAGCAGTGTGCGGTGGCAGGCAGGAGCCAGTCTGAAAGGGGAGCCAGTTTAAACATCTAATACAGAGGCAGCCGTGCGGGGCAGCAGCAGAGAGAGGCTGCTCCGCCACGAACTAAAGCTGCTCCAGCATCCCATACAGCTGCCGCTGCCCTCCCCACTGCTGCTTCTGATATAGAGGCAGCAGCACAGGGGGACACAGGTGGAGAGGCGGCTCTGTGAAGCCAGTGCTCGTGGGGGACCAGCATTTAAGTCAGCTCCCCAGAGCACCAGCTCCTGCCTGGCCCCCCCGGCCCCACCTCTGCAGGAAGCAGCTGGGGCATGGAGGCAGCTCCACGGAGCCTGCTCTCCGCTTGTATCAGCTCACACCTGCCATCCCCCGTGCTACTGCCTGGGATAGGAAGGCAGCAGCACGGTGGAAGAGCAGCTCTGTGTGAGCTAATACATGCGGGGAGCTGGTTTGAAAGCCAGCTACCTGAAAGTACCAGCTCTCGCCTGCCCCCCTCACCCTCCATGCTGCTCCCTCTTTATGAGAGGCAGAGGCAACAAAGGGGGGGTGCGTTGTTTGGATAAACCGATAAACCCAGGGTTATCGGTTAATCCTTTAAATGACTATATGCTAACATCCCTAATACACAGCACCAAAGTCAACAGTAACTTTTATATGCCCTCTCCCTCACTTGGAGTTTTCATGCCTGTATAAAGAAAAACACTAAGGAGGATAACATCAGCCATCTTTGCTTCTGGTACAAATAGGACTGATTATAGTGCAATTTTTATTTGCTAGTCCAAGTCATGATTTAGGCCCTATTTCTGCAATATCTACCTGCCTACCATTCATCCTGTTTTATTAGGAATTTTAATGTGTCCATCTCCAGCCATTTCTGACTTGCTCACAAGTGTTGTATTTATTGGCCTACTGATTTAGCAGCCTCTTAAGTACCTCAAACTAGGGACTGGATTTAGTCACTGAATGCTGAGACAACACAGAACAGGGTTATACCATGATTTATTATCCTCAGAGATCAAACCTGGGAGGCAGCGGATTCATTTCCTTCCTTCCCCCCCCTCCACAGACCTACAACACTGAGACACTGACGTCCATTTGAGTTTAATATGACTCCTTCTCCCAGTTTAGGAAAGATAATGATAGCAGGACAGGGAGGGGTTGAGAGAGAGTGTTACACATCCAAAGAGAATGCCAACTGTTAAATGCTGCTAATTCCTCATCAACAATGCCCAGTCAAAAACAAAGCCACTAGGCAATGCAGCTGGATCAATGGAAGCAGCTGAAGGGTGTGAGAGGGTGGGCGAGAGGGGGCGGGGGGGGGGGACAGGGATGTGAGTAAAAGATGGATGCCACCATAATTAAATGAAAACATTGCTCTTCTTCCGTCTCTCTAATTACAAATCATAAAGCACCAGGCAATACTGGGCATTGGCTGCATTTGGAGTAGACATTAAAATAAAATGAAAAAATCCAACAACAGTTGCTATCCTCAAACAGACCACATAAATAGCTTAACCAGGGTATCCCTGCAACCAGCTGCTGACTTGCTCCAAGTGGCCAGTTGTCCAAGTCTATCCACATTAACTCAGTACTGTACAAGGAGGATTTTTAAGGGATACTAGCCCCTCTTGCACTGGCCCTCACACTAAGCCACCTGTCAGAACTACAGCTCAATTATCTTCTCACACACACCTGATCAGTGTCATTCAACTGGGCCACAGTCACCAGGAGGTGTCTCCGTTAATCAGACTGGTAAACTAAGGTATGGAGAGCTTAAATAAATTGCCCAAACTCTCACAACAAACATACACTGCTAATGCCACTCCTGTTGAAGGACTCTGTTGTCTTATGCTTTCTCAGTCTCAGAGGCAGCAAGGGGGCAGAAGGCTTACTGCGAAGCAGCCTCTGCCAGCAATGGGCCAGGGCGCCTCACGGACAAAGGCTCCTGTCCATAGGGGGTCTGAGCTTCCCGTGGGTAGAGGCTGCTCTGCGTGGAGCTTGGACTCGCCACCCCAGACAGGGGGCTGCTGCTGTATCAGAGGCAGCAGCTTGGGGAAACAGGTGGGAGCAGGTCTGTGCAGGGAGCTGGTTTTAAATCCAGCTCCCCTCATGGACTGGCTCCCGCCTGCCACCCCTCTCTGCTGCCTGATAGTCCCCTAGTACTATCGAATATTCATATAACCGCTAAAATTTGAGGCGGTTATACAACTACTCAATTATACGCTAACACACACCCTTAAGGGCAAGCACTCTCAATCAGCAAGCTTTGCTTGATTAAATACACACTTACCTGTGGTGCACTCCTTCAATGTTAAATAAGAGGTTCTGTTTGAATGAATCTGCTTCAAATGTAGGAATTTTGAATAATCAAATATCCACAAACATCTTCAGAGCTCTACTTCCATTTCAGAGTTTCTAGGGGGTTCAATCCTGCAAAGCGCGGAGTACTCTGGTCCCAATCCTACAAGCCTTAGGCACATGCCTAACTTTAAGCACACGGGTTGTCTCAGGCTTAAAAAGTTAAGCACATGATTAGTGCTTTACTGAACTGAAACCAGAGGACTTAACATTTTGCAGGGCGGCGCCCAAAACGAGCAGGTACTTTTCACATACTCCTTTCACTACACATCTGAACTACAGTGACATCAAGCAACTTTCTCTTCATACCCCTTTGCTAAAAGTTTCCATTATTACTTTACTATTATTACTAGTATTACTTTACTAAAGTATTATTACTATTTTACTTCTCTCTTTCGGCAGCCTACTTCCCCACAGGCACTGGCTAATTCAACTTCTTGTCAGCAAACACTTTCTGACAGAGGCCTAATATGCAGGATGAGAGGGCAGTGTGACAAACATTTGTTTATCCACATCTCAGTGACCGAACTAAACTGACTTTGGCAGGACTCCCACTTGCTGTGGGGGAGCTAAAAAGTTTGACTGAAAATTGAAGTGACCCTGTTTACCATTTTCCCATTGCCTTTCACATCAAGAAAAAAATGACCAAGGAGCTGAAGAATCACATGGCTCTACCATGCTTTATCTCCAGTCTATTCTTTTCTTAGAAGCCTGTGTGGTCAGGTTTGTCAGAAGCCGTAAAATGCATAGTCATTCAAGGGCTAAGTGCTTCTTCTAAGTCATGTGATGCTTACACAAAGCCCTGAATGTACTGCATTAGTTCAACAGGAAATTTGCTTCTGTCTGTGCCATCTTTATTTCAGGTGTTTCACAATCATTTCTCTTTAAGACTGACTGGAATTCCTAATGAAAAGGCTAGAACGTGGCAGTGAAGGGTGAAAAAAAGTGTAATAAGTTTAGTTTTAGTTGCATAACCAATGTTCCTCCTCCCCCAACTCAACACTTTTAAAAGCACTTTCTACACTGTAAGATGATCTTACATACTAAAATTTTGATTCCTTAAAATTATGTCCTGCAGTATAAAATTCTCCCTTTCTATCTTTATCTCTATGGAAATACAAAATGGAACACTAAATTGCTTTCTAAAACACCAAATGACTAGAATTATCTTCCAAGTGCTTTACAGGCTTTAACCCTCAGTGTCTCTGTGAGGCTGTTAAGAACATTATTTCCCTTTGCACATGCTACAGTGTCATATTTTAACAATATGGGATAGCTGCTTTCAGGGCAAAACATTCCTGAATTATTATAGGAGGTTAAAAGTTAATTTTTTCCAGGGGACAGGAATGACCCTAACTGTATGGAGTTTTTTTTCTATCTTCCTCAGAAACAGTTAATAGAAGCTGCTACTGGCAATACTGGATCAGACCTGCAGTTGCAACTCCTATGTAACTTGGACACAGAAGGGTTAAGAGACTTGCACCAGGCCAGAGATTAGCCAGGATTCAGATTTTGGAGTTCCTAGCTCCCCATCTTGTGTTAGACACAGCATTTGATTATGAGGTGGTAAGTGGCAAAAAAAAACTGGGCATTTATGCCTAGGAAAGTACTAATTTCCTATCTACTTTTCGGGGGGGTAGGGAGACGGGGGGAACATACGAAGACTCAATAGTAGATTGAATCAGGCAGGTGCAAGGGAAAAAAAACCAGGAACTTCTCACACCTCTCCATAGCAACAACTGTGCTAGTACTGTGGGGTTTTCTAAGAGATTAGTTGCTGGTAGTGAGTTGTATTGAAAAGATTTCACAATAAAGCTTTTCAGAGGATCTGGGTCACTGGAATGTGCTTGTGAATCATCTGAAGAACAGAAGGCAGCCCCTTCAACACACAAGTAAAAAGTGAGAGTGGTAGAGAAAAAATGGAAGAGGGATGGGTGGGTGCGGTGGGTGGAGAAGATAGCTTGCTTTGCCTTTTGTGTAACATGATCCGTCATTAGCATACACTTGCAGGACCCACATATTTATTTG
Organism: Rafetus swinhoei; assembly: GCA_019425775.1. Classification (NCBI taxonomy): domain Eukaryota; kingdom Metazoa; phylum Chordata; order Testudines; family Trionychidae; genus Rafetus; species Rafetus swinhoei. The sequence continues at coordinate 65,632,654 of CM033447.1, read as the reverse complement.
TTCTTGTTCCTTGCATTCAAAATAATGTGCCAAGTCATCCCCTTTTCAGGCAAACGATGCACCCAGGAGGGAAGCTCCTTAAATCAAAATTTATAGTTTCTGGCATCTACTGTCCACAAGGTAGGAGGCTGGTGCCAGTGCTTGGATTGGAAGCATACGAGCAGTTTGGCCACAGCCTTGCTACTTTATACTCTGGCTTACGAGGGTGGAGGGGGAAAGGGCATTTTTAAAAGCTTAAATGATCATAAATGTTGTAAGCACACCATCATTTTACCTGCACTCATTTCAAGCATTGTTTGTGCCAGTAGATGGAGCATCTTACATATATGATCAGTAAACAATTAGATACATACCCCATAAATATCAAGGCTTCCAATAGCAATCATGTCTCTAGTTGCTACGGTTCACTACCACTTTTCCTTCTATTCCCTGGGCAACGGACAGAATGACTCGGTGATCAACCTTGGCCCTTGACTTTGTCAGCACTCGATGCTCCTTCTAATGGGCCTTCACAAAGAGCAGGGGACAAGTTATTATTCCAGGCAACTGTAACTTATGTAGCTACCACTGATGCAGAACAAAAAAAACCTGCCACATTTCAGATTCAGAATGGAATTTGGCACTGAAAAGTAACTGCTTTTACCTTTGCCTACTTGCTGTTGAAAAGTCTGAGAGGTAGCCATGTTAGTCTGTAACTTGAAATGGGTTGTGCCCATGATACTCTATATATTTGTTAGTCTCTAAGGTGCCATAGGACTACTCATTACTTGCTGCTGGTTTGTGACCTTTTATTGTCTGCTTCAGTCAGCTCATTTTCTACTTGATGATCTGTAAGACTGTATACTACCATAACATTTCAATAGAGGAGAACCTACCTTTATGACAAGACAGCTTTCCATCACAATCTTGATTTCCAACATGTGGGTGCACTGACCTTTCTTTCTAAAAATCCTTTAAGGCTGGTTCCCAACATACCTAGTCAGTCTGAAAACAGTGGAGTACATACTATGCCAGGGGTGGGCAAAAGGGCCTCCGCAGGCCACATCTGGCCCACCAAGTGGGTTCATCTGGCCTGTGGAGGCCCTGCCACTACCCCGCCCCCAGGCCAATTAGGGCCTGGGGGCGGGGGGAGTGCACAAAGTTTCCTCCGCCCTTCTAAGTGCTGCACACTCCCAGCAGGGCGGGAGGAGGCTTTGTGTGCTCCCCCACCACCAGGCCCTGTACTGGCATGGGGGTGAGCAAGCACTGAAAATCTCTTCCCACCGCCAGGGGCATGGGTGATTAGTGGGAAGGGGGGGAGGGGCTCCCCCATCCCCAGACCAATCATGGCCTGGGGGTTGGGAAGCCCAAAGCATCCTGGCCACGTCCCTTCCAGTGCAGCCCAAGGCCACTTCAATTTTTGAAGTGGCCCCTGGCAAAAAATTACTGCCCTCCCTTGTACTATGCTGTGCCGTATGATGGACTAACAAATTCTCATTTGTACTAGAGCATGTGCTGCATTCATGTAATCCATTTCTTATACAAAGAATCCATATTTTAGAGGTATAATCACAAAAGGGAAAAAATGAAGTAAGATTTTCATCCATATCCTAGCCGCCGAGCATTGATTCTTTAACCTTAATGATCAACGAGTAGTCCTGTGGCACTGTAGAGACTAACAAAAATATACCCGATCATGAGCTTTCATGGGTAAAACCCACTTCATCAGATGAGTTCAAGTGTAAATAACAGAACGTGGGGTTTTTCCATTGAGAGCTACGTGAATAGATACAATAAATATATTATGATATTGTACATGTCAAATTACAAATTGACATAGAATGCAATTTATGTAAATGCATATGAAAAGTATGGTCCTTGGAAAATCATTACTGGCCCTGTGTTCCACAAAAAAAGTGCATCATGGAAGTTAATACCATATCAGAAAAATATCAGTCATTCTTCGGGTGATTCCCTAGCGATTCTGAAGAATTAATTAAATTTTAAATAACTACTAGTCACCTTATACTGGGAAATCCACCTCCTGTTTGATTGTAAAATGTCTAGCAGGATTTTTGTGCTATACATAAACCATAATATTCATCATAGCACTCTTGAATTTAACTGTTTATTACCACAAACTAAAATATTTAATTAAGATAATCAATTTTGTCAGCCACCATATTACTAAAAACATTTACAGCACTGGTCCAATGTCACACCAAATGTACTCCTGACTCATTCATGTTTTCAAATTGCTCTAAGTAGCAAGGATCTGACTAAATCAGTCTTTAAATAATTGCTAAAATTACTCAATAACCATATTCTGATTTCTTAGCATTAAACTGTAAACAAGAGAGATACATAACAAAGGATATTTTTAATCAGTGTCAGGTCACTCCTCAGATGCTGATTTAAGTGTTGCCTTTATTTTCAAACAAACAATCTCAGAGTTTATTCAGAACAAGAATACATCCCACAATGTGAGCTTACAGAATATTACAATGCTTTTAAAAAACGAGAATTTCTTTGAAAGCTTTCCAATATTCTTAAGAGGAAAGCATCCTTATTTGGTCAGCTCTCACAGGAGGCTAAGAAAAAATAATCCAACTAGCATACTGCAAGAATTGCTCTTAACCCTCGTAAAATGAATCCTATTGCACTCAATTTACTACAGTAGCCAACACTGCTTGCCAGGGACATACATATTCACTTGTAGAAATCATTTTCCGGAAAGTTTAAGAAAAAAGGCCTTGCATGATACTAGCCTTCAAAAACCATTACCTTTATTTGCTGGATAATGCATTGCAAGCCAAAAGGGAAAAGAGTAACCTTTTTAAAACAACTGCTTCATAAGGTTTAACATCAGTGCTTCTATGGCAGGGGTGGCCAATAATTTTCACGAGGGGGCACTTAATGAATTTTGGTATGTGGTCATGAGCCAGCTCCACCCTCAGAAGGGGCAGGGCCTGGAGCAGAAGGGGTGGGCTGGGGACTAGCCTCCCCCCCAGAGTTGTCTGGGCCAGAGGCTTTGAATTAAACACACGCTAAGGGCTTGTGGCTATGGCCTCATGGCTACCGCATTGCCTGGCAGCCACCCAGGGTTGCTGCAGCTATTTAAAGGGCTCACGGGTCTGGCCCCTGCAACCATGAGCCATTTAAATAGGATTCTGCTGCCAGAGCCAACCCCTGCAAATACGCTGGCTCCGGCAGCAGGATATAAATAGAAAGCGGCAAGAACAGGGCTGGGCCAGATGCAGTATGCAGGCCAGCTCCAGCCCCCGGGCCACATCTTGCCCAGCTCTGTCCTATGGTCTGTTATAAAAATGCCCTCTTTATCTAGGTTATAAAAATCTATAGTAGAAAACAGCATTAATAGTTACTTCACATGCATTAAGGAGCAAAGTAACAGTGACCAATGTTTCCTATAAGCTGGGCGCTTGGGCGGCCACTCAGGAGAAATTCAAATGCTGCCCAGCTGATTAGCAGAGCACCAGCAGCTAGGCTTTTTCTTTCTACTAGTGCTACACATTTGCACATGCTCGGCACACAAAAAATTATTCTGCACATGCATGAAAAAAATCTCCACGTGGATGGAAAAGATTAGAGGAAACACTGACAGTGACCCTCATGTTGAACAAGACAACAAGTAAAAAGAAACCCTCAAGTCTCTCTCAGCTAAATAGATAGGTCAGGTCTCTGGGGCAGAATCTGGCCCACTTGTTACTTGTTTGCCTAGCATTTAACACAGTGGGGCCTAATCCTTGATTAGACTTCCCAGGCACAACTGTTGTAATGGATATAGTCCTTAGAATTGGGGGAGAGGATCCTTCCTCTCAGTATACTATGAGCAGCTGAAATCCTGGGGAAGCCCTTCAACATGCAGTTGGATTGGCTCCAAAATGGTGGATTGGAGGTTTAACATGTTCCCCTTTAACTTAATACCGCTAAGTAAAAAGGAACTTCCTCTAAGCACATACCCTGGAGCACCCCTTTCCCTTAAGGCTAGAAGGGAAAGAATGAGAACACCAATTCTAGGCCTTACCAGTAAACCACCTTGGATCCACACAGGACCTTAGCAAGAAAGGCTGTCTGTTGAGGACTTGAAATAAAGCCTCCAACATTCCCACAACAATGTCAGAAGGAAATCTATTTTTCCAACTGAACGCTGAATTGGGGGAACAGTTTTTGGTCATCCTTTTGAGAGTCAATGACCAAGTCAGCATGCCAAATAGCATCCTCACCAACTTTTCTGCTTAGAGTGAGTGGGCCCTGGTCAGTCAATGAAACCAGACATCACACTGAGGGTGCCCTTCTTGAGGCAACTACTTGTCTCCTTGATGATTTGGATCCATGTTATTGGTTCTGCCACCAAGTTAAAGTGAAGTGTGGATATGGAAGTTAAGGTACCCAACCCACAAGGAACCTTAGAAATTAATATACAGATGAACACCATCAAAAGGCAAGGTAGTAAGAAAGCTACAAGAAAAATGGTGGCTCGTATTATGGAATCATTTCCACCTCCAACAGTAAGCACTTCTATCCTCCCAAAATCCAGCACAACTGGGGCTTTTGGATTGCCAACGGTCAGCATCGAAATTCTTTAAGACCTGAGTGGGAAGACCTGGGCAGCAGAACCTAATGAATCAGAGATGCAACTTGGGAACACTGTTACCTTCTCAGTCATCAGCTACATAGGGAGCAAGAAGGCAGAAATGAACATTTGATGAGTAGCCTAGCAGTACTAATGAGACTAACTTGTTCCCAAAATGGTGGAACACAAATAGCTTGTGTACTCATCTGGCCTGGTAACTCCTGCAATCAAACAAGTCTCCTTATCTTCCCATTTTCTCCGCCCCAAAGCAGAAGCCACAAGAGGAACTTGTACTGACCCACCCCGGCAAGTAATTTATGAGCAGGGGAGATCTATCAACTTGATGTGGCATAAGAAGTTACAAGGAAATTTCCACCGGTTGCCAATAACACCATTTTTCATAATTAAAAGCTATCACCAAACAGAAGACAAGAAAGCCTAAACCACTCACACCAAACATGCAAGCCCTGTGGGCTGCATGTCCTCATGTAACATACATTATCTAGAGCTCCTTCAGAAGCTAAGCTTTCATGTAAAAGAACAATTAAGTTTCTAGCCCTTGTATTGGTGTAACCGCCCCTCCTCCTTCCTAATGTGAACCAATGCAGTAGTTTCTTCCTTAATTTGCCAACAGTGGCTCTAACATCTCACTAGGATGTCAATGTAAATATTTATAAATCAATATAGATTCACCTATTTAGTTTAATACTCATGTTCACACCAACAGTGTTTTATGGGACGTTGTATCACACTGAATTAATGAGAATGTCAATTAAATAGTAGTGTACCCTTAATTTCACTTAATGCCAACTATAAAAATAAAAACATTTTGTCGTAATCTTAATACAATAATTACAATTAGATTTAAAGTCAATCATAATAGCATCTTATCCTGATTGTTGGGTTGCCAGGCTACGGCCTAGAACCTAGATAAAAGAACAAATGAAAGAGGAGGTACTGACATTGAAACTACAGATGCTGATGTTCAAGCAGTCAGAACTCTTCTACGTAAGCAGAAAAAGTGAGCATTAATTCCACAAGATTAGCCAGCATTTAGTCCTTTCATTAACCCACTAATGCTTGGAACTGGGCATTTCCCACTACAGAACACACTGCCGGCAACAGGAGATGTGTCACACAATCTAACAAGCCATTCTCTAGCAAATTTAAGTCACTACAGAGAGAAGCAAGGTTACAATTCAAACCTTGCCAGGTCACTCATCGGATGTTCATAACAAGCAGGTTTCAACAGACACAGTCTTAGGCACAATCTATACACAAAAGCTGTGCTGCTTTAAACATGAGCTTATCTAGACTACGTGGAACAGTCGAAAGAGGATATGCAAATTCTGCAGGAATTTGCATATCTTCTTCCGATCGCACTTTCGAAAGCAGAGTTTTCGAAAGTGAAAGTAGTTTAAACGCGGCTTTTTCGGCGAACCTCCCCCTTTGTCGAAAAGCCACTCTTCCTCAAAAAATGAGGTTTTACATATCCTCTTTCGACTGTTCCGTGTAGTCTAGATAAGCCCATAGTGGCACTGTTAAAGCAGTATAAGCCCCTTTTGTAGGGACAGTTATACACCAGTATAAGGTACAGAATATTTACCGATGCAGCTTATTTCCAGTTTTTTATGCTATTAATAGATGTCTGATAGGTACAGGAACTGGACTTAGTAGTACTGGTATAAGGCACATTTACACCAGTAAAACTGCAACAATAAGGGTTGTTGTATTAACTAAAATGGATTATACTCCTGCTTAGTTGAGGAATACCAGGAATAAACAGGTCTGAATCAGAAGTAGAGTAAGAACTATGGGTTAACATTCCAAACTCCAAGTTTTTTTTTAGGATCCCCACCACGACTACATACAAAAAATTCTAGATATATCTTAATACATACACCAATCTCCACTGACCATCCCTTTGACAGACTTTCATAGATCTAGTAACTTGATAGACCTATCAAACAATAAAAACTCCTAAGACGATTGAATTACACAGAAAATTGTCTTCATTACAGAACTAAAAAACCAACAACACAGTTTCCATTTGAAAAGGAGGGTTAACAGTTAATCTCCTTTGCGTGGCTGTTCTCCATATTAAATGGTACAAATATCAGGAGATCTTCTAGGGCTCTCTTTTTACTGAGCTTTGTACTTTTCTAATAATTTTCTATATGACTTAAAAATCACCTCAGTCCCACACCTCATAAAGGCCACTTCAGAAGAGATACCAATGAAGTCATCCAAGTTCAAATTAAGGGGTAGTTAATATTCCATATACTACTTCTGAAACGTAAGTGACGTGACCGGAGTGTACTCTTCTTTAAAACCTATGCTTTCTACCAAACCCAGCCCTTCTGAAAGAAAGTGATTCACATTTCCTGGCATAAAACTGAAGTAACTTCTTTCAACCTTGAAATGGCATGCAGCCAACACCATCAGCTGAGACCTGATAAAAAGAATCCCTTACAGAGTACTCTATAACAAGTAAAGTAATGTTCAGGCCACGGCACACAGAAACAGGGAACTATTTCCAAGGATGAGCAGCTTCATTTAAGTATATTCAAATTGGGCTTTGCATTTTATTTGTCTACTGGTAATAGGAAAAAAAAAAAACATTCTTATAAAGAGAGTAGCTCATATCCAATTCGCTTCAAACTACTAATCCAAATTCACAGTGGTCATTAATTGAATGAGGAGTATTTATAAAGATTTTGATATAATCCATACTACAGAATTTGTACTTCTCATGACACTGGTTTAATAAAGCATACACTTACACAAAAAATAAGCCAAAACCCCAGACTCAGAGGTGAGGATAGTAACAGTCATCAATTCGGAACACACTGAAATCTCTGCTATGGAGAACTGGAATTACTCAACTTTGACAATCAAATGGAGGATGAGACATGCTGGCCATACATCACATTTAGAAGTCTGAAAAGACTGTACCTAAACCCTGATTTAGAAACGCAGTTAGATTTCTGCCTTAGGGATATTAAACAGCAGTTAGAAAGTTAATCGAGTGATCAATGGAATTTCCATCGATTACTGGATTAGTCGATAAGGGGGTTCACTGCGGCTCTGCTTGTTAGGCTCTTACTACATTTAAAAAGCAGAGGCACAGTGTGTGGGACCCAGCACGAGCTAGGTCAGCTCAGTCCCAGCTCACGACATTTCCCTTGCTACACCTCTGCCTCCCTTGAGCCCCATAGAGACGGTGCTGGAGGGAAAACAGCTTTTAAGCTGAGAGAGATGCAGCTCTGTTAGTCTGGTCTAGCTGAAACAAAAGACAGGACTATGCAGCACTTTAAAGACTAACAAGATGGTTTATTAGGTGATGAGCTTTCGTGGGCCAGACCCACTTCCTCACATCAACATGTGGGTCAATTTCTTCCACATATTGATCTGAGGAAGTGGGTCTGGCCCACGAAAGCTCATCACCTAATAAACCATCTTGTTAGTCTTTAAAGTGCTGCATAGTCCTGTCTTTTGTTTCAGCTTTTAAGCTGGCTCCCCGCAGCACCAGCTCTTGCTCCCCTCCCTTGCCGTCTCTGATACAGAGGCAGCAAGAGGAGGAAAGCAACTAGTCGAGTAATGACTCAACTACCAGATAAGCCTAGGCTTGCATCCCTAGCGTGCCTGTGTGCTTCGCTGACTCGGGGGTCTTATCGTCGAGATCCATCTGTTCTTAAAAATTCTGCAATACCTTGGAAACCTCTTCAAAGTAGAAAGAGGAAATTGACCAATATCACCAGACCAAGAAAACTCATTAATAGCAATGGCTTGCCTTCCACCGCGGCGGCGAACATGAACCATTGTGTGTCAAAAAAAAACTAAAAGCTCCATTGGCAGCAGGGCATGTACCTGGAACGTAAAATTATTTTCCTACATCAACACTCACCCTTGCTCTGGTGAGGTTTTGACAGAGCCAGGGCAGAGGAGATTCCTTCTGGGTTTGGAAGAATAGAAGATATGTGAACTGGGAGCAGCAGAGGCAATGTGTCATGGGCCCCCTCTTTTTTTCCCTCCCTCCACTTGCCTTCACCACGAGAGCTGATTGTCTTCCCCTTTACATCCCTAGATAGCTCACAAGGAAAGGGAAGGAAATACCCATTTAAAATGTTAACTGGTTAAACTACATGTTTAACTGTTAACAGTGAAGGGCTGAGGTTATCTCTAGCCAACCTCGCCTCAAGCGGGGGCTGTCCTCTGGGTAACTGGTTACCAGATAAGCATACAGGTAAAGCTAATTCTTACTGGGCAGCCAGTTAACCCACTACATCCCTAGTACTCTCATGGCACACGTGTGTGCTGGAGAGGGCAGAGCACAGCCAAGTGGGCAGGGCTCTGGAGCTTGTCCCTCTTGCTACCACTGGATTACAGTGACTGGTTCCCATTTGGTTATGGCAGAGCATGTGCAGGGCTGACACCATTTGCTGCCTTGGTGGAACAGCCATTGTGGGGTGGAGAGAAGGCATGGTCTTCTCTTCCACCAGGATGCTTACAGTATACCTGGGCAATAGGTTCCCATTGTGATTTATACAATAAGTCTCCTGTGTTGTCTAGCATGATTACCCCAGTTAGGAAACAGTTTTCAATAAAGCTGCAGCCACTGCATTTAACTATAGTATAGTATCTGTCTCATTGTTTTCATGTCTACAATAGAGACAGAAGTAATGGTACCAATTTTGTCTCCAAGAATATATTGGTACAGGTCTAAGTGCAGCATTAGACATTCCTTCCCAACTGAAATCTTTATGGATACCAATTTCCTTTCCTTTTTTAGTTTTCAATAGAATCATAGAACACTCGAACAGGAAGGGATCTTGAGAGGTCATCAAGTCCAGTCCCCTGCCCTCATAGAAGAGCCAAGCACCATCTAGATCATCCCCGATACACGTCTACCCAACCTGCTCTCAAGTATCTCCAGTGATGGAGATTCCACAGCCTCCCAAGGCAATTTATTCCAGTGCTTAACCACCCTGACAGTTAGGAATTTTTTCTAATGTCCAACCTAAACCTCCCTTGCTGCAGTTTAAGCCCATTGCTTCTTGTCTTAAGGTTTTGCAAATGCATTGTTTTTCAGTGTAGGTAACGTCACTAGAAGCAATGATCTGTTTCTGTATGCTTCCCTGTTCACTGGAGGTGACAACAAGGGGTAAGGGGAGGAACCACAGAAATACAGCCAACAGCATGAACAGAATGGGAGTGCATTACAAAAATAAAGACATCCATTGTTCTATTCATAGTCTTACTGCTGGCATGAAGTGCAAAATGCTTTCATGTACAATTAAATACAAATTCCAGCCCTTCACCCCGATGCTTTAAAATAACATTTTACAATCCAAAGAAACAAGGTTTGATGTGAAACTAGCAACAAATGCATCAAAGCTAATACATTTAGGGTGTGTCTAAACTACAGGGTTTTTTCAACAAAAAAAAAGTGGCCTTTTTTTGAAAAAACTTCTCCTGCGTCTAGTAAATCGAAAGAACACGGCAGTTTTTCGACCGTGGAAAACTTTTACGAGGAGTAACGCCTTTTTTCGAAAGTGCTCTTTCGAAAAAAGATGCTATGTAATGCAAACTGTGCTTTTTCTAGAGCATCCAGACTGCCTGGGTGCTCTCTTAGCTGCTTTTTCGAAAGCACTGGTTGTAGTCCAGACGCTCTTTTTCGAAAGAGGCTTTTTCGACTCTTTCGAAAAAGGCATGTAGTCTAGACATACCCCTAGAACTAACTGAAAGGAAGTTTTGAGAAGTTTAGTAAATCCATGCTCGGTGAGATTCTTTCGAAGTAAGAGTTGCCAGTACCAAGGTTTTTCTACATACAGTATATCTACACTACGCAGCTTTTAGCAACAAGGCTGTGTCAACACCGCCTTGTCGCTGAAAGTTAGTGCGTGAATGCTGTCTGTTGGCATTTTGTAGACAAAATACTTCCACCACCAATAAGAACATAAGAATGGCCATACGGGGTCAGACCAAAGGTCCATCCAGCCCAGTATCCTGTCTGCCAACAGTGGCCAACACCAGGTGCCCCAGAGGGAGTGAACTGAACAGGTAAAAAGCAAGCGCTCTCTCTCCTGCCATCCATCTCCACCCTCTGACAAACAGAGACTAGGGACACCATGGGTAATACCTGTATTTTACTTTTGGATGAAGGACAAGGTGAAAAAAGCATTACCACCTGTCCTTAGAAGACACTAATGGAGGGGAATTTTACAACCAGCATTCAGATGGACACACCAGCTTTAGCTAATAATGACAAGAAACCTTTGCCAACCATCTTAAAACATCGGATTCATTTATTTGGGGTTTTTTTGATTGACAACTTCCCAGCCAAAGCAACTTTCTGGGAAGTTATAACTTGCGTAGCTACAGACCTTCAACTCTGCCTACCTCTTTTGATTTATTTAAAAACACCTCCCAGAGGCGTACAACCCCAGAAAAATAATGGAATTTTTAAAAGATAGCGAGAGCTTAAATAACTCATAATTAAGAGAGACAGGAGGGTTCTTAGAGTCAATTTCCAAGAGTGCACTCGGTGTTCTAAATTAAAGGATTTCATTCAGTCCCACATAACTTTGTTTTTCCTCCAGTGAAGTTCAGGGCAAAACTCCAAAGGTGGCTGAATTAATTTATTAGTCCCAAGGTGTGACGGGGGGATGCAGCCTGGGGCCGGTGGGCTGTGGCCTGGAGGCAGGAGTGGCACCTGAGCAGGAGGGCGGCCGCAGCGAGTCAGCGCAGGTGCAGGGGCCCCTGGCCGTGAACCGGCGGGCCACAGGACCCGGGGAGACCGGGTCGGCACAGACGCTGGGCGGGGGCATGCCGAGCGGGACGGATAAGAGGAGGGAGGAGGGGAAGAAAGAGGAGGGGAGGAGAGCAGGGGCTGGTGTTGCTCTCAAAACCCCCCACAGGCCGACGCCGGAGTGACAAACCTGGGAGAGCAAAGGCGGGAGGTCTGTCCGGACCACGGACCAGGAGTAGCCCCAGTGGCGCAGACTGGGGACCGGAGCGGAGCCCTTCACCAGGGACCAGAAGCCGGAGCGGAGACCTGACCCGGAAGAGACCGGCCTGGAACCAGCGGTGTAGGTCCCAAAGAGCCTATGGGCTTGGACTGCAGGAGTGGTTAGCAGGTGGACAGAAGCCGGGGAGGGGGCTTTGGGGGTAAAGTTCAGACGGTCGAGCACCCCGCCCCCAAAGGACCCGGTTACACTGGTGGAGAACGTGGGTACTGATAGAAGGGGAAAAAAAAGAAAAAAAAAAGGGGGTAAGCCTAGGAAATGGAGGCGGGGAAACTGCTAGAGTGGCTGGCTGAAAGCCAGCAACAACAGCAGCAGCAGCAGCCTCAGTTGCTCCAACAACTCATGGAACAGCAGAGGGAACAGCAGAAATTGTTAAGAGAGCTGATGGAGCGACAGCAGAGACAATTGGAACATTGGGCTAAACAGTGGGCTGGGGGTACGGGAACCCTAGGGGTACCCAGAGAAGGACCAGGGGTAGGGGCAGCATTGACGTTACCCCTGAGGCTAGTAAAGATGACCCCAAGCGACAACCCAGAGGCCTTCCTAATAACATTTGAGAGGGCAGCGATGGTGGCCAGATGGCCGGAGGAACATTGGGCGACATTGCTGGCCCCTTACCTCACAGGCCCCGCGCAATATGCATATGGGGCCTGTCCGCCCGAGACGCGCTACATTATCATAAGGTGAAAGAGGCTATTTTAGATCAGGCAGGCATTACCCCAGAAACCCATAAGCAAAGGTTCTGGACGGAGAAATACCCGCCAGGAGAACGCCCAAGGGCCATGGTACAGCGCCTGAACGAGGCCGCCACCCGGTGGCTAGAACCCAAGAAAAGGACAACCACGCAGATTGTGGAAATGATTGTACTGGACCAGTTTTTACAGAAAATGCCGCCGGAGAGTAGGTTGTGGGTGAGACGACACCAACCCACGACGCTCGGCGAAGACATTGCCATCCTAGAGAATTATATGGTGGCAGACGGCAGTGAGGACAAGCCCCCTGGCACCAGGGAAAGCACCAGAACCAAGGGGAAGCGCAGGAGGGCCCGCCCAACGAAGGGGAGGGGCGCTTGGACCCCTCCACCCATCCCGTGGAAAAGATGGGGCGAGGGCGCGCGGGTGAGCCCTGCAGAAAATCAGAAAGAGAACGCCACGAAAGAAAGGGAAACGTCGCCATCCCACCCCCCGGAACCAGAGAAGCGGGGCGTCTGCTTCGAGTGCAGGCAGGAGGGCCACTACCAGCGCGACTGTCCCTTCATGGATTGCTCCTATGGGAGGGCGATGGCAGCAGCTCGAAGAGCACGGGGCAGAGAAGAAACCAAAATCACAGTCCAGGTAGGCCTGGCGGGGAAAACCGTATGGGCACTGGTAGACTCAGGGTGCAACCAAATGATCGTGCGGGAGGAGGTGTTACCCGAGTGGGGTCCGGAGGGACCCCCGGTGGCCATCCAGTGCATTCATGGGGACGTAAGACATTACCCCACGCGTTGGGTCCTCTTAGAGGAAGAAACCCGGCAGGAGAGGTGCCGGGTGGCGGTGGCCCCACACCTGGCCTACCCCGTGTTCTTAGGACAGGACTGGCTCGGGTTCCAACCCCTGGTCCAAGCGTGGGGGAAAAGACTCGCGGGGAAGGCCGAGGGAGGACCCGGACAACAACAGGTAGAGAGGAGACAGAGGGAGGCCCGAATCGCCGACACCCCAGCAGTGAGTACCCGGAAGGTCGCAGGGACGGAGCCGGAGAATTTCCTCCGGGAACAATGGGAGGACGAATCCCTGAAACATGCCTGGGAACAAGCTGGACGGGAAACTGACACCGGGACCAGGACAGAGCAAGGACCACGGTTCGAGGTAAGAACTGATTGGTTATACAGGGTAGTCAAGTGACCCGGGGAGATGGGGGAAACGGTACAGTTACTTGTACCAGCCAGGTTTCGCTGGTGGGTTCTAGACACGGCCCACGCCAACCCCGGGCCGGATACCTGGGAACAGAAAAGACACTGCAAAGATTTTTGCAGCGATTATATTGGCCCGGGGCGTATAAGGAGACGAAAGACTTTTGCGAATACTGCCCCGAGTGTCAACGTGCCGGGGGGAAGAACGTCCCTAAGGCTCCCCTCATCCCACTCCCCGTGGTGGATATTCCATTTAGGCGGATAGCCCTGGACTTGGTGGACCCCTTGGAGAGGTCACGGTGGGGCAATCAGCATATTCTGGTTTTAACAGACTATGCCACCTGTTACCCAGAGGCCGTACCCCTCCGGAGCACCAAGGCTCCGGTGCTTGGCCAAGAACTGGTAAAAATATTCGCTAGGGTGGGTCTGCCCCACGAGATACTAACCGACCAGGGGACCAACCTCACGCGACGAGTCATGACGGAGCTATGCAAGCTGTTGGAGGTGAAAAGGCTCCGTACCTCAGCCTACCACCCCCAGACCGACGGACTGGTGGAGCGCTTCAATAGAATGCTCAAAACGATGCTCCAGAAATTCGTGGAGGGAGACCCTAGAGATTGCAACCAGTTCCTGCCAGCACTCCTATTTGCAGTGAACGAAGTACCCCAAGCCTCCACGGGCTTCTCGACCTAATCAAGGAAGAGTGGGAGGAGCAGGATTCCCGAGTGAAGGGGACAGTACCATATATTCTGGAGCTGAGGGAGAAATTAAAAGTAGCAGGAGAATTAGCCAAAGAGAACTTGACCTGAGCGCAGGCAAGACAAGCCCACTTTTATAATCAGGGGGCCAAGCCCCAGACCTTCGCTCCCGGAGATCGGGTGCTGCTGCTTTTACCGTCAACAGAATCGAAGCTGCTGGCCAAGTGGCAAGGCCCCTATGAGGTTCTTTGAGAAAATCTCTCTCTCAAAATAAACCTCATTTTGAGGAATAAGGGTTAACAGTTATTTCAAGAGAAGGGTTTTCTCTCGAAATAATGCATCTACAGAACGTGTTTTATTTTGAAATAGCACCATAACACGATTATGCAAATGAAGCGTGGGATATTTAAATCCTGGCTTCATTCGCAATTTCGAATGTCTTCATTTGCATCCCTCTATCAAAAGAGTGTGCAAGTGTAGACATACCCTAAGAGAGGTGACCTAGAGGATACTAAAGGAGGATATTGATATAACAGGCAACATGAACATTTGGTGGAATGAGGATAATCAATGGGATATTAACACCAGGTTACAAAACATATAGGCATGACATGTACATCATGTTGGTCCAGAAGTGGCAAAAAATCAACACCATGAAAAATTCAACATCAGACCCATGAAGGCCCCACTTACATGTGCTAAGTGTCATCAATAGGTGGTTAAAAATTCATGATATCTCCTCTTAGTGACACGTGTTTTATTAGCCACCTGTCACAGGAAATAATTTCCAAGTTACATGTGATTAATGTAGGAACTCACTATCACCTGCAATATAAAAAGATTACAGAAGAAGTCCATATATACAAAGTCTGGTAAGTGGCCCATTGAAGACAAGTGACTCCACGAAGTATACAGCAAAAGCCATTTACTTTATTATCCCCATAAAATAATTTCCTCTTGCAAACAAAAACACTTATCCAACTAAATCAGCTCTCTCTCTCTCTTTGCAAAGCTTTTAAGCAGTCTCTAATCAACCACAGGAAGTCTCTGTGGTTGGGACCTAACCTGAGAGTTGTGCCACTGTCAAAGGGAAGTGGTTATCACACTTGCAATAATCAAGCCACAAAAAAGCCTGGTTTTAGCCTTAAAAGGCTTCCACTTCCTCACACTGCAAAAGTCTTGATGAGACTGCATAAAGTAAAGCCCGAACTGTAACGTGACAGCTTGAAGACAGCTAAGTGATTTGCCAATAAAAATGTTTTTCCTCTTAAGCAAATTTTAGCCATTCAGTTTGTTTTTAAAAACTCAGTATTTCATGGATAAATTATAAAACCTGGCTGAAGTATTTGAGAATCAGTTCTCTAAGATAAAGATCAGAGTGAAAAATCAAACACAGGGTCACATTAACCCCTTTTAAGAGACACAAAGAGGAACAAGGGGAAAAAGACAAGGTAACAGGACTCCCCAACTGCCTTGTGTAGTCTCCATTCTCCTCTCTCCACAAGGGGAAGGAATAAGAAGCCACACAAAAGGAGGGCTGACAAATCCACCCACACAACTTTTAAACTTTAAAAGCATCTGTAGCACTCAAGAGGCGACTGGTGAAGGTGAGGCGGGCAGCCACCAGCCACGAGTTCCCCTCCCCAACACTGCTGCTCCTCTCCATGCCCCTGCTCCAACGCTCCCCACACTTTTGCCCTGCCCCTCCTCTTCCCCATTCCCAGAGCCATGTGGCCCAGGGGACCAGCAGGGCCAGGGGCCAATACCGGCAGCAGGAGAACCCCCGCTCACAGACAGCACTGGGGCAAGGGGAGCAGCAGCCTGAGCTCATTTTACTCCCCCAGATGCATTGCTCCACTTCCTGCCAGTGAGTGTGGGGCAGTGCCACCCCTCCAAGCAACACGGCCAGAAGAGCTCAGCGAGCTGGAGCCATTGATCCATTTGCCCTGTCACTGCCAATGGGTGTGTGTGGGGGGGTCACTGTTGTGGGCATCAGACCCTCCCACTAGTCCCCACCACTGCTGTCTGGGCCCCTTGTATCCATACCATTTGCGGCACACGTGACCCCTCATGCTTCCCCACATGACACCTGTGCTAGGTCTAATGCATTATCCTAACCTACCCTAACCCCTCCTTCCCTCCCAATTTTTAATTAAGTTGTTCCTGTCCACTACATCATGGGCCCACCTCCAAGGCTCTGTATGGACTGTTTGCCTGGCCAGGCCTCTGCCTAGGAACTACCAGGAGGGATATGTCTGCCACTTCCCAACAACTGCCCAAGCTAAGCATAGCCTGGAGCCCACACCAAAACCAACTCTAGTACTCCAACCTCCCTACCCCAGCTCTGAGTCTCCTCCCACACCCAAACTCTCTCCAGGAGCTCGCACACCAATGCCCTGCTTCAGCCCAGACCCCCCTCCTGCACCCCAAATTCCTTCCTGAACCTCCCACCCCCACATCCCACATGCTAACTCCCAACCCTCATCCCACACCAAAACTCCCTCCCAGAGCCCACACCTCCTTCTGCACTCCCACACCAATCCCAAGCCCTCTCCCACATCCACGCTTCTTCCCTGAGCCCACACAACCTTCTGCACACCGGACCCCCCTCGGCCCCAACCCTGAGCTGCTTCCTGAACCCAAACCCCTCATCCCTGGCCCCACATAAGAGCCTGCACCCTCACCCACTCCGGCCTGACCAAGAGCCCCTGCCACTCTTGGAACCCCTCACTCATGGCCTTAGCCCAGAGCCAGTGCTTCCTACCTCAGCCCAGATCCCACACCCACACCCCAACCTCCTCATCCCTGGCCCCACATCAGAGCCTGATAAGTTTCAGATAAGTTTTTGCATCACTGTGGGCTAAGGACTGTCCATATGATAGTGGTCTAATTCATGAGGGGAGGAGAGGGTTTTCAAGAGCAGAACCAAAACCAGTAGGGAGCAAGCATGATAAAAATTCATTTTTGAACATCTCCAAAGGACCACCCTTGGAAACTGCATGCATACTGGTTTATACTAGGGATGTAAGAGTCCCCTTTAGTTAGTTAACTGGTTAACCGATTAAATGGGAGGGGGGAAATCCAGCCCAGCTCTCTCCTGCCCCTCCCTCGGCCGGGGTCTGCTCTGTCCAGGCTGGAGCATCCCTGCTGGCAGCAAACCAGGGCCCAGGCTGCAGCAGCCTGAGGCTGCTCTAGCTGGGCTGAGAACTCCTGATAGATAGCCATTCACACCCCTAGTTTATACTGGATTTTTGTTGGTCTCTGGCATAAGGTCTTCTTTCTAATTCAACAAGCAGAAGAAGAGAAAGGTTAGAAAGACTCCGGTCTAATAGGTCCCTGTAACACTGACCATGACTCCTGACAAGTTTATATCTCTTTATTATATGTTTCCTCCAAAATTCTTTTTACACTGAGAATAAAAGGTACTTGCTTGAAAAGAACTGTGTTGCAACTTGCATCTGCTGGCAGCTGCAATACACCGTCCACAGCAAGACCAAAAAAATCAAAGCACAGGTTCTGGCCTTTAGGCAGAATGGCTTGTTGGAGAGATCACAGTTGAAGACATGGAGTTGTGCAGCTTTAAAAAGTCAGTCAGGGTCTTTCCACACAAGAGAGATCCAGAAACCCTGCCTTCTTGACTGACCATGAGACAGAATACAAGTGTAGTTACCCTGAAGCAACAAAGCTTGTGTCATTCACAGGTGCTTAACCCTGTCCCTTGAATGACAAAACTTTGCCTCAAGTACTAGTGTAAACAGTGCTTGTTCTACGGAAGTGCAGACAAAGCAAATGCTGCTCATAGGGAGGGGAAGATTTTTGTTTACAAATGTGCCAACAAACAGTGTTTACACTGCCTGACATTAGCAACACAGCCCTATGGCTCCCACATTACCATGGGCTACCTTGTCATAGCTATGCTTTGCACCCAAGTCTGAGCTGGTTGAAGTTCAATTCAAAGCCACACTGAATATGCTCCAGCCTTAGATTCTTACTGCATAATTCATAATTTGCAGGATTTCTGTCTCGTGATAAATATACTTTTTGCACTACACAAAGAGGAGAAGATTGAATATGTAACATTTATGGTCCATATACCTGGTATAGGCTGCACCTCTAAAATCTGGGATTCTCTTGTCCGGCAACATCCATGCTCTGGCACGACCACGGAAGTTCTAGGACCAGAGACCCGGTGCAGTGCAAGGGGTAGGGGCCCGGGAGCTAGCACGCGGCTCAGCTGGGCTACGGAGAGGGAGCCAGGAAGCGGGGAGAGGGGTGTTGGGTGGGGGCCCTGAAATAACCTCCCCTCATCCAGGAGGAGTCACGTCCCAAGGGTGCTAGATCAGTGAGGTTCAACCTGTAGTGGCTTCTGGGTGGGTTTGTCAGGAAAAAAAGTTGTACAAACCTTATACCAGGATTATCGTGAGCTGCAAACGGGGCCACTAGGTTAGAAAATCAATGTCAGGAAGACAGCCGGGGTGAAGACAAGATGTGGTTTTTAAAGTGGCCACACTGCTTTTCCAAACGGCAGAGGACACTGGGGATCTTATAACCACACATGCTGGGTTTCCAGTTTACTCGCACAGTTCTTGTATTTCAAGAAGAGGAAGTAATAATATCGGAAAACATTAAAGCTACATTAGTTAGTTACACTGAGCAACTAAATGGTACTATACTTGCCTCAACTGCAAACTTCATATCCATTAAAATTACAACACTTTATCAATCAGAATTACTAAGTGACCTCAGGGTCAGCATTTCTAAACCGATAAAAGTTAATGTATTTATATGGCACATAAATCCTTAATAAATAACCCTTGTACGCAAGTCAGCAGCATTTAGATACAAACACCATTTAAGGAACATATAAAATCAGCATGCTGTATTTTTCTGCATATTAAATAACTGCTATAAAAGCTTATCAAAATAAATCTTGGAAATATAAAAAAGAGCCGGAGTATATTCTTCTTTCTAAAATCAAATATATTCTCAGTATCTCATTGCTTGTCTATGCATCTTAAACTATACAGTTTCAGTTAGATATACATAGTCTAGTTGCAACAACACTAAAATAATGGACACTAAAACAGCAACTTGAATGTGATTAGCCCTTATACCAACAGCCTAACTGCAATAAGCAAAGAAAAAAGTATAGACTGCAGAAGTGAGTGCTTGCTTAGTACCAACTGTCGCAAGGAATATCCTTCTACAATGGCTCTCAAACATAGGTTACACACACACAATGCAAGAATAATTATTCATGGTGGAAAAGCCTCACAATAGAGTCCATAGATCTACTGTATTTTATGCTACTTGGCAGTGTAAAACAAAAGGGTATAATTTATTGAAGCCCAAGTCACTGGGACACCAACTGACAGGTTCTACAATCAAACAGCAACCTGCTGACAATGCACATTGGACGGCCAAGCATACAAAAGGCTGTTGTTCTAAACTAGCCCCAGCATAGTGGCTGAACCAGTTGGCCCAGTAGTATATGCTGGTCTATGTTACAACAAAGACTTGCTATGACCTTACCAGACACTTAGTATGTTGGTGTAGAATTACAAAGTTCTAAAAAGTCATTCACAGATGGATTTTAGTACTGCAATGCAACTAGTTGCTCTGTTTGTTTTGGTTTTTTTTAAGATTTAGGATTAGTTCCTTTACAGAACATTCAGGACAAAAAAAAAAATTGAGAAACTAATAGTGCTACTTTTGTATGAGAATAAATTATACTTCCTATAGCTTATGAACATCTAAGGATTTACATTCTAAATATTCTTTTAATATTAGACAATAATCATTGTCGTTTACAATAGAAGAGTGATGATGGGCACACAACAGCATGCATGCATACCATGAGAAGGAAAGAGTCCCTGTCACCCCCAATGTCTACTTTAAGGTGGGGGTTCAATGTGTTGGCCAAATCAATCAGCAAGTAAGGGGGGCATAGCACAGCATGAGAAGCAAAAAATAAATCATTTTAGTTGTCACAACTGCTGGGAACACTGACAAAAATAAATTTCTCTTCAAACAGAAGATAGGAAGGGTGAGAACAACAGGAAACTCATGGGAAAAAGAAGGGTGAACAGCCAGATGTTTGCCAAAAAGGCCAAGAGAAGAGAGATTGAAATAAAAAGCAGAACCTGCAAAAGGATTCTTGAACATCCTCAAAACCACCACAAGACGCACATCTCACCTAAGAACTACTGTGTGTTCTCCCTCAAACACACAATTCACCTGCTTCAGCACTAACAGAAGCTTTTAGGCATTATGATACTATCTAGCCATCTAACTCTACAGCACTGATCCTGCCCCAGTGACATACTCTTAGTGAAAAACTACTTGAGGAAGACTGGCTCCCGTCTCAATGTTATATTTAAACAAAATTGGATCAACTAATTGGAAAGGAACTAAGAGTATCACAGCTAAATACGATCAGACACTTTAGCATAAGCAGCTGGCTCATATTAAGGTGAAACAGCCTTGAATAGCCCCATAAAAGTGTGCCATTTCTTTCCCTCCTATTATTCCATGGACTTCCTATTTCATTTCATATGGTTTTCAACTGCCCTTGTAAACCATGCACCTGCCACCTCTGCCTGACAGCATAGATGCTAGGCTGCTGACCAGTCTTGAACCCAACTCGGACGATCCTGCAGTATTTCATGAGTTGCAAAACACTGTGTGAATTTGTGATGCCAGTCTTGCTGTCTGCCAGACTGCTGCTGGCATTCACAGAGCAGCTTGTCGCGTTGAACCATTGATACTGGGCTAAGGGACACATGCACTACATGATGGGATTGTATCGGGATGCTTGTACGGGATGAGGAGTAGCAATTGAACTTCTGGATGCACAGATCCACCTTTGTGAAACAATGTGCGCAACTCGCCCCAACACTGTGGCACAAGGACACTGAAATGAAACCTGCCTTCACTGTGGTCAGCATGTGCACACTGTCAACTGCAGACAGCTACCGGTGAGTTGCCAATCAGTTTGGGATGGAAAGTACACCATGAAGATTGCAGTGATCCAAGTGTGCAGGGTCATTAGTCACCTCCTGCTACAGAGGACTGACTCTTGATAATGAAATAATTGATGGCTTTGAGGCAGAGGGACTCCCTAATGCGGCAGGGAGACAAATGGAACTCATATCCTAATTCTGTCCCCACATCACCTTTCAACAGCGTATATTAACTGAAAGCTACTCCACACTGTGGTCTCACAGGCCCTGGTGGACCACTGTGGCCATTTCACTGACATCAGTGGGAATGGGGGCAATTAGGGGCGTGCATGATACATGCATCTTTTGGAACATTGGATTGTATAGAGTGCTACATGCTGGGACTTAACTTTGAACAAATTAGGGAAATGCAACCTAGATGGAGCTCTTGTATGATGGGTGCAAAACTGGTTGGAAAAAACATTCCCAGAGAATAATCATCAACACTTCACAATCAGCCTGGAAGGGCATAATGAGTGGGGTTCTGCAGGGATCAATTATGGGGCCAGTTCTGTTCGGTATCTACATCAATGATTTAGGTAATCATCTTATAAAGTTTGCAGATGATACCAAGTTGGAAGGGGTTGTAAGTGCTTTGGAGGATAGGGTCCAAATTCAAAAAGATCTGGACAAAATGGAAAAATGGTCTGAAGTAAACAGGATGGACCACAAGCTTAAGATGAGTCAACATTAGGCCTCAGCTGGAATACTGTGTCCAGTTCTGGGCACATTTCAGAACAGATGTAGAGAAATTAGGGATGGTCCAGAGAAGAGAAATAAAAATGATTAAAGGTCTAGAAAACCTATGCATTCCCCACAGACAGCAGCCTCTGTCTGCAGCAGCCCAGGCTGATCCCTAGTCACCTGGGTCCCCACCCCCTTCACAGCAGCCTCCCCTGCTTCCCTCCCTCCCCCCCCCCACGATGATAGAGGCAGCAATGCTGGGGGGCGGGGGGGAGGCAGCACCAAGGAGCTGGTGCTGGGGGGGAAAAAAATCAGCTTTTAAGTCAGCTCCCCCAGCACCAGCTCCTGTTTCTCCCCACACACGATCACCCTCTGCCTCTGGTACTGAGGCAGCAAGTGGGGGGGAAATGCGAGTAGTTGAGAAGATTAACCAGTAAGCCTAGGCTTATCAGTCATATACTTGACTAGTAGTTTACATCCCTACTGCCTACAGCTGAAATTTTTGGAATGTTGCAGAAAAAAAAAAAAACCGGTTGTCATTTCTGAGAATGAATTTAGGGGAAAATTTGCTCCTGGTCAATATTTCAACCATTTTATCAATTTCTAGCATTCTCCTGCTTTGGAA
The DNA here is from genome assembly GCA_019425775.1 of Rafetus swinhoei. Taxonomy (NCBI): domain Eukaryota; kingdom Metazoa; phylum Chordata; order Testudines; family Trionychidae; genus Rafetus; species Rafetus swinhoei. The sequence goes on along the minus strand of CM033447.1, from coordinate 65,610,154 downwards.
GAGGGACCAGATCTGGCACAGGAGTCACATTAATGTGTCTTTCATCATCCCCATCAGAATTTGCTCAAACTTGGACTATTTATAAACCCCTGAAAAATGTAATTGTGCAAATGCTCACAAACTTGATTTTGGCAGCTAATTTCCCCAAAGACTTCATCTGAATTGGCTATGCTCTATCCCTACACACCTCCATGCCAACTGGACGTGCATGAATCATGCCCACAGCTCTAGGAGCGGAGAAGAACTTCTCTTGTAATTACTCTTCCCAGATAGCTAATGCCAACGTAATCTTAATTTGGTTCCCTTGTATGTATGCATCTTGATTCAGTCTTCACATGCACATTTTTCAAAGGCCTGCTTCCTCAAATGTAGGCAAGTGTTCATTTTAACACAAAATTTAAAAAAGTCACTGTAGTGAAACTCATCTGCACGAATTTAAGGAAAACAAGCACCTTTTCTAGCTTTCAAACAGTACTTTTCAAAGGTTTAATGACTGAGGCCCAAATCAGAGGCATTTTGTTTAACTAAAATATTTACAAAACCTGTAATTGAAGAAATATGCTTTCAGAAATTCTCTTAATTCAATGAAAAGGTTTCTTTGATTTTAAAACCATTTGCCTAGAGAGCAGGGCTGTGAACCCTGCTCTAAACGGTAGTCACCACCCTTACCAGTGATGCTTACCAGTTACGGTTAACTGACAGAGGCCAGAGCAGCCTACAGCCTGATGCAGGCAGGTAGCTGCTCCAGCTCTGCAGGACCCACCGCAGGCAAGGGTGCTCCAACCTGGCCAGCACAACTCCCAGCCACTGCAGGCCCAGCCTGGCTGGAGTAGCGCCCAGCTGCCCCCATTTAAGCAGTAACCAATTACACGTAATGTTCAAGTTAAACATAACCGGTTAACTGATTAAACAGGATCCCTATTATAGAGCTTGCCATCCAAACACTGGCCCATGATACCGGAAGGGTTTATTTTCCATGGGCAAGCTAAAGTACAAAGACACAGGAAAAAACGGTGGAAAGTTAAACTTATTTTTTTTGGTTTTAATAACTGATTCAACAAGCTGCTTAAACACATGCCCAATTTTAAGCACATAAGCAGTCCAACTGAAGCCACAAGAAATACTTATGCCTTAAAAGATGGGCACCTGCTTAAGTACTTTACTCAACTAGAGCTTTAAAGCATTCATAATTAAGTAAGGCAGGGGTTCTCAAATTTTGTGATACCATGACCCCCCTCTAAGTTGCTCACGACCCCCCGGGGGTCGGGACCCACAGTTTGAGAAACGCAGAAGTAAGGAATTCTCTTTTCAGGCTCTGGGACAACGCTCCAGGAGCAGCAGAGGGGCTGGCGTTCACCCTGTGGGGACCAGGTAGGAGGTCCTCGGGGGAAGAGGCTGGGTGGCCAGGGACTAGAACCACAGATGTTGTCAGATGAGGGAAATCCAGACTATAGAGGTCCAAACTTGACATGTATATGGAGATTCAAGATTTGTGAAGCTTTCTGATAAAGACATTTTTTAAAGAATATTTACAGTTGAGGAATATTAAGTCCAATACTATTAGCATAATTCTACAGATTTTACTCAGGCAATGTCACCAACATCAGAATTTTGCCCTGTTAAGAACCAAGAACCAAAACTCAACAACAGTATTTTTTCCAACACTCAAACCTTTGAAATTTAACTGCAATCACAGAAATGAGACTTGAATTTTCCCCTTTCTGCTAACTAAATGACAATGACGGGTTTGCAAGATGACAGATGCCGCTAGCAAGATGAAAAGGGAAAAGCTGAGATTGTCAAGGGAATATTTTAATGAAATTCATTTCTAACTTCTGAGAAATGAAGATCAAAATGTTTTGTTTTGCCCTGTAATCACTGGTCTAAGACCCAAATCTTTCAGATTTCAACTTTCTCTGTAAAGTACATTTTACTTTCTAATTAAGATATTGCTGTAAGCACAGTCTCCATTTCATACAATAATTAATTTTAAGTCATACCTCTAGTAAAATAGCATACAAATAGTTGGAGGAGTGTACAATGATCAACTCCACCAAATGTATCCCACTGGCATTGGCTAAGACGTTCACATTTGAGAATTACTCAGGATTGTTTTCGTAGAGATTCATTAAGAAGGTTCAGATTATTTACCAACAGCCAGTGCGCCCTGTGAGCAGAGTGCTTGGGTAGCCACTCAGGAGAGATTCAAATGCGACCAAGTTTAGCAGAGTGCCCACAGCCAGCAGCATGTGTTTCCGCTGGTGGTGAACATCACATGCCATGGTGCACATAACATTTATTTGCACACGGATGAAAAGAAAATCAGAAGCAGCACTGGCAACAGCCCTTAAAAACCTCTCTCCTTTTAACTTATTTTCTGTGTTGTTAAAATTCTTCCGTGTTAGACTCCTTTTTTATTCTAACAAAACAATCTATTGATTTTTTAAAAATATAAACTGTACAAGAAAAAAAAGTCATGCAACATGTTAAACCATACATGCTTTACAAGTGAATCCTGATCTGTTTCAGCACTTTACACCTACAAGATTTCCTTCTCACATACACCTGCTTTTTAGTCTAGAAGCAACACTCTACTGTATTTACTTCTAAATACACTGTTAGACAACTTACTGTTATCTTGCAATTTAGACATTCATCTGAAACAATTTGACATTCTTTGAAAAATAGAACAAAACTTTTCCACCTAATGATCACTTCGTTGCACAATCACAGTTGATACACACACACACTTTTAAGAAAATCCTTTAATACCTATATCAGAATAAAAATCACGCAACACACATAAAACTCCGGCTCAGCCAGAGTCACAAGACTGTTAGAGCCATAACAACATTTTAACAAGCATAACTACTACTAGGACAGTTCATGTTATTTGGCAGTTACCATTAGTAGTATCCTATTTTACATAAGGGAAACTGAGGCACAAAGATAGTGAAAAGAGTCCACTAATTTTGGATGCCGCATCAAAGCCACTTAGGACCTGATTTTTCAGGTTACTTATCAAGTTTCATACAACACTGTGTTCAAAGCACAGCTCCCAGTCCCTTCAGCTGCAGTACTCAATACTCACGCAATTCAGACTAGGGATGTAAAATCCCGTTTAATTGGTTAACTGGATAAACATGATGTTTAACCAGTTAACTGATTGAAGGGGGCACGGGTGGTGCTGGAGCAGCTCCCTTCCCCTGCGCCTCCCCCTTCTCCCCCACCGCCTTGCTGAAGGCAGGAACTGCACCAGCCTGGCCCTGTCCATGGCAGCCCCAGGCAGGGGCTGCTCCAGATGACTGGAGCAAACCCTGTCCACGTTGGGTCCTCCCCACCCACCGCGGGGCTGAAGTAGCTCCCTGCATCCACCAGTTAACAGTTAACTGGAACCCCAAGTCATTTTGCAGCCACACAAGAGAAACTCAAATGGTGCCTAGCTGCTTAGGAGAGAGCCCACAGCTAGGTAGTATGTTTCTACCAGTGGTGCATATTCCACAAATAGATGGAAAAGATTCAAGGGAACAGTGATTCAGACACCAGCATCTCAAACTGAATACTGAGAAAAAGAACCATTTGTGGACATTCAATAGGAACACTGTAGCAGCAGCAGGATTATAATCCAATTCTCCAGGGCGGTATTCAACTGTCGGAAACCATCCTTATATTTCCTGGACTCTCCTTCTTCATTCACGACACTTTCCTCAACAAATGAGGCAGGGGTCCTACAGACAGACAGACAACCTCCTTCACTACACATTCCTGAATCCATGCTAGAGTACAGTCCATCTTCTGCACTGAATGAGCCAGGGGGGCTGTGGAAAAATAGCATGTTGTCATGTAATTAAAGACTCTCTCAATGCATATACAAAAGTTGGCCAAATGAGGGTTACACGGAAGCAGCTGGCCTGGAAAATTTCAGCCTGAATTATTTAAATTTTGGCAAAACTATAAGCAACTGAAAACAGAATCTTACAACGTAAAGAAGTGGTCACCCTTTAACTATAGGCAGTGCTACCCACTCCAACTATAATGAAACGCTTGAGGATGCACAAATGAGTTGGAAAAGACTACACTAGTGTCACATCTGGCCAGAAACAGGAAGGTATACTGATACATGAACGCTAGAGCTGTTAAAATGTGTTTCTTTTTGTAAAGATGTATCCACTGAAAATGTATCAGCAGTTACACGTTTACACACGGAGGGGGCAGGATGGAGCCAGTGCTCACAGGGAGGCAGCGGCTCCCGTCCTCCTACCCCTCTGCATTGCTGCCCCTGGGGAGGGAAGCTGCATGTAAGCATGAGGATTTACTATGTACACCTTCACATCTCTGATGAACTCACCTATATCAACTCTCAAAACATTAAAATTATACCTTTTTAACTCTGTTCCTGACATGAGCCAACAAGGGACAATTTTGTTATTTTGGCCAAGACAGTTCACCCCTAATAAAAATCCCCCTGAAGTAAGTTGTCAAGTTTATAAATATTTGCGCTGGTTTCTCCCAAATCAGAGTTTAAAACAGTAGGAATATTTGCTTGTTTTTAAAATTAAAGTTTGAAAGTTTAAATAAGATGGCAATATTTCTAAAATGCTATTAAACTTTTAGTAATTTCAGTGAACACCTCAGGCCCAAGTACTTATGACAAGCTGAGATTCCTTATAAAAAAATACTGGGAGAGACTAGATTAATCCACTCATATCATTCATATTCCTTATATGCACAAAAAGCTAGACAATTTCTTTTGCCACTATCAGAAATCCCTTGCCAAAAGAACGAAGCTGAAAATATTTAGGTATTCAACTACTACTTGGATGCATAATCCCAGTTAGAAAAATAATGTTTTGTTACAACTTCACAATACACGTGACCATCAGCTAGTGAAAATTATTAGTTAAAGACATTTTACACATAGCCCACAGCTCAGTAGCTCTACGCCATGACCCATGAACAACCTTGGCATTAGTAGTTCTTAACACATGCTCTATTTCCTCAGGCATCTATGAAAGTTCAAATCAAATAAATGCCTTTTTTAAAAGACCTGAGATGCATTATTCTGGATATACACGTGGACATTTAAGAACAGCACCATCTCTCACACCGGTATCATGTTCTATGATTTACGATCACATTCATGTTCCAAACCTTCCATCTACAAATCATTAGACTTCTGAAAGTAAATGGCTAATGCACATTTATCTGCACAGTTAATATGTTTCATGACCTGAGTTAGGAACATTACAGCTATTGTTCATGTAAAGATATCAAATGAAAAACATATTACCTGTCCTAGAAATGGCAGGTCCTCACATACCTTTTAACTTCTTTGCTCCCCATTTAACAAGATTACTCAAGTACAGAAATGTGAGTTCAACCATTTTTACATATTTCAAGGTTTTCTCTGCATTTTCTTCACTCTCATTGTAAAGCATATTGGGGTGCTTGTCTGAAGGGTGCTACCTAAAACAAGTGACTAGTAAATACTAGTTAAGACTTAAGCACCTGGAGACTCTGCTCTGGCTCTTACGGCTAAATCTGGGAACAATCAAAGGGGAGAGGGTGCATTTTAATTAAAATCCTGCAGGCCTTTCAAAGGCACTATTTACTGTACTGACATCTTTATGAAGCAATGAATCTATTTTCACAACATCCATTTGAGACAAAGCAATAGTATTCCTATTTTACAGATGGGAATCTGGGGCATTTTTTTTTTTGAGTTAAAAAAAACTTCATGCAATATTTTCATTTTATTAAAATTAAACAGTCAATGCTACAAGAGGTTTCCTGCCACCAAGGATCCCCAGAATTGATCTAAGGAAGAACTCTTTGGCAAGCCTGAAGAACTATGCCTTTATGGAGATTTAAATCAAGGAAGCCAAGATGACATCTGCACAACAAGCCCTGTTACTACTTGAAAAAGTCATCTTGACAATGAGAAAATAGAAAGCGAAGAAAAACAAAGTGACTGGAGAACACTTTCAGGAAGAGTGCTTAATTTAAGCATGTCACTAAATCCTAGTGATTTCATTTTAAATGCTTTCCTGAGTCAGATCCTGACAAGGGAATACCAGAAATCTTTCCATACTAAAATAGGATTCCTTGTTAGAAGTACTAGAATCCTACCCAGTACTAGGTACGATTAGAACAACTGATATCAAGATTTCATCTCCGGACTTCCACGGTCTGAATGGTTTTTGTCCCCATTCCAAAACATATCGATGACTACAGCTGAGTGAATAATTCAATTTTTAGGTTCAGTAGCAAAACAAAAGATTCAAACAAACACTCAGTTTTTTTCTCACCAAAATAATCAAAAAACCTTCATCCTGGTCCATTCAAATCAACATTTTCAGAATTAAGTGTCAATTTGAATCAACGTTTAATTTTAAAACTAAGCATTTTGCAAATTCAGAAAATTTTCAAAACCATTATTTTGCCTTTTTTGAGAAAAAGCCTCATATTTGTTTGGCCAAAGCTATGTGCAAAAGTTTTGGTTGCCTGAAGCTGAACAGTAAATTTGCCAAAAATGCTAACAAAATGTTTTGCCTCAACTCTATTTGTGACCCCATCTCATAACAATACAGGGAACTTGACTACAAGTTATACCTCCCTAAACCAGGACTTTCTGGTTCACGATGTCCCTGGACCAGAGAGCCCAGGGATGGGAGCCTGCAGCAGCCCAGGCTGGCAGTGAGGAGGCCACTGGCTGGCTAGGGTCAGCTGCCCAGAGGCAGGGGAGGTCAGCAGGCTGGGAGAGGGAGGGGCAATGGCAAAGGCCCTCCCCCTTGGTGTGGCAAACTCCCTTGTTTGGGATCGGGGAGGTCCTGAAGTGCTGGACCAGGGAGGTCCCAACCTGTACTACAGAATTATTCATAAAAGTTATTTCCATACTGGTGGCAGGATGGATTTGTTGTAATGCATTAAGCAAGGTAGAATCTCCCTACAGCATGGAATGCACATACGTTTCTCATAACCTCTCCCTGCCCCAACTTACTTAATCATCTCTTCACAGGCCAAGTTGACAATGTTACGGTTGGAGCTAGATGGATGATGCAAAACCAGTTAAGCCCACTAGAACATCATGCAGCTTTCAGGCTGGGGGGAAGCACTCAAATGTCTAAATCAACAAAACATGACATCATAGGCTGGAGGGATGCTGTCAGTGTAACTCTGGCTTTCTTTGATGATCTTGGGTTTTGTGTAAATAACCCTAATAATGCAACTGTATGGGAATGGGCTTTATGAACTCATAGGCTCTTTCATAAACATCTACTGCACTCTAGTCACTGCAGTAAGTAGGCAGTTTTCTCCCTCTTCTCTGAAGTCAACAAACTTGCATGGGATTGATGCCAAATGGCTGTCATCAAATGGCCATTTTCTGGTTTTGATCCCATTCCCATGCAGCTCTCTTGCTAGATAAGCTCAGACCCTATTCATGTTTGAAATTAACCTCCCTTTACACATTACGTCTGTTTGCACACTTCATACTATTCACTTGTGGGCGTCTTCCCCCATTCACCCCTCAAACGAAAACCCACAAAACAAAACCCACATGTTTCTCTACACTCTTTTTAAAACTGTTATTGTGGTTACCAGTTGCTCAAAGAGACATGTGCATTAAAGATGAAAAAAAGATTGAGAGCAAATGTTTTCATGCAGTTCTGCAAGTTAACTCAATGATGACTTTGCAGCCACTTTGCCAGAAGCTGTGCTAGCAGAGGACGTGGCATACAACAGCGATGCTAGGAGAATCAAAAATTTTTGCTGCAGGGTTCTCCTTGCAGCCAGATCAGACAAGATTTTTTTTTTTTTTTTTTTAACATATATCCAAATCCAAAGGTCATTTCTTCTATGAAACAAGATATTGCCACCAGCATTGCAAGAGAGCTTGCATGGAGATACCATCTCTGCACTGTGTAGGTCAGGGCTGGATAAAATACAGCCCAGGGGCCAAATCCGGCCCACAGAGTCACTGGATCCGGCCCGCAGACCACCCTGCTGCGACCCTCAGGCACGCAGCTGCCGCAGTTTAAACCGCAGTCCGTTCGAGTCTCTGCTCTGCAGGCATGGGGAGGCTTTGTATAATCTCCCTGCCCCCATCCTCAGTTCCTATTGGCTGGAAACAGCCAATAGGAGCTAAGAGATTGGCTGGGGGATGGGGGCAACACAAGCCTCTTCCCCCTCCCAGAGCTGAGCGCCAAGTTGAGGGAGCAGCCTGCAGTTTCAAGCAGTCTGGGGCTGCAACATGCAGGGAGTCCAGCCTGCCTTGTTGGTGCTGCAGGGCTGCTGGCCAGGAGACACTTACATAAGTGCCTCCCAGCCAAAGCCTGCCTCTGGCACCCTAGCCCCTTCTGCATCCCAACTCCCTCCCCCAGGTCACTATCCAAACCCTCTGTACCCTCTTGCCACAGGTCACAACCCCCTTCCTCACCCAAATTCCCTGTCAGACCTCACACCATCTCCTGCACCCCAGTCCCTTACCCCATGCACCCGTCTACATCCAACCCCCATCCTAGACCCTGCATCTCCTCCATAGTTTAGTGCAGCCCTTGACCACTTTTCAAAATCTTGGCGTGGGCCCTCCCCCCACCAAAAATTATTGCCCATCCCTGGCGTAGGTGCTTCTCACACCAGTAACAAAAACTGAACCTTAAGTCATCAGATTTTGGCTGGTGAACTGAAAGAGAAACTAAGCAAGTAATCCCAGTTCATGATCTTTCAGAAATATTTTCTAATATTTAATATTGACATCAAAGATAAAATGTATCAGGTGATATAAAAACAGGACATTTTAGACAAAAAGACGTTCTGAATTAACATAATATGGAAGTATCACATCCAAATGAAACCATGTTAAACCAATTCATCTCATGAAAACAGTTGCTTTTCCACACTCTCTCATTTTTAATTGGGACAAAACGATTAAAATGCTCATGAGAAGGTCTACCACTCTTATGAATATAATTGTGGCATACATTTCCCAACAAAAGAGAAATTAATTTTCACTGCAATTTCACTGAAATTCTCCAACAGAAAAAAAATTCTTTCCAATTTTCTGATTTAAAAAAAATTCAGAAGCATTTATGCAAAAGCAGTAATAATGCTATGAAAGGTAAATAGTCAGAAGCACAATTTTCTCATAAAAAAGTGACTGAAAATTTTTTACTAATCTTATTATGTGCTAAGACACCAGAGCACATTGCACACACAAAACACTAGGCCACGCTGATTACTGTTAAAGAGATATAAATTGCAGTAAATGCATATCAGTGGTCTAACACCATTAAGACAGAAATATCTGAAGGTTCTCTACTTATTCTTCTGGATTTGTGAATTACACTAATTTTTCTACTAAAACCCTGAATAATCTTGAGTAGTGACAGCATTTTGTTTGAGTTATCATATTTGATCCCCCCCACCCCAAAAAAACCCTCTCACTGTACTATATTACTAAGTATTACACATCATAGATAATATAACTCTTTATTCAGTGATCCTTAGTTTTTTCCTCCACTCTTCTCCGCTCCCCCCAGTGATGAATTGACTATTTGTTCCCATACAACATTTGATTTTTCTTTTAAAATTCTGTCTCTTGTATGAACATGTTTAAGTAAATGTCATGAGTTTTTTAAAATACTTGATTGAAGTCATTTCTACAGTGCATAAAACAATCCATTGCTCTCAAAAGGAAGAAGTACATTAAAATCTCACTTTCAGCTCAAGTGCATATTACTTGGTGCCCCTTACTGCCAAGGTTTTTTTAAATACATAAAACCACCCATGTAATGAGATAGATTCAAAGATCCACTATACTACTCAAAGCCTCAGATATGAACTCACATGCCCATGAGAAATACAAACATATATATAGTTTTTTTAAAAAAGTAAACACAATAACTGTTACATACTCACAGAGAAAATTTAAGAGAGGTAGCCGCGTTAGTCTCATCTTGGTAAAACAAACGGAAAAAATATGTAGCACTTTAAAGACTGACAAGATAGTTTATTAGGTTCTAATATCTGATTTATCAGTACATCATTTGTTTACTTTCTTCATTGTATTCCTTCGTTATATATGGTCATGCCAATTCACTTTCAGAATATGATCTGAAGAAGTGGGTCTGCCCCACAAAAGCTATAAGTTAAACTATCTTGTTAGTCTTTAAAGTGCTACGGTTTTTTTGAGAGAAAATTTAGAGAACTTTCCCACACACTCATTCCTATATAATCTATCTCCTTACGAAACATACAATACAATGCAGGTAGGAAATATATTGTGTTCAGTACAGACAGGTAACATTTCAGTAACGGTCTTGACTGCTCCACAACTGTCTTACTGGCATCCTGATAAAAAAGAAAATAGAGAGCCTTACGTGTATTGGAGATAAGTGTATGTTATCATCGGGTTTTTCAACATCCATGCTCTTTTCATAATATCTGGAGGGCATACTTCTGGATCTAAGATGAACTGGCAGTTAAGACCTGGGTAAAAGGGAGGAGTGGGGGAGAGAGCCATCTGGAACACTGCACAAACCATTTCTCACATGTACAGGAGGAAGGAGCCATCACAGAAAGATGGATTCATATTTTAGGTTTCATCTGAACAATCCTCAATACAAAAGGACCCCTAACAAACTTGTTTGCCCTAAAGAATGCAAAAGGCCAATCAACAAAAAGAGAGTATTTTAAACACCATGGATTTAAGTGGAAATCTTTGACCTGAAAACATAACACTGCTTCCTACCATTATCAACCAGCATTCTCCCTCTCAGTCAAAACATTGCTGTGTCTGTCATTTTCATCTATACCGCAGAACAAAATATTCCAGACAGCTGCAGAGATGCCAAAAAGCTCAATGAGGTTCATGAAACAATAGAATAAGCATGGATTGTGAGATAATGCTGTACATCTTAAAAACACTGACCTAGATATTTTCAAGGCCTATAATTTGGAAAATAAACCACAGCATATAATTTGGAGCTTAATCCTATAGTGCAAACTCAAGCCAACGTCTCAGATACAAATGAGATTTTTGCCTAATTAAGGATTGAAGAAACAGTCCCAAACCCTTAATTTCTGGAATTCTGTTTCTTTACCCCAAAACAGTAAGTACCCAAATCCACAAAAGAGCAATAATTTTGCCCAGATATACTCAAAACAAGATATCCACTCCTTCTCTGCCACAAACAGTTTCAGAAATATGCATGTTCCAGCCAAAATCAAAGATGCTTGTGCAGAGAGAGAGAGAGAGAGAGAGAGAGCGCGCGCAAGAAAGAGAAACCGTGCTGGCTGCTGTAGCATAACTGTAAATGACCAAAATAAAAAAAACCTAGGTAGCAAATGCTGTCTTCAGTCACTGGCAGAATTTTTTTTAATATATTTACACACACACACAAAATCAGGACTATTTTTAAAAATAAAAATATCTTTTCTCTGAAAAAGAATCAGCGAAGTTGAATGACAACTCTAGAAGTCTTTTCTTCCTAAATGCTTCTTTCCTCTCAAAGAGAAGAGTGATTCAAATTAAAAAAGAAACACCATCCTTAACAAAAACACACAAAGTTCTGGTCTTGTCTACCTTGTTTACTCTGGCAATTGGAGAACTAAATTATAACACTACCAATATCAAGCAGTTGGGATAGAAAGTGTTTTTGTTAAAGCTTTGGTTTGTTTTTGTATTTTAACCACTCTTATCCAAGTCAAATACCCTATAAGCAGTTGAAAGAGCCAATCTATTAGATTAAACATGCCCCGCTTCTTCAATTAAGGGTTGAACAAGCTCCCCAAACCACATCAGTCCTCCCAAAAAGGGTGCATCTACACTGCACCCATAACTTGATATAAGCTACGCAATTTGAGCTATGCAAATTGCATAGCTTATTTCAAAATTTGTCACCGTCTACACAGCACTTATTTCAAAATAAATTGCTATTCCGAAGTGTCCCTTACGCCATGTGGAATGAGGTTTAGTGACGTCGGAAAAGCATGCCCACTATATTTCAAAATAACGGGCATGCTCAAAAGATGTGGAATAACTATTCCCGAAATAGACATAGACAAAATGTCCAAGAGTGAATACCAGCTTAGACATTCTTGATATTTTAAGGTAAACAAATGGATTTACAATAGTAAAAGCTTCACGCCTTCAACAACTCTCGAAGAAAGAAGCAAGAAAAAACGCATACAACCAAACTGACCCACACCACTGTTCTTTGCACATCACCTTTAATACAAAACATTTCATTCTGTAGGATGAAATTGTCAAATAGTCTCTCTCTCCTATCTTGTTTTTGAGTTTTGTTAACCTTTTCGTTCACTTGGTGTTTTTCAATTACTCTTCCAAAAAGGCTTTTACCTCACTAAGGGACCAGGGTTGGGGCGGGGCAGGGGGAGGAGAGAGAAAGAAGAGAAGGCAATCTGTGTACATCCTATCAAGCTCCATTTAGAAAAAGTCACTGACGTATGGCCCTGCCCCTTTTTCTGTGAGAAGTAGGAAGGAAAGGGGACCTGGAATGACAACCATGAGACCAGCACTCCAAGAGAGTGCAAAGGCAAATGGCAAATTCATGTTTATATGATTACTGGTTTATAAGGACTTTCATTTTTATTTCATCAATAGGAAAACTGGAAGATTTAAAAATAATGGGGGAAGAAAGCTGTACATAGGAAAAAAGACACAGGTGAGTGACAGGCAAGACATAGAAAGAAAGCTAACTCAAGAGAACAGAAGCAACTAGGGAAATAAGGATGTTAAAATGCAATTATCTGGCTAATCGTATAGTCAGTACAATCTCTATCACTATACAATTAATCAATAAGTGCTGCTGTTCAGAGCCACAGCAGAGGTAGCTCCAGGAGCAGACTCCAGAGCCACCTGCACTGATGCGCTGCATTTTAAATATCCTAAGAGCCAGGATTGCTCAGCCCCAGCTCACGTTGAGTCCAGCAGCCCTTGTTCGAGGCAGACACAGGGGCCGGGGCTAGACCAGCTCCTGTTCGCAGCGGCCAGGGCTAGCCATGGACAGGGGCTGCTGCTTGAGTAGCACCTGGCCACCACAAACGGGCTGCTTGATGGCAGTCGCCCCTGTCTGCAGGGTGCCCAGAGGCTCCAGGGAGGCAGGCAGCACCCTGGAAACAGTGCTGTGAGGGACGGACTGGCTTTTAAGCTGGTCCCCCCCAAACACCAGCTCCTATCCTGCCCCTCACTGCCTCTCAGAGGCAGCAAGGGGGGGTGCCGCAGAGAGTACAGGGCGAACAAGGACTGCTTGAGTCCCCACTCACCCCATGCTCCCTGTAGCAAGTCTGCTTTTGAAATGTACAAGAGCCCGGAGCACTCTTGTACATTTCAAAAGCAGAAGTGCTGGCACCAGCAGGGACTACAGCAGTCCCCGCTAGCGCTGTTTCCCCGCTGTGCCTCTGCCTCCCCTGCGGAGACGATGCTGGGGAGACCGGCTTAAAGCCGGTTTCACCCAGCACCAGCTACTGCTCCTCGCCCCCCTTGCTGCCCCTCTGATAGAGGCGGGGGGAAGAGGGGTAGCAACTAGTCAAGTGGCTACTCGACTATGCGATAAGTATTTGCTTATCGGATAGTCGACTAGTCGCTAACTTTCCTAAAAGGAATAGTAATTTTCTATTCGGATTTATTAGAGTGTGGTCATCATACATATTGAAATCAAACATTTGTATATTGTAGCTTTTATGCACAGTGACAAAAGCTTTACTAAAAAAACAAAGCAGTAAATGGAAACAAACTTAGGGCCCTAGGATTTTAGTGCATTGATATTTTAATAGAACAGTCTGCCAATGCCAAATGATTCTAGAATTCCAACTACGTTTTTACTTTTATTTAGACTCTGTACCCTGTGGAACAAAGCCTGGAATTTCTGCTATGTTCAGAAAATGTCCAGCATATTTTGAGTACTATAGCAGAACTTCACAGTTACGAACTGAACAGTCAACCGCATACCTCTTTTGAAACGAGAAGTACGCAGTCAAGCACCACCAGAAAGAGAGACACAAAAAAGATGCAGCAGCAAATACAGTACATTATTATCTTCAATGTAGACTACTATAAAAATAAAGGGAAAGTTTAAAGAAAGATTTGACAAGATAAAGAAACTTGATGTCCTTGTTTCGTTTAAATTAAGATGATTAAAAGCAGCATTTTTCTTCTGCGCAGTAAAGTTTCAAAGCCACATTAAGACAATATTCAGTTGTAAATTTTTGAAATAGCCATAACGTTTTGTTTAGAGTCGGGGAATGAAGGTTGTAACACTGAAGTGTTCATAACTCAAATTCTACTGCACTGCAATCCAAATATACAGCTTCATGCTCGTAAGTACAGTAAGTGCTTCACTGGAGACGTAGCCCATTCCAACAAACTGGTCATCCAGGGACCTGATCCTGAACACACCTGTGCACATGAATAAATTGGGACCTCTTATATGAGCGATGGTAAGCGTATGCTTAAGTATCTGCAGGATAAGGGATGACGTTTTAGATGAGTCAACGATCAAGACTGAAGAACAGGAGAGAGTGGGCAAACAGGAGGGTTAGAATATCTCATTCATATGGCTCTTCAGATTAACACCTCATAGTAAGACTGGTGAACATTCTTGACTGGCTTACTGTAAACAAGCCAGTCAGAATATTGCTTTAGAAGGCCAACTTTGGTATTTGTTTTCGTCATTTTACCTACCAAAGAAATCTCTCTATAAATTTAACAAGTGACAACTTACACCAGGTATATCAAAATTTGTCAGCTTGTGACCCCGAAAGCTCTCCCGCTGCCATCCCTCCAACAGACATCAGTATTGTCTTGACACTCCCCCCTGCTTTGTTTCCCTAGCTACAGGCATAGTTATATGTAGGCTGAGTTAGGACATGTTGTCTCATTTCAAATCAGCTCTATCAGCTGAATTTTCAAAAACAATTCAAGATTTTCTAATACTATCAGAATTATCAGGAGGAAGCCAATTATACTCCACAAAAGTGAGTTACAGCAGAAGTTGTTTTAAAATTCATAATTTAAATGTATGAAATGGAAAGGACCTTTCAAATGCAATAAATTATCCTTTGCTTATACTTTAAACGTGCCTTTACAAGTGGAGACCAAGCCTGCAAAAACTTCCACCCCCTGCTATAGCCCCCCTGCCCTCCCCACCCCCGACTTCTGCAACATGGAGGAAGAGGTGCAGGAATGAGAGAAGCTGCTGGCTCTGCAGTCTGTGGCCAACTTGTTCCCATTTCTAAACGTGTGCCTTTGCAGGGACCAAGCTCCAAGCGTACGGATGACTATTTCCACAACACTGTAAACCACCCTCCAACTTGTGGGAATTCCCATCATGACGCTGATGCTGAGAAGGACTAGCATTAACAAAGCTGCCACCCTAGGGTGGGACCTGGGATCAGTTTAAAACTGCAGCTTCCATTAGGCTTAGGAAAAGTTTAGATCCACCAGGCTTTTGTACAAAATAGCTCTAGCTTCCAACAAAGCTGTGGTTTTCAGGAACTAACCCCCCCCTTCCCCGGCTGCCCCCTTCCAGTTACTAAGAGGGCTTGGGGGAGGTAAAGCGTCAGAGAAAGGAAGAGCACTGTCCTGTCTCAATGAGCACAAACTTGCCTACTTCCTCGCCACTACATCAGAAAGATTCAGGCTAATTATCAAAGCCGTTTACCAAAAAACAAAACCCTCAACCTGCCAACAGTATTTTGATTTTGAGAAGTGGGTCAGCTCATGCTTCCAAATGATTATGATTAGTCACCATGGAAAATCCCAGAGGAGCCTAAAATAATGTTGCATCTTAATTGTTGTAGCTTTCATTACTAATGTCAAAAATAGTTATCCCAGTAAGTTTTATCAGCAATACTGCACAAAATCTTTACAAAGAAAGGATTCAAAATAAGCATTCACAGAACTTATCAAGAGAGCTCTTAGAGAAAAACTTGGCAACCAATCACTATTTTACTTTAGCAGCAAATTGTGGTAGGTACTGTGGACATACAGGAAGAGACAATCCATGTGCCCTGCAGCTTACAATATTACAGGTGTAAGAAGGAAGGAGAAAGAGGGGTACAACATACAAGGAAATGGTCAGGATTAGACATATTTGATCAGTTACACAGCTTTTGGGTAAGTACAGGGTTTTTAAGTATGTTATCATAGCAAAGAACAAAAACATAATAAAGGGAAACGGATGAAAATAGGAGCAAAGGAGTAGAAAGATTAATCATTGTAAAGGGAAGAGGGAAACTGGGATGGGAGGGTAGAAAAGGAAGGGAGATTAAGGCTGACAACAGAGCAGAGGTCAGACCAAACAGCCAAGAGAAAAGAATACTCAAGAGTTCCAGCTGCAAAACCCAGTCCGCTGACATCACTAGTATTTAACCAGTACATCCAGGGGCTGGTTTTAAGCTCATACTGTTTTCCACTGAGTCCATGGGACTGGGATAGGGGACTGGAACTATAGTCTGATACCTTTGGAATGAGTCACCTGACAGAGTCCTGGTAAGTCTGCAGGAGAGGCCACATAGAAACAAAATGTAACCAATAGCGAAGACATTCTAATAGCTAGATCAGTGACTGAAAATTGAAGAGGGTTATCTTTACTTCCAACACAAACCTCATACCTGGTTCCTCAGGTGACTGATTTCCCTTACTAATTTGGTACCTTCTATTAAAAAAAAAAAGTGACTTTTTGCTATGTATTTTAGTATGATCACTGCTGGATACGCATCACAGCAAAATGCCCAGCTGCAAAGAAGCGCTCAATAATCTTATTACACTTATTAACTATATTTTTACTTCATAGTACCCTAACTACTAAGTAGCAAGTTTCCTTCTTTGAGCTTGGGAGACGACTTCCAAGCAGCTACAACTTGATATTGCTTTTGGGGTTATCCGTTCTGGACGTACTTCTTGATTCTCTTAAAATATCTATGTCATCTGAGCAGGCATTCAGAATTGGAGACTATCAAGAAACCAGAAGATTGCTACCAAGCTGGCTGGGAAATACCTGATCAGTTTCACTGACCACCCAGCAGGCAGCAATGGGAAACCAAGACTAGTGAGTGGACTGGACAAGTAGCTCTCTGTCTCAGTGGGCCGCATATTGCCACAGGTGGATAACCTGCAGACCACTCGTGTTCCACCTGAAGCCCGTAAACACCCTCTCCGCCCCGCCCCTCCCCACACACACCCACCCACCCTCTCGCACACTGCAACACTGGAAACCCACACTTGATACTCCTCCCGCTCCTTCCCAACACTTGCAGAGCATCAGGAATCAGCAGACTCATGGCACTCCAAAAATGCTGGGAGGAACAGGAGAGGAGTAGGAAGTGTACGGCTCCCGGGCCCGAGCGCACAAAAGATGCCTGGGGGAGAAGAGCAGACAGGAGGCTTGCAGGCCGCAAGAACCACCACAATATGCTGCACTTTGCCCACCACTGCAGTAGAGCCAAAGGTGTTTCAGTCCCCACCACCAAATGGTGTTTTTTGAATGCTGCCTAACAGAAGGAGTAACTGCATGACTTCTGAGCTACATAGTGCAAAGAAATCTGCAATAGGGTTTCTGGAGTTTTTCCATCTGGCTAGTAGGTACTGGATAAGCACTGTGCTGTCCCATACACCCCACTCCTTCCACTTGCAAGGAATAAAAACTCTCTCTATGCCCTGTTTGTTGTTTCACTCACCCATATTTAAATTACAGCAATTTATCTTGTCACTTCTTCACTATCACAGCGCAATTTTTCATCATCTGTTGCTTCTTTCCTTCTCACCATCTACCCCTCTTCTGGGGCAGGGAGGGGGAAGGAAGAGATGAGTCTTTCACCACCTCCTTCTTACCAATCCCCCCAAATCTCTCAGCCAGTCTCAAATCTTCCACCCACATATTTACCCATTCGATGGCTTCTCTGGCTCTCTGCTCCCCACTCCCTTTCTGGGTAAAGAACAATGGACTCCGGGGTCTCCCTATCCCTCGCCTCCTTTCGGGGAAGACATCAGTCATTTCAAAATCATTCTGTCCCATGGTCCATCACTACCCTCCTGAGAAGTGGCCCCCAAATACCTCTGCTTATTAACTCTAATCAAACAGCAACAAGGGAGTGGAAAGACATTTTAAAAGAAAATAAAAAAAGGATGACAGTTATCTGTGGCCCATCAGATTTCTACGTGTGGCCTGCAAGACATTTTGTTTACCAGTGCCCATGCGCAGGGTTGCCAGATTCTGCTGATTTTCATCCATGTAGTTTTTCTCCTACCCATATTACTAAGTGATATACATGTGAAGCAAGGGCACGTGAAATGAGGTACATGCTGATTGCACACAACACTGACAGAGCCATGTGCTCCCTCTACATCCAAAGCAAATTTTAAGTATTCAAGTGTCCACTGAGATGGAGGGCTACTCATGCAGCCCACTCACTAGTCTACGTACCCCATCATTGACTTGGAACTTCCCAAGATTGCACTGGAGATTAACACATGATGTCTGCCCAAAGATAGGTAAAAAAAAGTTTAAGATGCAACTTCAAGCAACTTTCTTAATTTATTTTTCAAATTAGGTTTACTAAATTTTCCCCATCCCCAGGGTTTCCCAACCTATGGGTCGGGACCCAAATATGGGTCGCCATTACACTTCAAAAGGGTCGCCAAGTGTCTCCCCAGGTGGCTTTGCCTCCTCTCCTCCCCCTGTTTTTGAATTGCCTTGGGTCACCAAGTCTTCCTGAATTGTCAAAATGGGTCCCCATATGGAAAAGGTTGGAAACTGCCGCCTTAGAAACAAACTCAGAAATGAGAGAATGGTGGAATTTCAAACGTAGTCCGGCAAACACGTAAGCACATGTGTAATTTTATTTACACAAATAATCCTACTGGCTTTCAGTGTTGCTCATCTCATGCCCTATTACATACGGGTCTCACTCAGTAGCATGTGCTCTGTGATGAGTATCTGCAACAAGTACTGAAAGTGCATCAGAAAACTTCTAGTCTGTTATTAGCCGCAAACTTCCACATGGTGCAGTTGGTTGGTTACAAGAATTTACCAGCCTGGCTGGTAAAGTAAAAGAAAAACGTCAATCTGACAAGCTTAACAACTTTGAAGATATGCAACTACTACATGATTAAAAGTACCTTGCCAAGTCAGGTACTTTATTAAAATGTCTAAGTTCATAAAGGCAGATAAGAACTTGAAAAAATATACAGGAAGAGAAACTGATCAACTGCTTAAAAGAAACAACTAGCACACCTAGTTCAGTATTGTTTTAAAATGCCAAAAAAGAAATCAGATTGATTTTCAAATTGACATTTTCAAGAAATTACTGTAATTAATTGTCTAACAAGGATTAGGGATGGTAAAACTCGTGTATCAGAGGCAGCCAGTGCACTCCTGGTTCCTGGCCCAACTCCTGGAGAGCCCCCTACTATACCATACTCCTGGCCTCTATTAGCAGAAGTTTAAAAATCAACCCCCCGTGCAGACCGACTCTGGCCTGCTGCTCTCCAGTGCTGTCTCTGATACGTAGGCAGGAGCGCAGGGCTGCAGCAGCCCCAGTTCGCAGGGGCCCCGCAAACAGGATCTGCTCCGTGGGACGCTGGAGCAGCCTCTGTCAACCACCAGCTCGGGACCCCCAGATAGTGGCTGCTGCTGCCCTGCACTCCTAACTATGTATCAGACAGCACTGGAGAGCAGCAGACCAGAGTCGGTCTGCACGGGGTGTTGATTTTTAAACTTCTGCTAATAGAGGCAGCAGTATGGTATAGTAAGGGGCTCTCCAGGCATTGGGCCAGGAACCAGGAGCACACTGGCTGCTGGGCCCTCCTCTGGGGAAGAGCATTTTAGTAACCAATGTAAACGCTAAGAATTGTTACGGCTACACAATTACTAAAATAAATGATTTACAACATCCCTACTTTATACTGCAGAGCCCACAGAGAAGCTGCCTCCCAGGGACCAGCTGAGTGCAACTGACATCATTAACCAATAAGCATTAGCTTATTGGTTAAACGTTTAATCAGTTAAACTCTTACATCCCTAGCAAGGATACATCTACCCTGACCTTTGAATTGGCCTCTCCAATCTTGAGAGGTACATTAACCATAGACTACTAGAACTGGAAGAGATCATCTTTCAAGTCCAGTCCCCTGCACTCACGGCAGAACCAAGCACAATCTAGATCAGTGATTCCCAACCAGTGGTCCACAAACCACTGGCTGCTGGGCCATAGCACACTGCCAAGCCACACACCCATGGCTTGATGATTGGCTGGGGGGGGGGGGGGTGTTCCCTGTAAGTTGGATGGCTGTGCAGCTGCTAATTGAGCCCATGTGCTATGGCTAGAACCAGGGCTGTGGTGAGGCTGTCCCTACTGAGGCAGCCGCACCATGGACCTGGTTCCAGCTCCCGGAGGCCACTACAACCAATTATTACTCACAATTAACATGTACCCATACAAGGTAGACTGATTTAAATCAAGGTGATTGAAATTAAGAAGCGGTTAACTGACTAATCATGTACTGGATACAATTTGTATCCACTACACGATTAGTAGATAAGGGGCCCCACTGCGGCTCTGCAGTTTAAATGCCCTGCCTGGCTCTTACTACATTTAAAAGGCAGAGACGCAGCGGCGGTAGGTTGGGGGCCCAACACAAGCTGGGAATGAAGCTGTCCTGGCTCACACTAGGGCCCTGACCACTGCGCCTCTGCCATTAAATGTAGTCAAAGCCAGGTGGGGCAGGTCCAGGATCACTGCACCTCTGCCTCTTCTGTCTTCCCCCCTCACCATACCGCAGAGACAGTGCTGTGGGGGGGGGAAACCAGCTTTTAAGCACCAGCTACTGCTTCTCCCTCCCCCCCCCCCCTTGTTGCATCTGACAGGGAGGAGGGTAGAAAGCGAGTAGTCAACTCGACTACCCAATAAGCCTAAGCTTATCAGGGAGTCGACTAATCAACTGCTCTTTTACACCCCTAATTTAAATCACCAAAAAAAATCATTGATGTAAATCAAGTTACCAACAAGAAGTCCTATGGCACCTTATAGACTTATTGGAGCATAAAATTTCGTGGGCAAAGACCCACTTCATCAGATGCATGGTCCAATAAATCTGTTAGTCTATAAGGTGCCACAGGACTTCTCATTGTTTATGCAGATTCAGGCTAACACGGCTACCCCTCTGATACAAGTTACCATGAAAGCCAAAACTGACTGTGCTTAGAGTTAAAAAACAAACAAACAAACAAAAAAAACACACACCACAGAACAAATGGCCTGGTAGCACTTTATAGACTACCAAAACATGTAATTTTGGAGTAAGACCCATGGAACTTACTAGCACTTCTGTTTTTTTGAGAAAACAAGTATAGAATGGGGCTCCCTTGGAAAATAGGAATGCAAAATCCTGTTTAATTGGTTAACCAGTTAAATGTGAGGGTTAACCAATTAAGCAATTATGGAGGGGGCCAGAGCAGCCCCTGCTGTTGACACACCAGGCCCATCACATACAGTGGCCATGGTGGAAGGAAGCTGCTTCAGCCATT
Organism: Rafetus swinhoei; assembly: GCA_019425775.1. Classification (NCBI taxonomy): domain Eukaryota; kingdom Metazoa; phylum Chordata; order Testudines; family Trionychidae; genus Rafetus; species Rafetus swinhoei. Next base: position 65,588,606 of record CM033447.1, on the reverse strand, counting down.
CTGGTTAAACAGAAGGGATAAGCAACACCCTTAACAGTGATGCTTGCCAGTTAACCTTTCACCTCCCTACTGGAAAAGCTGAGTTATGCTTTGGCATCACCATTATGATCTGTGGTCATGAAGTTCCAAAATAAGAGGCATATATGTAATATGAAATAAGTGACAGTAGCAACTGGCAACTCTAGATATATCTTACAGCAGCTTTCTGCATTGTATACTTGAGTGATAGAATCTAAACCTAGTTAACTAATTAAACAAGCCATGAGGATTAGCTAAGCTTAACATTTTTTCTAGCAACATCCAACACAGTAAACAGCTTGGAAATTTACTTGTCAAATCACACTTATACTAAAAAGACAGAAAGTCTTGAAGAATGATGCATTGGGTTTTTAACCACAAAAGCTTATGCCCAAATAAATCTGTTAGTCTTTAAGGTGCCACAGAACTCCTTGTAGTTTTTTTGAATTATTTAAGCTACTAACCAGTTGATCCATTCAGCCATATCCACATCTTCATCCACATCATTTTCTCCCAATAAGCAGTTTTCCTTATTATGTGTCATTCTTGCAACTAAGCCCTGCATCATATTCTTGTACTGCTTACACTTGACATGTTCTCATTTTTCACCCACAGAACAAATTTCTTGAAAATATTCCCCTGACAGGGTCTCTCTTATGCCCAGAAGCCATGACAGTTTTTCTGTGGCAGAAGTGGGGGGAGGGGAGGGGGGTGACGAGGAGAGAAAGATAGAAAGCTCTGTGTGAGCTGAATAATGTCTTCCTTTTTCTTTCCAATCCACTCCACTGTTCCTTTCTATGTTGCCTGCATCCTTTCCTATATATTGTGTCTGTCTTTAAGACAATGTCTTAACTAATGCCTCTATTGCACTTGGCCAAGGTCCACCACCACATAAGCACAGAACAAAAACAATCCTATCCATGTGTTACTTTATCGTCTGCTGCAAAACGGAAGGCCCAAAATTTTCAAGAAGCAAGAGCTGGTAGTTAGCTGGACAGACTAAGGGGTGGGGAGAGGAGAGGGGATCTCCCTGGTCCAACATCCTTAAGACCCGAGAGGTCCCGAACAACAGAGTTTTCTGGACCGGGGAGGTCCACCCTGCTCCCCGCCGCAGGTCCTCTGCCCCCCAGTGCACTGATTCCAGCTGGGGCTGTGCTTTCGCTACCAGGCCAGGCTGTACTCCCAGATACCGGCCCCACTGCCTCTGGCCCAAGTAGGGCTATGCTCCCCACTATGCTGGCCCAGCCAGGACTGTGCTACCAGCTCCTGCTGGCCCCACTGCTCCCAGTTGGGTGCAGCTGCACTCCCCACAGTGCAGGCCCCATTGCTGGCAGGTCTGTGCTCTCACCACCAGCCTCAGTGGGGGCTATTCTCCCCACCTTGGCAACCCTACTACCACCTGGACTGCACTCACCACTATGAGCCCAGCCCTTGAACCTGGCCAGGCAGGGCTCTCTGGTCCAGCAGTATCAGTGGTCCAGAATCATGGATTTTAGAGGAGCAATCTGAAGAGCCATTAATTCATTTTTATGAGAGTGTAGCATGTTGGTGATGAGATTTAATTGTAACTTGTTTTTAAATGAGAAATCTAGTATTTTATTGAGGATTTTAAAAATCTGAATTAAATTAAAAAATCCAATGAAATGAAAAAAATCTGTTTTAAAATCGATTTTTTTCCACTCCAGTACTCTAAGTGTGCAACATGGATTCAAATCTGAATAGTTACTGAGCTAGTGAAAATGCTATAAAGAAAAGCAAACTCTTTGTAAAGCAAATCCATCATGATCCATGGTAGCAGTTCTTTAATAATTGCTAGAACTCCCAATCTCTCCCTAAAGCATTCAGAACAGTTGTTTACTGGTGTGCAAACTGTCTCAAGGGTCCACAAAAGGCTGTTACCATAGAACAGAGATTTTCAGCCTGTGCTCTGCAGATCCCTGGAGGTCCGCAGACTACGGTTAAGTTTTCCAAAAAGATCTGCACCTCCATTTAAAATATTTTAGGTTTGTAAACAATAAAAGGTTAAAAACCATTGCAATACACCAATGGATTAGTAATCTCATTGACACCAGCAAGTGGAATGCATGTGTCTAAATGAACTTCTATCAATGTTGATGTAAATTATTGGTTTAAGACCCTCTCTCGTGAAGAAAAAAAATAGACCCTTCCAAATTTGTTACATGTAAGCCGTCTGCTGCATATTATTTTAACCCGCAACAAGCATTCAAGATGTATACTGCAGATACATCATGCCTCTGCCAAACAAGCCTGTAATTTAATTGTGCTTGTCCTAAATTCCTTCATTAACTGAACTCTAAATAGTAACTTGAAAAACTAATTCAGGAAAATACCTTAGATTAAATTAAAGGGACACTTCATTTAGCCCCAACAGCTAGTTTTTACATTACTTTTAAATATAAGCATTTTACAAAATGTATTAATAGAACTGTTTTCACTAGTTCCACTTTTTAAAATTTTGCACATTTTTGTTCAGATACAAACCATGCTCCCTTCAGTGTTTGCTATCCAAACAATGCAGCAACTCAATCTACATGAGAACATGAAACTGATTACAGGTAGTCTATTTTCATTGTCCACATGAATAGAAGTGCAAAAAAAAAAAGTCCACTATGTAAATGGCAAAGTATGAAGCAGATTCATTTTCAACTTAATATAAAAAGAGGATCATTTTAAAATTTTAAATATGGGCCCCAAACATGCCCTTTCCAAGTGGCTGTGATTAAAGATTTACACCTTTCCTGTAGTATATTCAATATGCAACTGAATATTTAGGTTCTCATCCTCCAAAAAGGTTTGCAAGTAATTATCTTCATGCAGGAATAGGCCTACTGTCTTCCCTGATACTCTTAGGCATGCACAGTTAAGCACACGCCAGGATCAGGACCTTAATCTTTTAAAGTCCATTACGACTGTGTCTATTAAGTCACTTCAATAATATCTGTACTAACTTGTAAAAATGTCAGTTTCAACTAAATGAAAAATGTAAATTTTAAAAAGGTATAATTTTTTATAGTCAAAAACTAAAGTGTTCTGAAAAGTACCTGTCAATATGAACTCACTTTACATACAAAGTCTATCTGGATATGTTCTTACTAACACTGGCTTCATGAGTTCATGCAGAAAGAAAATCATTTTGCCCATTAATTTCAAATGCCTTCTCCGTTGGGATCTCATTATTTTAACACTTTCTGAATCTTACTTTCAGATTATTCACACAATATTATCACACAGAGTGCAAACATCCACTCAATTTTAATTTTTTTTTTTTTTTTTTACAACTCAGGAATTCAAATGGCCCAGCACCATCAGTTCATTGAATGGAGCTTCCAAACCATGGTACACTGAGCATTTAATCATATAAAATATTATGGGTCCTATTCTGCAAAGCATTGAATACCCTTAACTCCCACTGATGTCAGAGCATGCAATAGAAGAAGTCATGAGGTCCATTGTTCCTGTCGACTCCTGAAGCACGTTCATTAGAGATCATGTTATAATATATGGGGATGTAAAATAAAGTCATGTTTTCTACATGTGAATCTGACAGCTGATTGAATTAAAAATAGAGTCCGGTGCACAGTGTATATTACAAAGGCACATCCATAAATATTTTGTAGGTGAAACAGGCAAATTTAAGAATCTGATAATAAGAGGTTTGCGTCAATTTTCCTAATAAAATTATATGGTTCACATGAGCCAGGAAGCACCTCTCAGGGATAGTTTCCATACTGTAAACAGGTATGTTGCTCTCTTTAAATCCATCTCTGATGTAAAAAAGCTTTTTCCTTATTGCCAAATGTTAATAGCCATTATAAAACAGTGCTTGCACATTACTCCAACAAATGCATATTCTTTAAAGCCTATCCACGATAAAGCCTTGAAATTTAGATCAAGTGTAGTAGTGTTAACTTGGAGAAACAGCTGAATCAAAACACTTCAAAAAATAATACCAACTTCATATTTAAAAAAAAATAGAACAGAGTCCTCACAGGGTTTTGATAAATGAGAAAGTTTACTCTCAAAATTCTCATTGCCACCTAGCTGAAGAGCAACACCAGTTGTGCCTCTCCTCTTCCCCAACGAGACAAGTTACTACAATGTAGATCCAAACAGAACCAGTAGTCATGACATTTGCCATTCTCCTCAAACAGTAAACACAAAAAATCTTGTTTAACTAGGCCAGCCCAGCTCAATCAATCTGCAACAGAAACAATAACTTCACAACTGCAACTAGTCACAAAACTTCAACTGTTTAATGACTTGAACTTTAGCGTATTTACAAACAACAGTGAACCACACAGCACTATGGGAAACATTAGCTTAATCTTCACTCATCCCAGGTTTCCAAGGATAGGAATAGTAATAATGAAAGCATGAATGAAATAATTATGTAACTGCTTCGGGAAGGTAATGCAAGATACAGGCTGAATGTCGGCATTCACAGTTACCTGAGAACACGCAGCAGCCCATCATCCTAAAACAGGAAAAATGGTTGGGAGCAAGAAGGCAGAACAGAACAACCCCCAAAGCTAAAGCCCGAAGAAAACGTAAGCAATAAAAGAACTAGGGCCCACATCCCAAAGTGCCTTACTTAGCTCCTGTTGATCCTAACTATCTTGAAGTATCCAGGCTCAGGTGTGTGCACAGTTTAATCAAGAGCGGCCTCTCCAAAAGTGCACATCGATTAATATTAGCAATGTGGCTTAGTGGCCAAGGACTGGGCTAGGCTTTCAGGAGACTTGGGTTTGAGTCCCTGCTCTGCAGGGCAAGCCACTTGCTCTCTCTGCCTGCTTCCCCCGCGGTGAAATGGAGATAAGGAGTCAGATCTCTGGGTGAAGCGCACGATGGAGGGACCACTGCCCAAGGGGGCAGACTAATGCTGGACACTTGCTTAAATCCCCCCCGGATGGTCTCCCTCTTGTCGTCAAGAAGCCAGGACGGGGAAGGGCAGAAACTGGTTTCCACCCACCCCAGCAACCCCTCTCCCCCGCCAGGAGACACACACCGCGCCCGCCAGCCCCGGGCGGGCAGCCCCGCGCTCACCGGCCGTCTCGGCGGGCGGCGCCCCCGCCACCCCGTTCAGGTAGAGGATGGAGAGCAGGTGAGGCTGCGTCTTCTCCAGCGCCACCCGCAGGTCTTGGAAATGGTCCCGATCCTTGGCCAGCAGCAGCTGGAGCAGCAGGTCGGCCTTGGCGGCGGCCCCGCCTCCTCCTCCCCCGCCGCCGCCGCCTTCCTCCAGCTCGTGCCGGTCGCGGGGGCTCAGGGCGCCGGCCGCCTCCAGCAGCTCGATCACCGCGTCCACCTCGCTCATGGCCTGGGCCAGGCTCGGGCGGCACTGAGCCAGCAGCTCCTTGTGCTTGGGCTCCATGGCCGCGCCGGGGCCGCCCAACTTCGTCCGCTCCCCCTCCCCGCGGGGATGCTGAGGCGGCGCCGGGCGGCCGCCCCAGCCTCCTGAGGGGGGCAACTGCTCTCCCGCCCGCGGCTCCAACCGCCTCCCGCGGGCTACAGGCCGGGGGCCGCGGGGCGCGGCCGGGGGCCAGGCGGCTTCAGCGCCGCGCGCCGCCTCGCACCCGCGGCCATGTTGGTTGCGCGGGGCCGCGGGCCGCCCCGCGGCCGGGCTGCAGCCGTGCCCCTGCCCGCTCCCCCCCGCCCATGCGGCCAGGCCCGCCCCGCTCCGCGCTGGGCCCCGCCCCGCCTAAGTGGCTCCCCCTGGGCTGCTCCCCGCCGCAGCCTCCTCCGCCATAGCCCGGCGGCGGCGGCGGCAGCAGCTGCAGCGCTCGCCTCCGCTCCGCGGCCTCCGCCCGCCTGTCAATCAGCGCCTCCCCGACAGGCCATGTACGGGCAGGGGAGGCGGGCCCCGGCGCCAGCTTCGGCCTCTCCCCCGGGCGGGGCACACAGAACCGGGGGCGGGAGGGGAGGAGCCCCCCACCCGCGGGAGCCCAGCTGCGGGGGCGGGAGAAATAGACAAGTCCCCCCCCCTCCCCCCCAGGCTGGGAGACCAGCGCCTGGGGAGGAGAACAAGACACACACCCACCCACCCATCCATCTCTGAGTGGGGCACTAACTCCTGGGGAAGAAAAACTAGATACACATACTCTCCTCTGACTGGGGCAGCAGCTCCTTGAAATGGAAATCTAGACACACACACTCCCCTCTGACTGGAGCACTAATTCCTGGGGAAGAAAAACTAGATACACACACACACACCCCTCTGATTGGGGCAGCAGCTCCTGGGGAGGAGAACTAGACACACACACACACCCTCTGACTGGGGCAGCAGCTCCTGGGGACGGAGAACTAGACACACACACACCCCTCTGACTGGGGCAGCAGCTCCTGGGGACGGAGAACTAGACACACACACACACACCCCTCTGACTGGGGCAGCAGCTCCTGGGGACGGAGAACTACATACTAGGGATGTAAGAGTAGTTGAATAGTAGACTTCTCAATAAGCCTAGGCTTATCAGGTTGTCCAGTAGACTACTCACATTCCTTCCTCTCCCCCCCCCCCCCCCCATCAGAGGCACCAAGGCGGGGGGAGCAGGAGCCAGTGCTAGGGAGAGTCAGCTTAAAAGCCGGTTCCCCCCAGCACAGTCTTTGTGGGAGGCAGAGGCAGAGTGGTGATGCGGCTCTGCCGCCTGGCTCTTACTACATTTAAAAGCAGAGGTGCAGCACTGGACCTGGCACAAGCTAGGACTGCTTCAGTCCCTGCTCACGTCAGGTCCACACCGCTGTGGCTTTGCCTTTTAAATGTAGTAAGAGCCAGGTTGTGCTGCCCCCAAGAGCTAACCCTACTGCGGCTCTGCCTTTTAAATGTACTGCATCTACTGCATTTAAACTGCACAGCAGCAGGGAGAGTAGTTGATGGAAATTCCATCGATTACTCGATTAGCTGATTATGTGCAATTTAACATCCCTACTACACGCACATACATCCCTCTGACTGGGGCAGCGGCTCCTGGGGATGGAGAATTAAACATCACCTGGGAGACCAGCTCCTAATTGAGAAAACCACCTCACTAGGGAGAAAATCTGCTCCACAGACACAAAGCATACTCTGTGCCCCTGATTGGGAGGTGACAGGGTGGGAGGGGGAAAAGCAGTCAGCAGAAGAGGGTGGATTCTCCATCCACTCCTTGCCCAGGGATGGGGCAGCAGGTATGGCTTACATAAGGGAATTCTGCCTCCCTGCCTGAGAGATTGGGGGCATGGGGGGGGGAGGCTCCCTCCTATTCTCTTTCTCCACTTTGAAGCTAAATACAAACATGTAAATAGTGATTTCTTGTAATGTGTATTAATATAATCTGGACAGACCCAAATGGCCATCTGAGATATTACAGCATGCTGTAGCTACTCAGAACTTCACAGCCACAGAGCGAACTGCTCCAACAGGCTAGGCTCCTCCTTCCAATAAAAAAGAAACTCCTATTATCAGTGTGGGGCATATGACAAGCAATTTACCAGTTCTGATTCTTTATAGTAGAGGGTCACAGTGCACACACATCCCCACCACTTGATTACAGTATAACATTTTCCCTTTGTTTGGTCTCTCATTGTCAAGGTTACATTTGGGAGGAGAAAAAAAAAAACTTTCTTCCAATTCATTCCCTCCCCAACCCGGCCCAAAACAAAAAGAAACACAGACAGGAGATAGGGGGCTCTAACAAAGGGAAAAGGTACAATGAAATAAACTATACATTTGATCCAAAGAGGAAAGAAAGGGTTTAATTAAAAAAAAAAACGGGAATGTAGTCCTACACCTTGTACTATATACAGTTAGAAAATGAATGACAGAGCAAAGCTGATTTCAGGTGCTCATAATATAATATATGAAATTGTGTGGACATGCCACTGCCATCTACTGGAAAGGCTATGTCACACCTGTTCATAGACATAACCAACAATTGATTTAGCCTATTTGGTGACATTATTAATACTGAGCTGTGCAGGAATTGAAATGTCCATTGTGACTGAAATACTGTGATTGCAAGATTTGTTGCTGGCCCAAGTCGGAATAAAACCAAAGATTGTTGAAGTTTCTAAGACAGCATACTCATCAGCCGTAGCACCCCTTTGTGTCAGGGTGCAAACCTGCAAGGGGCCCTGGCCTCAGGCACCTCCTACAGAACATCTACCTCCCACCTTGTCTTCTATGACCTGGCCTTCTGGCCAACTCATATAAACTCAGTCCCTTTCTGGAGTAGCTAAAAGGCCCACTGAAAGTCCAAGCTAAACTTCCAAATAACTCTTGTCAGGCTCTGCCGCAGTGTTCTTAGGGCCCACCCTCAGGGCCTCCCCAAATGAACCTGGCCTGCTCCTATAGTTGGGCTTCCTCAGGCGCTGGTAAGGGAACCCAGGGCCACCTGCTGCTCTGAATTCCAGGTCCCTCTATTAAGCTGCTAAGACTGCTTCTTCATCAAACATGGCACTGTTTCTCTGGACCGCTTCCTGTCTCTAAGACCCCTAGTGCTGCTTCTCTACAGCGTGTGCTTAACACAGCCTACCTTTTCATTGTCAGGCCTCTGGCTTCCCCCTTCTCTGCTGAGCCAGTACGTCTCCCAACCTCTCAAGTTCCACTAAACTTCTTTTAGCAGCCCTACCTCAGGATCTTCCCTGCAGGACTCTGACCTCAATCCCAGTGGGTTTTCCAACCTGCAAAAAAGTCCCTCTTTCTCTGCCATTTCTTTTCCGCTATCTACACTGAATTCCCCACTTTACTATGTAAGTAATCTTTCCTGATTCCCAGATGCTGGGGGTTAGCTGGTACTCCGAGCCTTGCTTCTCTTAAAGCCAGGCTTCCCGTGACATTCCTGCATGCCAGCATTTTCTAAACATGTAAATATTGTTAAAGTCAATCGAAATGTTGTGTTTTGTTTTGATACCGCTGTTAAATCATTTACTTTTTGATTTTAACTTTGTTATCATATAACTTACAATATAAAATAAATATCAAAACAACAGGTTGTTACAAAATGGAAGTTCAAAAGATCTTGTTCAGACCTCACTGAATTTTTTTCCCCAAAAAATGAAATTTTGTTACATTAAAGGCATTCTGAAGACTATTTAGATTTGGCTGAATCTGCATTTTCAAACGTAAAAGCTTTCCATCAGAATGTTTTTGACGAGCTCTAATGAATACATTTACATGTTACCTTTCAACAGAATGTTCTTATTAATAACACAGGTTACGTCCACATTGGGGAAAAAAAAAGAAAAAAAAAAACCCTGCAGCAGCAAGTATCAAAGCTCAAATCAACAGAGTTGGGTTTACACTGCAGGGCTAAAATAGAATGGTAAATGTTTTGTGCTCAGGCTCTGAAACCTGGCAAGGGCAGTGGGTCTCACAGCCTAGGCAGGAACACCTATACTGCTATTTTAAGTTTTGTCGTGTGAGCCTGAGCCTGTTGATTTGGGCTGTGAGATTCAGGGTCGCAGGGGTGAGGGGTGGGTGGGCTGCACTGCAGATGTACCTCTTGGTCACGTCAGACACCCAAAAAATGCTGCTTGTAGTAGAAACATAGCAGCTGTGTACCAGCAATAGTACACAATACTTTAGCCCCAAAGGTGAAGTACTAATCATTTTTCCAGTGGAAGTCAAGAAGAATATTATTAGTTATTTAGGACCAGATTCTGATACCATCACTTTGCAAGAAGCTGGTGACATCCATCAGAAGATCTTTAATGTCTGTAAGTGGTCATGACCTCCTCTTTATATTTTCTCTAAAAGAGAGTGCTTTCCCCAGTGTAATGTATCTGACAGCCCGCTATGACATGGCATGTGGTTTAGCAAATGATAGTGTTATGTTGCTATAATGGTAATACTTGTGTTGCCCTTTGGCATACTTGAATTAATGCAGATAGAAATGGAATGAGAGACTGTGACATTTGTCTAGACTTAAAAATCTTGCAATATTTGAAAGAGACATCTATGTGCCTTTTAAAGGGTTTCCATTCATCTTTGCACGTTTGTTTGTAATCTACGCTTAGAAGTTTGAAAATAAAATGTTTTTCCTTTTTCTGATTTAGTTTTCATATTTAGTAAACATAGCTATGTTTAGCAAATGGAAATGCACACGGCTGATTTGGTTTACTTCATTGTTTATACTTCAGCATCTTGAATCATCTCTGAGTGATGTTAATACTCAAACAAAAATCTTTATTTGCTAACAATTAAGGTTGTGAAGTGCTACTCCAAACATGTGCAATTACACACATTATTTAAAAGAAAACAAATGTAAAAGCTATGGGAAATTGCCCAGTAAGGTTAAATATGCAATGCTGACATCAAATCTAATAACTCTATTAATACACAAATGGCTAATTTTCATCAGTATAAAGGCAAAACAACCTTAACTCTCTCCCTGTAATGATGCCAACCTACAATATTTCCTTTCTTAATCCTTTCCTACCTGGATTCTGACCTTAAAAACAATTTTTAATATAATTTAAGGTTTGCAATGTGAAGCATCCATATTGTAAGACCAGCTCCATTTTGACGAAGGATTTATTTTAAAGGGTTGTAAGGCTATGGTTGTGGGCAAACAGAATTTTAAAAAAGTTTTATCACTGCCATCCTTCTATCTCCCTCTCATTAGAAACAATAAAGGGAGAAAAGACATTATCTGTGATTGTTTCTTCTTAAATGTATGACTCAAATTCTCTAAATGATATTCATACAGTAAAACACTTCTGGGTCCATTTGTATAAATGTTGGACTTTGACCATGGCTAGTATGTTTGTTCCTATTAAAGCTTCAGGGTATGTCTACACTGCATTCCTCTTTCGAGAGAGGAATGCAAATGCAGCCGAGCTAAATTGCAAATGAAGCGCAGATTTGAATTTCCCATGCTTCATTTGCATAATCACATCTGGCCGCTATTTCGAAATACCCCATTTTGAAATAAAAAACGATGTGTAGACGCGGTTATTTTGAAAGAAACCCCTTCTTTCGAAATAACCGTTAAACCTTATTTTTTTAGCAGTAAGGGTTCTTTCGAAAGAAGGGGTTTCTTTCAAAATAACCGTGTCTATACAGCATTTTTTATTTCGAAATGGGGTATTTTGAAATAGCATCCGGACGCGATTATGCAAATGAAGCTTGGGAAATTCAAATCCGCGCTTAATTTGCAATTTCGCTCAGCTCCATTTGCATTCCTCTCTCAAAAGAGGAATGCAGTGTAGACATACTCTTCAGAGGGGTAGCTGAGTTAGTCTGTAACAGGAAAAACTTAAAAAACAACAGATAGTGTAGTAGCACCTTAAAGACTAACAAAACATGTAGACGGTATCATGAGCTTCCGTGGGCACAACCCACTTCTTCAGATAACAGGAGTGTTGGAAGTCCAGATCCAAGAATAAAGACACTGGAGAATCTCTCAGCACCAAACGAGGTCATGATTTCAGATTTATGTCTTATCTAAATCACATATATTATCTCTCTCACCTCCTCCATAGCACTATGCTGATAAATTGGTCTCAGCCATGACATGGAAAGAAGCCTACCATGTCCATACCAGTTATACTTATTGTAGGTCCTGACATAATGTTGTATTGTTACTTTCTGGTGATAAGAGTATTATTACTAATGGTCTGATTTCCAAAGGCGCTGGTCACCCACAAATCCAGTTGAGATCAATAGGAGTTAGAGATGCTGAACAAGTTGGACCACAGCTAATGTTTAGAATCTGGAAAAACTATTACATTATGATGTTACATAACATAGGAAAGGAAGACCAGCCATACAGGATCAGACCAAAGATCCGTTAGTGATCAGTGCCAGCCGTTCCAGGGAGAATGAACAGAACAGGTAATCATCAAGCCATACATCCCTTGTCACCCATTCCCAGTTTCTGGCAAACAGAGACTAGGGACATCTTCACTGCCCATCCAGGCTAAAAGCCATTCATGGATCTATCCGCCATGAATTTGTCTCGTTCTTTTTTTAACCCTGTTATAGACTTGGCCTTTGCAACGTCCTCTGACAAAGGTTGACCGAGTAAAAAAATAGTTCCTTTTGTTTGATTTAAACTTGCTGCCTATTAATTTCCATAGCTCTTGTGTTATGAGTAGGAGTAAATAACACTTCCTTATTTACTTTCTCCACATCAGTCACGATTTTATAGACCTCTATCATATCCCCCCGAGTCATCTCTTTTCCTAGTTGAGAAGTCTCAGTTTTATTAATCGCTCTTCATACAGAAGCAGTTCCATACCCCTAATCATTTTTGTTGCCCTTTTCTGTACCTTTTCCAGTTGGATAGATCTTTTCTTGAAATGCGGTGAGCAGATCTGCATGCAGTATTCAAGATGTGGGCATACCATGGATTTATAGAGAGGCAATAGAATATTTTCTGACTATCCCTTTCTTAATGATTCCTAACAATCTGTTCGCCTTTTTTGACTGCTGCTGCACATTGAGTTGATTTTTTCAGAGAACTCTCCACAATGACTCCAAGATCTCTTTCTTGAGTGTTAACAAGTAATTTAGACCCCATCATTTTTTATATATAATCAGGAATTTCATCTGCCATTTTGTTGCCCAGTCACCTAGTTATGGGAGAATCCTTTGTAACTCTTAACAGTCTGCTTTGAGCTTAGCTATCTTGAATAGTTTTGTATCATCTGCAGATGTTGCCACCTCACTGCTTACCCCCTTTTCCAGACATTTATGAATATATTAAATAGTATTGGTCCCAGTACAGACCCCTGGGGGACATCTCTATTTACCTCTCTCCATTCTGAAAACTGATACTTTATTCCCTTTTTTTCTATCTTTTATTAATCAGTTACTGAACCATAAGAGGATCTTCCCTTTAATCCCAGGACAGTTTACTTAGGGTGAGTATACACAGCAAAGTTATTTCGGAATAACGGCCATTTTTCCGAAATAACTATGCGAGCATCGACACAGCAATTCCGTTATTTCGAAATAATTTCAAAATAATGAATTGCTTGTTCTGACTGCTGTAAACCTCATTCTACGACGAATAATGCCTATTCCGAAATAGCTATTTCAAAATAAGGCGTGTGTAGATGCTCCACTTCTGCTATTTCGAAATAGCCCCTCACCAGGACCATTCTAAGTTATTCCTCTTGGGGCTCTAAATTGAGATAGCACATTTACATTAGGGAAGCCAGCCTCAGACAAATTTTGAGGCTTCCCTGCAGTGCAGATGTGCTATTTCGGAGTAAGCTATTTCGGAATAACTATTCTAGAATAGCTTATTCCGAAATAACTGTGCAGTGTAGACGTAGTCTTACTTACAAGCCTTTGGTGAGGTACCTTGTCAAAGGCTTTCTGAAAAACTAAGTACACTATATAGCCACTGGATCCCCCTTGTCCACATGCACGTTGACCCCCCCTCAAATAATTCTAATAGATCGGTGAGGCATGATTTCCCTTCACAAAAATCACATTGATTTTTTCCCAGCAAATTAAGTTCACCTATATGTCTGACCGATGCTGACTTAGCTAAGCTCTGAGATGGCTCAGCTATAGGGCCTTATCAGCTTCTAGGAACACAACCCTCAAAAGGGACCAAAACCCCAAATAAATCTGTCTTATTCAGCATAAAAGTTTTACACAGAGAAATCTCATAAATTCACCCTCTTTATCAATGAAAAGGAGATATGCACAGTGGTTGCTTGGGTAACAGTTATTTACACAGGGAGTGATCATAAACAAAAGAGGTTTTATTAAGTATAAAAAGTAGCATTTAAGTGATTGCAAGAGAAAACAGACAGATCACAGTAAATTACTATGCCAAAATAAACAAAACATGCCAGCTAATCGTAATACGACCAGATACATAGTTACAGACCATAATTCTCACCCTACTCCTTATCTCAAATGCAATTCTTCACAAGCCAGAGTTGATCTTTCTCTGGCTTGAATCTAACAGCCACTTCTGTAACCTCCTCAAGTGGCAAGGCAGTTTCAAAAGCCAACTGAAGATGACTTTTGATCGCTACCCATCCCTTAAATAGAATTTTTTCAGGGCAAGAATCCTTTGTTTTATCTCTGCATCCCCATGAAAAAATACCAGATTCAAAATGGATGGGGTGGGGGAAGGTGCTAACAAAGGCGTTTTGGCTTTGTACTGCCTCCAGGAGTTGCCTCTGCACGTCCCTGTCTTTTCCCAAACTGTCTTTGGCCAGGGTGATGCTTTCCCAGGCCACTGCAAGCATCTCCATGAAAAGTTCCTTCTCAGATTCCCTCAGGGAATGTCTACACTATAGAGTTTTTTTCAGAAAAACGATAGTTTTTCCAAAAAACTTCAATTACGTCCACACTGCAATCATGTTCTTTCGAAAAAAATCGAAAGAACTGAGGGGTTTTTCCAACATTGGTAAACCTATTTCTATGAGGAAGAAGCCATTTTCCGAAAGAGCTCTTTCGGGAAAAGGTGTGTGTGGATGGGGAAGAGGGAGTTCTTTTGCAAGAAGAGGAAAAAGGAAAAAGCACAGGTGCTCTGGTGTCCACTCCGTCCATAGTAATCACAGCTTACATGAGAGATAGTGTCTATTCAATGGGGCCGCTCTCTGTTGAAAAAGCAGATCACTTTCTCGATGCACTTTGGCAGTGTGGACGCTCTCTTTCAGAAGAAGTTTTTTTTGAAGATCTCTTCTGGAAAAGCTTCTTCCGAAAGAAGCCTGCAGTCTAGACATAACCTCAGTCTTCAGATATTGCCTCCACCACTCTGTACTTTCAGGGTTGTTTTTCACCTGTCCCTGCTCTAGCAGCTCTCAACTGAGCACACGCCAACTGCAATTTTTCAAATTCTTCTCATTTGGTCGAATGGGGTGGAATTTTCACAGGGACAGCAAAAGGCATCTCCCTCAGAAAGGCAATTCCAAATTCAAGTCCCTGCTTCAAAGCAGGGCACTAGAGTGTCTCAAAGAAAAGGTCATCAGAATTCTTTTAGCATGGGCAAAACAGCATATTTTCCTTAGCCTTGTTCATGGAAATAGCTGGAATTTTATGGCTGAAGTGTCCCTGTCCTCCTCTCCCTGACCCCTCCTCCATCATCAAAAAAAAAAAAAAAAAGGAAAAAGAAAGAGCTATGCTGATAGCCAGTATGTAATATTTCAGCCCAAATGGTTAGAAATTGACAGTCATAAGCAGCTGAAAACAGGATCTTACAATGGGAAGTGTCAGGCTCCCTTAATAAAAGGGATGTACCAACCCTGCTTTCAGTAATCATGGATTTCTTGTTCTCTCTAACCAATTTGTGGTGTTTTGGAACAATTATTTTCTTGGGTCAACTTTTTCACATTGTCCTTTTTCAGAAAAAACAATAAGAGGGTCTCATTCATGTTTCTATCTAGGTATTTATCAGTCTCCTCAAAACTAGCTGGCTGGGGGCGGGCTGTGTGGTGCGTTCCCGGGGACCTTTGTGGGCTGGCTGCCCCCACCCCCGACACCTTCTGCCTGAGGCCCTGCTACTTCTGGGAGCACAGAGCTGGCCCCGCCCCACCTTGGCCAGGGGCCCAGCATTGCTGTTGGCTCTCCTGCTACTCCTGTGAGTCTTCATACTAATAAAATGGCCTTTAGCCAGAGCAAACCCAATTATTTATATTTCCCTAATTGCTATTACTGCTTTATAACTTTCAGTATTTTTCATTATTATTCCTACAAGTGTGTTGAGCAAACACAGTTTTTAAGCTCTCCTCTTGCAAAGTGCTCTGCTTGGGATGACGCATTAAGAATCCTATTCAAAATCAGCAGGTTGCAAGATAGAAGCATTAGGCTCTGATCTTGCGAAGTCTTCGGTATGTTACATAGGTGCTTACCTAGACACACTTTCAGCAGTCCCTGGACTTCAGTGAGGTTAATCACAGTATGTAAAATGAAGCACATGCATACGACTTTGCAGAAATTTGAATCTGATGACTCATGGCCCAATCTTGCTCCTATTGAAATTACTAGGAGCAAAATCAGGCCTAGAGGTAATTGCCAATATACAGACTTTTTGCTCTGCAACCTCTACTGGGTCTGCCTGCACAAATTCAGCAGCGAATATTGTGAAATAAGATTCTGCCTACTATGTTTAATAGATTAAGCTTAAAAGCTAGAGGTGAGCTGGAAATTTAAATTCACAGGGCAGATGAAATTTTATAGCTTAACAGCCTACAGATTGAAAATATAGCTGATGTGTGAACCATGTCCCTTGGTGGTATGCTTTCCTCTTAGAAATGTATATGCTCAAGTCAATACACAGTACCAGTAAAATTCATTATGATGCTGAAAGATCTCCGTATACCTAGAGAGGAACAGAACCCAGTGCATGTATGGAACACCCAGAGTTCATAATCAGCGCAGAACACTCTGTTCCTTTGAGACTGTATCTTAAAGAAGGTTCAAAACGTGGGCAGAAAGCAACCTCACAGTATATATTTATTGCCAGAACACAAAGGCTATGTCTACACAGAAGCGTTACTTCGGAATAACGGACGTTATTTTGAAATAACATTGCGCATCTACACAGCAAGCCATTAACAGCTGGCACGTCTACACAGCAAGCTGGAGGACTTCTTACTTCGACTCATGGTAACCCTCATTTCACAAGGAGTAAGGGAAGTCAAAGGGAGCGTATTCTTCCTTCAACTTCCTGCTGTGTAGACAGCACCAAAAGCCGAATTATTTCGACTTCAGCTATGCAATTGATGTAGCTGAAGTTACATATCTTAGTTTGACTTTTGCTCTGCTCAGAGTAATTAAGTCTAAATTATAGTGACTAAGAACACAGCCTATTTGAATTTTATATATATCTATATCTATCTCTATATATTGACCTTTTTTCTTACATGGCATTCTGTAAATACTATGCCCTGACATTTTAAAAAAGATTCCTTTACAAAAATGTGTAAGGGCTTTATTCCTCCGTTGCCTAAGAGTTCATCTACCAAACATGCCTATTTCTCTCCCCTTCTTCTCTGCACACACCTGCCTACTGCCTCTTCTGCTTCAGTAGCGACTTTGCTGCTGTCCTTTTCCTGGCAAACAGCCTCCTCAATATTGCCAAGTATAAACACTTAAAAATCATGAGTCGGACTCTCCCCAAACCATGAGATTTCCTCTGAAATCATGAGATTTTAAAAACCAATGCTGTGAGATTTTATTTGCCTTCTATTTTTTGAGCCTTTAGCATTCATGTTTTCAAGCTTTGATCTGAAAGCATGATGGCTAGAAAAGTACTTAAAAAATAAGCTAAAATTTTGACATGGTAACATGACATCAGCAAATATTTTAAAATTCACAATGAAGTTGTGAGAGTTGGCAACATTGTGCTGGGGCTGGAAAGGAGCCTGGATACAAGGTCCTCCCAAGAATGAAGTGTAAGGGTGAGGCAAGTGACCATCAAAATAAAAATAAAGCTAGTTCTACACAACGTACACAGACAAAAGTCTGGGAATTCCTGCATCCAAGTCCTTTTTCTATTCTAGTATTCTCAGCTGTTCCTTGGAACAAATAGGAGATACATAATTTTCAAATGGAGGTGGATTTTTCACAATGATGTCCCTTTCATTAAAAAAAAAATCATTTCCAATTTCATGTGAGTCTAACAAGCCAGGAGACTGAAATCTCCCATTTATTCCTGCAACCGGAAAAAAAAGCCAGTATAGAAGTTTTCTCCATGCTGTCCAGTCAATGGGTCTCAGCTGCAAGGACCACCTCTTGAAAAGTAATGGGAGCTCACCCTCCAGGTCCTTCTGTCCTTGGGTTTTCTGCCCTGACTGCTAACCAATGCCAAGTGTCACCTGGGCATGCTAGTGAGAAAAGGGAAAGCGATCATGACTGGCTGTCGTTCTGAAAGACATGAAACCACAAGTTGGAGGCGTGATGCCGGAATTACTGGGGTGAGTATCTGTAGCTGGTATAATACAGGAGATCAGATTAGATTATTCTAATGGTTCCTTTTGGCCTTAAAATGTATGAATTACCACTTTATTTTACACAGGGTAACTATTTGGGGGCACTACGGCCTTGGGCTAGATGTGAACTAGTGGTCTTCACTGAAACTCAGAGCAGGCAAAAATGGCAACTGCTCCCTGTGATTTCAATGGAACTGAGACATCCAGACAGCTGACATTAAAAAAAACCAACCACAACTTTCCATCAAACAAACAAAACCCACAAGCAAAACAAGCCACTACTCGGTTATACTGAAGCAGCTACAGATTTCCCTAGTTAAAGAGGGAGAAAAACCTGCCCCCAATGCTGAAATCCTTCAAGACAAGTTTTAGCAGGAAGGGGTAAGTGCAGTGTAGCGTTGACGTGCTGACCATCAACTAAGCAGAACCTCTCGGAGCTCTCTGCCTGCAGGGCCGGCTCGAGCCATTCCTGCGCCCTAGGCAGCGGGCGTGCAACGCACGTGCGGCCCCGCCCCCCGGCGCGCTGCGCTCCTTACAGCTGCCATCGGGCGCCCCACATAGGTTGGTGCCCCAGGCAGCTGCCCGGCTAGCCCCCCCCTTAATCCGGCCCTGTCTGCCTGCACTATTGCCGTGATTCCTCCAAAAACTGCTTCCCGCTGGGTGGACAGCGAAGGATAATGTGTTGACTTTCTGTGCTTCGTAGACTTCGGGTATGTCCTTTTACTTGGCAGCCCTGTCCTTCAGAAAGACAGTGGCCAGGCTCTTTTGAATGAAATTGGACCATACTCTTTAGCTTCTTCAGGAGATCACTTTCCATGGTGGGGTTGCTTTTCTCCCCAGCTGGCCAGCTGTAATGCAGCTTTAGAAATTTAAAGAGACGGTTGCTTAAAGTTTGATATGGGAATGTTTCCAGACTGACAGATCTGCTCTGGAGCTGAGTAACCATTTGCTGTTACTTCTTTTAATGCTGATGGGAAACAGAAGCAAATGGCTGTCATTAACATCTCGTGGTGACTGCAAGAATAAGAGAGGAGTAAAGGGGCCATGTGCATACTGATAATTCAGATGAAGGACAAACAGGCACTTGAAAGAGGCTGGTGACTTTAGTGGTTAAGATTTCTACAGTAAGCCACTAAATAGGCTTCCCAGAGCCCTTACCAAATGCACCGTTTTACTTTATGAAAAAGCTCCTTTTTTTGGTTGCCATAGCAATATATGTATTCAAACTTGATTTAAGTCTAAAGAAGGCTGAAGACAGAGATGGTTTATGATTTTTTTTCCTTTACTCCTTTTCACATTTGAACTCCCCCTTCTCCAAAGACATAGCCACATGCTTTAAATTCTACCCACTGTGACTAGTTCCCTTGTTCTCCAGCGTAGTAGTTTACCCCCGACTCTAAGGCTATGTCTACGCTGCTGAGAAAAGTCGGAAAAAGATACGCAAATTGCGAACTGCAATTCACATATCTTTCTCTGCTTTTTTTCCGAAAGAGGCTTTTCCGAAATTTGGCCCGTTTACACATGGCCAAATTATGGAAAAAAAGTCCTCTTTTGGAACATCCCTTATTCCTCTCACGGAGAGGAATACAGGGATGCTGAAAAAACACGTCCGCTTTTTCGGAAACTGTTCCGAAAAAGCGGACGCGTTCCTTGGATGCCGCAGAGCTTTTTCAGGATACCACTGTGAAGTCTAGACATAGCCTTAGTCACCGAGAACATGAGGGACAGTGGAAGGATCTCGGGCCTGACCCAAAGTCCTTTGAAGTCAACACGAGTCCTGTCAGTGACTTTGAACCAGGCCCACAACGCATTATCTACCAATTTACGAATTTTATTCCACCATTTAAAAAAAACATGGATGGAAAATATGTTTTAAAAGAAGTCTACAGTGAGAGATGGGGAGGCTTCTTTGATAGGGCATATAACCTTTACTGTTGGGTACTAAGCCCCTTAGGCATAATAAAATGTATGGGCAACACACCTGAATTATGAAGTCTTCAAGCATCCTAGGGGGTGGGTCTCAGTAGCAGAGCCAGACAGCCACAAACCATTCAGACAAGCAGAATTTCTTTCCTGACACATCATCCATGACAACTTAGCTCTGAGACGTGAATCATAGAGTAGAATAGAACACTAGAACTGGAAGGGGCCTTGAGAGATCATCCAGTCCAGTGCCCTGCCGTCATGGCAGGACCAAGGTCTATATCATCCCTGACAGGTGTCTGTCTAACCTGCTCTTAAATATCTCCGGTGATGGAGATGCCACAACCTCCCTAGGCAATTTATTCCAGTGTTTAACCACCCTGACAGTTAGGAAGTTTTTTCCTAATGTCCCACCTAAACCTCCCTTGCTGCAGTTTAAGTCCATTGCTTCTTGTCCTACATGACGGTAGCAAAGAGCTCCATGGCCAGCTTTGCTCCTGATCTAGTCCTACTGACATCGATGGAGTCTTACAATTGACTTCCACAGGTGCAGGGTCAGGCCCTGCTGGGCCTCTTTCTGAGGGAGGGGTAAAAAGAAGAACTACGCAAGACAGATGATGGACATGCTACAGGAATCTACATTTTAAAAAATTAAAACGAGTGTGCTCATGTCTCAGTCCCACCCAGCTATCTTAGGTGCTCACTTGAGGTAAAATTCGTTAGTACATCATAATCTTTACACTACCCCTATGAAGAAGTACAATCGTCACCATTTGACAGATGGGGAACTGAGGCACAGAGAGGCTAAATGACTCTCTCAGGACCCTACAGGAAGTCACTGACAAGGGCAGGGAATGGAACCTTGGTATCCCAAGTCCTAAACTAATGCCCTAACCATCAGACTACCTTCCTTCTGCTAACCTGTGCTTAACTCCTGTTGAGATAAGAGTTCAGCAGATGAAAGCACTACAGAATCAGTTCAATGGGAAGAGTCCTGACAAGGAAGGAAGAAAATGTGTGCATTTTGATAAGAACGACAAAAAACACAAAAAAATTGACGCACAAAGTACAAACTCTTCTGTGTAACTGGTTATTTCCCCAGAAGTCACTCAAGTTCAGAGTTGTAAATTTGATGGCAATACATGTAGAGGTGAGGTGTTTTTTTCCTTGAGCAGCTTAATTGCCCTCAGGGGAAGGGTTCACAGTAACCATGCACAGCTGAGTTAAAGCAAGCCAGCAGCACAATATGGTTGATGTAGCTCTGCTACAAGGAAGTTATTGTCACCACCAATGACAGTCACTGCAGGCCCAGAGGGAGGAAAGTCTGTATGAGAAATGAGAACAGGGAGACGCAACTAAATATAAAAAGAAATCACAGAAGATGGGTAGCAGTGGATTCAGACAGAAGGATTAGAACAAAGACATCCTTCTCCTTAAGAGGAAAGCATTAAGGGTTTCCCAGAAACAAGGAGAAAGCAACATCTGTGTAATCTGCAAATCTCTTTAAGTAAGGCTTATGGAAGGAGGTGATACATCCCTAAAGGATATCCAGAGAAACACACACAAGCCAAAAGCTTTTGCACTGGTACACTGGAGGGGTTGTGCGCACAAAGAAGCAGCCGCCTTCTCCTCCCCAGTGCACCCTCACATGACAAAGGCATTATACCTAGTACTGCCTTGTTACCCGCACACATTTCTCTATCCCTTCCACACTGTAGGGACACACACCTTTACCCAGTTCCTAGGGCTCAAGGTGCAACCCTGTGAATTTACACACCCACCCTTACCCAATTCCTAGGGCTCAGGGCACATTTTCCTGCGGGTTTTGCAGGATCTTTAGCCACTGAAAGAGCCTCACACTGTAATGTCTTTATCCTCTATTTATTGATAATTCCCAAACAAGCAGAATACACATGCTAAGCACACAGTGTTATGCTCACCAATCCTGATAAAGGCAGGCAGACTTCCCCTGTTGGCCAGGCAAGGTCAATCTCTCTGGATCTTAGCTGCTGCATGTCACGGTTGTGCAGGAGAATCCTGGTAGCTCTTCTTAGGCTGGGTCTTGGAGGTGAGTTCTTCTTCTTGGGGTTCCTTGTCTCCCTTTGGTCTTCTTCCAGCCTTTTACTTCCTTCCTTCTGATCATCTTCTTCTTCTTCTCCTTCTTGAACCCCAGTTTATATAATGAAACCTGAGTCTTGCTTAGCTATACCTTAACCAATTATTTTAATATAATTTTACTAACCAATCATAACAAAATTACCTAACCAATCATACCCCATCCCCTTAATTGATTTACACCTAGCAAAATGAATTATACAGCAGACAGAAACAGTTACAAACCAGACGGAGATCACAGTCAAACAATAGGAAAGTGTCATAGAATGAGGATTCCACAACATTCAATATCTATTGATAAGCAGTTTCTTGCCAGACAGAATGGTGTTACTTAAGTTTTCTTTACGCATCTTGGGATCTGCTTCTTTATCTGGTGACAGTGGGGGGAGCTATCAGGCCAAAGTCCCCTCCTCACAGTCTGGTGTGACACTTTTTAATACAATTTAGATGGAACTGTGAGTATGTGACTCCCGGCCTTACAGCAATGGCTGCTGCTCTTCAGTCTGGCTGCAGAAGGCGGCTTTGGTTCAGACCTAGCACAGGCCTTCCAACGTGGCTACAGAAAAGCCATATTGTTACAGTCTCTAGAGCAGTGGTTCTCAAAGTGTGGTCCACGGA
Organism: Rafetus swinhoei; assembly: GCA_019425775.1. Classification (NCBI taxonomy): domain Eukaryota; kingdom Metazoa; phylum Chordata; order Testudines; family Trionychidae; genus Rafetus; species Rafetus swinhoei. The sequence goes on along the minus strand of CM033447.1, from coordinate 65,566,034 downwards.
CCACTAGTGGTCTGCACCCGTTCTGCAGGTGGGGCATGGGCTCAGCCCCTCCTCACAGCAGGGAGCCGCCCCCCCCTGAAGTTGGAGTGCCAGCGCTGGCTTCCCTCTGCGGGGATGAGGGAGTCCTCACAGGCTGTATCCGCCTCATGGGGGGGAGGAAGTATCTCTGTGCACTGTGAGGTGGGAGGGAAAGCGGTGCCTGGGCGCGGCCAGGGGCATGGAGCCAGGTAAGCGCCCCCCGATTCCCTTCCCAATGAGACCTCCCAGACCACTCCTGCCCCCTCCCTCCTGCCCAGACCCCCACATCCCCACCCCTCCTGCAACCTTCCTCTCAGCCAGATCCCCTTCCACCCATAGCCTGCTCCTGCACCTGCACCTGCACCCTCCCTCCCACCAAGACTCCCCATCCCCACCCTTTCCTGCACCCATTTTGTCATCATGGGTGGTTGGCTGGTGGTCCAAAGGTTTGTGTTGAGTGGGGTGGGCCACGAGCCTAAAAGTTTGAGAACCACTGCTCTAGGGACAAACCATCTTGGCCCACAGCATAAGGTACTTTGAGAACCAAACCCTGAAGGCCATAAATGAAGAACAGATGTACAGCTATTTTAAAGCAATGTGTCATTTCGTACTGCTACACCATGTTTCTCAGACAGCATCCAGCAAAAGACTGAGAATATCAAAGCAAGACACTAGAATATTTTAAAATCTCATTTCTGCTTAATTTTTGTGTTTCCTGGCATTTGGTGAGAAGAACTGCGCAAGCCCAAAGTTGCATTGTGAAAACTGTTAGCAGTTCATTTCCTTGTCTTTATTGGCAGTTTGGTGAAAACTACCCAAACAATAGGACATTTTAAAAGTATGCACATGGATAAACTAGCCACAGCTAACAAAAGAGGCAACTCCTAATAGAAACAGCTCCACAAAAAAAGAGGAAGGCGGAGTTAACAAAAGGGTCTTACGTTTAGTAAGATAATAAAATACCTGTATCTAAATCAGATGAGTTGCTAAAGGTTGCAGACAGGGCCGTCCTTAGGATTTACGGTGCCCTACGTGGGATTATTAAACTGGTGCCCCTATGCCTAGGTTTGTCGAGCAAAAGAAAAAAAGGAACCCACCAATGCATGAAAATCACATTCCTTCCCCAAGACCCCCACCCCTTTGAGGCCCCATTCTCTCTGTTCCCCTCCTCTCCATCACTTGCTATCCCCAGCCAGTATACGCTCTCACTTGGTTGAGACAGGAGGTGCAGGCTCTGGGGTGGGAATGAGGGGATTTGGGTATGGGAAGGGGTGAGAGGTGCAAGCTCTGGGAGGGAATTTGGGTGCAGGAGGAGGTGGAGAAGGGGATGCTGGCTCGGGGAGGGGGCTCCAGGCTGGGGAGTGTTGGGCTCAGGTGGAAGGTTAGGGTGCCAAGCAAGCCACAGGCTTGTGGATATGAGGGTGCAGGAGTTTGTGTTGGATATGTGTGTGGGGCTCAGGGCAAGGAGGTTGTGAGTATGATGGGCTCAGGACACACATTTGCCATGTGGGGATGGTGCAGGAGTGTTGTGGCAGAAGACTGAGGATGTGGGGATGCAGGAGTTTGGGGATGTAAGAGGCTCAGGACAGGGGGTTCCAGTGTATGATAGGCTCAGATTTGGGGTCAGGTGGTGCAGGAGTGTTATGATGCTGCAGTGAGATGGGGATTAGGCCCCAATTGGGGGTATGTTGGCCAGGCTTCATTTTTAAATAAAATATTATGTCAAGCTCAGAAGGTTTTAGCATTGTCTTTATTTATGAGAGGGGCAGGGAACCTGTTTTGAGTCAAGGTTCACTGACCCACAGAAAAGTCAGTTGGGGCCACACAAGTGAGATGCCAAAAACAAAACAAAACCCAAGCCTCACTAATGCGGTCCCAAGGGTGCTGGCACAGCTGGCAGGGTGCTGGAGCCAGGGACAGGGTGGTGCTGGGTGCTACGGTGGGTGGCAGGGTGCTGGGTCCGGGGACAGGGTGGTGCTGGGTGCTATGGTGGGTGGCAGGGTGCTGGGGACAGGGACAGGGTGGTGCTGGGTGCTGGTGACAGTGTTGGTGGGGGCAGGGGACAGGGTACTTGTGGGGGGTCTGGGAAGGGGACAGGGGCAGCTGGGATCGGTACCTTGCAATCCTGCAGCACCACTGGGAAGTGTGCAACTACACTCCCCCTCCCCAAACAGCTGGTGTGTGAGCTGCCTGAGCAGCAGGGGCTGTTGCACCCCAGCAACTTACCTCCACGATGCCATCCTGCGAGGAGGGGGGAAGGCGCAGGGAGTCCCGGGAAAGCGAAGCTCTGTCCCCCAGGGAGGAGTTGTCAGCACAGCATTGTCACCCTTGTAAACCCTGTAATCTCTTCCAGCTCCCTCCTGAGTTCTGCACCCTCTAACTCCTGCTCCCCCACCTCCCTACCCTGAGCCCCCCCATCAGACCCTGTGCCCTGAATCCACCCCTCCTGCCCTCGCTCTATCACCTTCTGCCCTGAGCTGCCCTCACAAACCTTCCAGCCCCCTACCCCTTACCAAGAGTCCCCCATATCTCTGTCTTGACTCCATCCCTGCAACCTTATACTCCTGCCCTAACACCCCGCACCAAACCCTGTGCCCTCAGCCCCCTACCTCCTGCCTTCCCAGCCGGCTGGTTCTCCCCACTTCCCCTCCTGATCTTCCCCAGCCAGCCCCCCTGCACTGCCCCCCAGCTCTGCTTCCCGCCGGCCAGTTCCTCTTCCTGATCTCCCCCGGCCAGTGCCGCTGCACCCCCGCCAGCCTCGTGGCCCCCCAACTTTGCTTCCTGCCCACCCACGATCAAGTGTGTCTGTTTTTTTCGGGGGGGTCTACTTGATAACCCGACCGGCAGCAGCATCCACGTGTGCAGCTAAAACCAGCTGAGAGGGAAGACGCCGGGACTTCTCCCCTCTCAGCTGTTCCGCGGCATTTAAACACGCTGCGCAGGTGCTCCCTTGGCCCCACACAGGGCCCTGGCCGGCACCGGGAAATTTTTAAGTGCCGGTGCTGGGCTCAGGCTGTGGCGTGCGGGCGCCCCCGCGTATCTGCCGCCAGCCGGCCCTTCGGCAGACGGCCCGCTGGGCCAGTGCGCCCCTGCCCCAGTCAGCACGCAACCAGCCCCTCCCCTCCCCTCTAGCACCTCACCCAACCCAGCCCTGCTGGAGGGAAGGGGGGAGAGAGGGGTGCTCCATGGGGGAGGGGGAGGGAGAAAGGGGGGGTGCTCCGTGGGGGGAGGGGAGAAGAAAGGATACTGCCACAGAGCCGCCCAGCCAGCCTGCCTCACCTTACACTAGGGGAGAGAGTCACACAGGTGAGTTCCTTCCCCCACCCCCTCCCCTTCCCAGAGACCCCAGCAGCCAACCCCTTCCCTCAGACTGCGCCCTGCTGTTGCCTGCTCACTGCTTCCCGTTTCTCCCGGCAGAGTGGTGCCCCAGAAATAATGTGGTGCCCCTCGCAACTGTGTACTCTGAGTATGCCTAAGGACGGCCCTGGTTGCAGAACAGTTTCCCACCTTTGCAGTTACTGCTGGGGTAGAAGAGAGTTGCTGAAAATCAACACTGTCCGACCAGGCATCTGTTCAAAGGCCCGGGACATTTTTTGGCTCATTCATCACTTCTTCCATTCCAGCACCTTTTTCTGCTGCCAATCTGCAATAGTCTCTAATGCCAACCAACCATTTTAACACCCCCTCTTCCCACCTTGCCGTCTTCATTCTTCTAGCCCTTGGCAGTTTTATTTCTTTCCCCCTCCATCTTGGATCTTCTCTCCACATGCCACAACCTCACCTCCCTGCTCTCACTTCCTTCTCTGACCAGTTCTTTCTTCCTGCCCAGATAGATTGGTGTAGAAACAAACCAGGTCCAAGTGTGTTTCCAAAAATATTTTTGCAAAACTGTAATACCCACCCCTAACCCTCAAGACATGAGCACAACTTGCCTCAGCTTCTGCAAGGCTTAGCTGTTTTGTTTACACATTAGAATGTAAGTTCTCTCAGGCAGGGACCACACATCTAGGGTGCGTCTACATAGCACAGTTATTTCAAAATAACAATGCGAGTGACTACACAGGAAGTCCGTTTAAAAAAAAATAAATTCGAAATAACGGACGGCTTATTCCGACTTCTGTAAACCTCATTCCACGAGGAATAACGCCTGTTCCGAAATAGCTATTTCAAAATAGCAGTAGTGTGGACACTCCACGGCTGCTATTTTGAAATAGCTCCTCCTCAGGGCCATTCAAACTAATTACTCCCCGGTACCTCATAAGACTCTAATCGACATAGCACATCCAGATTAGGGAAGTCTGCCTTGGACTAATTTTGAGGCTTCCCTGTAGTGTAGACGCACTATTTCAAAATAAGCTATTTCAGAGTATTTCTTCCAGATTAGCTTATTGTGACATAAGTGTGCAATGTAGACACCTGTATGGTGTCTAGCACATTTTGGACACTCTGCGAATAAGCAACAGTATTGTGAACCGCAAATGTTCAAAAATCGTGGATCAGAAATCATGAGATGCTTAAAAGCCTGCTTCTGGCTCACCCTCATGGTTATCTACATTACCCCCCAACCTCTTATTTAGGGGGAAGTGTAGGTTGTGTTAAAATCCAGCCAAAGCAGTTTTCGCACCGACTACAGCCGTCAAAGTAGCAAATCTGCTGCTTTGGTTTTCGTACAGCTGGTGGAATGAAGAGTACAGACAAATCATTTATTTGCTGACTGAAGTGAACAATTCAACTCTGTTATTTATCAATATTGTTGCATCGCCACCAGAGATGTCATTTCAGAAAAATTCTGGGGGAGGCAGAGTTGTGTCAGCGCCTAGAGCTTTCTCCATCCGCCACAGCGTCTCCAAGGAGGAAAATCAGGCAACTGTGGCTTTCCTATTGACTGTATCCAAAAGCTTGGAGGGGAGGGGAAGATACAATAGAGCATGTTGACCTATGACAAGTCTGGAGGGGGGGGCAAACCCAGGTTGAAGGAGGGTATGGACAGTGCCTCTCAGGGGTCCTCCCTTGGGGCTTGGTGGGGAACATGTCCTAGTGGTCACAGCCACAGTCCCTGACTACTAACGGGGGGTTGTGGGAGCAGAATTGGGCCCCTCCCACTCCACTGGGCTCCGTCCCCATAGTCCGGCAATCAAAGCTGTTTAAAGCTGTCCTCTCTGGGCCTTTTCCTTTCGTTCCTTCCTCCTCCCCCCGCAGGTCAGCTTAGTCCAGTGTTTTCCTCTGGTGGGAAACCCCAGCCTCAATAAGTAAGAGAGAATTACAAAATCCAAGGTCACAGGATACTTCCCTCTCCGGTTATCTCTGAGGTCGGTCCTCCCTTCCCTGAGGGAGGGCCTCTGTGGGCAGCTGTGTCAGCTCACCTCCAGCTCTGCCATCCAAATGAAGCAAATCCTGCCTTTTTATTCCAGCAGCAGGTGGGGAGTGGTGGGGAGGGGGCTGAGCCCAAAATAATCCCTTAACCCGTTGTTGCCCAGTATGGGGTTTGTACACCCCATCACAGACTCCTTGTGGAATCACTAATACCCATGCCTCAGGCTACCTGCCTGGAAAGCTTCAGAGGGGTAGCAGAGTTAGTCTGTAGCTTGAAAAACTTGAAAAACAACAAATAGTCTCGCAGCACCTTAAAGTCTAACAAAACATGTAGATGGCATCATGAGCTTCCGTGGGTACAACCCTCTTCTTCAGATGAATGGAGTATTAAAAGCCCAGATCCAAAAATAAATAGGGGATGAGGGGGAGGGGAAAAGAAGGGGAAAAATAGTGAATTAGTGTGTTCAAGTTACAAGAGGCTGATCGAGGAGGTGCACATTGTTCTTAAGTACCTATTGTTTAGTTGGGTAAGTCATTAGGATGTGGAAGGTAGTGTGCTAGAAAGAGTGCATGTTCACTCTATTGCTTACCACTCGCTCACGCAAGGCATGAGACTGAGTGCATTCATGTTTGTACATTGCTTCTGAGATACTGCGCCTCACATCTGCTCTAATTCCACACCCATCCCCTTGCTTCTTACTCTCTTCCCAGTCTTTTCACAAACTATTTAACAAACTAATTGCAATTAATTGTGAGATTAAAAAATAGTTGGGATTCATTGCAATTTTAATCACACTATTAAACAATATGAATCTAAATGCATTATACTTTTGGATTTTTTTTTAATATTTTCAACTATATTGTTGTATTCTGTTTATAAAAGAAAAAGTGTTATAATAGAAGAAGTTGTACAGTGATCACTTATATTATTATTTTTGATTGCAAATATTAGCACGGCAGAGAAGATCAACAAAAGAAATGAGTATTTTTCAACTCACCTCATACAAACACTACGGTGCAAACGATCGTGAAAGTACAGCTTGCTAATTTTTTACATAACTGCACTCAAAACCAGAACAATGTAAAACTTCAGCGCCTACAAGTTCACTCACTCGTACTTCTTTTCCTGCCAATCCCTCGGCCAAACAGGTTTGTTTACATTTGTGGCAGACAATGCTGCTTTGCTTCTTATTTATAAGGTCACCTGAGAGTGAGAACAGGTATTTGTATAGCACTGTTGCAATATAACATCAGCCCTGTGCACTTTGTATTCTGGTTTATAATTGAAATCGATATATTTGAAATTGTGCAAAAACATCCACAATATTGACAATACATTTAGAATCATAGAGCTGGAAGAGACCTCAGGAGGTCATTAGGTCCAGCCCCCTGCTCAAGGCAGTACCAATCCCAACTAAATCAACCCAGCCAGGGCTTTATCAAGCCGAGACTTAAAAACCTCTAGGGATGGAGATTCCACCACCTCTCTAGGTAACCCATTCCAGTGCTTCCCCACCCGCCTAGTGAAATAGTTTTTCCTAATGTCCAACCTAGACCTCCCACACTGTAACTGTAATATTTAAATTTTTATTCTGTTATTAACAGTGCTATTAAAACAACTTAATTGTGACTTTTTAATAGTTTGCATTTTGTTAATTTGCTTGCATTAGCTGTGATTGACAGCTCTACCTTTCACTTCACTGCTTCCTTTCCACCCTCCCAGCTGAGTTCCCTCAGCAACTTTGCCCCACCCACCTAGAAAAAATATTTTATTTTTATGCAAGCCCTCCCTTCTGTTCTTACTTCTCCAGCGATCAGTCTTATTTTCAAAGCTTCAGAGGGGCAGCCGAGTTGGTCTCCTACAGCTCTCTGCAGCTAGCCTGTGACAGAGGGTCTTATCTGGTTGAATTTGGTATGGAGCATCCTCAGCTGCTATTGAGTGCAGTGGAAATAATGGATGCTCAACCCCTTGCAGGCTTGGGCCCACAGACTAAACTTTTGGGGGCAGGGAACTTCTCTTACCCTGTGTATTAAGCATTGGGCACATTTAGCGCATTGCATACACAGATTTCAGTCTGAAACCCTTCCAGTTTATGAAAAGCCTTTATCTCCAGTTGCTTTCCCTAGCCTCTCATCACAGTTCTCCACTTCAGGCCACACGGACACTATCCACAATCTCCATACAAGTTTGACAAGTTGTGTTCATGAGGTAACGGCCTAGTACCGGGAGATCTGCGCTCAAGAAGAGGTCAGACAGAACACGGGCATCTGAACAGCTTGTGGTGTTTAACACGAGATTGGATGCGAATCATTCTAAGATCAATGAGATCCCTGGCCAGGATCCATCCACATGGGCCCGTCTTCAACAGATCTCCGAGCAAGAAGTGCGTGAGCGGACGAACTGGCTTGCAAGCGTTCGTGGAACTTGTGTTCACCTTACGGCGATCAGGCAAACGGACTCTCTCGTTCGCTTCTCTGCGTTTCCACTCGTTGGTACTCACAGGAGACCACCTACTTCATCTTATTCTTGGTCCTAACAGTCACAGCAACCTTGTCTTTAAACAGCCCTGGCTTTTCTACTCATTACCTTTACGTTACTGAAGCAGCTCAAACACCACGTCAGTTACTTGGCCGGGTACAAAGCCCTCATGCTTTGGGAAGTCTCTTGAAGTGACTATTGAAGTGCTTGCTCCTGAGAACAAGCTAGTGAGCATTTTTTTGGCAGGGGGAGCAGGGAGTAGGGGCACTCTGTAGGTTCTCTCCCATTTCTTTGGATGTTGGTCTTTCCCTATAATCCACTATGTATCCTGGGGAATGACCCCATCCCTTCACTCTTGGGGCACCTCTTTGCTCACTCTGCTCCTGCCCAGATGTTCCTAAAATCAGTGCCGATGTGCTGGCCAGATCAAACAAGCATATTGCTTCTTCAAGACTCATTGGAGCCAGAAATTAGACACTTTGCAATTTGGGGTTTCCCCAAACTCCTCCCAGCATCTGTTTAATGTGAATAATTTTGCCTTGTTCTTTTTCTTCTCATGGATAGGTTTCTGCTTCACCATTGCAAACACAATCAACGCATCACTCACCCATAACAGTTCCTCCTATAAAATACCTATCCCAACCTTTGTCTTCCAAAAACTGGAGGCTGCTCGATATTGGTTGCGGCGTATCTAGCTTACTTGCCATACCACATGGAGAACAATCATTGGAGGGATGCTTTTCTTGGGTTTATGAGGGAATATGGCAAAACTTCCTTCAATTCAGTTTGTATTCCCATCCACCGTCCATCAGGTGCAGGAAACCTCTGCCCTTGTTTCCATGAGCACGCCCCTAATGGAGTACAGCAGCTCTTTAAAACTGAAGGACAAGCTCTGATTCTTTCAATTTACCCCTCGGATTTTAATGTGTGTTCTTCATGATTAATGCTTAAAGTGGCTGAACCATTGCTGTGGTCACAATTGAAGAACGGGCCTATATATTTTTACATGTGTTTTATATAACTGCGTTGCCTATCTGGCTCAGCTAGCTAGTGATTCCAATTGTTTCTATTCCTGCATTGTACAAATGGAAAGTAGCCCTCTTATCATAGAGTACTAGGACTGGAAGGGACCTCGAGAGGTCATCGAGTCCAGTCCCCTGCCCTCATGGCAGGACCAAATACTGTCTAGACTATCCCTGATAGACATTTATCTAACCTACTCTTAAATACCTCCAGAGATGGAGATTCCACAACCTCCCTAGGAAATTTATTCCAGTGTTTAACCACCCTGAGAGTTAGGAACTTTTTCCTAATGTCCAACCTAAACCTCCCTTGCTGCAGTTTAAGCCCATTGCTTCTTGTTCTATCCTCGGAGGCCAGGAAGAGCAAGTTTTCTCCCTCCCTCCTCCTTGTGACACCCTTTTTAGATACCTGAAAACCGCTATCATGTCCCCTCTCAATCTTCTCTTTTCCAAACTAAACAAGCCCAATTCTTTCAGCCTTCCTTCATAGGTCATGTTCTCTAGACCTTTAATCATTCTTGTTGCTCTTCTCTGGACCCTCTCCAATTTCTCCACATCTTTCTTGAAATGCGGTGCCCAGAACTGGACACAATACTCCAACTGAGGCCTAATCAGCGCAGAGTAGAGAGGAAGAATGACTTCTCGTGTCTTGCTCACAACACACCTGTTAATGCATCCTAGAATCATGTTTGCTTTTTTTGCAACAGTGTCATACTGTTGACTCATATTTAGCTTGTGGTCCACTATAATCCCTAGATCCCTTTCTGCCGTACTCCTTCCTAGACAGTCGCTTCCCATTCTGTATGTGTGAAACTGATTGTTCCTTCCTAAGTGGAGCACTTTGCATTTGTCCTTATTAAACTTCATCCTGTTTACCTCAGACCATTTCTCCAATTTGTCCAGATCATTTTGAATTATGACCCTATCCTCCAAAGCAGTTGCAACCCAACCCAGCTTGCTATCATCTGTAGACTTAATAAGCGTATTCTCTATGCCGATATCTAAATCGTTAATGAAGCTATTAATCGTTAACAAAGCCTCTGTCAACAAAGAGTGTCTATACTACCGCTGAGTTCTGTCAACAGTAAGTCAACAGAACGCGGCAGTTTTGTCGATGGCAATAAATCTCATTCTATGAGGAATAACGCCTTTTGTCAACAGAGTTCTGTTGACAAAAGGCGCTATTGCATCTACACTGTGCTTTTTCAAAAGAGAGCATCTAGACTCTCTGTCAAAAAAGTGGCTTGCTTTGTTGACAGAACTGGCTGTAGTCTAGACGCTCTTTGTTGACAGAGGCTTTGTCGACAGTATCTATCGACAAAGCCTCTGTCGACAAAAGCCTGTAGTCTAGACGTACCCTAAGGTGCCACAGGACTACTCACTTTAGTGTATGCATGACAAGAAATAAATACTTCTGCTCTACTTTTTACTGATTAAGCCTCATTGAGTGGAGTATTGTGTCCAGTTCCAGGCTTCACATTTCAGGGAATAAGTGGCCAAACTGCAGAAAGTCCAGAAGAAGAGCAACAAAACTTTTTATAAATGTAGACATGACCTTTAAGGAAAGATTAAAAAATTGGGTATGTTTAGTCTGGAGAAGATTGAGGGAGGATACAATAACCTTTTTATGTACCTGAACAGTTATTACAAACAGGAGGGAAACCAATTATTCTCCTTAACCTCTGATGACAGAACAAAAAGCAATGAGCTTTTTATGGAGTGAAGGAGGTTTAGGTTGGACATTAGAAAAAAACTTTCTATCAGGTGGTTAAACACTAGAATAAATTACCTACAGGGATTGTGGAATCTCCATCATTGGAGATTTTTAAGAGCAGGTTAGACTAACACCTATCTAGGATGGTCTAGTCCAGTGTTTCTCAACCTTTTTTTATGAAGTACCCCTTTAAAAAGAAGTACCCCCCAGGACCTACAGTTTTCAGACACAATATTTTTTTCTACCATTGCAATACATTTGTTTAACCAACTTAATCGGAGCCGGGTGGGCAATGAAATTTTTGGGTGTTAAAAGTACAAAAATAATAAAGCGCTATAAAACTTAAAACAAAAATTCAGTTTTCTCCAAGTTTCAGTTGTGTTGACATACCCCCCAGACTTCTCTCAAGTAGCCCTAAGAGTACTCGTACCACTGGTTGAGAAACACTGGTCTAGTCCTGCCTTGAATTCAGGGGACTGGCTTAAAGACATCTTGAAGTCCCTTCAGGTACGTCTACACAGCGGTGTTATTTTGGAGTAACTGACATTATTCCAAAATAACATAGTCGGCATCTACACTACAAGCAGTTATTTCAACATAATGTTGAAATAACGGTGAGAGCTAGAGGACTTCTTACGCTGACTCCTGTAACTCTCACTTTACGAGGAGTAAGGGAAGTTGGAGCAAGAGTGCGCTATCTCAGACTTCCTGCTGTGTAGACAGCGCCAAAAGCTGAAATAAGCTATTTCAACTTAAGCTACGCAATTGTTGTAGCTCAAGTTGTATAGCTTATTTTGGCCTTAGCCCTGCTGTGTAGATGTGCCCTTCCAGTCAGAGGCAACACACGGGGAAGATCATATCCTATTAATTAGATTTAACTTAACGTAGGCACCATGACATAGCTCTTGGTTGCAGCTTTGCCAGCTTACTGACACCTCAAAAATGTTGGCTTTTCATTTTTCCATTTACAAAACTGTGCGTGATCTATTTGCCAGAAAAAAACCCCATATTCTGTTAACGATTGTACTTGCTGCATAGCACCTTCCCCAGAAAGTTTTGATCTCGTTTCCGTAGTTTATTGTAATTTATTGGCACACAAGCTCATTTTTCTTTGCACAACACATTCACCCTAAATATTCTTTGTATTCAATACAACTCAGGGAACAGACAGTCAAAGCAAATTTGTCAAGGACAGAAATTGGGAGGCCTTAGTCCACTAGTTTAAGTTATGAGCCTCTTGTGCAACAGTGATAAGGGTGTCAGGTTTGTATACGTATCTGTCAGAACTAGCCAGGGGAACACATTAGAGAGTCATGTAATACAGCCTTGCATGTCTGATGGGAACATTCCCCAGGTCACCCTTAACACTAATACCTGCAACCCCTCCCCTTGCAGAGGGGAGATGTACTCTTATCCCTTCTCCCTATTCTTAGCCAACCCCTTCGACTGACACACAGGGATGGTAGGTTTGAAGAAATTTTGGTGGTTCCCAGAATGTCCAGAGCCCGCACCCCTCCCCTCTTTCAAGGTCCCCCCACACCTGCCTAAGGCTCAGAGAGGGAGTTTGGGTGCTGGGTGCAGGCTCTGGTCTGGAGCAGGAAATTGAGGATCTACCTCAAACCCTAACACCTTGCCCCACCTCCTTCCTGCCCCGTCTCCGAGGCCCCCCCCCTTCTTCACTCACTTTTATTAAGCTGGGGGCAGGAGAGGTTCAGGACTGGGGCCCAGGTTCAGAGTGCAGGCTCCAGCTGGGCACTGCTTACCTCAGGTGGCTTCTGGGTGGCGGTGCAGGGGGGCTAAGGCAGGCTCACCCCTACCCTGCCCCTCTCTGAAAAGCCGCCAGCAAGCTCTCTCCATCCCTACCCCACTCTGCTCTGTGGAAATGGAGGGAGGGGCACCATGACATCAGCACCTCACGTCCTCCTCTTTTCATGCGCTGCACAACAAGCAGGAGGCTCCCAAGAGCGAGGGGCACCTCCCGAGGGCAGGAGCAGCACGACAGAACTGAGAGGGGAGCAGATGAAGTGCAAGCAGTTGACAGCCTCCTGGCCAAACCTGTCAGGATCACCTGTCAAAGGCTCCAAGATCTACCACTCAGTCCCAATCTACTGGTTGGTGACCACTGCTGTAGGGGATCAAGGAGACAGATTTCATTCCTTAGAAGGGCAGAGGGGATAGAGTCTGTGAGCGAATGGGGCAGGATGGCAGAGGAGGGGGGCTCCAGGACAAGCCTATGTAGTAGAGCTGGTTGGGAAAACTCCCTTCCCACGACATTTCAATAAACAGTTGTCTAATTTGTCCATGGAATATTGACTTGGAAGTCAGTGCTCCATGCTCCCAGCCTTCTCTTTAGCCCCTGCCAGCTGATCAGACTACCTGTCCAGCACAGAGGGCAAGCCTGGACCTAGGGAAGACTGGAAGGGAAGGGTTTCATGGAAGGTGAAAGTCTGCTTGGGGAGCGTGGCCTAGAAGGCCAGCGGGACACGAGACAGCTCAGCGACCATCACATGAAGCCATGTTGCAATGATACCTTTGCCATCTGAAATGTTACGTTCTCGACTGTCCGTTAACCAGGCACTCCTAAAGCCACATCACAAAAGGAAATAACTTTTAAAGTTTAACTTACTGCTCAGGTGGGTCCCATTGGTGGGACTTTGGTTGGACAATAAAGTCAGCATTTGAAACAATTACACACCCCACTAATTAGCCACAACCAGATGAGTTTGATGAAAATTGAGAAGATCCTGCAACATCCATTTGGTTTTAAAAATGAAGTGAGAAATATGGATGATCGTGACATCCTGATGAGTCACCAAGTCTTGTGAAATTTAGTTTGGGTTTATTGAATTGACCATAACCCCCTCAAATAACTGCCCAGGAACAAAATCAATACCATTAGCTTTATTTTATTTACTTGACAAGATAGAAAACTAATATAAGATTGATTAGCAAGTCATTAAACATTAATTTTGCATTTCCCTTTGCTACTTTTATAGCAATATTCAGTTTTTTGGTTCAACAGACAGTCAAGTACACAGTCTGGCTAGGAGGGGCATTCAACACTAATGTGTCAAACTCAGTTTGTATCTGGATCTTGCACTACATATCCACTTCAATTGGTTTCTAAAACCAGACTATTTGTGAAAGCTTTGGAATGGTTAGTTTCTCTTTAGTATTCATGAACTGACTCTCAGGTTTTACATTGCTGACATGAATTCCCATGTACTTGTAAGGTATCACACAGAGCTTTGTGCAGCAGTCTTCTAAAAGTAAGATGTGATTTGACATCAAAGATAAGCTGCAGAAATGCACTGCAGCAGGTTGAATTTAAATGCCTGCAGCTCCAACACTTCCCATATATGAATCAAAAGCAAATTAATTTTCTTGTTTTCAATGTATGGTACTCTACTTGTTCATTGCCTACAATTTCAACTTCGCCTTTGTTCCTTTTTCCTCTCATTGTCAGGATAAGCAACTAACAGATTTAACTTAATAAAGACAACTAAAGCATGCTTAGAACAGAACACAGAAAAGTTAGTAAATGTTTTATTATGCATATTTACAAAAAACTGAAGCTATACGAGGCTCAACAAAATTACATCTTTAGAAAAATCTTTATACATAGCAATACAGTACAGTATTCCAAGAATTTTCCATGCTATACTCAAGTATTTATCTGCAGCAAGAAGGAGTTTATTATCCCTCAATTTATGCCTTCATCGCATCCTTGCAATGTCCATCCCGCAAATAATTTGATATAGATTAACTGGTCCGCCAGAGAGCCATCCAGCTGAAGTATTCATATTTACTCTCAAGATTGCATTTTGCTACTGCTTTCCAAAAATATTTTAAAGTGGCTTGTAATGACATGAGTACCAATTTTTACACCACTCATTTTTAGCCATCCAAATCTCCTCTTTTTACGCTGCCTGAATCTACACATGGATATGCCTCAGTAGCTTTCCTAAAGCTGCAGATTCACATTTTAGGGTAGCAATATAGAGCATTTCATCTAGGTCTTTTCTTTTCCTCTACTTTTAGTACATCCTCCTCCACGCACAGAAATCACTGCTTCCTCTCAGATGCTACAGACAGAAAGGCTAATGGTCTCTTAACACACAACTATGTCTTTCAAGTAGCTGCTGCATGTAATAGATATCACAGTGCACATGCATCTCATCCCAGAGACTGAGTCACCTCTGGACACACTCAGGCAAATGGCAGGTTAGACAGTGAGCTGGCTTCTGTTCAGGTCTGTACTATCTTAGCCTTAGAAGAACACTGCTCTGAGGCTGTCCTGTTCCTTTGTATCCTGACCAAATTTAATGAAGGCGTCTGAAGCAAATTTGCTGTGCCTGCTTCCAGGCAATATTGCTTAACAAAAAACAACCAACCAATTCTTAAAAGTTCATACTTTTCCCTTACATCACCAGTGTACATTCAGGAAGACTGAATTTATATGCACTAGTTTAAGTGTATCTTCAGTCTAAAGATTATTCCAGTGAGTTAAAGGGAAAGTAAAGGCATTGTTTTAACTCCAGTGGGTTAAAGGGAATGAAAAGGAACTCTTTTCAGTTTTCATTTCCAGACATGAGATGACTTTTTTACTTTACTCATTTTAAAAACAAAAACAAAGTTCAAAGAACCTTTGCTGACTTACAAAAATAAGGCTGCCACATGCTTACAGTTTCAGCAATATAACATATGCTATACCATGAACAAAAGTTAGCTTTGTATCATTCTTGTACACAAAGCCTTCTCTCAAACTTTAATGCCAGCTTTGCTTCACATTCTATAAACTCCATTAAATCCTCACTGGAACAGAATCTTTGGGAGGAAAATACAGCAGCGAATAATAATTTAGTATAAGGAGAGTTTATGGAAACCATAATACAAAAGGTACAATTTTGCACCAAACTTAAAGAGTGTTTGGTTTTCTATTAACAATGGCAATATTCAGTCACTCACATTACACAAGCAAAACAGAAGTGAATTGGTCTTCTGGTATGTTCTTCCCAAAGTCTGATTCTCTTGTATTTTTACGAATACATCCCCCCTCTGCATTTGGGCAAGGATACAAGGTGCTGTGAATTGGGCATTCGATGCAACTTTCTAGTGCTCATTCCTCATCTTTAGAAATGGCATATGTGACTTCTGCAGCTCCCTTTGAAGGTCCATTTCTGCATGCACCTTGCCCATATTTAGAGATCAGATTTGACAAAGATTTGTTCAAGACACTGAACAGAGAAAATCGCTCAGCTGTACGGATAAAAGCAAACTCAACCTCTGGACAGCAAGGTAGGAGTGAGACAGTAGCCCGCCACACTGCATGAAACTTAAATGGCTATTCGTACACTACAAAACTTAAGATTTCTCAAATGCCCATGATGTGATTTTTTTCTTCCTCTAGATTTAGTACTACATCCTCACACACAACGCATGCGTCTCACGCACACCTCCCGCATGTCCAGCTGCCCCCACTTGTCAAAGTTTAGTTAGTGTAAACCCAGAAAACAGTTAGTCAATATCATGAATAATTGGGACAATACACTTATTATCCTGACTACTACTGTTGCTACCAGGATTTTGCTTGCAAGAAGCCTTCATGTCTGCAGGCCAGTAGACCATGGATATGCAGCAATCATCCACTCTTTGATTAGGGATTTTTCCCACCCAAAGTAGCACCTTCTACTTCCCCCTCTGAAAACAACATCTAATGACAAACCATCACAGGCTACTTGATTTTCCTTTAGCCTTGTCCTGAGAACACCTGAAGCAATGTTACACCTCTTGGCAAGCTCAATAAGGCAGCAAAAAGTCAGAGAGGAAAGAGGACCTGCAGAGATGGTTTTCAGGCCACAAGGCAGTATATTTCTTCCACTATTTAATGATGTCTTACTTTAGCATTTTGCAAATCTCAATTAGTAGGTTCAACATAAAGGACACATTGCCTCCCTGAGCAAAAAGCTCTTTTCTTGCAGACAAATTGCTTACATTGATTGTTTATATTGCATGGACCAATACATCTTGTAAAACCTAATAGCAATTATATTTCTTTTGTAAAGAATATTATTAGATTGAAAGCTTGCCATCCTTCATTATCTTACTGCTTTAACACATAATTCTTAGCTTCAAACCACCTTATATGCATCTTTTGTAGTCATTTAACCAGCTCTACTAGTGACCCTCTAGAGGTAGCAGTCCAAAAACTTCCACTTCTAAAGGCACCAATGAAATTGCATCTGTGCTTCAACTCCCAACATCAAGAAGTTGAGTACATCTGTCAGAAAATGGATGATTTTATTTGTGATGATCTAAGAAATAGAAAATCAATATCTACTACACTGCATCCACCAAATCTTGGGAGTATTTATCTTAAATCACGTAATTCCTCCAGCTTTCTTCCAGCCAGTGTGTTGCTGCTTTTAATATTTGTAGCATGGAAACTTCTTAAATATTAACAATGAAGTATAGTCAATGGACATTCATTTTAGACCTGATTTTTAGTTCTCTGTCTAGACGAGTATCTCCTTTAAAAATCTGTATCAACACAGTGCACTGCCGACTCTGGCAACAATATTTCCCTTGCCTGGTCACAGCTCCAACTATCTGAGATATGTGTAGTGAAAACCTTAGTTTAAGCTCTATTTCAAGTTCTTGCAAATTGGTGTTTCCCAGTTCCTATGTGATAAGTGGAATATGGAATTCGTTATCAAAAATAAGAGGTCTCCGAGGAGGATTTGGCTCCTTGTCTGCTTTGTGCAGCAGTTTGAAGAGTCCTGTTCCAATGTTCATGGGAATTCCCATGATGATACACTCAGAAACACCTAGGAGAGAAAACACAGTGACTAAAAGCTTGCCAAAATTACTTGCTCTGCTGATTCTCCTCTGTATACATCCTTAGAACAAAAACTTGTTCAAACCTTACATAGAAAGCCAAACATGTCAAAAGTGCTTTCCAGCAGACACAGTTAAGCAAGATGCTCATCACAACTAATAAATGGCAAGCACGTTTTACAAGGAGAAAAAAACAACCAGCTGCGGTGAAGGAGCTTCAGTTATAATATGGATTTATAGCTTTCTGTTTGACAGTGGAATTTACAGTGGACAAGGCACTGCCTACTGTTAGGTACAAACCAAACTCTGTGGGGAATTTATCCTGAATGTTGACCTTTCTACTGTTTGTCACAGCAGCAAGGCTTTTGTGCAGCCAGATCAAGTTCTTTTTGGCTGACAGATTTTCAAGTGGAAGGAAGTCTGGAGTATCTCACCACGATAGCTCTTCTCATTATATTTTTTGCATTCTGATGGCTCACAAGTGCATGTTTTGCAAGCTATCACTCGTGTCATGGATTTAGCCCTCAGGTGAGCCTCAATGCCTTTGATGTGTCAGCATATGGTTTGGAAGTAAACCCACAAACGCATGCAATACATGTTGTGTTGATGCAACGTGCTGTATTACTGTGTTTTAGACACCCACTCCTAGAACACTCTTCAATGACTATGTATTCAAAGATTTAAACTACTACACATAAAAATAAAAGCAACGTTGTAGCTACTTGACTGGTTGTATTTTTTTGGAGTTTCTACAATCTAACATCACGAGATCCTGGCTTATGACTGAGGACCCAACGCATTACAATAAAAAATAATGAACAGGAATAATGTGAGAGCCCTTCGAATCAAAATGGCTATGTGCTTTTATTTCCTACTCATACGATAACATAATTGTGCATAGCTTGCTTGTAAGAAAAAATGCTAACGCCTCTTTACGTTTGGAAATGAGTAATTGTATGTTTTGTCCATCCCATTTTCTTATTTGAACTAAACTGTTACATGAAGGGGACAGCATGAAAAGGTTCTTAGGAAAATATTGATTAAGGGAGAGGGAAATTATCACAGTCAGAGGGGACTTGGAGCTAAACATTTTCTTTTTCATACCATTCAGGATGGAGCAAGTTTATCATTGGGCCTTCACTTCAACCACAATCACAGCAACAAAAACCAACATTTATAAAAGTCAATCACAAGGGAAGTACGGCTAGCTAGAGACAGCTCTTAAAATATGGACAAGGCACTTCCAAGTGATTGCCATCTATTCACAAGCATTTGTATCCACGAAGCACTCAATGGACTCAGCTCTGTATTTTCAACTGACCCCAAATGAAGCCTCTGTTTTATATTTCAGCAGTATCCAGAACCCCCAACGAGGGACAATGGCTCCACTATGCCAGGCTCTGAACCAGTGGTCCAGTGAACCATGCAGCCCACTGGAATTCCACGTGTGGCCCGAGATATTTGTTAACTATTGCCCATGTACAGAATTGCCAGATTCTGCCGGCTTCCATCAGTGCTGTTTTTTTCATACCAGTATTACTAAAGTGAAACATGCTAACAGCAAGGACACATGACGGGAGGTGCACGCTGGTTGCACACGACATTGACTGCAAGAACCAAGGGTTCCCTCTGCATCCAATGCAAGCGCTGCTACAGCTCAGTCAGCACATCCTGCAAATTCTAGGTACGCAAGTGCAGTTAGAAAAACTACCCTATCCCCGGAGACGGACTTAGTTACAACAATGTTGCGGCTCACTGAGATGAAGGAGGGACACTCATGTGGTCCACTCACTAGCCTAGGTTGCCCGTTGCTGCTCTGAATTAACATGTGGACAAGGCAACTAGAGATGTAATGAAATCTGCCTGCATCCCCCAGTCCTCAGCATAATTCAGTAGTAACGGTTCACAAAAATAATAATAAGAATTCAATGTGAACAACAATTGGATGGGGAAAGAGAATGGAAAAAACAGGATTTCTCATTTACAAAGTAAGTGAGAGAATTTAACATTAAGGGATTGAAAGGAGAGACACTCAAATGACAAAACTCAAATATTTAACTATCAAAGTGCAGTTGATCTAGAAAATTGCACGAACGTTTTTACATTTTAGTTTTAGTCAGTCTGTGCCTTTCACCCATTGAGTGGAGTAAGAGAAAGCTGCTACTGATATGAATTCAATACTTTATGAGCCTAGAGATATGCATGCACATTTTGAAGATAAATTAAAAAGCTTTTATTTGTTGGAACAAGAGTCCTCTCTAGGAGTTTATACCTTGCTCCCCCCGCCCTGCCCCCCCATGGCCTCTGAGTGCCTAAGAGATCAAGGCCTTCAGCCTTCTGGTTTGTCTTGTTGCAGTTCATAATTATTCATTATTCAAAGCAAAGGGCTCTACATATCAGGCTGAACCTCTTAACTGGGACTCGCCAGTCTGGCAACATCCGTGGTCTGACAGGACCACGGGTGTTCCAGGACCAGAGTCCCCGTGGAAGGCTGCAGTTGGGCTCCCTGCAGCAGCGCTGCCTGGGGCATCCAGGACCCTAGTGCCCTGCAGTGGGGCTACCCCTGGTGCTCCGCAAGAGAACTGCCAGGTGAGGCCAGCAGCTAGGCTGCCTGGCTTAGGGTGGGAGGGTGGAAGGGAAAAGGGGCAACTGGCAGGGCAGTGGCGCTGGCAAGAGGGGGCAGGAGGCTGGCAGTGGGGCCAGGGCTGGAGGGGCAAGTAGCAGGTCAGATATAATCTCCCCTGATCTGGCAAAATCCCTCGTCCGGGACTGGTCAGGTTCCGAGGGTGCTGGACCAGGGAGGTCTGGCCTGTACAAACAAATAGGGAGCCTAAAACCAGAAATTGGGAACTATTTCCCTTCATTTAGGTCTTAGTAATGGTCAACAACTTGTACAATGAACACAAGAAAACTGATCTTGGCAGATAACTGAGGAGAGAGACTATTTCCTGCTATTTCATTTAGCTAGAGGGAAAAAATCCCAAGGAACAAATTTAATCCCCAGCTGTACAGGCTCCAACTGATTTTAATATCTTTGGATGGAAACAGAATGTGGTTCCTAGGGCAGTGTCCGTAGGAGTTATCTAGCCCCACTTCTACGCTTCCATCATATATGATCTATTTTCATTTTTGTGTTTTAGGAGGTACACAGAAAGCTCTGGCAGGTGGGCAACACACACACAGTTTTAAGAGCATTTTGCTGATGCTGAATGAATTCCGCATGCTACAGTCTAACCTAAAATACCTACCACACACGGAATCCTTCTGCCCAAAGTAGGCAGCATCAAAGAGATGGTCTGCAGTCTTTTCAAACGAAGCCAGCATTAGCACACTCTCTTTCATTTTTGCCAGCCCAAACCTAGTAATGCCCAGGACTTCACCCTAGATCAATACAGAAACAGAAAAAAGTCAGTCATGTGTCAGTCCAGGGTTTCAGTTTCATTTATTGAAGAATTAAAGTAAGCTGATACACAATTTATTTTAACAGTACTGAACAAGTCTAATAGTCTAGAACGTAGCCTCTATTCCGGTGCTTCACGCTTGGAGTCTTTTAAAGGTTAAAGGCTTTGGTAATAATGAAAGTTTAAATAAAGCCAAAAAATTCATAGGCAGTAGGATCAGCTACAAATCGTTTGAAACTGTATGATGTCAAGTAAACGAAGAAATGCGAATCAAAAAAGGCTTATGGATGACAGAAAAATGTTCAATTATTAATCAACCACTTAAAAACAAAACAAAGCCAATCTTTGTAGAGGCTGCTATAAAGAACGCAGCTGAGAGTGTCAGTTATCGCTGGCCAATGAATCGGACCCCAAGTGTAAAATGACTGGATACTGCAAATCCCCCATTTTAGTCACCTTAGACATTCCACCTGAACGTAAAGATATTAGATCTAATCCTGCTTCTAAACCCATGTTGCTACAGAGCACCGTGACCCTAGTGGAACTACTACAGTTGTGATATATGGGACGGATGGGTAAGAGAAAGAAGCAGATGCTGGAAATCCGACAAGCTTGCCAACACTGTGCTCTGTGCCCCTTCTCCAACGAAGTGGGGCAGCGGACTTGCTGCAACATTTTGGAAAGGTTTCACAACCAGCACAGAAGCTATTGGAGTCCTAAGAGTGCATCAGTAACTGCTCTGCAGCTTTTGGAAACAAGGAAACGCCATAGAAAAGTCCTTAGCTGCTTTCCCTAAGGGCAAAGTGCCCCCACGTACTCCTGCAATTCTCACTCGACACATGGGAAAGGATTTGCTCCATTATGTACGTTCACACACATTAGCAAGGGTGTGAGCAGCTATTTTCCTTCCCCAAGGAGCACTTCACATTGCATCAAAATGGCCAGTGCTATAACCCTATTCCATCCTCCATTATGTAATCTGCTTCCACTTGCAAGGGCTCTACCCTGCTCTTTGCTATGAAGCGCAGCTGCTGCTTTCAAATATATGAACAGATACACACAATGATGCACATACTTGGGTGCCCACACAAACTATGCTCTTTATTGGAACGGGCCAACTAGTTGACCTCCAGGGTGAAATACAGACACTCCAACCTCTAAATGAAGCTTTTCAAACCGACTGCCGTTCCCAAGTTATGGATTAAATCCCCCTTTAAATTTGAGATAACAAGTCAGTCACAAGGGTCAGTGTGATAAGCAGTTATTTCGGTATATAGCCTATTAATAAACCTCAACTGAAAATTCTTCCATTGACTCCATAGAGTTAATTTGGATGAAGAGACAAATGTGACACCAAAAAGAATGCACCACAAACCTTACCTTGTACGTCATCAGATCTGATAGCAGCATAACATGCCTCCTATCAATGCTCATACCATGGTTTATCATAGTGTACTGAATCTCATTGATAATGGTGGTTCGAGCAGCTTCAATCCCTAGTGTTTTCTCTACCTAGGAGAGAAATCAAATTAGGTAAGTGAAGAGGAGAAATGCTTTAAGCACTGAAGCGTTTCTTAGTTTGCACATGGGACTGAAGATTTTCTTAGTGATCTAACTAGAAAAATCTGAAGTGATTTTCCTCAGATACAGCTTCTATCAACCCCAGCAATTCTTATTTTTTTTAAGACTTGAATAAAAACATTTGCTCATTAAAAGTAATTGAAGTCTGCAACTGAATTAGCCTTCTATGATTATACACATACACACTGATTACTTGTGAAAACAGAAGGGATTAGTTTTACGTTGCATTAGCCATCTGTAAATGAGCATAAGGAGGAATCAAGATGCAGCCAGAAGTAGTGATAACACACTCTTGAGCATTACCTCATAAGTGTTGTTAGAAGTGGTTTTTTGTTCCTTTAACTCCATGGGTGGCCATGACAGCTCGTAGGTTATCACCTTCCACCAGAAGTTTGTATTTCTCCTTGCCACTCTGCTCATCAATATGAATGACAGCTCGAGACACTTCTGGGATACCTTGCACTACAATCTTTGTAAAATAAGAAGCTGTGTAAACTCAATTTGTCCACAGAGCTTTAAACAGACAAGGTGAAAAAATTTACATCTTAAGACTTTACATCAATCCTCAAAGTGATCTAAAAACTCCACTTACAATATCACAGTGGTCTGATCATTAAAATATACATCAGTGTGATTTCTACTATTTAGAAAGGGCATTCACCACATTACTGTTTTACAACTAGTCTTCCTGTCCCCATATTTTGTATTGGGGTCCAGAAAACGAGATCTTTTCCTCTTTCTCTGTATGACACACAGCACACACCCTGTCAATTACAGATTTTTATTTGCAACTGTCTCTAAACCTAGACTAGATGTGATCCTCACACAAGCTTTGCAATGCATGTGGCAGATTTTATTATGGGCTCCTTTGAAATCCTACCCTATTTTTAAGTGGTAGGAAATTTGGTGCTCATAGCATGTTTTATCTTCAAAAAAGTCTTACAATCAAACATACTCCACAAAAATATCCTAAGAAATCTTCATTTTACACAGACCATATTGACTCTCAATGCAATCAAGAAATAGGAGTATTTCCCACATACAAAGTGCTTACCAACTGCAAAAGAAAGAACGTCTACTTACCTTTGGTAGCTCTTCTTTAAGGGATTGCAAGACGTAATACATTGAACTCTTACTATTCTCACGAGGGGTCACACACACAACTGCCTCTCCATGGACAGCAACATCCCCTGGCTTCACTCTTAACTTAGATGTGCAGATAGAATACCGCACAGTCTCTGCGTTCACCTGAGGCAAAATGATTCCTTGACTATTAAAACATGTCCTTTAACTATTTTAAATCTTCCAGCTCTGCTGAAATCAAGTTTCTGCTCCATTCAACTAAAATATTATTGCAGCTGGATAGGTCTAAATAACGGAATGGTCACAGATCATCACAAAATTGCTCTCAGAGTGAAACATGCCCCTGTGCAGATGGTCCACATAGGCTTGAGTCTCAGTGTAGCGTTGCATAAGGAGGAACTTTTATTGAATATGACACAGAACTAAATGGTTTGCCACGCTGTTGCAGTTGTCTAATATCCTGGGACCATCACACCAGGTCAGTCAACAATAAAAGAGATATTACTATGATACTGGTAAATCAAGTGCCAGCTCTGGCCAGGCTGTACATATTAGCTAAGAACTGGTAACCTTGTAGTTGGAAACCAAACCAGCTTACTGGTATGTTAGTTTTGTTCAGCATAAGTATTTGTCTTAACAGAATATATTTAGTGTTTAGACTCTATGAAATGCTTACAAGTTGTTGCATGCATTAATCTCACTTGTAATGCCTGTACCTCATGCTATAAGCAAAGAGGTCAGTATGGCTTTATAACTCTGAAAACGCTAGCTCTGAACTTGTGGATCCATGCATGGAATCATCTCCCACACACTGTAAGGAGGCCTATGAAGATTAAATGGGCCATTAAGAATCATCATAGTGCATAGAATTGGTGAATGGCCCTATCAGACCTTGGAAATACTATGTACAAGGAGGGTTCGTCTCATGAACTGGAAGGCCAAATGTAAGATATAAAACAGGGTCACATGAGAATTTGTCATCTCTTGGCTGTTTTAATTCACAGGGCCAGAAACATTAAACAAAGGTAGAGGTCCCTCAAGTAAGCAAAGGCTTCACTCAAAGACATTTTGAAGTCACGGATTACTACATCTCTGTCACCTTCAGGAATCACAGATAACGTATGCGTGTTATGTGTTTGCTTGCTTTAACTTGTAAACAACTGTTATTTATTGTTCTTATTTAATAAACATTTAGATAGGTTGTTACAGGACTGATAACGGGGGGCTGATTTTTATGTAAGATCTGGGGTAACTGACTGGTCTCTTTCGACTGTTTGTGAGTGAGGGTTGGCGTGTGTTCTTTTTTTGTTTGTTTGTTTTTTCCCCTGTGTTTGTGAGTGAGGCTTCCCCCCCCCCCCCATGGAGTGTGTGCTGTGATTGGCTGGTGCTGTGATTGGCAGGTGGAAACTGTTGGCTTCTAATTAAAGTTTGAATTCTAGAAGCCTCTGCTGATTGGCTGAGCCTTGGTAGGGGGGGAGGGACTTTCAGGCAGTCCAGGGCTTTCTAAGGCTCTTTGGGCAAGCGACCAAGGAGCTTGCGAACAGGTGAGTACTAACAGGGAGTTTAGAGAGGGAAGGGGGTGAGGTTCTTTTGCCTTTCTTTTTAAATCCCTTCTCCAGGACAGCAGGGATGGATGGTGATGGTTCTGCTGTTGTTACCTGCACGGAGTGTGCCATGTTTGTCTTCCTCCCGGAAGAAAGAACAGATTTCATCTGCGCAAAGTGCAGGCTGGTCGCCATTTTGGAAGAGAAAATTAGAGGGCTGGAGGCCCAAGTGTCGACCCTTCGCTCGATCAGAGAGGACGAAGACTTCCTCGATAGAAGGCAGCGTTTAATACTTCAAGCACAGCAGGCGGAAGAGCTGGAGAGGGCAGTACGTGACCAGGAAGAGAACTGGCAGCATGTAACTTCTAGAAGGGGAAAAAGGCCAGCATTGGAATCCTCCAATGCTATAGAGTTAAGTAATCGCTTTCAGGCTCTCTCCACAGGCTCTGCGGTGCTGAATGCTTTGGAAGGGATCTCACAAGGAAGAAACCAGAAGGGAACACCATCTACTGGAAGGCATGGGATGCGTACTCCTAGGGATGGGGGTTCCACGGCCACCACCCCCAAAAGAAGACAATGGGTGGTGGTGGTCGGGGACTCCCTCCTAAGAGGGACTGAGCCATCCCTCTGCCGTCCGGACCTGGAATCTCGAGAGGTATGCTGCTTACCGGGAGCTCGCATTCAGGATGTGACTGAGAGGCTTACCAAACTGATCAAACCTTCGGATCGCTACCCCTTCCTGCTTCTCCACGTGGGAACTAACGATACTGCCAAGAATGACCTTGAGCGGGTTACTGCGGATTATGTAGGGCTGGGAAGAAGGATCCAAGAACTCGGAGCGCAAGTGGTGTTCTCGTCCATCCTCCCTGTTGAAGGGAAAGGACTGGGCAGGGATCGTCGAATTGAGGACGTAAATGCGTGGTTGCGCAGGTGGTGTCGCAGAGAGGGCTTTGGTTTCTTCGACCATGGGAATCTGTTCCGGGCACGAGGATTGTTAGGAAGAGATGGGATCCACCTAACCAAGAGAGGAAGGAGCATCTTTGCGGGCAGGCTTGCAAACCTAGTGAGGAGGGCTTTAAATAGGTTCGTCGGGGACGGTGACCAAAACCTGAGGAGTGGGAAAGTCGGATACCGGGAAGAAATGCAGAGAGGAACGAGCAAGAAAGGAGGACCCCTGTTTCGAATGGAGAAGATAGGGCGATCAACTGGTTACCTGAGGTGTTTGTACACTAATGCGAGAAGCCTGGGCAACAAACAGGAAGAACTGGAGGCCCTGGCCCAGTCCGAGAAATATGATTTAATTGGGATAACTCGCATGACTGGAGCGCTGTCATGGAAGGGTATAGACTGTTCAGGAAGAACAGGCAGGGGAGAAAAGGAGGAGGAGTTGCACTATATGTAAGAGAGCACTATGATTGCTCTGAACTCCAGTATAAAGAGGGAGAAAAACCTGTTGAGAGTCTATGGGTTAAGTTTAAAGGAGCAAACAACAGCAGTGATGTTGTGGTTGGTGTCTGCTACAGGCCACCGAATCAGGTGGATGAGGTAGATGAGGCTTCCGGATCGCAGGCCCTGGTTCTCGTGGGGGACTTTAATCACCCTGACATCTGTTGGGAAACCAATACGGCAGTACACAGGCAATCCAGGAAGTTTTTGGAGAATGTTGGGGATAACTTCTTGACACAAGTGCTGAAGGATCCGACCAGGGCCGTGCAGCTTGACCTTCTGCTCACAAACAGGGAGGAACTAATAGGGAAGTGGAGGTAGGTGACAACCTGGGAAGCAGTCATCATGAGATGGTAGATTTCAGGATCCTGACCAAAGGAAGAAAAGAGAGTAGTAAAATACACACCTTGTACTTCAAAAAAGCAGATTTTGACTCCCTCAGGGATCTGATGGGCAGAATCCCTGGGATGCTAACATGAAGGGAAAGGAGTCCAGGACAGCTGGCAGTATTTTAAAGAAGCCTTATTGAAGGCACAGAAAGAAAACATCCCAACGAAGAGAGAGGCAAACATGGTAGGAGACCGGATTGGCTTACGGGGAAATCCTTGGTGAACTTAAGCACAAAAGGAAGCTTACAAAAAGTGGAAACTTGGACAAATGACCAGGGAGGGGTTTAAATGTATAGCTCGAGAATGCCGGGAGGTTATCAGGAAGGCGAAAGCGCAAATGGAATTGCGACTGGCTAAGGATGTGAAGGATAACAAGAAAGGTTTCTACAGGCATGTTAACAAGAAGAAGGTGATCAGAGAGGGTGTGCAGCCCCTACTGGATGAAGGAGGTAACCTAGTGACAGATGATGTGGGGAAAGCTGAAGTACTCAATGCTTTCTTTGCCTCTGTATTCACAAGGTCGGCTCCTGGACTTCTGCGCTAAGTGACTCAAGATGGGATGAAGATGGACAGCCCGTGGTGGGTAAAGAACAGGTTAGGAACTATTTAGAAAAGCTAAATGTACAGAAATCCATGGGTCCGGACTTAATGCATCCGAGGGTACTCAGGGAGTTGGCAAATGTCATTGAGGAGCCTTTGGCCATTATCTTTGAAAAGTCGTGGAGATCGGGAGAAATCCCGGATGATTGGAAAAAGGCAAATGTAGTGCCCATCTACAAAAAGCAGGAAGAAGGACGATCCAGGGAACTATAGGCGGTCAGTCTTACCTCGGTTCCTGGAAAAATCATGGAAGGGATCCTTAAGGAATCCATTTTGAGGCACTTGGAAGAGAGGAAAGTGATTAGGAATAGTCAGCATGGATTCACAAAGGGCAAGTCGTGCCTGACCAATCTGATCAGCTTCTATGATGAGGTAACTGGCTCTGTGGACGTGGGAAAGTCAGTGGATGTGATATACCTTGACTTTAGCAAGGCTTTTGATACGGTCTCCCACAACATTCTTGCCAGCAAGTTAAGGGAATGTGGATTGGATAAATGGACAGTAAGATGGATAGAAAAATGGCTAGAAGGCCGGGCACAGCGGGTAGTGATCAACGGCTCGATTTCAGGTTGGCGGTCGGTTTCTAGCGGAGTGCCCCAAGGTTCGGTTCTAGGACCGGTTTTGTTCAATATCTTTATTAATGACCTGGATGAGGGGATGGATTGCACCCTCAGCAAGTTTGCGGATGACACTAAGCTAGGGGAGAGGTAGATGCGCTTGAGGGCAGGGATAGGGTCCAGAGTGACTTAGACAAATTGGAGGATTGGGCCACAAGAAATCTGATGAAGTTCAACAAGGACAAGTGCAGAGTCCTGCACTTGGGGCGGAAGAATCCCAAGCACAGTTACAAGCTGGGGACCAACCAGTTAAGTAGTAGTTCTGCAGAAAGGACCTGGGGTTACAGTGGATGAGAAGCTGGATATGAGTCAACAGTGTGCCCTTGCAGCCAAGAAGGCTAATGGCGTATTAGGTTGCATTCAGAGGAGCATTGCCAGCAGATCCAGAGATGTCATTATTCCCCTTTATTCTGCTCTGGTGAGGCCACATCTGGAGTATTGTGTCCAGTTCTGGGCCCCCGCTACAAAAGGATGTGGGCGCATTGGAGAGGGTCCAGCGGAGGGCAACCAAAAGCGATTAGGGGCTGGAGCATATGACTTATGAGGAGAGGCTGAGGAGTTGGGTCTGTTTAGTCTGCAGAAGCGAAGAGTGAGGGGATTTGATAGCAGCCTTCAACTTCCTGAAGGGAGGTTCCAAAGAGGATGAGAGAGGCTGTTCTCAGTAGTGACAGATGGCAGAACAAGGAACAATGGTCTCAAGTTGTGGAGGGAGAGGTCCAGGTTGGATATTAGGAAAAACTATTTCACTAGGAGGGTAGTAAAGCACTGGAATGGGTTACCTAGGGAAGTAGTGGAATCTCCATCCCTGGAGGTGTTTATGTCTCGGCTTGACCAAGCCCTGGCTGGGTTGATTTAGTTGGGATTGGTCCTGCCTAGAGCAGGGTGTTGGACTTGATGACATTCTGAGGTCTCTTCCAGCTCTATGGTTCTATGATTCTATGACTGGAAGCAACTTGAATAGTGTGTGATTTTTGGTGTCAGTGACCATTTATCACTAAGTCCAGCTTGCCTGGATGGAGCATTTAAGAAGACTGTCTGTGTTTCCCTGATAAGACTGCTACAGTGATCCAGTTCAAATTTGTTAATGACGCGATGAAATCTAATTTTAGAGCATTCCGCCAGTTTGAGCTGTCCGCCCTGGTTTTGATAGTTTGCCCAGAGACAGACACTTCTAGATGTGAGCTACTCCAGACAGTGTGACAACTACCTTACTCACTTTCTCTCTCAGACCTACACCTGCATTCTAAAAGCCACACTGCCCAACAGCTATTCACCTCAGAAGGCTCAAGAGAAAAATACTTTAGCAGTGGTCTACTTACAAGATTACCATAATTCTGTGCAACTTAATTGTAAATGCAGACATTAACATAGGTCAGGAAACCAGAACACTTGCTACCTATGCTATTCCCAGCTCTAGGTAATGCTCTGAATTGCCAAATCTGAGTACTAAATGGAGTTGTAAAATGTGTATGGGTGGGACTAGCTTGTCATCTCTGGAAAGGGCATCAACCAGTGTGGATAAAGGGACCACTGCTTGTTCTAGTTTACTGGTCAACAAGATGCAGAAAGCTCACCTCTAGTCTCAGCAGTCTAATCCGCTCCAGTGAGAGCTTGACCAGTATAAAGCAATCATCAGGAAGAAACACTTCTTCAATGTACTCTGAAATCTGCAAGTTACAGATCCAGATGGCATAGTTAGAATCTCTCCAAGAACAGTCACTGTCTGCTACAACAAAGAGTCGGCAACAATACAGACTGGAAATTTTAAGTTTAATGTAGGACCAACAATAAAGATTTTCCTACCTCTCCTAATAGGGTTTTCTCAATTCTTCCCTTAACCAGACGGGCAAAATCAGAATCACCATCCATGTCCAAGTGTGCAGTGATAATAGGTGTGCTACACAGAGTAAGACAGAGCTACAAAGTTTACTAGCTAGATTATAAAACTATCTTTGTTACATCCTAGCTCCTGTGGTTAGGCTCAACTACCATCCCCCATCATGACAAATAGGACAAAGAGACTGCTGCTTGCTAGGAAATAACAGTACCCAAAAGTGACACAAAGTTTAAGAAAATTATTCTTTAATTACCTCAAGTTTGGAGGAATACCACAGTTATTGGAATTCACACTCCAAGGTATACATACTCCACGAGGTTATAAGTCGTTTTTATTTGCTTAGTTTACTGTAGCAGCGCTAAAATACAGTTCAAGATGCACATCAGAAATATATAAGTGTTTTAATTACTACGCATGCTAGACTCGTCTGATGTAGACTAATCTGTTGACAGTCTGTAGACTTTAACTGAATATTCTGGATACAAAGCATTCTGCTTTAGTCGGTTATGAAATTATTCATTTTCAGAGGAAATGATTGCCTAATCTTGTGGTTTGGCCCTTAGAAAAGTCATTTTTGGACGGACTGAAATAGGAGATTTTCTTCCAATTAAGATAAAATGTGATGAGTAACTGGGTTCATCACAGTTACATATCTGACAGCATAAACCTTGCATAGTCCTGTAAGCGAGAGGCTACTCTGGGCTGCAGGTTAATCACTTTTCACTAAAGCAGAGGAATAAAAGTTGTTTCAATACCTGATTGCTTTGGAGGCATTTATAATTTCTTTGATTCTTGGAACACCCAAAGTGATGTTCATTGAGGCAACACCAGCGAAGTGGAACGTTTTCAGAGTCATCTGTGTGCCAGGCTCACCAATACTCTGAGCACACAGAGCTCCTACTGCTGAGCCAGGCTCCATCTGCGCCCTGAGAAGAAAACCAGGGGTGGGGAAAACCCTTCAGATCAAAAAACACACAATAAAACAAACTGCTCATCTATTTATTTTAGAAATGAGTATCTGTCTGTCTTTCCATCTGTCTGTAAATCTGTTTGCTCAAGAATGCTCCTAAACAGTAAGAGTTCATCATATGGACTATTGCGAACAAGCTCGGGATGTGAATGAAACCAGCATGGAGATGGTTTCATTATGCCTCTCTCCTGTCAGCATACAGTGGCTACATGAGCAATCTTACAGCAATGCAGCTGCATTAGTACAGCTGTGGTGCTTTACGCTCTACTGTAGACATGGTCTCGGTCTATGAAGGTGGCAAAGGACTTACCACTGCAATAACCTTGTGGGGAAAGAAGTCTATACATGGCTACCACTTTCCTATTCTCCCTTATGTGTTTCTTGTACTCCCACAAGTAGCATTTGAATAGTATCTCCTGACATTTGCAACCTCCTTTGGCTTGAACCTGCTGTGAAACCACAATCCTTAGGATATGACAAAATAATTTAAATCATATAGATAAAGATGGTCTATGGAATACACAAGCTGTGGCTTAAGCAGATAGCTCTTTACAGAGCCAAGAAGAGAGGATTGATGCTCAAGACTCAAATAATGGAAATATTAGAAATATTTAAAGTAACAAAATATTACTACTATTTCTTCAAGAAGAAAATACAAATAAATGAGAAAGGACAGCATTCTGGTTAAGGCACTGGATTGGCACTTGAGATAAAGCTCAAATTTTAACTCTGCCACAAACTGCCAATGTGACTGCCAACTCAAACTCTCTCTCTGCCTCAATTTCCTCCAGCTGTCAAACAGTGACACTATTACCAGCTTTCTTTGACCCACAACCTGTTTTGTGTGTTTAAGGTCTTTTGGCCAAGGTCTCTTGCTATGCACTGCACAGCACTTAGCACAAGAGTGGGCAATAATTTTTGCAGGGAGGCCACTCCAAGATTTTGTAAGTGGTCAGGGCCCACACTTTTCTACTATATTAATGGAGGCAGTGCAGTGTCTAGGATGGAATTTGGGTGCAGGAGGGAGCTCAAGGCAGGAGACTGGGTGCAGGGTCTGGAAGGGAGTTTGGGTGAGGAAGAGGGTCTGTGACTTGAGGTATAGGAGGGAGTGAAGAAGAGGGTGCCAGGTGCAGGCTCTGACCAAGAAGCACTTATCATAGGTGACTCCCAGCCGGTTGCTCATGTGAAGGGGGCATCGGTTCTCTGTGTGTTGCCTGTGCCCGCAAACACTGGCCAATAGGAGCTGTGAGGATGGTGCTGGGGGCAGCGGCAGCGTACAGAGAGGCACCCACAAGAGGCACGCATGCAGAGACATGCTTCCCCCAGCAGCTTGCCGCTTTGAGCGGTGAGTGAGGCCGTAGCCTGCTTGAACATCCTGCTGGGCAATGAGGGATTAGCAGCCCAGAAGGTGACAGTGGGCTGCATTTGGCCCCTGGGCTGGATTTTAGTCACCCCTCACCTAGTGCAATGTGGCCTTTAGACACTACTGTAACAATAACATATTCAGATTTAAGTCAATCAGTTATAAACCCTTGTTTAATAAGTGGTGAATACTGAATTGATGTAAGCTAACTGGAAGAAAACAATACCCAAAATTTTACCTCATGTATTTATCCCTACAGGTCTCTAGAAACTTCTCTAGCTGTGTTGGAGTAATTCGATCCAATTGGTACAAAACACGTGGCTGAAGAGATGATGAGACAAAAGTTAGAAATCCAATGGGTTATGGAACTTTACTGTAAGTAAATTTGTTGTTGGCCCTCTGAAGACAGTTACCTCTGTTGTGCCATTGTCATTAATGCCATATTTGTCCCTGGTTTTCTTGATCTTTTCAGAAACACTTTTGATGAACTTTTTAATCTCCTGAAATTAAAAAAAAGTAATATTTATGCAACAATATACGAGTCTTGTATTGCAGCACTACTATCATGAATGCTATGTGGTTACAGATCTGAAAGAATTGTTTCACAGCAGTAAATAAGCAAAGCACGCTATGAGAAGGAAGACTCCAAAACCTATGCATACAGAATGTGGATACTGAAAACCCAATTCCCCCTTGCTGTACCGCCATGGATTTTTCAGTTACAGTAAACTTCCAATAATCCGGCACCTTTAAGACCCAGGGGGTGCCGGAGTATCAGATATGCCGGACTATCGGAAGGGGGGGCTCTGAGGGGTCTGGAGTGAAGTGGGGATGCGCCCCTCGGTGCTGCAGGACCAACCCGGCAGCACCCCAGCTGCTCTGCCCCAGACTTCCCGAAGTCAGCCGCTGCTGAAACTGACCAGCGGCTGACTTGGGGAAGTCTGGGGCAGAGCACCTGGGGTGCTGCCGGGTTGGTCCCGCAGTGCCGAGGGGTGGCGCTACAGGACCAACCCGGCAGCACCCCAGCTGCTCTGCCCCAGGTGTCCCCAAGACAGCCGCTGCTGAAACTGACCAGCGGCTGACTTGGGGAAGCCAGGGGCAGAGCTGCTCTGGCCCCGGCTTCCCGAATCAGCCGCTGGTCAGTTTCAGCAGCGGCTGAATCGGGGAAGCCGGGGGAAGAGCAGCTCCAACTGTCCGGCTGCCCGGAGCACTTCTGGGTTCCAGATGGTGCCGGACCATCAGGAGTGCCGGACCATTGGATGCCGGACCACTGGAGTTTTACTGTACATCAGGAATTTGTCCCAATACATAGTAAGTATTCTTCCTCAGCCCTTGCCTAGAAACTGAAAAACATAATTTTGACTTTGCTAACCTGAGAGAGTCCATGTTGGAGGATACCTGTTCTTCCGACCCACCCTTCATTTAATGTGACTATGCCACTATTATTACTTGGTGAGTTTGTCACTATTTTAAAAGTTACTGGTTCCTGCAGAGTTTAAGTCGTCCACTTGCATACATACAAACAGGAACAGTATAAGCAGTAGCAAAACAACCTTCTCCAAACTCCACTATCATGTCAACATATCTCAGCAGTGACTTGGGAGAACTATTTTCACAACACAAGACAATTCAGTTTTCACAGTCCCTTCAAATCCTTGGCCTCTCTGCTGAGGCAGCCAATTGTGCTGATGACTAGGTAATATGGATACTTATCCACTACTAGTACCAACAACTCTCTGAGGTAACCAAACAATTTTTGGAGCCATCAAATCTCCTCAGTAATTGGGAATTTATTTTCAAAAAGCATCCACTAAATAACTAACAGGAATAACCATCTTTTTCTAGCCATTTCATATCTATAGCACCCACCATTAATGAAACACTGTCAACAGAGTACATCTAGTACAACAGACTCTGCAGGTTGATGCCAAGAAGCATGTAAAATTGCCCAACATTCAAGGCTTTTTCAATTTAATAGTCCACTACTGCAAACCAGATTTTGTAGACAAAGTCAAAGTGGAAGAATAATTTATTAAAAGTATTACAAAGGACTTGGGAGCTTCAACTTATCCCCATTTAGAAGATACCTTGTTGTGTTACATTTGTAATTTCTGCCTATTTTAACCTTATGGCATACTTCTCTCCCTTTAAGCATATTCACTGAGAAGTACACTTGTAACTTTTTCAGATCTTTCTATCAGAACATCTTAAACCATCATCATTTGTCAATTACTCCTTAACAGGTAAGTATTAAATAACCATGTGATAAGTAAGCAGCTCCCTATTACAGATAAGTAAATAGAGAGGGAGGTTAATTATTTCGGAAAGTTACATACTTCCAACTGTAAGGCAACAAAAAAAATATATGATTAAAAGCCATACAATTTTGGGAAGTTTTTGAGCCACGGTTCAAGTGCAACTAACCAGAAGGAGTAGAAATTTACTTTTTAAAAAAAATACAAGGCAAAATTTCACCTAATCAAATGGCTCCCAGAGCTGGGGCATTTTGAAAACGAATATTTGAGACTTGCAATAAAATTACAAGAGTTAGCAAGTAAGTATCTTTGAGACACAGAACTAGGACCCAGACAAGAAAACCCATTTACAGACAATCTTTTTGTTTTAACTGTTCCTGACTACCTAACCAGCTTTCAAAACAAGCAATTGGAATGCTTCTGTATACAATTTTCTGAGCTGCAAATGATAGGATAGGTGATCAAACCAGAGAACTGGTCTGAATTCAACAAGATGAAATTCAATATGACAAGTGTAAAAATCAAATGCACAGCCACATAATACTACTGTAAAGGATCTGGCTGCTACAGGAGATCACAAAGTGAATTAGCCAACATGTGATGGAGTTGTGAAAAGCGCTAATATCACTCTGGAGTGTACTAACGGGAGCACTGTCTGAAAGACACGGCAGGTAACTATGCTATTCTACTTATCAATGGGGAGGTCTCAGTTGTACACTATGGACAGTTCTAGATGCTATGCTTTAGGTGCTATACTATGAAGTTCTAGGTATTATGCTTCAGCTCCATGAACAGAGTGGAGAGAGCCCAAAGGAGAGCAACAAAAATGATAGAAGTCTGACCTATGCGGAAAGGTTAAAAAACCAGGCTTCTGTAGTCTTGAGAAAAGATGGGGGAAGGGAGGATTAAGAGAGAACCTGATAATAGCCTTCAACAACGTTAACGACCATTATAAGAGAGAACTGTGATCAACTGTCCATTGAAGGCTGGAGAAGTAGTTATGAGCATAATCAGCAGCAACATTTAGGTTAAATAGCTGGAAATACCTATAACCATGCACTGGAAAAGGCTTCGGAGGGAGAATAAAGCATTCCCATCACTGGATGTTTTTAAAATGTTGGACAAACCTATCAGGGATGGTCTAGGTATACTTGGTCTAGCCTCAGGGTAGGAAGCAGGAATTGAGGACCTCTTCAACTCTCTTCCAGCCCTACCTTTCTATGATTCTCATTTAAATGCCAGTTTTATCCATCATAACAAATAAATATTGGTACAAAATCCAAAGTGAAGAACTGGAGAGAGATTTATTCTCAAGCGTCTTCCACATGTATGAGAAGCAGGGAAAACTACCATCTAACTTCCAAAGATCTCCCCAATGTCTATGGGAAATTATGCTATGTTTCCTCCAATTGCCATATACTAGTACTTCTGAAACAAGTTGGACTGTCAAGCTGTTAGACTGAGTTAATAACCTTAGTGATTAAGATGACTGATGAGAGGAGAGAAAAAAGTGGTAGCTGAAATAAAGCTTCAAATGGCTAATTCTTGTAATTTAGCTAGCAGAGACCTCTCATCACATCTGAGTTTTGTTTTCATCTAAGACATAATAAAAAAAAAAACCTCCGTGGATTACTGGAGGAGAAATCTTAATTATAATTTGCCAGGCAGTAACGTATCTAGACCTATTTGTTACTATAAGCTCTTGCACAAACATCTTAAGTTAAATAGCACAAATGTTAACACTCACAAAGTGCACACACATGCTAAAATTACCTCATTATACTTTGCATAACCTGTCTCAGTTAATGCCTTCAAGAATGAATGGAAAAAAGGAAAAAAAAAGGTAAAAAGAAAAAGTGATTATGTCTGCAATTTACTGGTCAGAAATAAATCTTTCGAAAACGGTATGCCAAGGTGATGTAGCTACAGCTTTGCATCTTAGTTTGAATTTTGAAAGCAGCATTAAAATATAGCGCAGCTCTAAAAATCAAGAAAATTGACTTTGAACTTTATGATGCTATCAGGTCAGAATTTATTTCTAAAAGCTGCAAAAAAATTGTTTGCCAGCCCACAGAGTAAAGATTTGAACACACATCTATTTATATCCACAGTAGTCCACTGACTCATCACTGGCATTGGGATAGCAAGTCACGTATAGAAAGAGCTCTTTACAGCTCATCACCTTCTGCTCTGGAGCATAGGGATCCATCATAAATAGCATAAAGCCACTAGACTTAGTTGCTGAAATTCAGTTTCATCACCAATAACCAAGAGGACATGCCCTCTGGGTTATCAGATCAGGTTAGTAGTTCTTCTTTGTTAAGGCTCATCTACATTACCCTGCAGTGCAGTCTATTGGGTGTGAATAGCAGAACACATTGAAGTGCTGTGCCATCACATTCCCTTGTATGGATGCTGCGGGCTCAGACTGACACCTCCCTCTTCATAATTATGTTAATATCAACTAAGAACCTTTTAGTTCATGCCTGCAGCCTCCAAATGGGCGAGTGACAGTACAGCATTTTGGTGTGCACTGCTATACACACCTGCATGGCAGCGTAGACATCACCAAAGGCTAAAACTCAAATTAGGAGACTGTATATATCTGCTTGCTTCTCTAAATATTTCAGTTATCCAAACACTTTTGTAAAACTTGAACATTACGTTTTGTGAAATCCTAATGCAAGCAGCCTATGTTCACACTGCTTTTTAGGAGTGTGGGTAAGCCACAAGGAACAGCCCCCAATATAGCATAGCAAAGCAAGTACTTGAAGTGATTTGTTGTATTGGGAACCATAAGAAAATGGGTGTATACTCAAGAAGCAGGGCAAATGACAAAACATGGTTACACAAAAGATTGATAAAAGGGAAGATAAATGTGAATACTTTCACATTTACATCAAATTGATATTAGATAATTCCTTAATATTCCTCTGAGGTAGCGAATTACTAGAACTATTTTGCAGTTGGTAACGAGTTGGAGAGTAGTCAAAGAGATTTAATTAAGGTGGCTCACCAGAGCAATGATTGGCCCCTGCTCAAACCACTAGACTTAACTTTATAAAGAAAGAAACTGTAGCAAACACAGATTTACCAAAGAACACAAAGGAAGAAATGAATTATCCATACTGAACTGCGTTAATAAGAAATATCTTAAAGAGAGGTTAGCAAGTAGGTGTTGCTGCTGGTAATGGATAAAACTCTCCTTTTGAAAACCTCTTTCAATGTGTTTATTGTCCCTGATTTATGAGGGAAGTGATATCTCTTTGTATTGTATGATTACTAAGGGGCTGCGCCCCC
Organism: Rafetus swinhoei; assembly: GCA_019425775.1. Taxonomy (NCBI): domain Eukaryota; kingdom Metazoa; phylum Chordata; order Testudines; family Trionychidae; genus Rafetus; species Rafetus swinhoei. The sequence goes on along the minus strand of CM033447.1, from coordinate 65,528,265 downwards.
TTGTTCACTATGCTCTTTCTGGGGGTATATGTCTGGCCAGGGGGAGGATGCAGGAGTGGGCTGGAGGCATGGTTTCTGTCCAGAGGGGGCAGGAGCAGGCTGCGGTAGGTGTCTGCCGGAGGGGGGTGGTGGAGCAGGCTGGGGGTGCGGGGTCTTGGTGGAAGGGGTGTGTGAGGGTGCAGGGTTTTGGTGGAGGGTGTGTCTGAGGGGGTTGGGGGTGTGAGGTGTCAGCTTGGGGGGTATGAGTGAGTGGGCTGAGGATGCAGGGTCTTGGCAGAGGTGGTGTGTGAGGGGGCTGAGGGTACAGAGTCTCGGCAGGCAGCAGCTCCAGCTCTCCCCCCGGCCGCTGGGGATGTCTGGGCCGAGACTGCAGCATGGCAGCCTCTCCATGTGGCTGCTGGGGAGGGGAGGGCCGGGGTTTGCCTTCCCCAGCTGGGCTTTCACCACCCATGCCTACCCCCACTGCCTGTAGATGCTGATGATGTCATTCTGTCATCCTGCAGGAAAAAAATTGTATTTATAGAGAGAGATTATGGATTAAGAACTTACCTGTAGGAAACTGTCTTGGCAGCAAAGGAATTCAACCTTCTTCATGATGGACTCAGCAGTTAACACCAATTCATTTTTACTAAGAGCTGGTTCACTTTGACATGGATATACGGCCTTAAGCAATAACAAAGAGTTATACTTCTACATACATAGACATCACAGGGCCATTGCATTAATTATTTTAGAGATTAGTTCTGTGTCCTACATGGACAATAAAGTCCCTTAACACTTCACTGAATAGCATATTATATGTACTTGGAAACCCGTATTTTAATGATTAAACCAATCAAATTATTACAGCCAGTCACTTAAGTCCGACTTGCCACTTCCACAGAAAAAAAATTGGTCTTAGGCAAGATAAAAGATGAACATTCTGCAAACAAGAAGAGATGTTCAGCATTCGAGCATTTCACAATACCATGTTAGGCTTAGAGACAGCCAACAAGGCTCTTTTTACTTGTAAGCTGAGCAATCCAACAACTCAATACAAGAAAAAAATTTCTTCCCAATGAGCTCAATCCATCACCTAATTAAGTCAACGGTAGTCCAACCACTGACTTCAATGGGCTATGGGTCAGGCACGAACAGTATACCCTAAAATCTTCCCAAATGATCATCTATTCATTCAATTTCAAAGGAGCTTTAGCATTCTTTAGTTAACATAAACCTGCTAACAAAGTCCAGCTGATAGATCTGGCAAGAAATTAAGTTTAGAAAGAAATCCTTACAACACTGAGCATCATACTAGTTTATCATGACACTTCTCTATGCCCTAAATACTATTTCATGTCTCTGACAACTAGAGAACCTAAACATATTTGCAACAGATGATTTCAGAAAAACTGACTCTGATGTTGTCCAGGACTCGCTTGAATTCCAAAGGCTCATCTTTCCCTTCCATAGCGGCAGGATCTAAGCCATCTCCCCCATAAATGAACTGTATAATGTCACCAGTAGAACTTCTGACAGTCAGATCATATTGAGAGCAAAGATCTTCAAGAGATTTCACCAGTCGTCTCTGGAAAAAAAGGAGAGGAAGTAAAGACAGCTGGTTTTTAAGACTCTCCATGCATCTGAGTTATAAAAAAACCCCTATGGAATACGGTACTGCGAAAATAAAACTTTACTTCATACACTATCCGTAAGATTTCATTTTGCGTTCCCCTAAGAGCAAAACAACTCAGCAGTAATAAAGAAGTCAATGCAATATGAAGGTCTGCAAATTTTCCTTCATACACCTCATATAATTTAATTTTTGCACAACCATGCACATACACACACTCACATTTAATCACCATTAGAGCCTAATACAGTCCACTTTATCTGGAATTTAAAAATACAAATACTTTTTAGGAAAATGCCTTTACAATCACTTGTTTCTAACCAGCTTTGTTTTCTGGTATTATTTTTTAAATGCAACAACATAAGAGATCTTGCCACAGAAACAGTCTTGCAAGGAGAAGAAAAGAGCACAGTCAGTCTGAACATCGGCCTCTTTTTAAAAAACACAGTGTTCTAATTTGAGTCAGCCTTCAAGGTACTTGTGGCACATGTTCAAACCCACATAGCTGTGATTAGGCAGGGCTGGGCAAACAGGTTTTAAAAGAACGTGTGCTTACTTCAATTTACATGTAAATAATAACAAGGAGCTTGGAGACAAGGCAAATCTATACTTTAAGAAAACAGCAGCATGACATCTTTTTAAGACCACCCCACGCATCCATCCTCCTAGCTGGAAGGAATGTTATCAAGGGGTAACCCTCAGGACAATGCATTCCAAGAGTGGACAAGGTGAAGGTAAGCCGGTGCAGTGCACTGGTGTAGAGACTGGCTGGTTGAGGGCAGGGCTCTGGATGCTGCTGGCACTCGGGGTTGCTTAGCCACAGCGTGCCCAGGTTCCAGCCTTGGGGATCCGCTGCTCAGGCAAGTGCGGTCCCCACCACCCTGTGGATCTGTTGGCCAGGTAAACACGATGGCTGCACTCCCACTTCTGAGCCCCTTCCACATCCCACACACCCCTGCCCTTGAACTCTCCCCACATCCCTCTGCCCCAGCACTCCATCCCACACTTAAATTTCTTACAGGTGCTGTCCTATTGCCATCTCCCTTGATCCACAAAGGAGGATTGGGATACAACAGTACCTGTAACAAACACGCAACTATAAGAATGAGATAAAAACACCACAAGTTTTCTCATCGAAGACAACAAAAGAAACAGCACATATACTTAGCAGATGCTGACCTGAAACCTGGGCAGCAATGTTACTGGAAACCTGTGGTAAGAATTTCATCTTGAACCAAGTCTAGTTTGTTGAGTTTAGAAAGCATTTTATCTTGATTTCTCCTGTACCCACTTCTAATTTTAATGCCTTATATTTGTACTGACTTGTTCTCTTTGCTGTTATATGCTTTAATTTAAAATAATCCAGTCTTGTCTTTAAACTGCACTAGGTGGCCAAGTCCATTTAGGGTAGCAAACTTCTATATTGATCCCCTGGAGGGGCAATGGACATAATATAGTTTGATTGTCCAGGAGAGGGCTGGACAGTGCAGGACACATATTGAGGGACAATCTGGGACTAGGAGTATGTTGGGGTCACCACAAGGAGTGACCCAAGCTCCTGGAAGACAGAGTGTGGCTGACTTGATAACAAATTGCTGGGGTCAAAGTTGCTAGACTAGGGCTGTGGAAGAGACCTGCATGCTGTTTGTGAGTGACCTAGATGGCCACGACAGCAGCAAAATATATGAGGCACCAAAGGTTGGAGGACTGACGGTGACACAGCCCAACACTAGTCTGGATTGCACCCCAGAATGTCATACCTTCTAAATGGGGTCAGAGATTGTACCCAAATAAGAAAATAAGAATATTTAAGATAGTAAGAATTTAAGTATGTGAATTTCAAGAGCACTCACACTGGGCTTCCCTATGACTATAATCAATGAAAGAGTGCCTATTTACCTAAATAGAGCAAAGTTAGGCCAGCCTTGAGCTACATTCCAACAAGATCACACACCTTCAAGTAAGTGTTCATTCTTGTAATAGGAGCCAAATCCTGCTTGCCTTACTTCAGCAGTCCCCTGAAGACACTGAGATGGCTCACACTAGTAAGACAAGCAGATTTACCCCAGAACAGGCCATGATCACAACTAGGTGATGGAGACAGCTTTCCTTTTCTTTTGATGGTTTAAACCATGGATGGGCAACCAGGAATGGTGGGTGGGACACATGAGAAGCCCTCCTTCACCTCAGTGAGCTGCAACAGCCCGTGACCTACTGGGTTTCCACCTGTGGTCCTGTGGCCCCCACCTGCTCCCTCCTCACCCACATGCCTCATGCACCAGGGCACCGGAGGCCCCCACTCTCTCCCCCAATCAGCAGTTTCGGAGTCTGTGAATCTATTGATTCAGATTCTGTCCCAGCTACTCTCCCTCCCTCCCTCCCAGAGCTGGAACATCATGAGCAGCTGATTCAAGGCATTCCAGCTCTGAAAGGAAGGGGGAGGAGCAGGGAATTCAGGCCCATTCATTGCGTCTCCGAAAATAGGAAGTGTGGGGCTTCGGTGCCCCAGTGCGCGAGGTGGGGGGCAGCCAGGGGGTCCACAGGCCATAGGTGGAGCCCAAGTGGGCCACATGTGGCCCGCAGGCTGCCCACTGCTAGTTTAAACCAAGAGTTTCAAGTTTCACTGGTATTATCTTTGTTTCTTAGGCCAAGTCTACACTGCAGGACGAAGGTCAGCTTAAGCTACGTAAACAACATAGCTGGAATCAACGTACCTTAAGCCAAGCTTGGCACAGTCTCCGCAGTGGGAGGACAACAGGAGAAATGCTCCCATCAAGTTCCCTTACTCCTTCCGACAGTGAGGAGTACTGGTGCAGATGGGGGCCGGGACCCCCCCCAGACAGGGGCTGCGGGACCCACAAGAGCCGGAACTGAGCAAGCATGGCTTAGTCCCAGATTACACTGGTGTGGGACCACTGTGGCTCTGCATTTTAAATGTAATAAGAGTTGGGTGGCTCTTATTAAATTTAAAAATGCAGGGCCACAGCTGTCCTAGCTCTGTCCCAGCTCGCGCTGGTGTGGGGTCTATCCCCTGCGCCCAGCTGCACAGTTTAAATTTAAACTGCAGAGCCGCAGCGGGGGTAGCTCCTAGACCGGCGTGAGCTGGGACAGAGCGCCTTCCCTTAACGACTAATTGTGTAGTTAGTAGAAACTGTATCGACTACACGATTAGTCTATTACCCACCTCTTAACATCCTTATTTTAGAAGGCTAATGACTATATTTTCCAACACTAGATCAATGAGGTCTATTCAAGATATGACTGGCAACCATAATAACCCTCTTGCAACACCAAAACTGATATACATCTCTATGCCTTTATCAAGCGTTACCTGCATATATCCAGTTTCGGCTGTTTTTACTGCTGTATCAACTAGACCTTCTCGACCAGCCATTGTATGGAAGAAGAACTCAGTAGGAGTCAAGCCAGAATAGAAACTATTGGCAACAAAACCTTTTGCTGCTGGAAGCTAGAGAAGGGGAAAAAAAGGTTCTGAAGGCACATTCTGCAAGTCTGCAATAGAAAAACATTTCTTCTAGTGTGGTCTCCTGAGTTGTAACCTGGTTGGAGAACAATGTGAATGCTCATTTTTGAGTGGGAACGAGAAAGTATGGCAGAAACATGACTTCTACTTCTCAACCTGGCCCTATGGATCATGGAGTATCTAACATGATTCATAGTGTTGGGAGCTTCTAACTGTGGTCAGTAGCTTATTTTGGCTACTGATGAGGGTCTGGTCAATAGACTTTATACCGGGATGAGGGAACTTTTTTGGTTTGGGGGTTACTGACCAACAGAAAAACACAAAAAGCCCTCACTCATGTGACCCCCCGCAACTGAGAAGTGGAAAAAAAAAAAAGACACTTAAGCCTCATGGAGGGGGAGGGGGGTGCGCGCAAGGATCAGGGCTCCCCCACTTGGCCCAATCAACTTTTCTAGGGGGCTAATAGATGTTGTGGGCCCCCTCCCCCAGGCTCAGGGGTGGAGCCAAAAGTAAGCAGTTCAGTGTGACGGAGGGAGCTGCCAGGGAGCAGGCTGGGGGGTGAGTGCAGGGTCTGGGTGGGAGGTAGGGTGTAGGAGAGGGTTAAGGGTTGGGATGCCGTGTCTGGGAGGGAGAAGGTGGGGCGCTTAACTGTTTCACCTCCGGGGCAGAGGGGAGCACATGTCACTCTGCACTGCCTCATGCTTGTGGGCACCGCCCCCCGCTGCTCTCACTGGCCGTGGGGGAAAAGCCTGCAAGCGAGCGCTAGCTTCCCTGCACTGCCATTTCTCCAGCCAATGGGGGAGGGCGAATGGCAGTGTGCAGAACCACTTCCTTCCCATCAGGCAGAGCCAGACATGCAGGGGCTTTAGTGCCAGCTCCTTGCTGCTTCCCCCACTTTAGGGGATGGGGTAGTCTCACAGGCTGAATCAAGGAAAGCCAGCAGTTGGATCTGGCCTGTGGGCTGTAGGTTCCCCATCCCTGCTTTACACAAACTGCTCAGAGCCAATTTAGAAGCTTATTAAACTAAAACCCCATCACTAGCATCCAACCCTGCCGGGCTCTTATTACATTCAAAGTGCAGAGCTGCAGCAGGGTAAACTTCCAGGGGGCGGGGGGGAGGTTGCACGAGCAGGGATGAGTAGTTCTAATTCGCACGGCTCCAGGACCACTGCGGCTCTTCCTCCCCTGCCCCCGCACAGACCTGGTTTTAATCCAGCTCCCTTCCCCACAACTTGCTGCCTCTGATACACAGGCAGGGGGGACAAAGAGTACTGTAGTTGAACAGTCACTTGACTAGTCGCTTACATCCCTAGTAAGGACCTATTTGTCAGGATTAAAACCTGTTTCATGCAAGGCTACTTACCTTACAGTGCTTCTCGAAGTGAGGCAGAGACCTATTTTCAAATCCATCAGGCACTCGTGACCCACTGATAGCCTGCTGTCCTACACAGGCAATCATCTGGGATATGTTAATGAAGGAACCTAAAGAACCAAGAGACATCAACATTAGAAATCCTCTAATGAAGGATGCTAGTTCAAAGTGGAGATGAATGGCACACCATTTACTAGGTCATAAGCAAGTTGTTTTAAATGTGCAGTCAATTAAACTCTTCAGTTATTTCTCCTATTCAAACTTACTTTCACAGGCTGGAGATACCAATCAAAATTAATTAAGACATCCCTACAAGAACTCCTTGCCTGTCAATCAAAAGATTGAGTTTTCTATGGATCAAAGACCTTTATGATTGATTACAGGTTTTATGTTAACTTGATCGGTATTTTTTATTATGCTATCTACAACCCTATAATTCATGTTTATTAAAGTCATTTGTTATTATTTCTTTGTTTGGCATCTCTTTCGCTGTTGACAGATACAACATCAACAGCTTTAAAAACCCATCTTGAATTTAGACAGTTTCTCTACACACAGCTTCATTTGATTAACTCCTTCTGAAAATGGTCAAAACAACATATACTATGGCTTTAACTTCGGGATACCAAAATGTTATACAAATATTAATCAAACTCCTTCCCCTGTGAAGTATTACCTCTCTCCAATACAGATGGAGGCGAAGAGCGCAATTGACTTGCTCAAGCTCACACAAGAAATTAACAGCAAAAGATCAGACAATACCCAAGCAAAAGAAGAAAACCAATTGTTCAACTGATTTAAGCAAATCAGTAGAAATGAGGATCACAGAACATGACATGGAATGACTTGACTTTCCACTGCCATTATCTTCCTGACCAATACTTTTTCAGATAACCCCGCAAAAATATGAGTGTATCTGACTCTGAAATAAATGTGTTTATTTGTGTATTTCCATAAGATTCCCACTGGCAATGTACTGGATGGAGGCTCTTTTTGTAGAGCAATAAAAACCTAAATCGATAAAAGAAAGGGTGGTACTGAGTGTGACCATTTACAAGGCAATTTAAAAAGAAGCTAGCTTTACCCTCTCCAAAGGTTCTGATAACGATACATGCTATGTGCTTACACAACTGCATGTTTTAGACAAAACAGACTACTTAACGTTTAATGCAAAGGCGGAACAAGCAATTAAGAGCAAACAATGTAAGCAGCAACTTCATGCAATATCGTAACTTCACTGATCTTACCTTTAGAACCACAGAGCGCCATGATAAGGGGACTGTTACTCTTATCTAGTTCTCTGAGACAGGCACTGCCAGCATGGTCTCTGATCACGGAGAGCTCTTTAAGGATTAAGGCCTAAAATCACAGAGTTCAGACATTTAGTATTAGTAACAGATAACGTGCACATCGTATACTAAGGCTAGCCACCAAAAAACCTTCAGCGATGTTCTGTATGAAGACTACAAGAGCATCAAAAAGGCGAGCAAAAATTTGCTAAGATGTAAAAAATTTCTGCTTTCTGAAATGCACGAGAATCTTAGTGAAATGAATTACACAATGAGAGACCCACTATAGATTAGGGATGTAAAATGCCATTTAATCAGTTAACCAGGTAAACCTTAGGTTTACCTGGTTAAGCAGGATGGGGGGGGGAAGGGGTTCTCTCCCCGGTTACCCATTCACATCCTTACTATCAAGTTTATCTGTATGTGTTCTATAATGTATTTGGTGCAAGTATTAAATGTAATAAGAGATTTTATTCCTCCTCTTCTCTACTTTGAGAAGTAAGGTGAAACTGCTGCTTTTTGTGACTAGCATCAGAACTGATTACTAGCAAAGTGACATCCTATTTTAGATGTCCAGAGCTTCTGAAAAACAGTGATTGAGCACTTCTAGAAATTGACTAGCTAAGAGTACGTCTACACTTGCACCCTCTTTCGAGAGAGGGATGCAAATGAAGACATTCAAAATTGCAAATGAAGGTGGGATTTAAATATCCCGCGCTTCATTTGCATATTCATATTATGGTGCAATTTCAAAATAGCGCTATTTCAAAATAACAGACGCTATTAAGACGCGGTTATTTCGAGAGAAAACCCTTCTCTCGAAATAACTGGTAAGCCTCATTGTATGAGGAATAAGGGTTATTTCGAGAAAAGGGTTTTCTCTCGAAATAACTGCGTCTTAACAGCGTCTGTTATTTCGAAATAGCGCTATTTTGAAATAGCACCATAACATGAATATGCAAATGAAGATATTTAAATCCCGGCTTCATTTGCAATTTCGAATGTCTTCATTTGCATCCCTCTCTCGAAAGAGGGTGCAGGTGTAGACATACCCTAAGAGAACAAAGGCTTGAAACTTAATGGAGGTGACAGCTACATGATCACCCAGGTTCTTCAAGTTAGGCATGTATATAAGTACAATGATTCATTCCCCATAATTTTTAGGCGAAGTCATATTTAGAACCTGCTGTGTATTTTATAATCTTTTAATCAAATCTCACTGAAAACTATCTTGTAATAGGCTAGTATTGTTGTTTGTTTTACACAGTCCTGCAAGTAAGGCTGGCTTTGGTCTAGTTTGCAGCTTGCCTGACATGAGCAAAATGTTACTTTAAATTGCCTTGTCATCAAGTCAGCTTGTTTACAACAGCTATACAGAACAGAGATGGATATTTTTAATAAATAAAGATGCGCTTAAATTGAAGATAATGCAGCAATAAATTGTGTTGCCAAAAGCAGTTAGAGAAGTGGACTGGAAGGTAGCAAAAACACCCTATGCAGAGAAACAGGTCAAAGTGGCCTGGCCAAAACACGCATGATTGTGTACTATCAGAGAACACCACAAAAATGACAGCAAAAACTTACATGCCAATTAAAGTTCATACATGAGTATTGTATGAGTGAGATAAAATACTTAACTAATGATATGTAATATGGATGTCTAATTAAAATATGAGAGGCAGGGCTAAGGGAGCAGTTGTCCCAAGGCTCCTGGCTGCCACCACTGTAGCCCTGGACACTAAAAAAAAAAAATCGCATTTGGAGTGCCACACACAGCTGAGAGGGGCCAGCATGGTGTGCTACAGGTGGCGCTAAGGGCGGACTGTGCCCAGCCCTACTGCTTCCTCCCACAGCCCTGTCCTTTCCAGAAACGGGGAGCCAGGCACATCCCCCACCTTGCCAAGGAGCCCAACAAGTCTGTCAGCCCCCTGGTAATAGCACTTTAATAATATTTGTACCAGCAAGATATGCTTTAAATTAAAATAAAGCTTTGATTTAATAAACCTGGCCTGAGCGTGTAGCACTCTCATTCAACGCTATTATAACAAACCAAGTATCACTCACCTCTAACGTCTCTTCTGCGGTGCAGCCAGGCTGCTGCTGTAGTTTGCCAGTGTTCAAAGCTTCAATGTACTCATCACATTTCTTATAGCCGGCATTTAGCAGCTCATATTTAGCCTTTAGCAGCCCCTGTCCTGGAGTTACATCACCAATCCCAATTGAGAACCCTCGGTTAGCTACAGTAAAATTACAAAAAAAGATACTGATATATAAAAGAAGTTCACTGAGTTCTTTGCAGATCATTTATTTCCATTATATGGCATTTGCAAATCCATCTCCTGAATTAAAAACAAAATTGTGAACAGATGCACTTTCTCCATTTCCATCAAGTATCTTATTAATTTTATTTGTTTGAATAAGTTACATTTTAATAGCAAACTTCCTGGATTTAAGTTACAATTTTACAGTAAAATATTGTTGTTTGAACAAAAGGCAACCCTCCCCCCCCCCCCCCAGCTACTTACAGAGGTAGACAGGAGCAAGCCTGGCTAACCGTGACATAGCATCTGCTGCTTCCACCTGTCCCCAGTCTCTCAGCAGAATGTAAAAGATATTGTTCTTGGATCCGGATCCTAATGTTCCTTTGTCCATACTGCCACTCATCAACTGGCTATTCTGGATTGTAACATCTGGAGGCACAAAGGAAAATACTGAAAGCCTAACACTCTAAAAGACCAAGAGTTTAACTTAGGTTACCAGTCATTTAATAGTATTTCATCATAAATATGTTGGCTGTCAAAGCAAAAAGCTGGAAAAAACACCACATGTATTTGTTATGCCAACAGAAGTATAACACTGAATGAAAGAAGATACAGTCCAAGTGTCTCAGAAACTGTCCTCCCCTGCAACTCCATTTCCCACATACTTTTAAGTATATTTCCCACCCCTTTCCCAGGTAAATGCTTAAATTGCCAGATTTTCTTTTAAGAAACAGTAGTAGCCTGTAACTTAAAAGCAATCTTAATGCTGCACATCTTCTCTACAAGCCCTGCTCAAGTCTCTTACCAGTCCCTTCATTTCAGTGCTTTGTCGTTCTCCACCCACACTTGCTGTGTGTCCACCCCACTGCTCTCCAACACTGGACTGACATCTCAAGTATTTGCATTGTCCATTCAAAACCCACTTTGCTCCACTGCCTTGCACCTCGATCCCAATTTTAAAAACACTAGAGAATTTTCTGTCAGTAAGTAACTGTTTTTGAGCAGTCTCTACTTTCCTTATCACCTTCCTTTGTATTGCTTCAAGAGCCATATTTCTCAAGTTAAACACAGTAAGATCTTTGGGGCAAAGATTGTGCTTGCCCCTATCTCTGTAAGGGGTCATAAAAAGCTAATTGCTACATAAATGTTTTATCACTAAAATTAATGATTTTTCCTTAGTGTTGTATGTCTGAGCAAACATCAACTTTTGAGAAATATCCTAATTTGTGTATTAAACAAATATTCATCACAACCTTACATTTTTACTCAGCCTCATGGTTACCAGTGAAAACAGCATTTAACAGTGAAAAGTGCATTTGACAGCATTTTCCTCAGTCACATTTCCCTCCTGTGACACAACTATAGCTAGTAACAGTAATCACTGGGGTGCATTTTTAACAAACTCATAATTGAGGTGCAGTTGAACAGTCAAGGACACTCACAAGAATCATTGGCACACAGATCTTCCCCTCTGCCACAGTACTGTTTTCCTTTGGTTCGGAGATTGGCTTTCACAGGACAGTCATCGCTAGGTTTGAGAATCAGGCTGAAGACCTGCTTTCCTGTCCAAAGGGTTACAGGCTGAAGGCAACAAAGGGAAAGCATCAGACACAGAATGTTTTCAATAGGGTTACAGTTCCCCAACAGCCAATTTTTATACACTGCTCTAAAACGGTGTTTAACATATTGGTGGAACAACCTGTGGCAGTCAGGTTGCTGGGAGGGATGCCATTAGTCAATTAATCATAGAATACTAGAACTGGAAGGGACCTCGAGAGGTCATCAAGTCCAATCCAGTCCCCTGCCCTCATGGCAGGACCCAGTACTGTCTAGACCATCCCTGATAGACATTTATCTAACCTACGCTTAAATATCTCCAGAGATGGAGATTCCACAACCTCCCTAGGCAATATATTCCAGTGCTTAACCACCCTGACTGTTAGGAAGTTTTTCCTAATGTCCAACCTAAACTTCTCTTGCTGCAGTTTAAGCCCATTGCTTCTTGTCCTATCATCAGAGGCCAAGGAGAACAATTTTTCTGTCCTCCTTGTAACATCCTTTTAGATACTTGAAAACTGCTATCATGTCCCCTCTCAGTCTTCTCCTTTCTAAACTAAACGAGCTCAATTCTTTCCGTCTTCCCTCACAGCTCATGTTGTCTAGACCTTCAATCATTTTTGTTGCTCTTCTCTGGACCATCTCCAATTGCTCCACATCTTCCTTGAAATGTGGTGCCCAGAACTGGACACAATACTTCAACTGAGGCCTAAATCAGCGCAGAGTAGAGCAGAAGAATGACTTCTCATGTCTTGCTCACAAACACTCCTGTGAATGCATCCGACAATCACGTTCGCTTCTTTTTGCAGCAGCGTCATACTGTTGACTCATATTTAGCTTGTGGTCCACTATGACCCCTAGATCCCTTTCTGCAGTACTCCTTCCTAGACAATCGTTTCCCATTCTGTATGTGTGAAATGGGTTGTTACTTCTTAAGTGGAGTACTTTGCATTTGTCCTTATTAAGCTTCATCCCATTTACCTCAAATCATTTCTCCAGATCATTTTGAATTATGACCCTATCCTCCAAAGCACTTTCAACCCCTCCCAGGTTGGTAACATCTGCAAACTTAATAAGCGTACTCTCTATGCCATCATCTAAATCGTTGATGAAAATATTTACCTACCTATCTTGAGTCAGAACAGAAACCACAATACCCTTAAGAATCAGAACTTGACTATTTCTGAATGAAGGCCAGAGGCCAGATGCATGTGCAAAACCCCCTCCACTTTGCTATCTTTCTCTGATGCTGGTTGAAATCCAAGTAAAAAAGTTAAGATGAAGATTGCTATCTTCACTTCAGATCCTGCATTCATGGGCTGTGAATTTAGTTTCTTGTTCAGTATATACTGCTTCTCTGAGTAAGTGTGAGTTTGGCTTAGAGACCACAGTATTGTTATACTTCTCCCAAATGAAATGCAGCTAGCCAATATAAGCGGTGACACAAACAGCTAAATCTAGTAATTTGGCAAAATGGAAACTTATCGTCACAGACTCAGTGTCTTATTAAAAATTAAAACCTTTATCTTATCTCAAAACTGGCTTCCAATAAATGTTTTGGCCTTTGCCTTAGATGACTATCATCCTTTGATGGTTCAATTCCACTATCCTCTGAACACAATAATTACACTCGTCAGCATATGGATATTTATCAATTTTAAGATCACAGTATACACGCTTATTTACTTAATATTGTATTCAGCAGACAACCACAACACATAGATCAAATTCCTCTACATCACAATAAAAAAAGTGCATGACTCTTTTCCAGACACACATACCCTGGTTATGTATAAACACCACGTGATAAACTTAAGTATGACGTCAGAATTAAGATTGTGCTAAATATGAAATAGGACCATAGGTAGTCATGGAGCAGAGCTCTTCCCTGCTCCAATTCTTCCATCCCAGATCCTGCTCTCCCAGCTCAAGCCCCACTAGGGAGACCCATTATAAACTAGGGATGTAAAATCCCGTTTAATCAGTTAACTGGCTAAACCTTAGGTTTAACCAGTTACCCAATTAAGTGCGATGGGGGGGACCACTCCACACAGGCAGGGCCACCACCTGTGCCAGCCCCATGTGAGGTTGCCGGTTCCCACACCGGCCTACACTGCGATGGGCCTGGTAGGGCGGGAGCAGCCTGGGTTTATCAGTTAATCTTAACCAATAGACGCATCCCCTCCCTCCCGTTGCCTCTATTACAGAAGCTACAGCGGAGGGGGGAGGGAGGAGAGGGGAGGGATGTTAAAAGTTACCTACCCCCAGGCTCCTGTCTGCCCATTCCCCCCCCGCACATGTAAACATATAATCGCTGAAAAATTCAGCGGTTACATGTTTAAACAAATACATGTTAGTTAACACCCCTAAGCCCCACTACCTTCAATTTTCCCCCACAATCCCTACGACGTTTTCATTGTCTTAAATGCTCTAGACTCCCCACGGTGCTGCTGTGTATTGTAGTGAAGTGTAGTGAAGGAGCTGAGGACAAGTCAGTAGGATCTGGAAACAGCAAGGAGGCAGAAGATTTAATGGGAAGTGGAGGATCAAATTCCTTTTCATCAAGCCATCCGTGCTGAACCCACAGGGCCCCAATGCAGGTGGCAGCAGCTAAAGCATCAGCACCAGATACTCCATTCAAGTTCTGATGCACCAATATGCAGCTCTGTAACAAGTTGAGACTCACTGCCATGGCATCTCCTGCTGGTGAGTCCAGGAAATAGCTCTCCCCCAGCTCTGGAGTGCCCTCTTCCAGTTGACATTTCACCTGCTGTTACCTATCCGTTCCCTGTTCTCCACCACATTCCACCAGGCCACATGTCCCTCCCAGACCGTGATGCCTCTTCCCCATGGTGCCCATGCTTTGGGGTCCTCTTCTCCTGGGGAGCCCAATCACCCCTAAAACAGCACTTGCCTCAGTGATCTGCTCCTGTTGGTCACTCTGAATTGGACATGTCCCCAAAATTGCCTTTTAGTGGCTGTTGAATGGGTCAAGTATGCACTACAGCAGGGGTGGGTAATAATGTTTGATGGGGGGGGGGGCATTACACAAGAATTTGGTAAGTGATCAAGGGTCGCACTCTTTCATGATATTAATGGAAGAGGTACAGGGTCTGAGATGGAGATTGGATGCAGAAGGGAGCTTGGGGCAAGGGACTGGGGTGCAGGAGAGGGTGTTGGATATGGGAGGAAATTTGGGTGAAGGAGCGGGTTCTGACCTGGGACAGGGGATTGGGGTACAGGAGGGGACGCAAGGGTTTGGGTTGTGACCCAGGGCAGAAGAGGGCTGTGACCAGGGAAGGGGATTGAGGTGCAAGTTCCGGGAACGGGTGAAGCTGTAGGATGGGCAGGGCAGAAGACTGGGGGGAGGCAGGGCAAAAGTTTGGGGTGGCAGAGGCAGGCTCTGGCTGGGAGACACTTACTTGAGCAACTCCCAGCCAGCAGCCCAGCAGGTTCTCTGCCTTCCATACTCTGGCAGGTTGCTCAGAGCAGCCGCTGTGTGTGATGTGCATCTGAACAGCTGCGAGTCCGAAGGGAGAGGCAGAGAGAGGTAACTTGCCTGCTGCCTGTTCTTCCAACAGGCAGCTCCCATTGGCCCGTTTCTGGTCAATGGGAGCTGCAAGATTATGCTGGGCTTCTTGCCCTCCTCCCCCACCAGGCTCGCAGCTGTTCAGAAACTGGGTCCTGCAGCCAGCTTTTCTGAGCAGCGTGAGGAGCGGGGAAAGCAGGGAGCTGGTCTGCGGGCTGCATTTTGCCTGGCCCTGCACTAAATCCAAGAGAAATCATCGACAAACTTCTTTGCAACAGTTAAAAAAACCCCACAGGATCACAGACCTTTAAGATTGCTGGGTGTGGAAGGCGAACTTTAATCTTCTCATCCTTGCCAACCAGGATAGAAGCAATAATTTGACAGGCCTTGGCACGGTCAAAAAAGGTGTCTTTTAGTGTGAGAAGATAGGCACCTAAAAGGCAAAAAAAGATTAACCTGTCAGGCTCAAGTGGAATTTAAAAAGGACTGCATGTTGAGCGACATTCTGACCACTAGTTATCCAACTGATGCAGATGACATTTAAACTCTAAAAGGCTATACTGACAATTGCTATCAAACATCCTCTTCTTCATTAGGTCTCTGGCCACAGATAAATCCACTAAGCATTTTCTATAACATTAAATAACCTTCTAGACACATAAGTGACACCATCAACTTTTTTTAACCCTAATATTATTACAAGTAACTCTCTGATGTCAGATCATAACTGAAAAGCACGGTGTAGATCAATTTAATTGCAATTTAGTTGGGGAATCCATTTGATAGGTCTTGCAAGAGGACAAAGAAAACAATTTTTACAAGTTGAAAACTGGGTTGCAACACCGCAAAAACTGTGAAGGGGCCTCAGACAGGTACACTCTCATCATGGGTGAAGGAATGATTTTCAGATTAATAGGTTTTAAAACATTTGCTGTGTTCTATTTAGGTAATTTGATTTGTGAAAAAGACAGATTTATAGATTAACATGGGACATTATTCATTGCACATCTGACAAAATGGGGTTTTGCCAATGAAAGCTTATGCCCAAATACATCTGTTAGTCTGTAAGGTGTCACAGGTCTCCTCCTTGTTTTTACGGGACATTATTGTTGATTTTTTAAAAAAAGTGTGTAAGTCACACCTACACATTTCTAAAATGACCTTTACATACTTACCTGTAAGAAAATCTTGAATAGCAGCAATCAGAGGCTCTCCATTTCTTGGTGTTACCAAGTTTGCTTTGGTCTGCAGAATGTAGGAAAGAAAAGTAAGTATTACTTGAAATATTCTGTAGAAAAGATTAACTTAATATACATTAATATTGCTATACAGAACTTTCAAGAAAAGGGCCACTCACATAGTTTAATGTTAGCATTTACTCTAGCACGGTGTTTCCCAAATGGTGCTCTGCGAAGTGAAGTGAAAGTAAGGGTTCCACGAGAACTTGATCGTCCTCCCCCCCCCCCCCCCCCAAAAAAAAAGAGACAGATGGAAACCCAGGTTTCCCCGGTGGTGGTGGGGTTTTTTTTTTTGCGCTTGATAAATTCCTCCCCTCCCCCACCAGCTGTAGGGGTTCCTCGGGAATTCTTCTCAGTTTAAAAGGGTTCCATGGCCAAATTAAATTGGGAAACACTGCTCTAGTATGTAGCACAAATCGGTCAACTCAAGGGTCTATAACCAGAGATTCCTTTCCTATCCCTACAACCAATATACATCTAAGATATGGATTAGGTTTGGGAAAGACTGAAGATACGTACACCTTTACAAGTTGTGTGCTCAGCATCAGCCAGCAGATCTGGGCGTCCATAGAGGCGGTGCATATACAAACAAGTTTTACTCATAAAAGAAAAATGGCACCCAAATGTAGCATGTTTGGAAGTTTACTTCCCAATCATTTGTGGTGGAATTAACAGATGCTAGAAAGGTAGATTCCCAAGGACACAAGTAAAACCTCAGAGAGTGACATTAATAACAAACTTATGACACATGGCTGTTTAGCAAGACTGTTGAGTCGGACTGTAACAGACCTTTGGTCAGAAAGGGAGGAATAGTTTCTACTGATGTATTGGCTGAAGTGAGTTAGTCAAGTTACAAATACAAGGGATAGTATTGCAGGTATTTCTTATAAAGTTGTGAGTTTGGTGACCCCATCATTGATCTGTTTCATTAAGTGGCTACCTTAGCTACCACCTCACTTCTTAACTCTGATCTGCATCCTGTATGGCTGTAGTCTTGGCAGCCAGGACATATAGGAGACCTACTATACCTTCAAACGCCTCCCACGAGTAATTGCTAGTCTGGAAGTGAAATAATTGCAAGTGATCTCCCTTATAATTGGAGCCAGTATCAGGGTACAGCATGAGTCTTCCCTGACACACTTGCCACTCCTTTACATGTAACTCAATAGCCTCCTAAGGTCTGGTCTACACTCAAAATTTGGTCGAGATACCAACAGCCCTTGGAATGAAAAATCCATACCTGAGTATCATAGCTATACCAATCTAACCCCCACTATGGAGACAGATAAATCTATGGAAGAATGCTTCCATTAACCTAGCTACTGGCACTCAGGAATATGGTGTTCCGACAGCGATTGAAAACCTTCCCTCACTGCTACGGTCTGCATCTACACTGTGGGTTTACGACAACATACTATGGCACTGCTGTAGGTCACATCTACACTATGGATGCAATGTCCCAATCTACTTTTGAAAAGAGAATTCACTGCTCCACTGTTGCCCTATCAGTTGAAGGGGAGATTAGATGATGTGGCAGAAAGTAAAATACCATAGATCCCAAAGCAAAAGCCCTTTGTTTCTGCAGTCTGTCACTACAGGAAGGCATGCAGCTTAAAAAAAACCCCCACATTTGCAGAGACTATTAAGTAGCTATCATGATGATGCCTCTACTTCTGTTTAAAATCCCCTTGGTTTCTGAAAGTTTTCCATGCCATAGCACTAGTCCCAAATAACTAGTTGGCTGCAGAATAGAGCATTGGTCTCCTGAGCAGTCCAAAGGCCTACCCAAAGAATGCAGATCTCATGGGCAACTCAAAAATACAAGGTGCTTTTTCATCCAGAAATGCAAGATCACATTACCACAAGCCAGAAGTAAAATACTCCATTTACCCCCATCAGAATCAATGCTTCTGCTTTGGCCTCCTCCGTTTGAGGAAGATGAAGGTTCATTTCATCTCCATCAAAATCAGCATTGTACGGTGTGCAGACACATTCGTTAAACCTGAAGGTCCTGTGGGGCTTTACTCTAGCCTGCAAGAGATGAAAAAATGATGCCACAAAGATCATGAACCATGCTGAGAGTCAGAAAGTTCCAGAATCTGCAAGTTTTGAGTGGGTTTTCTTCGCAAATGGTACTTTTACTTTTTCTTAAATATGAAGACTCTTAAAATGCTACATCTAATTATTTGCTTTAATTTACACAGAAACTGATGGAGGCTCACCAAGTGAATTTACTTACTAAACCCTTAACCTTGTGCTTGCAAAGTACAAAATGCATCACATTCTTAGGTATCAGGGCTCTTACTAACGCTGCAAATTTTGTTACTTTTACATCTACTTCTATGCATGCATGCATGCATACACCAATGTAAATCAGTGGAATTTGAACAAGACTACTCCGTTTCACTTTGATTTCCATGTAGTGTTGCTCTAAGATGAAGGGGGGGAAAAAAACAGTTTGGCCGAGAGATTAACAAATAAAGCTAAACCACTAAAGGTTAAAGTTGCAAGTTAGCCAGGCTGTGCGGATACTCACTATGTGAGCCATTATACTCAGCTTGTGCAGAGAGGGCTGTCGGTTGAACAGAACTATATCCCCATCTATGAGATGTCTCTCTACTATGTCACCATACTTGAGCTCCTGAGCCATCTTCTCACGGTTTCCATATTTCAAAAACCTTATATAAAACACAAGAGTCAAAATCCCATGGAAAAAGGAAACTCAGAAAAACAGACAAAGAGGATTCCTTTATACTCTGATTTGTTAAAAAGCCTCCAGTGACAGTCACTTTGAAGCAGACATGCATTCTGCAAGTTTATTAAATATTAACAGAGTGTCTGTCATCGAGCGGAACTGAGAGAGAATGTCTTTCTCTCAAGTTTTAGATTAAGACTGAGGTCAGTTGAATAACAAAGATACAGCAGAGTTACATAATCCATTAGCAAATAACTACATCATTATTCCCCACGGCAAAGGTGGATCTGTCACCAAAGACAGCACATCCATGAAAATCAATGTTTTTAAAGAAAAAAATTAGTTTTAAGTTCCCAGGGAACAGGGCTATGTCATCCACAAATCGCTTGCTATCAAGAACACGGAAATCTATGCCTATCAAAATGTTCTAATAGGAGAGCTTATCTATGTTCACATTTGCTTCTACAAGCTATTCTTAGGTCATGGAATATTGTTTTATTTGTTACCAAAGAGGACATAAACCAAAAACTTCAAAGAAGTCCCTATGTGAATAATCTGCTGGTTTCAGTTCAGCAGTGAGACCTACCAGGTAGCAGTGGTAGGTGGCAAGTGAACCTTTACAGATAAGTACCTTTTCATTTGCGTGTGCCTCTGCTGAATGAAATTGGCGCCAGGGTGAACTTCAGGACCGTTCCGTACAAGTTTCCTCATAAAATTTAGGTTAGCTTTGTTCACCTGCAGCATAAAAGGTATCAGTTAGAAACAAGCAAAACATTTTACTGCCACTTGCTATTCCTTGGGTTTGTACTTTGGGATTTTTTGGTTCAACTTCCATTTCTATACTGGTTGCCCCCCCCATATTTTAAACTCCTGAAGGGACACGAAAAGAAGAAAAATACAAGCCAATTTTGACCTTATGGAGGAAAGACTATTGACTGAATTGGAATGAATAACTTGCTGGCCAAATTCACAAATAGAGGGAAGCTTCAGAAGCTTTCTAAAATGCTGAGATCTATGTTAAATGCGAACACAGTTTCCGTTAGCAAAGCTGACTCAACCTCATTGTACAGCTGGTCTGTTTTATGCTACACAATCAAAGCAATGAGAAAACAAAGTGCAGACAGGATCACAGATAGATTAAAATGCAGAAGACATAATTTATTAGGAACAAAGTATAAAATCACAGACACACTGTAACGTGAAGCCATACAAAATTTCTAACAGATTGGACAAAACCGACTTAGTTGTTTTTCCATGATTGTCCCTTCATGCCTCCCTCCTTATAGTCTGCAACAATCATCCCCTCTGCCTTGCTCTGTGAAACAAATCAGCTTTACAATGGACAATGAATCTATGCCTGTATGACCTTCTGGTGCTAAAGGCACTGAGCACCTGAAGCTACATGACATTCTTTCCCAGTACACACTCTATTGATTCCCTTTCTCTCCAGTAATTTGAATTGCACAATGAACCATGTAGGTATCTGGAGAAACATGCATGAAAAGAATTTCAGTTTTACACTTACTTTTTCAGGGAATGTTAAAATTTTGGCAACGTGAACAGGCACAGCCACTTCGTCTATTCGTAAGTTGGGGTCAGGGGAAATGACAGTTCTGCCTGAGAAGTCCACTCGCTTTCCAGACAGATTGCCTCTAAACCGACCTAACAAAGCAAATTAAAGCTAGTTGGGGCAAGTTACACTGTACAAAATGACATTTGGGACAACAAAGTGTTAATACAGCATAGTAGGCACATCATATAGGGAAACACTGCTAGTTTGATCTGCCAACACTGCTGTGACCATCATGCAGTGGAAAAGGTTTTGGCTTAAAAAAAAAAAAAAAAAAAAAAAAGCTTTTGGGAGGTGGAAAAGGAATAGTTTCAATATACCTTGCTTCCCTTTCAGTCTTTGAACAAAACCTCGGGTCCATTTCTTGGGTGCCATGTTAAGAGGAATTCCAGAAAGCTCACTGTTAATGTACAGGGCACACTGTAGCTGTAGGAAGTCCCAGTCTTCCATTATCATCTGTGTTTTGGCTCCCGATATCCTATGCTAAACAAGACAGTTACCCATTTCAGAAAACAAATGTAGCGACACACAAAATTGGCATTGAATACATTTTTCAGAAAGATTTGCACCACCTTAAGCTGCAAAGGCAACGAGACATTGGTACCCTCACCATAAGTAACAATGGGCCACATTCTGTTCATGCATAAGGTTGCATGGATGTAACAGAACAGAACCCGGCAAAACACATTTTCCTTCTGGCAAGGCCAGCTTCTGATTAATGACAAACTAAAGGATTTGTGCCTGTTTGATTATCTGACCATTTTAATACTTTGAATGTGTAATGCAAACAGCATGCTGTGGAAACACATTACAATTCATTAAACATGACTAATTTAGCAGAGAGGTCGCATACAAAATTACACTGTATTTAGCACTCTTCTAGATGAAGATCATCGTTCAAAGTTTCACTCCTGCATTTCTGTAGCATGAATTAAGACAAAAACAACAGGTTAAGCCAGTGCTAATTTCTCTACTTCCCAGGGAAGAGCACACATGCTCTAGAGCAGTGTTTCTCAACCTTTTTTTGCTCATGGCCCCCTTCTGAGCCTCATTCATCATACGCCTGGCAGTAAAGTTTGGGTGGCCCCCTCAGAAACTTACTGTGGCCCGCTAATGTTCCGTTTTTTTCCATGTGGCCCCCTAGAAGTAAGGCGTGCCCCCCTGGGGAGCCATATGGCCCACGTTAAAAACCACTGCTATAGAGCACCATTTCCCATGGTGGGAGAAAAATAGGACATACAAAGGGCTAGTTTCTGGGGGACGTATGGTAAACAAGTCTCTCCAATTGCATTGAGAATTAAATTGTTCTCAGATTTACGTTTTTGTTTAAAAACCATTCTAGCTGTAATGATTTCAATACAACCTTGAAAGCATGACTTGAATACAACCAATGTCTGAGTTTGCAGAGAGTGGAAACAATAGCTCTGAACTGTGAAGTGCCCCTTTTATTTCAATGGGTACTGACTGTGCAGTTTCCTTGACAGGTTTCATTTCACTGGGCTAAATCACATTTCTATTTATCTTAAACCCGGGCCTAATCAATTTAAACTAATCCAAGTAAATCTGGTTTAATCCAAAAAGAAATCAGGTAATATTTTGCAGCAGTTTAAAAAAAATTAAATTGGTGAAATTCTACAAGCCCAGTAAGCTGTTCATATTGGGTAGGATTTTAAGACCACCTGGAAGAGTATAAAGAGAGATGAGAGGGAGACATGAGCCTCTCTCATCTGGGAAGAACTGGTTTGGAGTCAAAAGAATACTGCAGTGCTGCCCAATTCACAACAGACCTTCCAGCAAAGTGACAGACTTCACTAGCTCTAGCATCCCTTTCAGTCCTTGATGAAAGAAGAATGGTAACAGATCTGAATTCTTACGAATGAGTGATAGGGTAGAGTAAGAGGGAAAAGACAGATGCCTATAAACATAAAAAGAGAAGTTGGAAGAGCCTTCTGGCAAAGAGACACAGAGGGATATAAAATAAGAAACGAGACGTGTGTGGGAATTTCTGGGCTTATGAATCTTAATTATATCCTTGTGCTACCGTCAAGCACAAAAGACATCCCAAAACATGAGAAATGTAGTGTAATGTGCACTGAAACTGAAAAATACTTAAGAACAATAATTAGTCTAGTCCATGTTTAGCAGGTCTCTAACATAGTGGTCTGACACCAAGAGCCAAATAGACAGCGCCATCCGAGTCCAGCATTCCTATGCCATTTTGCATAGGACCAGATACCACAGCTGTCTCTTACACTGAAGTCAGTGCAACATTAGGCCCAGCAGCAACAAGTAAAATCAATTCCATCCCTCCTCCCAAGTCGAATACATTGTTTTATTTACTAGCAGATGTACCTGGCATTGCTTGGGTCTTTAAGCGAAGTAATGGGTTTTGGGGTTTGTTTGGAAAATATACGTGCTTTATTTAAACAAGTGTATTTTTCAATAGTGAAGGGAAAAGAGTTTGTATTAATTAAAGAAGGAAGGTGATTCAAACAGACAGAGCTTGTTTGCAGACAGTATTTGCAGCTCTTCTTTTTCTACAATAAAAAGAAGGTGGGGTGCAGGAGTGTGGGCAGAAGGTGGGGGGGGTGCTGAAGTCCGGGCAGGAGGTGGGAGGCCAGAGGAGCTTACCGGGGCCACATGTGGCGGCAAGGGTGGTTCTGATCTGGCAGAAGCTCCTCCAGGGGAGCCAAGGGTGCAGTCCCCAGCCACTGGCTTCTCCAGGGGGCCAGGGCTGCACTCTCCGGCAGGTGGCTCACCTCGATCTCCAGCTTGTTCGGAGCGGGGGGAGCAGGACTGCGTGGGCCAGCCCCAGCCTCCAGCTGCTCTTCCCCTACTCCCTGCTGTGCAGCTGGTCTCAGGGGGTAGGGCCCAGCCCCAGCCCACCCACCCCAGCCTCCAGACTGTCTGGGGACAGGGGGCTTGGAGACTGGCCCTGGTCTCCAGCTGTGCCCCCTACGCTGAAGCTGGTCTGGGCCTCATGGAGGGAGAGGGGGAGTTCCTGGGCTCTCTTTGTGGGGAGAGGAGGGAATCACCTGGATGGGGTCTGGCTTCCATTGCCTGGCCCTGGAGGTGGTCCTGAAGTGGGGCCACAGTACGTGGGCCGAGGGGGACTTCCCCCCTCCGTCCAGCACTGTTTGGAGCAGGGGGACCACTTACCAGTGGCCTGCCAAGTGAAGCCCTGTCCCCAGCTGGACACTCTCCTGCTGGTGCAGCTGCCTCCAATCATCACTCTGCAGTATAAAAACTGTTTCCAGTAGTCACTCTGCAGTATCGCTGTCCTTCTGATCAGCACCCTCCTTTTCCATGTTATAGAAAACAATCCCTTTCCAGGCACTTTCCATTTTCCTAGCACAATCAAACCCTGACCTTGCTTTAAGTTTGGATAAGAGGAAGCAGCACACCAAATTTGGTCGTCTTGACTCTTTCCATTTGCTCAAGAATGTCTCCTAAACGGTCTTGTAGACAGACACTCACAGATTCACAATCTCTGAAATACATATAGATTTTTGAAAAGCAGCAGCAGCTTCAGGCAGGCAGAGTGGCTCACCTTTTTGATTACATCATTGAGGAAAATTATCTCTGTAAGCTTCATTGTCAAGTCATCTTCATTGGTGCCAGATTTCAAGTCACTCACAACAGAGGGTCTGATGCACAATGGAGGTACCAGCAGTCGTGTCAGGATCAAATCGGAAGGCTTTCCTGCTTCTGGGTTCATCAGAAGCAGAGGGATATCTTCTGCTGGGATTCTTTTAAAGAGGTTTAATACCACTAAAGGAGTCAAGTTCTCCTGCAAAATTCAATGAAAACAGTTATAACAACCTCCAAGGGTGTAACAGCTCACTTTTGGCTATACAGGCAACCCCTGACTTAAGACCACTCGACTTACGAGCCTCCGCATTTATGATGGCATATGACGCAGACTCCATGCGTCAGCGGCAGTACCGGCCAGCAGCGGGTGGCGTTTGAACTGGCACCCCGCCAGGCCGGTGCCTTGCCCCGGGTCCCAATCAGTGCTGCTGCAGGCCTGGGACATTTGTGCCGCCTGTCCTTAGCGACCGCCCTGCTCCACCCCAGCATGGCCTCTCAAGCCCAGTATGCTGGGGACTTCAATTCCCAGGAGTCAAAGTGGGCGGCTGTTTCTCCCGCCGCGTGGCCTCATGGGAATCGCAGCGTGTGGGGCTGGGAGCTGTGGCTGGCTCTGTTACAGCAGTGCCCCGCCTGGTTGTATTTTTAGGGTATGAAATGGGTTTCCAGGAATGGAACCGCCATTTATAACATTGCTCCTACGGGAAATAAGAGTTCAACTTACTATGGCTTGACTTACGATGGTTCTCCAGGAACCAATTAGGTTGTAAGTATGGGGTTCGCCTGTATCTTACTAATGTTTATTTCACTTGTCACTCGTCTACTAATTGTACAAGTGAAAAAAACCATTTAAAAAAACAAAAGCATACGTAGAGGAAGACTTTCTGAAGGCAAACAAAACCAAATTTCAGCGGTCCCAGCAACTATGGCTTGTTGATTCTTTCCCTTAAGCTTCTCCTCTTGCACTAGGTTTCTGTCTATACAGATTAATTGTTACAGAAGTCTGCTTTCTACAGCAATATGAGCATTTCTTAATTACAGTAAACTTCCAATAATCCGGCACCTTTAGGACCCGAGGGGTGCTGGATTATCAGATATGCCGGACTATCAGAAGGGGGGGCGCTATGAGGGGTCTGCGGTGGGGTGGGGGGGATGCCACCCCAGACCCCTCATAGCCCCCCCTTCCGATAGTCCGGCTCTGCCCCAGGCATCCCGATTCAGCCGCTGCTGGTCAGTTTCAGCAGCAGCTGAATCGGGACGCCTGCGGCAGAGCAGCTGGGGTGCTGCCGGGTTGGTCCGGTAGCACCGCCCCTCAGCGCTGTGGGACCAACCCGGCAGCACCCCACCTGCTCTGCCCCCGGCTTCCCGATTCAGCTGCTGGTCAGTTTAGCAGCGGCTGAATCGGGAAGCGGCGCAGAGCAGCTCCAATTGCCCGGCTGCCCGGAGCACTTCCAGGTTCCCGATTGTGCCGGACCATCAGGAGTGCCGGAGCATTGGATGCCGGACCAATGGAGTTTTACTGTACTTGCCAAAGCAATGCAGTCAGCTTGCAACATACCTGCAGTAATGTGTAATTACCACCCATTTTAATAACTAGAGTTCACATGGATTACAGCACTATATTCTTTCATTATGTTTAGCAATTTGTTTTTAAAAAAATGTTAAGTATTTTTCCTGAAGGAAGACTATATTGCTAACATATTTCAGATTAATCAATTAACACAAAGCTTACAAGCAGTGCCCGTCTTTTGTAAAGTTGATTTATTATCACTGAAGGGAGACGCTTACATTCTGCATCACAATGTCTTCTACTTGCATTTTCCAAATATCTCTACCGAGAACTGACTGACCAGTTAAGACCCCAGGGGAAAACCCCATACAATGCCAACCAGAGCAAAGCCACAAAAACTATATATTCCTGTACAGGTTGAACCTCTGTGGTCCAGGACTCTCTAGTCCGGCAACATCTGTGGACACTAGTGCCCAGCCTATGAAGAGCATCAAAATGGGGCAGCAGAGGCTGCACCTGGCAGGGCAGGGAAACCAGTGGGGCCACTGGGAGTTGTGGTGGGGGCTGGCTGCAGCTTGTGGGGCCAGAAGGCTAGAAAGAGGAGGCTGGAGAGAGGAGCCTAGTGGGGAGACTGGCGCCCCCTGAATCCCAGACCTCTCCTGGTCCAGCAAACTTCCTTGTCAAGGACCAGTCAGGTCCCAAGGCTGCCAGACCAGGGGAGATCCAATCTGTATTATACTTTGGTCATTTCCTCCCACCCAGTTGTCAGCTCTTCCAATCACAGGTAGGGTTTATGAGTATTATAAATATTCAAGACAGTTACTCAAGGAAACTGTCTCCAGGAGCCTAAATTTATTGTCCCCTTGCCATCACCATGATTTCCTCACTAAGATTTGTTCACTGACAGCCACTGATTAGAGCATCCCTGTCCTTTGAATGCAGAAAACTGTGTACCACAATAACCTGACTAGGTAAAGATGCTGCTCCTTGCAGAAACCATTAATACCTCCCTCACCCAGGTATAATAACTTGTTCCGATTCTCCTCTCCATGTATTTCAAGGCTAGACCAGCACCAGTCCTTTACCCTCTATACAAAATACTTCAGCTCATCATTCAGCAATGTATGCATCAAAATTAGCAGAATTCAAGCACTGGCAGATACACTCATTTACCTGAGCTCTCCCCAGCAAGGATTCCACTTCTTTGTTGTGTTCTATGGCAGTTTCAAAGGACTGAAGGAAACTGGATACTATTGGATCCACCACTTTCTTATTGGTCTTGTACTTCTCATGGATTATCTTCAATAAGCCACACTTCTTTACAGTACCTGCAAGATCATTTTTGTTAAGAAAAAAAAAAAAAAAAAAAAATCAACTTTTGAGCTCTTCTAAATTTTTAAAAAAATAATTTCCCCATAAACACAGCATTAGGGAGAAGGCACTGGCACTGGTGACCTTTAGATACCAAGTTACTCTATTCATAGAAAGAGGAGCTGCAGCTATGAGTTTACCAATGTTGCCTCATCAGTGGATCTCAGCTTCACTTGGACTACTTCTGAGGATGAAATGGTGGCTCACTCTGTGTGTCCATTCCACCTCTCCTCAACAGCGGTAGGGATTTTTGCAACATACATGCTCTTGCACTAGGAACTGGACCCAAAGTGCAAAAACTTGTTTCACTCACAAGTCATTCAGAGAGTAGCTTTTGCTCTTTACCAACCTAGAATGGATTTGAGCCAGTGGCCTAATGGTGTAGGACATTATAACCATTTCTGTTTGAGACAGTTAATCCTCTCAAACTGTGCTGTTCTACTGTACTCGTTAAGAAAGAGGACCAACTGATTTGGAAAACAAAACAAAGCCACAACTAAAAACTGACAAATCAGTTGCATGCTGCGTAGCTGGAATAAGTTCAAAGAACCAGAAATCTCCCAAAGAACAAATTTCCACTTCTGACACATGTGAGCATTTGACTCCAGAAGGGACACTACATTAACCCATTTCCCCCACCACTTCAATTAACCTCTCCATAGCTTCACAACACAGATGAGGCAGTTTTTCCTGTGTGTTTTTTTAAGTGCATGGCTTTTTTGCACATCCACATTAGATTGAGATTCTAATTTGATGAGCATTTCACCTTCTCACAATCTGTTTCTGTGTATGTGTAAAAAGAAACTGGAGGTTCTGCAAGATGAATAGCAGTGTGTTATATCTCCGGATGACAAAATACAATGAAAATTTTTTTTAAAAAGATTACCTCAAATGTTTGTGTTTTTTTAAGGACATATACAGCTTCAAAAATAATAACAAACAACAAATATTGACTTGTATATGAAACCTCACATATACACTAGGGATGTAAAATCCTGTTTAACTGGGTAACTGTTTAAACATACTGTTTAACCGGTTAAACGATGGGGGGTGGACAGGCGCTCCAGCCCGGCTAGAGCACCCCCCTGCCTGCTGCTGGGCTGGAATGCACCACATACACACATGCTGGACCCAGGCAGCTCAGCCAGAGCAAGTGGGACTGCACCAGCCAGGACACCGGAGGAGATCCTGCCTTCCGTGGTGGAGCAACCCCTGCCTGTGGGACACCTGGTCCTACCACTGAAAGGGGCTGGGGTGGAGCAGCCCCTGTCCACAGTAGGGATATTAAATAGTGGTTAGGAAGCTAATCTAGTAGTCAATGGAATTTCCATTGACTATTTGATTAGTCGATAAGGGGGTTTGCTATAGCTCTGCTTTATAAATGCAATAAGAAGTGCCATGACTGGCTCTGGCTCCTGCCCCCCGCCCAGCCTCTGCTGCTTCCGATACAGAGGCAGCAAGGGGGGGAAGTGACTAGTCAAGCAGTGACTCGACTACCCGATAAGCCTAGGCTTATCAGGTAGTTGACTAGTCGCTTACATCCCTAGTCCACAATGGGCCCTCTGCAGCGCTGAAGCAGTCTCCTGCCCATGGCAAGCGGGGGGCTGCTCCACCCCAACCAGTTAAACCTTCACAGCCCTAATATACACATATGAAACCAGAAAGCGGCTTGATGTTTTTGAAGTGTTGCGTAAGTGTTCATTAACCATCAGAACACCCTTGAAGCAAGTATCTTCTTTTAGACGTGGGAAAATGGAGTTTAGAGTTTCAGTACAATTTCAGGAACTGATTTTTACTTGCACACGTAAATACTGCTAAAATGAGGGACCACCGATAATATTAAATCAGATAGTGCATAAACTATGGCAAAAATCAAATACTTTATGCTGCTGGAAAGCAAAACATTTTAATTTTTCCAATACCACAATGTATTCATTTCTACCCTGGAAAGCTTGAAGAGAAAGCTTATTGAAACAAAATCACATACTTGCTCCCTCCCTTCCCATGTTATTTCCAAAACAACTTTTAAAAAACTTGGTTTTAGCAGGTTTTCAGAGAGCATGTCATCTGCAAGCTTGATCTGGAGACATAGCTTTTAACTGATGTACAGAACTCCTCTCTAATTTTAGACACTCATGAAATATTAGCTTTTAAAAAGCATACTGAAAGTGAAGGGAAATAAAAAGAAAAAAGCTAGTCAAAAAGACAAGATTTTAACGTCTCAGTCACCACAGATGGTAACACATTCACAAACATCATGAGTGCATTCAGGACCAGAACACAAAATTAAATGCATGCTTTTAAAAATGATCAAATCAGCAATAATTATTTGTTAAATTTCTGCAGGAAACCATCAACAGGATCTTCACAATGATGATGAAGCAAAATTATGAATAGTAGGGTCTTCAGTTAGGTCAAATGTAGGACTATTAATCCTCATATCTGAAAGACTAACATCGCTCTCATGTAGAATCAGGCCACTCCTTGTAGCACAGCTTTGAATAACGGTCCAATACTCGAGGAGTTTTTATGTCTATGTTTAAGTATCAACTAGGCTACGTCTAGACTGCAAGCCTCTTTCAAAAAAGGCTTTTTCGAAATATACTTTTGAAAAAGCCTCTTTCGAAAAAGAGCGTCTAGACTACAACCAGTACTTTCGAAAAAGCAAGCTGCTTTTTCGAAAGACAGCATCCAGGCAGTCTGGATGCTCTTTCAAAAAAAGCACAGTTTGCATTACATAGCGCCTTTTTTCGAAAGAGCACTTTCGAAAAACGGTGTTCTTCCTCATAAAACAAGGTTTTCCGCTGTCGAAAAAACTGCCATGTTCTTTCGATTTACTTTCGAAAGAATGCGGAAGCAGTCTAGATGGAGGGGAAGTTGTTTTGAAAAAAGGCCACTTTTTTTGAAAAAACCCTCTAATCTAGACACACCCTACAGGTCACTCTCAGAAAAAGACATCACAGAACAGACACTGGTTGGTCTAATATGACAGTTCCTAAATTGCTGAGTATTAAGTTTAAGCAATCCCATCACTTGACATTAAGGAATACCATTTGGGTGGTCCTTTAAGACCTAGAAAGAACACTGATAATTGCTGAACAATGAGAAGACAACATAACATTCTGATGCTCTTCACAGGCTGGGCACTAGGGATGTAATAGTGTAATTAATTAACCGATTAACTGACAAGCAAAACCTTATAGGTTAATGCTATAGACGACATGTATTTTGCCCTCCCCTGCCCCCACCAGTAAATTTTTTTAGCAAACTGGCCAGCAGCCTAATACCGTGACTGTGACTCTGTATTTAAAGTGTATTAGGAGCCAGGCATACAGGCAGTCTGTCTCAGCTCCAGCTCATACTGGGTCCGGGAGCTCAGACCCACCCTGCGCTGCTGCCTCCTGTATGAGAAGCAGCAGGGCAGGGTGACAGGCATCAGTCCGCGAGGGGAGCTGGTTTTTAAACTGGCTACCCTCGCAGACCAACTCCCGCCTGGCACCCCATACACCTGCCTCTTATACGGAGGCAGCAATGCGGAATGGCAGGATTCTCCTCAGGAGTGGGGCTGAAGCACACTGGCTGCCGGCCCCACCCTGGGGACTATAGAATAGTCGAGTAGTTGATAAGAATGCATGAGGTTAATTGACCATTCAATTAACTGATATTTAACATCCCGACTGGGCGCTAGTGTCCACACTCACCATTGAAAGCGCTACAGTAAGGGCAGGTGCTTTTCTTTCTGCACTTCTCTGAGACTTTCTTTTTCAATCCTCGTTTTTGTAGGTAGGTCAGACCAGGCCTCTTCAGATAATCCAAAAACTGTTTCCTCTCCTCAAAGGACAACAGGATACGACAACACGTCTTGCAGATCATCTTAAATGTAAACAACTGATTAACCCTCACTCTTCGTTAAAGAGAAATAAATATGTGATTAAGGACAAATTATAATGATGGGCACCACGGTTCTTCTCAAACAGTTATGAATGCAGTTTTATGGAGGAAATGCCATAGCCTTAGCAGGGAAACCCAATTAGTTCACAGGACACAGCCCAACAGACTGGAGCAATTGGGAAATCTGTGGCCAATAGGACAAAACCTTACAATTAAGTAAAGTTCAGGAACTTATATGTCCACACAAAGAGACATAACTTTTATTGGCATCACTTAAGAGACAAACTTTGAAGAAATGTTGCAGCTTGGAAAGAGGTTACTCTATAAACATTGCAAATCAGGTACTTAAGACAATTGAGGATTCTATCAAAGGGGAACGCTTATGTAAAACATAAAGACATCAATACTGAACAAAGTGTTCTGAAACAAACAAACACAAAAAACCCAGCACCATCTTTTTCATGGTTCCCAAAGGGATAATTCAAACGAAGTGAAATCTCATCTTCTCTAACATCTCCCCTTCCTTCTTAGACTAGGTATAATAATTGCTGCCTGGGAAATTAAGGGAAATTATTTTACCTGTAAGATGCCTATGACAGCTTTAAAGTACCCAACATGGAAACATGGCAGCTCCAAGTCAATGTAGCCATAATGCCCCAAACACTCGGCTAGATTCTTTCCACAGGTTTCACATGGACGGTCCTTTTCACTGGTACCCTTTTAAAAAGATACACGCAGAAACATTATAGCTGCAACTATCAAATTGGGGAGACAAAAGAAGCTACCACAGCTGTTTTAAAATTAGTTAACATTCCTGGGAGCAGTGCACTGTACACTCACATGAAAGGGAGTCAGATCATTTTAACTCTGAACTCTTGCTGTCAATCAGCAAGAGCTAAGAACACACTGAAAGCATCATACACAATAGCCAATCCTTACAGAAACAGAGCATCTTGCACTGCTCCTACTGATGCAAGTAGTGTTAACTCATCCAGTCTTATTCATCTGGAAAGACTAGGATAGTGACAAGGCACTAAAAGTATGCCCACACTACAGATGACATGATTTGCAGCTTGTGTAGATGTACCCACACTAGTTTCAACGTAGCTAGCTCAGTAACAGCAGTTAGGATGCACCAGCAAGGGTTTCAGTGCAGATTGCACAACCCCACCTCATCCCCCTGAGTGCATACTAGCAATGACAACACATGTTAAAACCCACGATGTTATCTACACAAGCTGCAAATAAGTCCTCCAGATACAAGGCAGAGACACCCATAGAGGGTGCATATGTTGTGGTCATGTGAAAAGCACAGGGAGTAATTTGTATCCAGCTTCGAAAGTGAGTCTAACTGATCTCTCCAACAGTGTAAAATGCCTGACGGCAGAAATCACATTCCAATTCAAGAGTAGCATGTATCAAAAGACACTACTGTAATAGGCAATTTTAGCAAAAGAGCCAAGGAAACATAACTACCTTCTTCCTCTCAGCTCATGTAGTTTAAGGGGAAGTTTGCGTAGGCACCACCTGTTCTATGGCTATATAGTGGAATTCAGTTTTCAGTTCAGTACTATTCATAAACATTAAAAATATTTCCGTTAAAAAAAAACAAACAAACTAGGAAGTAGCAATGATCCTTACCATACGGTGGTCCAGTACTCCATACAGCAGCGGAGAGTGGTGGTTGTCCTGACTGTACAAATTCTTGCTAACCACCTGAATATGAGCCTGTTGACGCATCTCTTCTGGAGATTTCATCCCAAAGCAGATGTGGCTTCTAGAACAGGAAAAAGCACAAAACTTGATTTTAAAAAGATATGCAAGAAGCTAATCTGAGTTACAATAAAGACAAAGCAAAATTATACTTCCATATCGGGGGAGCGGGGGTGTGAGGAAGGGATCATGATTCTATGTATTTTTACTTTACAGTGGTCCCCAAATTGTGGGGCACTCCAAGGAGAATGGCAGAGCCCAAGCCAGCCCTCACAGCCAGCAGGAAAGGAGAGCCATCCAGACCTACTCTGCCCCCAGCTCGGCTTCTCCCCAGCTTCATGCTTAAATTTGACACTTTACGCCGGGGTCTTAACAAAGACCCTAATTACCTTACCCATTACAAAGATTGCTTCCCCAATTATCACCTCTAATATCATTAGCTCACAGACATTTACCCCCTTATTCCCCCTCTATTCTGAAATTTGATTTGTCCTTTCTATATGTGTTCACTTTTTTTGATTGTATCCCTTTGGTATATATGGTCGTGCCTATTTTCTTCCACAATTTGATCTGAGGAAGTGGGTCTGGCCCACGAAAGCTCATCACCTAATAAACCATCTTGTTAGTCTTTAAAGTGCTACATAGTCCTGTCTTTTGTTCCCCAGCTCCAGGCCCTCCAATAGAAGTGCCAACCCTGGCTCTGGACTGCAGCTCTGGGGAGTGTGTGTGGAGGGGGGGGGGGGAGGATTCCATTATGTGTAAAGGGGGGGGCACAACAGAAAGAGTTGAGGGACCACTGCTGTGGAGTGTGTCACATGGACGGGCGCGGCGCACAGAGAGCCAAGAGCCTTGTCTCAGCAATATTCGTGCAAAGCAATTAGCAAGTCCAGATGAGGTTAGCCTGCAGGAAACGTGGGCTAGCTACCCCCAGCCAGTATCCCCTTAGGGGCACAGCCCCCCTCCCGGGGTCTGACCCCATCCCTCCCCCCCGCCTGGGGCTGAACCTCCCCGCCTGGGGCTGAACCTCCTCCACCCAGCCTCCCCTCAAGGGGCACAGCCCTCCTGGGTCTGACCCCCAGCACAGGTGCGCCGGGCTGACCCCCCCCCCTCACATTTTCTTGGCCACGTCGGTCTCGCGGAACTGCTCCTTCACCATGATGGCGGCGGGCGCGGGGCGCTGCCCTCACGGAGGCGCGGGGGGGGGGGGAAGGGGAAGCTGAGGAGCCGGGAGCCGCGCGCCCCGCCGCACTGCAGCGATGCAGCCCCCGGCCGCCGGCCTCGCGTCCTCCTCGCTCCGCCCACCGCCGCCAACGCGAGGCGGCGCCGGCGCAGGCCCACAGGGGAAGCGCAGCGCGGCGGCCGCCCCCGACAGCGACACCTGGTGGCCAGAAGGGGCAGGCCCGCCCAGGCTGTTGCCGCCGAGGCTCCCCCGATCTGGTCCAGAGCCCGCAGCGTCCTCGCTTCAACCCCTGGTGCAGCCCCAGGACAGTCCAAAGCACCCGGCAGTGCAGACCCCGGGATAGCCCCCAGCGGCCCATCCTGCACCCCCACGGATAATCCCAGCAGACCCCCCTAGCTCCCGGGATAACCCCAACACTCCCCGGATATAAATCCCAGCACCGCGTCCAGCGCGTCCGCCAGCACAACCTCCCAACACCGTCAGCGCGCCATAGAATCCTAGGGCTGGAAGAGACCTCAGGGGTCATCGAGTCCAGCCCCCTGCCCCAAGCAGGACCAACCCCAACTAAATCGTCCCAGCCAGGGCTTTGTCAAACTGGGATTTACAAACCTCTAGGGATGGAGATGCCACCCCGCTCCCTAGGTGACCCATTCCAGTACTTCACCACCCTCCTAGAGAAATAGTTTTTCCTAATATCCAACCTAGACCTCCCTCACTGCAACTTGAGACCATTGCTCCTCCTTCTGCCATCTGTCACCACTGAGAACAGCCTTTCTCCATCCTCTTTGGAACCTCCCTTCAGGAAGTTGAAGGCTGCTATCAAATCCGCTCCCCCCCCCCCACTCTTCTGCAGCCTAAATAAACCCACATCCCTCAGCCTCTCTTCATAGGTCATGTGCTCCAGCCCCCTAATAACTTCCCCCAATAACTCCACATCTTCCTCCAGTGCAGTCACCCAGAATAACCCCCATCTAGTGCACTCTGTCCAAATTACCTCTATACTGCATCTCCCTAATGCAGTCTCATAATCCCCCTCCTCCATCCCAATTCACACACTTCTTCATTGCTCTGAGAAAGTCAGTGGTGTTAAAATACCAGTGGTTCACCTACACCATTATATTGAATGACTAAGGAGGTTAAGATGTTGTCACGCATGTTTCTAGTGAAAGTTATGGACAGGTCATGGGCAATAAGGGAAAATTGATGTGGCAAGGGGACTCTGCAGCACTGTGTGCTGAGGTCATGGATTCGTGACTTCTGCTAACAAAGGGACATTTTAAAATAGCTTACCCTTGTTTAGACAGTGCTCACTGTTATTCAATGAAATAATTTTTCTACACTAATTAGTATTTAACTGAGTAAAGAAATGCAGGCTGTGCAAAAGTTAGATATTTAAGATCAGATTGTATTTTGTGTCCTTCAGAGAAAAGACAATACTGCAAGTTTACATCACCTATATCATTGTACTTGACAATCTTTTTGCTGTGTGTATACAGTGCCTTGCACAATGGTCCAGGAAAGGAGCTTGTTAGTGCTATCATTATACAATTAAATAAAAAATAAAAAATATTTTAATGGGGAATGAATAATTACGAAGGCAGCCATGGAAATTCCTAGAATTTCCTGCTTATAGTAATCACCAGTGCATCCAACAAAAATGAAGAAATGATCAAATTTCTGCTCAAATGCTCACCAATGAAAAATGTAAAATGGCCATAGAAATGGTGTCCCTGGTCTCTGTTTGTCAGAGGCTGGAGATGGATGGCACAAGACAAATCGCTTGATCATTGTCTTCGGTCCACCCCCTCTGGGGCACCTGGTCTTGGCCACTGTCGGCAGACAGGCTACTGGGCTAGATGGACCTTTGGTCTGACCCAGTACGGCCATTCTTATATTCTTATGCCATCTTACATTTAAATTATCATTAAAATTTAGAAAGCTCCTCAATAAGCCATTTGGAGCAGTTTGCAGCTTATGCAGGAGACACAATCAGAAAGGCTAAATATTAATATTTTAAAAATAAAATCTTAACATCTACAGAATTTGGGACATTAACCTACAACACCAAACATTTGTCAGCAACAGATCTCCTTGAATCATTATAGAAAACAGTTTGACTTCAACCATTTCCTGCACCATAACAGACAGTGATTTCAGTACCATGTGGGGAAGATGGAAACAGTGCAAACCCTTCTGTTTCTGAAGACCAGTAGTCCCTGTGGCACCTTAGAGATTAACAAATATATTGGATCATGAGCTTTCATGGGTAAAACCCACTTCTTTGTAGAGTTTTTGAAGAAGACTCTACAGTTCATCGCCTGCAGTAAATTCAACCAATCTCTGTTTCCCAGTGGGGATACTCCATACAGAGCAATGGAAAATGGGCAGAGAACTCTTATCTCTCTGCTCTGGGGTACCCCTACGGTCCACCCCTCCCCCTGCTATTCTCCTGTTGCGCTCTCCCCTGCCAGAGTCCAGTTGAAGCAAGATGCCGCATCCCTGTATTTTCAGTCAGGCGCTGGGCAAGTCGCCTCACTCCTGCACTTTTACTCAGGCTCCGAGCAGGGCGCCCTCGAGTTCGGCTCCGCCCTCCACGAAGCCCCCGCGCGCCGGGATATGATTGGCTGCGGCGGGGGCCTCTTTCTTTTCCTCGCTCCCCTCGGAGAGAACCAGCCGCAGAGATGGTGAGTGTCCGGGACGCGGTCCGCGTCTATCCGTCCTGCATCGTCGCCATCCCGCCGCCTCGGGGCTCGCGGGCTCCCTGGGCTCCCGGGGCCCCCTAGCCGGGGCCCCCAGGCCGGGTATTGCCCAGCCCGGCGGCAGGGCAGTGGTGGGGCCGCTTCCCCCTCCAGACCGGCCTGCAGGCTGGGGAAGGGGGTTCTCCCCGCGCGGCTCGGCTCTCGGCTGTGTGCCGGGTGAGCGCAGCCGGGCCGGCGGGGGCAGGACGTGCCCTGCAGCCCAGCTGTAGCCGATCTTGGGTCCGTGTGTACGCGTTCTCTGCACCGCCCCTGCATGTGCTCTCAGTCCCATTTCGCATCCCGTTGCGACTCTGCCCCAAACCCAGCTCTTCGCAGGAGCTGGGATGAGGAGCAACTGCTGGCCAGGTGTGCTTAGGCAAGTGATGGCTTCCCCTTTGTATCCTAGCACACGAGTTAGTAGTCAGCTCCCTTAACCCCCCCCCCCCCCCACGTTAGGTTTCACACACAACTAGTTTGTTTAGTATTCCTGTGTACTTGCTGGATACACTTACATTTCACGTTTAAGGGTTGTATTTACCTTGTGTAACCCACCCACCTAGGGGTAGTGGCACAGAGACCACTTGTGGAGAGTCTGCTCTACATTCTTAGCTAGCTAAGAGCTGGCTGACTTTTAGCTTATACTGTAGAGTATCATGCGCCAAACTCCACAGGTACCAGGTTTGATTCTACCTGTCCGTGTTACACTTGTGTTATGTTTGAGTTAGTGTGGTATGAAAAATTCTTGCTTCTATGTGTGGGTCAAAGCTGAACTGTTCATGCAACAAACATGATTTGAAAGCATCCCAGTTTCCCATAACCCTGGTTCAGTTTCCCAGTTTTTGACAACAAATACTGGTGGATGTGAAGTGTTTGACAGATGATCTCTGGGTTGCAAACCTGAATTGTTTCTGTAAGTATCGTGACAGCTTTTTCCTCTGTCTGGTTGGTATAGCTCTCCTACCACAGGTTGTGTTGTATTGCAGTAGCATCTTGCCATGAGTTTCAGGCCCAGATTTTAATCAGTTTTGCAGACCACCTGATAGATTATTTGAACTACTCTGTCATTGGGCCATTTTGGTGTAAAAGATCATGGAAGAACTCACATGCATATTAATGGGTTTTCTGAACTGTCTTGTAGAATGACACGGTGACTATCAGAACCAGGAAGTTCATGACAAATAGACTGCTTCAGCGGAAGCAGATGGTAAGAAATATTGTGTGCTGCCTTTGTTTATGCTCGGGTATGTGTGTTTTCTATTTAGTTTAATTTATGTGTGTAATAGTTTTCTTCTATATTTTTACATCCCTAACTTTAACCGATCAGTTACAGGGTTAAACATTTTAGGGGATGTAGCTGTAGGGAGGAAGGGTCATGGCCCCTCACTGCAGGCTCTCCTTGTCTCCCAGATCCGGCTGCTGGCCCTGTCGCTAACCCTGCTCCTGGCCAGTGAGTTTAACCATTTAAGTAAACGGTTAAACCCTACCAATAAAAGTTACAAACTAGGGATGTTAAGCATGAGGTTTAATGGTATGTTTACCAGTTAACTGTTTTTTGCCAGCCAGTTGTGCTGGACTGGAGCGGACCCGGCCAGTGGGGGTACCCTATGGCTGCAGCACTCAAGTTAAAACAGTTAATCATTTAGCTGGTTAACTGTTTTAGCATTCCTAGTAGCCAAGGGCAACAGTATGGAGTGATTTCAGTAATTGGGTATTACATATGAAAACCTCATTCAGCCTTTGGTATATTATTTTTTCAACTACCCATCTAATGGTATGCTAGGAAAAACATGAATGATTCTTTTTCATTGGGTAACAAAAATGCATGTCCACACAGCCCTTTGTTTACGTCCATAGCTGCCTGCTCCACTGGTACTTGATTTAGTCCATTCATGACAGATGAAATACATATGTTCAGGCGTCTTTAACATACATTCATTTCTTTCAGTTTCCAAAAACTAGTTGCCCAACAGGGGGTGAGCTTTAAATCTTTTCTACTTCAGAATAAGAAGTTAATAGGGAGTAATGTTTCATATATGAAACACGGCAGTAAAATGTGCCTGGGTCATTAGTTCATAGTTGTATAGCTAGTGAGTTGATGAGCTTGTCAACCTTCAGTTAGTTTTTCTTGCAAGTCAGATCCCCTGTTTACACCTTTCTCATGGTGCAAGCCAGTTTTATATTTGACTGCGAAAGCTTGTTTTCTGGTTTCACATAGCACATCTATAAGGAATATCGCCTCACTTCAGGATTAGTCATCTGACCATAATCCCAAATTCTTGGTGATGTGATGCAATTTAAATGCAGAGAATGGAGATATGCGTGTTACTGGTTCCTTGTGATTTTAAGTTCTAGTAACGTGACAAATTACAAAACTGTGTGTGTGTGTGTGTGTGTGTGTATGTATATATCTATATCTATATCTATATATAGATATAAAAACATATAAATAAATGCTCTTATTCTGTCTATTGGGTGTCTTAAAATAAATTATTCTAATTTTGCAAAAGCAACAAAGAGTCCTGTAGCACCTTCTAGACTAACAGATGTATTGGAGCGTAAGCTTTCGTGGGCAAAGACCCACTTCGTCAGATGCATGTGACGAAGTGGGTCTTTGCCCACGACAGCTTATGCTCCAATACATCTGTTAGTCTGTAAGGTGCTACAGGACTCCTTGTCGCTTTTGCAGATCCAGACTAACACGGCTACCCCTCTGATATTCTAATTTTGTAATTGTTAGATCAAAAAGACATAGTTAGGTTTGCAACTCTAAATGCTAATTGTTGCTAAAATTTCTCATGCTGACCTCAATTCTAAAGATTGCATTAACTTGTTTTACAGACAGGGTTTCTGTTTGGGAACTCTGCAACAATAACGATGTAAAGTGGTGGGAGAAATGGTGTGCTTTAAGA
Source organism: Rafetus swinhoei (assembly GCA_019425775.1). NCBI lineage: Eukaryota > Metazoa > Chordata > Testudines > Trionychidae > Rafetus > Rafetus swinhoei. The sequence goes on along the minus strand of CM033447.1, from coordinate 65,488,758 downwards.
ATAACCATTTACCCTTGAATTTTTTTGAGCCTCTTTATAGTGAGACATATACCAAATAGGAATTGCTGGCCTCTATTGTTGCTATGATGAGTTAACTGTAGATGCCAACCTGTGGGTAGTGATATTTTCCTTATTATATGTTATAAGACTCTTTAGACATAATCATTATGAATGGAATATGTTTATACCCATGGTGTCCAACCAATTGTGAAGCAGTAGCCACAATCAACCGGCCAAATAGCCACATGTGGCTAGTGTGTTGGACATCATGGGTTTATACCATAGGTGCTGACTCTGGGTGCTTTGGGGCTGGAGCATTTACAGAGAAAAATGTAGCAGGTACTCAGTAGCCAAGCTTCCCCCCCTTTGCGGGAGGGAAGAGGCAGAGTGGGGGCTGGAAGAAGTGGGGTTGGGGCTTTGGAGAAGAGGCAGGGGCAAGGCCAAGGGATCAAGCACCTGCCAAGTTGGTGCCTGTGGTGTATACTGTTTATAAATTGTGGATATTTCTAACTGAGAAAAACTTGCATCTGTAGGTGATTGACGTTCTTCATCCTGGAAAGGCCACAGTTCCCAAAACTGAAATCAGGGAAAAGCTGGCAAAAATGTACAAGACAACCCCAGATGTAATTTTTGTCTTCGGCTTCAGAACCCATTTTGGCGGTGGCAAGACAACAGGCTTCGGCATGATTTATGATTCCCTGGACTATGCAAAGAAGAATGAACCAAAGCACAGACTGGCACGGGTAAATTTCTTGCTCACAGTTTTTACAGTGGCAAGAAGGTGGTTGGTTGTACTAAAGTGCATTTTGTGTGCTTAGTTATGATTTAAAGACATGAAATATTGAAGCTAAGTTCAACTCTTAACTCTAGTTTTTATTGAGATCCAAAGGTGAGCTCTCTAAATAAAAATCCCTTCTCTGTATTCATGAATTTACAGAGGCAAACAAACTTTTTGAAGTAATGGAGATGAAGGAGAATGAAATGATTTTTGATCAGTTGTGGATTTTTAGTATGTTCTTAAATGTACTCAACCGCATTGTCATCACAAAATACAAAGTGAGGCAACTTTAGGTGAGGTTTTAGCTGTTTATGGAACATTGAATTTTTTTTTAGGGGTAAATTAGTCATCATACTTGATTAAAGCTTTTGAAATGTGTAAAATATTTAATGAAGAAGCACTTTATAGATACCTATTGTTTAGTAATTGTGTTCATAATTCTGTTACTACTAGCATGGTTTGTATGAAAAAAAGAAGACTTCAAGAAAACAGCGAAAGGAGCGTAAGAACAGAATGAAGAAAGTCAGGGGCACAGCCAAAGCAACTGTTGGTGCTGGCAAGAAGGTATGATGACATCTGCAGGCTAGAGCACAGATACTGGAGTTTGTTTAGTTGGTAGACAGGTTTCTTCCTCAACACAATAATCTTTCCTTTTCTCTAACTTTTTTTACCTTTCCTACTGGATAATAGAAGGTAACTTATGAGGTCCTGTGTAGCTGTAACTCCTCAGTAGTTTACAGTAGAACCTTGAGTTACGAACACCAAAGTTACAAACTGATCAGTTAACCATGCACTTCATTTGAAACTAGAAGTGTGTAGTCCAGCAGCAGGAGAGACTAAAATGTAAATACAGTACTGTTAAATGTACACTATTAAAAAGGAAAGCAGCATTTTTCCTCTGCAGAGGAAAGTTTCAGAGCTGTAATAAATCAGTGTTCAGTTACAAATCTTTGAACAACTAGAGTTCATATCTTTGAAATGTTCATAACAACCATCATTTCTGAGGTGTTCCTAACTCTTGTGGGTGTGCTGTAGTTTTGCTCAGCTGATTACTGCTCAGTAGGTAGCTTAATGTGAAGGTTTCTTATAGTTAATCTCTGAGTTTGAAACCTTACAGAACTGTACTTTGTTTCAATCAAAGTAACTGACACCTCACTTTAATTACTAGATAACACCAATAATACACAGTGTCTCTCCGGACATGAATTTTGTTTGTTAAATTGCCCCCGCTCCACCATGCTCAAGAACTCAAGCTAGCCTAATGCTGCCACAAAGGAATTTGGAGTTGGGAGCCATGTGTTTGAGGCAGTGCCCTCCACCTTTTGTAGATTGAGAGGAGGGGAGGATGTCTGTCTGGGATTGCTGTTTGCTTCTGCCTGGTTAGTCATAGTTGCCCAACCACTGGTGGGAGCTGTGTCAATCCTTCAGAGGGATGGAAAGCCAGCCCGACAAACAGGTTGGAGGGGACCTTGGAATGTTTTCAAGCAGAATGAAAAACCGTTACAGTGCAGAAATTAAAGTTTAAAGACCGAACAGCATTACTCAAAGGATTTTAGAGGTACAAGATAGGTGAGGCATACTTAAAATCGGTTTTAGAGTTTTTAGCACTGCTCTAGTGGTAAAGGTGGTGGGTAATAGAAAAAGCTGATTTTTTTTCAAGTAAATAGTTTGTAGTTGCTAATGTGCTATAAATAATCAAATAGCCTTTCTGCAATCTTAATAACCTTTACTTTAACTTTTCTTACTTTCTTGGAATTCATCAGAAATGACGTGACTAGCAGGTACTGAATGAGCATGGATATGGTGATGGCTGTATGAATTATGGATCACTTAGACACTTGAGATGTATTTTAATAGAAACACCTTGTGTATTGCTTTGCATGCTTGTGCTCTCACTTGGAACTTGAGTTCATTTCTGCCCTTCAGTATATGGTAATGTGCTACAAATGTTAATACTGCTACAGAAATAAAGGGTGGCTAACAGTAAAACTGGTGCAGAAATGAAATCTGGTTTTCTGTCACTGCTCATCCAAGTTCACCCAATGCATCTTGATAAGCTCACAAAATATTTGTGCATATTACGAAATACCAGTGAATACTGCCTCAACATTATGTATTGAAGTGAAAAGTATTGGCCCAGGTGTGTGGGTTTGTTTTTTTGTTTTGTTTTGTTTAAACAACTCCATATTCAAAATACAACTGCATGTGTTACTTGGGCTTATCAGTAATGCACCATGCTTTTTTGAATATAAGCCATAGTGCCATAAGGGGTGTGCATATGCCATAACCATATACCCATGCAACTATTGTGTGAATAAAATACTTTTTGGCCTCTGGATTCCTGAACTTTTGAAGGTATGAATTGTTATGTAGTTCAAATTCTTTATTAGGTTACTTACTCATTGTAATCAATTTTATGAAATATGCGCTTACTGTCTCTCTATCTTGCGTCAGTTTTCTGATAGTATCAATTCTGACTGAATCCAAGTGCTTGAATCTTGCATTTCGAATGGAGGCTTCATTTGGATGCTTTTTTCTTTTCATTTAAACACTGTAATAAAGAGGAAGCCCTGGCAATATTAACTACATCAGTGAATGCACTTGAATAAGAGTTCTTAGTGGTTTGTAGTTTGATAGCTTGTCTCTTTCACCAATAGCAGGTCCAATAAGAGATTGCCTCACCTGCCTTGTGTGCAAATGTAGTCAATTTCAAGGATGGAATTTAATCTGCAAGTTTAATCAGCGTATTTGATATACGCTCAGTGACTAAGTTTGCTGGCTAAATTCATTCCATACCAACTCTGAAATTCAAACTTTGCCATTTAAACTCATGAGTTTCCAAAAAATAATCGCATACCTCATGATCAGCACAGTCCTTATAATTTATTTCAGGCTAGGTAGGACAAGTATAGGATAATTAGTTTAATGCTACTTTGTTGACAGATGTGTTATCTGCCTGACTAGTTCAGTGATATAGTGTATAACCCTTGAAAGTGAAATAATTGTTCTCATCGATTTTGTTCTATTTGAGGCTGACCAAAGCTTAAAAATTGGCTTGGGACCTTCACTTAGAGCAGTGGTGATCAACCTTATTATACAGGAGGGACATGCAGCCTATTTGGATACATACAAAAACAATTTGTTTAGCCCACGTCAGGTGGTACTTAGGCTTTTGCGCAATACTGTCTAGTTAAAAACCAAGAAATCGGTGCAAGAAATCGGTGCTTAAAATGTGTATCGGGATGGTAGAAAATGTGCATGGGACTGAATGTAAAGAATGCACAACTAGATAAAGATTATGTAAATGTCAAAATACTGATTAATCTGTCTTTAATGTATTGTGTTGAAGCAGGCTTTGGACCTTATGAATTGTTCTTGTGGGCTATAAATACATAGAGGATCTACTTCTGACTAGTTGAACAGCCTAATCCATATGGATTATCTTTTCTAATTTATAAAACACATGGCCAGTATTTATTATTATAGTTGTGTCTCTAGCGGCCAGAATCAGGTCCCCATTTTGCTAGGTTATGAATACACATAACAAACAGCCTCTGCTCTAAAGAATGTAACATCTCAATTAAAGGATCAGTTTGAGGTATACTATGTTACTTGAAATTTATGTAGTTTAAATAGACATTAAAAATCTTTGAAATAAATTTAAGAAAAACTGAAGCACTAGTGGCATTTCTGTATAATTTCTGAGAAGGTTTGTGGATGGAGGAATAACAGGAAAGGCACTGAGTTGAGTAGGAGTAGATGTCCATGCCTTCATTTGGTTACTAAAGTTCTTAGGAACAAAAAGCAGAGCAGTCGCTATAATTGACTGTAACTGGTAAGCTATAAGTAAATTTAGTTACTTGTAGTAATCTTAACTTGTGTGGAAATATGGTTGTTGCTAAATCAGTTGTGACTTTGTATATACTTAACCTTTCCATTTTGAAGATGCATGTCTGAACTGTGTGCTAAGTGTATCTGAAAATGTAAATCCATGTACACATTCAGGCTGTGTCTACATTGGCACCCCTTTCCGGAAAAGGGATGCTAATGAGACACTTCGGAATTGCAAATCCGCGGGGGATTTAAATATCCCCCGCGGCATTTGCATTTACATGGCTGCCGCTTTCAAGTAGGCATAAGAGATCTTCCGGAAAAGGGTTTATTTTCCGCAAGATCGCGTCTAGACTGGCGCTTTTCTCCGGCAAAACCCCGAGCCGGAAAAAAGCGGCAGCCATGTAAATGCAAATGCCGCGGGGGATATTTAAATCCCCCGCGGATTTGCAATTCCGAAGTGTCTCATTAGCATCCCTTTTCCGCAAAGGGGTGCCAATGTAGACACAGCCTCAGTTGCTTTCATTTGCCCTTCCTGTTGTGGACATAGGGTTCATACCACAATGCTTTCTCTAGCTTTTGATGGCTTGAGTTGGCTTGTCTGTGTCTTCATAATACCCATTGTAAAGCGTTGCTAACACTGGGAAATAGTCTAGGGTGTAGACACTGGTGTGGCTGCACAGGAGCAAATTCCTGACCAAGGAAAAGCTGCTATTTTTCACATGTGGAGCTTACCCTTGAAAGTGGGGTGAATTGTATCGGTTATTGTAAACTTTTGGCTCTGGTGCCAATGAGGTGTGACTGGCCAATGAGGGCTGGAGTTTGGGGAGGGCTGTGACTACACTTAAAGTCTCTGCATCATCTGTACTTGCAGTCTTATAGTGGCACTTCTGTGCTGATACAGCTGTGCTGCAGTAAGATGGCTCTCGGAGCTGTTATGCTGAAGAATGTTAAGCAGTTGTGGTGAAATGTGAAATCCATTCAGATAAGAAACAAGTTTTGCTGACATAAGTGCTAATGTGGACATGGCCTTATTCTTGCTTTTAAATGGCGAAGGCACAAAGCAAGTAACTGACAAAGTTTGCTTTTCTCTTTCCATAGCTTGCTTTCACTTTCCCTGGCTTGACTGTTGCACTCACAATAACATCTTTACGTTACTTTTCACAGATTTGAGCTGTATCTCCCTTGCATTGTTGCATGACTATTTTTACCCTTCCGTATTGCACATAAATCTACTGCATCTCTGGGTCCCAAAAAGATACCTTTATAGTAAAATGGCACTAACCGCTCTCCTTGTATCTTATTTAAGTGCTTTTTTACATTCACAGCTTTCATTATATTTTGAGATATTAGCTTGATTTTATTGTAACGTGTAAACTAGTTACCACACAAGCACGTGAATGGCGTAACTGGCTATCTGTGTTTCAGCACTGTTGTATAGTTGTGAAAATGGTTCCCCTGATGTTTGTAATGAATGAAGAGCAGAAGACTCTCGGAAGAAGCCTTATCGGCCTGTCTTTTGGCTATTTTTAAAGCAGTTGGCATTCAGCCATGACATCTCTCCCCTCCCCCCCAAGAAATTGTCACACTCTTTTGCAGCCACTGTCCCATGGAACTCTTCAAGATCCATTTCTCCTATAACAATTTTTGAAATGTCTTTTATGACTTATCCTTTTCTTAAACCTTCTACCCTTCATTTCTATGTTACTTGTATTATTGTTGTCCATGACAGGAGCTGCGTTTGTGTGTGGGTAGTGCTTACTATATCGTTCGCTATTGGCATACAAATGTTAAACATAATTTGGGCTGTGGTGACACAGGTGACAAGTCCTTCATATGTGGCACTCTAGTTGACTGCAGTAGCTCTGAATGTGCAGGACTTGCTTGATCATGGTTTTAAGGCTGCCATAACTTTATTTCGATATGTATAATCCTAGCATGTATGTAGATCCTTGTATTTGCTCTTAAGAGCAGATGCACTCAAGAAACAAAGCATGTAAAAATAGACACTGTAGTTTGTATCTTTGACAAGGTAGACTTTGATTTGCTATACGGGCTCTACGAGGTTAAGAAGGAAAATTGAATTGTTCTCTGGTTCATGCATTGAATTGCCTGGTTTTCATTTGCAGAATATCTTGAAGGTGCAGGCATGTGGGATCCAGAGTGCACCTTTGACTTTCCAGGACCTAGTAGAGCCTACAGTGCTGATAGTTAAAGCAAGCCACTCCTCCCCCATTTTATTTTATTTATTTTAACTGGACTAACTTGTTAGGAAAGTTACCGAAAATAATATGAAAACCAACAGTGCTATTAGCACTCTTGAGAACACATCCACAGCAAACAGGCTGGATTTTCTAGGGTAGTAAGACAGTGTGGGTGTGTTTAAACCATTTACTGATTATTTTCTGTTTGTTTTTTCTTGTTTCAGTGAGCTGACAAATGGAAACAACAGGTAAAAATTCTTAAATGTGTGGCTTTCTGCTATGCTGGTGATATGGCTTTTCTCTAAGAATTCATCTTTAATCAAAGTGTTTTATTGTGCTGTGGCCTTGTGTTCAAAGTCAGCACAAGTAAGTTTTTTACCACAAGATTTTAAATTTTAAAGCGAACACTCAATTTTTGCATATGTTATCTGCCCCTGAGTTCAACTGCCAGTTTTTGTGGGCATCTTTCCCGTGGCATTCCCCTGTGGGAAAGATGCAAGGAAATCATGTGTTTTAGAGTCAACAAAGTGGACTTGCATACTCAGAGTAATGCTGAAAATAGAGATTTCCTTTAATCTCATCATAATAGAAGAATTGTGACTCCTCAAAATTTGTCCTTTAAAATTTCATTAGTAACTAATATAATGGGATGATGCATAATATTTTTACTACTGCTTATGTTGTTAAATATTTATCATTTTAGCTCAGATTACAAGCAGTTTATTTCCCTGATTGAAGTTACGATCATAAAACTGAGACAAAAAGTGTCTCAAATGGAATGATGAGGCTATCAAGCCATCTTCAAATTCTGCTGTTTGTTATAGCTATTATGACTTGGGTCATTATACTGCTTGAATGTTCTTATTTTCTTAGGTAACTGACTAACAAAGCAGTTGCTTCTGATCTTATGGCTTCATAATTGTTCAAAACATTTTTCAAAAGTTGAGTGTCTGAAGCCCTGACCTTTCAGTCCTCTTTCTGCATAGGACTAATTACAGGATAAGAATGTAAATGTAAAATAAGCTGACTACATTCCATTGCAAAGTTAATATTACAGTGCTGGCTTTTTCTCCCCTCTCCCTTTTTTTTTCCTTCCCTTCCCAGAGCCTATATTATCCTGCTAAGGTAACAAGAGAAGATGGTGCTGATCTATCAGAAGCTCATCAAATAAACTATACAAACAGAAATGCTCTTCTTTGGTTTTTTGTTTTTTACAATTTTAAATCTACAATAAAGATTTTATAAACTTAATTTGAAAGATACAGGATTGTTCAGGTTCAGTACCTTGTTCATATTACATTAATAATTCTTTTCGGATAATGCTGAGCATTATTTTACAGCTTAAATTTCTACTTGAAGATGGTAGTTCATGAATCAATTTGAAATATTTGGACACAATAGGAACTAGACCAAAGCACTTAGTGGTCTATACTTCAGATTTTTTGAAAGCTGAGAAACTTAAAGCGCTGTATGTAAGTGTTTGATAAGCAATAAAACTTCATCCCTGGGCTAGAACTTTGCAAGCAATGTTCATTTATTAGCAAATGCTGGATTTTATTAATAGGTGTTCAGATACTTTTATTTATACTCAGGTGAACATATTAAACATAAATATACAGATCACTGTATTGACAAATCATGACATTCTTGCCCCCATGGAAGTCAACGAAAGAATTCAGAACCATCTTTTTAGACTTCCTTGTTAAGCAAACAGAAGTATGTGAGGTGGGGACTTATCAATGAGGTCAGATCCGGGTTTTACTAAAACCGTAACCAGACTGTCTTGTAGCTCCTGTATAAATACATAATGGACTTCTAGTATCAACATATGGGTTTCTATCCTAAGAACCACAAAGCTGAGGCACAAACATGTTGCTGCAGCAAAGACACTTAGCTATTTGAGAGGTAGAGGAATATTGTCATAATCCCACTGAACTCAGACAAAATACATACTCTACAGTAAAAGCACTGAATTGGGTTCTGGTGAGCCAGAAGTGAGTGTTAAAGGTTATTTAAAATCTAGAAGGTAAGTCAACTTTTATGTGTCAAATTTAACTTGTCTTTTATCTGGTAATTGCACTCGCAAACCCCTTGGCTTTGGGAAACATGAGTGAAAGAACACTCAAGAGTAAAGGATTTCCCGCCGCAGCTCGTAGCTTAGAAAAAGGGGCTGTTTTCATGCTTTTAGGGCTAACTCTCAATGTGCATGGTGAAATTGCCCCGCGTAGGAAGAGGATGGAGAATGGGGGGTAGTCTTCTCAAAGTTAGCTGCATGTTAAACTCCTTGTGAGTTCTCTGCAGTGAAGCTTAGAAGCCATGGGATTCTCCAAAAATGAAGTAATTTGTCTCCTTGTAGTCTTGTTTACAATATACTGTGGGAATAATGGAAAATACCCCTGTTTAAAATAAACAGATGGTTGGCACTTTACACAACAAGTCCTGTTCCCAACCACTGATTGGCTCCTCGGTATTGTTTTGCTGAAATCACGGGAGCCTGTGGGCCTCAGTTTCCCCAATTGTAAAATGGCTTAATAGGGGAGTTACTTCATAAGAGAACCTTCTGAAAGTTAGTTTTTTCATGGGTAGAATGCTGAGGAGTTGTCCCATTTTAAAAAGTTACAGCCATTACAGTGAATAGTGAGAATGAACTTACAGCTAATCTAACAGGTGCCACAAGCTGTGGCTTTTTTTGGGGGGGTGGGGGGGGGGGAAGTGATGCTCACTGTAACTGCTCCACAATAACTGGTTTTGATTAATTCCAGGGCTGGATGCTCCTGATTAGGATAATGCACTCATTTTGCCATGCATGGAGTTATTTAGGAATAGTGATTTGGAAAGAACTACTGTAGGGAAGTGTTAGGATACTCAGTTATAGACTTGCAGACTTAATGGGAGCGCCCTGCATGTGGTATTCCACAATGAGATCAAGGCGCTAGCCTTGAATGGCTAATCTTGCACTCTACTGCCTATGTTCTGGCAATTTAAGCAAAATGCGATATGCACTGGGGCTAGAGTGTAGCAGCATCCTCATGCTAGTCAGGGTGTCAATGACTTTCCATGCAAATGTGGCTCACTTCACAGGAAAAGCTTTTTTTTCCTGTAAATTCATGGTGGGGTCTGAGAACCTGACCCCAACAAATCTCAGCCTGACTGCCAGATTTTTAGGCTTCCATTTTCCCTGGATTTGAGTGACAGGTGCTTGAACACTCTTGTGGCACAGGGCTGGCCTTATTGTGTGACAGCATTATTGCTTCCAAACATTGTCCCATAGTTGTATTATTTTTTAAATAATAGTTGCAAAAAAATGATTAAAGTGAGGAAAAAGCCCTACCCAGCAGGGAGAGACAAGTATAACGGAAGGTGGCAGTGATATAGTGTGTCATCAGCAGTGTTTTAATAAGGGGGGAGAGTGGAAAACGCTAGAGGGTGAAAGATGAGTGAAAAGCAAGGAAGTCTTAAAATCCTGCTTCTTAGTGCACATCAAAATAAGGTCCTGTTTTATTTGGGTCACTGTGCTGCTTAGGCAGTTTCAATAATCCCACTGCTGTTAACTTTGGCCTTAGGATCACTTATGGAGATTAGAAAGTGCTATGTTTTTACAGGCATTAAGGAAGGCTCTGAAGGTTCAGGCTCAAAAAAGAGATCCGTGGATAGACGGGTACATAAGAAATGGCATAAAGCCATTAAAATGGAAAATCTATGTAATTGAAGGTAATGGGTGTTGCCTTTAATCAATTAGGCTACAGCTACACAGCAAAGTTACTTTGGCATAAGCTATTCTGGAACAGTTATTCCAAAATAGCTTATTTTGAAATAGCATGTCTATACTGCAGGCAAGCCTCAAAATTAGTCTGGAGCAGGCTTCCCTAATGGAGATGTGCTATCTCAATTTAGAACCCCAGGAGGAATAACTTAGAATGGCTCTGGTGAGGGTCTATTTCGAAATAGCAGAAGTAGAGCCTTTACACACGCTTTATTTCAAAATACCTATTTTGGAATAGGCGTTACTCTTCGTAGAATGAGGTTTACAGAAGTTGGAATAAGCCATCTGTTACTTTGAAATTATTTCAAAATAACGGAATGGCTGTGTAGATGCTTGCATCGTTATTTCAGAATAATGGCTGTTATAAAATTTTGGAAAAGCAGACATTTTTCGACATCCCTGTAAGCCTTGTTTTGCGAGGAAGAAGGGATGTTTCGAAAGAGGGTTTTTTCTGACCTTTGGCCCTGTGTAGATGGGCCAAATGTTGGAAAAGCCTCGTTTGGAAGAAAAGAAGAAAAAGATACGTAAGTTGTGGTTTGCAATTTGTGTATCTTTTCCCGATTTTTCTTTGTAGTGTAGATGTGGCCTTGTTTAGCACTGTGGAGCAAAGAGGAGCCTTCCTATAAAATATATTAGAACCATCACTAGAGGGTACTGTGAACACAGCAATACACAGATACTTGAAAGGCTGCTATTAAGACCTTAACACAAAAACCTGAAAGAAACCACCTTGTGCTGAAGAGAAGGGGGCCAACTCTCCGTAGAAGCTTCACAGAAGTGGGAGGGCAGAAAGTGGTGTGTGCGGAGTAAGGGGTAATAAGGCTGTTTAAGGGTGTCAGGAGAAACAAAAAGTAAAATGTACTAAGCATTTCAAATATTAAAAAGACATCACTAGAGCACCGATGTAAATCTGTATTGCTTGTCCTCTGACTCATTATTTTAGCTGTAAGCAAGAAACCAAAAGCTTTTTGATAAAAGGTGATTGTACAAATATTAAAAAAAAAAAAAAGACCAAAAAGCTTTTTCAGGGGCTGTCTTAGGCTATGTCTACATTACATTGATCTATCAGAAAAAGATATGCAAATTGCTCTCTGCAAGTTGCGTACCTTTTTCCTGTTAGTTTTTTCGGAAGAGGCTTTTCCAAAATTTGGCCTGACTACACTGGGCCAAATTTCAGAAAAGCCTCCTCTTTCGGAAGAACCCTGCCTCGTGGGAGGAGGAAGACAGGGCTTCTGAAAGAGCGCTTCTGCTCTTCCGCAAAAAAAGCACACAAGCAGATGTGTTCCCTGGACGGGGAGGAGTTTTTCCGGGATACCTCTGGTAACCCAGAAAACCCCCATAGTGTAGACATAGCCATAGTGGCAAAAATTCTGTGACTTCTTGGGAAGAACACAAGTTGCAGAAGGGATGGATGTATCTATAGTTCACACAGGATTAAAGACAGAGTTTTAGGATGCCATCTTTCACTTGAAAGAGCAGTTTGGTATTTTTTTTTTTTAATTCCAGGATTGTTTATGGAACAACTTTTTATGAAAAATAAACCGTCAAAGCAATGGGTATGTGTGCTGCCAAAGCAGGGTGTGTGTGTGTGTGTGTGTGTGTGTGGGGGTACGTGCAGCCCTGTGATATTCTTCCAGCAGAACTTGTGGCATGTTTCTGTGATGGTCCACCGTGGTATGTTCTGATCTGTCTCAGTCTCTCCAGAAATGAGCTTGCCATTGAATTAATGGGGCAAAAGCCTCCCCCCCCCCCCCCCCCAAACAAATGTTTTTAATTGTCATTTGAAAGTTATCCTGCCGGTTGGGACACTAAACATTTCCCGTGGGAATCACCTCCAGGGAGAAATATAGCAAGTCAACTTGAAATACAGGTAGTTTGAAGAGAATGTACCATTTTGGACATGATCTGTACTGGTACCCGAGTGTATCTTCATTGCTTCAGAATCTTTTTTTGGAGCTGAAAATCTAAGGTCCCTGGGAATGTTCTCTGCACCCACTGTAGAATATAGCAGGCAACCAGGTTGGTAATAGAAAACTTCCTGCTTTGAAATTTCTCAGAAACAATCAGCATTCTCCCTCTGTGATATTTTATTCTGGCAATATTTTTCTTTCCTGTAGTACAGTTGAAACTAGGAGTAGCAGCTGTTCTGTAACTCAAAATTGAACACACATGGACACACAGTGCATGCTGTGATGATACTCTAAGGTAACTCCTTTTGCTCTGGGAGGTAAATCTATTCTATATAAGGGAATGGTGAAGGGAGGAATCTTGATGCCATTCATGCTGTGTACTGAAGACACCTTTGTGTCTCCGGCTGATCTTAATGCACCCTATCTTCTGCAGACTCCATAGTTTTAGCAATAGCTACCTGCATTTGGATTCTCTTTTGCCTGGGCTTCAATATTAGCTACTTTGTGTTTTTTAAATATGGAAGTTTCCTTAATAGGCCATCTTCAACCATCAATATCTTTCTTATGACTTTCATGGAGGCCCAACTAAAATCCATGAAAGATTTATGGGGTAGAGACCTCTAAATTAAACTACTAGCTGGTCAATAGTCCCAGCTCGGGGCTTACGGTCAGATTTTCATTAACCCTTCACCATCATTTCAGACCCAGAAATAGCAGGAAATATGCTTTGGGGAGCTATTCTTATGGTTAGAGAAGGGATAAAATGATACATCCCTTCTATTTCTAATTTGTCATGTTCTATCAATATACATAGGATACACTCAAATCTATTTCAGAGCAAACTTGCAGCAAAAAAATAATAATCAGGGACTTCTTCAACTAGCCTGATAGGGCAGTGTATCGTATTCTAGAAAAAAGTGTCTGTGGGGAGGGGAGGTATATAGAACTTTACATTAGGGCAGCTGTGGATGCAAGATACATATTAGAAATGAACTCTATTTAAAACTCCAAATTTGAACATCACTGAAATTTGTGTTTGATCAGATCCAAGTCACAGCTTAATGGTCTTAGCTGGATATTTTGGTTGAGGAAAAACTCCTGATATTGACAGCCTGTCTTCCCCCTACATTTTTGAGAACTGCATTCGCACATGGGAGCTTTGCATCTGTCGCGTGCAATTCTGCCTGACTAAAAATACAAATTAGGTGCTGTGGTGATGGTCTGTTTTAAGTAGGCTTTGACAACACTGATGTTAGGACTGGGCTTCTGGCATGCTAAAGCTTTTGGGCTTCCTTGTTTTAAGGCCGTGGTGTCCAACTAGTTCTGAAGCAGTAGCCACTATAGTGGCTACTGCTATAGCCAACTAGCCACACTCATCCTGTTAAATAGCCATATGTGCCTTGTGGCTAGCATGCTGGACACCATGGCTTTAAGGGCTTAACTGGGACTACAGTTGTGCATTGGTAATACTTGGTGAACCCTGATAATGTGATCTCCAAAACTGACTTTTTCTTAAAGCTTAAAATTCACATTCCCCCATGAAGTTTATCCTCATCTGAAATTCAGTAAATTCTGTTCTAATTTTAGCTTTCACTCTAGAAAAGCTGTGGCTAATGAAACAGATGCACAAGTGGCTAAAAGGCATCTGGAGCCCTAGAAGATAATTGTATTTTTTCCAGGAGTTGGCCATGGGCAACAAATACTATAATAAGAAGCCTTTGTGGTTGTTATTCATACATACAGAAATCATAAACAGGGTCAAGTAGCAAGCTTTGGTAGAAGTACATTGTATATCTTCTCTCAACAACTGTTGATGTTCTTACAATAGGGAGGCAAAATGCACAATTCCATTCCTTGACTATGGGCAGATGAAAGTGTTTTATACCTGCATTTTTTTTAGGTTAAATATTATCTAATAAGGCTGGAAGGAATTGAAACTGATTAAGTTCAGAGAAACATGCTTCATTGTGTTTCATGATGATCTGATCTGGTCGTACTGCCCTGACGTTTTCTGTCAATAGTTGGCTAGCCCGGTTGTCGACGAAGGCATCATGTGTTGATCTTGTAACAGGTTTTTAATCATGGGAAATGGGCCTTTTCTACAACAGTGTTGACTGTAGGTAGGTAAAAGACTAGCTCAAATGCTTTCCTGTTTTAACTTTTGCTGGCTAGTTTAAACGGATGCTGTCCACTTAAAAATCACACCAAAAATTTATCTTGTAACACTATTGCTACAAGAAAAGAAAGTGCTCATTTTGTGAATTTCACAGCAATTTGTGAGTTTCATAGTTTCCCTGGTCATTTGTGTGGATCATTCCATGCAACAAAAGGGAAGAGAGAAGCAGTTTTGAAGGGCAGACACGTCACTATAAAAGAAAAACAAACAAAAACCTCCAAAAATTGGCCAATGGCTAAGGCAGTTTGAATAGTTCAAACTACTTTTTTTTGTTCTCTGTTTTAGTTCAGTAGGTTTCAAGCTGACCGTTGCACTTAAACTAAATATGAAAGAGGAGGATCAGTTTGACTTGGGCTCAACTTCAGTGTTCTGTAAAAATGAGACTTTTACAAGATTGGAAAGTGTACCAAAATGTTTTAACTCTTTAAAAAAAGGCAGTTTTTGTCTGCCATAGAACATTCCTCCAGTGTAGCCCATGCCACTGAGGCAGCATAGTGCATGAGAAGTAGGAAAACACACTGATTATAAACAAAAAGGCAAACTGATTAGTGAAGCTCCTTTGTCCAAACAGAGCAACTCAAAAGTGAACTCTCAGCCGATGTCTGGCTGCCACATTTCACCAACCCCACATTAACTATTAATGATACATAGGGCCACCCGGAGGGGGGAGGGGCAAGATAGATAAAAGGGTCAGCTGCCATGGGGCCCAGTGGTTTAAAAAGCAACCAGGGCTCATGGCTGCTGCTACCGTGACAGCATCAGCAGCCCGAGCCTTGCGCCTTTTAAATTGTCACCACAGTCCTGGGCAACAGGCGCCTGCTGGTACTGCAGGGCTGCCTGGACGAGGGTGGACCCCAGCCTCACCCTCCTGCCCAAAGGCCTGACCCTTCTGCCCCCAGACCCAGTGCAATCTGACCTCCGCTCTGACGATACAGACTAAACCCAGCTGTATTCCTTAATTCAAGAAATGTAAACAGCGTGTGTTTGCTAATGCAAACTCAGTGGTATGTGCTTGTAGGTAGGAGCAACAGGAACCTGCTCCTGCAGGCAGCTCTGCCTAATCAGCGGTAACCACTTAACCCACTCTCTCTCTCAGGTCTTTCTTTCAGTCAGTAGGAAGTGCTAGGTGCTATGAAAGCTTTGTGAACGCTGCAGGGAGAGAACAGAGCCCAAAATCTCAGCTGTGGTGATGTTTCCCCTTCTGGCTTTCAACTCTGTCTCAGCCCCCTCTTTCCTTATTTGTGTCACTGCCTAAGCCCTGGAAACTGACACATGTCAAATCCGGATGAATCAGTTAACTGGTTAAATGTTAGGTTAACCTAATATTAACTGATTAACCAACTAAGGCTACGTGTACACTGCGGCAGTTTTTCGGAAGAGGAAATGCAAATGGAGCGCGAGATTTGCATATCTTCTTCTGATCCTTTTTGCGATAAAAAGCCCTGTGTAGACGGGGCCGTTTGTCGGAAAAAAACCCCTTTTGCACAAGAGCCTGTAAACCTCATTTTTTGAGGAATAAGGGATCTTGCGCAAAACGGGGGTTTTCCGACAAATGGTCCCGTCTACACAGGGCTTTTTATCTCAAAACCCTCTTCTGCAAAAAGGATCAGAAGAGAATATGCAAATGAGAGCGCGAGATTTGCATTTCCTCTTCCGAAAAACTGCCGCAGTGTAGA
This sequence comes from Rafetus swinhoei, assembly GCA_019425775.1. Lineage (NCBI taxonomy): Eukaryota > Metazoa > Chordata > Testudines > Trionychidae > Rafetus > Rafetus swinhoei. The sequence continues at coordinate 65,472,420 of CM033447.1, read as the reverse complement.
CGTAGCCTAAGTGGGATCGCAGGTGGGGGACCGCTCCAGCCCGGTTTCCCCCAGCTCTGCACGGGTATGGCTGTCAGCTCTCTGCCCCAGCAGTGTGTGTGTGGGGTGGGGAGTGAGGTGCCAGCAGTGCTGGATCAGCCCTTCACCTGTGCGGGGCAGCTCCTGGGAAATCGGTTAACTATTACCCAGTAAGTATCACCCTGTAAGGGTGATGCTCACCGGTTAACTGGTTACCTGTTCACATCCTTAACTCATAGCAGAGTCTATAAAATACTTTTCCTCCAAACTTGCTGAGCAGTGACAATGTCTCGCACAGCACAGGCCAGTTCCAGTCTATGACAACACCAAGAGCAAGCACTTCCCCTCTCGCTTTTTGGGGAAGAGGCACAAGAGAAATTAGATGGATTCTCCAAGAGCTGGTGCAAGGCAGCCATTTAACCAGCAGAGGACTGTAGAGCCACGTGGCACACAGTGATGCGAAATTGTCTAATCACAAAGGAGAGGGGAGGTAGAATGAATAGATTTTATAAGCCACGATAAAATCCTGAAAAGGGAGAGCCGTCTTCCTTGTTTGTTCCTTATTAAAGTGTTCAATTTGCCTGAGCGTCCCCTCCCCCTGGAAGATTTATGGGAATTTTGTTTACATTTTGAAGAGTGTTGTCACAAGCACTTCACACATGAAATATACCTAGCCCTTTGGGGGCTCACCACACCGCGCTGATACAGAAATGGTGGCGCAGTCCCTAAAGGAAAACATACTTCATTTGTAACAAACATTACGTCTGCACAAAGTAATGGCACAACCTCCCATTCAGTTGATGTAAAATAAAACAGGCCATATGTTGCTGCTTTTAGAGTTTGGGTGTTTAATTTAAATGTTGTTTAATGAATATTCAAGCCCATTTGCTCAAAAGTTGTGCTCAACGTGACTCCCCACCCCCAAATCTTACCTAGAGTATTAAGCCATTACAACAGAGTGCTAAAAACTAGGCATCTGTCTTCTAACTCAAATGTGGATATTAAAATGCTACAGCAGATGAGAGGATAAATAAAGACATACAGTAAGAGGATCATATTATTTTTGGTTTTGTAATTAAGACTGAGGAGGGTTCGACATGCTTGCCACCCTTTAAGGAACAAGAAAATTCTCCCTTATTACAACAGCTGGGGTTTTGGATACATTATAGCAGTATATATATACACTCCTCTCTCCGGCTATGTTTAGACTGCACGCTTCTTTCAGAATAAGCTTTTCCGAAAGAGATCTTCTGAAAAAACTTCTTCTGAAAGAGAGCGTCCACACTGCAAAAGCACATAAAAAAAGCGATCTGCTTTTTCGAAAGATACCGTCCACGTTAATTGGACGCGATCTCACATTTAAGTTGTGATTAGTGTGGACGGAGTGGCTACCAAGGCACCTGTGCATTTTCCTCTTTCCTCTTCTTTCAAAAGAACTCCCTCTTCCCTGTCCACACATGTCTTTTTGCTAAAGAGCTCTTTCGGAAAAAGGCTTCCTCCTCGTAGAATGAGGATTACCAATGTCGGAAAAACCCCTTTGTTCTTTTGATTTTCTTTCGAAAGAACACGATTGCAGGGTGGCTGTAACTCAAGTTTTTTCGGAAAAATGGCTGTTTTTCCGAAAAAACTCTTTAGTGTAGGCATACCCCCCATTGCCTAAAGATATGTTAGCCTTTTCATCACCAACGATTGAGGGAGGCACTCTCTCAGTGGAATAAAAGCCCCGTATTGCATACTGGATGGCTAAGTTTAGTCTTTATAGTGAGACTCATGTCAATTTAGCCAGGGCCTGATTCAGGAAAGCCCTTAAACACGTGCTTAAGCCCATCCCTGTTTAGGAAAGCTCCTTAACTTTAAGCACATGACTTAAGTGTGTGCTGAAGTGATTTCCTAAACTGGGGCTGCAAGTCCGGAATTGACTCTTTATTTTGAAATAGAATGAAAACAATTCTCATTTGAAGACAGCTGGTGCGTAAAAGCAAATCATAGTAATTGCCTTTCGCATGTTTTCATAAGGGTTCTTGAGATGCTTGTTTTTGCTGCACAAGTGCAATAAGATTGTCGAAATACAGTGAAGCCCCCTTAAGAGAATAACGGATACATCAATAAAATGTTTAAAACATTCCCCAGCACTATGCCTGTTTATAAAAACCTGAGTGGGAGCTATGACTGCTAAATGAGAAAAACAAACAACCCCCAAAGAAATTTTGAAAAATCCTTTGTTATTCATTAAAGCTTTTCAGTGCCTCGCTTGTTCTGACAGTATAATCTCTGGCTATGTCTAGACTGCAGGCTTCTTTTGGAAGAAGCTTTTCCAGAAGAGATCTTCCGGAAAAACTTCTTCCAAAAGAGAGCGTCCACACTGCCAAAGTGCATCGAAAAAGCAATCTGCTTTTTCGAAAGATAGTGCCCATTCAAGGTGGAGGCTATCTCGCATGTAAGCTGTGATTACTATGGGCAGAATGGCCACCAGAGCACCTGTGCTTTTTCCTGGAGGCCTCTTCTTTCGAAAAAACCCCCACACATGCCTTTTTCCAAAAGAGCTCTTTTGGAAAAAGGCTTCTTCCTCGTAGAAAGAGGTTTACCGCTGTCGGAAAAACTCCTGGATTCTTTCGGTTTTCTGTCGAAAGAATGCAATTGCAGTGTGGACATAAGTGTAGTTTTTCTGGAAAAATGGCGGTTTTTCCAGAAAACCTGTGCAGTGTAGACATACCCTCTGTGTGATTAGCCAGGTATGCTCCCATCCATGCTAAAAAGGAGCAAGACTTTATCTATCCTACTATAGACGTGTCACCTGAACATAGTTAACACCTCAACAGGTGGTATGGCCAAGTCTGTAGGGCATATACATTTACTGTTGGTCAGATGACTGCACCATTTCTCTGGTTCAACAGAGTATTTGAAAATTGGTTCCTTCTAGGAAAAAGAAATATGCATATGAATAAAACATAAATAATGAATAAACATAGGAAAACATGAATAAAAATGAACAATATCATTTACAGATAATGAGAACTTTGTGAATGAACCAATTTTGAACTTTTCATAGACTTTTACAAGTCAAAAGTGAGGCTGTATGTTACTGAAAAATTAATTTTCCCCAGATTTATTTGTACCATAGTAGTGCTTAGTATCTTCAAGCATGATTGGGAAGGGAGACTATTGGATTAGGTACTGAACACTCACAAAGTAGGAGACAAAACTTAAAAATATAATGAATCACCTTGCAGCACCTTAGAGACTAACAAAAAATGGAGATAGTATTATTAGCTGTCGTGGGCACAACCCACTTCTTCAGATGAATGGAGGTTAAGGGTTCAAGCTACAAATAAATAGAGTAGGAGACGATGCTGATTCAGTTTTGGTTGACCATTGACCTTGATGACCTCTGAGCTTAATGGTATCGTAGATGTACCACAGGCAAATAAGTGAGTTATTGTTTCCTAGGCATGCTATAGTGTTGGTAAGGAGCCTTCATAGAGCTAATGAATTATTTTGGTTTTAAAGGCTACTTTTTATTTAGTAGATCTGCTCTTGGTGCATATTCATAGCCCTATATGCTTCCAGTAGCGAAAGGGCCCAGTTCTTCAAAGGTATTTAGGTACCTAAATCCCATTGAAATCAATGACAGTTAGGCACTTAAATATCTTTGAGGATATTAAGTGCTCTTAACTCCTGGTAGCACCGTCAATGAAAGAAAGTCAGCTATCACTTCTTGCCTACTTCTACCAGAGCTCTTTACTTGGTTGAAATGAGTGACGGCTGTGCAAACCCACTAGAGGTATGGGACTGCACAGCTTGACTGATGCACAGGGATGCTTTTTTTGAGAGAAGCTGAATTCAAGGCCTTTGCAAGGGCTTTGCCAGTGGGGAGCCTGCCCTTTTCCTTTTAGCCACTTAATTGATACCGAGTGGACGAGGTTAAGGAAACATCCTCAAACTGATCCGCTGAGAGGGCTTAGCTCTGACCTTGAAGGATAACACTCGCAGGTTAGTTCAGGCTCTCAGTCCTTTGTGTGTCTGCTAAAACTTCAAATGTGGTGTCAATTAGTGCTAGTTGTGAGGGTGGCTTTGTGGTGTGGACACTTTTCTACCAGGAACTAGACCGAGACAGTAAGCAGTCACTGGTTGGGGGCAACTTCTGGCTATTCATGCCCAGGAGGCTAGTTTGGTGTGTGTGTATAACTCCCATTGGAAGGGTTGCCAACTGTCTAATTTCACAAACCCAGACACTGTTGTCCCGCCCCTTCTCCAAGGCCCTGCCCTGCTCACTTCATCCTCCCTCCATCGCTTGCTCTCTCCCACCCTCGCTTGTGTTCACTGGGTTGGGGTGCAGGCTCTGAGCTGAGGCTGGTGCTAGAGGGGTGCTAGAGGGGGTTCAGGCTCTGGGAAGGAGTTTGGGTACAGGAGGGGTACTTATAATTTTTTTTAAAAAAGGGGTACTTTATAAAAAAAGGTTGAGAAACACTGCACTAGAGTGCTAAAGTATAACAAACGTGTTTTCTTTGGCACGAGCTCTTCATTGAAACATTTTCCTCTGTCTGGTGAGGCATCGTTGGGTGTCATTGTCCTGTCTGGAAAGTTACCCAGAGGAGAGTGAACGGACATATTTTAGGAGATTGGGAGGAAAATTATGGCTGTGATCAGTGTTCCCTCTAAACTGTGCAGCTTCACAGGTGATTAATCAGCCCCACCCAGTCAGTCAGCTCCTTGCATGGAGCCCTGAGCCTCTGACTGGACAGTGCTGATTAATCACCTGTGAAGCTGTACTGCCCCCAGCTTAGAGGGAACACTGGCTGTGGTGAGTAATTTAAATGAAACTTTTGGAGGAACTTGTGTGGGGGCACCTATAACCCAATTATAGCATTCTCACTATTTTAGTCCAGTGGTTTTTCACCTCTGACACCAGAAAGAAAGGACAGTTCATATTCAAAATGAGAGGGTTGTGAGGAATCTTTTTCTTAGTGAAAGTCCTATTAGATAGGCAATGGCCAATAAATGGCTATCAATCATATATACAATGGAGGGATTTGGAGACTTCCCCAGTGGTGGTGTTCAAGTTGGCATGTGTGGTTAAAAAGGGAATTTTGTTTATGATACATTGCGCTGTGTCTACACTGCGGTGCTATTCGGGATACTGGAAGTATCCCAAAATAGCTATTCCGCATCTTTTGGAGTGCGCCCTTTTTCAAAATACAATGGGCTTGCTATTCCAACGTCCCTGTAAATCTCACTCCACAAGGGTTAAGGGATGTTTCGGAATAGTGCTTTATTTTGAAATTTGGCACTGTGTAGACAGTGCCAAATTTTGAAATAAGCTATTTCGAAACTACCTTGCATAACACAAATTGCGTAGCTTATATCGAGGGAAGCATGCAGTGTAGACACACCCTTGGTGTTTGCTTAGGCACAGCAGGGTTAGCCTTGCTGAAATGGATAAAGCCTTGCTTCTTTAAAAAAAACATGCTAACCCTCTCAAGGAGGCTTGGAAGACATCAGGTGCCAGCTGATTAAATTAAAAGGAGGTGGGAGAAGTCTGTGGAGTTTGTATTTCCATGCAAAATGTTGTTTTCAGAAAAGACTTTTTCTCTTCATGAGTTTCTACTGAAAAATTTTGACCAGCTTTCCTCATGAGTCATCCCATCCTAGGGGCAATGAATCTTTGCACCACACCACAGTTATTACTGCAATGCTAGCTGATATGTATAGCCCAAAAAACTTGGGTCAGCAGAACTCAAAGTGGCACCTGTGGTTATTAACTTTTTTGACGCCCCCCCCCTTCCCCAACTTTGATTATGTTTCAGGCCGAGGTGGTGTTTTCTTTTGTGCTGGTAGTTCCTGGCAGTTGGCTGATGAAATGGGATCTCACTGAAATACCATCTATGCAATAAAGAATAAGAAAATGGGTAGACAAATCGAAAGGCTTGCAATATACCAGAAAGAAATTCCTTACAAAACATTTCACAGTAGACAGGACAATCCTGAGCCTATAGATAGATTCAGCATGAAAGATGAGTGCCAGCTTCCAAAACTGTATTCATTTAATATATAATTGAGGGTAAATGTGGACTCACTGGCATATGGATTACTGGCATATGGATTACTAAATCTCTCTTTTCTTGGATTTATGGATGAAGAGCTTGATCCAAAGCTCAGTGAGGGTCACTGATAGTCCTTCCAGTGACTTTAGTAAACTTTGTGTCAGCTGTAAATTCCTTTTATCATCCTTATCTGGACAAAATTCAGACTGATTTGGGACTTCAGAACTTGAGCCACATTTCTATTCTGTTTCACTCTCTCTGTTCCTCCTCCTAGCTCATTCCCCTCCTCACCCAGCTGGCTTCAAGATACCAATTGCAAAGGCTAAGCTCAGCTGTGAACATGAGGAGAAGACACACCTAAAAAGGCATGATATATTTCTTTCCTGTGCTTCTGAACACAGATGTCTTTTCTTCCTTCCCTTTCTCTTTCCCAGATATCACAAACAAGCTGTCCCTAAGGAAAAAACCAAACACTTGTTTTAGTAAGCTGTGAATTTGTACTAAAAGAGTGTTTCAGGACCAAATTAAAATCCAGTCTTCTGCACTGGATATCATTTCTTCCCAGCTCACTCTGCAACCTTTTCCAGGTTAATGTGTAGATGCTAATACACACTCGACACCCTTGTTCCAATAGCGTACGTGTTAAAACATTGAAATTTTTCTCCATCTTCCTTAACACTGTATAGGAAAGATAAAAGGGGCTGTGGAGGACAATTGCATATATGGTACCGGTCCTCAGGATGTGGATGGCACTGATGACAGCTGTTTGAAACACCAAACTTCTGTTATTGCATGGATAAAAGAGAAAATGAAAATGAGGACTAAAGCAAGCCAAGTACTTTGTGTTGGGCATGGGGGATTTTCTAGCAGCAGACTTACGAAGTTCATTCAGGCCACTAGTGATTACCGTGGAAGTCAGATATTCTGCTACTGTGGGGATCTAAAAACGCCCCTACACTAGATTCTGCAAATCTCAGTAGTAAGGTTTGGTTTATTATAGCCTTTGAAAAGGCTTTTAAACCCTCATAGAATCATAGAATGCTAGGACTGGAAGGGACCTCTAGAGGTCATCGTGTCCAGTCCCCTGCCCTCATGGCAGGACCCAGTACTGTCTAGACCATCTCTGATAAACATTTATCTAACCTACTCTTAAATATCTCCAGAGATGGAGATTCCACAACCTCCCTAGGCAACTTATTCCAGGCTACATCTACAATGCAGGCTTTTTGCGCAAGAATAGCCATTCTTGCGCAAAAACTTGCAGAGCGTCTACACTGCACACGTGTTCTTGCACCTGATTACTTACTAACCCCAAGATTTATCTAGCCTTCACTAGAAAAGTTATTTATCCCATTTATCTCCAGTATACACACATTCTGGCTCTGCGTACATGAAAAAGTTGGGCTGAGTTAACTAAAAGAGGGTTGGATTAGAACCAATTTAGTTGTAAAGCTACAGCCTCTGCATGTAGACACTCTTAATTTGGTTTAAGAGAACCTTGTATCAACTTACCTTAAGATAGTTAGGTAGTCAAATTAGTGCAACCTTCTCATGGAAAGATCTCTGATCATGGTACCTGACCTATCTCATGTGTCTTACCAGCAAAATTCCCATTCACTATATTGTGAGCAAGTTACCTCAATTTCTGAAAATATATCTCCATACTTTATAGCATATCAGGGGTCAATGGCATTTAATACCTAAGCCCCTTCTAAAAGACACCCTACAACTATTGTAGAGAGTCCCAGTAGCTGATTCCCTGCAAATAAAGATGGGGGTTGCAAGTTTTTTATCCCAGCCATGACATCTATTGGACAGCTCAGTGCAATTACAGATATTCAATCAGGTAAACAACATTGGATAGAATCTAGAATCAACATGAAAGGAGAAGCCTGATTTTTTCCAGGTTCCCATCTGCTTATATACTCCCCTTGAGAGCTGGCCCAAGGATTTTTGGAGCCCTCGGTGAACGACGACTTTGGCGCACCCCCATTCACTATAGAGGAAAATGAGATGTCTAAACTAGACTAAAAGATACATGAATCAAAGTGATAAGTAAGAATGATTAAATGTGGAGTAAATAATGCACGGAAAAACTATGAATTTGCAATGCCAACAGGACAACAGTGCATGTAGCTCTCTACCTACTGAAACCTTTCCTGATGAGTTACTGTGCATATAATGACATCATAGTAACATAAATCTGGTAAATTTTAATTTGTTATCATTTCAACATTCACTTAGAGTTATATGACAATTAAACAGAAGGCCAGAATTTCTGTTCTTATCAAATATTATTGAATTAGAACAGAAAGGAATATTTATGTTAAGTGGTATTTGTTAACATTTGCAGTCAGGTGTTCAAAAAATCAGGGCTTCATGTTACTTTACCAGTAATAGTGTACAATTAATACACAATCTTAATCTTACAAGTACTTGTGAATCTCCTTTTACAATGTTGCTAAAACCTCTTACCAACTGTTTCAAGCCCAACACAATACAAATGCTTCGTGGGCACAATGTCTTTGGGATCACGCCTCGTAACATGGCAGAACACCTGTTGTGGTTCTCTGACTGGCCTTTACTAAGCGACAAGCAACACTGACTCAACTATATGACTAGCTGGCATTGGGCTACAGAGGATGACTCATCTGCTAGACTCTACGCTGTTGGGATATGTAAAAATTAATAGGTCTGAAATGGCTCTACATTAGTGGTTCAGGGGTCAGCCACAGAGTTACCCTTTAAACCTGCTTTTTCCTTTTGTTTTGTAATTTGGGAAGATAGATTAAGGGTCTGGTCAAAACCAGTATTATCCTTTCTGATGTATAAATATGTTGGCTACGTCTACATTGGCATGATTTTGCGCAAGAACTCTTTTGTGGAAGAGTTCTTGTGCAAAAACTCTTCCAGAAGAGAGCGTCTACACTGGCATGTGCCTTTGCGCAAGAGATGTGTTTTTGTGCAAGAGCATCCGTGCCAGTGTAGAGGCTCTCTTGCACAAGAAAGCTCTAATGGCCGTTTTAACCATAGGGCTTTCTTGCGCAAGAAATTCATGTTGCCTGTCTACACTGGCCTCTTGCGCAAGAACAGTTGCGCAAGAGGGCTTATTCCTGAGCGGGAGCATCATAGTTCTTGCATAAGAAGCACTGATTTCATACATTAGAATGTCAGTGTTCTTGCGCAAGAACTCACGGCCAGTGTAGACAGGCAGCAAGTTTTTGCGCAAAAGCAGCCACTTTTGCTCAAGATCGCGCCAATGTAGACACAGCCGTTCTCTCTCTTTGTGCTTGTAGCCTAGAAAACCAGATAAGTATGGAGTTGCTCTATTTTGTTATGTCTCTTGCTTTTCCTCATTGGCTCTGCATAACATATCTTCAGGGTCAAATTCCTTGTAATCTCTGTACTCTGTTAGTTTGTAGTATAGGAAAGTGTTGATTCAATTAGAAATTATATAAATAGTAATTAGGGGTGGGTATAATTGTAGTCATTATTTGCTTATTAATATTCATTTTATGGGAGTTAACATTACTAAATAAGGTTTTAGGAAAAGTAGTGATAGACGTGTGAATTAACATGCTAAAATAGATAAAAGGGTCTGACTACTGCCAATTTGTTGCCACTCGGACGTTGTGTTGAATGTCTGAGGTAAACGTGCATAGGCAATAAAGCAGTTCCGTTTACCCCATCCGCTCCTGGGTCGTCTGTCTGTTCTATAACATACCCCTAGGCAGCAAACCCAGGCAACATTCTTTTGAAGCTGTGCTGTGACAAATTTTAACTGTAATTAGATACAATCTACTATATATTTGAGAGAATTTGCCTGTGAATGTGTCTGTCTGTTTGCTCAAGAATTCCTTATAAACTGTAAGAGTTAGTACCACCAGATTTGCAATGTAGCTTCCTCTTAACATAACTTACAGCAAGGTCAGGGTTCGGTTGTGCCAGGAAAATGGGGTGTGCCTGGAATGGGATTGTTTCTTATAAAATGGAAAGAGAGGCTTCTGCTATATAATGACCACATGGGGCAGCAAAGTATATGAGATGGAAAGCAGGGACAGTTATATTAATGAATGAGGGGGAGGGGGCAAGGCGCCAGGGATGGGGACCAGGAACAGCTCTAACCTCATTGGGGCAGCAGAGGGCAGGAGTGGAAAAGGGATAGCTATCTCCTATATATCCAAGAAAGTGGGTGTGTGTCTGTCTGTCCTCCAGCTGTGGGACATGCACCCCTCCCCCGACTGTGCCAGCTGGAGCTGCAGCAGCCATGGAGAGGTGCTTCTCACTTGGCCCCAAGCTCCTGTGGTGAGAGAGGCTGAACCCCACATCTTCAGCCCCTGAGCAATGGTTTAAATGAAGAAAAACAAAAATTATTTGCATTAAGGACCTGAGTAACACTGGGTAAATCGTCTAATATTTTTTTCAATGAAGAAAAAAAATCACTTCCATCTAATTTGGTGCCCCTTAAAGGCTGGCTCCTTAGGTGGCCACCCAGTTTGCCTATACGGTCGGGCTGGCCCTGCTTCCCACACTCTTGTCAGCAGTACATTTTAAAAAAACAGTTGCATGTGACAAGCTGGGAGCAGAGCAGTCTTGATTTATTACTTCATTCATTAATCCACACATAAAATGTAAGTTAAGATAAGGATCAGAAATCCTCACTCTGACATGTTCTCACATATTTGCTAAACGCTTCCTCTGGGCGTCCCCAGTGAATTTTGCTGAGATCAATTTTTGAAAACATTTCCCCATTTTCCTATCAAATGAGAAGCCAAGGGGAAGTGTAAGTGTTTCTATCACTGAGGTGCATGGCTCCTCATTCACAAGAATGGACGAGTACAAATTAGCAGCACCATCAAAAGTTGCAACCTTGATATCATGGCCTTCTCAGGGTTTTCTTTCCCCAGGCTTTCTGCGAGTTATTGAATGGTTTGAAGATTCTGGGGAATTATATTCTTCAATATGTATTCATTTACTCCAATGCTTTTTTCTTTGGGGTCCCAAATGAGTTATTTTAGGCAGAACATGAATTCTTATGGTAAAGTAGGGAAAGTTATGCTGGGTAGCTTTATTATGGGGAATACAAGGTAACACAGAGGCATGAGATGCTGTGGACATGTTGTGCCCAGAGACCACTTTCTTTGGACGATAGAGGGTTAGATGGCAGAAGGCGCTCTAGACTTCCCCTGCAGGGCCAGGAGAAGCAATACCACCAATCCTGGAGCTCTTTCCTATCTCCCACAGTTGGTTTTCATTGCCCCATGGGAAGACTTTTTTCTCTCTAGCTGTTCTATTTCCAATTTTTTTTCCTTTGCCGTCTCCATCTCTGAGCAAGACTGTGTTGCCTCCACTTATCTTCTCCTTCCTTCCCCCTCTGCCACAGTTGAGACTCTCTCTCAGTTCTACTGCCCCACCTTTGGAGGTCCTCAGAAGAAGGTACTGGCATTAGCATGGAGTTTTATGGGAGTAATAGCCAAGTGAGGCATCCATTTCTATGCTAACCATCCAATAGATGCTATTGTCAAATGGATGGATCCAGTCAACTTAGTTATACTTGTCTGCCCTGTGACAGGGGGACTCACCACCACGGTGTCTCCTGCCAGTAGCACTGGGGATTAGCTCATATCTGGATGCCTCCCTCAGCGGGTGTCTCCCCGTGTCAGTTCTGGACCCACGATATCCCAGACCGCAGTGCCCACGATGGTTGTCTCTCGTCTCCCTTCCGTGTGTGTGTGTGTGGGGGGGTGTTTATCAGTCTCAGCACTCTGGGGTCTTCCCCTCCCAAGGAACCTCCAATTCCCCTATGCCCACCTTGCCTCAGTGACCCACCGGCAAATGGTAGTCTACAGTGGCCACTCATCATTGGCAAGGGGGTGTGACCTGCTGCCTTTGCCTACTCTGGCTGCCTCTCTGCAGCCCTAGCGCTCTGAGGCCTTGCTTCAGGCCCTGTGGCCTGAGAGTGAGGTCAGCCCAGAGCTCCGCTGCTCTGCCTGCCTTTCCCCAGCCCTGCTCTGTCTTGGGGAAGCCTCCAAGCTCCCATAACAGCCAGGTCCTTCCTGCTCCTCAGCTAGAGCAAGTGACTCTCCCTTCCTCCTTCTGAGAGCCCTTCTTTAGAGAGGTCCCAGCTGGGGGCTAATTGCCAGTACCTGCCTCAGCTGTGGGCTTTGCTCTCAGCCCTCTCCCAAGGCTGGGTTTTACCCTGAAAGAGCCAGTGTGCCCCCATTTTCCATTCTCAAGCAAGGCCAAAAGAAAAGTGTTAGTTCTGTAAATGTCAGCCTCCACTTTTTAAAGTGTGTCCAATTTTTCAAACAGCTTATGTCATTTCAATAGACACTCCCCCTTCCTCCTCCCCATTGACAAGCCGGCCTACCTCCTTGCAAATTTATGCTAACACCTTGTCTAAAGTGGTGCTGACAACAGGGGGTTAGCAAGTGGCGCAGCTGGACTGGTGCTAGCCAAGATTTGACTGCAAGTGCTGGCGCCAACCCTACGAAGAGTGGATCCCCACAAGGACAAGAATTGCTGTCATGTGCACACGTTTTATCACTACCCCCTGTGTTACTGCCAAGCAGCGTAACTTCACAACAGGGCCAGATTCTTTCCTGAGTGCGGCACAGCAAAACAAAAGAAAGAGCTTCTGGAGAGACAATTATATCTCCACAATAGCGTGGGCTAGCCTAGGATAACCCCCAGTGATAATTAGAACAGCCTAGAGAACAAACTCTGTGTGGTACTAATTCATCTGCAGACACCCCAGGTCATTTTGCAAGGATGCATAAGGCTTTTGAGATTCATCTCTGCACAGAAAAAAAGCTAGAGATATTTTAAAAATGAAAACTTTAGGTCTCCAGCAGGCATGTGGTCTCATATTTTAAGCTCAGAGCTATTGAGCTATTTGGATATAACTATTTAACTTCTTAAAAAAAATTAAAAGAGTTAAATGAACTAAATTTGGGACCTATGCCTGAGCCTAGTAAACTCAGTTCTATTTCTCCCCTTCCTTGGTTTATTTTTACTTGCTTAAAAGTGGCGGGTAAGTTACATTCAGAATTCCAGTGAATTCCCCTCTCTCATGTCTTTTTAAGGAGGTTTTTTTTTTCCTGCTCCCGGAGGCACTGCAATACCAGGCCAATGCGCAGAGTGGACGGAGCAAGCTGCTGTTCCCAACCCCGATGCAAAAAATCATTTTATATCAAGTTCTCAGGTTGAGACCATATCAGATATTAAACTGATAAGAACAGACACTACACAAAACCCTTCATCCAACACACTGGACTTATGGAGCAAATATTCCATTGCATCCCCAGCCCTCCTGTTCTAGTGCAGAGCTTAGTGTGACGTCATTTGCAGATTGTGAGTGTTGAATTCAATGCAAAATCTAATCAATTGCAATGCAAAATCTAATTGAATTCTAATGCAAAATCAGTTTCAACCTTAACCCGCATCAGCCATTGGCAGTCTGTAACAAACATGGTATGCTACAGCCCTTACTCATGTATTTAAATGCTCTCTGACTATATATATTTACTCCTGTGCAACAGAAACCTTTCAGTCATCCTTGAGCAGTATCCTTTAGCTTTACTCAGCCTGAGAATATTTATCTGAAAGTCATTTGCAGCTGTTTTGTTTGCACACCGCTTTAATATTTTTAAATATTTTTTTCATATTTTAATGTCAGCACCACACTAGCTTAATTAATCTAATGAATGAATGGCTCTTTAATATTAACTAGTTAATTAACATATGGGTGCACTATGTAAGATGTTAGATCAAACTGGCCCAAATCACAAGCCAAAAGCATTCTAAGTGGATGATTTAAAAAAAAAAAAATATTTGACTTATTCTCTACAGAAAAAATTACAAACTAATTCTTGTGGTTCTGCTACATAAAACCCTCTCGAGGCAACTGGGCTTCATAAACAGGGCACCACTCTTGCCCCACGAGCTTCGTAGGCAGAGAATCCTGAATATTTCCACCCATGCAATTTTCCTGGCTCTGTCCTGTGGAAAAGGTGGGATGCCACTCAAGAATTGCAACTCTCACAAGGGCTGGTGATCAGTTTAATGAGCTACTGTGATGGGGCGTAACCCCTGTCACCTGGAAAGTGAGGGAAAGAACCTTAATGAGTCATGTGCTACACCTGGAGAAAGTGAGTAACTCATCACCTCATGGCCAGAGGAGGTGGAGTGAATGTTAGAAGTAGACTGAGGGAGGTTAATGGAGGAGAGAAAAGTCCTGGGATAATGTTTAACTAAACAAGCAATAGAAAAGGAAGAATGCTACAGGAGCAGGTAGGCTAACAAGGGAACTGTAGTGAGACCGGAAAGGGAGGAATGACTGTTAGTTTGAAGATGTTTGGGTTTTCATTTTGACGACTTTGCCCTCTCCTGGAAGGGGTTTCAAGATTTATGTGAACTGTCCTGAGAGTCAAGATGAAGACTCAGAAATGCTCATTGTAAGGTCTGAGAGGGGAAGTGATGGTCTGGAGATGACACCCCTGGTCATGACATGCTCAAATATGGGGGGTACACTGACAGACAACTGGGGGTAATAAGGACATTGAAGGAGCAGCCCCATAGAAAATACACAAAGAGTTGTGTCCTTGTTTTAACTACAATCAGCGGCAGAGCTCATGTTGACTTTGGATCTGAAAACAAGGTGACTGAATAATGAAGGAAAAAGCCTCTCAGGAGCCCTATGGCTGCTGTCATTGTAGAACAAAGCAATGTGGGTGTCAAGGCAGGCCCCTGGCAAATGGAGAATTACTCATTATACCACATTATACTTCAGATGTCCAATGATCTGAAGAAGTGGGTTTTGCCTACGAAAGCACGAAAGCTCATGATACCATCTACATATTTTGTTAGTCTTTAAGGTGCTGCAGGACTATTCGTTGTTTTTTTTAAGTTTTTCCTGATACAGACTAACTTGGCTACCCCTCTGAAGCCTTTATACCACTAGGCTACATCTACATTGGCAAGATTTTGTGCAAATACTTTTAACACAAGAGTTTTTGCGTTAAAGTATTTGCGCAAGAGAGCGTCTACACTGGCATGTGCTTTCGCGCAAGAGATGTGCTTTTGCACAAAAGCATCCATGCTTGTGTAGACGCTCTCTTGCACAAGAAAGCTCCGATGGCCATTTTAGCCATCGGGCTTTCTTGCGCAAGAAATTCATGTTGCCTGTCTACACTGGCCTCTTGTGCAAGAGCGCTTATTCCTGAGCGGGAGCATCATAGTTCTTGCGCAAGAAGCCCTGATTTCACACATTAGAACGTCAGTGTTCTTGCGCAAGAACTCGCGGCCAGTGTAGACAGGCAGCAAGTTTTTGCGCAAAAGCAGTTGCTTTTGCGCAAAATCATGCCAATGTAGACACAGCCCAAGTGTTAGTGCTGGCTCCTGCCCTTAGGATCTCTGGTCATCTTTCCTCCCCGGCCTCAAAAATATTAATTCCTTAATAATACTATACTGGAGTACGTGCACTGTTGGTGCAACTTCAAGGCCTTGGTAAACTTCAGTTACTTGGCCCTTGCCACAGGCCCAGATGTAAAGAAGCAAATAGGGCCATCCCTGTTTTAAAACCAGGCGAAACTTGAAACAAAAAACAGGACTATGTAGCACTTTAAAGACTAACAAGAGGGTTTATTAGGTGATGAGCTTTCGTGGGCCAGACCCACTTCCTCACATCAAATAGTGGAAGAAAATTGGCACAACCATATATACCAAAGGATACAATCAAAAAAATGAACACATATGAAAAGGACAAATCAAATTTCAGAACAGAAGGGGGATGAGGGGGGGAGGTAAATGTCTGTGAGCTAATGATATTAGAGGTGATAATTGGGGAAGCTATCTTTGTAATGGGTAAGATAATTCCCCAAGGGGAAACTTGGTTCTTGGTCCGTTCCCAAACCACACTGACTTCACCCTTTGGACACTAGTAATGATGGACCCTGTGCCTTGGGAAGCTGTGCTTTCTCAGGAGCTGGCCCAAGTGTGTGGAACACAGTTTCCCCTGGAAAGAAAGGGCCTTCACAAATCTCACTGCCTTGTCCTTTGATTTACCCCCTCTATCAAACGTGTGGGAGGGATCCCAAACAATCTGCGTACTTTTTTCCAAAAAACCCCAACAGTGTAGACATAGCCGGAGAGGAAACATGATAGCAGTTTTCAAGTCTCTAAAAGGGTGTCACGGAGAGGAAGGGGGAAAATTGTTCTCCTTGGCCTCTGATAGGACAAAAAGCAATGGGCTTAAATTGCAGCAAGGGAGGTTTAGGTTGGACATTAGGAAAAACTTCCTAACTGTCAGGATGGTGAAACACTGGAATAAATTGCCGAGGGAGGTTGTGGCATCTCCATCACTGGAGATATTTAAGAGCAGGTTAGACAGATACCTGTCAGGGATGATCTAGACAGTGCTTGGTCCTGCCATGAGGGTAGGGGACTGGACTTGATGACCTCTCGAGGTCCCTTCCAGTTCTAGCTTTCTATGATTCGATGACTGTGCAACAGTCAAGGCAGGGTGCAGCTTTTGGTACCGCAGTCCTCAAGTCATCCACATTCTGATTCCAACCTCTCCTCCTGGGTAAGGCTTGTGAATCACCTAATTGGAATAGATATGAGCAAGCACTGGAAGAAGAAACAGTTACTCCCCTTTGTAACTTGTTCTTTGAGAGGTGTTGCTCATATCTATTCCATACCCACTCTCCTTCCTCATTGTCAGAGTAGCTAGAAAGAAGGAACAGAGGGGCGGCTGGGTCAGCAGGGTCACATATAGGATGTCACATAGGCGTCACTGCAGGGCGTTTCACAGCCAACCTGCTGGGCAGTAGCTAGGGTAAAACTTTCCGGTAGCCATGCCCACAGCGTGTGCATGCTTAGTTAGAATAGATATGAGCAACACATCTTGAAGGACAGCAATTATAAAGGCGAGTCACCGTTTTTCCCAAATACAGGTATTTATCCTTTTCATTGTTTCGTCTCCCCTACCAGGCAGTGCGTAAGGAGGGGCAATGCTGAAATAAGTTTGAATCCCACTTGGCAAATATTAATATGCGTTCACCCATCAGTCCCAGCACTTCCTGTTATCTTGGCACTTCAAGTGCCAATAGAGTAATTTCCGATTTTTTTTTTCACCACATCAATATACATTCACATAAATTTGTGTGGCAGTTTAGAGCCAATTAAAATTTATAAGCCACAAGTAGGGAGTGAAATTCTGAGGATTAATTTACTCACTGGAGTATTAATCTGTGTAATGTAGTAGGTTATCCTTCAGTAAACTTGGCTATATGGGGATAGGGAGATGCATTTCCTTGCATGTTTTACTGTAAATGGAGTAATTAGTCCCACTGGGCCATCGAGCTTGAACGGCTGCAGCCAGCGCAGCCTTGGTTTGAACTCTGGGAAAAAGAACCCAATCAGCAATTTGAACTCCAGTTGTTTATTCTAGCAGAATCCGTTTTGCCTTCCCTGCTGTGAGTGTGAGATCAAGGAAGGGGAAAAGGTTTAAAAACTGCTATGATTATCGAAAGGTGGATCTCTTCTCTTTTCCCCATTCCTGACGTACCACGGGAGAGAAGGAAGAGGGATACTAAGCTACGAAATAAGGTCAATCTAGATTGGCTAGTTAGAATCCTTCATGATTGCAATACTTAACTGATCCGCCCTAATGAATCCATTCAGGGACTTAGGTGGCCCTCATAGTAGTCAAGTGACCTCTTAATTGTTAATGTATTTTTATTCTCACAATGTTCCTGTGAGGTGGGGGAATATTTATTCTCACTTTACCAAGTGGGAACAGAGAGGTTCTGGCTCAGATTTAGGCCTTGCTGTGCTCAGTATTGCAACGCTTAATGGACCAGAAGTAATGGGCGTAATCTGGAGAGAGGGAGATCTCACTTAGATATTAGGAAAAAAAGTCTTACTGGAAGGGTGGTTTAACATCTGGAATAGGCATCCAAGGGAGACTGTAGATTCCCCATTTTTGGGCTTTAAGAACAGGTCGGACAAACACCTTCAGGAATGGTCTAGGTTTACTTGCTCCTATTTCCTATTTGAAACTATAGTAAAGAATAAATTGTCAGGCACCTAGATGAACATAATTTGTTGGGGAAAAGCCAACATGGTTTCTGTAAAGGGAAATCATGCCTTACTAATCTATTAGAGTTCTTTGAGGGGGTCAACAAACATATAGACAAGGGGGATTCAGAGGATATAGTGTACTTAGATTTCCAGAAAGCCTTTGACAAGGTCCCTCACAAAAAGGCTCTTAGGTAAAGTAAGTTGTCATGGGATACGAGGAAAGGTCCTTTCATGGATTGATAACAGGTTAAAAGACAGGAAATGAAGGGTAAGAATAAATGGTCAGTTTTTAGAATGGAGATAGGTAACTAGTGGTGTCCCCCAAAGGTCCATACTGGGACCAATCCTATTCAACCTATTTATAAATGAACTGGAGAAAGGGGTAAACAGTGAGGTGGCAAAAAGGTGCAGGTGACACTAAACTGCTCAAGATAGTTACGACCAAAGCAGACTGTGAAGCGCTTCAAAAAGATCTCACCAAACTAAGTGATTGGGCAACAAAATGGCAAATGAAATGTAATGTTGATAAATGATGTAAAGTAATGCACATTGGAAAAAATAATACCAACTACACATATAACATGGGGACTAATTTAGCTACAACTACTCAAGAGAGAGATCTTGGTATCATTGTGGATAGTTCTCTGAAAACATCTACTCAATGTGCAGCGGCAGTCAAAAAAGCAAATAGAATGTTAGGAATAATTAAAAAAGGGATAGTGAATAAGACAGAGAACATTTTATTGCCTCTATATGAAATCATGGTACGCCCACATCTTGAATGTTGCATACAGATGTAGTCGCCTCATCTCAAAAAAGATACATTGGTGTTGGAAAAGGTTCAGAAAAGGGCAACAAAAATGAGTAGGGACTTGGAAGGGGTTCCATATGAAGAGAGATTAAAAAGACTTGGACTTTTCAGTTTAGAAAAGAGGAGACTAAAGGGGGATATGATACAGGTCTGTAAAATCATGACTGGTGTGGAAAAAGTGAATAAGGAAAAGTTATTTACTTGTTCCCATAACATAAGAACTAGGGGTCACCAAATGAAATTAATATGTAGCAGGTTTAAAACAAAAAAGGAAGATTTTCTTCACACAGTGCATGGTCAGCCTGTGGAACTCCTTGCCAGTGGAGGTTGTGGAGACCAGGACTTCAACAGGGTTCAAGAAAGAGCTAGATGCATTCATAGAGGTTAGGTCCATCAATGGCTATTAGCCAGACTGGGTAGGAATGGTGTCCCTAGTCTCTGTCAGAGGCCGGGAATGGGTGACAGAAGAGGGATCACTTGATGATTCCCTGTTCTGTTCACTCCCTCTGGGGATCTGGCATTGGCCACTTTTGGAAGACAGGATACTGGGCTAGATGGACCTTTGGTCTGATCCAGTATGGCAGTTCTTATGTTCTTGTGTTCTCCTGCCTCAGTGCAGGGGGCTGGACTTGCTGGTCTCTCAAAGTCCCTAGCCACCCTACATTTTTATGATTTAGGTGTCTAGGTCTCATTTTCATAAGGGAATTCTGTGCTTAAGAGCCTAAATCCCATTGACGTGTAAAAACCAGGGGCTAACTGACTTTCCCAAAGTCACACACAAAGCCCATGTCTAAACTGAGACCACCCCTCCCAGACCCCAGCCATCTGTCCACAAGATGGTCCATCCTCCCATAAAAGTTCTGCCTTGCCTCTGGATTCGCAGCCATGGACCACCCTGCAAGCAGGCCTGCCGAGAGAAAGAAAAAGGGGGCAATTGCCTCGGGGCCTGGCAGTACAAAAGGGCCCAGAGTTCCTAGCCACTTCTACGTCCAAAACCCAGGGCCCTTCAAGGTCTGCCTCGCCTCAGGCCCTGCCCTTTCCACATGAGGCCCTACCCCTTCTGAGGGCGCAAAGCAGGGCTCTGCCTTCCTCACCTTGCCCAGGGGCCTGGCGAGGTTATTGGCCTGATGAATCCACTCCTGGGAGTCAGGTGGGAGAAATGAGCTTCCAGGGAGCATTAGAAAGATACTTTTTTTCCCAGGATACTGTTGGGGAAACCCACTAAAGAAAAAAACCCATGAAAAAAATCTCCTGCAGAAACCAGGACCACTGAGATATTAGGATGAGGAGTTGCCATAAAAATTCATATAAAAAAGATAGCCATTCAACCTATTATTCAGCACTGGCCCTTGGCTTTTGTCATGAGCCCAGTGGCCATGGGTGGGAAAGCTAGCTTCTGTGTTATCACCTCACACTGTTGTGTTTATCTATCATGTTCCCTGTCAGGGGAGGCGGTACTAGAAGGGCAAAACCTGTTGCATTTATAGTACCTGAACTTTTCCTGGTATTTTCAACTTCTTGTTTATTTTTAGGCCTTGTCAGAGATAATACAGTACTACTAATCATTTATAAAAAGCTGCAGAAGTAGATAGTACTTTATAAAACATACAGGAAGATCCGCTCATCAGTTGAGTATGCACAAGAATTGTTTTATTTTTATTTTTTAAGCTTAAAATCTTGCCTTATTTCAGCATTGTGGATGGTTTCCATATTTCATTCCTGCAGTTTATTTCCCTGCCTCGTTTTTGTTGTGGCTGCTAGTTTTGGGTCTTTCTTCCATGAAGTTCTTCAATAAATGATATCCGTAACTTGTACTAACAATATTGTATCTTAGTCATTTCTTTGATTTCATTCTTTTGTGACTTAACCTTAAAATCATTTTTGAGGACCTTTTTGAACTTAATATAAAATAAAGAGGTCCTCACCCATTGGAAATCAAATTTTGGAATCATTTTAGGGGTTGGCATTCTGGATTTTAGGATATATTTTTACAGTTCCAATCATTGTCAGTTTGTAGTTGGACAAATCCATTTTTATCTCCATGTCCTGAACTGAATTTTTTTATCCTTGAAGTATTGAAGATTCCATTTAGTATAAACATACTTGTCAAATAAGGGGCGTCTTCACTGTATCCATCGCTCGAAATAAGCTTATTTTGAGTCTATTTTGAAATGGCTTATTTCGAAATTTGGTGCTGTGTCTACAGTACTTATTTCAAAATTAATCGCTATTCCAAAATATCCCTTAGTCCTCATAGAATGAGGTTTACAGGAACGTCAGGATAGCGAGCCTGTTATATTGTGAAATAACAGGCATGCTCAAAAGATGCGGAATAGCTATTTTGGGATACCTCTGGGCTTAATGTGGGCAAAATAGGCATGAGTTTTTTTTTTTTTTAAAGCATTCATGACTTGATCCAAAGTCCACTAAAATCAATGGAATAATTCCAGCTGACTAGTGGCCTTTGGATCAAGCCCTTACCAAGTGTCCCCTCTTTAGAGTGAAGGGAGGAAGATGGATTAGTACTTCTTATCTACTGGTGTTTACTACTTATTTATTTTGCCATTCATTCCACGTTATGAAGAAGGGGAATGACAAGACAACAGGTGGATGAGAGACTTCAAGTCAGTTGCAATTGTGAGGTTACTGTCATTTATTTAATGTCACGCTGCAAACAGTTTTGGGGTGCTAGTGGTAAAATTGTGCACCAAGCTATTTTCTTCTTTGGTTTGTAAGTGACCTGAATGTCAGTTATGATTTTTGTGTTATTGCCGGGACTGTCGTTGAAATATTTATTCTTACTAGTGTGCTCACTTTTTAAAATCACCATATGACACACGCTCTTCCGTCCCAATGCTACCAACCTTTGGCCGTCTCTCTGCCGCTGTGTCATTTCACGCAGCACAAAGTGGCCTGTGCTTTGACACAGATAGCAGCTGAGTTTATTGATCTTGGGCTACATCTTTACTGAATGCCTTCAATGTCCCAGGATTTTCCTCCACTCTTGGATTTGCTCCTTCCCCCCACCCAGTGCAAACTACAACTGTAAAACTATTCTCTGCCGATTAAAAGGAGGGATGAGCAAGCTGACATTGCTTCTAGCAAACATTGCCCTAGCTAGCCATTGGGGGTAGGGTGCAGAGGGGAAAAGGAATAATGAGTTTTAATCTCTGCTAACAGTGCAAAGGAGGCATGCAAGGCACAATCATCATGTGCCTCTGATTTACCATCTCTTATCTCTTCGGAAAGAAGGGATGAAGACTGATCACTGCTGCCTATCCACTGCCATTTCCTTCTCATTCATTTTGCCCATGACCTTGATCCCACCTGAGCTCTCACATGTAACAGACACTAGTCTGTCTCTTGCATGTCAAAAACTGGCGCATGCCGTGTAGTTGTAGCCAGACGGGTCTCAGGATATTAATGAGGCAAGGTAGGTGATCAGGGTAGTATTAGTGAGCTATGGATCCTAGGAAAGGCATAAGGACCATTGATTTGAGTCCTTTAGAAATGAACCATACAAACGGAATACTCCCATACTGAATGCAGAGACCAGATGACCTGCCCCATTTCTGTTGTTCTGTAATCATGCTGGAACTGCTTCTGTCCTGGGCTAATAGCAGCTGTTAAATATCAGCATCACTTCATTGAGTCAAGAGTACTGTGGCAGTTGATACTAGATGAGGATTTGGCCCCCTTAACTGTATATTTCTTTCTGTTTATATAAGGACCCGTTATTCAAACTACAGTTGCTATAGAACTCCTTAGCAAATTAAATGTTCAAGTTTTTCTTGACCATTTCCTCCCATCCTTCTCCCCCCACCCCTGTTTTTGACAAACTCTAGTCACTGCTCTCGACTTTTAACTAGGCACTTGTGAAAACAAAGGCATCTGCCCGGGGGGTGGGGAAGGGAAGAGGTATTTCCACAGCTTGATGATGGTGCGGCTGGATGACTTGGAGAAGATGCAAAGAGAAGGGAAGCAGCAGGAAGGGTTTCTAAATTATTAAAAGGATGCGGTGGTGGATTGTGGTGGTAGTGGAAGAAAGAACTGGAGAGGGAGGATATGGAATGGAACGGAAAGAAAAAGGGATGAAGTGGAGGTGGCTAATATTATGAGCCATTTAGTCATGTCTTAGAACATGGACTTTTTTCCTTCTTGGAAAAATACTTTGTGTGAATTATTGTTCTTGTAAGTTAGGGACTAATAAGTCAGGAGTAAGCTAGACTTACCAGGGCTCTTAGTTCATCTAATCCTTGAGTATCTCACTAGGGCAGCCTGGATATCACGGATGACAAACCCCCCTTCCTCTGGGCAATAGGTTGAGTTAACTGATGAGTAGCTATGTACAGTAAAACTCCAATAGTCCGGCATCCAGTAGTCCGGCACTCCTGATAGTCTGGCATCAAAATGGCAAGAGCCTAGTGAGTGAGCTTCGGCAAAAAATGAGTCACAAGGTAACAGCGGCAGCAGCTGAACTGAGCAAAAAGGGTAAAAAAGGCTTAAAAAAACTAAAACATTACAGTATACTGTATACAGATGACATGCATCTGATGAAGTGGGTCTTTGCCCATGAAAGCTTATGCTCCAACACTTCGGTTAGTCTATAAAGTGCCACAGGACTCCTTGCCGCTTTTGCAGATTCAGACTAACACGGCTACCCCTCTGATACTGTATACAGTATGTACAATAAAAAGGGTTAAGAACACTTTATATACAGTATATAATGTATACAGTATATATATAACCTACTTATAGTACCTCCTGATAGTCCGGCATATTTGATAATCCGGCACCATCTAAATCCCATAGGTTCCGGATTATTGGAAGTCTACTGTAATAAAATTTTCAAGCCTGGTAATCATGCCTGGAATTTTCTCCTCCCCCATTTTATTCACGTGTACAGAAGTTTGGTACCTACAAGTGGCTCAGCTTTTAGATGGCAACACCACACACTCACTATCCCCTCCCTCCATAGCATCATTACACGCTCTTTGCCCTGAGTGTCTGAAGTTCAAATACAGTATTCAAACGCCTTTCTAGCAGCCCTCTCCCATCATGCTGCAGTACACACTAGTGAGGTAGGTGAAATGTGCCCTCAGGGGTTTATAAACGACCCTTTTTCTTTGTGTGTTTTTTTTCAAACGGACACAGAGGGAGCATCACATTTTTTCTCATTACGCGCAGGGCAGGGCTATGCTGTGTCTGACGCTCAGGGCTTCTTGCTAAGAATGGATGGTGATGTCCCAAACGCAGCAATAACACCTGACATTTGTTGTGAATAAATGGCTTGACTCTTTGCTGGAGTCTACATATGCTGAGTGAATGAATGTACTGCAGTCAGATCACCTCCAGAGTCCTAATAAAACCTTCCCCATGCTCTCTGATGAGCTCAACAGGACCTCTCCTGCCACAAGCCCTTATCTGTGGCCCTTTCCTTAATAATTCCAATGCTGTATGGTAGTTGCCAGTCAGGTGCATCTGCTGGTCTTTTTAGTCCCATTTGTCATGTACGCCGTGCTTTGTTGCTGTTGCTAAATGAAGGGAAAAGATGGCAGGGGCTTTGTTAGAATTGGCACTTCCTAGTCTTCTGCAGGAGTTTGGGGGCAGGGTTGTTAGAAGAAGATTTGAGTTTTCTCAGTGAAATGATGAGAAATTGGTCTGGTACCAGGTTATAATAAAAATAAGGGCCAGATCCATTGTCCATCTAAGTACAGAGCTCACACGTGCGTAGAAGGGCTGCAGGCCCAGGTCCACTAATTAAGAAGGCCAAGTCATCCCACTGTCTCTGTGTGTGGTGGGGCAGGTGTATATTTGGACAGAGATGTGTTACTGGGAAGAATGCTTTGTGACAGGGCTCTCCGTATGAATCCTGCTGCCCAATGCAGTCCAAACACCAGCAGCCTCCCCCACAGCGGGGTCAGCCGGGGCTGCGTTCAAGGGTTGTGGGGGCAGGAGCTGCAGAGGGGCAGGCCCAGGGCTGCAGAGGGGCAGGAGCAGGACAGGGTGGCTGATGGGGGAGTAGGTGGGAGGTGCAGGCGCTAGGCAGGGAGTGGTGAGAGATGTGGGCCAGAAGTGCAGCAGGGGAGGGGGACAGCCGGCTGGAGATGAGTGGCGGTTTCTGGAAGCAGCTGGTGAGTGGCGGCTGAGCGCAGCCCGCAGGGGAGCTGGGGGATGGGGCTGGCCGTCGGAGCAGGCACCACGTGTAGCATGCAGCTGCCTAGGGCATCACAAAATTTGGAGCAATGGGGGCCCAAACTTCATGGTGCTCTAGGCAGCTGCATATTCTGTGTATGACTAGGGGTGGCCTTGCCCTGGGAAAAGTTTCTAGCACCTTTCACTTGCATTAAATCTACTGGGACAGTAGCAGTGCCGGCAGGTTCTCTATGTGAACGATGATTTTGTCGCTAGAAAAGGAAGTGTCTGAGTTCAGGCCCTCACCACTTCAAGGACCTTTGATCCGAACTGCAGATTGGAGCCTATGGCTATCTTGGCAAGCCTCAATCTGCAGCCACTCTTCGCACAGGGATGGGGAGAGAAGATGCAGGATTCAAACCCTTGCGTTCTTGGCACAGGACGGCCAGAGGTGCTCACTGGCAACAACGTCACTGTGGTGGGGGCACCTGGGTTCGGGGGTGGGCCCCAAATTCCAAGCCGTGGGCCTGGGTGTAGAGAATCCCCTTGCCTCTCATGAGGCCCAAACCCACTTTACCTGGGCAGGAGCAAACCTCAATTAATTCAAGACACCATCTGGGAACCCTACGGGAGATGACAGGGAGATATTACGGTGTGCTGAGTCCCCATATAATTCTGCATAGTGGGTTCTCAGCTGGGTAAGACAAGCCCTTGTCTCCTAAGATAAGTCTACACAGAGCACAGAAGGGAGCCTCCAAGCCCTCAAGGACAGACTTGAAGCTCATCCCCCACCCTAAGCTTTAGGCCCCAAGCTGAAAGTGATGTCCAGACACCTATTTTTTGAACGCTAGTGTTCGCCCAGCCAACCTGACTCTGTCAGCCCAGACTGGGAGGCTCATTTTCGAGGGCCGTGCAATGGGGGGAAAAGAGATATTTCCCATGATTGAAGATGGTGCGGATGGATTACTGGGGGAAGATGCAAACAGAAGGGAAGCAGCAGGAAGTGTTTCTAGTCAGAGCTGTCCTTACCCATACGCAGAATATGCAGTTGCATAGGGCACCTGAAAATTTGGGGCACCGCTGGGTCTTAATGTCCACCCATCCACCTCTTCCTATCCTTGTTCTGTGGCTTTGCTTCCTCCCAAGAGGATCCAGTTAACTTACAAGTGACAAAGCCTGCCAGAGCTATGAGCAGAACACGGAACCTGTGAAAGAGCCATTCGAGTGGTAATGAAGCCATGGCACATGTATATACTGCCAGTTTCTGAATTGGCTGTGTTAGTGGACAGGACCTTAGTTTAAAATTTGTTTGAAAAATATTTCACTAGGGTGTGGCTGGAGATTATAAAATCACATCTATTAAAAAGAGTCATCACCCTCCTCCCCAGCTGCTATCAAGCACAGGGGCACCAATTTAATAGTACCGCATAGGGCCCCATAAATCCCAAGGACGGCCCTGCCGCCAGTGCCCACCCTGGGTACCTCCAATCCTTTGCAGGGGTTGCTGAGGCTTGGGTGCGATGCAGGCTTGGAATGGTGATGCCAGTCTCTGCTCTGGTGCCTGTCACTGTGCTAGTCAGGGCTCCTCTGCTGGGCCTAACCAGGAGTAGGCCCAGACATAGCCTCAGGTATTCCCTGTCTCCAGTGAGAGGCAGGCTGGCAGCTGCCCTCCCCTCTCTGCCTGCTCCCTAGCCAAAGCATGCCTTCCACCACATCCTGTGATTTATAACAGGGTGTAACAGAGCCGAAGCTGTCCCATTTCACTCGCTCTCCAGGCTCTGTTCTTCTGAGACTGGCCGTTGCTCTTCTCCTCCTGTTTTCCCTCCCATCACCTGATGTGGTGCAGAGGCTTCAAGCCACACGCTTGTTCTGCCGAAGCAGCGGTACACTCATATGTACAGTCGTATAACTGCTTCATGCCACCCTATTTGAGGAAACCCAGATTCCATCGACTGGTAGTTTTACCCTGAGCAGGCTCCAGTTAGTGAGCTCACAACAGTGGGCAACCTGCAATCTATTAAAGAAACAAATCCATATGGTTTTACTCTTGATATATTAATACTGCCAAATCCCAGCACCATATTGATCTGCCTGCTTAATTATCTTTTGTAAACAGCATGCACAATGCAGAATTCTGCCTCGTAGACGATAGTTGGAGTTATGCATGGAAACGCATATGAATGCGCCGAAGCCTAGAGCTTTGGTTCCTTTAGGGGAACACGGGCTGGCCAGTATTAATCTATATGTGTATATATAAAAGATACTTCCAGTACTCCCAATTCACAGATTTATTATTGTTTTGACATTATTAGTTAAAAGGGAGTCATTCATTTTTTGGAACAATCATAGAGAGAATGCAGTTTAAATGTTAATCGTTTTTTAACTTCACATTATGTGATCCGTTAACATTAATATTTAATTTAATGCAGTCAAAGGATTAATGCCTGTGTTTATTTCTAAAAAAAGGCCAAGATGCTGCAGGGTAACATCCAGCCCTGTTGTACTTGAGAAAACAGAGCCGAGGAAAATGTATTCATGCTGCAATCAGACAAATAGCCCTTTCCCCTCACCTCCCCCCTGCCATCTCTCCCATTCTTTATTCCTAAAAATAAGCCATAGGGTTCTAATGGGGACACTGATTGAATATGCTGCACTGTAATTTATGCAAAAGCGAATCCCAACAGGAATCAGGGACTCTGAAAATCTGTTGTGAAATAATTATCCGGAATGACATTGTAGAAATGGTCCATGAGGATGTTGTCAATAATACATTACACAAAATCTGTTTGAAATAAGCCTTGAAAATTACATGATATTCACGGGAACCTGAAAGAATTATCAGTAAACAAATTTAATCAGCTTGATGTTATGCATACCACTCAACCTCTTATTATCTGATCATCTAGATTTTAAAAGGCTGTGGGGAATTGAGTGACAATGAATACCAAGATATGGCTGTAGAAGCTCATGTGGTGGTTGTTGGACTACCTGATTCTTTTAATTTTTGCTCAGCTCTCTTCATTTGCATTCATTTGTTGCTGCCCTTATGTCTTCAGTGCCATCCACTGAGGGTGGCCTGGCTGGTTTATTGTTGCAGTCATTCCCTTAACAAGAAAGCACTTGTTAACAAAAGTACGAACTGGCTCCACAGTGCAGTCTTTCTCATTTTTACCATGCAACGTGAGGTCGCCAAGCCCAGGTCTAGACATTGCTCACTGGCTTTGTCTACACTGCAGGGTTTTTGCGCAAGAATCTCACGCAAAAACTTCTTGCACAAAAGCACGTCCACACCTCAAAAGCGCATCACAAAAGCGATGGGCTTTTGCGCAAGAGAGCTTCCAGACTGCACGGACACTCTTGTGCAAGAAAGCTCTGCTGGCCATTCACAGAATGGCCATCAGAGCACCTGTGCTTTTTCTGATAGGCTCTTTTTGCACAAGAAAACCCTGCTGAGCGTCCACACACACCTTTTTGCACAAGAGCTGTAGCGCAAAAAGGAGTTATTCCTTGTGGGGAGAGGAATAACTCTATTGGCAAAAGCCCTCTGTCCTGTCGATTTACTGTGGGTTTTTTTGCGCAAAAACACGCTTGAGGTCTGGATGCTCCGTCGGTTTTTGCACAAAAATGGCCGTTTTCCTGCAAAACCCTTGTATTGTAGACATAGCCACTGTGATATTCAAGGTGTGCATTGTCGGCAGAACCCTCATCACAAAATCAGGTGTGGTAGAAAGCAGTATTAAATCATTGACAGCATTGTTACCGTGTCTTCCTGAGACAGTGAGAGTTGTGGTGCACGCGCCACAGAACTCTCAGTCTATATCCAGGATTGTCGCTCTGCGTGGTACTTGGGGGGGCCAGAATCAGTCGCCTTCATGTGAAGTGATGGAAACAACAGCAGGTATGGGTGAGAGCTCGTTTTGCTCAGAATGTCACCGGGTTAAATCGTCGCAGTGATTCACTGTCTGTTATCACCTTAGTTCTCAGCCATTTGACCTTACAAATTATGTTGGACTGCCTCTAGCCTGCCACAGCCATCAGGCATTGCATACACTGATATTCAAGCTTTTAGTCTACTGGTGCCTTGGCTCTTCATCTGCAAAATGTGGGCTATGAGAGTCTCCTACTGCCCTGCGAGCGGACGTTGGTTTGGGAGATACCCAAGTAGGATGGTGAGAAGGGGCCACAGAAATACCTAGACAGATCGAAAAGTGTTACAGGAGTCTCTGATGCCTTCACTGAAGATTTCTGGAGTTTAGGGTAAAAGCACAGTAAGCATTAAATCTGCAGAGCAAACACGAGTAACGAAAAGGGAATTCTAGGAAAAAAGGAATTTCTGACTGTGATGACTGAGTTGTAGTTTGAGGGGGCCTCGCATCCCTCCTATCTACATGGGTTCTGTCTACACTGCACGCTACATGTTGGTCTGTAGGAACTAGACTTACCGACTCATGTCCAGAATGCTTGAGCATTCACACTGCACTGGAAACCTGGGGTTACGATTGCTGGACCTAAGTCAGACAGCTGTGCTAACATGTCCATACTGCACTAGGCGGACCTTCTGACTTGGGTCTATGGCTTGACCTGTGATCACACTGCTAAATGACAGGGTTTGGACCCAGGTAGGTCACAGTGGGACTCAGACTCTAACCCGCTTCTCTAGTACACCCCAAGGCTCTGGGTCCTCCGTGTTGGGTGACCTGGAGCTATTTGTGTGTGGACAGAAGCAGGACTTATGCGCCAACTGAGTCAGAGCTTGGGCTTTGTGTGTGCAATGAAATCGGACAGCTGATATGGGGAAATCATCTTCTTCTCAAGACTTTTCCCACTTCCACACTGCCTCTTGTTAACCCACCTTGAGTTTCATGAAATTAAAGAGCTAAAATCAGCAATGAGGCAAGCTATGAAATGCTGCAGGACTTTTCAGGGCCACTGACCTATTGCTGACGAGCCAAACCTCTATGGATGTATTAGGCTACAAGGTCAGTATCGTTACACATCGCATAGCTGTTGGGTCTCAAAGGGTATTTAGGTGCCTCGGTCTCATTGATTTCAATAGGAATCAGGTGCCTAAGAATCTATAAGGATCTGGAATATTGTGTTTATGTCCGTCAGACGTACACCACCACCATGGTATCTTTGGCATTCATCCATGCTTGAGATGGGAGGTATGATGGGGTGGACTAGGCCCCAATATCCCTGCTGGAGTCTGGAAGCCTTTCCACACCCTGCCCAGCAACAGGAGCAGAAGAGAGGTCCTCCAAGCAGAATAGAGTGGCAGCCTTTGCTGCAGCCAATCAGGGAGCAGAAGTCTGATATAAAAGAAGCTGCTGGAGCTTGACCCAAGCAGACCTAAGTACTGACTGGGGGAACAGCAGTACTCCAGATAGCTTCAAGTGGGAGCTGGACTTCAGACCTGGTTGGAACTAGGTCCAGCAGCTGAAGACAATCTAGTAATACAACGGCAACACTTTGCAGAACTCTGGACAGGGAGGACTTGACCACAAAGCCCAAAAGAAAGGGCTGGATGGAGCAGCTTCCCAGGGAAGTGGCTCAGGGAACATGACAGCAACCAACCTCTTTGAGACTCAGCAGGTAACTGCTACTTATAGGGTCCCTGAGCCGGGACCCAGAGGAGTGGGCAAGCCTGGGTCCCTCCCCTCCAACCTCCAGCAGCCACAACAGTGGGTAAGAAGCCTGGTCCCAGGCCACATACCGGACACTTCCTCTCCCACAGACAGCTGGGTAGAGAGACTACAAGACTCCTCTCAGTCACTGAGGGGTGCTTACAAGAAGGGCAGAGCCCTTTATGGGGGAGGGGGGGAAGGGATGACAATGAAATGAAGATGAAATCATTTTTTTTTAGCCAAAGCCTATTGTTGCAATGCCCCCCCCATTCATCTTAGAGACCCCAACGTGCTGTGCTTGGCTGGAGTGATCTAAAACTGTGTTTAACCTTCCCGCCATAAAGGCATGAACAGATGTGCACCATCAGTAGAAACACGTGCTGCCAGTTGTGAGCGCGCTGCTAATCAGTGGGGCACCACCTGAACCTGTCCTGGGTGAACCCCCCCCAAGAGCACAGCTTCCAGGGAACACTGCCCCACTGTGCTCCAGAGGCATTGTGGCAGCCCAAACACTGAATAGGCATCATGCCTCTGGGGTGTGGCTCTGCCTTCCTCATGTCCTCTAGCCAGCAGCCACTGCTTGGTGGGTACAAGGCAACAGCAGAGTGCTTTTCTTTCTGCACTAGCAAGACTTGCAATGGTAACCTTGACTTGAAACGGTTTTCTTTGCAGCATAGATGGCCACAACACATGCACGTTCATTTACAGTTAGAAGAGGCATGACGTGACCTTTGAAGAAATATCTTGCTTGATGCTAGGGCTCTGAAGGAATTTGGAATGGAAAGGAAACTACAAGTTCAGAGTTCTATCTGAGCTGCTAAACCCGGTAGGATTGAAGATACTGAAGATGGTACCAGTCCACAGTACTATGCTGTGCATGTAGCGCTGAATAAATATTGATTGAGCCATTAGAATTTGCTTCACGAATTCTTGCTTTTCTCTTTTTCCTTTCTCTGAGCCCCTATTACCTTCCTCTTCCTCTCTGTGGTTTTAGCTGTGCATTTCCCATCATTACCTTAGCTCTGAGACATGCAGACTTGTCAGGAAAACTGACCAGCTCAGCCACAAATCACTCCCCTATTCTTAGACGAGGTTGATACAGAAAAGTAAATGAAATTGTATTCCTTTAAAAGAATACTTATCCCAGGCAGATGGGCGAGTGGGATTTTGTATGGTTGCCTCTCTAGCTTATGTTACAAAGGTGGGATGCACAAACTACTTCCTCTGTGGGAAGAGGAAATGGGAATTAAGCAACAGGTGATAGGAGCAGGAGGAGTTAAAAATATTTGCCTTCAAATAATATACTCATTAGTTTTAGTGTGAAACTTTTACCTCCATTCAGCACCATAGTTTTGCCACAGGATTTACTAATAAAATACTCAAAATACAGATGACCTAGAAGTAGTTTGCCCAGACTGGAACGTAATAAATGGGGATTTTAATTCACAAATTTGTGTTATTTTGACCCAAGTCTGTGTATGAACATTCCTATTTAGGATTAAGAATATTCTATTTCTACTTAGCTTAAGTCAATAAAAATATATGTAAATTAAACCATAAGAGGACAAGTGTTAATCAAAGACAAGGGGCCACAAACAGACGTGTTCCAAAAATAACTTAAGTTGTGAAATAAAACTCATTTAGTTAGTTTGACTTTAGAGTGTGACTGTCCTCCATGTGTGTTTTTTGAGTTGGTTTAACTTTATTTCCCGACACAAGCAAAATTACTAGAAACACTCTTGTGTTCACACAAGCATGTCCACACTAAATGGTTGCACTGATTTAACTCAATCACTGAATTAACTCTGTGTAGACAAAGCCCTTAATTCACACACCAAAATCTGACCAGCAAGGCAAATCTTCCATAATCTCCTTTGACTCAATTATTTTGCTGACCTCCTTGTCCAAGCCTTTGATTTCTCTGATGCCCTGGACTTTTCCATTTTGGGCAACATTTTCAGAAGTCCCTGAGTCATTTAGGAACCTATGTCCTATGAGACTTAGGCTCCCATGTCATGTTGGCGCTTCTGAATGTTTTGCCATTTGCATCAACTTGAATGTTCTGGGTTTTCAGTAACTTTCAGGATTCGTTTGTCCCAAACTCTTCTTGCAGTATGTTTGCATGGGAATAATAAACACAGAATTTAGCGCACGGTGATTTTTAGTATACATGTTTATGGAGAAATTTACAGACCAATTAATATTCATAAATGGCCCTACTACCTAGATATGTTAGGAGGTGGGATAAGAATATTTCTTTCAGCATTCATGGTGGCACTCAATTGTGGTGCTGCTTAATATAAAGCAGTTCCTCTGCATTGCAAGTTAGAAGATGGGAATTTAAAGGTTAACTTGGCTGGGAATTTTTTCCCCTCCCATTTAAAGTGGCGTTTTCATTGCTACAAAGACTCTAGCTCTGTGTTCTCTTCACTGAGTACATTGTAAAAGCTTTGCATTGAATCACTTAGTACTTCTTTGTACCTCACTTGACTAGTTTAGTCACGGGGATCCACTTCTTATTGATTTATGTATCCAAATCCCAACTCTATCCGCTCCTCTCCTAGAAACTGGGATCTTTCCGCGCCCTTCTGGGAGCTTCATAAATGTTATTCCCACCACCCCAGCTGGCTTAAGGAAAACAATGGGTGAAACAAATGCCACATGGCAAAGGTCACATGGTGTCTCATCACCTGTTCTAGTCATTGGCAAGCAAAGCCTTCATCTAGTTTTAGCTCAGATGTAAGCCTCTGTCTCTTTCTTTGGTCAGCTCGCATACTTTTCCATACAAATTATAGAAGATACAACATTCAAAGCCTGATCCTTCATATACTACCAGGTGCATATACTACCAATCCCCCCACCACCCAAAAAAACCCCTCACCAACAAACAGGGAATACCATATCTTCCTGTTCTTGTAAAGAAGTTGTAGTTTGTCTTGCAAAAGCAAAAATCTAAAGTACCCTAGCACCTAAAATAGATAATTTGTGTGTGTGCGTGAGTGTGTGTGTGTGCTTGGAATTTACACTATTGAACCCCTAGATTCTGTGTTGACAGTTATAGAAAACAACTTTGTTACCTGGGAGACTGAGGTAAACAATTGCTTGTTGAGCCTAAGCAATTAATTAAAGCCTAAGGCTGTCCCCCCCACAGAAGATCGATTCGACCTGGTGGTACGTATCTAATCACCGTTGGAGAAATCAGGCCAGAGACAAAATTTAGGGCCAAACTATATAATTTAGAAAATGAGAACATGCATCAACAAACAACAATATACCTGTAATTGTCCCACCCTAACCCAGAAGGAAAGAAAGACAGACAGGTTCCCGAATACAAAAGGATTATACGATACAAAAACTCAGAGGCGGCGATGGGTGCCTGCAACCAGCTACCCTTTGGCTATTTTAAAGCCACGGGGGAGGATCAGCAGGGAGAGCCCTCGAAGATAAGACGATCCCAGGCTCCGGAATGGTCTTCGAACTGGATCCTTGCCTCCACGTGGCTGACACACTCAGGATTCTTTGACACCAGTCCTTCGGCTTGGTGAAGATCCACAGGTGGATGAGTAATTGATGGTGAAGTCCCAAAGTCCCACAATACCAGTCCCAAAATCCTTAGAGGGGAGGCTTCCCTCACACCTCAGGAAGGCACAGTCAGTCCTGGACCAGGGCAGGGCAGTCCTAGTCAGATCACGTGTGGATGGAACTCCTCAGGGATGACGGATGACCAACCAACATGATGACACACCGCTACAAACGGACCGAGGAGAACCAACCCGAGCTGTTCTCAGGAGAGGGTTTATAAAGACACTAAGGCGGGAAACTGGGTTAGCGTGAGGGGTGCAACAGAATAGGGTGGTGTGCACATAGAAAAAGGGCTCAGGTGCACAACTTGGATGCGTACGCATCACATTAGAGAGGGGTGCACAGATTTAGAGTCGTGTGCACAGGCTAGAGGGTGGAGTGCAAAGCATCCCTCCATGTGGTTTTGGCGGGAAGAAGCTGCTGAGGTGATAATGGCCAGCAGACTCCATTTTGAAAAGTTCTTTTCCTTAGCCTGAGTAACAACTTGTTCAACAAGTGTCCAATGTATCTGTGGTAGCCAGTATTGAATCTACTGTCTGGGTTTGGGTATTCAGGGCTGTAGCACTCATGAGGCTATTGGGGATGGGCTCTGTATCATATGTACAAGCAAGCCAATGGTTGACTGAATTTGAGCGTAGGAAAACAATGCAGGTGACATGAATAGCATTTGACTGGTACTGAATTGATTTAATAAACAGATGTTAAGATTTAGCTGATAATGATGCATTACTATTCAGACCCCAAACTGATAGGGCTGTGCTTATTCCAAGCATTAATTAGTTTATGCTTCATCATTCAGACAGAGGAGAATGTAAATGGTGTTATTAACTGTAGAGTCGTTCTGTTATAAAATTAATTCATTCTATTAAGCAATAAACCCGCAAATCACAGAGTCTAAGATAAAAATAATTGCATTTTGTGTGTATGTGGAACCACGATCATCTGTGTTTCTTCTTCATACACTGGGAAATCCTACGTGGAACATAGTACATGGTGGCTGGATATTTAAACATTTTGGTCATGGGCCAGCATCTTCCCTGATGCTCTCATTTAAACATACAGTCTTGGCTGCTGATCTCCTTTGAAACTTGTTGGATAAATACTACCCTCAGCTAACTCTGATAAGGGAAAGACTGTCCTTAGATCCACTGATGAACTAAAATAAACAGCTGTTCTACCTTGTTTCTGATATTGCCAGTGTCATGTTTTTCTGACTCTGGACTCCCCAGTTTATGGTTCATACAGATTTTCTCCCCTTTTCCTCAATCACAGTGATATTTAATTGCAAGTTTCTATGGCATATGTTGCATTTATGCTACCATCACCCTGTTTTTTTCTTTCAGGGCGGGTCTGCACTATGGGGACAGGTGGAGTTAAGCTATGCAATTTGAGTTTTGTTAGTTCACTGTATGGCTGTGATTTTTAGATGAGTTGCTTACCCTCTGTGCCTCACTTTACCCCTCAGAATTCCATGGTTGGGTATATTGCAGGCATGTCCTTTGAAATTCATTAATGTTGATGCAGTTCCATCAAATCCTCAGGGAGAGCAAGACATGTATATTATACATACATCAGTTTCATATGCCATTAATCAAATCTGAAAAAAGATGACAGCCTCTTGAGGTACAAAACCCAAGTACTGCAGAGAACAGGATCGTTTTCACTCGGGGTCAGTATCAGCACTTCTTGGGTGGCCCCAAGAGAGCACCTGGAACATAAAATGAAGCAGCCCCATCTTACAAAGTCTGCAGACAGACTGACCTAAATCAGCTTAATGTCCAAGTTTCCTTGCCTGACACTATGATCTCCTCTTTCCCCTTCATATTATCCACTGACTTCAGCATCAAGTTAGATTTCTTACGCTGACTTTTAAGGGCAGGGGACTGGACTCGATGACCTCTCAAGGTCCTCTAGTGTTCTATGATTAAGTCACTACACAGTTCTGTCACAGACTAAATCTGTAACCCTGTCTCCTATCCCACCATTTCATTCTCCAATGAAGACTAGGGTTGCCAGATGGTCTCCCAAAAAATACTGGACACACGGTATTTTTTTTTGGTCGAGCAAAAAAAAAAAAAGGAACGTGGGATAATAAGCCCCCCTGTTCTGGGGCGCTCTCGCAACCCCACCTCCCAGCTGGGACTCCCAGGCTGGGAGGCAGGGCCACCATCGGCGCTAGGAGCCTGTGATTGTGCAGAAGCCTGGCGGGGGGTGGGGGAAGTGGCTGGGCTGTGTGTTGTGTAGTCTCACCTTAATCTTTGTATTCATGCTCATCAGTGTGAAAAGTTATTTGCATATATATTTGCATATATTTGCATGTCTATGCAACCTCACTTAAGCTGCAGCCGTTGGCATGTGCTGTGAGTATCACTCTTCCCCCGGGGCTTCCAAAGTTGAGTAGCCCTGATCTAGATAGTGCTTGGTCCTGCTGTGAGGGCAGAGGACTGGACTCAATGACCTCTCGAGGTCCCTTCCAGTTCTAGTGTTCTATGATTCGGGGTTTCTATAAGAGATGAACATGCTGAAATGTGAGGGTGGAACCCCTCTCCCCTCCCACCAGTTCCGCAATGTTTTGTGACTTTGTCACATATCTACAGGGGGTTCAAGCTGGAACAATGAACCTAACCCACCCCCCATATTCTGGGGGAGGTCACATTTAAGACTCTGAATCCAAATCCCTGGCTCAGGTACCTCTCAAAGAGTGAAGTGCCAGTCTTCTATGCTTCCTTCCCCCCCCCCCCCCCCGCCCAACTCTGTAGTTCCAATCAGATTACCTCACTCCAGCATGCCAGCTATTTTTCTTCATTATTTTGTATCCCGCAGCTGCAGTGGGGCCTGAATATAGCAACTGATTGACTTAGCTGGTGTCGTGGGATAACAAGCTCAAATAATGGCTGAAAAAGGACAGCTGATTTGAATACATGTAGAGCAGCAAAGTCTGCCCAATTTTCACAGTGGTGAAATCACTTGGCCAAACAGTGACTGCATTGCATTTCCTGTGGCCTGTCTAAGCTATCTGCCCCCATCCATTCCTGAGCGTCCTGGGGAGCCAAACACATGCGGTCTTGTCACTCAGACATGAAAATAATGAAGACACAGTGTAGCTTGAGTATATTTCTTTCTCAAATCCAGGAATAAGACAAACCATTGTCATACCCTAAAAGGAAGCCAGGAAGGGCCGTGGGAGCGAGTAGCGTTCTCACCTTGCTCCAGATCGTGCACTAACACTGAATTTGTTCTCGTCCTAGGGCAGCAATGAGCAATAACCGGCCTTTGGCCTGGCCATGGTTCACCAGGATTAGCCCCGGCAGGCTGCCAGCACTTTATTTACCTGCTCTTCACAGATACGCATGCTTGAAGCTCCTGTTTACTGTGGATCGCCATTCTGGGCCGACGGGAATTGCAGGAAACAGTGTGAAGTGGGACATGGTTTCCTGCAGCTCCCGTTGGCTAGGAACGGTGAACCGCAGCCAATGGGAATTCCACGCAACCGTGTCTGCAGAGGCGCAAGTAAATAAAGCACCGGCAGCCCTCCAGGGGCTAACCCTGGAGAGCCACATAGGGCGTATTGCCCACCCACGTGCTAGGGGCTGGCTTCAATTTTAACTTAAATTACCACAGCACATCCCCTCATGCTGGCTGTCTCTCTCTGCAGGATTGCAGTACCTGATTGCCAGGTGAATCAGAGTGCAAGCTTTTGTAGGGGCTGAGAGCCAGACATCCCGTGAAAGTCTGGCTTAAAAAGTTTTGACAGGAGCTTTTGAAAGTTGCTTTGGTAATCGTCAGAGAGGGACCTGAACATCTTCTCTACTAAGAAGGAAAGTGTTTTGCTCCTCAGTTTTCATAAGCATAAACAGGCCCTTTGCAATGAACACTAGGAAGACTGCACAAGTGGGAGGGGTAGCCCCTCCTAGTCCTACCCTGTCAAAGCCCCTGTCTCTCCCTTTAATCCTGTCCTCCCAGAGCCGTTTCCCTCATCCACACAATCTCCTCCTCTTACTCTCCCAGCAGGCCAACCCGAAGCGCTCGGGTGGCCAGTCCTTCCTGCTTCCCAGACCTGGCTCCAGTTTTCATAGCTGGGCTCTCCCTGGTCAGCTACCAGCATGTGGCTCAATGCAGAGTGGGACCTGGGTGTTGGCTAACCGAGCCACGTCATGGCGTGCTCCTTCCCAGACAGGTTTTAAATGGTGGGAGGTGGGGCACTGGAACCTTTGTAGAAGTGGAGGGGTCAAAGTCAGAGTGACGGAGGAATTAATTCTTAAATATTCCACATGGGTTTCTTTTAATAAATGTAGGGAAGGATGCATGGTCCCTAGCCTCCTGGTTCCAGCAGCAGTACCCTTCGGCCTTGTGTCACCCTCAATAGTTTGCCCCTCTTACTCCTTCTCTATTGGACTTCTCCAGCTTCATCCCTCCCTGTGACCTTCATTAGTCTTCCTTGGAATACCTCCCTTACCATCACGCTCCCTCAGGGGTGCACTGGGGCCATCGGTGTATCTTCTGAGTGAGCAAACCCCAAAGCTTTCCAGGGCTTAGTCAACCTCCAGTAAAATCTCTCCCAGACTTCGGCCTACTTTAGGCCAAGACACACACCCCCCATCACCTTCAAAAAGCTTGCAGGGTATCTGTGGCTATTTTTTACTGCTCCCTTCACTTATTATCAAAATATCACTCACTATCTAGAGCTTATTTCAAGCTCAAAATTTGGATCCAGATTTTGAGTGTCCCAAAGTCGGGAGGTGTTTGAATCTAGGGCTTGGATGCAACCCGTTGCAAAATTCAGCTCGGAGTATGGACCAAAATGAGGAGATGGGAATCATATCTGGGAATTGGCAGTAAATGTTTTGCACGCATGACCTCAGGATGGTGGATTCAATGTTCACGTGTAATTTTAAGCTTCTAAAATTGCATGTGAAAGAGGAGTTGACTCCATGCCTAATATCCTTAGCAACACTTTTTTTCATCAGTCGTTTGGTCTGAAATATATTGCCTGTCTGAAGGCAGGGCCAGAGAGACTGTTGTTCCACTCACATGATTTATGTTGAGGCTCATATGAAGAGTAACAGTCTGACTACTGCAAATCATCCACGCTAGGAACCCTACCACCGTCTAATCCCTGTATAGTCTGTAGTTAACTCTTCCATTCCTGGTCCTCCTCCACCCCGGCTGGACTGCCATCACTCCTTGGAATCAACAGAAGCGTTCATGCAGGAGTGGAGGCCACGTTGCACCAGACAGGCACTAGTCTGTGGTAAGGGCTGGGCAAAGCTGCAGTTTTCCAGAGATGATGCCTGAACTGCAGGTATCCAAATATAAATTGACTTGCTATGTCACCCTGTAGTAAGGGGCTACTTGCTATGTGTGAATTCATTCTGGCATGGAGGAGGGGGTAGGGTCAGGACCTCCTTCCTGGCTCCTTTGAGTTGTCTAGCAGAGGAGATAGGAACAGAGTTTTGTCCCTCATTCCCATCCCTTGTGAGTCTGAGATGTTGTAGTCTCTCATAAGGACTCACGGACTCCACCTTTCATACTGCGTTAATTATGCTGGAAGTAAATTGCCTGAGAGAACTCCTGTGTTGTTTTCTCTTGGATAAGAGCAATATACATGGAGTAGCTACAGCTGAATGAACGTTGTTGTTATAGTAAAAGATGCTAATGGCTGCCATCAGGTGATGCAATCTCAGGCCTCTTTAATGTCACTAGGAGTGCCAAGCCCTCTTTCAGGCTCAATGGAACAAGCGAATAGCCCTTTTACGTAGTGAAAACTGCTGCGGAGAATAGCGGGATTGCCCCAGGCAACTGGTTACATGGCGAATTAAAGTAGGGCTTTCCCTGGGGCTAGGATATTGGCTGCAGGCTGTGTGAGTTGCATACAGAAAGCCAGGAGACCTGGTGAGTGTGATGCTGACCAAGACAAATTGTCTTCGGTACAGATACTTCCATAGAATTTAAATGGTAACCAGACACAACTTTCCTCTTTTTGACTGGAGAGGTGTTAACAGGCCACCTCACCTTAAAATATGTGCTCGCGACTTTTGCTAAGCAATCTGTTC
Source organism: Rafetus swinhoei (assembly GCA_019425775.1). NCBI lineage: Eukaryota > Metazoa > Chordata > Testudines > Trionychidae > Rafetus > Rafetus swinhoei. The sequence continues at coordinate 65,432,072 of CM033447.1, read as the reverse complement.
CACCTTGAATTTAGCAGTGATTCTCTGAGGTAGTTTTCCAGACCTGAAGAAGAGCTTACAAGGTTGTCTCTTGGATCAAGTTCTGTTGGTGCAATAGAAGATATTACTTCAGCCCCTTATGTCTCTTGGATACCCTGGGACGAGAGAGGCTACAAGAACACTCTTTAAAATGAGTCATGCGTAATCACCAGTGTGCCTCCCATTGTGAATGGTCTCTCACAGGATGAGAGAGACAGACTCAAGATCTGTGTGTTCAGAGGCTGGAGGAGTTACATCTAACAGAGAGTTGCAGTTTAAACTTTATATCCTTGGTCTCCCTCTGGATTCCTGAAGTACAGAGGCTGTTGCTTACTAGCAATAATCTTGGCTGCTTGACCATGCTAGGAAACATGACAGTTTCTCCCTCTTTGTGATGTACTGTAATGAGCATAATGATGGCATATAGACAAAGAAGAATAACTGGAGCTCATTGCTTACTGCAAAAATATTTGTGAGCACTTGTGCAGTCTCTGAACAATTTTTCAGTTGGGCCATGTTTGTGTCCTTAGGAGCAACGATTTACAAACACGTGGAAAAATGGGGGTTTTGTCCAAACAAGTGTGTAGGGAATGGCTGTTGTTTGTATGAATCACCTAATTTGTGTGCCAATTAGCATGTTCACCATTTGTTACTCACAAATGTTGTCTTGCACTCTTCTCATTTTGAAAATGTCCAGTCATCCAATCAGGGAGCAATATGACTTAGCTGCCCAATTGCCGGCCATATTTCCACAAAGTGTTGAAGTGAACTGCTACTGTGAGCAGAAATTTGTTCACCCAAACTTTGTGGAAAATGGGAGCAGCATGCCAATGATTCATGAAAAGAACATGGGACTTAATTCGTAATGAATTACTTGACCAGCTCAAATAATAGTACCTAGAAGTTCCCAGGCAATTTTCAAGTATGCTCCTTCTTTTCTTGATCCAAATTGTTTCAGGCTTTAAAAACCTCCTGTATTTCATCTCAGAGGTGACTGCATCTCCGCGATTGGTATATGGTGCATATAGGTTGATGTAAAGGCTCCAGTCCTGCAATTAAGTACTCACTTCCTCATGTGCTTAACTTCATTGTTGTGAGGAGTCCTATTGCAATCATTGAAATGACCTGAACATTGATATTATACTCATTATGGTAACATTAAATATGTGTATGAGGGTTTGCAGGGTTAGGGCTAGTTTATAGAAAATACTTGGGACTTTTCAAGGCTGAGTGGTGCTACAAAATTTGCGCATATCAATAAATGCAGTATGAGGTCATTAGCATAAGGATTACATGTTTTTATTTACCTACTATATATTTGAAAGAGTCTGTCTGTTCAAGAACTCCTCCTAAACGGTAAGAGCTAGGACCACCAAATTCGGTAGGCAGTTTCCCCTTACCATAACTTGTCTTAAAGTAAGGTCAGGGTTTGATTATGCCAGGAAAATGGGATGTGCCTGGAATGGAATTGCTTCTCATAAAACCATAGAGCCAGCAACGTCCCCGTATGAATGGAGGCGGGGGGGTGGAGCTTCAGTCCTCCCTAAAGGACACGTGGGAGATGGGCGGCTCCAGGGCTGAGGCAGTCTCAGATGGGAGGGGCATGCCCCCTGCCAACTCCTTTCATGTGCCTGGTGAGTCTGTCTTCCCCTTAGTCAGGGAGCAAGGGGAAAGTGCACAGTTTGCTGCATTTCTCACTCTAGTGGGAAGGGGGGGAGGGCAGATGAATCTGGATCTGCCCCAGCTGGGGGACATGCACCCCTCCCCTGGATGTGCCTGCTGGAGCTGCAGCAGCCATGGAGAGGTGCTTCTCACCTGGCCCCAACCTGCTGTGGTGAGAGGGCTGGAGTTGTCCTCTCTTCCCGTGACAGCCTGCGTACTGAACCCCTCATCCCCAACCCTTCCCCAGAGCAATTATTTAAATGAAGCGTGGACATTTTCATTTTATATTAAAAAAAAAAAACCACACCCAAAAATTGAGTTAAGCACCATTACAACAATAATTAATAACTAATGAAGGAATTGGAATACATTTCCTTTTAAAGCTTCTCTTCATATGCACATCAATTTTTTTTAAAAAGCACAGTATGAATAAGTGGTACAATAAAACAGACTCAGTGGACTGGGAGCATGAACAGCACCTGGTACATGGGGAATGGGTTCAAAGACAACATGTCTGTCTGAAACCTTGGGCACTATGCAAGCGGTTAATACAGCAAAGCTTGCATATTTTATCCTTGTTTTAGTTGCTCCTTTTTATAAGAACTGTTATTGTCAGTCGAACCATTATCATATTTTAATCAGAGGAGATGTCTAAAACACATCTGTGCTGCAACTATGTAAATAAATAATATTTAGTCCTCTCTCAATGGCAGTAACAATAGCTATGCGAGAGCTCTTTGGGGAGGAGGGAGGTAACTTTCCGTCCAAAGTCGAACTACTGTACGTGGATTTATGGTGCTTTTTCCAAATGGAAGGGGGGAAATATTTTGCTCTGGGAAATGAGAATTTACTAGTGGATTCAAGTGTAACTTTAGAGAACTACGACAGTATTAGATGTAGCAATATCACAATATTGTTTTATTGGCAATTAGATTTCAAACTGGAAGGGATGTATGAAAATAAGCCTCAATTATGGGACTGTAGAGTTTCAGTGCCATCTGTCAACTGTTTGCTCCTTCTGCCACAACATGTGTACTTTTGGAGGGGAAAAAAGATTTAATAGCACGAGAGAAGAGGTAAAACATACCAAATTGTACTTCAGTTTTTGTAAGTAATGCTTTCATTTATGGGATTTGATGTGGTATGAGCAAATTTACATTCACCATGGCCTACCAGCTGCAAGGTCTCCTGGTTCTTGTGATAGATTGTAAAGAAAAGCAATATATACAGCTTGTGATCTTCTAGATGTGCTTGCAAAATCTGATATAATACATGCATAAAAAAAGGTGTCTCATAACTCATAAATCACTGGCGACCGTAAATTATCTGTCTTGTGAATGAGATGGAAAAATTAGGCCCCTCACAACTTGTGGACATTAAAGATTTTCAAGGAACATTTTGTGAAGGTCCTGGCCAAATCCTGTGACGATATTATGATTATTTATTATCATTTGACTCTGTCATTTATTAGTAGGACAAGTCATTCTAAGACACTCTGCACCTGATTGCTGTTACTTGAACACTTAAGGTACGTCTACACCAGCATTTCTTAGAGTGTGTTTCTTAAAGCGTCAGAGATGTGCCGGAGAGAGAACAGAATTCAAAATGGCCACCATTAAAGGGGCAAGCCTTTTTTTTTTTCTTTTTTTTGCTCAACAACTTTTCTCTGGGGGCTTCTTTTTTTCTCAACAAAAAAATCCTTGGTGTTCTCCATTAAAAAAAAAAAATGTTTGGTGTTTCTCAGTCTTAAAAAGCTTGAGAAACACTGGTCTACACTATGTGCTTATTTTGGAACAAACCCCCTGAAATAGCTTCTTTTGAAATAGTGTGTACACACTGATTGGAGGCTGAATCACATTTTACGCTCCCTGGAAGCACTTTGGGCAGGGCATCAGGGCAGTAGTCACTTCCTGGAGCTGCTGCCTGAGGCTCTCTGAGGCTCGTGCTTAAAGGGACTCCCCTGTACAGTCGTGTGTCAGGCTCTTCACCTTTGTCTGCCTCCTTGAGGGACAGCAAATTCATCTCATTGCCTGCTCTGGTTGCCACCACAGCACTCCTGCCATAGAGCTGGACCTGTGGAAAGCAGTCGCCAGCTCTGAAACCTGGTGCTGCACCTCCTGGTGCAGTTTTTGCAGGCTGCCCTTGTGGCTCTGCAGGAACAGGACCCGCCGCTCCCCACAGGGCACCTCCTCGCCTCTCTCCACGTGCTGCATGAGCAGCAAAGCCCCTCCCACCTTCCCCAGCACACCATGCACTGCCACTTCTGGTGCTGGAACACTGGTTCTGACTGGCGAGACTGCATCGTCCTGGAGCAATGGGACAACCAGCAGTGTCTCCAGAACCTGCGCATGCAGAAGGCCACCTTCCTGGAGCTGTGTGAGTGGGCTTGCCCCTGACCTCAGGTGACGGGACACCCCATGCAACCCACCATCTCCCTCTGGAAGTGGGTCACCATTGCACTTTGGAAGCTCTCCACGCCCAACAGCCATCACATGGTCGGGAACCAGTTCGGTATGGGGAGATCAACCGTTGGGGGCGTGCTTATGCAGGTATGACTCTTGTGCCCAGGAAGGTGGTGAACTACTGGAATGGGGTCCCCAAGGGAAAGGGGGAGTGAAGGAAGCCCCCTTCCTGGAAAGCTTTTCAGTCCTGCCGAGGGATGGAGTAAGTAGGGGTTGGTCCTGGTGTGTGGGAAGGGGGGTTGGGCTTGGAGGCCTCCGGCGGCTCTGGCAACCCTGTGATTTTCTGTTTGTTCCTTCTACAGGTGTTGAGGGCCATCAACACCATCCTGCTGTGTAGGGTTATCATCCTGGGCGATGTGGACCCCATCATCACCGGCTTTGCCATCATGGGTTTCCCCAACTGCAGGTGGGGTCATTGATGGCACCCACATCCCCATCCGGGCCCCCCGATCACTGGGCATTCGATATCATCAACTGGAAGGGGTACTTTTCGATGGTGCTGCGGGCCCTTGTGCCCTTGTTCTGTTGCTTTGCTTCCTCCGGAGAAGATCCAGTTAACTTAAAAGTGACAAAGCCTGCCAGAGCTATGAGCAGAACCTAGAAGCTGTGAAAGAGCCATTCCAGTGGTAATGAAGCCATTTAACAGGCATTTGCCAACCCCAGGCATATATTGCCAGTTTCCGAATTGACTGTGTTAGTCTATAGGACCTTAGTTTTAAATTGGCTTTAAAACACTTTCATTGGTGCGTAGCTGAAGTTTATAAAATCACATCTCTAAGAAATCATCGTCCTCACCCTGGCTGCTATTGGGCATTGGGGCACCAGTTTCATAGTACTGCGTGAGGCCCCATAAATCCTAAGGATGACCCTGGTGTGTTTTATTTATATAAAAATACATTTTAACGATGAATTATTTTAAAATCAGTTTGTTAAATATTTGTAATGCTGTCTGTGCAGTCATCGGTTTCTGCTCTAGAAACCCAGGCCGGGGTCAAGACTGGGAAATGTTGATAGCGAAGGCATCCATTTGTATGGATTTCCTTTTCATCCCTAGGCTGTGGTGCTCTTGGGTTGCTTGGGAGCTGTCATTTAAGACACCCCTCCTGGATGTATAAGGGAAGGGGTATGTGGAAGTAGATGTTTCTCTTACACTAAACTAAATCAGGATTAATTCCAGAGAGTTCAAAAGAATTACGCCAGAGTAAAACCAATGGGTGAGTAAAAAGAGAATTAGATTCCTTGCAATTCAGTGGTTAGCTGCTTGTGCATGAACTCTGATCATTACTGATTTAAGTGGCTTCCTTTCCTCTTCTCCCACGTAGCACCATGGAGGGTTTTCCCTGCTCTGTAAGGAGGAAAGAAGCAGTAAGGAGTTGGCACCAGCATAGCTTGATTCAGGCACAGGCTGTGCAAAAAAGAGCATCCTTGCATAGCATGCACAGGCCGAGGGGTGTGTGTGTGTGTGTGTGTGTGTGTGTGTGTGAGTATTAAGGTCCACATCTGGAGAGGAGAGCCTGGATGTGAAGGATACATGGTGAGGAAACTGATAAAGAAATTAACTCAGCTAAAGCAAAAATATGGAAAGGGACCAAAACAGCAGAAGTCAGAACAAAAAAGAAATGCAAGAGAGAGAAGAGAATTACAGGAGGATAAAATTAAACAACAACAAATGGTCTGGTAGCACTTTATAGACTAACAAAACATGTAGATGGTATCATGAGCTTTCGTGGGCACATCCCACGTCTTCAGATGTATCAGGTAGGGAGGAGAAAGAGGATAGGTAAAAAGAAACAGAAACATACACAAATAGATATTTGAAAAATTATTGAAGATGAGTAAAAGATCAAAGAGGAGGGGGAAAAAGACTTAATAAGAAGTCACCCAATTTCTCATGAATAAGAGCAAAGATTGGTTAGTGTTATCAATCCAATTACTTAATCATTTCTGATATAATTTTTGACATGATTTCATTATATGCACGTTGAAAATTGCCATCATATGTTTTGGGTACTTTTCTACACTGGTTCAGATGCTAAGAACAGAGCTGGTTGAAATATTATAAAAATGTCCCCACTTCTTGACCAACTATAAAAGTGGGTCCCTTTTTTAATTGTGGGGAAAAAAATCTTTGAAGTATGTGTACTGAAATTTTCTAAAATGATATTAAAGAGAAAATACTTAGACACATTTTTTCCTGTGAAATCGCCCATCTGTTTTTGCCCTGCTCTAATTAACAGAGATACAGATCCTAGACCAGGGTTTCCCAACCTATGGGTCGGGACCCAAATATGAGTCGCCATTACATTTCAAAAGGGTCACCACGTGTCTCCCCAGGTGGCTCTGTCCCCTCTCCTTCCGCCATTTTTGAATTGCCTTGGGTCACCAAGTCTTCCTGAATAGTCAAAATGGGTCCCCATCTGGAAAAGGTTGGGAACCGCTGTCCTAGACCTACAAGGAGAAGTTCTTACAGCTTGATCCTTTGCATGCTATGCATGGTTGTAGCAATGCTTTCCGTCCCTCATATTAGATCCAATGTAGCATGTGCTTAGCTCGACCACCTAAGTCAGTCAGACTCTTCAGGTGGTTAAAGTTATGCATGTATTTAAGTCCCTTGCTGAATTTGGATAAACTAAAATCTACCCACAGGTTGTTTATAAAACAACAAAAATCCACACTTGAGTTTAATGGACTGTTGATAGTAAGAAAAGATAGTGCCATCTAGTGGTGATTTGCAACATAGCCAGTTCGGGTGTATACCTGTTCCTTCTTGTTAATAAAGCTTTTATTGCTCACTGAGGGGTATGTCTACACTACAGGGTTTTGTCAGAAAAACAGCCATTTTTCCGACAAAACCGGAGTTATGTCCACATTGCAATTGCGTTCTTCCAAAAGTAAATTGAAAGAACAGAGGGGTTTTTCCGGCATTGGTAATCCTCTTTCTACGAGGGAGAAGCCTTTTTCCCAAAGAGCTATTTCAGAAAAAGGTGTGTGTGGACCAGGAAGAGGGGAGTTCTTTCAAAAGAAGAGGAAAAAGCACAGGCTACTCTGTCCATAGTAATCACAGCTAATGCGAGATAGTATTCATTCAGTGTGGATGCTATCTTTTGAAAATGCAGATCACTTTTTCAATGCACTTCTGTGTGTGGATGCTCTCTTTCGGAAGAAGCTTTTTCGGAAGATCTCTTCCAAAAAAAAAGGTTCTTCAAAAAGAAGCCTGCAGTCTAGACAGCCTGAAAGTGAGAAAGTAGATTTGTACCTGAGTACTAGCTGTTCAAGCTTGCTCTGTTTTTATTCCACCTCCACCAATGCTGAAACCTCATGAGCCTCACAAAAGCACAGCGAAAGGCCATGCAGAAATCCAAGTGGGAGAATATTGGAGCCAAAATTAAGAGATTAATTTGCCATAACACGTGGCACAGAGCCCTTGTCTGCTGCAACTCCTTGTGGAACAGGGTAGTGGTGGCCCTTGGTGCCTGCAAATCCCTCTCCCCTTCCATGCTGAATGCTCATGCATCCCTGGCAGTGGGTGATTCTTGCTCAGGAGAAGGCATAACCAAAGCAATATGCCTGCGATGGCCAGAGAGATCTGTACATCCACTGTAGCTAGGAGAGGGGTGGGCATTAATTTTTTGCCAGGGGCCACTTCAGAAATTTTTGAACTGGCCCTGGGATGCACTGGAAGGGGAGGGGCCTCAAGCGGAAGGGGAGGGGCCAGGATACTTCCCTGCTTCCCCACTTACAGACCATGATTGGTATGGGGTAGGGGAGTGCTTCTCCCCGCCCCCCAGAGGTTCCTCCTTGGCGCCCATGGCCCTGGCGGTGGGAGGAGACTTCGTGCGCTCCCTCTTCTGCCCCCAGGCCAATCAGGGATTGGGGGTTGGGGAGCTCACGAACTCTCCTCCAGCCCTGCTAGGAGCCACATGCTCCTGGCAGGGGAGAGGAAACTTCATACGCTTCCCCCCGGCCCCAGGCCCTAATTGGCCTGGGGGCGGGGGAGTGGCAGGGCCTCCGGGGGCTGGGCCAACCTGCTTGGCAGGCTGGATCCTGCCCACAGAGGCCCTTTTGCCCACCCCTGAGCTAGGAAACCACACCAGAAAAGTAGCTAGGTTCCCTCCTACAGCCTTGGTGTAAGTCGTGTGCATCAATGGAAGTTGCATCATCTTATACCCCTGCCAAAACTCAGACTGAATATAGACTGTAAACACGAGCACACTAGATCATGGGGCTGGGCAAGGTGGCACAGAGAAGGGCAGGATCCAACACTTACTGGCCTACAAACTTTAAAAAATATGTATAGCAGGGATGTTAAATATCGTGTATTAGGGTAACCGTGTAATCGCTGAACTTCTCAGTGTTGACACGATTACCCACACAGTTGGCTCCGCAGTGTAAAGCAGCAGCACTGCCCGCCTAGCTCCCGGGGAGGTGGTTGAGTGTAACCAAGATCATTAACTGATGAGCACCAGAAAATACTAATGACAGTTGTATGACCCTGTTACTTTGTTACTAATTTTCAGATGGTTTTCTTGGGGTGGCGGGGCGGGAGTATAAGAAATGTACAAGAAATAAAAATAGAATTCCAATTTGCCTATTTCATTTGGGTACTGTAACGTCTCGCCCCGCCGGGGCCCCGTCCAAAGGGGCCTATCCCCGCACCTCGCAGTCTCTGTCCCAATTAGCTCTCCGGTTATCGACCGGGGCGGAGGTGGACCTGGGCCCACCCCCTCTTCAGGTCCCAGCCCAGGACCCTAAGGGTGGGCGTCCAAAACGCACCGCCCGACCGGGGGGGCTACGGCCTCAACTCACCGGTCCCCGGGGTTCCCCGACCCCGTCCTGGGCTGCTTCCTCCGGCCCCGTCGGTCCCTGCCTGCTGCGCTGGGTTCGGTGGGGCGCAGGGCGACACTCACTCTCTCTGGTCAAGGGGGTCCCCCGCTGCCAGTCCTGGCGTCTCTGCCGGTCCCGCCGAGTTCCCTGCCGGCTGCTCCTGCCTCCGCGCCGCTTGGCGTGCTCTTCTCTTCTCCCCCCTCTGGGCTCGTGGCCGTCTGGCTTTTGAAACCGGCGCCCCTTGCCGGGGACGCTGGCGCATGCGCCCTGGGATGCCGGGTCCTCCCCAGGGTCGTGCGTGGTGGAGGCTACCGCGCCTGCGCCGGCCGCCGCCGCTGAGCAGGCTCGGCAGAGCCGCTCGGGCTTCCCGGCGGCTGCGCCGCGCGGTGCCCAAGTGCGGGGCGCGGGGTTAGGGCCCGCAATCCCTGTCGCCCCGTCACAGGTACCTATTAAATTAAAAATCACACAGTCTTAAGGGCTCTGCCAAATTTTCAAGACCCGATGGTAGAAAAAGTTTGGGAAACCCTGCTCTGAAGATTGCCCCTGGATTGAATTTAAATATCCAGAGAAAAGAGGGAAGAATTAGAACCGTGGGGTTAGGAGGGACTACAAGGGTCATGTAGTCTAAACCCCTGCCAAAATGCAGAAGTTGTGATTCTGTGTTTGAAGGTTTAAACACCAAAATCTTAGAATACTAGAATTGGAAGGGGCCTTGAGAGGTCATCAAGTCCAGTCCCCTGCCCTCATGGCAGGACCCAAGCACCATTCTAGGTCATCCCTGACAGATGCCTATCTAATCTGCTCTTAAATATCTCCAGTGAGGGAGATTCTGCAATCTCCCTAGGCAATTTATTCCAGTGTTTAACCACCCTGACAGTTCGGAAGCTTTTCCTAATGTCCAACCTAAACCTCCCTTGCTGCAATTTAAGCCAGATGGCTATCCAGCCTCTTCCCCTGTTCCTCAAAGGACTCCTCCAGGGGAGGAGGGAGAAGAGGAGTAGGAGGAGTGTAGATGGGAAGGGGGAGAGAGACTGATGTGGAGAATCTGGAGAAGTTAAAGGTTACGGTGGGCTTATAGCTAGGATCAATAGAACAAAACAATGGACTAGCACAGGTTGAACGACAAGGCAATATAGGTTGACTGGAGTCGTCATTGCCTGTAATAATAATGCTACAGGAGGAAAAATATCTTGTAAACAGTGCCTGTGAAAAGAACAGGGAATTGAAATGCCAGTAGGCCACAGCACTGCAACACTGTAGACTGTGGCCATGGAAGATATGAATACAGTGGTATAATGACTGAGGTTTCTTCTTGACCCCTCAAGTTCAGATTTGATTCACCAACGTGGGATAGGCAGTGTTGTTGGTTACAACTTCTCCACGAATCTTCTGGTATTTGAAGTTTATTGTAAAACCTGATTCTAAGAGCTAGTAATCCTGCTTAAATCTCAGCTTTTTATCTAAAATATTTTTCTAGCCCCAGTGGCGTGGAGAAGTTTCAGAACCAGAAGCCTATGACCTGGTCTATGCTAGAAAATTAAGTTAGTTTAACTCAGTTGGTTAACTCCCCTGAACAGTGTAATTAAGTAGATCCAAGTCCCCATATTAGGTCAATGAAAGATTTCTTCTGTCAATCTAGTTACCACAAATGACCATTGGTGTGGATAGTGTCTGCGCTGAAGCATGACAGCTGGTGTTGCTATAGTGTTGTAAGGGTAAATAATGACCTGGATGTGATGTAATTTTTTCCTCCTGTCACTTAAAGAATTATTTGTTCATAAGCAACCATGCGAGTAGAGGATTACAGGCGGATATATTATGTACTTATGTACTTATTACAGTTTGTGGTACATGTGTACTTGTTGCAGGTATCGCTTTACATCCTGAGTACTAGATGAGTGTGATCTTGAGCCTTCAGAGTAGAGATGACTTTTGTCAGGCGGAGCAGGAATGAGACCCAAATGTTAAGGTCATTCATTAATACAAGTTTCTGTAAGAAACAATGTTTTGTCTTTTCCGAGTTTCATGTCACCAACACACATTTTCAGTGCAAATCTGAAGTTAATATTGTTGAGTTGTGGCTCTCAGAGCATCCTTCTCTGGAAATCTGACATGGTGAAAATGCTGCGCGTCTGCTGACAGTGTGTGGGATTTCTGAAAAAGGGACTGATAGAATTCAGAACAACTTCAGGTAACTGTCTCTCCTCACAGCGGTGTCACCGCTCAGCTGGTCCCTGTGCCATTCTAAAGCCATCAGACAGAAAAGGGCCAGCATTTGGATTGCCAGCCCAGTCTGGGACCAGGGCATCTGGAGTCAGCGGACACATGTCCAGGGGCTTGTTTGCCAGCGTAAGAATCCCACGGAAGCAGCACCGAAGACGAAGAGAGAAGCCGTAGTTGACTGATGGAGGCTGCAGGGCCTGGTCTGACTCCTGATGAAGTCAGTGGAAATCTTTCTATGGGAGGCGGATCAAGCTCTAAAATAAAATGGCGCTTTAAGCAAACCCAGTCCTCCATTCTGTTAGTTTTACTTACTGATGGTTCCCACGAGTGAGGTAAGGATTGGGGGAAGGGAACACGAAGGAAAAAAGAGGGGGAAAAAAATGAAAGGAAAAGCTCCAAGTGGCTCCTGACAGATGGTGCTAGAAAATGAGTATCTCTTTGGCACTGTGAATGCTCCCTCTGGGCTTCCTCATTCTCCGACATTCTCTCTCTCCTTTTCTTATTTTCCCTTCGCTTGCTCCCTGACACTTGCCTTCATTTGCTGTTATTTAAATGAGAAGAGCAGAAAAAGGATATTCAATTTTAATATGTAAAGAGCTACTCCTGGGTTTGAAGCAGCCATTTAACATGCAAGCTGAGTGAAAAGAGGAATGGAGACAGGGGCTGCTGGCTGTCAGTTTCTGCCACAGCAGTTGCTGCCCGTTCCTTGGCTGCTCTCAAAGATTCATCAGGGGAAGCCGCTGCTTTTGCAGACAAAAATAACAGATGGTGGTTCATGTTTGCCTGCCTCCAGGGGCCTTGCCACAGTGAGCAAGGTCCAAGAGAATTTGAATAATGGGAGTGGAGGGGGGTGTTCTTTTGTGCGTGTGTGTTGAGATTTTTTGTGTTTGTTTTTGTCTTTGGATTTTTATAAACTTGCTAATGAATTTAATGATGAACCTCTAGATTTTCTGAGATGCTTGCAGGATGCATTTGTTTTGAAGTGAGTTTTAATTAAATTTTTCCAGTTCTCATCCACCATTTAGTACTGTTCTGTTGCAAAACAAGCAGCTTACCACAGGTGGCAGGGCATTGATGTAGCTTTGAAAACATCGTTTCCTGCTGCCAACCTAAATAAACAGGGGTGTCTCTGGAAAAGTACCCGTAATGCTATCCCTCCGCCCCTTCGGCAAACTAAATACTGTGTAAGCAAAATAAATATGCAGGCCCGTGCACTGGGGGGTGCGAAGGGTGCGAATGCAACCCGCTATGGTCCTCCAAGTAAGCATGAGGCTGGGGTGACATGTTGCCCTAGCCTCCCTCCCCTGTCCTCCAGCTGCCCTGGGGAAAGCTGGGGCTGATTTCCTCCCTCCCCGCCCTCCACAGGAGCGAAGCCGGGGGCAGGGCTTGGCCACAGGGGCCGGGCAGCCACTAGCCCCTCCCACGGCTCACTCCCCTGAAATTTCTGTGTATGGGCCGTATGTGTGTGTCAATCAGAGAGTTTGAGCAGCATAAAATAATCAGGTTCCGTATTTCTCTGTATTTTTAGTTCATTTGAGTCATACCTCCTGCAACTCTGATAGTTTTTAGAGTAGTTGGTTTCTTCATTACAGGGATGGTCAGTTACCTACAACTCATCAGCAGGCTGTCTGATCTCAGACATCTAGTACATATCGGATGTGACAAAAAAGGACCCTTTTTTTTTTTTTTGCCTGCCTTGCCTCTTTTCATGCTCTCATGCTAATAAATGCCTAGATTGTTACTCATACATTGTGCATAGCTGAAACTCATTGCCAGCTAGTGAAAATGTACGTTTGAAGAAATGAGGTTGCAATGAAGCAAAGTTAGTTATGATTTCCCCTCTGCTTTTTCTGCTGCGTTCGCAATTTTTCCTTCCTCTAAGTGGCTGTCATGTCCCAAAACTTCAAATGGGGATTAAGGTGCCCAAAGGAGGGATGTAAAATCCTGTTTAATGAACTAATTAAATGTTGAACGAGTTAACTGATGAAACGGGGGCGGCACTCCCTGTCACGGCTGGGTGGAATGGCCCCCGTGCAGCGGGCAGGGGCTGCTCCGGCCCAGCTGCTTCTGACCCCACACAGGGCTGGAAGCACCAGCCCCTTCCCGCTTGTAGCCGTTTCCAGCCCCATGTGAGGCTGCTGACAGGGAGCCAGCAGCCGGGTTGGAGCAGCCTCTGACCCCAGGCAGGGCTGCTCCCGGGTAACAGTTAACCATTACTAGGGGCGGCCCACAACATTTTGGCACCTGAGGCGGGGAGCTCAAATGACGCCCCCTCGCTTGGGCCAAAACTTTGAAAGGTCTCAATTCTCTGGGGCCTAGTGGTGTCCCCCTCTCCCCCAACCCCAGTCTGGCACCTGAGGTGGCCGCCTCAGTTCGCCTCATGGTAAGGCCAGCCCTGACCATTACCCAGCAAGCATCACTGGTTAAGGTTACCTGTTCATATCTCGAACCCAAAGAGAGCGAGGCTTTACCCCTTCAGTAAAAATGGCTACTCTTCCCCAGGGTGCGGAGGCAAAGGGAGGGGGGTGAGGTCTGCTGCAGCAGCCACGTTAGGTCCCACCCTTGCCCCCACACTCCTGTGTCTGTGTGAGATGGAGAGGGAATGACACGCAGGAGCACAAGCAGTGTTTCCATTGTGGGGATACCAGCTCTCGTCGCTCCTGGAGGCAGGGGGCTGCCCCTAGCAAAGAAGGTTCCCGTTGTTTTCAGTGGAAGAGATGCCTCAGATTCTTCTGAGAGGAGACGGATGCCGTGTCACGCCAGCTAACGAGCTTCTCCGTCTCCAGACCTGCCTGGGAGTGACGCAGGCAATCAAAATGTCTGCAGTGTGGAACGCCTGGCTTTTATTGCCGGCTGTACCCTGACTGAGAGATGATAATAGTGAAGGCTGCTTTCTCAGTGTGTGAATGAAGTAAGAGATTCGTACAAAGAAAACATTCTGCCATGTGAGACCATAAGGATTCTCCATGCAGCGAGCTTTGGACCCTAGATATTGAGTTCCCAGCACTTGAGCTAAAAGTTATCCTTTATGTGGAGTAAATATTAAAGGGGTAGTGTTGAGGGCCGCCTTGCCCATCCCCCTGTGAGGGCGGCGACAGACTCTCCACAGCCCCATCAAACTGTCTCTCGGGGTAGTGTGGCCTAACAGCCCTCTCCCCTTTTGTAGCTTAGTTTGTTCTTGCGATCTCAAAGGGCTTCCATTAAGCGTCACAAGGCCCCTCTGAGGAAGGAACATTACTGTCATCCCCACTCTACAGATGAGGAAACAGATGCACAGAGATGTGTAGACTCATCCAAGTCACTGCCCCAACTCAGTGGAAGAGGCCTGACACCCAGACGCATGCGACAACCACCATATACTCCGGCTTGCTTGGCAAACAGGGCTTGGCAAGCAGCAAGAGAAGATGACCCAAAATGCACACTGAAATTGATCGGAGCCTCCTTTGAGAAGGTCTGTGACTATTATACAATTATTTTCATTTTTTAAGGATCTCCGGGGGTAACCGAGTTAGTCTGTTACAGAAAAAAACAACAAATGGTCTGGCAGCACTTTATAGACTAACAAAACATGTAGATGATATCATGAGCTTTCGTGGGCACAGCCCACTTCTTCAGATGACCGGAGTTCTGAGTAGGGGATATGAAAACTCGAAATAAATAGGAGAGGGGTAGGGAAGGGGGGAGAAAAAGAAAAAAGGAAGGGGTGTGTGAGACAGAGCATCATTAAGTATCTTGAGAATGGGTACTTAAACCTAAGCAGATAAAAATCAAAGTCAATAGACAGATTGCTAGGACAGGAAGGATTTTTTAAATCTGCTTCTGTCTTTCCATTTCTATCCCAAATCCTGTGAGAATCTCTGTTTTCTTGGTATTTCTCCCAGCAGGAAGTCCCAAAAAACTCTCAGGATGGTAGAACAAGATGGAAAACATCAACATTTCGACGCAGAATGGAAACAAGATCATCCTGATATTTCCAATGACACATCCTCTCCCTCTTTCAACAACCTTTCCCACATAACTTGGGAGATTCCCGGTACAATACTGCACACTGTTTAGAATCTAAAATTGAGATACTGCTCTTGAAGGAGTACAACAGAATTGAGCTTGAAGCAGGAGTAACTGGATGAAATTCTATGGCCTGTGATTTACAGGACACACACCAAAGGATAGTCTGGTGTTAACGTCTATGAGGAAGCAGCCACGTTTTTAGTCAAACCTACAAATAGTTTAAAACTTGATCATAGAATCCTAGGGTTGGAAGAGACCTCAGGAGGCCATCGAGTCCAGCCCCCTGCCCAAAGCAGGACCAACCCCAACTAAATCATCCCAGCCAGAGCTTTGTCAAGCTAGGACTTACAAATCTCTATTGATGGAGATTCTACCACATCCCTAGGTAACCCATTCCAGTGCTTCACCAGCCTTCTAAATAAATAGTTTTTCCTAATATTCAACTGAGACTTTGCAGTTCATAATACTTTGCTCATAATTAGCTGTGAAGCCGTTAAAAGCAGGACTTAGACCAGCATTATTGACAGACTCGTAAGTACATGGGCATTATTTGACTTGGCTATAAATTCATCACACAGAGAACAGTCTCCATATAATACATTAATGTCATCAGCTAATTTATCTGTTTACTGAGTCCAAACAGCCTGACTAATGTAGTGAAATGTATTTTACTACTTGATCATACATATGTGTATCTAAAAATAAAGCCTGATGAGTTTAGCTGATAGATGATCTTGGACTTATGTTACAGTGATTGCTTTGAGCTACAGTATCTTTCTCCTTCTGATAGTAAAAAGTTTACTACACTCAAAAAACTCCGGTCATCTGAAGAAGTGGGCTGTGCCCACGAAAGCTCATGATACCATCTACAGGTTTTGTTAGTCTATAAAGTGCTACCAGAGCATTTGTTGTTTAAGTTTATCCTGTACAGACTAACTCGGCTACCCCCTGAAGCTCAAAATTACTGTAATGATTTTCACTTACTGAATATATGTCAAAGCCCAAGTCTTTGGTTTATTGTACAGGTTGAACCTCTCTGGTTCAGGACTCTCTGGCTCACCAACATCCGTGGTCCAGTGGGATCATGGATGTGGCCAGACCAAAGAGCCACAGCAGGTAGGAGCTGGGGCTAGCTGGGAGTTCGGTGTCGGAGTGGCTGGTGGCTCGGAGCCTGGCTAGGAGCAGAGCTGGCCCCACAGCTAGGCGTGAAGCAGGAGGCTGGCCAGGAGCAGAGCCAGTTGCATGGCTGGGGGGCTGGGAGCAGAGCTGGTCTCAGAGCCCAGCCAAGGGGCAAAGAGTAGAGCAGGAGCCCAGCTGAGGGGCTGGGAGTGGAGCCATTTCCGTGGCCAGGAGGCTGCTGGCTCTTTCTCTACTCCCAGAGCCTGTACAGGGGGCTAGGAGTGGAGTCAGTCTCGCAGCTGGGGGCAGCGGAGCCCAGTGGCTGGGTCCAGCCACGAGGTTGATGGCCTTGAGGGGGATCATGGCTCAGAGCCTGGCAGTCCAGGGAGAGCCCGGAAGCTAGCAGCAGAGGGGCCAGAATTAACAGCCCATCGTCTAGCAAACGTCCTCGTTCGGGACCAGTTAAGTCCTGAGGGCGCCAGATGAGGGAGGTCCAACCCGTACTTTATAAAACAAGGACCAGATGATACAGTCTTTAGTTTAGCAAAACTCACACTGGAGTCAATAGCCCTCATCTAAGAGTTTCCGCTGGTTTATACCTATTTTTCTAGTCAGCTTTGCACATAGATTGCATCAGCTTGGATTCTCTCTTAGACCCAGGTAAACTGACTACCACCCACAAACTACCATTCTGAGATTTACAAACCCTTACACAGCCACTATGTAATAGTGTAATACTAATAGCTTCCATTTGTGCTATTAATGATCTGGGTTAAGGACAAGCCTCTGCTAAGATACATTTTTAAAACCTACTTTTACCTGATCTATGATAAAAAAGGGGTGGACTTTTGACTAAGGCACAGGCCAAGTCAAGAGAGACACATTTTTACCACAGATTGCTTCTGTGACCTGAAGCAAGCCCCTTCCGTGCCTCAGTTTCCTCATGTATAAAATCTATAGTTAGTGTGAGGATTTATTGTTTATAAAATGCTTCTATATCCGTGGAAGGCACAGAAGAAGCTACAGAAGAATTATTATAATAGTCACAGCCTGGCTCCCAATCAAGTTTCCTCTGAAGTCAGTGCTGCTTTGGGAGTTGGATTAGGCCCCTGGAAATCACAGCTGAGTGAAAACAATAAATAATTTGTCAAAATTAATATTTTCCCGTGACGCTATCTGTGAACAGATTGAAAAATGGCAATGAATTTATTCATTGCAAAATCATTCCATAATTTCCAGTGGAAATAGTTCTTGCTCTATAGCTCATTTGCTAAATATTTCTTGAAAATATTTGTGTTGTGTGTAACATACCAATACGTCATGTGGCACAGTTTCTGCTTTCCGGTTGGATGGCTGGTGTAACTAGAATGTGAATGACAAATATAATCAAATATACAATTCAAAATTCAGGCTGCATTTATTAGATGGACCATCCAATCAGGGAGCTGAAACTGTGCCTCTGTAGGTAACATTGACTAATTATATAAACTGCAAGTTGTGCAGTAAATTAGAATATGCAAATTGACACGAGGTTGGTTAGCGAAATATGTCACACGGCATTGCTTCCTTCCCATAGTGGAGGAGTTATGTAACTAATACAATTGCAACTTGAGAATTTTATAATCATGCATGCAACTCAAAAATCACATTAAGCAAGTATTTGAAATGCACTTTTTGCAGTGTTCATAGTTACAACGCACGAGTGTTTCTGGAACAAATACCAAAACATACTGCAGCTGCAGCATGGATATCTATGGACAGTTTTTTCTGCTAGGGTCTCAGCTCTGTTGAAGACCCCCTTGCACCTAGACAGGATAAATCTGTCTTTGTATTTGATCCAGTAGAGGACTGCTGCAAAGGAGGGTAGAACATATGAGGACCTTCCAATGGAAGAACGTTAAGTCTGGAACAGACTTGGAAGAACAATGGAAGAACAGATTTTTCCAGTATTTTGGCCTTTGTATTCTAGTTAAAAACCAGCCATTTCTGAGTAGAGAAAGAGACAGTCCCTGTTTGTGCAGAACATCAAATTGACCTTGTTAATTCACAGGGCACAAAGTGAAATGAAATGATAGCCTGTGCACCAACATTGACCTCATATGGTGCTTCACCAAGGTAAGTGTTTCATCGGATGATATAAACACAGGTGAAAGCGGGGGTGTAGCCATGGGTGGGCCATGGCCCACCCTCTTTGTACCTAGGGTCATCCCCTGGAGCTTACCTCACTCCAACCAGCACTCTGGCCAGAGAGCGGGGCTGCAGTTTACCCCACTCTGCCCCAGTGTTTTGGCTGGGCATGGCTCGGGGCTTACCCCCCATCCCTCCTGTCCCACTCCCCTGCTCCTCATTCTTGCCCTCCCACCTGAATTTGGGGCCCACCCACATGGACCCTTCTGGCTACACCACTGGTTAAGAGTACAGCCACCGAGCATCTACATCATTGTTACTTGTCATAAAGCTGCCAGTCGAAGGACACGGCCCAGGAAAAAAAAAATCCACAAAGTACCTCACAGAAAAGAAGATCAAATGGTGTTAATTAATTAGTATGCGCAATTCATTGGACTTCAAAGCTTACTCTTAAATAGCTTCCTGATGGAGAATAAATGAGAATAAATGCCTTGTTAACCTTAGCCCTGCCAGGTTTAGGTCAGGAGAACAGCCAAACAAACTAACGACGAACCATGTAACAGACAACACTGAATTCACTCCCTGGAATAGGCACGTGCTCTAGCTATCAGGAACATACAAAAAGGAAAGAGAACTGGTAGAGACGAGAAGGCCCAGAACCTGCTGTGCAAGGGAGGGCTAGAGGTATGTGCTGAACAAAATGGTGTAATAACACTAGCTGCTGTGCTACTTTGGGGCCTCGTGGGCCATCCGCTCCCTGGCAGCCCCTCCGGAAGAGGTGTGGCCCCAAGAAGTGGGCACGGTTGGTTGCAAAATTGCTCCTCCGCACAATGTAAATGGAGCATCAAGTAAAGCTGCACAAGACTGTCAGCCCTACTGCTTATCACCAAAGCATTTAGCTAATTTGTTTATTTGTTACTCTTTAGATGGTGATAGGCCTTATGAGCCCCAGTCGTGGACTAGGTCCCATTGAGCTAGGTGAGCTAAACAAACCATATAGGTAGTATTCAGTAACTGTGTGGCAGCTAATAGTTAACAGCAGTTCTAGCCTTACCGGTGGCTTAGTTTACTACCAAGTATATTGTGTAAACACTTCATCACTTTCTGGGTGTATAGCTGCCCTCCTTCCCCTACCTCAGACATTTCCTTGGTAAGATAGCATGGTCTACTTCTTCTCAGCTCTCCTGGGCTACGTCTAGACTACAGGCTTCTTTCAGAAGAAGCTTTTTTTGGAAGAGATCTTCCGAAAAAACTTCTTCCGAAAGAGCGTCCACGCTGCAAAAGTGCATTGAAAAAGCAATCTGCTTTTTCGAAAGAGTGTCCAGACTGAATGGACGCTCTTTTGCATGTAAGCTGTGATTGCTATGGATGGAATGGCCACCAGGGCACCTGTGCTTTTTCCTCTTTCCTCTTCTTCTGAAAGAACTCCCTCTTCCCTGTCCACACATGGCTTTTTGTGAAAAGTGTCACAAAAGCCATGGCTGAACGGGAGGACCAGACTGGGTGGTGGTAGCAAAATAAGACCGTATTTGCACAAAACGAGTTCTTCTCTGCAGAGGTATAGAAAAGCTTCAAAAGCAAGGAAAAAAACAACGGGCCAGTGTCTGCTCTCGTTTACATTGCAGGTAAATCTGGAGTAACTCAGAAGCAACTACTCTCACTCTGGGTGTACATGTAGCATTGCCTCTGTGCACTTGGAAATTAAATGTATCTAACCTGCTATTTGTATTGGGATGCTGATCTGCAGAAAGGTGGATCGTGTTGCCTAGAATGCGCCATCCCCCATCTCTACTCCCTTCCTCTTTTATGATCATGACCTTTGCCTGTTTTTTTTTTTTTTTTGGTCTCATCTTCAGAGTATGGGAAGCTTTTGCCAAAGTTTAGACAAGCTTCTTTGCATCTCAACAGCAGCTTTTCCCAGTATTTTCAGTCCCCGCTGTTCTGTGTAGTTCCTGTAAGGAGGTGGATGCGTAGAAATTATGATTTTTTATGGCCACTTTATGCTTTACTTTTTCTATGCCCCCCAAACCAAATCAACCAGCCAAACAAAAACAAAACAAAACCCCTTATGGTATTCTATAGTAATGGTCCAAAATGCTATTAACATTTACAAGCTGTAGATTTGTTTAGTAGTTATATAGGGATCTGTAGGGCTGCAATAAGCATGCAGAATACTTTGAGCATACAGAGAGTTAAACATGGGGGGATGGGACTGGAAAATTAGATAGAAAGGAAATTGCTAAATTTCTTGCAACGTTGCCAGGATCCATCTCCGAAATTATTTATCTCCTTTTCATAGTCATTGGAGACAGCTATGGAAGATAACCAGATGTTCAAGTATCTCTCTCCTTTTTTTTTATCACATTCAAAGGACCTGTGTCTTAGCAACAACAACAGTTAATGTTTAAAAACCCTTTGCTGGCCCAAATCAAGGCAAAATGTTTATATGTGCAAACAAATCCAAAACTCCATAGAAAGTTCTTGTGGTTTGAGGCGATGGAGTAGGAAAATGCACAATGTGCAGTTAAAGCTGAAAATCCCTGCAGACCAGCTCTGTTAGAAGCAAGCCTTTAGCAAGTATGTAAAGTTCATGGCCATTTCAAAAACAACCAGTAATGTAAATAAGGGAAGATGCCACCAAAATGTAGAAGCTGCTGTTATAAATGTAGTGGACATGGTGAGAATTTTCCTCTTCTTTTGGATTAAGATGAACACCTTTTTTTCCGGAGTGCTTTCAAAACCGAAGCACTTCAAATGTTCTCTGAGGCTCCTCTTCATGAGAAATAGAACCTCCTCCCATGGAAAACAATAGCAAAGTATTGTCAGAAAGTAGCTGTTCGGGTTAGTTAGAATGACAATATTACTGAAATAGTTTTATCATCTGAAATGAATTTCTTCTCGAAAATGGTCCATCACTGGAAGGGGAAGATCTGTCTGGCTCACACCACAACCTATAGCTATGTCCTTTACTGATTCCTCCCTGCTTGGCAAGTCTGATTAGAAAGAATAGAAATTGCATAGGACTGAAGACTAACCCGGCAGCCTTAGAACAGGGTTGAGGCAAATGGATCAGACAGTGGGAGGATGCTTATGCTGGTGCTGTCCATGCTCTAAGGTTACTACTTATTGAAATTACAATAGTGCTTAGAGCCATGGCTTTCATCCTTTCCAGAGTCCAATTTCAGGAGTTGGATCCATCTTGTATACTCCACGTTTCACCTCACTTTAAAAATGACTTGCTTACAAACTCTGACACACTACTATGAAAGTGCCACAGCACACTAGTGGATTAGTTTGTGGGTCACAGATTGGGTAATCAGCGATAAATGCAGTGCTTTTATTAAGGCCTGCTCTATACTACGTGGTTCAACTGACGTAGGCTGCTTTGCGCTGATCTAGTTGTGGATGTGTCTCCACTTAAATTTGATTCCCACTAACCTAAGTGCCTCTTTATACTGCTTGGGGAAGTGGTGTTACTAGTTTGGAATAGAGTCATGGTCAATGTAATTATGTGGATGCAGTGTCAGACTAGATGCTACGTTGCTTAGGTCAACTGTAACTGGCTTTTGGGGCTGTCCCACAACATCCCACACTGACAGTAAAATTGGGTACAAGTGTGCCATCAATTTGCACACTCACCAGGAGCAAGGAGCCGAATGTGTGCACACGCAAGTGATTTAAGAACAGCAGTAGTTGTATGCTGACGTCAATTAGGTCAACATAGTTTTGCAGTGCAGACATTGCCAAAGGCCATGTTTTTTAATGTCTAGGAAAGTTAAGCTCCCAAGTTTGTCTTTGAAAGTGTTGGGCAGATTTTCTTTGAGGATGAGGCCTGCGAGCTCAGATGTAGAGGGATTGTTTTGTGTTCAGCCACCGTGGATGTGTTTCCAAGATTGATCATTTTCCTGTGCGAGTTCATTGGAGAGTGCAGTGATTGACTGGTTTCACCCCCATATTGGGTATTGGGGCATTGAATGCACAGAATGAGGTATGCCACGTGTTGTGATAGGCATGTGTAGGGCCCATGCATCTTGAAAGGTGTATTGGGGGGGCTGTTGATCTTATAAAAGCTCGCTTCCTGTTGTCTTGCATTTCCCTTGGGAGTAGCTACTGTTGGTGACAGGTAGTTGACTATATAATCAGTGGTCTGTTCCAGTATGGCATTCCTTATGTAACAGCAACATGTTTTCTCTGTAGTACAGACTAAACTTTCAGGGAGTCTGCTCTTTCCAGGCATAGCTAATGTGACAATGGAGAGCTTCCCAATCAGGGGTGTGATGGTACGATAATCTGTAGGGTAGGCCTAGGAATTGGGCATGTCCTGAACATAGAGTTCCCTGTGTGCTGTGACAGTCAAAAAACCTAACAATGTTAGGAACCATTAGGAAATGGGTTGATAATCTACTATGTAGTTGAGAAGCTTGTCTGTGTTTAAGGACTCCTCCTAATGGTAAGAGCTAGGATCATGACACTTGGTATGCAGTGTCCTCTTACCATAACTTGAAGCAAGGCCAGGGTTTGGTTGTGGCAGGGAAATGGGATGTGCTTTGAATGGGATTGTGTCTCATAAAAAAGACAGTCACCCAGTAGGTGAAAAGGACTGGCTAGGGGTGCCTACCTATCTGGGACGACCCCAGCCCTGAGACTCCCACCCCTCCAAGCACCCTTTAAAGGGGGAGAGGGGGCTGAAGCCCCCCAATTCATATGGGAACATTGTTGGCTGTTCCCCTTTGTCAGGGAGCGAGGGGAAAGTGCTCAGCTGGCTGCATTCCTCACTCTGGCTAGAGAGTGCAGGGGTTATTTGAACCTGGACCTGCCCCAGCCAGCTGGGGAGCATGCATCCCTCCCCTAGATGTGCCCGCTGGAACTGCAGTGCCATGGACAGGTGCTTCTCACCTGGCCCCAAGCTGCTGTAGTGAGAGGGGCCTGGGGTTGTCCTCTCTCCCTGGGGCAGGCTGCAAACGGAACCTTTCCCCAGAGCAATGATTTACATAACGCATGGACATTTTACTTTTATTTTCCAAAAAACAAGGACCCAAACAACACTGGGTAAATCTTCTAGTTATTAGTAAAGCATGTGTTACAGAGTGTGTGAGGGGACACAGAGATCTCCACAAGCAGTTGTCATTGGGGAATCATCATTGATTGGGACAGTTTCCAGTAGGATTCAGTAGTGATCAATACCTGGCCCGATCAATGACCTGGAAGTCACTTTACAATCACAGCTAATAAACTTGTAGATTGTGTGAAGGTTGGGAGAGAGGTAAATGAGGGATCTGGATTCCTTAGTCCCACAGCCCCCCAAATGCCTTTTAATACTGGCAAATGCAGTCACACACCTAGCAACAAGGAGTGCATCCTGGACAGCAACGACTCTGGAAAGGATTTAGGGGGGATGATGGACAAACTTCTCCACAGGAGTTCCCAGTGCAGTTCCATGGCAAAGGGTGTTCACATAATGCAATTCCTGGGCTGTGTAAACCGGGGATAGGGAATAGAAGGGAGAAGTGATTTTGCTTCTGTATGCAGCATTGGTGAGGCCAACACTGGAATACTGAGTGCAGGTCTGGTGTCCACAATGCAAAAAGGATGTAGAAAGTGGAGAGGGTGGGGAAAAAAGCCACTAAAATGACTCGAGGGCAAGAGAAAATGCCTTGCAGGGGGAGACGTAGAGCTCAGTTTGCTTATTTTAGAAAAAAGAAAAGTGAGAGGATTAAGGTGTGTAAATTACAGTCAGTGAGAGAAAAGCTAGGTACTGAATGACTAATGACTCTTTAATCCACCATAGATAGACACAGCAAGAACCAGTGGTTGGAAGCTGAAGCGACATAACTTCAAATGGGAAATAAAGTGCACCTTTTTTTTATGCTGAGAGTAAAATACCATTGGAATAAACCACTAGGGAAGTGGTGGATATTCCATATGTCTTCAAATCACAGATGGGCAGAAGAGACTTCAGTCCAACAGATGACATTTGATGAATGAAATTTTTATCTTTGGGAATGATGCAAAGATGTTGACAGTGGCTGGTTTTGTTTACACCTCCCTTCGCATTTTGGACAAAACCATTTCAAGCAGCTCTCTTGATAATAATGGCGCGATGCTTTACCTGCACCTGTGAATCAGGAAGCCATGTCCTGAGGGGTGAGTCTGGCGTTTGATTACCACCTACAGCTGTTGTCCCCCACTGAAGCAAATGTGTGAGTGAAATGTTCTTTGGAGCATTTTTAAGTGATGCTGGAAGTTTGTCAGCCAGTACCGGGTTCTACATGCATTCTGGTGGTTTCATTTCCTCTGCCTTTTCCCATCACCCTTCTAAGACGAAAATGATCTGAAATTCACCATAACACACAGCCAGTTATCCAGCAGCTGGGGGCCTGGCAGCCTGCAGACTTCAGTTTATGATGAGAATTGTCCCTGGCAAAATTCTTCACACACTGGGGAACCAGGCTCATGCTGTCTCGTTAGGTACCGAGAGGCTCTGACGTGCTTTTATCGCATCTCTGCAGGATAATTGTTGCTTGTTATTGGAGAGTCTAATACCTCCCCCAAGTCTTGGCAGTTCTGTGCAGAGCTCTGCGATTAGAATGTTTCATCAAAGAAAGAATCTCTGCGCTTGGAGAACTTGACTGGCTTCTGCTGTAGCAGTAGAATGACTTGCACATGCGCATCCTTCAGCTTCTGCGTCTCCTTGAGCCTTCATTTCTGAAAGAGCTTCTTTGATGGTCTTCCCTAATGTACAACCTCCACCCTACCACTGAGGAATGGGTGACAGGGCAGGGGTGAGGGGAAGAGAGAGAAGACACGCAATCTTTACTATTAACCTTTTTGGTTTTGAGAGCATTTTCTGTCTGTGGTGGAGTTGAATGCAAGAGCAAATGTGAGGAAGAAGGATTGTCTACTGGACCAGGCGCTGGTCTGGGACTCAGGGCCCTTGTTTTCCGTTTTTGACTCAGCTATGGACACCCATCTGTAAAAACAGGGATGATACCTTAACTCCCTATTCTGCACATATGCCAGAAGGATAAAATCCATTAGTGGATAATGATGCTTTTCAAAGCACTATACAAAGAAGAGGTAGGTATTCCTGTGATGCCTTGTAAATACCAGGATAGTCTAGAATAACATTAAAATGATGGCCAAATTCAGGTTGGACCTCCCTCAACCGGCACCCTTAGGACCTGGTCAGTCCCAAACAAGGGGATTTGCCAGACAAGGGGAGGTCCTTCCCAACATGTTCAGAGCTGCCCTGCTGCCCCTGTCTAGGGCTCCAACCTGTCCTTGCTGCTGCCTGCATCGGCATGGCATCCCCAGGTTGGAGCTCCATGGCTGCCACCAAAGCTGGAGCATTGCAACTACTGCTGCCAGCCCCTTGCTACTGTCCAGCCACAGGGGCCGGAACTCCCTGCTGCTCCTCCCACCTCCACAGGGCTCCTGACTAAGTTGCTGGCCCCCCATGCTGCTCCTGCTCCACTGCCCGACCTCCCTATGCGTGGGCTCTGTGCTCCAGGAACATCTGTGGTCCTGCCGGACCAGGGATGTTGCTAGACTAGAGAGTCCTGGTTAAGGGAGGTAGACCCTGTAGGAGGTGGTCAATGCATATTTTCCCCATTTGATACATTTATAATCTACAGTGATTCCAAAATGTCTTTAAATTCCACTGATGTAAAATTAAAATTCATTTTAAAAATAGAAGGTCTTATCTGTTACTTTTTCTCTGGGCTGTTCTCCTAGACAGGTCACATTTTTAAAAAAGTTATTAAAACAGAAAACAATGTTTTTGGATTAAAAGTGCATACAGTCACTGAATTTATTTTAGTTTTAGGTCTCAAAATCACGTCTCTAGCGTAGTGTATTCGTTCAGTGGGAAGGACTAGATAACCCAGGGAGGCCCCTCGAAAGGAGAAAACATATCGACAATATATTTGAGAGCGCTTGTGAGTGAGCGAATCTGTCTGTCCATCCATCTGTTCAAGAACTCCTCCTAAACGATAAGAGCTAGGACCACCAAATTTGGTATGCAGCTTCCTCTTACCATAATTTAAAGCAAGGTCAGGGTTTGGTTGTGCCAGGACAATGGGATGTACCAGGAATGGGATTGTTTTTCATAACATGGAAAGGGAGGGGGCTGGTAGCAGGGACAGTTATACTGTGTAATGATCACAGGGGTGCAGCAAGAGGCCAGATATGGGGACAGGGACAGCTATAACCCCATGGAGGCAGGGGAGCAGGTATGCTTCCTGCCTGCCACCTGGGTGGTGTGGCCCCCACTGGTTCCTGACCACCCCACAACTGCAATCCCATGCTCTGAGCCCCTCCTCAACCCCCACCCTGAGTCCTGCACCTCCCCAAAGCCCCATCCCTCTGCCCTGAACCCCGCCTCACACCCAAACCCTGATATCTTCACCTCCCAGCCCCTACCCCAAGTCTCCCACATTGTGAAGCCCCTGTCTGACTCCTGCAGCCCCCCTCCCCCCAAAACCCTCAGCCCCCTGCCCTGAAGGACCTGAGCAACATTGGTTAAATCTTCTAGTATAGTTAATTTTTTTTAGCATCTTTTTTTTCAGCCACATGCCAGTCTTACACACTGAGTTACTTGCATCCTAGCAACACAAACTGCACCAACAGTAAAGAAGCGAGGTCTCCGTAATGCAAAGCCGAATGGTGATTCATAGATTTAGTTATATTTAATGTTCTCTGGGCAAATTATGCTCACATTTCATGAAACTCCGTCACACTGGATGTGCGTATTCCATTACTCACTGGAGTCGTGTCTCTTTCACAATATTGTCGTCGGCTTCAAGGCTGCGAAACAGGTTGGTCTCCAAAGTGTCGAGCCTCAGGAAAGAGGTAAAATTGCAGGCAAAAAAAAAAAATAGTGAGCTGGAGCTCTGAGACGCGCTGTGTGTTTCCCCTGGGCTTCCTGAAGCTCCTGATAGTACTGCGGCTCCTCCCACAGGCTTTGCTGGGCCCAACCATGCTCCCAGCCAAGTTAATGGCAAAACTCTCATTGACTTTCACAGGGCAGGGGCAGACCTTTCTAGTCCATGTTGCACCTAGAGCCTGTGGTGGAAGAATATTGGTGTTAGGGATGTTAAATATCGGTTAATTGAATAGTCGAGTAACCTCATGAATTCTTATCGGTTAGTCGACTATTCTATAGTCCCTGGGGGCGGGCCTGGCAGCAGCACAGGGTGCCAGGTGGGAGCTAGTCCGCAAGGGGAGCCAGTTTAAAAACCAGCTCCTCTTGCAGACCGGCTGCTTGTCATCCTGTGCTGCTGACTCTGATAAAGAGGCAGCAGTGTGGGGTGGCAGCAGCCCCTGTCTGGGGGAGCTTGGTCTGGGCGTGCTCCCCCCTTGACAGCACAAGTGTCTCTAGTGCCTAGTGCAAGGCGCTCTCTCTCTGGGGCAAACACAGCCGGCAGGCTGTTTTATACCTAATGCCCCTTTACCTGGGAATATATGGCCCTGATGCCAAGCCCAAAAGTACCTTCCCTTCTCCTGGGGTATTTATGGCCCTGCGTCGTGATCAAAAAGTACATGCCCCCCTATTGGGGTATTTATGGCCCTGAGGCCTAGTCACAAGTACTCAGCACTCTCCCAGGGCATGGACAGCCTTCTGGCCTAGTTCACAGTTCATTTTTTGAGGAGTACAAGATATTTCGAAAAAGGCCCTTTTTTTTTTTTTTTTTTAAAGAACTGCAGCTAGACCGTGGTTTCACTTTCGTAACAGCGTTTTTCAAAAACGCCGTGATGCAATTATGCAAATGAAGCACGGGAAATTCAAATCCCAGCTTCATTTGCAATTTTGATATGTCTAATTTACATCCCTCTTTTGAAAGAGGGATGTAGTCTAGACATAGCCCAGGTCTATCTCATGCAAAGCGTGCAACCTCAGGCCAAACCATGGGACCAGTGTAAGGACCTTATTGAATCAATGCCCTGCTCTTTCCATACAGATGCTCTGTGCATGACCATCTCTGTAGTTCACCATCTGATATTTGCATTTCCTGTGGGGTCTCGTTCAGTAAGGAGCCAAGTCAGCAACTCCCAATCACACTGAGTATTGCCATCAGCTGCTCTCAAAAGTCTGCGTCTATGTGAGTAATAATGGCCAGCTCTTTTTAATCTGTAGATCCCAATGTGCTTGACCAAAGGGATCAGTATCATTATTCCCATTTCACAGATGGGGAAACTGGACCACCGGGAAGTGAAGGGATAGGAATAGAACTCGCATGTTCCGAGTCCCACTGCTGTGTTCTATCTGTTGGGTCACGGAGGGCGTGTCTACACTGGGGAGTTATTTCGAAATAACAAGGTGAGCATCCACACTGCCAAGCCGGTTATTTCTAAATAACGGGCTTGTTATTTCGAAATAATAACTCCTGCTTGTGGAGAGGAATAAGCTTATTTCGAAATAGTTATTTCGGGAGTTATTATTTCGAAATGACTTATTTTGAAAGAACTACCGAGTGTAGATATAGCCAGAGTGAGAACAAGGACTGTGCCACTAGGCCTGTTGTGTGCACAGAATAACTATCACGAGCCCTTGTTTGTCTGACGCTAATCACACATGAATCATTTGCCAAATGCAGTCAGGGGGAGCACGTTTCAGCCTCCCACAGTGGCACAACTGGTGCATACAGTCAAGAGAATGTGTTTAAACCCCCCCAGCAAACTATCTTGGGCAGTGCAGTGTCTACCGACAGGTTAAGTGTTCACATCATGGCAATACTGCAGGGTTTGGTGCAGTGCCCAATGCATCCTAGCAGCACTTCGATCCACGAGGATGGCTTGATCCTTCCGCTGCTGTTTGAGTCTGAACCTGCACTTGTCCAGATGAATTTGACAGTTGCGTGATATCTAATGCCACAAGCGTCAACCAGACACCTGTTGGCGGCTCAAGCAGGATCAGCCAGCCTCCAATGTCATGCTTCGCGGAGCAGCTAACAAGTGCAGTGATATCTGAGCTTTTTTTCGCTACTCTTGTTTTGTGATAATATACCAGCCGCAACAACTTAAACGGGCCCTCTAAAATGTCAAGCTTAGCAAAAGTAGTGGGGCAAAACCACAGTCGCATGTCATATTAGTTCAGTCACAAAAATGGCACAGAACGTTAAGTACACAACAGTCTGTAGGAAAAACATTAGAGTTATCCAAAGCGGGTGAATGGAGATTTTGCTGTATGTTTGATTAGTTCTGAACATCTGCAGCCTCGTTAGACCTCATGCAATCGCAGATACCGCCAATACCCAATCCCAGGGGAATGCCCTGACTTTTGGGGAGTAAGTCAGAATTTTAATTTCTAAGCTGCACCCCTGAGAAGGATGTGCATACTTGTTCCTGCGAACCCTATATGAGTGCACAAACCCTAACCCTAACCCTATGTGCCCCAAAATAGAGCATTTGCATGCACAGATGGATGGCTGTGTATTTTGGCATGTACAGTTGCACGGTTTACAGGTAGGTATGGCTATGCATGTTTTGTCATCAGAAAGTTGGTACACACATTTCACAAATTGGTCCTTAGTATTAATTCAGGGTTAGGATTTTTCTTCTTTTAAAAAAGAAATGTAATAAATACTGTAGGTGACAGTGCACAAGGGCTATGTCTAGACTGCAAGCCTCTTTCAAAAGAGGCTTTTTTGAAAGTATCTTTCAAAAAAGCCTCTTTCGAAAAAGAGCGTCTAGACAACAAGAAGATTTTTCGAAAAAAGGCTCGCTTTTTCGAAAGAGTCTGGATGCTCTTTCAAAAAAGCCCTGTTTTCATGCAATAGCGCCTTTTTTCCAAAGATGACTTTAGAAAAAAGGCATTATTCCTTGTAGAATGAGGTTTACTGTCATTGACAAAACCGCCGCGTTCTTTCGATTTACTGTCGACAGAACGCGCGGCCGTAGTCTGGACGCAGGTAAAGTTTTTTTGGAAAAAGGCCACTTTTTTCCAAAAAACCCTGTAGTCTAGACACACCCAAGGTATCTAGGCATCTCTTCCATTATAAGGACTATGCCTGAGCTGGCACATCTGAACTCGGTGGCATTCCCTGTGCACAGTGCCATGCATTGAAGGGTAGAACACAGTCTAAAAATTGCCTGGTGATGCCTTTCCCCAAGATCAGTCACTGTGTAGGCCTCCATGGCAATTAAACATTTGTGGCTGACTGTTAGCTGATTTGGACTTGCAGCACCCTGGCTAAAGCCGGGCTGTTTAATTGCCGTGTAGGCTTCTATATCTGAGCTGAATTGGGGCTCTACATCCCAGAAGTAGATAGTGATGTACTAGCCCCCCAACCCAGGCCCCGGGAGCCTGAGAGAGCTGGCACAGACCATTTGTGGGCTTCTTGGTGTGTAGACCTGCCCTGGTGTGGTACCACGACTGATGATGATACCAAGCGACAACTGAACTTCAGAGCAACCTTTGTGTTGTGTTTGATGACAAGACTTCTGGAGGGGAAGAACGTGGTCAATTAAGTTGACAGGTCCTATATAAACCAAGGCAGGGGAGAGGGCACCATGGGGGTCTGTGTGCAGTGCAGAGCCTCATGCCAGCCTCCCACCAGGTGCTGGATCTGCTGGCTGCTTCCAGGGTGTAGAGAGGGGTCCCAGGACAGGCAGGCACCAGTCAGCCTGTCTTAGCGTTGCTGCCCATGAGCGGCTCAGGTAAGCCTGAGCACCCCACGTTGAGTCCCCCAAACCCTCTCCTGCACCCCAAATCTCTCATCCCTAATCTCCCTCAAAGCCCACACCCCCTGTTCAGAGCCTGTACTTCCTCCTGCACCTTAACCCCCAGCTCAGAGCCTGCATCTCCTCCTACACCCCGCCCCAAGCCTGGAGCCCCTTCTTGCATTCCAAACCCTTCCTCCTTGGCCCACCCTAGAACTTGCACCCCCCTCCTGCACCCAAACCTCCCGCCTCAACCTGCAGCCCCCTCCTGTATTCTAAATCCCTTGGCCCCAGCCTAGAGCTTCCTCCTGCACCCCAACCCTCTGTCCCAGCCTTGAGCCCCTCAGCCCTGGCCCCAACCTTGAGCCCACACCCCCAGCCATTGATCTCACACCCCTGTACCCCAATCCTCTGCCCCAGCCTTGAGCCCCTCAGCCCTGGCCCCAACCTTGAGCCCACACCCCCAGCCATTGATCTCACACCCCTGTACCCCAATCCTCTGCCCCAGCCTTGAGCCCCTCAGCCCTGGCCCCAACCTTGAGCCCACACCCCCAGCCATTGATCTCACACCCCTGTACCCCAATCCTCTGCCCCAGGCTTGAGCCCCTCCCACACTCAACACCCCTTGGCCCCACTCCCCACGACATGAGGGCGACGTGCCGCACATCCTCTGCGTCGCACGTCCCCTCCCCACTGGAGCACAGAACCGAATTCACTCCGCTCTGGGGTGGGAGAAATGAGAGGGAACGCTGCTCAGGATCGCTCAAAGAAGCGACAGCAGACTGAAATCAGGCAGGTCTCCGTGGGTGGTGGATTTCAGCAGCAGCCTTGTTTGGGGCAATCCCCAAAGCATAACAATAACTCAGCAAAGGTGAGACACTGCTGCACAGGTGAGTCCCACTCGCAGCCTCATGCAGCTTTCTAAGCAAGACTCAGGACTGGAATAGCAGGCGTAATGGCAGGCCAGGGTTAAGGTGTGTGGCCAGACCTGCACTGGAAAGCTGCCTAGTGCCGCATACTAGAAATGGGCCCGCTCTATGCTATCAGATGCAACCTCACTCTGCTTCTTGGAAAAAGCCTGCATGTGAGGACCATCTCCCCTGCCCTCACAATGCCCAGCTAACCCCAGGATCAAGGCTCCGTCGCTGTCATGAGACCAGAGCCACATCATGCTGCTGCAGTCATATTTTATTTAGCTTGCTGGGCATTGCCGTTCTGGCTTAGTCACTTGCCGTCTAACCTCGCTGCCAACCATTCCTCTGCTCAGGCATCCTAAAATGCCTGAATCCACTTTTATTTTTGGCCCAAAGAGATCAGCTTGCTTGAACATCTGGGGAGAGATGATGGTTTGATAGCGACAGCCACCTCAGGAGCAAGTAGAAGAAGTCAGCAGGTCTGCCTTCCAGGCCCTGATATCCAGGGTGTATCTAGACTACAGGGCTTTTTCGGAAAAAGTGGCCTTTTTTCGCAAAAACTTCACCTGCATCTAGACTGCAGCCGCGTTCTTTCGAAAGTAAATTGAAAATGCGGCAGTTTTTTTTTAATCGCAGTAAACCTCATTTTACGAGGAATAATGCCTTTTTTCAAAAATACTCTTTTGAAAAAAGGCGCTATTGAATGCAAACTGTGCATTTTCGAAAGAGAGCGTCTAGACTCTTTCAAAAAAGCGGCTTGCTTTTTCGAAAAATCTGCTTGTAGTCTAGACACTGTCTTTCGAAAGAGGATTTTTCGAAAGAGTCTTTCGAAAAAGCCTCTTTCAAAAGAGGCTTGTAGTCTAGATGTAGCCCCTCAGAATAATGTTACTTAACGATTAATTGAGTTCTCCTAGCTTGCCTTCTGCTCGTTAGTAAATGCAGGGCCGGCCCGAGACATTCGTGTGCCCCGGGAGCATGTGCGGCGCATGCGTGGCCCTGCCCCCGGGTGTGCGGCGCATGCGTGGCCCTGTCCCCGGGCATGCGGCGCATGCGCGGCCTCGCCCCCAGGTGCCTAGCGCATGCGTGGCCCCACCCTCGCTCGGTCCGGCAGCCCCACGTGGCACCCCTTACAATGGGGCGCCCTGGGCGGTAGCCTGGTCAGCCCGTAGCTTGGGCCAGCTCTGAGTAAATGCCAGGCATAGCTGAATGGCTGCCATTTCCCCTTCCATATGGACCCTCCTGGATTTAACAACACCTTGGGCTACAAGGGGGCCAGGTCACCATCGTCTTGGTTTATCAGAGGGTCCAGTTGGCCGGCACAGTGCAACTTTTGAGTCCAGGGTACAAAATGCCATTGAAAATCAAAGAGCGGATGTCCTTGCTCTCAGAGCCGATGGAAATCCCTGGGGGTTCCTTAGAATGGGACTGTCTCCATATGCTTGCACTGGCTGCGAGAGGCAGATTGGCAGTGAGGGAGGCTGTGTTAATGACCAGGGACCCAGATGGAGCACTGAGAGGCAGCAGCGACTCCAGCAGTTGTTGTCAGTTCAGACAGAAATATTTGGACCCGTGGTTTCCCTGCTTCAAGACCACTCCAGATGATCATTTTTTTTGAAACCTGGGAGAATATGCACAAGGAACTCAGGGATGATGATGAGTTGAAGGGAACGGGGAGTTAAATAGTACTAGGACAGGAACCCTGACAGAAAGATCTAATGTGGGCTGGACTGAAGGACCATGATACCCCATTGGTAGCTGTTATAGCTTAGAGGAAGAGAGGAGTCCAGAATGAAGAGCAACTCTGAAATTGGAGTGCATTCCAGGAGAAGGAACTAGGAAGCAGGGACAATCAGCTACACTGTGTGTTCTAAAGCAAAGCAACATTTTTCAGTATGTATGAGTCAGGCTGATTTCTGATACGGGTGGGTACATATAAAAGCGTAATTGTTTGGCCTGGCCTGGCAGTATCCCTTAATAATCTGATTATAAAGGGCAGATTATACAATATGTGAGAGAGACAAAAATAACATCTTGATTCTCATAGCACTTTTAATCTGAGCATCTCAGACGCAAGTGTCAAAGACCTCTACCCTTGTAGGTATCACTTTATTGTTGAAATCTCATTGGATTGCTGAGAGTTAGGTAATAGTATCAGCCCATTTACAGAGGGGCAAACTGTGGCATAGAGGACGGCATTTTCAAAAGCTCTTCTTAAGTGAGCTACAAACCCACGTCCTGTTTTAAAAAGTCACTTAGGGGCTTAGATCCCTTTGAGTTTTGGTGGAAATTAAACTTCTAGGCAAAACTGGCTGGGAATTTTTCAATGAAATGACAAGATTTTGAAGCCAAAACTTCTTGTGGGAAAAGGTTTGTTTCAACAAATTTCTCAACTCACAAATGTTTTGGGGAACAAAAGCATTACAATTGTCAAAATCCCATTTCAGTATTTGGGAAATTAAACATTCTGATTTTCTGATTCGACATGGTTGGTTTAGAAATGCAAGCTAATGATAGTACAGAGTCCTTTTTTATTTAAGAAGGACAAAATTGAGATGAAATATTCCCAGATGATGAAAATGAAGCATTTTGATTGATCCAAACTGATTTTTGGTTGGATTTTTGGTTCACGAAAATTTCAGAGATTTCAAGTTCTTGTTCTGATGAAAGA
Source organism: Rafetus swinhoei (assembly GCA_019425775.1). Lineage (NCBI taxonomy): Eukaryota > Metazoa > Chordata > Testudines > Trionychidae > Rafetus > Rafetus swinhoei. Next base: position 65,397,387 of record CM033447.1, on the reverse strand, counting down.
TGGGGAAAAAATTCAAATCTGTTTCCTACCCTATTCTCCTTTCAAGTCAAGTAGGTGCTTTTGGAAATGTTTCCTGAGGTGGTGAGCATCAGCTCCTACTAATTTCAATGGGAGTTGGCGTTCTACAATGCCACTGCAAAAAAGGTGATCAGTGATTTGCTCAGGATCACATAAGGAATTAATGGCAGTCTTGGGAAAATAACTTAGAACGTCTAACTAAAAATTCCATGCTTGATCGTAGCTACCACTCCTATATGACCTGAGCTAGATGAGTTATCCTATTCCTCAAACACCCCAAAATTTTCTGAAGTGGTGAAAGAATTCCTATCCTGTCTTCTCCATAGCTTTTCTCTCTGTATACAGAGCATGTTCCTAGGCTGAGAGGAGATGTTACGTTATGTACATTTAAAGAGCAAATGCAGTTTTGCTGGGGTTTTTTTCTTTTGGTGTGACAATTTCCCCCACTGCATTTGTTGCCTCTAATCCCCCAAAGCAATCAGTAAAACTGAGATGCTTGCCTTTGGGCTGTGAATTGACTTCTGACAACAGAGACTTCATTACTGACACTTAGGAAGCCATTTACTTAATAATGTGGTGTAACTGGGAAGATGTAAATCAAAGCTGTTTTCAAACAGCTTCATCCATCCCCTGCAAGTGAAAAGTAGAAGGCTTAGTCATTCCTGTTTCTTCCACGTCCCTTTCTGCTGTCCTGGCACTCTGTCTGGGGGAGATGGGAGATTTACTGCCCACATCACTTTACAATAAATGTGTTTTCCCCCCCCCCGCCCCCCCGCAGAAATACACACGAACCAGAGTTTGAATCCTTCTCCTGCTTCTCAGCTGGTCTCTTATTTGAATGCACAAGGCATGCAAAAGAGTCTTTCCTGATCGTTTTGCAAACATGTGTACACTCGCTTAGAAATCAGACATACTGGGAAAGTGGCTTGTCCTTAGCACTGGATGCCAACTTTCATATAGATGCAGTCACATGGCTGGTGTAACTAAGATTAGGATCTGCTTCTCTCCTCTGTTATACACACTGAACCTCTCTAGTCTGGCACCCGTGAGACCTGACAGGTGCAGAACCAGAGAATTTGCTGGACCACAGGAGGTAAATATGGTTTAAAAGCATCACCAACACTTCCACTGCTCACTGGGCTCTTAGAAGACATTTAGGGGTCAATCAGAGCTAAATAACAGCACCGAACAGAGAGCCAGGACTGGTGGCTGGAAACAAACATTATGGGACTGAGGGAAACTAGGCCACATCCATGATAAGCGGACATCCGGCTAACTGAAATCATGCCGGACCACGGATGTTGTTAGACCAGAGTGCGCCGGACTAGAGAGGTTCAACCTGTACTGAGTTTATGCTGCTGTAACTTCATGGATGTCGATACATGTTTAAACTTGGCATCAGCGAGTGGAGAAACAGCTCCTATGTCTTCTATTTGCTTGTGCCCATATATCTATTCTTGAATCTATATGATCGTTTGTCCTGCGAAACTTTGCCTCAGGAATGGAGGCCAGAGGAGCATCTTCCTGTCTGACTGATTGAGCTAATAGTGATGTCTTTTGGGCAGCAATGTTAAGATGGATTTAAAAAATATACTACATGAAAGTAGACTTTGTCTGTCAGGAGAGTAGCATTCACTACTGTTTACTTCATGGTAACAAAAGGAAAGGGATTCTGAATGTATCTTCACTCTTCAATTGGCATAACTGTAAGGATAAATTAGTTACCATCCCCCACCTAAGACAAAAAGGTTATGGGAACTTACTCAGGAGTTGTGGTTTGGGAATGGGTTACCAAGGGAAGTAGTGGAGTCTCCATCCCTAGAGGTGTTTAAGTCTCGGCTTGACAAAGCCCTGGCTGGGTTGATTTAATTGGGATTGGTCCTGCCTTGGGCAGGAGGCTGGACTTGATAGCCTTCTAAGGTCTCTTCCAGCTCTATGGTTCTATGATTCTATGGGAGAGAGGAGGGGCTTTTGAGTAATGTGCAGAGGTGCCAACTTGATCCCTACTCTGCCCCAGGCCCAACCCTCACTCCCTCCCTCCCCCCAAGCTTCTGCTTTCACCCCACCCTGTTCTGCCCTTTCTTTCTGCCTTCTCCTGCCACCACTCCTCTCCCCCTTTACAGTGCTTCCTGAACATCGCTCCACGGCTGATCTGTGGCGGGTGGGCAGCGCTGGGAGGAGGGGGAGGAATTGACTGGTGGGCTGTGGATGGGAGGGCTGAGGGGAAAGGGGTAGGAACTGATCCATGGGAGTGCCAGCAGGCTATTTTCCAGCCCCGGAGGAATCACAAAAACAGAGCCCGTGGTAGTGTGTGCGCATGAGGGATGGGAGAACAGCAAAGAGACAGACTCAGAGGCACGTAGCAAGAGAGCCAAGCAGCAGCCTGGGAGCAGAGCCTGTGGGGTCTGTTGGACGGTAGGTTAAGAAGCAATCCTTTCCCTCCTGTGTTTGGAGAAGCAGGACCTTGTAGGCTTCTTTTACATAACCAAGTTTGCATCAAAGAAAATGCAAGGGCCTTGTACTTTGACTAGTTGCTTGCGGCCATAAGTGGGTAACAACATTGTTCATACAACTTGCAAACCCTTTTCCGGAAGAGGAAATCTTTGCGGCGCACTGTGTGCAATGGGTTGGGATCTGCTCCAGTTCTCCATGTAATTCCTATGGAATTCAACTTTTGGAAGGCACATCGGGCACTTCTGCTATTACACAGGAGACACTCAATTAGTAACCAACCGCAGACAAAAGGCCGAGGGGGGCGATCGTGCTATTACCCAACATGCCCATCCCCTAATAAGAGGTTGCGCATAGTGCTCTCTCTAGAGTCCTCGGTTTCCTTAATAGCTAAATTGCCTTGTTGCCATGTGTACAATCCAGTCCAGTTGCAACCTTGCTTTGAGGGAATGCTTCATGAGCTAATTATTATGCCCTCCTTGTCTGGAGTTTGTCGTCTTGAAAGTTTTCCTCTTGTGGGGGACATGACTAGGACTTAACTTGGATCAGAGTGCAGAGCAGCTAAAGGGCCATTGGGAGGCTTTCTTAAAGGTACTCCAAGATTGTATTAAATGTGTTTTCAAAGGCATTACGATGGCCTCCAATAAAGTCACTTATTGATTTCATGGTTCTTTCATTTACTTTTAAGCGGCTGAATAGACTTTCTCCATCATAATCGTCTGATCATTTTTCCATTTATATTTTGCATCACCTTTTAAAATTTAGAACTGGCCAGCAATTTATTTTGCCCTGAACTGAATCTAATAACAATGGAGGAGGCTGGAACCATTCTGCATTTATGAACTTTGCACCAGATCTTCGGGTGGTGTAAACTCGGGTAGCTCTGCTGAATTCAGCCCTTAACTCCGAAGGAGCTATGTTTAGACTCTTATGATTATTCTTATTCTTATGTGTCATGGCACTACAGTTTTGGCTAGAGACCCCAAACTAGATGGGCCCTCCATTGGGCTAGCACGTGTAATTATAGCATCTGGGCAGTAGAGGTGTTGTGACGTGATTTTGGCCGAAAAAGGATTTTTTCAGTTTAAATGAAAATTTCCATAGAAATTTGGATTTTCTTGTTGTTTGTTATTCACATGACAAAAAATATCGTTGAATCATTTTATTTTTTAAAGCTTATGACAACCCAAAATTTTCATCTCACTCCCTCTGCCGTTCTTTTCTCTTTTTCTTTTCCTACTCCCTTTTCGGGTATGTCTACACTGCAGAGATTTTTCGGAAAAACGGCAATTTTTCCAAAAAAACTTCACTTACATCCACACTGCAATCATGTTCTTTTGAAAAAAAAATCGAAAGAACAGAGGGGTTATTCCGACATTGGTAATCCTCTTTCTACGAGGAAGAAGCCTTTTTCCGGAAGAGCTCTTTTGGAAAAAGGCATGTGGGGATGTGGAAGAGGGAGTTCTTTTGAAAGAAGAGGAAAGAGGAAAAAGCACAGGTGCCCTGGTGGCCATTCCGCCCATAGTAATCACAGCTTACATGCGAGAGAGCGTCCATTCAATGTGGATGCTAACTTTTGAAAAAGCAGATTGTTTTTTCGATGTGCTTTTGCTATGTAGACGCTCTCTTTCGGAAGAAGTTTTTTCGGAAGATCTCTTCTGGAAAAGCTTCTTCCGAAAGCAGCCTACAGTTTAGACATAGCCTTCCTGAGGGGAAAGCCACTAATGTTCAGTTGACTTGCTGTTGGAAATAATATTTTTAGTTTATGTTGAAAAATGATGCAAAATTTTATGGAAAAAATCTCAACAAAATAATTTTTTTCTAGACCGTTTCACGTAAAACGCCCTTTTTGAACAGTGTGGCTCAGCGCCTTCCTCTATCCATTAGCCTCTCCCAGTCAGTAGCCATATTTAAGTGTAGTCTGAAAAACATGGTTGCTTGCTGCTGCTTTGGTTTGTTGTTTATTCTGTTGTTTTATATTGAAGCTGTGCACAGCACTTGTGCGGGATAGTACTTGTTTGTTGTTGAGCTACATCAGGATAAAAAAAATCAATATAAATACAGGTAATTATCGTGCGGTTTTTAAAGCATTTGTGTAATTTACAAATCACACAGCGCTTGTAGGCAAACTGTAGAAAAATGACATCGTAAGTGTCGGCACCTACACGGAGAGACACGTTCGCATCTGCCAAATGGCACAGGAAGGTATTTATTTTGTCAGTAATCGGTATAACAGTGTTTATGGCCCCCCTTTCTGTATTTTCTGTGTTTCATGGCAATTAGACTGATCTTCACCCAGTGGCAAAGATGAAAGCAGAATAGATGACTTGTAGTAAGAAACAGTGCCACATCACTGAAAAGGCACTAGCTGCGTAGTGATCAAATGGTATTTGTTTCTGTCCCTCCGTCACCCACCCGCCCTTCCTCACACCCCCCCCCAACTATTCTTTATGTATTACACAGTGCCACTGTTCTGCCCAGAGGCTAGGAGAGGAAATGAACACACACTGCATACCTGCAAGAGGAGCGAAAGACTGGAAAGTTCCAGCTCAAAAACAGCGTCTGTGCAATAAAGACAGGCTCCTACATCTTCTGGCCCTGGTGTCCTTGTTATTTGCAATCAAGGCCCCAGCATGAATCAGTGCACTGCGGCAGCCGTCCAGCTGATGTGACTTGCATTATGATCAGGTACCTGGATGGATGGAGGACTGGATGTGACTAGCATAGCAAAAGGGCCGCTGCCGCTGCTGCGGTGTGAAGGCAATCTGCAATGAGGACAGAAGCCCACTCAGCCCCGCAGAAAAGTTGGGTGTTCTTTAAGGACACAGTGAACTCCTTCTTGTGATCGGTTCCAAGGATTTTATTCTGCCTTTGATATGCCACCAGCCTGTCTAGAAAATGCCTCGACAAACCCCGTGAGGGTCGGCGAACACAAAGAGGAAGGCAACTGCACTTGGTTCGGAGTCCGCAATTTCAGGTGCTTGATTTTTGACATACAATTAACTTCAAAAATGGCTGAAATGGATCCCACCCAGACCAGACTAGACTAGCTCAGAAGCTGGTTTCTAGCATGATACGCTACTATCCTCTTGTCAGATCTCATACTTCACATCGATAACATGACGGTGTCCTTTCCTAAGGCTTTGGGATGATGCTTGTGATTTTTGCACAGCACAATAAGCCACAAAAACATTCTGAGCTTGATCTCGCTTAGCGCCGATTCACTGCAGTGTAACTCCGCTGTCTTTGGTGGAGCAGCTCCTGGTTTTAAGTGAGAATTGGGCCCATGCTATTGGTGCAATCTGCAATGTGGCAAAAACCACCCAGCCCCTCCCTCTCTCCTAAATTGTGGTGATTATCAGCAGCTGGCAACAGAATTCTGCTTTTGGATTTCCTGCGAAATAGGGCAAGAAGAGCCCCAAAGCCTGTTTTTCTTGAAAGCCCTTTTGAAAATTGAGACAAGTTGTTAACAAAATGAAATGAGTAACATATGAAAGAGAGGGGAGAAATATATTAGGAAAATAAATTTTGGCTCTGAACATGAAGGCAAAACACAGCTTTTCTCAAATATGAAAAAGCACATGTACAGCAGTTAGATGAATGGCTCTTAAACTGCCAGAACTAGGCTCCTCACACGGCACAATAGAGTGCTGTACGTATTGCAGTGACCCCCAGAGTGAGTCACTGAAAGATATTGCTTGCTTTTAAACCAACCCACCAATCAGCTATTTACATAGGAAATGTGATCTTACGGAACAGAGAAAGAGGATAATCAGAAAGACTTATATTTATGAAGCACTTGAAGGCACTCACTCCGAGCTGCCAACTTATCATGGACAGCCAGCCCTTCTATTTGCCGTATTAAAAAAAAAAGTTAGATAGTTGATATCCGAAACAATGGAGACATTTAATGGAAACAAATAGCATTTTTGCACATTTTATTCCTAGTTTTATGCTTCTGCAAGTTGAGACATATCTTTAATCGTGCACGGATAACGTCCGTGTCTGCCTGTTATCTATCCATCATCCTTTTTTCTTCTTCTCTTCTTCTCCATTTCTTCTTTTTTTTTCTCTCTCTTTCTTTCTTTCTTTATGTATTAAGTGCTTATCAGAATATTGTCTGAGTTTTACAGGGTGGATTAAAAAAAGACCCCAAGTGATTGCTTGTGGGTCAGTTTTCCATCACATTTGTACATAGTGAGAGATCCGTTCTCAGCCCTGCTGTAAGTTGAATTGGCCGGTTATTTTGGAGCACACAAAATGTGCTTTTCATGGAAGAATGCTGTGATCAAGAGATACCTCATGGCCTGAAAGAAACAAGGGAAAGACTTCCTTTATTAAGACAGATTTAGTCATAGGAAAGTGCTGCCAAATAGACAAAATATGCAGCAGGAGAACTTGTTTGGAGAGTTGCTTGTGGCATTGATAATAGGCAATCAGCACTGCGCCTAATACAAGGAAGTGAGCAGGCTTCTGTCAAAGCACAGGGAATTTAGTGAAGTGATAGATCTGGATATGTTACTGGTACATGAATTGCTAGTCCTGTGAAGTTAGTGGCATGGTCACTCGACACACTAATCCTTATCCTTGTTTGACACCCCCCTGCAAAAAGGCTTCTAAAAGGGCTTTATTGCTGTGATAAGCTTGTTTGTAAGTTAAGTTCTGCCAGCGATGTTTGTTCCATTAGCAATATTGGTTCCTGACCAGTGTTTTCAGCTGACTGTAGCAGATCTGTCTTTACATAAGCAGTTGATAAAACCGCTGGGGTTGATATCCCAGTGATCCAACAGCCTTATCATTCTCTATCTCTTGGATAGAGGCTCAGCAGTTGGAGCTTGATTAATGTAATGTGACATCCCCAAACAGGAAAGGGAGGTTTGCTGGTAATGGAAGAGCGGGGGGGAGGGGGGGGTGTAAGAAAAGAAAAAAGAAAGCAGCTGTAGGAGGCTGTGTCCCTAGCTGACTGGTTACTTCTGTGTAGCCAGGAAGGCCCATGGCTTGGGCTAGACTTGAAGGTTGTATGGCAACACTCTTCACTTGTCCACACAGCCTGGCAGATATCCACACTTAATATTGTGCCTTACTGACAAACCCTCTCTGTGAGCTGGCAGCGAGTCACCTTTTCAGAGTGCTTTTATCACACCCTGGGCTTCAGTTGTCTGGCCCATAATGTAACTTTGCATCTTGCCTGCAGTCTAATTCTGTAATTATAAAGTTACCACTGACTTGCTGTCTGTCTACATGCGCAAACTTAATTCTGGTATTTCCTGACGTTAGAGAGCGTGTCTTAAAAAGCAATGTTAGAAGACTAGGGCTGTGTAATGTAATTTCCTATGTATTTTAAAAAATGTTTTAAAAAGAATGCAACCATCATGGTCCCAGCCTGGGTCCTTTGCAGCATTGGGATGTTTAGATCCACAGAACAGTCCCCTATCACTTGACTTAAAGGAGTATCTGGCAGTAGCAGCTGCCTGTTACCCATGTAGACCTGCCTGGAGACACACACTTTGACCGTGACTTTCATGGCTATTTGAATGTTGAAACACACAGGTAACAGGTTCAATTCCAGGTCAGGAGTCCTAGTGGTTACTGACTTCCCTTCCTTACATCCTTCCCTGAGTTCCTGCCTTTCACCCTCACCCTGCATCTCTTCCCTCTCCGTTCTTCACCATTCTGCATTCTAGTCAGGTTGCTTCTTTCTTCTCTGCCACATTGCCCGGGGCTCTAACAGGAGCAGCATTGAGAGCACAGGAGAGATAGACTCCTTGCTCTCACTTCCATGGCCCCTAAAGGGCTAGGAGGAGTATTTGCAAGAAAAGCCTGGGCCAGAGTATATTTCAGTCACCCTGTGGGAATGGCAGAGACATAGTCTGGTTGATACACAGGAGCAGTGAGGGTATGGAGCATGCTCAGTGCAGACAAAATCTTCTGAGAATTTAGCTGCCAAACTCTCACAAGTCTCGTGTGAACTGAAATTTTTTTAGAGGATCACGATTTGGCCAAAGGTAGGCGAATTTTCACAAGCATAGCAAAAATCACATCCCTGCCCACCAAATGTCAAGTCCTTGCTCCAAAGTGTTAAAGAGCTAGAGCTTCTAGAGATTCTCAGCAAATGTTTAAAAATGAGCAAAACAATCTGTTTCTCCCTAACCTTAACCTGAGAAATGGTTGAACTCTTTTAGCTGACACATCCTCCCCAAAATGCAACCTAAGACTCAGCATGGGAAATTTCAGCCCAAATGGCTAAAATATGGCAAAGTTGTATGTGAATAAATACAGAGGGTCTTATAACAGAAAGTGTCCGGCAACCTTATCTCTAAGGGCCTATAATGTTCTCACTAGGAATGTTAAAATACGGGTAGTTGGGTAACTGTGTAACCGCTGAAAATCTCCGAGATTACACAGTTACGCACACCTGCAGGGCGAGGCAGCATCCTGCCGGTTCCTCTCTGGGAGATCCAGCTGCCACTCTGCGCTGCTGCCTCTTATGCAGAGCCAGCAGCCTGAGTATTTTGCATGCTCAAAGCATGTATGTAAAAATTACATGTGAGGAAGAAAATGTGTATGGGAAAACTTTTGGGCACAAATATAGAAGCCAGGTTTCAAAGGTCCCTTTCCTGTCAGATTTTTAGCCCATTTTTTAGACTGTTTGCAATAGAGATCGCAATAGAGGCTTAAGCCAAATCCCCAGCTTCAAATTCCCCCCACATTTTGGAGAGATTTAGTGCTGAATCCATACTTCATTGCATGCCTGTATACCCATAAAGAGCTAAATCAGAAGCCTGTTTCTGGACAGCCCTAAGTGTTGCTCAGACCCATCTCTATCTCAATGGTTTGGATAATGATCCAAATGTTTTGATGATTTGTTCTCACACAGAACCACTGCACGTTTTCCACCAGTCAAAGTACATTGTATGGCACTGAGCTGCATGTATCGCCCATCTTGTGACCCAGTCTTTGTTAGTTGCATTCTGATAGTTTGCTGAATTATTTATGTCTCCATTTCAGCAGCCCCTTTAGATGGTTCACTGGAAACTCCAAGACTCCTCTCATCACATGCAACATACGAACGTGCAGGACAAAAAGCCTGAGGTTCGTATAGTGCCATGCTAATTTACAATACTGCAGGGAAAGGGAAATGCATGTCTTCTAGGGACAGAGTCACAACATGTAATACATGGTCCTACTGTGAGGGCAGGGAACTGGACTCGATGACCTCTCAAGGTCCCTTCCAGGTCTATGAGATAGTATATCTCCATATATATCTTGATGGTAAGGTAGTGCAGTGGAGGTAGGTGTTTTAATTTCTGTGCAGATAACGGGACCTAGCAGAGGTCTATAAAACGATTCCATTTTAGTTTGCAGCAGTTGGGGGTGTGTGTGTTAATTTCAGGGGAGTGTCTCTCATGCACAGGTGGATTCAGGCAATAAGCCACTCAAGGCATGTGAATGCTCCCTTCCGCCCTCCTCACTGTTCACCTGGCCCTGGTCGACACTAGGGAGTTATCTCGAAATAACCCCCCTTAGGTCGAATTAATAAGTGGAGTGTCCACACTACCAAGCCTGCTGTTTTGAAATAATGGGGCTGCTTATTTAGAAATCTGTACTCCTGCTTTCCTCGAGGAATAACGCTAATTTCAAAATAGCTATTTTGAAATAACATTAGTGAGGATGCTATTTGGAAATAATGACTCCCCAGAGTAATTTGAACTAATTACTCCCCAGTGCTTCTTGGGGCTCTGAGTTGAGGTAGCAGGTCCACATTAACGGAGCCTGCCTCAGACTAATTTTGAGGCTTCCTCTTGGCGTGGACACGCTGTTTCGATTTTGTTATTTCGGGAGTTATTGAATTGATTTTAGTTATTTTTGAAATAGTTTCCTAGTGTAGACACCCCCATGGGTGGGCTATTCCTGATGAGCCACACTGGGTCTCTTGCATTGTGAGTGAAGCATAAACACCTGAAGAATTTTTAAATTTGAGTCTTTGAGCTGGAGGAAAATGTAAAGTGTCTGCAGGTCCTGGATCCCACACAGCTCCTGACATGAAAGATCCTGTGCTCTGGTAGAAGACATCAGGGCTTTTTTAAAAATGGGAACATAAGAACATAAGTGTAGAGCTGGACTTGGTGATAAATGGTCACTAAGAGTGCGTCTACACTGCACTGTAGTTTGAAATAAGATATGTAATACAAGCTGTGCAAATTGCATATCTTATTTTGATGTTATTTCGAAATAGCTTATTTCGAAATTTGGTGCTGTCTACACAGGGCCAAATTTCAAAATAACCTGCTATTCCAAAACGTCCCTTACTCCTTGTGGAATGAGGTTTACAGGGACGTTGGAATAGTGAGCCCATTATATTTCGAAATAACGGGCTTGCTGTGAAGACACAAGATAGCTACTTCAGGATATTCTGGTATCCCAAAATAGCGTTGCAGTGTAGATGTAGCCTTACATCAAAAGTTAGATTACATTCAGGTTGCTTTCAGTCCCAAGAAACCAGTCACTTACCCCAGATCAAACGCTAAAGCCAATCTTACACAAAAGACAAGGCTTGGAGCCAATCTTGTAATAACTATCTAAACGCCTGGTGGTTTGGGGTGGTACAGCCTTCTCCAGTCTATGATACCTGCTGCCCATAAGAGATCTGTGCATTCAAAGTATATTTCAGGGCAGACCTAGAGCTCTCTGGTCCTTCAGAGTTCAAACAGCCAAAAAGATAGGAAATTGTCCGGTGGCTTGGTTTGCTTTCCTTCATTAGTTTCTAAGCTCACAGGATGTAGCATGTAACATTTCCCAGATGCAACAGTGCCATTAACCAGTCCCTTGTACTGCAATGATTCTTGATGATCCATCTGATTTTGATAGTCCTTCTGGATGATTCCCATGCCTGAGTTCACAAGATTCAAGGCAACATTTTCAAAGTTATAAAGCAAAACGTATGTATTTTCTGTTAGCTTGGAATACAGACATGACATGGGAGACGAATGCCTGCCGGAACTTACAGACAGTGCTCAGAGTCTAAACCCTCAATACATTCTTATAAGACGAATACATTCTTATTTTGAACAAAATTAACATACAGGGAAATCTGCACTCCGGCTTCTAGGTTACCAGTGTTTAGCTAATGCCTGCAGCCTGGGTAAGAGCAGGATTCAAGAGCTGCCCAAAGCGGGTGGTCTTTTGTATTCAAGGGAACTCAAGTAACTTCTGGGTGAGAAGTGTGGATTCCAGAAGGTATTAAACGAAGTGCATGCCCAACAGAAATTGAAACTGATTTAGCTGTAGATCAAAAACACTTGGTTGTATCAAACTGTGTCTGTCCACTTCCATTCTGCCATACCGAGTTTCTTTTTAACAGCCGGTTGTTATCTCAGACAAGAACATATGATGGCAAGTGGAAGTAATGTCTTCAAAAGATAGGAGCTAAGCTAATGTAGTAGATTCAGAATTGCGAATGCATAAAAAATGAATAGCTAAAACCATTGGAAGAGACATTAGAAAACATTAATGAAGTCTCCAGGGACAATAACTTAAAACAGATCAAATTGATGGTAGTATTAGGCACTACCTAATGTTTAAATAAACCATCACCAGGTCTTTGCACCAAACATCTTATGGGCGAATCCTTCTTTTTTCACACTGTGGGGGAGTTGGCCAGCTTCTATATGTTGCAGGAGTACTTAGAGTTTCCAAGTAAGATCTGGGCCACCTTCGGGTAGGCACTAATTCAAAGAGCTCACCTAGATAGATTGGACAGACAACAGCGGGGAGAAAGGAAACCGAGGCACAGAGAGATGCTCATTAGAGAGATTGAGCTGCATGTTCAACATGAAATCAGTAGTACCCCGCACATGTGGGTAGCTTTATCAGAACTGTGGTGATATGTTTCCCAAGGCCACACAAATGTCCTAAATCTCAATCCAGGGCCTTCACCATATCACAAAACTTCAGAAATTCCATAGTTGAAGAGAATGGCAGCAGGGTACCCCCTGTGCACTGTCCTCCTGACTCTGCGGCTCTTCTGTGATTTGTTAGCTGGTAAGGTCTTTCAGTCTGAAATCCCTTTCTGGGTACAAAGAATGCAAAAGAAAGGCCGTTCCTTGCCCTTCAGGGCTAATTATAAACAAAATGATCTCTACGCTGCCACTAAAAACCAATGGCTGTCCATGCCGGCTGACTTGGGGTCACAGGGCTCAGGTTGAGGGACTCTCTAACTGCGTTATAGATGTCAGAGCCTGGGCTCTAGGACCCTGTGATCTGGGAGGGCCCTAGAGCTCAGGCTGCAGCCGAGTCTGAATGTCTACACTGAAATGATCCAGTCCCTTAGCCTGAGCCCCACAAGCCTGAGTCAGTTGTCAGGGGGAGCTGTGAATGTCCAGTTGCAGTGTAGATGTAACCCTTTGGAACAAAAACAGCTATGTTCTTTCTGGGCTCCTACCACTGCCTGTGCCCAGCAGTAGGGTCAATTTTGTTTGTTCTGACTGTTGCCAGGGGGTATCCAGCCAAGGAATGACTTACTGACAGCCAGCAGTTCCTTTTATTTCAGCCTGGTGGGCCTTGATTGGCTGTGGAAGGACCAGACCTCACTCGTTTCCCCAATGGCTGCTCTTTTCCTCGCAGAGAACTGTTTTCTGGGGAGAGGTGTAGTAGAACAGCGGGACCTTCAGTAGGAGGCCGTGAAGGCATGGCACACCCCACCACAGAGATAATGCGCAAGGTAGGCCAAAGAGTGAAGAAGTAAGATGGCTAATTGAGCATACACAGAGCACTGAACTCGAAATACAGATCACATTGACGTTATATTATTGTTGCATTTGGGGTGCAAATGCGCCATGGCTTTGTGAGAGCAAACTTCAGATTAGAGCCCCAGAAGAGAGAGAATACAATGCAGCAAACCACCGCTTGCTTTGGCAGAGTGTCTTGCATGCCAACGGTCTCCTCAAAAGCGTCACGGAGTTAGAGAATACTGAGAGAGTTAAATAATAGCCGACGGAGAGAGAAATTAAGCAGGCTAGGCAAGGGGGACAAGACATATCACCAGACGAGATTTGAAGAGTGATGGCAAATCAATGAAACAGAGATATAGGAAGGCTGTTCTAAGCGGGAGATGCTGCCCCGGCAGGAATGAATGGTGGAAAACTGCATGCACAAACCTATTTGCTAAATTGGCCTCTCTGTTTGATCAGGCCCTGCTTTTCCATCTGTGTGACTATTTTTTTGTTTGCACTAGTGTCTGGGCTGACACGCTGCTTCAATTGGCTTGCGCTGCTTTAACCCCACTGAAATTGCTCCTGATGAAAAGAAACTCAAATCAAGCCCTTGCAGGAGTGAAAGCTGCTCCTCACGGAGCAGTGGGTCTCAAACTTTTTGGCTCAATTCAAACCTTTCTGTGGACCACCAGTTGCTAATGGAAATGCGCTGTTAATTACACTCAAGCCATTTTGCTAGCGATACAGCTAGGGAGAACGGTTGACCTTAACCAGTAAGAAAGGAAATATTAATTTAAATTACTAAACAGACTAAGCACTTTAACTTTCTCATGTTAGTTCATCAAACTTCATTTTAAATAAAGTAAAATATTTAAAAAGCACAAAAGGTTCCCATGTTTTCTTTATTTATGGCTGGGGTTCAATGTGTGGGACAGGGCTGCGAGCCCTGGGACAGGGATAGGGAGTGCAGGATCTGGGTGGGAGATCAGATGTAGGAGGGGATGAGGGTACAAGGTCTGGGTGGGAGGTAGGGTTCAGGAGCAGGCTGGGTGTAAGGTGTCTCGTCAGGGGGAAAGGGCAAGAGCAAGGGAAGGTGCAGTGTGTGGCCAGGAGGGAAGGTGCAGGAGCAAGGGTGGGTGCAGGAGCAGGCTGGGGGTAGGGTGTCTGGCTGGAACGGTGGGTGCAGGAGCAGGCTGGGGGTAGGGTGTCTGGCCAGAAGGGGGTGTGTGTGGGAGATGCAGGAATGGGCTGTGGGTAGGGTTGTCAGATACTTTCACAAAAAATCCCGAACATGGCAGGGAAAAAAATTGGTTGAGCAAAAACAAAAATGGGAGACCAAACTTGTTGAGCAAAAATCCCCTGCACCTTTAAATCCCCACGCTCCGCTCTCCACCTGCCCCGCCAGACATGGCAGGGGAAGAATGTCCCAGCCGGCCTTCCGTCTGAGAAAAACAGAAAATACCGGACATTTTACATGTCCAGTATTTTCTGTTTTTTCTTACCGGATGGGGCCACAAATACCAGACTGTCCGGGTGAAAACTGGACACCTGGCAACCCTAGCTGTGGGTCGGGTCTGGCCAGGGGGGAGAGTGCAGGAGCAGGCTTGTGGTAGGTATCTGGTCAGTGGGAAGGGTGCAGGAGCAGGCTGAGGCTATGTCTACACTCGTGGCTTCTTGTGTGAGAAATATGCAAATGAGGCTAAAGCGTGGAATATCACCGAGCCTCATTTGCATACCTAATGAGCCGCCATTTTTGCAGAAGAGGCTCTTGCGCCAGAAGGAACTGTCTACACTGCCCCTTCTTGCGCAAGAAAAACCCTCTTGTGCAATGCCGTTATTCCTGAATATAATTGGTGTAGCGGCATTGCGCAAGAGGGTTTTTCTTGCGCAAGAAGGGGCAGTATAGACAGCTCCTTCTGGGCCAAGAGCCTCTTCTGCAAAAATGGCGGCTCATTAGGTATGCAAACGAGGCTCGGCGATATTCCACGCTTAGCCTCATTTGCATATTTCTCACGCAGGAAGCCGCGAGTGTAGACATAGCCTGAGAGTGCTTAGTATCACCAGGAGTATGTGTGTGAGGGGGGTGGGGGTCTGGATATGAGGGGGTGGGAGGGCATGTACTTGCTTTCCGTGCCCTGTGCCACTCCCAGGCATGGCCTCCCACTTCTCCCATTGGCTGGAGTCTAGTGTGGTCTCCCCACTGCGGGAGGAAGGAGGGCGACTGAGCTTAAGCCACGGACCACCTGGAAGGTGGCCACGGACCACTAGCCATCTGCGGGGCACAGTTTGAGAACCACTGCTTTAGAAAATACTTGTGTTTTTATTGCTGGTTTGAAACAAAAAATATGACACTTCCTTCTGCCATATGGCTAGCCTCCAACAGCTGGAGATTCATGTCTGCCTCATGTAATATCTTGATGCTCAAGATTTACATTTAGGAGGGCTGGCCATGGGAAAATCAGAATATGTAAGGAATATTGTTGTAATGTTAAGGAGACGATTATAGCAGGTGTTATTAATAGCTGTTTCTTGAAGCTTTCTCCCCTCCCTCTTTGCCCATCTATGTGAGAATAAGATTGAATTTTCTAGCTTGGGTTACTAAACTTTCAGCTCCTGGAACTGCAGTTATTAATCAGCTGTCACAGCACACCGTAAAGAAGTGGCTGTAAAAACCATGTTTGCTTTTCAGGCTGATTGTACTACGAGGGGAAGCAGGGAGAGTGATGCATACTTTTCCAAGCGCCTAGGATGCTGCTGCAATCTTTAATTTGAATGATTTGTTTTAATTTTCAAAATAAATATCTGAGATGATTTGCCAACAAAGCTGATTAACACGTTTCTCCCAGCAGATGACTTAATTTGTCATGGCCTCATTTAGAGAGGGTGGTGGTGGTTGTTTTGGATGCTTTTTGATCATTGGTTAAGATGTGTTGTGAAGCAACAGATTAGAATACAAAGATTCGCTGGACATGAAAGAAGCGCTTGGACCAACATGCAAGAAGGGAAAGAGTTCCTCTTGGATTTCCCCAGGCTTCCTGTAGTGGGGAGTTCAACTGGAGGTGTAGCTACTTCAGTGCACAGAGGAAAAATTGTTCTAAGCCGAAACTGAGTCCTCCATTTATCCACAAAACAAGGGCAGCAGCAGTGTGAATACCTCCTGTTCAGGCCCCTTGGTCTGGGACACCTTCTGGTCCATGAATCCACTACAGATGCTTCTGGTGCAGTCACCCGTGCTTTTATTGTTAGTTCCCACCACCTTGTATTTACAAAGCTTTCAGTCCATTCAGTCAGCTGCTCCATCTGCCTGGAGGCACACTCAGCCACACCCTGGTTCCTTGAGCCTTCTTGCCCCCTCCTGGCTTCCTTCCTCTGCCTTATATAGCCCTCTCCCAGTGAGGCTCACAGGTGCTTCTGATAGCCCTTCAGCCTGGGCCTGCTCAGCTGTTTCCCATCAGCCTCTTCAGCCAGGCTACAGTGGCAGAGCTCTGGCTTAACCAGCAGTCTGTCACACCTCCCTAATGTGCTGCAGCCAAAACATGGCATCGTCTCTCTTGCCTCAGTTCCCCAAATATAAGATGGGGGTGACACAACTCCCTTTCTCTCGGCCTTTGTCTTTTTGGATTGTGAGCTCTTTAGGCCAGGCACACTCTCTGTAGGCGTTGGCACAGAGCCTGCCACAAGAGGACTCAGATCTCAGTGGGAGTCTCTTGGTGCCGCTGAAAGATGAGGAATAAAGAAAAACAACTGAACATTCTTCGCTCCATGTAGGACCTGACTGGCAGTCTGTGTGAGTCTGTTACTTACTTAATAGACAGTAGGATGGTCTCTTTTGGATACTAAAGGTATACCCTTTTTTGTTCCCCTGTGCTATAGTAAAAGACCAATTGGATTTTTAAAACAACCTTTCAATTTGATACTGCCCTGTGTGACTACAATACAATTTTTCATTTGAAATGTACAGCATGCCGTGAAAATTAATTATGATTAAAACGGTATCTTTGCTTCCACAAATTCTTTGTGAGAATAAAAGCTGGGGAGAAGGGTGAGGATAATCTTCAATGACAAATGGATAGAAATGTCAGCAAGGTCTTCTCATCATTAAAAGATACCCATTCAAGGCCTGACTATAAATCTTTAGCACACCTGGCCTCTTTTCAGGAATTCAGCCATTCATGCTGTTCCGAGCATGGACATTTTTGCAGTTCCGAAACGCAGAATCAGATTTGGGAGAGGAAGGTGAACATGATTCTCGACAACAGAAAATGAAGATGGCGACTGAGAAACCATTACTGAAGTATTCAGACGCCAGTTGCTTGGGACGTGTTGCTGTTCTGGTATTTTACAAGCAGAAGGCGAGGTTTCAGATGTGCTAACAAACTACCAGTGGGCCAAGAGGGAAAGTGAAGTGCCTTGAAACACCTGAAGGGCATGGTTTGGATGTGTGAGACCTCTGATGGCCCCAAAGATACCATTGCAATGGCATGGGCTTGTTTATTGTAATGGCCCTCCTCCTACCAGTGTGACCTTGCCTATGTGGAGAATGTCTGTGCCCAATCTACTTATAACAGTGCTCCCACCTGGCCAGCCTGGGTGAAACTTCAGTGAGGTCAGTGTAACAACTAGAACTTAAGAACGGCCATATTGGGTCAAACCAATGGTCCATCTGCCCTAGTATCCAGTCTGCCAAAAGTGGCTAGTGCTAAGTGCTTCAGAAAGAATAAACCGAACATGGAATAATCAAGTGAACCATCCTCTGTTGCCCATTCCCAGCTTCTGGCAAATAGAGGCTAGGAACACTTCAGAGCATGGTTTTGCATCCCTGCCCATCCTGGCTAATAGCCACTAATGGGCTTCTCCTCCATGAACTTATCTAGCTCTTTTTTTTTTTTTTTTAGCCCTTTTATAGTCTTGATCTTCACAACATCCTCTTGCAAGGAGTTCCACAGGTTGACTTTACATGGCGAGAAGAAAAATTTCCTTTTGTTTGTGTTAAACCTGCTGTCTATTAATTTCATTTGGTGACCCCTAGTTCTTGTATTATGAGAAGGAGTAAATAACTCTTCCTTATTCACTTTCTCCACACCGGTCATTATTTATTTTATAGACCTCTATCATATCCCCCCTTATCTGTCTCTTCCCAGCTGAAAATCCCAGTCTTATTAATCTCTCCTCAAATGGCAGATGTTCCATACCCCTAATCATTTTTATTGGCCTTTTTCTGGACCTTTTCCAATTTTAATATATCTTTTTTGAGATGGAGAAACCAGATCATCACACAATATTCAAGATATTGAGCAATGCAAGAACTGAGCACGGATGAAGCCTAGGTGACTAGATGTAAGTACATTTATAGGGAGCAGTCATTTAAGTTGCATATTTTGTTCATCTGATGTTTTTATATGTTTGGGTGGGTGGGGAGGGAATTTTCCAAAGTACTCAGAGTTGGCCTAACTCCCATTATTTGAAGTAAATGAGTTTTACCATTAACTTCAACTGCAACAGATAGATTAGTGCTGAATGCTTTGGAAAATCCCACCCCTAATGTATTATGGCATAAAGAATGCGATAGTAACAACTTTGAGCCTGATTCTGTTCACTCTGACACTAGAGCAAATCATAGAAGTCAAAGGAATTGCAGGGCCTTAATGTGCTTTAATTAATTCTCTTCAGATTCATGCCTTTAGTTAATTTGGATTCATTTTCCTGAATGGCCTTGTGTACAAAACCCCTAAAAGTGATGAATAAAAGTCTCCACCAAAAAGTTAAATTTTACACATCATAGCAATGGACCAAAGAATGCTGGGTTAAGATACCTACAAGGATTGTGAAGTTTAAAATTATATGGTACATTTTTATATTAAACTACTAACCAGCTGTACAGATCCTGTGCTTCAAACTTAGTCACTGTGGAAATGGATAACCATCAGCTTGAGTATGAGTGATTCTTTCATTGTATCCATCATTTTTAAATATACTGGCGGCATTGTTGATTCCCTAGTAATTTTTATTGTCTTAATGTCTGCAGCTGACGAGTCTAGGTTAACTGTACCTCAAACATTCCCTTTGTCCAAATTGGGGAGCAAACCAATAATGCCTCCAGAAATAGCCAGAATTGGCAATATTTGTTTTCTGTACAATCTTGTTGCATAAAAATGCTAAGTAAGGAAAGGGTTGGCTAACATTATGCTCCCAACACAAATACACTAATTCAAAGTCTTGCATGAGGTTCACAAAAGAGATAGAAACCCCCCCGCAAAGTTCATAACATTAAACCAACTCACATGAAAGCAAATGAAACCAAGTCCTAACAGCAAAACAGAAAGCCCACCCAAGGATAAAGCCAGGGAAAGAAAAAGAGAGATTGACGAGGGGACACATTGAAACAGATCGTGGAGAGAGATTTCCTAAGAAAACGGAATGGAAAGTTTTTATCGCGAGGAAGATAAAAAAATACCAAAAACTACTGCATGCTAAGTGATCCCACAGGGGAAGATAGGCTTCCAGTGCAGGTGCACTGACTAAAACAGGTTTGCTTATAATAAGCAGATAGGACATTGTCAGAGAAGCTTGGCTATACATTATTTCCATCCTATCATTCACTGTTCCCTAATAAATTAAATTAATGATGGTTGGCTGACAGAAGCCTCGCAGTCATAAAACTCAAGATCCACCCTTAATAGGCAGATGAGGGAGTCAAAAGCAGCATGTTGCTCATCTCCATTTTTGACCTTGTGCCTAACCAGAGACCTGTCTAAAAGGAGAAGGAGAGCAGGCACTCTGGGACACTAATTCAACTTAATGCGGAATCTGATTGAAACTGTCTCTGTAGGCAGTAAAGTGTACACTCCATAAGGTCTAGGAATAATGACATGCTGTAAATTCATTTAATTTTAGTTTTAAAAGCCCGCTCAAAGGTAGAATTACTGGAAGAGCTTCAGCTTTTGTGGGGAGCTGTGGTTTTTTGTTTTTGAAATCTCTGGCTTCTCTAGGCTGCCTTTATTCAATTACAGCTAGAGCGCTAACTGTCCAATAGTCCGGGTGCAGGTTGTAATACTATTACAGGACCATTCACATTAAGGATCAACAGAATTCTTTTGGCCATTCGTAGGTTGGTCTCCCCCTCACCCCAGCCATCGTGACGAGCCTCATATAAATTACTAAGAGAGAAGACCTACCAGCTTTTACAAAGGGTGTACAGTGTGTCTGCCTTTGTACGCTCTGTGGGCTGAATTCTGACACCGGCACAATTGGCCTGCATGAGGTTAACGGAGAACAGAATAGGGCCCATTAAATCGGAGTTGGCTTGTGTTTGCAGCACAAATAATTAGCAGGCTGGGGGCAAGTGAGGAAAATAACAGCATGAACTCCAGCCCTACTGCAGGATTTAGAGTGACAGCAGGCTGCAAGAATCACACACCACTTAGGAGCACCAAACCTCAGAACATACTCGCAGAGGCTGATTTTACCCTTGGGGCAGGGCATTGTTGGTAGCTGTTTGTGGAAACAGCAGAGTTCCACCAATTAACCCTTTGGTGGGCACCCCAGCCAGTTCCTCACTCTGCTCTCTTCTCTCACAACGAGCCTCCAGAGAGATCAGCAATGCATGGCTTGTCATTACTAGTGCGTTTATGATCTGCCTTTCTAAATCAGCCATCTCTGTGGTGCATCAGAACAGACTAGAACCCTACACATCATTAATCAGGCTTTATTTACTCCCTGGAGAACACTCCAAGTCTTTCTATCCGTTTTGCCGCTTGGCTCCCACTACCTACAAGGCATTGCACCGTGACAGCTGTCCTGCTGGTCAGGAAGGGAGCCCATGGGCATTGCTCGTGTACCAGCTGGAGGGGTTGCCAAAGAGCGACTCAGAGTGGCAGCCTCATAAGGCAGGCTTTGATTGAGATATGTTATGATCCGTAGTCAGTACTTTACGCTGCCTTCAGGCAAGATCCTTGTGCGTTAGACTTGCCTACCAACTTCCAGTGGTCACTAGCCATCACGGGTGACACGAAGCAAAGCAATCCATTTCCACCCTGCTGGGCGGGCCGAGACATTCTGCTTTGCAATGCTCCAGGTCCTGCCAGCGCAGGAATGCAGGGCTTCGGTGGAATATTGCTTCTGTATAGATGTGAGCAGGCCAGATGGAACTTTGGAAAACTGCATTTCTTAAAGCTGTACAAAAAAGTGCATGTCACAGAGTGCCTCTTTGGTTTTAAATTCCCATTCCTCCGTGTTTTCTACCTTGTACATCCCATTGCAATTATGACTAAGAAACTGCTGTTCTGAAGTGAAAGCAGATGTACTTTCATGCATTTATCTGAGAGTGTGTTCTGTGCAGTGAATTGTCAGAGTGGTATTCATTCCCAAAGCGGTCATTCACCAGGAAGTCCTTTAATAAGGCCTGGTCTGCATTAATGGGGAAAGTCAATTTAAGATACTTCAACTCCAGCTACATAATTAACGTAGCTGGAGTTGTGTATCTTAAATCACGTTTTGGCACCATCCACACAGCGTGAAATTGACGGGAGCACATGCCAACAGGAGTGCCCTCTCAGTTTGAATTAGCGGGTCTTCACTAGACTCAAATTCAAATTCAACCCTGGAAGATCGACTGTGGCAGTATTGATCTCTCCATGGTGTGGACAAGGCCTAAATGAGTTTGCCAGCAGGAATGTTTGTTGAAAGGGGGAATTTGAAGCAAAAGTCAGAATGCAAAGTTTTGATTATATTATTGCCAATATCCAAACAGAAACCTGTTTCTCAGTGTTAATCATCTGGTAATGTAGTCAATACTATGTGACTTGTGCATGCAATCAAAGCAGGTCAAATTTCAAATACTCCTAACAAAGCTACAGGCTATTTTGCAGAAATGATTCAACCAACTATTGTAACAGCTCTTTATGTGTTTATGGAGTGCCTACCATATGGGAATCCTTTATCCTGATTGGGTGAAAGGAACTTACATTTCTTACAGGTACTGTCCTATCACAACCCAGGTCCCTGCCAGCTTTTTAAATAGCTCTCTGCTGGCATTTTGCCATGGCTCAGCCAGTTCTTGCCAGAGCTGTGCACCCAGCCACCCCTGCTTACTTTCAACTCTGCTCCTGTTCCTAATGTTAATAATGAAGTACATTTGAGAAAATAGCAGTATCTTTGCAGACAGTATGGGAGCAGGAAGAGTGAACTTTGTCCTAAATGAAATGATTATGAATTACTCACCAAGATCTAAAATTGCTGACACACACTGGTTTTGTGGCAAGGAAGGCGTTAACACACAATCTAGACATGGCATGGCAGGCTGGACATTTTCCACTGTGAAGTGTCTTAATTATTTCATTTGAGGCTACTGATGGGTGAATACTACAAATCCTGGATGATATGCACACATTTACGGCAGTGAAACCGGCATTTGGGTTTCAACGGCCTTTCGATTCTGTGGTCCCACAAATGTGTAGAAGAGCCAATTTTTGTTGCCAAAAGTATATGCAGAAAAGAGAAAGTTTCCTGAACGCTCTTGTCCATTTGCATTGCTACCTTCATTGGAAGTATGTATGCAGCCGTCAAGCTCTTTGTGAGTTTGGGGTCATCGAATAAGGGAACACGCTTTAGAAAACAAATGTGCCAGGATTGCTAGCAAATACTCAAAAGAGTTGGTCATGGCAAAAAATGCATCAACTGTGCATCAAACAGTGAGCACACGAAACCAAGAGAATTCACAAACCCCCAAAAAGTGTGTGTGAAGGGAGCTAAATTCATCAAATAAATTATTTGCTGGGCATAATCTGCCCAGCTCTATTTAGTCTGAAGGTGATGTTTTATGTTCCGAGTATGCAAGGTCATAAATCTGGCCACAGCTCTAGCTGCGTTAATAACCTCCCTCTTCTTCAATTTGGGACCGTGCTTACCAAGCTGTTTACTCAGCAGAGCTGTCTGATCTAGATAAGATTCACTTATACGAAATTTCAAACTTTACCAGCCAGCAGAGGCATAGTGGGCTCTGTTCTTAGGGCCCAGTGAGCACTGAAATCTCTTCAGCTGCATCCATCTCATGAAGACATAGATAATTTTCAAACCCGCTACCAGAAACTAGAAAAGTCAGAAAGGGAAAAAGCCACAACTGCAGCAGGATTAGGAAATGAGAGTTGAAATGATGAGTTGAAAAGAGGGCTGGTCAGAGGGATTCAGGCACAGAGTGAACTTTCTGTCTGATCTTGAACCAGAACTTTACAGAGTTTAAAAATTGTGCAGCTAGCCTGCCTTTTTAGTGTGGTGTTTTCACTGGTCTCTGCACGTGTGGGGATGGGCCATGGCTGGAGACAGACATTGCAATGAAGCCAATCTTTCTTGCAGTATTTCTGGCCCATCTACAAATAGGATGCTGCAGGTCTTGTCTGAGAGTTTGCCTTTTCACCTGGTAGGGGAGATACCATGATCACGAAGGTGGTTTTCCCAGGGTGAGGCTCATCCATTGCACTGCGGGTGCGCCAGCCCCTGTGATTTTCCCAAATGCGGGGAAACTCGACTGCATAATTTGAGGTAGAGGGGGGACTGCGTTCGTACTTTCCTGGGGGCGGGGGAAGCGTTCCAGCTCAGCAAGCAAACACATTGTTGCAGATAGTTCAGTAGTTCGGGGAAGGTTCAGCCACGCATCCCCACTCCAGGGGGTTGCTCCAGACTGAATGGAACCTCTCAATGTTCTGAGCATCCGACAGCTCGAACATCTCTCTGAGGGGATGGGCACTGTGACAGGGCGAAGGTGCCCTGCATTGACGGCGGTGGGGGGGGGCAATCATTGAGGGGACCTGATCCCTGACAGGCACAAATAGAACGTAAACATGGAGAGGGAACTCGAAATTACAGAACGTTAAGTCCTGCTCTGACCTGGAGTCTCCCCTGTAGCCGTGGATGTGTCAGGTGGGGCTAAAACATGAATCATGTCCAATGACGGAAGGCGCAGAGTGCCCTTACCGCTCATTGAGTTCAGCAGCTTCAGTGACTCGCAGGCCTGGCAATGAACCTTGCTTCTTCAGTCTCCCAATCTATAAAATGGAGCTCATACGTATGTACCTACAAACCTGTCACACAGGAATGCTGCATATGAGGGTTAATGAATAAGGACTCCAATTCAGGAAAGCAATTAAGTATGTGCTTAACTATTCAGGAAAGCAGTTAAAACATGTTAAACCTAATCCCAATCCCAAGAGAGGAGTACATCACGAAAAACAGTGTTAAAGGTGGCGTGAATCCATGATAAGGAAAGACTAATGCACAGTTGGCTGGGAAGCTGCTGTCTTGCTGTGAGACTAGGCGCCTGTCTATATTACCTCTGTGTTTGGCACTGGTGCGACCTCTGTTGTGATACTCTGTCCTCCTCTGGTGCTCACAGTTCAAGAAGGGTATTGATGAATTGGAGAGGGTTTGGAGGAGAGACACAAGAATAACTAAAGAATAGGGAAACATGCCCTATAGTGAGAGACTGAAGGAGCTTGATCTATTGAGTTTATCAAAAAGAGTGTTCGGGAGTGACTTGAGAACAGTCTGCAGGTACCTATATGGCAACAGAAATTTGAGAAGAGAGGGCTCTTTATTCTAGCAGTTAAAGCTCTAACAAGATCCAGTGAAGCTAGACAAACTCAGACTAGACATGTGGTGTAAATTCTTAACATTTTAAACCCTGTGGTGGATTCTCCATCATTGGATATTTCAAAATCCAGATTTAAATAAAAAATGTGATGCAGTTCAAATCAGAATTAATTCAGATAAGCCCTAAATCTGTTATGCAGGATGTCAAGGGACCTTGATGATCCCAAGGTCCCTTCTGGCCTTGTTTCCTTGAATCTACCTTACGGATATTCACAGGCATGTAACTAACTGTAATTATCTCTGGTGCAAACCCCTTCTGTGAATGCACTGCACAGGTACACGTGGGGCTTACAGTGGTGCAGCTAAATATAAGGGGAAAGTAAAGTGTGCTGCTTTCATCAAGTATGCCTTTCTTTAACAGAGAGGGGGCCTAAGACTCAAATAATTCTACTCACTTTTGAATGCATGAGAAAGCAGAGACTTTCAAAACTGGTGCAGAATAGATTTCATTGTTAAAAAAATTGGCCTTATAACAACTTGTCTTTGGCTCCTTTCATTCCAGAAGGAATCACATTCAATGTTCCCTCTAACTTTTTTCCATCAATGTACAGAATAAATTTTGTTATGTGCACCAAAGCATGTGCAGATGTGCACCACCAGTAGAAACACATGCTGTCGGTTGTGGGTGCTCTGCTAGTAAGCTGGGCAGCATTTGAATCTCTACTGGGTGGCTGCCTAAGTGCTCACATCACAGGGAACACAGTTCATGCTCCTATTTTGCACCATCAGATTGGGCCTCCTACCAAGCAGTTTGAGCAGCAAGATGTCAGCTTCCAGTGAGAGACCATTTACACCAAACGGAGGTAAGTGTCTAACAGGTGTTCTGACAATCCTTTTTGAAGGATGTATGTATGTCCATTTTGTGTGTGTGTGTGTGCGCGTTTCTGTTTCTACACAGCTTTTCATTTTAAAAGAACCTTTCCAACTACTGGCTCTACAAATCACATCCTTTTCAATTTCATGAAAAGGAAAAGAAGCCATATGCCTCTGTGTAAAGCAAGTTTAATTTATCAAAGAGCAAATTAGCATGCCTGGATTGTCCTAAGTGCAGTAATGAATTACATGGCTGTTGCTGGAAAAACGCTGGATTACAGTACCCTTCACTCACAGAAAAAATAACCTCTTATCTATTTGCAAATGGGCCCTTTATTATTGAGATCTAAAGAGCATCAATATTGAAGAAGTTTGTCTTTTTTCCTTTTTTTCCATGGCTCTCTCTCAATAGCCATACAGAGCAAGCACACCTACCCCATTCCACAGAGTGTCTTCACAGAAGTGGCTCAGCGGGGATGTTCAATCCTGCTTGACCTCTGACAATCTCTTAAACTCTTGCAAAGGCAGAAAATCCCTTAATATGAACATTCTTGTGGTGGATTCTTTTTTTTTTTTTTAACTGCTACTCTACATGTTTCAAAATGGCAAGTTCAGTTCTTAATTCTAAGGAGAGGATCAAGTGACAAGGGAAGTGAACTCCATGCTTAACTTGCAGCTACTTTCTGGCATAGTTTGTTCCACAGCTTGACATTTTGCACAGGGGAGAGTATATTACACCCCATGCATCAGGCTGTTCTAATTTCAGAAACCTGCCTGGTCTGACATTTTGTAAATCCATCTATATGTGTGATTCCTTCCTATTACCCGGAAAAATACATGGGTGTGGAGTACTCTGCTATGAACCAGAGGATTGGGGGCAATTGTGTCAGTTCTTTTTAGGGAAAAGGGTAAAATCTCATCTCATTTTCTATACCTATGTAATAGAGAGCATTCTGAGTCTAGTAAAGCTCCATGACTCTCGTGATGAGCGTTTTTACACAGGGCCAAACAAATATAAGATGAACTTAAAAAAACAACAAATGGTCTGGTAGCACTTTTAAAGACTAACAAAACATGTAGATGGCATCGTGAGCTTTCGTGGGCACAGCCCACTTAAGATGACCAGGGTGTTGGATGTCCAGAATTAAAGTATAAGATGTTGATTTAAAAAAAAAAAGCAAACCCCCCCTCCCCAACTTTTGCCATTTTGTTCGGACCAGATGGACTGGACACCTTTGCTGCAAATAAAGTCCAGTCCGTTCGGTCTGACTGAGTTAGCAACCTACTGTCATGCAACGTCTATACTACGAGCTAGAGATGCGATTCCCAGTATTCTCTCGAGCTTGAGGAGAGCTAGTGCTGGTGTAAACAGTGGTGTAGCGCTGGTAGGCATGGGTCGCAGCAACAACAGCATGGCTTAGCCATGCTAAGTACAAACCTACCTGAATCCTGTGGGTACGTAGCTGGCACAACTAAGCTATGGGTCCGTTGCCTCTGCTACTGCTGCTACGCTACTATTTATACTTGCATGAGCTTTCATCGAGGAGCGTGAGTAAGTCTCTGTGAGCTGGGAATCACAGCCCTAGCTCATAACGTACACATAGCTTTAGTACAACCTATGCAGCGAACCCTTTGTTCTGAGTTCCTTGGACATGTGGGCTTAACCGTGCAGAACTGCACTGCAGAACACTCAAATGCTGTCATTTCAGCACCTCTGCAAGAAGAGGCTGACGTCTGGGACATGTTTCTGAGAACATGTCCTCTGCTGCACTTCAAACTATGAACCTGGTAATGGCTCTGGGAAAAATCAGACTCTGTTGCCTGACGGAGCACAACGTTGTGGGAAACTGAAAACAAGCTGCTTCCTGTCTCATTTCTATTTGCTTTCCTGGTTTTTTAGGTGTTTTTTTACCTTTGATGTACATCAAAAAGTCTGTTCCATTCAAATGATGTACAAATCCAGGGGGATTGATGAGGCTCACAGAAATGATAATAAAATAGAAATCTATGGCAACAGAACAATACAAATATTTATAGATCCAGATTGTCTGTGCTCCTGCAGGCAGCCTCATGGAGCCCTGATCCCAATATAAGTTAGAGCAGTCTCGGGGCTGCTCTAATTTAAGACAGCGGGCAGTGATTGCCAAGTGACCCTGTGCCAGATGTGAGCTGGAGTAGTAGAGCAGAGCTCCACTCCACATTCTGCCTATCCATATAGTGCCCACTTTCCCATTCCCCTATCCTGGACTGGGGTGTTGGCTGATGGAAGAGCCATAGCTACCAGCTTTATGGCAAGAAAGAATTCCCCTTTGCCAGAGGAATGGTCACCTTGGCAGATGCAGCTGGTTCCTGGCTCGTAGCAACTTTCATCTCCAAAGACCTTTACACAGTTCTTAACTACTTAATCCTCCCAAAGCGACTTGAAATATATAAGTAGCAGTATGAGTAATAAGGGTGTATGAAATGCAAACCCCTCCCCATTTGTAAAAACGAGTCCATTTTGCACAAACCCTGGAATTTCATAGTTTCCTGCTGCAAAATAGAACCGTTTTTGAGTGGAAACGACCTGTCCAATACCACAGCGGGAGCCATTGTCAACTGTTACGGCGCATCCTCAGAGCAAACACATGCACTCTGCATGGTGATAGTAGGCAACAGAACTCAACCAAGCTTCGGTAACATGACTTATATGTGAAATTAAATATGTCGACAGGGGTCTGCAGGATAGATGCCAGAGACAGGGTTAGACTTCAGTCCACACAGTGCTCAAACCATGTAGTTCTCTTCATCACAATATGGGATGGAAGATAATTTGTGCAGGGCCTAGCACAATGGGATCCTGGGCCACTTGCTGCCCTCCACCTGCAAGGCAGACAGTCGTCCTCCCTCTTCAAGCTCCAGGGAGTGACTACAGCTACTCTGCACTGCAGCTTTTCTTATATGGGCGGCATGGCTCTATTTGGCTTCTCCAATAAGCCCTTCTGTGATTGGCTGCCTCCTGTGCAGCCTCCCTAGGGCTCAATTAACCCCTGAGAGGCCAGTGTGTGGCAGGTGTCCCATCACAATAGGGAATAGAATCCAGATCTCCTGACACCCACTCCAGTGCATCGCCCGCTAGACAATATAGACTAAAGCTGAATCATATCACCAGGAGTTTGCCCATGTGCTGTAGTAGAACCAGGAACACCTTTTAAAAAATAGTATTTATTTATTTAGGAAACAAAATAAAAACTTGTTAAATTTGGCAGGGGGAAGGGAAGATATAATTTTGCTGGAAAATAAAACATTTTCACTCCTCCTCAGGCGTTATAAACTGAAAAAAACATGAGCATAAATATAGGCATATCTCTGTATTGAGAATGCACAATATTTTTGCCAAAGGGTGCTGCTTCTTCAGTCAACCTCCTATGCCTCAAACTGACAGTAATTAGGATTACTGTAATAAAGGGGACCCTGAAGAATATTACAATGAAGCCTGGGCTAAAATATGTCTAAGCGGTATAGATTAGACCTAGCATTTTGAATGTCGTTTTGGAACGAGGAACGGCCTGAAATATAGAAAACGTCAGATTCAAATAAAAACCCTCTGGGGTAGGACAATGTTTGGATGACATGATTTTGATTTCCATAGGGGCAAGCACTGCTGGCAAATGTGGAATCTGAACTGCAATGTCTCTGAGGTAAAATTACCCAGCTCCGTCAAACTGAAAAACTAAGCTTTTGCCTTAACTGTTTTGTCCCAAATTGCTGATAGGAGAGGCTGGTGTGAAAAGTGAACTTTCCCCCTCCTTAAACTCTTGCTACATTCAGTAAATGGGAAGTAAGTAATGCAAATTTCACAAACAAATGAGATGTAGCCACATGACAAGAGAATGATTCAGCCCAATTTTGTGACCATTACAACGTCGCAAATGAGAACTAAACATTGATGTTGCTAAAGGGCTGACAGTCTCCAATGGTATGAGGACTTTTTATTTGATTACACTGGTCTACAATTTTTTAGAAGTCGTCTGCTTCAGAGATAAAATGTGCTATTTATTATGTATTTTGATGTGCTGAATTCAAATATGACAATTAAAACAACTGATTGGCTACTGTTTCCAAGATATTTAAGTTTTTACATTTTACGTCTATGTATATTGTGTAGATAGTAGAGTTTTAATCATAAATTGTAAACCTAGGTCTTTTCATGTGTTTATGGTTGCTTTACATGATAATATTTCACCTGTCCTGTTTATGTAACACTTTAAAAATCAGCAAAAGGGTTATATAAATAAAATTTATTATGAAACAAAAGGCAAAAACCATTATGTACATAGTTTAGTCCTATTCAGTGTCTACTCGGCGCTTCTTGGCTTGTCTCTTGTATTCATTAAATGGAGCATCTCTTGTCACTGTCCGGCAATAGTCTGCAAGCATTGATGGGCTCCATTTGCCCTGATAGCGTTTCTCCATTGTTGCAATGTCCCGGTGAAATCGCTCGCCGTGCTCGTCGCTCACTGCTCCGCAGTTCGGTGGAAAAAAATCTAGATGAGAGTGTAAATAATGTATCTTTAGTGACATGTTGCAACCAAGGCTTTTGTATGCCTTGAGGAGGTTTTCCACCAACAACCTGTAGTTGTCTGCCTTGTTGTTTCCGTGAAAATTTATTGCCACTAACTGGAAGGCTTTCCATGCCGTCTTTTCCTTGCCACGCACTGCATGGTCAAATGCATCATCTCGAAGAAGTTCACGAATCTGAGGACCAACAAAGACACCTTCCTTTATCTTAGCTTCACTTAACCTTGGAAATTTTCCACGGAGGTACTTGAAAGCTGCTTGTGTTTTGTCCACGGCCTTGACAAAGTTCTTCATCAGACCCAGCTTGATGTGTAAGGGTGGTAACAAAATCTTCCTTGATTCAACAAGTGGTGGATGCTGAACACTTTTCCTCCCAGGCTCCAATGACTGTCGGAGTGGCCAATCTATCTTGATGTAGTGGGAATCTCTTGCACGACTATCCCATTCGCAGAGAAAACAGCAGTACTTTGTGTATCCAGTCTGCAGACCAAGCAAGAGAGCAACAACCTTCAAATTGCCACAAAGCTGCCACTGATGTTGGTCATAGCACCTCAAAAGTTGTTTCATGTTGTCATAGGTTTCCTTCATATGGACTGCATGACCAACTGGAATTGATGGCAAAACATTGCCATTATGCAGCAAAACAGCTTTAAGACTCGTCTTCGATGAATCAATGAACAGTCTCCACTCATCTGGATTGTGAACGATGTTGAGGGCTGCCATCACACCATCAATGTTGTTGCAGGCTACAAGATCACCTTCCATGAAGAAGAATGGGACAGGATCCTTTTGACGGTCACTGAACATGGAAACCCTAACATCACCTGCCAGGAGATTCCACTGCTGTAGTCTGAAGCCCAACAGCTCTGCCTTACTCTTGGGTAGTTCCAAATCCCTGACAAGGTCATTCAGTTCACCTTGTGTTATGAGGTGTGGTTCAGAGGAGGAGGATGGGAGAAAATGTGGGTCCTGTGACATTGATGGTTCAGGACCAGAAGTTTCATCCTCTTCCTCTTCCTCGTCTGACTCAAGTGAGAATGATTCTGGTGCATCAGGAACCGGCAGTCCTTCTCCGTGGGGTACTGGGCGTATAGCTGAGCATATAGCTGACACCAATATTTAAAAAGGGCTCTAGAGGCGATCCGGGCAATTACAGACCGGTAAGTCTAACTTCAGTACCGGGCAAATTAGTCGAAACAATAGTAAAGAATAAAATTGTGAAGCATGTAGAAGAACATAATTTGTTGGACAAAAGTCAACATGGTTTCTGTAAAGGGAAATCCTGTCTTACTAATCTATTAGAGTTCTTTGAAGGGGTTAACAAACATGTGGACAAGGGGATCCAGTAGATATAGTATACTTAGATTTTCAGAAAGCCTTTGACAAGGTCCTCATCAAAGGCTCTTGTGTAAATTACATGGCCATGGGATAAGAGGAAGGTCCTTCTTGGATTGAGAACTGGTTAAAAGACAGGAAACAAAGGGTAGGAATAAATGGTAAATTTTCAGAATGGAGAGGGGTAACTAGTGGTGTCCCCCAAGGGACAGTCCTAGGACCAATCCTGTTCAACTTATTCATAAATGATCTGGAGAAAGGGGTAAGCAGTGAGGTGGTAAAGTTTGCAGATGATTCCAAACTGTTTAGGATAGTCAAGACAGAAGCAGACTGTGAGGGACTCCAAGAAGATCTCACCAAACTGAGCGATTGGGCAACAAAATGGCAAATGAAATTTAATGTGGATAAGTGTAAAGTAATGCACATCGGGAAAAATAACCCCAACTATACGTACAGTATGATGGGGGCTAAATTGGCTACGACAAATCAGGAAAGAGATCTTGGAGTTATCGTGGACAGTTCTCTGAAAACTTCCACACAGTGTGCAGCGGCGGTCAAAAAGGCAAATAGGATGCTAGGAATTATTAAGAAAGGGATAGAAAATAAGACCCAGAATATCTTACTGCCCCTGTATAAAACTATGGTACGCCCACATCTTGAATACTGTGTACAGATGTGGTCTCTCACCTCAAAAGATATTTTGGCCTTGGAAAGGGTTCAGAAAAGGGCAACTAAAATGATTAGGGGTTTGGAACAGGTCCCATATGAGGAGAGGTTAAAGCGACTGGGACTTTTCAGTTTAGAAAAGAGGAGACTGAGGGGATATGATAGAGGTATATAAAATCATGAGTGGTGTGGAGAGGCGGATAAAGAAAAGTTATTTATTAGTTCCCTAAACAGAAGAACTAGAGGACACCAAATGAAATTAATGGGTAGCAGGTTTAAAACTAATAAAAGAAAGTTCTTCTTCACACAGCGTGTAGTCAGCCTGTGGAACTCCTTGCCAGAGGAGGCTGTGAAGGCTAGGACTATAATAGAGTTTAAAGAGAAGCTAGATAATTTCATGGAGGTTAGGTCCATAAAAGGCTATTAGCCAGGGGATAAAATGGTGTCCTTGGCCTCTGTTTGTCAGAAGCCGGAGAGGGATGGCAGGAGACAAATCACTTGATCATTGTCTTCGGTCCACCCTCTCTGGGGCACCTGGTGCTGGCCACTGTCGGCAAACAGGATACTGGGCTAGATGGACCTTTGGTCTGACCCAGTACGGCCGTTCTTATGTTCTTATGAATGTTTGGATAATGCACAGTCCACTTTTTCTTCTTTGACACACCTTTCCCAACTGGAGGCACCATGCAGAAGTAACAATTGCTGGTATGATCTGTTGGCTCTCTCCAAATCATTGGCACTGCAAAAGGCATAGATTTCCTTTTCCTGTTCAACCACTGGCGAAGATTTGTTGCACAAGTGTTGCAGCATATGTGGGGCCCACCTCTTGTCCTGATCTCCAATTTTGCAGCCAAAATAAAGGTGATAGGCTTTCTTAACCATAGTGGTTATACTGCGCTTTTGTGATGCAAAAGTCACTTCACCACAAACATAGCAGAAGTTATCTGCACTGTTCACACAAGTACGAGGCATCTCTGCTCACTTTGGCTAAACAGAAATGTGTCCCTTTGCAAAATCAAACACTGACAAATAAGAGAGCACGACACTGTATAATTTCTAGAGCTGATATAGGGCAATTTGTTCAGCAGAGTGATGTAAGCTTCGTTATGATTGCATCATCCATGACTTCTAGGAATAACATGATGCAATTCATATCATGTATGACGCAATACCAGCTTCAGATTGCATCATTCATTGTTTTGCCTAAAAAGCAAGTACTGTCCAAACCCAGTCATAGATTTATTCATAGATCCAGTCAAAGATGTATTTTAGTAATTTCTGGTTTAAATTGAGATCCCTTCCCTTTATAACTCACTTATCCTCCGCCATTCCCAAGTCAAGGGTCGTATATACTGACCCAATAGCATATCTTGAAAACTAGAGCCAATCAACAATTTTAAGCATCATTTTCGTTCTCAGTGACCCAGAATTAGTAAAGTTTGACTACATTTATTTCAGAAGCATTTTGGCTGTAGAGCAGTGTTATCTTCCTTTACATGGCTCCACATCCTTGAGGGCTAAGTAATGGAAAACCTCCCAAGGTGAAGTCAGGAAACATAATTTCTGGTCCCTGTTTTTTTTATTAGTCTTCTCCCAGGTCCCAATTCAGCAAAGCATTGAAGCACATGCTTAAGTCCACTCCTATTCAGCAAACCACTTAAACATATGCTTAAAATCAGTGAGATTGAGTTACCTTTGGAAATCTGCCTCATCATGCTTTGTTGAAGAGGTATAGACTGTTGAAATGAAGCCCAAGAAATCCAGCTTACTGCGTGGACTATTCAGATGGTTGGTATTTCTTAAATCAGCAACCTAAAACTGGCAATGATCTTAGGCTATGTCTACACAGCAGCTGGAGGTATCTCGAAAATAGCTATCCTGCATCTTAATAGCAAGCCCATTATTTTGAAATATAACGGGCTCGCTATTCAGACATCCCTGTAAACCTCGTTCCACAAGGAGTACGGGATGTTTTGGAATAGTGGGTTATTTTGAAATTTGGCTCTGTTTAGACCACGCCAAATTACGAAATAAGCTATTTTGAAATTGACTTGAAATAAGCTATGCAATTTACATA
Source organism: Rafetus swinhoei (assembly GCA_019425775.1). Classification (NCBI taxonomy): domain Eukaryota; kingdom Metazoa; phylum Chordata; order Testudines; family Trionychidae; genus Rafetus; species Rafetus swinhoei. The sequence continues at coordinate 65,363,112 of CM033447.1, read as the reverse complement.
GCTCAAATTGCATAGCTTATTTCGAGCTACAGGTGCAATGCAGACGCACCCTTAAAGACCTTCCCTTATTTAAATCACTAAGTATGTCCTCAATTAGTGTAACTCAGCGTAGCTCCAATAAAGTCAATGCCATGAATATGGAGAGATCCATCCAGATGTTCAAAGCCCTCAAGACAGTTGGTCGTAGTAAGTTGAGACATAATCTCTCCATGATCAAGAACTTCTCCAAAAAGCTTTTGTGGGCAAAATCCATTTCTCAGATGAGCTTGAATGGAACTTCCCTGACCGCTACGGACTCAACATTGGTCAACTGTCATAGGGCTTGGATTTAGCCTATGCAATTATCTCCCACTAGAGATAAGGATAACCACTCACCATTTTCAATGCCAATCTTATGTCTTTGGCTTCACTTGCCCTGAGGCATTTCTTAACCCAGATACGTATAAAGAGAACCTTCTACATATATTAACCAAGCTATTTCTCTTCCAGGCTGAAAGTTTGAAGGAGAGCAGAGATTGTTACTGTTTGTATTTTCTTGGGAGGCATATGGGAGGTGACTAACACCACAGATAGTGTAAACAATGTAGTGTCGAAAACCATTCATTTTAATGTAGACTAATCAGATACAAAGACCTGTATATGGAATTTGCAGAGAGCTGAGTAAAATGGTGTTTAGACTCTGATATTGGGTAGGCCCCTGCAGGGAACTTACTTGCTAACACCGTTGCAATCATTTATTGACTCTAAGAAAGAGACAGGAGCATTACAATTTGCAGTAACTGCAGAGCATTCTGCATCTTTGGCACATGCATTGATCACGCTGTTTTGTAAGCTGCTGCTGTTTCTTTGCCATTAACAGATCTTATACATAATCTTACATAGCCCACTTTGGAAACTCCCTGGGGTGAAGGCTTTTCCCAAGCTCATGAATTCCTAAGCCATTTTCCATTTTGTCCAATAAGCATGTGATTGTGCAAACAATATGCACAAGTTTCCTCATGTCTGTAATTAGGATGTTCTCGAAAACTGATGTGTTCCCATTCCTTACACTTGTACCTCTCAGAAAAGCAACTGGTTTGTCCTTGAGAAGTTCTCTCCTTTGTCTTCTCCCTGGAAGTGGAGTTGAACTGGGTCCTTTCTTGGTATTTCCTGTTTAACATGAACTCCTATGTGTTTAGTCACATGAAACCAAACCTCACAGTTAGGTAATTGCCTCATTTCAAAGAAGAAAAGAAAAAAACCCTGTTGAAATAAACTATTTGGAATTTTAAGATTGCATTCTGTGATATCCATTTATAAAAATTGGACAGAAGTTTGCTGTTTAAATGAACAATTTTAACACTATTTATAGCTAGAAACTGTCACTATTAAATTGGCTCCTTTTAACTGCTACTTACTGTTAAAATGCACATTTTTAACAATTACATTAACAGTGAAATTATAAACTTGATTTATGGCTTAAACAGTTAATTTACTGCGCTTGATTGTGCACACTAGCTGACAATTATCCATCTGTAAATTTACAGGATTTCATATCTATGTTTCAAACAGAGCATTGGCACTCAGAGAAAAAGCTGATCCACAAACAAATTAAACAGACAGAGCTGAGACAGAAGCTATGCATTTGCCATGAGATGAAAAGCCACTAGGGACAACTGACCAAAGATCCCAGTTCTTTTGGACCTGTCAAATGCCTTTGATACTATTATATTCATGGCATACAAACAGGGAGCTTAGATCAAAGCATACAATACTCTTTCTGGAAGGTTGCAAGGTAACACAACTTTTATTTGTAGAATCTGGAACACCACTACCACAAAACCAGAGAGAGACAAAGCAGGCTACTTCCTAAGTCAGACATGCACAACTCAATCAAACCTCATTTTAGGCTGTTATTTTCCCCAGACTGACTCTGACTACACACTTCTTGCCAGAGTCCCGAGCCTGCAAACCGGAAAAGAGAATCCCCACATTCTGGAAGTGGGAGCTTAAAATTCCAGCAGCGTTCTCAGTACAGCACCAGATACCACTAGTTATCCACCCCCCATAGAGGTGAGTGACTATTTTTTCCTCATCAAAAGTTTCTACTGTTTTTATGCCCTTTCCTAACAAAAACGTCACTGAATGTGTTGTTTGGGTGATTGCTCGTCCCCCCCCAAGGACTCTCTGGGGCTTGCTCAGTTGGGTTTTGTGACAGGGTGTGCACATCTCACACTGGGTCTGAAAGCAGAGGTGAAAGTGGGCTGGTATGATGCACTGGTAAGAACCACCTGCCAGCACCCCCAGCTGGTCATCCTAGGAATTAGCTCTGTGCAGCTCGATTGCTCTGTAATCTCAAGGCGTATTGGTGCATATCGTAGCTGAGAGAGCCTGTTTCAGATTCACTTGTGCTAACAGGCCTCAGATCTGAAGTGGGGTAGCAAGTTCATTTTAAAGTGGAGCCTTACCTCTGGGATTGTTGGTTGAGCACAGTCAGCACTTGTTAACCTTCAGGACACCATGCAAAGTTCAGCTGTTTACTTAGCCTTTGCACCTACCGTTGAGCAGACTACTTATTCTGTATAGACAGGCATCTGTTATGTGGGAAGCCTATTGTTATGTTTTGTACTGTTTACAGTTGCACATGTGCATAGAGACGGCAAGAGACTTTCAAAACATTAAAAAATAAAATAACATTGACTGAGCAGCAACAGACTGCAGAAGGACCTTCCACTCTCCAAAGTCTCGAGCGATGTCTGTTATGTCTCAGGCCAGTGTCTGGTGGCATAGGCCATGGTGCAAGTGATGAGAGATCAGTTGTCTGCTATCCACAGCTGGATAGAATCACCAGGAGCCAGTGTTTGGAAATTCCAAATGGAAAGGACATGTTCATTCAGTGAGCAATAGAGCATGTCATAACTTTGGACAGTGATACTGTGGAGCAGTTATTACAGTGTACACATAGATCAGAATTTGTTGACCCTCTGAAACTTGGGCTGTTTAGATGCCTGAATGTGGATCTGTACACCCAACATTTGTCCTCCAGCTTTGAAAATATTGCTCGTCCTATCTCAATGCCTCAGTTTATCCATTTGGGAAATGAAGATATGAAAACTTCCCTGCCTCATAGGGATGTTGTATGATTTAATTCCATAATGTCTGCAAAACACTTTCATAGTCTTAGACACATTGCAAGGTTGATCTAGAAACCGGTCTAGTACTGAGCAACCCAGTCTTGACACGAAATATCCCAGGGAAGAGCTTAGATGTAGGTATGGAATCTTGATATGCTAGGATGTGTTGGTGGAAAAGACCTTCTGGGTATGTCTACACTAGCTCGTTAGTTCGAGCTAGGTAGGCAAATGAGGGCAACCGGAGTTGCAAATGAAGCCCGGGATTTAAATATCCCGGGCTTCATTTGAATGTTCCTGGGCGCCACCATTTTTAAATCCCCCTTAGTCCGAACTCCGTGCCCGCGGCTACGCGCACGGAGTAGATGGTCGAATTAGAGATCCTAATTCGAACTACCGTTACTCCTCGTTCCACTATCTAATCTCTAATTCAAACTACCTACTCCGTGCCGCGTGTAGCCGCGGGCACGGAGTTCAGACTAAGGGGGATTTAAAAATGGCGGCGCCCGGAAACATGCAAATTAAGCCCAGGATATTTAAATCCCGGGCTTCATTTGCAACTCCGGTTGCCCTCATTTGCCTACCTAGCTCGAACTAACGAGCTAGTGTAGACATACCCTCTCTGAGTAAGCAGGGGGTCTTTTCCCCAAGGTCTCTCATCTTTTCATGGCTCACGATCTGCATTAGTAGCACAGCAATATGGTGTGCAATAATGACACTAAAAGGGGTACTGATGTGGTACAGAAATGCACTTAGCACGGCTGAAAATAGTCTAAGATGCATCAAGCTATGTGTTCTTTGTGAAAGCTGGACATCAGTCTGGTGATGGGGGATAGTCACAGCCTTTCATCTTTACTTCAGTGATTCAAGTATAGGCCTCCTTGTTAATGACTGAAAGATATTATCATCTTTTGGCTGTTTGACATATAGACTACATGGATAGGTCTCAGTCGAGTTCCCAGTAGACAGGTACCCACCTCTACAACAAAGGGCACTAACAGCCACCGTTGCTAATGTTGACAGAAGACCAGAGACCTGGTGGTTGAGGTATTCTTATTTCCTGGGAGCACCTTTAAGAGCAGGTTCGAGGTGCACTGGCATGGTAAATTGGGAAGGCTTGGTTTTCGACTGGCCAGCCTATTCCGTGAATAAAAACAAGATTTCAGGGCTCATTTACAGTCCAACCCCTTTACCCAGCTCTGGCAGAGTGGGCAAACGTAGCATTTATACTCTCTTAAGGGCCGTTTACACTGTCAGAGAAGAATAACGGGAGTCTTGTGTAAATGAGAATCAGACCCTCTAGTCTTCACTTCTATCAGCCCAGCACTGTTCCTACGAACGGAGTTCACGCAAGAGGAGAGCAGCGTCACTGGGTAAGTGTGGCACCGTAAAGGCAAAAGCAATTAAGATGGGTACTTTTTCATTCCTGTCACGGTCTCTATGGCTTTTAATAGAGCTTCAACTGTGACATGACACCTTTCACTTCAATTTCATTGTGAATTAAAAAATGTAAATCAATCTGTATTTAATTAACCTGTTTTTACAAAAGTAAAAGTTGCGTGGAGGTGTGAGTGAAATATTGCCAGGAGATGTGGGAGCATCAACATCCCCTTGTCTCTGGGAACACCAACTGCTTATATTTATATCGCATCTCTCATCCCAAAGGATAGCAATATTTCAGGAACTACTGTCTGTGCCACTGACCTGCAGCCACCTCGGAGGTTCAAGTGACAACATACAGAACAGCAGGAAAGGGGGAGAAGGAAAGTTTGACCCTGGGAAATAGATCCAACCCCCCCAATCATGTGAAAAGTGCTGCATAGTCTTTAGTATCTCTCTAGAGCAGGCAGGGCCTATGTCTGATGCCAAAAGCATCCATTCAATTAACGGATACAATTTGTGTAGTTTGAATAAAGATGAAGTTTTCCTGGATGGGATTTGAAGCTGTGGTATCTAACGGCAGCCCTGTGGGGGACTGGAGTAGGAGTTAGGAGGTGTGAGTTCTGTTTCCAGCTTTATGGATTCATTGGGTCATTTGGGAAAGTCATTTAATCATCATCAGCCCTAGCACTTACTTAGCATGTTTCCTCCATAGTGCTCAAAGTACTTTACAATGGAGGTCAGTATCACTAACCCCATTTTATAGATGGGGAAACTGAGTCGGCAAGATGTGAAGTGACTTGCCCAAACTCTGCCCATAGGACAGCGGGGAACAAAACCTAGACCCGCTCAGTCTCTGTCCCGTGCTCCATCTATTAGGCTGCACTGCCTCGCTCACTTTTTCAAAAGCAGCTTGTAATCTTCGGATGTCAGAACTATTGGTTGCTCAGCGTGGGTCCTACTGAACTACCAGGAGCTGATTTCCAGCGTGAACGAGTGACTTGCTGCTCCGATTCCCATTTTTGCTGACGTGTGGGGGTAACGGGTCTGAAAATCAAAATACCTCAGATGGGGCACTCAATAATCATGCCACCTGACATTTGTATTTTATAAAACATGGACGGCCTTAATTTCTCTGTGCCTCATTCTTATGATTATTTTTCCTTGTGCTTAGTACCATAGTAGATGGGTGCTCAAAATAAAATGCCGCTGCACAGTTTGCCAAGGATATTAGTCCCCTGGGTTTCTAGCCCATGGGTAAGCATCAGTATGGTAGGCAAGCACATCTGAGCTGAAATACCAAAGGCATGTTTGGTACAAATAGGCTCATGGTCACAGAAATAGGAGGTAAGGACCCCTTTGTATGAGTTCTTAACACGTTTTTGGGACTGAATACCCTTGTAGTCCAGCTGTTACATTAGGAGGGATATGAGGAGTCATGGTTGGATTTATGAATTCCAGTGGTTCTCTATCTGGGAGTTAAAGCCGGTCTTGAGAGAGTTGCAGTCACCCTGTGCTGGGTTACTAACTCGGTGGGGGTTTGAGGCTAGATGGGAGGGAAGTCCTATTGTGGGAAAGACTGAGAACATCTGCCCTGAAATAGTGGTCTGATGCTTTATTCAGACTTTAATTTTTTTGCTATTGATTTCTATGGGAGCTGGTCCGATTGTTCTATTTCCTAAACGGCAAAGCCGTTTAATCTGGCAATCAGAGGGATCTCCTCTTCCAGTCTCAGCTGGAACATTTCCCTTGTATTAATCAGCTGATTGTGAGTTATGGTCCTATAGGCATTTACCTGGAGTGTATATATCTTTGTTTGCATTATGATTTCTGTACACAGACTATTAACTATTCACAGGTCCTGGAGATACTACAACAGCAGAAAGGCATAATAGACTCTTTATTTCCTTCTGGTTCCAGAAGAGCTCAGTTAAATGATGTTTGTTTCTTTGTTCCTTTCTTCTCTCTATAGCTCTTTAGTTTAAATTTGAATGAATTGGTTGAGCTCTGTAATATTTTAACCTGTGGGTTGAAGGTAATTGAGAATTGTGATGCATGGGGCTGCAAAGCAGTAATGAGCAGTCTACGGTAGGTGGCACTGTTTGGTGGGTTTTGGTATAAAAGCTTTTGTTATTTAAATATATTTGAACATATTGATATTTGATAATTTCTTTATGGCCTGCTCCCGGAAATGTTAAACAAGCGACATAGTATAAACAGGAATATACAGAAATGCCTAGTGCGTAATAATTTGACTTGCCTTCTTAGATACACACATACGTACTATATTGGAGACTGATGTACCTTCCATTACATTAATTGTGCGTTAGCCTTGCTTTGTTAATCATTGGAGTGATGCTTTGACTGGAGTAGGATTAACATCTGACTTCACAGTGAGGCTTAATTAATGTTTCCCAAAGTGCTTTGAGATGGCTACACAAAAAGTGTTGTTTAAGGGCTCAGTTTTATTATAATTCCCTCTTTACAGTTGTTACTGTCTTACAAGGGTGACACTGAAATTGAGAGACCAGACACTGCGTAGATGAGATTCCATATGTAGTGTTTTTGCCTTCAGAGAATATCCCAATTTTGTGGTACTCTTTCATCATGGTAACTTGTACGGTTAATGTATGTTCCATTTGGCAGTCATGAATAAATGCTGGTTTGCATGTATGCAAACATATATTCTTCCTGTTTCTGCACTCAGACTAATTTAGTTGAGTTATTCCAGATTTACACGGAGAGGACAGAATCAAGCTCACTATACACACACAAGTGCACACACACACAGCCTTTCAATCTCATCTTTCACATACATAGTATTGCTGTTGAACAGCTGTGGTTACCCTAAAGAAGTCTGTAACACCACAGATAAAATGCTGCCCTTTTTAAAAAAAATTGCCTGCACGTACTGGTTTCTGCTGCTGCTCCTTTTCTAATGTAACACGGAGTTATTTTTAGCAGTAGAATGTGAAAAACATGTCTAAGAGAAGTAGAGTGGAAAATGTGACATGCATAGCCCATCTTTGTGGGTGGATGAGGTTTCTCTATCAGGGCTGCTCTCTTTGGTCTCATTTGTATCCTCTTGCCAAGTGCCAGGCTCCTCTGAATTAAAGATGCCTTACCTGGCTTAGAAACTATCCAAGCTCATCTCAGCAAGGGTGGGAAAGTATATTTAAATGCTGTAACATCACAGCTAGTGATGTGGTTCGAATCCAATCAGGAAGAAATCATTTTTGACACTGTGACTCAGTGTTTGCACTTCGTAGTTACCACCCCTAAGACTAATAAGGAGTTAGAGCATGGAGTTAGGCTAGGTTCAAGCAGCTTTATATGACATAGGCGCAGGGGAAAGACAAGTGCTGCAGGCTTTTTACTAAATGGGGGGGAGGGGGCGTTGTAGGTGGGACTCAGGAGCTTGCTCCTGTTTCTATACTGGCTCTATTCTTGGTTCTGACGTTGGCCCGGCTCGATGAGCTTTGACAAGTCACTTCACTTCATTGTGCCTCTCTTTCTCCACCTATAGAATGGGGATAATGATACTTGCCTTCTTTTGTAAAGCTGCGGTGGCACAGAACTATACAAGTTCAAGGTGTTGTTCTTAATTGCCGCTATCTGCATTTGCCCATCCAATATAAGGTCCGTATGTCCACTTACCTGCTTGTTTGATGGGATGGGCCCACCTGGACTTTGGGAGCATTCAAATTTTGGAGGTGTGAGTCATGCCCACTCCTACCAACGTAACATCATCCCTGGGAGAGCCATCTCTGCAAGGCGGTACATGTCACTGCTATGGCTTTATAGCCAATGGTGGGCAAACACTCGGTCAGCTGATCTGGACCCTGCACGCCAAAGGACTCTACAAGTGTTTGGCACTGTCCTTGTCTCTGCCAGGACACTGTTGGATGCTTCAGTTGGCTTATTCTTATCAGAGGAACGAAATCTTCCTTTCCAAATTAACATTGACGTCCTCTGCACATTGCTGACCAGTGCCCAAAACTTCTTCTCCATTTGCCATTGAGAGGGCAGATCAGATCATCCCCTGGCTCTGTTGTAAAAACTACATGGCCTTTTCCTTTCCTCTTCCAGTTTCTGATCCCTGATGTCTTTGTCCCCCATTTCTGATATGAAGGGATTCTTAGGGTTGGGATCAAAACCCTCGCCGCAGGTAACCTTAATGCATCCGATCACAGTGCCAAGCCCTGGAACATCGTCAGTCCTGTCACATCCGATTTTTCTCAGATGCGTTGGTGGATGCAATCGGCTTCACAGAGAATGACGTTCTAAAAGCAAGGGCATTTCCCTTCCACGGCCCACCCAATTTTCCTTAGGTTCGGAGGGTCAGTTGCCAGAGAGGTGCATGGACCACCACCAAACCCTGATCTGAAAACCAAAACCGTGATGCGATCTTAATCTCAGGCAACTCTCGAGGGAGGAAAACGCATTCTCATGAAATCTATCCAAAGCCATTGTGTTTTTTCTTGAGAGATTTCACAGATAGGAAGGTGACATTGAGCTGTGCTTCCCTGGGTTGCGAACACAGATGTTTTACCATATTGATAATTTTTTTTAAAAAAAGAGAGAATAAGAGCCTATCCATTAATGGTGTTTGTTCATTCCGCCCCTCCTGTCCTTGCAGCTGACTCACAGGACTGCTAAATGTTTTTCTGGTAATGAAAATTGGTTCTACAACCCCCCGCTAAGCAGATCCGCCACTCCTTACCCAGAATCATGTCATTCTTCCACTTGTTAGCTCTGATACTGTGCCCATGGACTTGAATACAGAATATAAAATGATATCGTGTACATAAGACTTGCTATGATGGCATAGACCTGGGGTGAGGAACCTTTTTGGGGCCGGGGGCCGCTGACCCACAGAAAAATTGGTCAGGGGCCAAACATAAGTGAGGAGCAAAAAAAGTCCCCTTCATTGAGGAGAGACACTCCCCCACAACTGAGGAGAAAGACACTCCCCACATTCCCCTTTCCCACCAGAGCCTAGGAGGGCCCAGCCTAGTAGATTATGGCTCCACCCCTGTAGTGAGGTAGCAGGGGGGCTGGAACACCAATGTGGGCTCCCCAATGTTGGGGGGGGGGGGGCTCTGAGCCTGGGGGGGGGGGATCCAGGCAAGCCAGGGGCCGCATCCAGCCCCCGGGCCTGAGGTTTCCCACCCCTGGCATAGACTGTTATCAGTCAAATCTTGTGTCCTGCCTCCAGCCTTGGCTGATCCTAGATGTTGCAGAGAAAAAGCACAACTGAGCTGTTGCGGTGTGTATTGGGGTTCTTATTAGCTTTGTAACAAGCTAAGCAGGCCTGGGCTGGATCAGTACTTAGGGCTTGTCTATACTTACTGGGAGGTTGTCGTTCTGGAGATCAATCTCCTGGGGTTCGATTTAGCAGGTCTAGTAAGGACATGCTAAATCGACCTCTGATCGTACCACCATCGACTCTGGTACTCCACTGGGTCGTGAGGCATAAGGACGTTGATGGGAGAGTTTCTCCCATTGATCTCCCACTGAGGGGATGCTGCAGAAATTCAGCTTAAGGTACGTCAACTCCAGCTATGTGAATAACGTAGCTGGAATTAAGTATCTTAAGTTGACTTTGTCTTTGTGACACGGTCTTCTGTGACCGGACCCCGTCACACTCCCTAAGTGTAGACCTGGCCTCAGATACACAACCTCCAAGGACAGGAAGTGGTGTTATTGAGACTATGTCTACACTACGGACATAGGGAACGTGTCTGCTCTTCTGCATTTTTTGTAGAAGAGCAGACGCGTTCGTTTGGAAGCCCTGTAAAACTCGTTTCACAAGGAAGAAGGGCTCTTCCAAAAGAGGAGGTTTTTCTGAAATTTGTCCCAGTGTAGACGGGCCATATTTCGGAAAAGCCTCTTCCGAAAAAACATTCAGACATAACCAGAGTGAATAAGCGCTATGCTTGTGAGGAGCTGGTGTTGAACTAAGGCTCACTGATAGGATTAGGAGATGCTCCTCTGCTGGAAGTTTCTTCTTTTAGATGCAGTGCAAAAACCTAAGATCCTGCTCACTTCATATTGGATTCTTCGGGTTTTGGAAGCCAGAGATGAACTCTGGAAGATTTTTCTAAATGGCGCTTGTCTTTGTAACAGGCTAAAGTAAAGCCACGGATCTGAACATCTTTCAGTTTTTGGATGCTTAGAATTTGACTCTGAATTTTGAAGTATAAGTTCATCTCTAAGGGTACGTCTACACAGCAGCATTATTTTGGAATAATTGACCTTATTTTAAAATAAAAAAGAGTGTGTCTACACCGCAAGCCATTATTTCAAAATAACGTCACACTGGAGGACTTCTTTCTGTGACTCCTGTAACCTTAATTTTACGAGGAGTAAGGGAAGTCAAAGGAAGACTGCTCTTCCTTCCATTTCCTGCTGTGTAGACAGTTCCAAAAGCCGAATTAAGCTATTTCGACTTCAGCTACACAGTTAACATAGATCAAGTTGCGGAGCTTAATTTGACTTTTGCCCTGCTGTGTAGACCTGCCCTAGCACACAGAAGCACCAGTACTCATGCCTATGCCTACCAGGTATAGGACGTTACATAGTTGTGTATCTCTAATCTGATATTTCTCTTAAAGGGCAACTTTTGGCAGAGGGGAAGTAGTAACTGGCTGCACCAAGTTCCCATGGGGTCAGAAGGTGAAAGAAGAAGAACTTAACTTTGTTTTGTATTTGGCTATGGAATGACTTTGATTATTTGTACCTCAATTATGCAAAATTTTGTTTGCAAAACAGGGTTATGCCCCCAACATCTTTTAATTACACTGAAAATAGCCTTGATTGCCTAAAATTCCTAATGATCTAAATATATTCACTGGCTCCAATGACTTTTAGCCAGTCAAGGTATGTAAATTAGAAACTAAGCATTTTGGGTCATTCTTTGTGGCTCCTCAAGGCCTCTGTCATAGAAAAGTGTTTAGGGGGGTTGAATGAAGTGTCAAGAGAGCATATTATAGCATTCATCATGGAGAGAGGCACCATTCCAAGTGGATGGGCAAAGCTGACTGGAACGGTCTCCCGAGGATGGGTGACAGTGCTCTCAGCAGGCAGGCAGGCAGATGGAGTGCTATCATCAGCCATCAAAATTTGAGGAGAATCAATATTTTCGGTTGCCTTCCCATTGACAAATCCTTTCACCCTATCACCTCTTCACTTAGCTCGGTTGTATGAGCTAATGTAGAAAAAAATAAGGGGCAGGATAAACCCCTTGGAATTTATAAATGAGAGTCCTTAAATATGCCACACACTCGTGTTTAGAAATAACAAGCACAATATCCTGCCCTTATGTCTTGCATCTGACGAAGTGGGTCTTTGCCCACGAAAGCTTATGCTCCAACAGTTCGGTTCGTCTATAAGGTGCCACAGGACTCCTTGCCGCTTTTGCAGATTCAGTCTAACACGGCTACCCCTCTGATACTTGCCCTTATTATGTGGCTCCCTTGAAGCTCTGACATTTTCAAAAGATCTGGGTGCCCAATCTGAGACCTCTTATAGGTCCCTGGTTTTCCTGAGGTCAGGCATTCATCAACGATTTAGATGATGGCATAGAGAATAAGCTTGTAAAGTTTGCAGATGATACCAAGCTGGGAGGGATTGCAAGTGCTTTGGAACATAGGGGCATAATTCAAAATGATCTGGACAAGCTAGAAAAATGGTCTGAGGTAAATAGGACGACGTTTAAAAGGACAAATACAAAGTACTCCACTTAGGAAGGAACAATCAGTTACATACATACAGAATGGGAAGCGACTGTCTAGGAAGGAGTACTGCAGAAAGGGGTCTAGGGTGTCATAGTGACCACAAGCTAAATAGGAGTCAACAATGTGACACTTGCAAAAAAAGCAAACATGATCCTGGGATACATTAACAGTAGTGTTGTGAGCAAGACATGAGAAGTCATTCTTCCGCTCTACTCTGCACTGATGAGGCCTCAGTTAGAGCATTGTGTCCAGTTCAGGGCACCACATTTCAAGAAAGATGTGGAGAAATTGTAGACGGTCCAAAGAAGAGCAACCAAAATGATGAAAAGTCTAGAGAACATAAGCCTATCAGGGAAGACTGAAAGAATTGGGCTTGTTTAGTTTGGAAAAGAGAAGACTGAGAGGAGACATGATAGCAGCTTTCAAGTACCAAAAAGGGTGTCACAAGGAGGAGGGAGAAATATTGTTCTCTTTGACCTCTGATGATAGGACAAGATGCAATGAGCTTAAATTGCAGCAAGGGAGATTTAGGTTGGACATTAAGAAAAACTTCCTAACTGTCAGGGTGGTTAAGCATTGGAATAAATTGCCAAGGGAGGTTGTGGAATCTCCATTTTAGGAGATAATTAAGAGCAGGTTAGATAAATATCTATCAGGGATAATCTAGAGGGTGTTTGGTCCTGCCATGAGGGCAGGGGACTGGACTTGATGACCTCTCAAGGTCCCTTCCGGTTCTAGTATTTTATGATTCTATGATTCAGCATGTGCTGAGAAAACAGTCCCTTTTACAGTGTCTCCAAAATGTAAAGGCTCCCAAATCCTCTTTTGAATGTGTGGACTGTGCAGATTTGACAGCATTGTTTTGCTCACTGCACTGTATTCCGTTTTTTGTTTTAACTGCTTCCATGAGACTATGAATGATTGAAGTTCAGAGAGGCAGGCACAAGGCAAATGAAATAACAGAGGCTCATTATCCTAGTTGGAGCCATTTGTAAAATAACCACTTTGCCAGGGTTTGCAGTTTGCACAGCGCTGTGAATATCGGTATGAATTTCTCCTTGCTCCTCCAGGTGCTGGTTTCCACAGGCAAATAGAACCTCCAATTCCCAGCACAGTGATCTGTCTAAACACAATTTGACATGCGTTACTATTAGCTTAGCACCTTATCAAATAATGTGCCCTGATAGAGATAAAAGGTTTTACAACCTTGCCGCCTTTGTTTCTGTGTGCGTTCACCCACAGAGACAGCTCTGCAGCAGCTAATAATTAACACAAAAGACAAAGACAAATCTATATGGCTCAGTGTTGGAGGCACCCATGTGCATGTTAAGTAGTTGAGGCAGTGAAATCTACAACATGGGGTCTGAAATGGGATCTTCAGCTAAGTCTTGAAAATGAATTGAGGTTGGTCTTTGTTCAGTCTGGTGTTTGAATGATGGAGCAGATGTCAGCACACTGGAAATCGGCACAGCTCTGCATGTCCGAGCGTTTACTCAAGTCTTCAGAGAAGCTTTCGCTCCTTGCCTGGTAGCAATGCTGCATCGACTTGCCCACTAAGTGTAAGACCAAAACTTTGAGATGTGGAAATCAGTGTGCAAAGAAAATCATGCAAGGAGATAATGTGGAATCTACACAGTAGTGATCCCTCCCTTTTTTGGCTTCCCCGATGGAAGGGTGTGGGTTTGCAATTTTATAGGCGGGGGAGTTGGGCATTAAGCCAGGGGCTTTTACTAGCTTTGCAGTGATTTGTCCGAGTGGCCACTGTGTAATGCATCTGAAGCCTGCAGCTCCCCTACCTTTCCTGGAATATGATGAGTGACCCGGGCCAGACAGATGATCCAAAATGATGGCTGGTTATTGAGCAGGACTGTGAAGCCATTTTGCAAAGAATAAGGTATATCTATACTGCACGGTTATTTCAGGATATCCTGAAATAGCTCCCTGATGTCTACACAAGCTGCCCATTATTTCAAAATATTTTTTGAAATAACGGGCGCTCTATGTCGCCATCCTGGCAAATCTCGTTGCACGAGGGATAAGGGATGGCTCGAAAAGTTCGTTATTTCGAAACTTGGCATTGTGTGGACACACCAAATTCCAAAATAAGCTATTTCAAAATAGATCCTAGATAAGATACTCCATTTGCGTAGCGCAAATGGCATATCTTACTTCGAGTTTAGGGTGCCGTGTAGACGCACCCTAAAAGTTGGCTAGATTTATCAAAATAGGAGCCCAGATTTCTGCATCTAAGTGCACTGATTTTCAAAAGTGCTGAGCACTTAGCAGTTCCCATTAAACTCAGTGGGTATGTCAACACTACAGTGTTATTTCAAAATATCTAATTTTGAAATAGTTATTGCTAAATATCTTATTTCAAAATAACACGTCTACACACAAAATGCATTTCGAAATAGCATTTTGCTATTTCAAAAGAGCACGTCCACACTGATTGGATGCAGAATTGCAATTAAAGCCAGCCGGAACTGGTTCCGGCAGGGCATCAGGTCAGAAGTTACCTTGTGGCCAGGGCGGCCAGCAGGGCACCCTGGGAAGGGCTGGAGGTCCCCTATTTCGAAATAAGCATCTACAGAGCGCTTATTTCGAAATAGCAGTTTCAAAATTGGTGCTATTCTTCATGGAATGAGGTTTACCAATTTCGAAATAAGCCCCCCGCTATTTCGAATTAATTTCGAAATAGCAGTTGTCTTGTGTAGATGCTAGGAAAGTTATTTCAAAATAACGGCTGTTATTTTGAAATAACTTTGCTATGTAGACATACCCAGTGAGAGTAGATGAGTGCCCAGGGCTTTTTGAAAACCAGGTCAGAAATTTATGTAAAGGTAAGTTTTCAAACATTCTTCTATATCCCTTAGGGCCAGATTTTTAAGGTATTCAGGCACATGAAGAAGCAGATAGGTGCCTGGTCATATTTTTTTTAAAGTATCTAACTAAGGGAGCCTATTTTTCCAAAGTATCTAACTAGGCACCTATGATCATCTTGAGGTACCGACAGACTTTTCAACATCTAACACCACAGGTGCTTTTTGAAAAATTTGCCCACAGTACCTAAATATAGATCTAGTAGCTTAATATTATGCTCCCATTTTTGAAAAATTTGCCCTCTGTTTCTCAACTTCCTAAGCAGGGAGGAGAGGCCAAAGCATGAAGATCCTGCAAACTCCAGAAATGTCATGTGAGAAACTACTTTTGATGGGGAAACACTGAAAACTGTGGGGATTTTGTCCTGCTATAGGAATGGGTGACACTTCAGCACCTTTGCTCACTCGTCCACCCATAATTCAAAATATTTCCTCTGTCAAAATAATACAAAAATAAAGTCTCCAGACCTAATTGGGCTGAAGATCCAGACTCCAAAAGAGGTGGCACTTAGAATAAGCTCTGTAGGGAATAAGGAAGTTACGGTGACTCTACAGAACACAAGGCGAAATGTGTTACCGCTGTGCAGAAAGCCATGGCATCACAACACCTTCTGCATTCACCTCACGCTTCTCCTGAGCCAGATCCTCAAAGGACCTGTGGGAGTTAGGTGTCCAAATCTCACTGAGTTTCAGTGGGCCCAGGACAACTCCCACTCCTTTTGACTATCTCAGCCATTATTGTTATTACTACGATGATTTATTACTGGTTTTTCTTGAGGTCTGTGGTAAATGCAGTTCTTACAGCCTGGCTGAAGTAAACTTCCGTAGTGCCTATATTGCTAGAACATGCTTTTGCTAGAAACAAGTGTGGGATAACCTACTGGGGCAGTTGAAGAGGTCTGTCACTATATACCCTTAACCACTTTTTTTTTATCCTTCCAAGGGTTAGTATTTCTGCACGTGTGTTCTGTGTGCTGTAGTAATGTAATACCAGGCCACAAAACTAGCTACCTCTAAGGGGCTGCCAAATGTGCAATGGAACCAGGTTGTAGTAATGCTTATTGCCTAATTAAATCTTTGGTTTTGCTGTTGTCATATAATATGATAGCCTTGGTATTAAAACAGAACTGTCAAGCCTCCTCAGTTTATCATGTGACCAAGGCCTGCCATGGTCTATTTATTAACAGAACTAGACACATAAGCCAGCGGGGGTATGAAATGCATCCTTCTTACCAAATTCTTTGCAGTCTTCAGTGCGGGACTGCTTCCACCCTTGAAGACTGTATTTTAATCCACTGTGTTAATCTGACCTGTATTTTAATTTGCTATTTCAATCTGACCTTCAGTTTTCCCGTGAGTCTTGCCTGTGTGGGCAAGATGAACATGGAATGACTCAAACCTGTATAGGGAAATGAAATGTCGGGTCTGTTCAGGGTGAAGGCACTGTAATTTTTCTATAAAGAGGAGCTAGCACCTCTCTGAGAGAGTGAAAGGAGGTGGCCCCTCCCCTCAGAGCAGTGGTGAGCAACCTGGAGCCCATCTTGGTAATCTGGATGTGGGCCATGAGACATTTTGTTGATGTTGAACATCTGCTAGCACCACCCCGCAGCTCCAGTGGCCGTGGTTCTCTCTTCCCAACCAATGGGAGCTGTGGAGGCAGTGCCTACAAGCAGAAGGGCTGCAGGGATATGCTGGCTGCTGTTTCCCATGACTCCCATTGGCTGGGGATGGAAAATCGCAGCCAATGGGAGCTGTGGGGGGCAGTGTCAGCAGACAGTCAACATCAGCAGAATGTCTCTTGGCCCACATCACGTTACCCTGCTGGGCCTCAGGCAGCTCATGGGTCACAGGTAGCCTACTAGTGCCTCAGAGGGAGTGGACGTATCAGCGGGAGGAGAAGATGGGGAGAAACATTTTGCTGGAGCTCAATATTCAGGCATTCTAATGATGTGTCCAACCCAGGGTAATTGGGCTTGTATCAGCCTGGCCTCAGGGCTTGTGGGATTTGAGTTTTGGAGAACCTTCAAGTTGGATAATTTTGTCCTGCCAGCAGATCTCCGTAATGGCATGCAGAGACCACGTACAGAAGGCCTCAAGTTATTTGCAAGGGAGCCATTTTGGGAGGGTAGGGGGGTCAGCAACCGTGTGCTCTGGGACGCGGCTTGCTTTTCATCCTGTTCCCCTGATGCTAAGGGAGTGAGGGGAATGTGCCTGCATTCTGTGTATGCCTATCACACCTGGCTGGTGAGCTCTCTTCAAGTACTTTCCCCTCGCTCCCTGACAGTCTGGGGAACAGGATGAAAAGCAAGCTGCATCCTGGAGCGCACGGCTGCTGCTCCACTACTCTACTGTAATGGTGCCCTTGGTTATTTGATACGCCATTTATATGGTGTCCAGGGCTCTCAGCCGTAGAGGGGAGATGTGACCCCAGAAGCATTATAAAGTTTTATTTTTGTTGAGAGGGTTATATTGTGGGGTATCAGGACATTGTTACATAAGTTTCCTAGTGATTGAGTCATTTTCAGTATCCTGTTCATGATCTCTTTGTCAAGAGAGCCATCATTGGAGATCTTACTGCTCAGGTAGGTAGCATTGGAGATCTTAGGCAGGGTCTCTCCTCTGGTCATGCCTGCTGCCTCTATGCATTCCCCCATGTGACCTCCGGGCCCACCTGCCACCCCTGGGTGAGAGCCTGCACCCAGACTCCATCCCAGAGGCTGCATCCCAGACTCCTACCTGCACCCAAACTCCCTATTGGTGCCTGCACTCCCTTGTCCACCCCAGTACCCTGCCTCAGCTCAGAGCCTGCACCTAGCACACAAACTCCCTCCCAGAGCTTGCAACCCTTCCCCACTCAATAACTCCCTCCCGCATCCGTAGGCAGGTGTGGGCGGGGGAGGAGGTGTGGGCTCTGGGCATTCTGGGTCATTCTGGGCACCACCAAAAATTCTGCAAACCTGCTGTCCCTGCTCCCTTTGGTTTTTGATTATATGTTCCTGATCATCCATCTCTGTTCCTGATCATCAGTGTGGTCCTGCAGATTAGGAGCAGGAAAGCCAAAGATCCTTGAGATCCTGTGTGTCTAGTCTAATGGGAAGGCCCACAAGCAAGCGTCACTGGAGTTGAAGCCTTCCCTTCAGGAAGTCATGAAAGGCACTTGAATATCCCATTCAGAATCCAATGAAAGTTCTGGGAACTGATAGTGATAATAGCCTGCATATATAATATATATAGATATACACACACACACTTAGCTAGGGCTGTAGCTATACATGGTCTGGGCCTACTTGCTTTATAAGATTGGGCTAAGAATTTGTCATATGGACATACTGAAGACATTAAGATTACCATGAAAGAGCAGAAGGCTACCCCAAACAAAACAGCCTTTGCCGTTGTGGGCTGTAGGTAAAGCCATTTTTTGATGCCTAAACTGAAAGTGAAAGGTTGGCCTATCCCTAATGACCTGGTGCAGCTCCCACTGAACTCACAGAGAACATTTGGCTTCCACAACCAAATTCCCCAAACTGCCCAGATGGTGAATAGACACCAAGTATCTGGAGCCCCCCATTGCTATGATTATTTCCAGCCAGCTGCTTCCTGTCTAAACTGAAGGCTAACAGGCCAACATCTGCTTTGAAAAGTCATTCCATTCACATTCATTCGAGAAGAACGGTAAGCATCTTGCATCATTTTTATGAAGACGACATATTTGTGATTTGATATTTTCTTTCCTATGAGCCGGTGACAAACTGGGAGATTTACCTTTTGTGACGCAACCAGTCCAAGACCCTCCTTATCTTTCTCCCTGATTTACAGCTTGCAGAAAGAGGGCGGATCAGTCACCAAGTTGTGATTTATCTTCCCACTGACCCACACCTGGCAACTTAGCTTTGTTTCAAGGCTTTTTATTTTGTGTGTGTGGCTTGTTGGGCAGGGTGCTAACAACCTGTGGAGTCAGTCTCATAGCTCCAGTAGTTCCCTGACATGGTTTCATGCTGTGGGCTGACCACTTTATGGGAAGCCATGCACTGAGGAGGCCCTGTGCATGGATTTGTATTTCCTATTATTTATTTAGTAATAAATAATCCATGTACTGGGGTTCAGGGCCTATTTTGCTAGAAATTGTACACACTTCTTTTACTGAAAAGTTGGTTCCTTCTCCAAAGGGGTCACAATCTAAGAATATGAGGGGAGACAACAGGTGCATACTACAAACAGATGGGAAGCACAGGTTAATAGCAGCAGGACTATGTTTAGCATAATGTAGTGGTGGTAGACAGCCCACCTGCTGCCTAACAAAGTGCTAGTAGTAATGGATTACAATAAGAGCGCCCGTGATTGGATGCAAACACAGAAATCAAATTCTGAGTCAGTGTTGACATGAGGGATGTAAAATCCCATTTCCTTAGTTAATCAATTAAATGGGGGTGAGCGGGGAGGGGGGACAGGCTGGAGTGCCCCTTCCGCACCATGACCAGCGTTGCCCTGGCTGGACTGGAGTGCCCTTGCCCGTGGCGTGCCATGGCTGGGCCTGCTGTGGACCAGGGCTGCTCTGGCTGGACTGGAGCACCCTCACCCTGTGGTGGGCCCCACAGGGCTGGGGCAGCCCCCATTGGATAACCATAACCGGTAAAGCATTCACATCCCTAGTTGAAACCTTCTCTTTTCCCAGTGTCAATGTCCCTCTTGGAAGGTGTAGACCTTTGCTCCACCAGCACTGAGAACTAGTCGGGAATGTTAACGCAGCAGGCAGAGCACCTTGGTACTTTGGCACCACTTGAAAAGGGAGTGGGGGAAGATCCAGCTTGAGAAGTATTATGATCCATGAATTGCAAACCTGGGTGTGGGCACAGCTGCTCTCCAACTCTCCATCTGCAGCCTGCTGGCAATAACTTAGCAGAGACCCACAAAGCCCAGCCCCTGTGTGAGGCTCCATCCCAGAGGTCCAGGTGGTGAAGTCCCAGAGTGGCAGATTGGCCCACTAGCCCTAGTAAACCCAGGAACAGGAGGCTGTCTGAGCACCTGGGCTCTGGTCTGTGTGCCTTGAGAGTCCCACTGCCATGCTTGCTCCCCCAGCTTGACTCCTGGCATCTGACTTAGGATCTGTGACCTCTGGTTTGTCTTCTGCTTCTGACCTCATGGTATTGTGACCCATGACTGGGGACTCTGTCTCCGACTATTAGGCTTGACTAACCAGGTAGTTGCTTGGCTATAATGTCTCCTAGTCTTCAAGGGACCACGTGAAGGGAAACAGGAACCCCAAAGTCACTACAGAAGAACAAGGCCTTCCAATAAGAATCATGGTTTTTGAAGACAGCCCCCTTCCTCCTCTTTGTAGGTTCTGTGGGCAAGAAAGGGGAAATGCTGTTTTCCTCCTGGGAAAAATCGGGGAAAGACACCATGAGGGGAACCTCAGAAAGTTCTCCTCTTGCCCCAATCCTCATAATTGGTTTTGGCATAGGAGGGGATTATCTAGAAGGTTCATCTAGTAGGTTATCTAGTTAAGTGTCCTTAGATACACCAGAGGGAGGTCAGATGTGTAACTAGACTCGTCCGATACCTCGGTCTAGAGTGAAATCGTAGAAGTTAATGATAACTGTAATTCAGTGATGTTTCTGTGAATTTTTAAAAGCTAATACATGGAGAAAATAAGCAGGCCATTGCTTTGGATTAAATTGCAATAGACATGATCTCTCTGTGAATTTCATGATTTCCTGTGTTTCAGATAAAGTTAATTCACTTTTATGAGAGCTCTCCTGTCAGAGTCTTGGAGTTTCACAGACAGTTTTGTGATCATTTACATAATTATCTAAATGGGCCACTCTTTGTCATCCATCATATTTTCCCCCCTGAGGACCTTCTGATTTTCTCTGCAGTCTTTTGAAGTCCAGCCCACAATTTCTGGGGTGTAGGTATTGTTTTGATGAACTTCAAAGAGATCCACCACTGACTATCACATCTGCTTGTCAGTTGGCCTCCAGCAGACTTTATGATTGTGAAAGGGACTAAGTGATGGTACCATAGGTATCTTTTTCTGAGCAGCGGCAAAATAATTACAGATGAAGGTTAAACAATGTCATTTTAAAATGTGCTGCATTGCTGACTTCCAGCAACTCCTGTAGCTTTAAATGGAGTGGCAGAGAAAATAGGAAGAAACTCCAAGCTATTTTCAGTGTCTGCAGAACCTCCATTACTCACTGTTTGTCCCTGGGTCTGTGTTGGAGATGGAACAGAATTAGCAATCATTCTTCTAAATCCCTCTCTCTGAACTTTGGGAGTTTGGAATAAAATAGGATCTGGAAGTGTGCTGTCCCTTGCTTTTGATACCACAAAATTGACAGAAGAGTTTTTGTAAACCCCACACTATTGTGTGTTCCCTCCCATCTCAGGACTAAAAGAGAAACCCACTTTCCCTTTTGCATACTGGTAAAATTATAAATGTATGCCCTGCTTATTAGTAATTTGCCCCAGGCAGTTTTGCTAGGAGAGATCTAAAGATGACAGCTGGCCCAGCAGAGAGCACCAGAACTATTTAATTGTGGATATAAGCAAAATATTGAGGTAATGTTGGCAGAGGATTTAGAGGAAAAAGGAGGAGAATATTTTCTGAACAACTTCAAACTTAAAGTAGGCTTATTTTCACATTCTAGTTTTTAGGTCCATATTTGAGTTGGTTTCTATTTCACCAGCCCCCCCCTCCAAAAAAGTCTCTAATTTCTATCAGCCAGGGAGAAACAGATCTGCACATTAGCACACTTGGCAAATTGAACCTGATTCCATTTAAGTTGCCAATTGGTTTGGAGAAACCTTCCCATGAGAAGGACGATACTTACGGTCAATGCGGGGATTAATCTCCATGGGACTTTTGTATGGGCACGGTGGAGAAATTACACAATTGTGCTAACAAGAAATGGATTATTTGGGGAGATCAGACATTAGCACTTATAATTGGTGTGCATGGGCAGCCAGAGGAAAATAAAAATGCTAATAGGAGATATACATGGGTGTAGTCATTGAGCTATTTCTCTAGTGACGTGAACTGAATGGAATATAAGCTGCTTAATGAGAAACTATCCTTGTAATTGGAAATGAGTCTGGAATTCTGAATAGCCACTGAATTAACCAAACTGTAACCATAATGGTCACAGACTGTCTAATGGTTTCTACCAAATTACCAAATAGTACACACTGGTTTTGACAGAACTATATTTTAGATACAAAAATAAGGTATTTCCTTGAATCTTCTGTTGGTTGTGTAGCACATTTCAGTCGCTTCTGTTATTTAAGATCTGTGAGTACATTACAGCATGGTCAGTGTACAAAACAATTTGCTGCCATACAACTTCATATAGGGTCTCTTGTACAAGAAGTATGCCTCAGGGTGTTACAGTTAGAGGGTTATGTACTACAATGTTAAAAAAGATATAATGATAGAAGTAGTGAGAAACTATTCAAGTCAATGGAGCTACTTATGGGGCAAGTTAAGCTATTTGCAGAATTAGGATTTAATTTTAAAACAGTTAAATCATTGATTTATATATATTTTGGTAACAATTCAGAGTTTCCTTTGCTCACATCAAGGTAGATGTAATTAAATTAGTGATTTTAATAGTAATTTAAACTAACAAGCAAGAAACCTTGATTTAAATAATTGATTTTAAATCTTGTTTTGCATTTGTATTTTAGCTATTTTTCCTACAGAAAGGTTCACTCTCATTGACTGGTAACCATTAAAACATGTTGACTAGCATCAAAATATGGCCTTTCCACTAAATTTAGTGTGTGGGTTTTTTTTTTTTGGTTTGGTGTCAGAATGAAAAGTTCCCCCTTCCTTTATTTGTCCCACACTCTGCCAAAACATTATTTAAAATGAAAACAGATTTTTTTTCTTGTTGAAATGAAAAGAAAAAAAATATTTGGATTGAAACAAAATTCTTTGTATGTTCAATTGAAATATTTTTGTAATTTTTTTGATTGAAAATGCCATTTCCATTTGGCTTTTCATTCAAATAATGCTTTTTTGAAATGACATTTTCAAAATGGTTTATTTAGTTTTTCTAAATGAATTATTTGAAATTATTTCTTTCTGACAAAGCTGTTCACCAAACTTGACCCAAATCATTGATGCACTGAAAAAATTCCTTAGCTCTAGTATTTAATGAAACAGAAACTTTAGGGTACATCTACACAGCAATATTATTTTGAAATAACTAGCGTTATTTTGAAATAATGTTGAAATACTATCAAGCTGGAGGACTTCTTATGCTGACTCCTGTAACCCTCATTGTACGAGGAATAAGGGAAGTTGGAGGAAGAGTTCTCTGTTTTGAAGTAAGTGCTGTGTAGATGCTTCTAATTTCAAAATAAGCTATTTCTAAATAACCTACGCAATTGACGAGCTCAATTTGCATACCTCATTTTGAGTTAAGCCCTGCTCTGTAGATGCACCCTTTGCTCTCTAAAATTTGATGCAGGGTATTTATTTAAATAATTGTAATTATTTGAGTAAGGTAAATTTAGGCCTTAGAAATGTTAATTTCTAATTTAGGCTTATTTTTAAATGTATTTAATTTAAATAAAATGTCCAATTTAAATAAAAAAAGGGATAAAATCTGATTTCAATCATCCAGCTCACAGAACTTGCTGCATAAAAATGAAACTGATAATCAAGAATTCATGCTAGGAACTTGTTATGCTCTATTTGATCAATGACCCTTGAACTAAAAAACCCCCAACTATAAATAGGTGTTCACACAATAAGCTCTAAAAGATCATTATGGTCAATCCAGTAAATAATATACTTTGTGAAAAGATTGTAATTATGGTCTTGTGAGTAAATAATACATTCTTTATAAGGTCTGTAATTATGTATTTAGCTGACTTGTAATTAAGGCGGGGTTTTTTAAAAAATGTGTATCATATAGTAGATAACCTATAAATAAAGCACACAAAAGCACAAGGGAAAGCCGATACAAAACGTATGTCTACGTAAGATTAAATATTAGACACAAATTACTCAAGAAAGAGTAGAGAGTTACAGTTAAAACTCAGGCTGACTATCTCTGACTTGTACAGTGTTCTCTCTGGGAGGTATTTGCAGCAAATGTGATGGAAGAATATGAGACTCTGGCCTCAACTCTGTGCAATAACCAGGTGCAATGTTGTCAATTCCAGCGTGAGTTGTGAGTCTGAAATGCCAGGTTTTATGCTTTATATTAGATTCCCACTTTTATAGTCACTATTTTTTTCCACCGAACAAATTCATGGTGACCCTGATCCTCCAGTCTTGCCTGAGGCTGCACTATACATGGGGCCCAAACAAAACAGTGATGACTCTAATCCTCTCCTTGTGCTCCCCTTACTCCCAACATTTACCTGGACTGGTTAGTATCATAGAGTGTATTAGAGCACCCTCATTTATGGCTGCATGCAGGCATGACTCAGAGGCTGTTTTGGAAACCAGAGATTAGTGGACCACCGTGTATGTGAGACAACATTTCATTCCACCCACCTGCCCACAGGTTGTCATATGTCTTATCCTGGGAGCTCTTAATGACGAGGGGAAAGAGATGGCTACGCCAGTTTTAAACCGTCAGGGAAGGGAATCCCACTTGGCCACTTTGGCAAGCTGTAAGGCTCCCTTGAGCCCCATGAGCAGCACAAAGCAACCATGTCAGGGATGGTGGGAAGGGGCGGTTGGAGCCCTGGGGCCTTTAAATCACCGCTGGAGCACTGCACCACATGCTCCAGGCAGCACCAAGGGCTGGGAGAAGGGGTGAGCCGTGGTCTGGGCAGCGCTGAGGGCTTGCTGTCCCAGCCCTGCCCCTTCTGCTCAAGGCCCCGCCTCTTCTGGCGGCATGGAGAAGAGACCCCCTTTCCCCTTGCCTGACCCAACGGCCCGGTGAGGCTGTTGGCTCCTCTGTGTCAGGATCAGGATCTGACCCGACATGTGTATGTGAGCAGTGTCTGAATGAGCTCTTCTGTGATAGCTAGTGGTGAACTGGTAAAGACAGCCACAGGAGCAGTGTTTGCATAGACCAGGGCTACTCAACATGTGGCTCACGGGCCGCGTGCGGCCCACAGCCCATTTGTTTGTGTCCCGCGGTGCAGTTTGGGTTTACGTGGGACTCAACACACAGTCCGCGGGTGGGAGCCAAAACAAAAAAGCAATCAATACAATGGTCTTCTACTGATATGCTTTTTAGTAATTAAATTCCTGGACTGTCGTTGCTCATTAAAAGTGCTGTTATAGGTGTGGAAATTGGGTAAATATTGCATTTTATTAGTTTCAGCAGAACTGACTTAAATGGGGCCTGTGTGTTGTGTAGGCTTGCCTTTATCTTTGTATTCATGACCATCAGTGTGAAAGAAGCTATTTGCGTATGTATTTGCATGTATATGCAACAACATTTAAGTTGCAGCCCTCGTCATGTGCTGAGAGAATCATTGTGGCCCCCTGGGCTTCCAAAGTTAAATAGCCCTGGCATAGACACAACTCCTCTGCCTAGGTGTGCTCCTCCTTGGGACACTGGAGTGGGAGCAGTGCCTTTCTACAGAGGCTACTCCACCTTTATTGTTGGAGCGGCCTTTGTGGTCCCATGGGAAGGGTCTTGGCTGCATCTACACACCAGCCGGGAGGTGCAATTCCCAGTGCAGATAGGCGTACGTTTCCTAATTTTGCACCTAAACAGCACCATGGCAGCCCAGCTGGGCCATCCTGAGGTGGGCGCAGGGACTTCTCAACATTCATGAGGATGTGCTGTCATCATGTCCCCCACCACAGGCCGTGCCCCGTCCCTGCTCCACCCCATCCCATCCCTGTACCCTCTCTCCCAAGCAACGTGGCCCAGAGGATTATGGGGGCCAGGTGCAGTGGCAGGAGGGGTTGCCTCCCACTTACCACATGGGCGGTGGGACCCAAAGTGTCCTGAGCTGGGGCACTTTGCTTCATGACACCACTGAGAAACCACACGCAGCCAGGCTGGGAGGGGGCAGCAGAGTGGGGTGGGACAGGCTATCGGGCCAATCCAGCTCCCGCCCCGACCACCCATGAAGTGTGTGTGGAGGGAGGTGACCTCTGCTGCCGCCACTGTGCCAGGCTCCCATAATTCCCAGGTCCCTCCCATTCATAGGATGGTTGGGGCAGCCACCACGGGGCCCCCAAAAGTATGGGGGCTGGGGCAGCTGCCCCGATTTGTCCTATGGATGGGATGGCTCCACAGCCCAGGAACTTCTCCAGGTAGCTAGTCTGAGCCTCTGCCTTGCTGCTGCGGCCACACTGCTGCCGCTATCACTCTAGCGCAAGCAGAGTTAGCAAGTGTATGTCAACCGTCACCAGGAGTTACAACCCCAGCTACCGTGCAGACATGCCCCAATGGGCACAGTGCGGAGCTCCACTCAGGACGTGTGTTAATGGGGCTTTAACTCACCTGGGCTCCCTCCAGATCCTGGGCTATGGCAGGGGCTGGAGAGGCCCCCAGCATAACAAAGACAGCCTTGAGGGCCTAGCTAAGTTAGAGCGGCCAGTGGGAGCTGTCTGGGGTCTCTGCAGCCCCACTTTTGGAAGACACTCATGTCCTCTGCGCCTCGGCTTGGGAGCGGGTCCTTGAAAAGCAGTCATATAGCTGTTGTCAACAATGCCTGTCCTAGGGGAAATTGTCCTTTGTCTAGGCATGCAGCTTTTAGAGCCACTTTGTGGTACTGCAGGTGGCAAAGCCGGTGGTGAACATCTCTCCCCTAGACAGCCTCCCGGTTCCTACTCTTCTCTGAGCCACTCCTCATCCAACCTCATCCCCTGTCTCCATGCAAAGAGCTGGGCGCGATGCTGCATGAGGGTTGTTGTACCAGTCGTACTGCAAGAGAGCCCATGGAGGAGGTAGGGTTTTCTCCCAGAAGAGGAGTGCCATTTTTCCATAATTATAACAGGGAAGAATTTGGGATTTTTGTTCCATTTCACGGCAGGAGGAGTTTCATTCGAAGCCAGGCCAGCTCTTGATACCGAGCTGAATGGTGTTATGACTTAGGAAGAAATGCAAATGTGCAGTCTCAGCGCTAAGACCCTGGGAATGATCTTAGCGGTCATGACAGCTCAACCTTCATGAGGCTGGCCTGTCACTATGTGAGGCAGTATAACAGAATATGGCAGTGCTCCTCAGAGTTTTTCCTTTCTTCCCCTGCCACAGGACATTTTAGTTATTAAATATGGTTAAGGGCTCTCTTGTCTCAAAGATTAATACAGAAAAATCTACACCAAGGAGGCCTTTGCCCTTTTATTCCTTGGGTAGTTTCCCTCAGTGCCGGGTTTAGTAGCAAAAAGGAAAGCTGTGTAAAGAAACAGAGGACTAGGAAGGAGCAGAGCTTCAGTAATACAATCCAAGGTGGAAAATAGTCAAGGTAGATTATACAGCTCTCATGTGAATTTGTCAGCACTTCTATCCCTTGCTGATCTAACGGGGAGAATTCAGGCGCTGGCTCCAACTCAGGTATATAGTGGTAGAGGCTACAACTACAGGTAGGCCGCAAGTTGGGTCTTCTGATAATTCTCTTGAATATCGTCATTTTTCCCTCTAGCATCTCAGAAGCCAAATGATTCCCTTTACATTCAGACCTTTCTCTCTCTCTCTCTGTTTCTCTCTCTTTGGGCTCCCCAAAATGAGCCTCATCGCCAGGAGGGTTACCCCACCTGCTCCCGTAGCTTTAATCAACATACACCTTCAGCCTGGCAGCCAGGTGCCACGGTATGGTCGTTTACGAGGTAAGTATGTATGAGAAGTGACAAGACCAGAATTAGTAATGCAATTCTCCTGTCATTTTTATCATTGGACCCTGCAGGGAGGATCTGACTAAATGGATATTCAACTCTTTGCATTAATGTGCGCCCAATTTTAATTTGCATTTCATTAACAGCACTGAAAGCTTAATTTTATTATTTGCTGTTGGAAAGCAGATCACTGCTAACAAGCAGCTACACGTAGTTACCAAAATATGATACAAGAGACTTTATCTGGCAGCTTTCTCCCTTTTCTTTCTTTTCCTTTTCTCCTGCCCGATTTCACTTCAGTTTCTCTTCTGCTTGATATGAAATTTAACATACAGGTCCTCTCCAAACTAATTTACTTCACATATTGTTTTGTCTTGTAGATCCTCTGAGCCTAAGGGATCTCTAAATGCCCTAAGCAACATTCACTGGGAAGCTGGTAATACAATGTCCATTGGTCAATTGATGACATTGGTATGTTGGTGAATTTGCACAAAACACAGAGCACAAAAAATACCAAGCCTTATCAGAAAATTGGCTGCAACATCATGGGACTCCAGTACATAGACCTTACGAACTGCTGCAATTGCCTTGGTATATTTTGCATCTGAATTTTGTGCACTAGTGTGGCCTCACAAAGTCACACTGTGTTCCTAGATACTCGAGAATGCTATGCACATAGTGTAAGGAATTCTCAAATCCACTCCAGTCGACTGGTTCCCCGTCCTATCACACATCCAGCCTCCACAGATTAGAAGAGCTGCTCAGACATCTGACTTTCTTAACTATGTCAATGGAAACATGAAGATCCCGCAGCATGATGACCTACAGAACCAGCCAAAGACCAGATTAAATCCTGCAATCCTTTATGGAACTACATCAAGACCCTTACACCCAACATCAATGCCACAAATCACGATGCTGCCAAAGAGCCACCAGGTTTTGATTTATGTCAGAAATCCTGGTGCAGATTGAGTTGCATCAGGGCCAATGTTCCCTCTAATCTTTTCCATCCATGTGCAGAATAATTTTATGTGCACTGAAGCATGTGCAAATGTGCACCAACAGTAGAAACAAAAACCTAGCTGTGGGCACTCTGCTAATCAGTTGGGTGGTGTCTGAATCTCTCCTCAGCAGCCACACAAGCCCCCAGCTTATGGGGAACACTGGATATCTCATGAGAGATGTGGACAAACCCTCTTTAAATGGAAAATAAAGCAGGCGCTTGTATGCGAGTTGGTCACCGGGCACAAATGATAGAGCACATCACGTTTGAGTATCCCCTGGGTTCTTTTGCTGGGGGCCTGAAGGACATTCACCACCTCGCTGCTTCGGCAATGTGCTGGCTATCAATCTTAGATATAAATCTGTAGTCATTGCTCCCTATCCCAGCCATTCGAAGGATGAATGCCCCATGTGGTTTAGTTAAACAAAAGATGGATCGTGTTTAGAAGTAAAGGATGGGAATGGTGGTTTGAGGAATGGAGCACTGATGAGATTCAGAAAATCTGAGTTCCTATTGTGTCTGCTTTGTCCATTTACACTTAACATTTTGAGAAAGGGACTCTCTCTCAGTATGGCTGCGTCTAGACTGGCAAGTTTTTCCGCAAAAGCGGCCGCTTTTGTGGAAAAACTTGCCAGCTGTCTACACTGGCCGCTTGAATTTGCACAAGAGCACTGACTTTGTAATGTACAAAATCAGTGCTTCTTGCTAAATACAATGAACTCCCGCTGGGCAAAAGCCCTCTTGCGCAAATGCTTTTGCGCAAGAGGGCCAGTGTAGACAACCCAGAATTATTTTGCGCAAAAAAGCCCCGATGGCTAAAATGGCGATCGGGGCTTTTTTGCGCAAAAGCATGTCTAGATTGGCCACGGATGCTTTTGCGCAAAAGCATCCATGCCAATCTAGACGCTCTTTTCCACAAATGCTTTTAACGGAAAAACTTTTCCGTTAAAAGCATTTGAGGAAAATCATGCCAGTCTAGACGCAGCCTATATGTTTGCCTGACACAATGGAGCTTTGATCTTGGGCCACATCTTCACTCTGTGGAAGATAGACGCTGCTGTGATCCATCTTCCTGAGTTTGATTTAGCAAGTCTAGTTAAGACTCGCTAAATTGAATTTGGAGCATGTCCCCGTCATCATCCGATACTCCTGCTTTTGTGAGGAATAAGGGAAGCTGACAAGAATGTTTGCCTCCATCAGTCTTGCATTGTGGGGTCACTACAAGGTAAGCCAACTCCAGCTACATATTCTGTGTAGCTGGAGTTGTGTAGTGTACCTTAAGCCCAGCTGTCAGGTCTAGTGTAGACCTGGCCTTGGTGGGGGCCTCTAGTTGCTTCTGTAATACAAATAAATAATATTTCAGGAGTTGAGCCAAAGCTAACAAATTATTCCACAAAATAGCTTCTATTATGAGCCTTAGAATTATATGTTTCATCACACAAAATAAGGACATGTCAATGTATCCAGCCATTGCAATACACATCTTAAAGACATGATTGCATTTCTCAAAAAGCTCAGTGTAATGCAATATTGTTTATTTTCTGGTCTGGTCTGATTCAAAATGGAAACATTTTGTTTGCTCTTTCTTATATGCTTATACATTGTCATTATTACATTAGTGGTACAGAAGGTCTGAGAATTTAATACCTCTGGAACTGGGGTAAAATATTTTAATAATTTGAGGCATTTAACCATTGATTAAATGTGTTGGATAAGGATGCTGATAAGAGTACTCTTAATTTCTTGGTCTCAGTATGTGGTATGTATTAGGATTACAAAAGTCCCTACATATCACATAGTAGGGACTGCTATTTATTGACTTTGGTGGATACTCCTATAGGTTAAAGAAATTGAGCTGGAAACTGGGTTTACCTGCCAAACATTGTTGAAAACTTTTGAGTCCAGCCAGAATGTCTACTGGAAGAGCAGATATAGCCTTGCAATATTTAATCCAAACACCATACAAATATGTGGATGGGGTGGTGGGGATGGGGTTTGATTCTATGTGTCAAACTTGTAGTTTTATTTTATGCTTAAGGCTTAAACAAAAGGTTTTCTCTCCGTACACAGAGAGGGAACCTTAAATTGGAATCCCATGGAGTGAGAGAGCCTACAACACAAAGTAAGTACTCCGGCATTTCAAAGTCCTTGAATTATTTAAAATGCAGAAGACAAAAAGTGGGGATTAAGAAGATCTGATACACTCTCCAGACTGCAATATCAATTATACATACTTACACTCTTAAAACCTTGTTTGTAAGATTAAGAATTTACCATCTAACTAAAGCATTAATTACAAGGGTTTCCCATTAAGACTCACAGGTCTTTTAAATTTTATTATTACTTGATCCTTTCTTAGTCTACTGGAATCCTAACGCATTCTCCTAAGGGGAGGCCTGCTAGAGTGATTTTGGGTGTAATATCCTCTTTATTGGCATCGACAAACTTATACCAGGGAGGTCTATAGGGAAGGTGTTCCTCTTTATTGGCATTGACAAACTTATACCAGGGAGGTCTATAGGGAAGATCTTCTGTATCACAAAAAAAAAACAACAAAAAAAAAAACCAACAACCCCTCACTCCCTGCCAAGAGATAAAACTTACTCATTTTCACAAATGCATTATCTGAAGTAAGCATGTTGTCTTACAGAGGGAGATTAGATAGGAGCAGTGTGGTGGGTGTTTTTAAAGCATGTACTGCACTAATTTTTTAAAATGCAGTAAGCATAGTATATGATCTTTTTATGTATCTAAGTGACCTAATTCTTCACTGTTCTGATCTTTGCATTGCCTTTTATACTTGAGCATGCAGCAGTCGCAGACCAGGATTTAGAAAGGTGGCAATAGCATACCACACCATCCTTCCCTTTGTGCTGCTGCTGGCGACGGCGTTGACTTCCCAGCTGGGTGTCCTACCAGTAACCGCCACTCTCCAGCCCCTCAGCATGGGAAGCAGTGCAGCCCCAAGCAGTGGCACAGAAGGAAGGATGGCAGTAGCAGACCATGCTGCCTTCCTACTCTGCTGGTGCTGGTGGCGGGGTTGCCATCCAGGCCGTGCGTCTGACCAGTTGCTACTGATTTTCAATGACCCCCCTGTCAGGACTGTTCCCCACTCTGGCACTCCGAGTGCATAAGGTAGGGGCCTGCAAAAGACATTAATACCTTGCCTCTGTGGGCTTTGCTTACCAAACCAAGCCAAACCAAACCAAACCAAAAAAACCTCCCTAGAGACATGGATGCAAGGACTTTGGAAGATAGGCTGCCACCATCAAGTGATTTAAACCCTGGAAAACCAGGAAGAAACACTTGACTTGCTTCCCCAAGGGTACCCCAAGCTCTTTTGCCACAAGAGAACTTGGAAAAAGAAACAGAAAGCACAGAAAACAAACAGAAAGCACAGAAAACAAACTGTGTCTCTGGTATCTGACCTCTCATGCTAGGTAGACGTACACAGAGACCTCCTGTTACCTTCCAGGATAAAGAATCAAATCATCATCTTAAAGATTATTTTTATTAACAAAAATCAAAAAGATCTCCTTAATATATCTTTATACTTGGTTGCTAGGAGTTAGAGCATCTGAGAAAAACAAATTAAAATACTATATTTAAGCTGTATCTCTGGGTACAGCTTAAATATAGTGAATGGCGAGGAGAGCACATGGATTTTACACGGAGAAGCTTAAGCAAACAACCAAAACAAAGAAAAATACCCTGATTGCGACTAAACACACATTCCTCTCCCTACTCCCAATCTGTGCTGATCATGGCCCAGTTCACTCCCATGCGCAATATTCCTTGTAAGCATGGTCATTCTGATTACAGCATTTTGTGCCCTCCAGCCCTTACCTTAGAACTCACGCAAAAGAAGAGTAGCCAGGTATCTCCATACAATTCAAATTTCAGTAGTCTTTCCCGTTGGCTTTCCTGGCTTTCTGCCAACTCCCCCTGCTAGCTACCCGAGTTTAAGCCTTTAGTCACCGGGTGCTGGCCAGCACTCCTCCTATCCATCACCCCTCCCCCCCTGGAAAGCAATGCTGCCGCCACCAGTGGTACACGAGGAAGGGAGGCCATACCATACCATGCCACCCTCTTCCTTCTCCGCCACTGCTGGTGGTGGCACTGCTGTTCCAGCTGCCCAGATTAGAAGATAGAGCTGCCACCAGCAGTGGTGCAGAAGGAAGGACACGAAAACCCTCACCTGCCACTCTTTGTTATGTGCTGCTGTGGCAAGGTGCCTTGCTAGAGCCTCCAAGTTTGGAATTCAACACTGCCATCAGCAGTGGCACAGAAGGATGGGAGGCAATACCACACCATGGCACCCTTCCTTCTACGCTGCTACCAGTGACAGCACTGACTTTCCAGCTGCCCAGTTTGAGAGCTAGGGCCACTGCCAGCAATGGTAGAGAAGGAAGAGTGGCAATACCACACAGTGCCACTTGTCCTTTTGTGCCGCTGCTGGCAGTGGCACTGCCTTCTGAGGTAGGCACCTGGCCAGTGGCACCTGCTCTCTGGTCACCCCATTTGGAAGGCAGGGCTGCCACCAGAAAGAGGAAAACTATGGGCGGCTGGTAATGTAGGCAAGGAAAAACATTACCTTCCTACAATTGCTGACACTGCCCAGCCACCTGGAAGGGGCTGAGGCCAAGCTGTGTGGCAGCCTGGCAACTAGGGAAGGCTCGGGCTGGGCTGTGTAGCTCCTCAGCAGCCAGGAAAGGCTGGGGCCACACCACGTAGAAATACAGCTCCCCAACAGCCAGGGAAGGCTGGGGTGGTGCCTCATGGCAGCATGGATCCCCAGCAGCTGGGGAAGGCTGGAGCTGTGCCACAGGACAGCCCAGCTCCCCTGATGGCCAGGGAAGGCTAGAATGACTTCCCTTGGATCATCCCACTTAATAACAGCTGAGTCTGGGGATCAAGCTGGCTGCACAGCAATGCCCCAGAGGCTGCTCCCTATGTCACACTCAGTTTTCATTAATTAGTAGACGTTAAGGCCAGAAGGGACCAGTAGAGCATCAAATTGTTCCCTGCATATCCCAGCCCTCCTGTATATCATAGTACTAGGTTTTGATCCAAGCACACGCCAGAAAGGCATCTAGCCTTTCATTAGAAGACATCAAGAATTGGAGAATCCACCACTTGTTTGGTAGTTTGTTCCAATGGTGAATCATTCTCCCTGTGAAATATTTGTGCCTTATTTCTAAGATGAATGTGTCTGTTTACATCTTCCAGACACTGGACTAACTCTGCCATTTTCTGTGACATTAAACAGGCCTTTAATAAATACCTGACATTTTCTTTCCAGGAAGGCACTTAGATACTTATGTGAAGTCACCCCTCAGCCTCCTTTTGTAGAAGCTAACCAGTTTGGGCTCCTTCTCATGGCTCACAAGAAGGCATTTTCTTTAGCCCTCATCTCTTCAGAAGTGGAGTTTAGTTTCTCCAGCGGTTGAAACTCCAGCCCTCCCTCAGAGCCCCAGCCTGCATTCTCAAAGAGCTGCCTCATTTCACCACTTCAGTGCCACCCTGGTAGCAGATCTGCCACCCTTGTGAGATGGAAGTGGGTACAGCTGGATGCAGAGGAGTGAGGCAAAGACAGCCAGGGATGCAGCAGCCAGTGTGGGCAGGAGAGCGGAGACAGAGGCAAGTTGGCTGCCTTAGTGTCACAGGAGATTAATGGGTTTCTTTCTTCAGACTGAAGTGATGGACAGGATTCACCTATTTGCTCTGGTTGCTTTACACTACTCCAGCCCAACACATCAGCCTATGACTGGCCCTGCACCCACCTGGGGCCCTGAGATAGTCCAGGAGGAGGCTGGGGCAAGA
Organism: Rafetus swinhoei; assembly: GCA_019425775.1. Lineage (NCBI taxonomy): Eukaryota > Metazoa > Chordata > Testudines > Trionychidae > Rafetus > Rafetus swinhoei. The sequence continues at coordinate 65,328,418 of CM033447.1, read as the reverse complement.
AGCTCGTGGACGTAGGACCCTGGATTATTAGGCAAAGGCTCATGGATGGGGACAGCAGTCAGCTGGAATACGCCAGCTTGCCAGAGGCCCAGGTAGGGCCTATAGAGGGGGAAGTGAAGACAGGGGCAGCTGTTTGCGGAGAATGATGGGGGTGGGCAGAGTGCAATTGTTGTGGGAGAACAGCCTGGGCTTTGTTTGGGACTCTAAGGAGAGGAGACCTGCAAGGCAGCCTGATCTGACCCTGGCAGGATGCTTGTTTGTATCACAGGCTGTGGCTGTAGAAGCAACCTTTGCTTTATGTCGCTTTCTTGATTTGTTGGTTTATTTTGTAGCTGCAAGATACCCCGAAGACCCAGTTCAGCTAGCCAGCCTGGGTCTGCAGCTGCTTTGTGCTGGCAGGACCTGCTGATAAATCTGTCCCCAAACATGTGTAATGCATTCACTGGCTTGCTAACTGGTGATGGTTAAGAACTCTGTCTCCTGCTGATGTTTGCTCTTTGCATTTATCCCATTGTGGAGGGTGGGAGGGGGTGAGTCAGTTTCATGCTTGGTTTCTGGTCAGTTTCATGTCTTGGTGTCCAGGGACTAGCCAAATGCAGCAGCATTGAAGTCTGCATGGGAGGCTCAGGTGTTTGCAGCAGTTTCGTGGTATTTATTCTTTTAAAAATTGCATGGAAATGTCTCAGGGCCTGGAAATGGCTTAGTGGGTAGGGCACAGGACAGGCCCTGAGGAGACGTGAGCTCTTTTCCTGATCTGGCTTGTGGAGTGGTTTGCTCAAGTCGTTTCCTCTCTCTGCCCCTCATTTGGCCCAGCTATAAAGTGAGAAGAATGCCCCTGCCCTCGTCTATAAGGCCCTTGGAGATCTGCTGGTGCCCAGAGCTGTGTAGGAGCCAAGTATTATTAAATGGGGTCTTACAGGCCTGAGCTGTGCCCCCTGGGAGGCTGGCTAATCATTTCCCATAACCAGCTCAGGCTGTGTGTGTGAACAGGGGCAAGCACTAGGTGCAGCCCCCAGCCTGCCCCGGCCTTCCACCCGACCCACAAGAGGGCAGGATAATATATGAGCAGAGTGCAGAGGGCGAATGGGTGTGTCTAGTGTCTTGTGCTGCTAATGAGCAGTTAGTTCTACGCTAGGCAGGAGCGAACTGGTGGCTGTGCAGCAGCTTCCTAGCGAAGTCAAGCTCAGATTCCTCTGCTCTCCCCATCACGTGCAGCACTTTCTACCTTGCTTTATTGCATGTGGCACTCTGCGTCTGCCCTGCAGCAGGGCCCAGCCATCAATTTGTCCAAAATCTGCTGGGCTCAGCTGGGGCAGAGTTGTGAGGCAGGCTTGGGTGGGACAGGCCATGATTGTTATGTGGGGTGGGGCAGTTATGGGATTGTTTTTTTTTTTCTGGGGCTTATGCTCCCTGTGGCTAGTGCAATGTTCTGTGGTTCTCTCCACTCAGCAAGGAAACCATCCGTAGGGTTAAACCATCAGGGTCTCTCCTGAAGGCAGGCCGTGTCAGTGGGTGAGTTCCATTGCCACTCCTTATGACATGTCCTGGCTAACCCTGCTATGCAGAGGCTGCTTTCACATGGAAAGGGGGTGGCTCAGGATCAGAGGATGCTGCTCATTAGGGTTGCCAGGCAGATGGGCACAGTCCATGCACTTGCCCACACTGAGGTTCAATTATGTAACGGAAGTGACATCATGTAGGTGAACCTCCCCTACATCAGTGGATGTAGGTTGTCTTAAGCCTACATGGTACCTCCATGAATGTGGAGAGGGGCTAGCTACATCCAACCGCCTTCCATCCACAAAGTGGATACTCTGGATGGAGTTTTGCCTGTTGCTCATTATTAGTCAGTGCATGTTTCTTCCCTATGTTTGAGTCCTCTGTCGGTGTGTTTGAATTGTGTCAGATCCATGGCTGGACATGGTGTCTGACTGTCTGTCCAGCCATGATATGAAACAACAAAGCAGAGATTAAATACATGTTTCAGGCTCATCTGGTTCATAATTGGGATGATTCTGTAACCATGATTTTGTGACTGAAACTTATTAATAATCATTAATAATTAGCATACTATAATTGTATTCATAAAGCGTCCCCCTCCCAAGACACTTGGGATGCTGTAGAACATAATGAAAGCAAATTACAATACAATAAACAATTAAGGTAAAAATGTAAATCTGGCAATTAAGTTAAAAGATGTAACCCTGTTATTCCTTTGTCCATCAACAAATCAAGCTGGCCAGAATGTACATGCTAATGTGGTACTTTAACATGTCCAAGAATGAATGCTGGCATCATAAATAATGGGAGATTATCGTAGTTGCTGTTTATACTCTACAGGACAGAAGCAGAATTTTCATAAGTAATTTACATGATCATAAGGCAGAAGCATTAACAGTGAATTGATGCCTGTACTTGGTTTCTAAAGCTATGCAGTAATCTCAAACGTGCCCCGAGGAAGGGGGAGCCAATGGTTATAATGTTTTGGGAGTGCAATGCGGAACATATTCTGTGATGGTAAGAGGCATACATTTGTTCCTTTGTTCCCATTTTGTTCCAGGGGGTCAGTAATTAGTTACTGCTCATGGCCAGCAGTTGATTATTCCCTGTTCTGTGCGACTGGCCTGCTGGACAGTATTCTGCAGGAGGAAATCCAAGGATGTTTCTCTTCCCCACTTGCATCACAGCTCTTATCTGGCACATCTTATTTTTATCTAGGGGCTACGTCTACACTGGCAGCTTCTTGCACAAGAACTCTTTTGCGGAAGAGTTCTTGTGCAAAAACTCTTCCAGAAAAGAGCGTCTACACTGGCATGTGCTTCTGCGCAAGAGATGTGCTTTTGCACAAGAGCATCCATGCCAGTGTAGACGCTGTCTTGTGCAAGAAAGCTCTGATGGCCATTTTAACCATAGGGCTCTCTTGCGCGCAAGAAATTTATGTTGCCTGTCTACACTGGCCTCTTCTGGAAGAGCTCTTGTGCAAAAGGGCTTCTTCCTGAGCGGGAGCGTCAGAGTTCTAGCACAAGAAGCCCTGATTTTATACATTAGAACGTCAGTTTACTTGCGCAAGAACACGCGGCCAGTGTAGACAGGCAGCAAGTTTTTGTGCAAGAGCGGCCGCTTTTTGCGCAAGATTGCACCAGTGTAGACACAGCCTAGGTGGTAGAGTTAGAAAAGGCACAACCTTTTCCTAGGTTGTCAGGTGGGACATGCTAAAGCTCCTAAGTGATTCTGGAGTGCAAGCTGCCTTTGATTTGGATTTCTGCTCCTGAATCACTTTTGTAATTACTACCCAGAATTGCTTAAAAATACGTCTCTCTATAGTATATTCCTAAAATCCTAGGGCTGGAAGAGACCTCAGGAGGTCATCAAGTCCAGCCCCTTGCCCAAAGCAGGACCAACCCCAACTAAATCATCCCAGCCAGGGCTTTGTCAAGCCAAGACTTAAAATCCTCTAGGGATGGAGATTCCACCACCTCCCTAGGTAACCCATTCCAGTGCTTCACCACCCTCCTAGGGAAATAGTTTTTCCTAATTTCCAACCTAGACCTCCCCCACTGTAACTTGAGACCATTGCTTCTTGTTCTGCCATCCGTCACTACTGAGAACAGCCTCTCTCCATCCTCTTTGGAACCTCCCTTCAGATAGCTGAAGGCTGCTATCAAATCCCCCCTCACTTTTCTCTTCTGCAGACTAAATAAGCACAAATCCCTCAGCCTTTCCTCTAGGTCATGTGCTCCAGCCCCTTAATCATTTTGGTTGTCCTCCGCTGGACCCTCTCCAATGCATCCACATCCTTTCTGTAGTGGGCCCCCCAGAACTGGACACAGTACTCCAGATGTGGCCTCACCAGTGCCGAATAAAGGGGAATAATCACTTCTCTAGATCTGCTGGCAATGCTCCTCCTAATGAACCCCAATATGCCATTAGCTTTCTTGGCTACAAGGGCACACTTTTGACTCATATCCAGCTTCTCAGCCACTGTAATCCCCAGGTCCTTTTCTGCTGAACTGCTACTTAGCCAGTCGGTCCCCAGACTGTAACAGAGGGATTCTTCCGTCCCAAGCGCAGGACTCTGCACTTGTCCTTGTTGAACCTCATCAGATTTCTTTTGGCCCAATCCTCTAATTTGTCTAGGTCACTCTGGACCCTATCCCTACCCTCCAGCGTATCTACCTCTCCCCCTACCTTAGTGTCGTCTGCAAAATTAGTGAGGGTGCAATCCATCTCCTCATCCAGGTCATTAACAATGATGTTGAACAAAACCAGCCCTAGGGGTGTGTCTAGACTACACTGTTTTTTGGTAAAAAGTTGGCTTTTTTCGAAAAAAACTTCACCCGCATCTTCACTACCGCCACGTTCCTCCGACAGTACATTGAAAGAACGTGGCAGTTTTGTCGATAGTGGTAAACCCCATTTTACGAGGAATAACACCTTTTTCGACAGTGTTCTGTCGAAAAAAGGCATGTGTGGAAGCAGGGTTTTTATTTTTTTTCCAAAAAAAGCAGACCTGCAGGGAAAAGCCCCTGGTGGACAGTCCACCTGCAGGGAAAACCTCTATTGTTCCTGTCTGTAGCCATATTTTAAAGGCACAGACACCCTTTGCAGCCTCTGACAGGAAGATGGCCACAGATCAAGCCTGTCAGCACACGGCTCTCCCTGCCTCCCTGCCACGTGCTCATGGCACAAGGCCTCCAAGGACCTGCCAAGGAGCCATCCCAGCTGCCCTCCAGGGGGAAGAGGAGAGCTCCAGCCTGATCACAGCCAGAGGTCCTGACCCTTCTTGAACTGTGGGGAGAGGAGGAAGTGTTCCAGGCTCTGCACACCCGGTGCAGAAATGTGGAGATCTGTGGCCTCATGACTGAGTGGCTGGCCAAAAAAGGGCACCACCCTAGGACATTAGACCAAGTAAGGGCTAAAGTGAAGGAGCTCAGGCAGGGCTATGCCAAGGCCCGCAAGCGCAGCTCCAGCTCAGGTGCAGCACCTCACCACTGCGCCTACTACCAAGAGCTGGATCGCATCCTGGGTGCTCAGGAACCCCTGTCTGCCCCGGTGCTAGTCCAGACGGGGTTGCAGACACCTGTGCAGCATTGCCAGGAGGGCAGAGAGGACACAGAGGAACAGCTGCCAGGAGAAGAGGAGGAGGAGGACCCCAACCAAACATAGGTGACCCTGACCCTCGAGCCGGTCCCTGAGACCCAGGAGGCCTCGCAGGCATCCTCCGATGCAGGCGAAGGGACATCAGGTGAGTGCAGGCAGGGTCACACACACAGAAGGGGGGAGGTGGGAGCACAGAGGATGCGGAGCAATCTGCACATGTCATGTTCTTCCTGGACAGCTTGCATCTCTCTGTGCATGTGCAAGCAGGCGAGCAGGCGGTGGGTATGCGGGTGGGGGCCCTGGGAGACCCAAGCTTCTCCAGGCCCCTGTCCTACGTCTTGTGACCCACTGTGGCTGCACACTTCCATGGCCTGTATGGCCATGGTGGAGGAGGGGCTGTTGGAGGGGGCAGACATTGCCTTAGCCACCTCGGGGCCCCTGTGAGGCCGGGGCGGCTGGCAAGGCCAGACATGGGCTTGCAGTGACAACATTCCCATCCCTTGTTGTAAGGACTTATTCACTGAGCACAAGCAGGGACAGTGTGTGAATTCCTAACACTGATCACTTCTCCCTCTTCTCCTCCACAGCTGGACCTGCCACTGCAGACCGCCGTGGAACACTCTTGCTAACACCCACCCGGTCCCATGGAACCCGCAGGCATTGGCGGGTGTATAATGACCTTATGAGGAGGCACGTGGAGGCCCTGGAGTGGATCGAGGACACCATGGTCGAAAGGGCAAGGGACAAGGCTCACTGGCACACTCGTCTGCTGGAGGATTTCCTCCCCCAGTGGACTTCAATGTGTGCGAGCATGCGAGAGGCCCTGGCTGTGCCGGGTCCTGTCTCCATTGCCACTCCTCCCGCTCAACCTGCTCCAGCACCCTCTGCCCCCCCTTCCTCTCCCTCAGCCCCTGCCACCGTCCACCCCTGTCACCCCGCTAGGGCACAGCCAGCTGCACCCCACTACCGTCCCAGGTCCGACTCGACCCCGAGGACGGCTGGGTGCATGGACCCGAGATGGCAAAGTTTTGCAGCCCAGGCGATACCCTCATCATCCCTAAACTGCCTGCCTGCCCTCCCTCCTCCAGGTTGACATCCCCCCTCCCTGCCCAGTTTTAAAAACAGTTTGATAGTTTCACGAGAAATTTTATTTTTGAATACATTCCGCACAGTTTTATTTTTTTACAGACAGTTATTTATGTGCACATTAATTGTTAATAAACATTATGTTTTTTATATGTAGCCTGGTGTGTGTGTGTTCACTGTCTGGAGGCTGGTGCAGGGATGGGTTGTGGGAGGAAAGGTTTTGGGCTGGGGGGCCCAGGACCATGGGCCTCATTGTGGAGAAAGTCATTGGGCTCCAGCTGAGAAGCGCTCACGCAGAGGCTCCCGGATACGGACCCCCCACCTGATGTGCTTGGTGAATGGCAGCTGCCTGAGGCTGCACGAACTGCCTCTCCTCCACTTCAGTGCTTGCCCCCGAGCCTGGGAGGAAGGCCTCCCCTTTGCTCTCCACCAGGTTGTGGAGGACGCAACATGCAGCCACCACCTCGGGGATATTGCATTCCCCCACGTCAAAGCGAGTGAGCAGGCACCTAAACCTTCCCTTCAGCCAGCCAAAGGCGCGTTCCATCTGCAAACGCTCCCGTGTCAGGTGCGTGTTAAAGAGTTCCCTGCTCGGGTTCAGATGCCCAGTACATGGCTTCATGAGCCAGGGCACGAGGGGATACGCTGCATTGGCCACAATGCAGACTGGCATCTCCACGTCCCCAACAGCAAAGTTTCACCAGGGGAAGAAGGTTCCAGTTTGCAGCCTTTGGTAAAGGTAGGAATTGTGGAAGATCCGAGCATCATGTGCTCAGCCTGACCACCCCACACAAATGTCCGAGAATAGTCCACGGTGCTCAACCAGGGCCTGCAGCACCATGGAGAAGTACCCTTTTCTGTTGATATACCGGGCTGCTCAACGGGGTAGTGCACGGATGGAAATGTGAGTTCCATCGAGTGCTCCTCCACAGTTTGGGAATCCCAGCCCAGCAAAACAGGCCATGATGGTGTCTAGGTCTCCGAGGCAGACAATCCTGTTCAGCAGCTCCGAGTTGATGGCCCTCACCACCTGCAGAAATAGAAACATACAAAGAACAGAATAGGAAGTTAGAGAGGTTGCCTGAGTACTTGGGAGGTTCCCCCCATCCCTCCCCCCCAAGACCACAGGACTCCTCCTCCGGCAGCCGCTCCCAGCAGTAGGGCGGAGTAAGGCCAGAAGCCCTCCACCACCTCCCCTCCATTGCCCCCCGCCCTTTCCTGTTATAGTGCCCTTACCCCTCATGGGCTCCCCCCCCAGAGGGACTTGCCTACATCAACACGGTGCCAACAGTAGATCTCCCCACGCCAAACTGGTGTCCCACCAACTGGTAGCTGTCGGGGGTGGCCAGCTTCCACAGGGCAATAGCCACCCTCTTCTCCAGTGGGATTGCAGGGTGCAGGTGGGTGTCCTGTCATTGCAGGGCGGGGGCGAGCCAGGTACAGAGCTCCTGGAAGGTGGACTTCTGCATCCTGAAGTTTTGGAGCCAAGCCTGGGCGTCCCACTGCTCCATTACCAGCCGGTTCCACCAGTCTGAATTTGTCTCCAGCCTCCAAAATCGCCTCTTGTGGAAGAAGTTCGGTGGCAAGAACAGTGTTGCTGCAGCCCAAATGAGGGGCTCAAGGCTGGGTTCAGAATCTGGACTGGGCATGAAGGTCTCATGGAGTTGCAGCAGCACTTGAAGCACTATGGTGTGGGGCCATCACCTGCCCAGGGGCAGCTCCAGCTCCATGGCAAAACAAAAAACAAAAAAAACCAAACAAACAAAAAAAAAACAATTCAAAGCACAAAAACCAACCAGGAAAACAAATGCTGTGGTGTCCCACAAAGCAGGGCACTCCGAGCAAGCACTGCAGAAGCTTTGCTGTCCCTCTAGGAGGTAGGCAAGCCAGCTGCAGGAGCAGAGCAATGGCTGTTCAGGAGGATCCCTTAAAGCACACATCTCTGCAAAGAGCATGCAGCAGGACCCGGAAGGAAAGGCTGCCCCCATGCCCTGGCACAAGTGCTTCCAGGTGGCCTTTGTCGACAGAGTGTCCAAGCAGTCTGTGCAATCTAGACGCACTTTTTCGAAAGAGGTTTTTTTTGAAAGCTACTTTCAAAAAAGCCTCTTTTGAAAAAGGCGTGTAGTCTAGACGTACCCTAGAACTGATCCTTGGGGCACTCCACTTGAAACCAACCGCCAACCTGACATAGAGCCGTTGATCACTACCCATTGGGCCCAAAAGTCTAGCCAACTTTCTATCCATTTTACAGTCTGTTTATCCAATCCACATCACCTGGATCGATCGGTCTTCAGCTATCGTTAAGATTGCACCGATCACAACACGTCCACCATTCCAATCCATACTGTCTTCCAATCCAATCCATACTGTCTTAACTTGCTGGCAAGAATATTGTGGGAGACCGTATCAAAAGCTTTGCTAGAGTCAAGGTATATCACATCCATTGTCTTCCCTATGTCCACAGAACCAGTGACCTCATCATAGAAGCTAATCAGATTGGTCAGGCATGACTTGCCCTTGGTGAATCCAGGTTGAATATTCCTGATCACTTTCCCCTCTTCCCAGTGCTTCAAAATGGATTCCTTGAGGTTCCCCTCCATGATTTTTCTGGGGACTGAGGTAAAGATATTCATGTTAAATGTATCTTTATGTGCAGGAGTGCATTGCTAATAAACCTTTCAAAGGAAGTAAAGTGTATTTTCACTTATATTACAATGTGTGGTCTGAGTGAATAATTAACAATAACAATATAAAGCAGAGTATGGAGGGAGACTCATTCTGTCCAAATACATTTGCAACTTTATTTGGATTAGAGGGAAAAAATGTTTGGATTAAGAAATCAATAGAACAGCAGTGCTACGAGATTGGGTGCTACCTACAATGTTGAGAGATGCTGTGTAAACCAAGCATAGATTAACTACTGCAAGGCTAAGGTTCTGAAAATACGTGAATAAAACATCATAATTTATTTTGCAAGCTATGACTGAAAAAAATACTTTCTCCAATATTGGGTGTTCTAATTTAGCGAAGGAAGGCTTTTACATGGTTGTCGTTGCCAAGGTAACCACTGCCTTCATATCCATGTGTTCAGCATATGTGTATCACTTTATCTTTTAGCTCTCTGAGGCAATATCATGGCACTGCATTTGGGAAATGATTTTTTTTAAAAAAGCGTATAAAACCTCTTAACATCTAGAAGATTCATTAAATGATCTCACTCAAGAGAGGCTTAAATTATTCTTTTTGGGCTCTTTTATGCTGAGGCTGTGAATGTGACTGAGTCCTTGTTATCTCTTCAAGCTCAGCTTGGTGCTATGAAAGGAAAAAAACCCTCCAAAAGCAATAAACAAATCAATGTGTGTGTATATTTTTATATATTATAAAATTGTGTGTGGCCCCCTTATAAATCTACAGATGGTTTTCTATAGGCACACAGGTGTGCGTGCATGTATGGCTTAGACTGGGAAACCAAATCCATTTGGTTCACCTAAAAGTCCTTGTGCCTGTGATTACTACACTAATACACTAATGACAAATTTTATTGACTACCCAGGCACTCACTGAATCCAGGTCATGTGATGCTATGATTTAAAACAAAGAAACCTGCATGATAGGTTAAGTCTGATACTATTGGGAAACAAACAATTCAAGGCTTGGTGCATTTGGCAGTGAGTGAAAATTTGGAGTTTGTTTGGCCACAAGGAAGACTAAAAGCTAAAGTGTCTATTGGTTGTCTCTGCTTTTGGGTGCCCACCTTGAGACACCCTATGCCTAATTTTCACAGAAGGTAAACACCTGCAGCTTCCATTGACTTCAGTGGGATTGGTGGGTGCTTGAAACGTCTGGAAATCATCTCCCAGATGTCTGCATTCACCCCAAAAGTGAAGCACCCTAGGTTAGCAAACACTTGGAAATTTCATTCTCCGTGTCGCCTTCTGCATTGGATGGAAGTAAGTCTTAAGTCCCCTATGCACTGTATCCCTACTGTCAAGCACATTGGGTGAGAGAGGCTAGGTGTGCACTGAACATGGACATATCTGACTGTGTGCATGGCATTGTACCTTTAGTTCAGCATTTGGGGCTTTATTACATTACATTCACTTTGGCTGCTTTTGCGGCTTGTGAGCCGCTTCTGTGAAAAACAGATAATTGCGGAGAAATAAAAGCACAAAAGTTCAAAGTATCTTTAAGTTTGATAATGATAGATGGAGAATTGTTTCCATTATAATTCTGTTCTGCCCTCTCTGACCCTTTGAAAACACTTATCTGTCAGTATGTAACTTTCTATGCAGCAGCTCTATCCAGTTTTCTCAAGTTTTTGTGTGTGCAAAATGTGGGCTAGTTATGTACTTCTTGAAGCAAATGGAAAGGCCCTCACTTGACTTCAGTGGTCATTCGATCACAGTCATTAGAAATCATGTCTGAATGAAAAATAACTATACTTTCTCCATATTTAGAAAAAAATGCTAAGTTCCTTTTTTTCCCCTAAGTTGGATGATGTAACAGAAAGAGAAATCTGAGTGTGGCATTGGCCTGTTAAGAGGGAAGAGTGTAACTGTGACTGATCTGCTGAGCCCCTGTGAGGATTAGGAGAAAACTCATGGGCCTAGAGCAGTGGTTCTCCAATTTTTTGGCCTGTGGACCACCTGGCTCAATGTAAACCTTTCCGTGGACCACGAGTTGCTAACGGAAACTCACCGTTAATCACATAATTATGCCCGAGCCATTTGGCTAGTGCTGCAGCTAGGAAGACTAGTTTAATTTAAATTATTAAACAGATTAAGCATTTTAACTTTTTCATGTTAGTTTATCAAACTTCATTTCAACTAAAGTAAAATATTAATTTATATCCAACACAAAGGGTTTCAATGTTTTCTTTATTTACGGCAGATGTGGGGAACCATTTTTGTGTTGGGGGCCACTGACCCACAGAAAAATCACTTAGGGACCACACAAGTGAGAAGCAAAAGAACTCCTACAAAAACCCCCAACCCTCATTGATGTGGCCCCCAACTGAGACCCCTCACCCCTCTGGCACTCCAGCCCCACGAGGCGAGGGGAAGGGACAGGAAAGATTGAGGTTCAGGGCTTCCCATAGGCCAGATTTACTTCTTCTAGGGTTCCGGAGTTAGTGAATTTTATCGACCCTCTTAGGCTCTGGGGTGGGGACAAAAATGAAGGGTTCAGTGTGTGGGACAGGGCTGCCAGTGAGTGGGACAGGTTTGGGGTGCAGGATCTGGGAGGGAGGTGGGGTGAAGAAGGAGGAGAAGTTGCAAGGTCTGGTGGGAAGTAGGGTGCAGAAGCAGGCTGGGAGTAGGGTATCTGGCCAGGGGGGAGGGAGAAGGAGCAAGGGAGGGTGCAGTGTATGGCCAGGAGGGAGGGTGCAAGGAGCAATAATGGATGCAGGAGCAGGTTGGGGGTAGGTGTGTGGCCAGGGGGGAGGGTATCTGGCCAAGAGGGGGCTTGGGGTAGGGTGTCTGGCCAGGGGCAGGGGAGTGCCTGGGGATAAAGCTGGGGGACCGGAGTGGCTGAGGGGGTTCAGGTAGATGGAGGGCAGAGTGCCCCTGGGAATAGGATTGGGGTCAGGATGGCTTGGGGGGGGGGGTGTCAGGGAAATGGGGGTCAGGGTGCCCCTGGGTGAGAGGGCAGGGGGGCTGGGCACAGCATGGCAAGTCAGTGGTGAGAGGGTGTGTGACCCCAGGGTGTCCAATCCTGCTGGAAGTGGGGTCCCATGGGAGTCCAGTCCATGGTGCCCTTGCGGGGGCGGGCGCTGAGGTGGTTTGGCTCCTCTCCCCAGACCGAGTGCCTGCGGGTGCAAAGCCTCGATGGGCCCCAAGCTCCAACCTATGTCCTTTGTGTGTGGGCCCCAGCGCCGCCTCCTCCCACCACCGCCAGTCATGGCGCAGCCTAACTTGCTGCTGGGGAAAGGGGAAGGCACCGGCTGCTCACCCACCACAGGAGCCTGCCCCACTCGGCCAGGCCCTGTGCAGCCTAACCTGTTGTCTGCCCTGCGGGAGCAACCAAGGGAAACACCGCTGTTACCATGGTGACCGGGAGCTCGGCGGGGCCTAGGCGAGGCAGACGTCCAGGAGTGGGCGGGACCTTCCCATGGAGGGGGCGAGGTGGCGCTTCTCCACCTGTCGCTCCATGGCCTGCACCGTGGGGAGGAGTTTGCTTTCATGAGCCAACCGCGAGGCTTGAGCGGCAGCACGGACTCTTCACTGTGTGTGTCTGAGCTTGAGCTGTAGACTACCTGAGGGGCAGCAGAGGACCACTAGTTGTCTGCAGACCACACTTTGAGAACTGCTGGCCTAGAGGGAAGGAGACTGGGTGTCTCGTGCTGAGAGTTAATCGGGAAAGAGGCAGAGAGCACACAAACCCAGGTCTCTCACTGCCTGTGGGTGAGGAAAAGGGAGACAGGCCGGAAGCCAAGAGGCCTGGATGGTAGGAGGAGGACTCTTTGAGTAAGGGGAAGGCTGAAGGAAGCACCCCTGTGACCACCGTCCCATACAACGGGCAGGGAGGCAGGAAGGACCCGGGAGGAATGAGAGACTTTCAGCAAGTCTGGACGGGGTGGATGCTGTTGGCATTATCACTTTGTTTGGAACTCTGGGAGCGGACTCTGGGAGTGAGCCCCAAAGCCCTCCAGTCTGCAGGATACTTGAGACTGACAAAGAGCCTGAAGTCACAGAAAAGATGGATCCTGCACTATGGTATTGAGCTGTGTGCTGGCACTTGAGGTGCGATATTCATAAATGACACTGTGAGATGGATGGCATTTGCCTAGGAGTGTAAGAGAAATAGTCATGAGGAGCTCTGAGAGGGGAAACCGAGAATGTTTTGGTTTGTGTGTCTGTGTGGGTGCTCTGAGAGGGTGTCCCTATGAGACAGGCCTTTTATTTTTTGCTATTTACATATTGGCTCCTTACCTGCAGAGTTCTTTTGTTTAAATCCTATTTATTAAGCTCTCAGACTTATGCCGAGCCAAAATAGCTATTTTTATATATGCTGAGATCTTCTGTTTCTTACCATGTATTACTCCCAGAAACATAGGGCTTCATGGGACTTTGAGATATCATGAAGTCCAGCTCCCTACATCAAGGCTGGACCAAGTAACCTTAGACCATCCCTGATAGCTGCTTGTCCAACCTGTTTTTAAAAACCTCCAGTAATAGGAATTCTACAACCCTCCTTCGGAAACTTATCTCTGAGCTTAACTACACGTATAGTTAGAAAGCTTTTCCTAATGTCTAACCTAAATCTCTTCTGCTGCCGATTAAGCCCATTACTTCTTGCTTACTTGTGGACATGAGGCATACTTGATCACCATCCCCTTTATAACAGCTCTTAGCATATTTGAAGACTGTTATCAGGTCCCTCTCAGTCTTCTTTTCTCAGGCCAAAATATGCCCGTTTTTTTTAAACCAATCCCCAGTCTCTTCATTGCTTTCCTAGACACTCCCCAATTTGTCTGTATCTTTGCTAATGTTTGGCATCCAAAACTGGTCACAGTACTGCAGCCCAGGCCTCATTAATGCGGAGTAGCACAGGACAATTACCATCTGCGTCTTACATAGAACAACCCTGTTAATACATCTCAAAATGACCTTACTTTGTTTTACAACCGGATCACACTTTTGCCTCATTCAATTTGTGATCCACTGTTACTTATATTACAGAGCCTTTTCAGCAGGACCCCCACTTATCCAGTTATTCTCCATTTTGTAGACATGCCTTTGATTTCCCACCCACCCCCTTCCTAAGTGGAGCACATTGTGCTTGTCTTTATTGAATTCCATCTTGTTGACTTCAGGCCAATACTCCAATTTGTCAGACATTTGGAATTCTAATCCTGTCCTCCAAAATGCTTGTATTCTCTCCCGACTTGGTGTCTCCTGCAAATTTCATCAGCATATTCTCCACTTTAGTACCCAAGGTTGATTTTAAGTACTGAAGAGTAGTAGATACAAGACTGACCCCAACTAGTTTAGCTTTCCCAGGATGACAATGAACTACTTGTTGAGTAAGGTCTTTCAGTCTGTCGGGTACCCACCTCATAGTAATTTCATCTAGACCATGTTTTCCTAGTTTGCTTGTGAGAATGTCCACGTGGGGTTACATGTCAAAAGCTTGCTTAAATCACCATTTAGTCTGTCTGCTGCTTCCCCACATCCTCTGGGCCAGTAGCCCTGTCAAAGAAGGGAATTAGCTTGGCATGACTCATTCTAGACAAATCGGGCTGTCTAGTCTCCTATAAACACTTACAGGTGCTTATGAATGATTGTCTAATAATTTGCTCGGTATCTTTCAAAGTAGGCCGAATGGTTTATAATTCCCTTGGTCTCCTTTGTTCCTCCATTCCTTATATTTCACAATGTACTGGCTTGTGTGATGAAACCTCACTTAAGTAATTATTCTGTGCGCAGAGATGCCCCTTTCATTCCATTCATATTGAATATTCCTCCCACTTTATCTTTAGACTCTTCCCTATCTTTGATATTATATGACACAGGTACAGCACTTGTCTGAGATGGTTGTTTCTAAAGAGTTGTCAACATTTAGCTTCTCTGAATCATACTTGTATTTATTAACTTCTGAAAGATTTAAGTATTTGGATTGATCTGCCTCTATTTAACTTTGGGTTAGACCTTCATATCCTGGATGGTTGGTCCATTTGTAATTAGCCTGTTTGTTCATTTGCTGTCCTCTTTGCTCTTTGGTTTATTTTTCCAGTGAATGGGTGATCTGTGTGTGTGTGTTTGTGTGTGGCGGGGGGGGGGGGGGGGGGGGAGGAGAGGTCATTCAGACATGCCTGGCTATTAACCATTGCTTAAAGTGTTATGAAAAAACATGTGTGTGGGGAGGAGGTCTGCCATAATCTGCGTAATGCAACTTTGGCTGCCTCTCAGTGACCAGCATGATTTTTTTAAAAAAATGTACGTTGCTGGGTTTATAACTAAAGCTAAGATTTTGTCATAGTTATTTTTAGAAAAAGTCATGGACAGATCATAGGCGATAGCCAAATTCATGGAAGCCTGTGACTTGTCCCTGACTTGTATTAACAATAACTATGGGAAAATGAGGAGGGAGGAGGGTCCAGCACACATCACTGTTGGGGCTGTCAGATTCCCCCCACCCACAGCAGCTGAAAGCGCTGGGTCTCTCCTGCTTCCAGAAGTGCGGAGTCTGCCTGTGGCTATGGGGAGACCTCTCCGGCTGACAGGTCCAGTCCTGATGCCTGGAGGCTGAAGCAAAAACATCACCGGGACCTTTGGAAGCCACACATTCTGTAACTTCCATGACTTCGGTGACAAAATCGAAGCCTTATTCATGACCCCTTACAACCTCCCACACTTTAAGAACTGTCCCTATATGCCTGATTTTCAGGGTTGATGTGCACCTCAGCTCACTTTGATTTAAGTTGGGGTCGCAGGTCCTCACCTCCTTTGAAAACTAGACTTTATGAGTTGCGTCTGTTTTACCAGCATTACTGAAGTTATCGTTAGCAAAGTGACTGTGTATAAATAAACATGTTGTTACATAGTATTATTTATTCTGCTCCACATTTAACTAGCTTAATATACAAATCAAGAACATAGTTCACGCATCAAAGTTCATTTATAGGACTCAGACACCCAGAGTAAGTGTACTGAAACAGAAAGGGGACCCCATTTTGGTATTTGATGTTCTGCTGTAACTCCATTTCAAATGCTGAAATTATGAACAGATGGGGCATTGCTTGAGAAGCTGACCAAAAATTTGTTGTGTTACCAGAACTGGAATGGGCATGAGTTTTATTATGTCCTTGTTTTACTATTTGAGATACCAATAAAGCCAAGCCCCAAAGAGGAGATAAATTTGATGTTGATGCATGCTTTATAAGGTCACTTGAAATAGGGTGGGAATGCCGCTTGCTTTTAGTCCTCATATTGGAAAAATCAAGCTGTAATGAAGTCCATACTACACAGTGAAAACAAAATTGGGGGGAAATACTTACAGATGTTTCCAAATGTTACCTTTTCACTGGCTTCATCTACTTACTTGATTTTGTGGTGTAATCTGTAGCCCAAATTTTAACTGCTCGCCATTTGAAAGTAATAATTCACAATAAGCAAGTCTCTTTAAATGAGCCACCAATGCCACTATTCTGCCTTCATTTGAAAACACTCCCTTTCTGTTGGTTTTGCTACCAAATGTCACTGTATATCAGTATTAATGAGTAGTGAGTGGGGGGCTGATTTAAAACCCAGGTGCTGAGCAATTTAAGAAGCATCCGTTTCCTACAGTGAAGCAATTAGTCCCTGGAGTTTCTTTTTGTCCTTATCATGCCATGAATTCTGCTCAAGTTAAATGTAAACACACCACTTTCTTATTACCTAAACCAACCAAACCCAGCTTTCTGTGTTGAAAAACTTCAAAGGACAGAGAGAATCTTTCCTCTACATTTTTATTTTAAAGAGTTGGAGGTTTTACTTCCCACTCCCTTTTCAGACTGGTTTTCTCAGGCTTGAGGGGCAGGTGCGCTGTGGCTTCCCTCATTTTTTAAGGGGGCACGGCGATGTTAATTAGAGATGGCAAAACCTCCAAACATTTGCAGTTAGTTCTGTATGGATAAGCATCCCAAAGCACAGGTACTCATCTGAACCTCTTTTCTGCAAACTGGACAGACACTTATTGTCATGTACCATTCTAATCTGTACACTGTAATCAATGACATCTGTATTTCTGGGTTATCTAAGGTTTTGAGTCTCTGAGTGCTTTTGGATCAGATTCTATTAGAAACTTGGGCAAAAGTGAAGGGAAAAGGCCCCATTGTCTTGTGTTATACAAGCATTGTTTATCCATTCCTTGTTTTAAAATCATCACTTGTACCAGTTTTCCGAGGAGGGCTGGGTTGAACTCTCTTGCAGCTCCTTACTTGGCCACTGGGATTGCTGTCGAGTGGCAAGAGACAACTTGCTCCCCCTAACGAATAAATATTAGAGCTATGAAATGTTTACAATGAAGCTCAAAGCTAGAAGAAACTCACCTGGTTTTCAAGCCTCATTAAATTCTCAAAATAGACCAGACCCATGAAAGGTTCAGAAACCTTTTGAGTGAACAAAGGCCTAGCTTTCACAGACCTGTGGGAAATGTTATGATTTTTGTATTGAAATCATGCTGCATTTGTGGTTTTCATGGGTTTGCCTACAGCTGGGAAAACTACTAATAGCTTAATTATCTGATCTTGCCTTTTTAGTCTGTCCAAATCAACCACAAAGAACCTTTGATTTTGATTTATTTACAAATGTTTGCTGTTCAGAACTTCTTTGTAACCAGTGTTTCAGATTAGGTTACTTGGGCCGCTAAATATTAACCATAAAATTAACTTGTGCGTGCCAGTGTCATTCCTTACTTTGTCTTTAATAGTTCTTTCACTTTTTAAAATTGCTGCTAGCCAAGCTTCCTTTCTTCATTGAATGTGCTAGTTGCTTCTTTAAGTAGAAGCTATTTTAAAAAGTAAAATCATTTCAGATTAGTGCAAGTCAAAAATGGTGTCTAAGGTCATAGGCATAATAGTTGGTAGTTAATTTAAGCATGTACCTACATGCAAATTTGTATAGTTCTGACTATACTAGCAAAAAGGCTCTAGTCTCAGTGCATTTATACCAGTATAAAGGTGCTTATACCAGAGTAGCTTATTCCAGTAAGGGAAGGGGAATATGCTGTAAAGATATAAGGTACCTTTATATGAATATAATTACAGCCATGCTAATGGTGGTTTCCGTACAAAAATTGGGTGAAAATCAGGCCCGTGTGTCAAAACAGATAGCTCCCTCCTGGCACAATAAATTGCACCTACACTCTCAGAGTCTTTTTAAAGAATAAGCATTGTCCTATCTAGAACAGAAAATCTAGACGTGATCACAACTTGGTACCAAGGGGCTGTCGGTGGGACTCTTTCCATAGATTTGACATAGGTTGGGGCAGGCTCTTAGGAATGGTTCTGTGCGCATTTTTCTAGAACACAAAGCCAAATGGAAATGCAAATTCACAGCAAGCAGAGAACAGGTGTGCCGCCTGCGTGTGCTTTACAAGTGTGATGGTCATCAGACTCTCACACTTCTCCCAAAGCTGCCGGAGTGCTGTAAATCTTTTCAGATAGGTTTTCCCACTTTTGTTTTGTTTTCATTTTACAGGATTTTTCTGGAACATACAGTCCAGCAGCAACAATTCCCACCACGGAGAAATCATAGACATCCTCCATTGAATTACTAAGTTAATAACTAGCTAATTATTCATTTAAAAAGTAGGGGTGGGGTAATTGTTTTGCAAAAATGGCCTCAAATCAAGTTATAAATGGACTCCTGCTTCCAGCCTCTCCCAATAGACACAAATAGACTTTAATCTTCAAGATGTTAATTCAGAGTTTGTGCAGCTCTGAATTATGGCAAAGAATATAGCTAAGCTGGCAAGGAGTAGAACTGAGCAGTTAATTCACGTGCAATTTATTCAATGAATTCATCCTTTTATTCCATTTGGGCCAGATCCAGTGACCATCAAAGTCAAGAGCAATATTTTCATTGACTTCCGTGGGTGCTAGATTACATCCTTTTGGATCTGCGTCAATATGTTTGCTATTGCAAAATATTTTGTTGTGTTTCTGTGAACAATTTTCAGCATATGGATTGCAGGCTAATTGTGTCCTCTGAGTATTAATTTGTGCATTTGACATTTGCAATCCAGTACTTCAGATGTATGCCACATGACACAAGTCATACAGGGCCTGATTCCACTCTGCTATTGTAAACCAATCATTGCTCCAGTGAAGTCAAAGGAGTTACCTCAGGGTAGGTGCAAAGAGAACCAGTCCGCAATGTGCTTTCTGAGAGTTGTGTGAGTGCCTCTGGTGTGAACCTTTGCCAAGATGAGTATTCATGAAAACTGAGCTGCCCGCAAATCAAGAGAGTCACTCGCAGGATGGGGGTGAGGAAAACAAGCATGGTGTGTCAAAGTAGATGCAAGTCAACTCTGCTTTCTCCCATCCATTGTAATGAACCATTGTGATTTTCTTCTTCCATAGCTATAAGCTTATTCAGTCCTTTAGCACCTGTTCTGAAGCGTAAATATCCGAGATACTGACAGATAATACTGAGAGAGAAAGAGAGAGAGGGATATTAAGTAAGAAACACTTTATCGAAGAGAGAGATTGTAAATGGAAATACATAGCAAAACATTTAAATACTTTCATGTTGGTTTTCATTTTTACAAATCTGATTTTTATGAAGGGTTTCATGTTTTACTTCAAGACATTGTAAAATTGAGGTTCAACTCTGCTAATGTATGTCTCTAAATATGCTAAATAATATGAGGTTATAGACCACAGTAGCATTTGAAGCCTGGGCTAGAAGAGCTCTAAAATTATTCCTGAGCAGCTGCCTGTGGATAATATTCCTTTTGCTTTCTTGGTTGTGGGGTCTTTCTCCTTGTCCTGTGGGCTCTCAATGTTTTTCTGTGGAGAACACTCAATTTAATGGGTTTCTGCTTCTGTCCACGTTAGTCCTTCAGCTAGTCTCTATGGCTATGTCTACACTGCAAGGTTTTTGCACAAGAAGTCTTTTGCGGAAGAGTTCTTGCGCAAAAACACATCCACATCTCAAAGCGCATCGCAAAAGTGATGTGCTTTTGCGCAAGAGAGAGTCCACACTGCATTGACACTTTTGCACAACAGAGCACCTGTGCTTTTTTCCACAGGGGTTTCTAGCACAAGAAACCCCTCTGGAGCGTCCACACTTGCCTTTTTGCACAATAGCTGTAGCGCAAAAGGGAGTTATGCCTTGTAGAAGGAGGTTTACCTACACCGGCAAAAGCCCTCTGTTCTGCCATTTTACTGCTGATTTACTTGCACAAAAGCGCAGTTGAGGTGTAGACGCTCCACAGGTTTTTGCACAAAACCGGCCATTTTTGTGCAAAAACCTTGCAGTGTAGACATAGCCTAGGTGTAAACTGCACTTCTGATCGTAAGGGCCCAAATTAGTGAAACCATCAGGTTTTGTTTGCATGAGGAGGTGAGCACATTGGGAGATCCCAAACTGCTCTGCTTAGTGGCGATCAGGTGCAGGCTAGATATAAATAGGCTCATACCTGGGAAGAAGTAGAGATGTGAGGGTAGAAGGTACTGGGTCAGTAGTCCTGGCACACTATACCATGCTGCCAGGACCGCCGACAGGGGAATGCAAAGGTGGCAGTTGCCCCTGTTACTCAAGCAAGTAGTTGCACTGACATCCCTGGGATTACTTAAATGAGCAATGGGAATGAGATTTAGCCAACGTTGAGTTTCAAGTTAAATGCTTCATTTTAGAGGCCAAGGTTCAGCAAATCACTTAGGCACGGGCTTAAATGCTTTCCTGGATTGGGACTGTAATGGACAGCAGTGGGCTATGAATGGAATAAAAATTATGGCTTCAAATCCTTAATCTCTGTTCCAGTAATGGTTGATTTTATGCTGTGGTTGTAATCTGATCTACGATGGGTAGAAGACTCTATCGCAGCCTGACGCCAAAAGTCAGAGGGAGTCAAAGACTCTGAAACCTCTTTCATGGCTAAAACCAAACTAGGATTACACCATTATTAAAAGAAAACAAGTGGCTGTGTGTTAATTCATTGCCAGGGAGGCAGCTGCGCGCACTGCGGCTGAAAGAGGGTGAAATTGCTACCCTTCCGAGGTTTGAGTGTGTGGATGTCATGTTGGGTATGAGTTTCTCAATTCATTTTCCTGCAAGCCAGGTAGGGTGTACGCTGTCTGTTTTCTGAGCATATAATTATTCATTCAGGCAGTAATTAAAAAAGGCTGTTGCAATTTTGAATCCTAGTAAATCAGCAATTTATTTCCTTGGCTTACCTGGAAAGAATTGATGCCCCCTATTAAACTCCACTGAGCAGGCTCTTCATTTCTTCTCGCGCTTGTGAGTAATGGCAGTTTTCCAATTTAAGTAAACAGAACAAAAATTATGATTTTACGTTACCATGGACAAACAAATGCTTTATTAAGTGGGGACTGAAATCTCGATGGCTGGGAGAAAGTAACAGGGTCTGTGCTACAAAATTGTGACTTTAAAATGGTTGTATTCTTGTTTTTCCTTGGCAATTGGTTTCCCCTTTAAATATTGCAACAGTCTAAGAATCTCATATGCATTAATTGGAGAGGTTAGCTTTGTACCTGCACACTTCATTAACAGCTGTTACTAATTAGTGGAGCTTAGTCACTGAGGAACCTGCTGGGGTTTGAGCAGAGTAGCTCTCTATTTTTTTCATGGCATTTAAGCACACAGCACACTTGCGAGTCAGAACTTCACGGGGGAGCATTGGGGTTGAGAGGAATTAGCATATCCATGGTGTCTGTAAAGCAAAAGCCCTGCGATAGAAGGCTGCAAAGGCTCACTGGTCCAGTAGTTGCTCCTGGAGGGTTAATTCAGAGCAGCCTTCTGGAACGGAGCTGATGATGCATTGGAGAAGGGACTGGGGGCAGGCTGGCTTTGCTGCAGGCGCTAGTCACAAACAGTCTGCCCATTCTTGGGGCTAGACCGTGCAATTCCCAAACAGCCCTGTGTAGGGAGTGATGTGCAGCCACATCCCTTCTGAGGGTGCAGCGGGAGGGATGGTTCCTCACAGGCACAGGCTTTCCCTGGGCTGCGCAGCATCACCCTTTCTGTCAGGATAGGGCAGATCATTCCTTTTGGACAGACCCCGTGGTCCGTCTTCCTGCGCTCGCTATTGTGATCGGCCCTTAGGCTAGCTTCACAAAGGCAGGAAGCATTCCCTGCATGCATCTGTGCTGTGCTCCTGTGCCAAGTCTGATCAGAACCTGGCTTGCCCGGTGAAAGGACTGTGACTAGCTCCTCCGGGAGGGGCAGGGAGGAGATATGAAGGAGGAAGGCTTCTTGTGCTCTGTCCTCCCTCTTGAGCACCTCCCTGGAGCGAGGCACTGGACCACAGGTTAAATGCAGCCCTGGGAGAGGGCTGAGACTGTGGTGCAAGCAGAGGCAAATAGCAGTCAATTAGGGCACAGTTGGGGTAGTATTAACAGGGGCTCCTGGCTGCTGGTAGGATGGAGAGGGTACCTGAGACAGAGCAGTGCTGGAGATGGGCAGGCAGGACTGGGGAGCTCTGGTCAGGCAAACTCCCAGGCTGAGACTTTGCTCACAAGGACTGAGAGCACTAGGGCTGCAGGGAGACAGCCAGGGCAGCAGAAGGTAGTAGGTCCACCCCCTTTCCAATGAGGAGAGGCCATTTCAGACTGCAGTTTGCCCCTGGGGCAGTGGGTCACTGAGGCTAGGTGGGGGGTATAGGGGACTGGGGTTCCCTGAGAGGGGAGTACTGTGAGGAAAGGGCACCGTGGGCTGGGAGGGACACAGGACCTGAACCAGCGCAGAAGAAGATAGGAATCTGAGGGCAAGACACCAGCCAGCAGAAGGCGTGCTGAGGCTGAAGAGCTAGTTCCTGAGGAGACCAGCAGGAGGCGCTGCAGCAGTGAGCCCAGAACCTGTGATACTGCCTAGGACAAGTCACAGGTTCTTAGCCTTCAAGTATAATGTTAAGAATGTTGTCTTAAGCTATTTTTATAATGACATTTTAGTTCAGTGCAGTTGGTAATAAGACACTGGAGAGTTAATCAGAAGATGCTGTTCCTCATGGCATGGTGAGAGCTGTCTGAATGTACAGGCGTTGGATCCTAGAGAAATGCTGATTGTGGGCCAGGGTGCACTTCTGAAGGATGCTGAACATGTCACCACTTTAGTTTCGTTTTGATGAAGAACAATTTTCTTGGAGGTTCCCGCAGACTATAGGTTATACTGACACAAAGTAACCAAACATTACAGCTTTGCATTCCCATTTTATGAGCGTGATAGAGGGAAATTGATATTCATTCCCCATATCCAGTCTTATTAATTGCACATGACTGTGGGGACAATCAAAACAAGCAGAGATGATCAAGTAACTGAATTTACCTAGTGATCCCAAAAAGTGCTGAAGAGAACAACTGTGGAATTGGCTTACTGTTGGTATGTTGCTTCTATTAACAAGGGAAGGCTCCAAAGATATTTTTTTTTCATCTGAGCTTGTAGTAAATCTTGTTGTGGAATCTATGTCTGCTGACAAAATGGACTGTAGGCTGGTGAATTTATTCATTTGTTTCCCCATTTGAATGAAGATGCTTTCTGTTTACTGTAAGCCAGTAACAAGAAGAGAAGCAACATCACGTGGCATACATGAAGAACATTCACTCTGCTGTATTTCAGTGTTGTTGTTGAACACTATAGGGAGCATATGATAGTTTAGGAGTCTCTAATATTTCCCATTTGATACAATCTGGTTATTCCAAAGACCAAAAACACTTATTTTCTAGAAGTATTTTTCTGAGCCCCAGAAAACTTGGCCACACCCACGAAAAGTGGACATCCAGTTAACTAAAATCATTCTGGATGACAGATGTTTCTGGACCAGAGAGTTCTGGACTAGAGAGGTTCAATCTGTTATTAGCCATAAACAAAACTCTCCTGCAGAACAACAGCCTGTACTGAAGAGATGGAGAATTAACATGGCTCCTGCACCACCGAGAAACACGGAATGAATCTCCAAGAGACCTTCCTAATGTTGAGAACAAAGACAATTCTTTGGGAATAGGAGAAGAGAGAATCCACCTTTATGTTGCACATAAAACAAGGGAAAGTAGTACCTTGTGCTTCCATGAAAGGTTCTGACCTAGAGAGTCAGTCATGCTGGACAAAGAATAATTGGTGAGAAACCATCTTAAATGAAGACCGTAACTTGCTAGATTCAGTTTTAGGCTTTTATGTCTGACACTTTTATTTCTTTTATTTGGCATCGTGTAACCTCTGTTCTTTATTGGAATCTAAGCCAACCCAGTGCTGTGTTTTGAATTGAAGTAGCTGTGAACTCCAATTAATGGGGCAAGCTGCTGGGTGTTGTCTTCTTCAGAGGAACAAATAAACCATATTCTGTTTCTGAGTGGTCTTTCAGAGAGCTGGACACAGCTAGGAAGACAGTTCGGGGCAAAAATGGGACTTGGAGCTGTGCTGAGCTCATTGGCTTACTACTAGCTAAGGCTGGCGGAGAACAAAGTGTGGTTGTGTTGTAACAATCAGAGAAAAAACATCTCCTTTGACATTCATAGACCCTCTGCTAGGATAGAAGAAGCATGTGCTAGCCTGGAAAACACTGCCATGTGTTAGGGGGGTGTTAGGTTCTTCACCTACTGCAAAGGACTTACAAATGTCAGCTATTTCCATATGGGAAAGACTCATATGTCCCTTCTCTAAAAGATCTTTATTTCTACTTTTTTAAAATTCTGTAAATGGAACATACTTTCAGCTTCCCCCAAGGTGTTTGCTTTTATATGAATAATGCTTCAGAGAAAATTTGTCTGATTGATTTAGAATTTGACTCCTGCCTCCTAACACGATCTTTAGAACATTTAAAATCAGTATTAGCCCACCATCAATCATTTGTATGGAACGTTGCCATGTGATAGTTGCAAACACAGCAGCTACTTTGTGGCTCCTTCATTGACATTTCAAGCATATGAATATAACAGAATCCAGATAATAATGTTCCAACAGTAAATGCGTCCCTTGTAGCATTTTTCCCCAATTTTCTAACAGCAACAGCATTGTAAATAAAAAAAAATATCTTTCACGTCAGCTTGTTGCTGACCTATTTGCCATGAAGGCAAACTTCTTTTCCAGAGTTTAAAAAGTGAACAGAGTGCTCGTGAAATGTGTATGATCGACTGCCTTGGAAACCAAACTCCTGTAACCACAGAGGAGATGCATCAGCAATGAAAACTTCCCCATTACCACCTTTGCCTCAACCTGACCTGGCGTCTCCGCCAGAATAGAAAGAGAGGCTCATTTTCCATTCTGGTTAAATTCTTTAGTTTCTCTGCTGAAATTGCCAGGAAGGATGGCCTCTAGCGGCAGTTCTGATAGGTCAAACATTCTTATTGCTATGGTTACCCATAAAACCTTTATAGTGTTGCCTGTGTAGGTAAATAATGATACTGTATTATTTGTGATACTCAGATGGATGCTG
This sequence comes from Rafetus swinhoei, assembly GCA_019425775.1. Taxonomy (NCBI): domain Eukaryota; kingdom Metazoa; phylum Chordata; order Testudines; family Trionychidae; genus Rafetus; species Rafetus swinhoei. The sequence goes on along the minus strand of CM033447.1, from coordinate 65,303,140 downwards.
TGGATACAGTTCAAGTTGAGTACATTTTGAGTTATTAGATACTGTAGTTAACATTGGGAATAACTCTGGGCATCTTTAAAACAGATGAACATTTAAAGTTCACTATGCCAAACTGTCAGGAATGCTTAGAAATACTGTGAATAATGGCGTACTATGGTGAAGGCTGGGCTGACACTTTGGACTTCTTCAAATGTAACTCTGTCAGTGAGGGGAGTGATTTAAGAGTGACATAACTCAACTGGCAGAAGTTCCTAATATAGACACGGTTGTATGGGCAGAACTGCACTTTTTACTGGCTCAGTTTTGTTCAAGAGTTGTGGAATAAACTATACAGGTAAAAAATATAGATTTGCTGGTACAGTCATGACCACATTAGGTGCACTTCACTTTAACACGTGTATTTCTATATAAGTAAAGAATTCATACTGTAGGCATAGCCTAAGTTTCATAGGCAAAGCTTTTTCATTTTTAAATGCTACCACAGTGGTGCTCTAAGTCATTTGGTAAAGGCCACCCAGCAATTCTCTGTAATTTAAAACCAGGTCTATACTATACCTGGAAGGTCAGCTTAAGATGTGCAACTCCAGCTATGTAAATAACATAGCAAGAGTCAACCTACCTTAATCTGAGCTTGGCGCCATCTCCACAGTGGGAGGTTGATGGGAGAAATTTTCCCATTGACTTCCTTTACTCCAGGCACTGCTGGGAGTGTCCTCATCATTTGATTGAGCAGGTCTTTACTAGACTGCTCAATCAAATGCTAGAAGATCAACCACCGCAGCAGCTATCTTCCCACAAGTGTAGACGTGGCCTAAGATAATCATATACTAATCATATACTTAGGCTGCAGTCCCGATTACATTTGAAATGGAGTTGTTGGCATTGACTTGAAAGTGGCCAGAATTTCATATCTGAATGGGAGTTGAGCCAGTGATCTTGAAATAAAACTTCAAATTCCTTGAGCCATTCAGATCACATACGCATACAGAACTGGTGAAGAATATCAGCTGGAAGATGGTGGAACTGATTTAGCTTGTGCATAATATTTTTTAAATGGGTACCTTTCTACAAAAGTGTGTGTGTGTATGTGGCGGGGTTGTTCTTTGAGGACAAAATAAGGCCCTTGATTTGAAATCAGTGTTCAGTCAAGGGATCTTGTGAAGTTTTGAGGTTTTGCAAATATCCTCGACGTTTTGTGTGTATGTATGTTTGGAAGGTTCTTAGCCTATTTGAATTCCCAACTTTTTAAGACTGCAGCAGAAAAACTTCTGGGCTATTATTGAAAGGACCATATGGATTAAAAACAGGAGGAGGCTCAGATTGCTTGCTTAGCTAGCTGCAATATTTCTCAGTGTGGGGGCGTGAATAGAGGTCAGAACCATCCAACTCTTTGATATTGCTGAATCAGAGGAATCTCAGGATAGAAAATGGTGAGAACTACTGATGGCTTCCCCCCCTCCCTCCAAAAAACCCAGTGTAGGCCAGGGCAGGCACAATACAGCCTGTGGGCTGGATTTGGCCCACCAAACATTCAGAGCTAGCCTGCCATTAACCTACAGCCCAGTGGATCCCTCGGGCAGGCTCCCTGGTTACAATACCCTCACAGACCCTACACCCTCTTCTGCACTCCAACCTCCTGCCCCTAGTCACAACATCCTCTGAAACCCCAATCCTCTGCCCCGAGCTCACTTCTGCACCCAACCTCCATCCCAGACCCCACACCTCCTCCACTGATATCCTCAAAGACCCTTACCAAATTCTTGGAGCACCCTCCACATCAAAAAATTGCCTACCCCATTGTAGGCTGTCATCAGAATCAAAGGAATCCTACCTCCATTAAAAATACTGGGCCAAATATTGCATTCCTTAATGAAATTACTCTCTGTGGAATTGATACAACCTTTCTTGATTAAGGACTGTGGAATGCTTAAGGAAAGATCTTCAGATTAAAGGCTGGAGAATAAGGCCTTTTGGATTTGATTATCAAAGCGGCTTCATTTTTTACTAGCTATGTGCTCTCTCCCCCTCCACACCTCTAGATGAATGGCATCTCACTCATGCTCTAATTCAGTGTGAATTTGGGAATGCACAATATCGGAGTGCATGTGAGGTTAGCCAGAATGAGTTCCCCCACCTTGCGTGAAGATCAATGCCCTCTCCTCTGCATGGTGAAGTTAGTGGAACTGCAAATCTTTACGCCAGCTTAGAGTCTGGCCCTGTAACTATGATCAGTGCTGATTCACAATTTTTCACCTACGCAAATGGTTAGAGGAACTCTCTGTTACGGCTGCGACTGTTTTTTATTTTTTGTAATTGTTTTCTGTGGGCATTCAGCTGGACGCTAGACACCTCTTATTGGAAAAATCTTAATAAAATAACAACTTCTGGCTCCCAGGCTGCCAGTGCCACAGATCAAAGGCTGCTCTAATGAGGAGTCTTCACACGAGGCAAAAAGCCCTTTCTGAAGAAATCATTACAATGTGCTTAGATATATCTGAAAAATATAGAACAAGAAAAAGACGTGGAATAGGAATAATATGGTGTTTGGAAAGTTCAGAGGAATGAAGTGATAATGAGATGAAGGTTGTGGGAGCTGATTAATATTAAATAGCAACATGGATTGAGGGGTAAGGCCGGAAGGGAGTAAGTACCATCTAGTCTGACCGCTGTATGACACACAGCAGAGAATTTCACCCGAGGAGTCCTGCATCAAGGCCAACGCCTTGTTTCCGAAAGTCCTCAGAGCTTGTTTTAAATACTCCAAATGATGGAGAATTTACTTCATCCCTTGGCACTCTGTTCATGGTCAACTGGTTTTCCTGTTAAAAGTGTGTCCTTTCCAGTTTGAGCTCTGCCGACGTTCACTTCCAGCCAATGGATCTTGGTATGTGTTTGGGCTTGTCTACACTTAAGATGCTATGGTGGCACAGCTGTGTGATGACAGCTGAATTGCTATAGTGCTTCAGTGTAGACTCTTATCTACACTAATGGGAGGTGTTCTCCATCGGTGTAGGTAACTCAGGAGAGGCAGCAGTTAGCTCGGTGGAAGAATTCTCTTTTAGATCTAGCACTGTCTACATCAGGGTGGGCAATAAATTTTGATAAGGGGCCACTGTAAGATAAGGGGCCACTCTTCCATGATATTAAGGGAGGAGGTGCGGGGTCTGGGCTGGAGGCTGGGTGTAGAGGGGAGCTTGGGGTAAGGGATTGGGGTACAGGAGAGAGAATGGAGTCTGGGAGGGAGTTTGGGTGAAGGAGGCAGTTGTGACCTGGGGCAGGGAACCGGGATGCAGGTTTTGGGATGTGACCTAGGGCAGGAAGGGATTGTGATCTCAGGCAGGATATTGGGGTGCCAGATCTGGGAGGGAGTATGGGTACATATGGAGTAGCAGGACAGGAATGAGGGGCAAAGGGTTGGGGAAGGGAGGGGCTGGCATGCCAGAGGTAGGTTCTGGCTAGTAGACTTATCAGTTAGCAGCCAAACCAGCCTGCTTGCAGAGCTTAAAATGTTTCTGCCTGCTACCATGCGCCTGAGTGAGTAAGCAGGAGGGTGGCTGCTTGTTATTTAAACAGGCAGCTCCCACTGGCCAGTTTCTGTTCAGAAACTGGCCAATAGGATTGTGCTGGGGGCAGGAGTAGCGTCTGAATCTTCCCCCCCTCCCCTCCAAACTCAAAGAGAAAGGGCCCCGCAGCTGCATTTCTGAGCGGCGTGCGGGGTAAGCAGGGGAGCCTGCTTGAGGCTCCCCACTGCCTCTATGGGCTGGATCCGGTAGCTTGGCGGGCCATATTTTGCCCAGGCCTGGTCTACATGGAGACTTAGATAGGCTAACTCTATCGTTTTTCACACTCCAGACCAACATAGTTAAACTGACCTTCTTTTCCAGTGTAGAGCAGGCCTCTGTTTACTAGATTAATCCTGTGCCCCCATCAGTATCAGAAAACGGCCAACACTGTGCAACAATGTAGTACAGGAAGTGAGAGAGAATATAGCCAACTAAAACCTCACAAGGATATTTTCTAGTAAAATTTTGAGCAATTCTGTTGATTTTTGGGGGGGGGAGGAGGTTTTGAGGTTTCTTCTTGGAATATTACTTTTAAGTAGTTACATTTGCTATGTAGGATGCCATATGACATCATAGAAAAGCAGGAATCATTATTCCATTAGGAGCAAGGCAATCAACTCAAACCTCTCTTTGATCAGGAGGTAGAATTTTTAGCTGATGTACTTGAGAGTCCCCTCCCATACAGCAGTGCTGTACCCCACTCTGAGGGTCCCCCCTTCAGCTGATGCAAATCAAAGTACTGTGGAAGCCAATGAAGGTTTGCTAAATTGCACATGTGGGGGATCTGGCCCAGAGTGTATTTTTAACAATGAAGGAAGAGAGGCTCTTAGTCACAGGATTATCTGTTGCCCTGGGCCTTCTGCAGTCATTTAGTGGGTATAGAACGCTACAAAATCACGCTTGTAGCATTTTACACTCACTTTGCACTGCTTTCCACACACTTTATACTCAATTTTGCATTGATGTCAATGACTGCACAAGACTCAGCAAAATGAGGAATCAGAGACTGGGTTTACAATGTCTACGTTCACTGTCAGTTAAATAACGGTGTCTCCAAAATGCAGTTATGGGAGTGTTATCATTGACTGAAGTGGGATAAAGGTCTAACCCTGTGACTTTAATGTTTATGGTATTTATCCATGAGCACCGAGAGGAGACTGGACACTTAGGCCTGGACTGCAGCCTGATTGTCAAAAAGTCTTTTGACTTCAGTGGTATTACTCCTCATTTACGCCAGTATAATGGGAAGAAAATCCAGCCCTACATTTTCTGTGGGCTTATTACCATTACTTTCCATATTAGGCATTTACCCCAGAACTTCCCACTGTGGCTAGCATCTGTCAGTGACAATTCAGTGAGAGTAAGGATGGGGATACAGTTATGGACAAGAAACTTGGAGTCTTGCCACAATGCACTTTATGCCAGGGGTTAAATTTTCAAAGAGTTTAAGTCCCATTTTCAAAAGGGATTTGGGCACTTAGGACCACATTCTCGAAAACCTTAAGGAGCCTGGGAATTAGGTGCCTAAATATTCTTGCAGAGTTGAGTCTTATGGCTTACATCCCATTGACTTCAGTCAGACTAAGGGCTGGTCTCCACTACTCAGGTCAACCTCATGCAGCTTATGTTGACCTAATTATGTCAGGCCAGGTCTATACAGGACCTGGAAGGTCAGCTTAAGGTACGCAACTCCAGCTATGTAAATAATGTAGCTGGAGTCGACATATGTTAAGCTGAGCTTGGCCCTGTCTTCACAGTGGAAGGCTTACAGGAGCAAAGACTCCCATCGACTTCTCTTATTTGTGTGACTGTGAGGAGTACCGGTGCTGATTGGGGATGCCCTCAGCAATTGATTTAGTGGGTCTTTACTAGAACTGCTAAATCAAACTCCAGAAGATCAATCTCCAGTGCTAAATATAGGCGTGGCCTCAGTATCTACATTACTGCTTCCCTCCCACACTACTACCTCAACATAATAACTCCTCTCCATGAGTGGTATGAGATGTATGTTGGTGTTGTCAGGGTTATGCAGAAGCCCTGAAATTGATGAGAAAGCTGGCAGCTAGAGCCCTGCTCCTCTGGAGAGCGGGGTAGCCTGACCGTGCTCCTGAGTGGGAGTTGGGGCAAGAAGCTCACGGAGGGGCAGAAATGACAGGACTGCCAGGTTCCAGGCAGGAAATGGGCAGAGCTCAAAGCCACTGGACCCGTGGGGTTGAGAAGCCTCAGGAGGTTTCCCCCCAGCTCCTGGCAGGGGATGGGGGAGGGGATGAGAAGCCCCGGGCAGGTCACTTCCCCCAGCTGTTGGCAGGGAATAGGGAGCAGGAGGCAGCCTGCCTGGATCCCAGGCTCTTGGCAGCGAGCTGCCAGCAGAGTTGAGAGATCAGGCTTTCAGGTCCCCACACTGCCCCTCTTACGTCGGTGGAAGTATGTGCACCAGCAACTCAAGGAGGTTAGTGTGGACATGCACCCACCTCAGTTAGTCCTATGGTGGCTATATTAGGTCAATTTAGGTTTGCAGTGCCTAAGTCACTTTTAAAAAGGGGGGTTAGGCTCCTAAATCACTCAGGTATTTTTTTAAATCTATATCCCTGTTCTGAGCAGTGGCAGAGAAATTGGGGAAAATAAGGGAAAAGGCTCGTGGAAACATAGCCTTATTGTGCCCTGGACAAAGGGTCAGGTGAAAAAAAAAAAGATGATTGGATTACCCCTAAATCAAGCAACACCATTAAGAAAATACAAATCACAGCTCCTCTGAACTCTTGTGGGGGAAGGAAGAAATCAATGCAATCAAATGCACAAACAAAAATGTTTATTGTCACGCATCTACACACGTTTGCCCGTTCCACACAGTTGTTTTATTATTCTATAACACCCGTGTCACCCCGCGATACTCGCCCCGCCCTCTATGCCTACGCCATGAGGTACCAAGGCACAAAAAGTTTTGCCTCCAACTGTAGTTCCTAGGTCTCCTGCCGGGCAGGTGGAGGTTTACCCCTAAACTCACCTGCTCGCAGGCTTCATGACCCTGCTCTGGGCTAGCGTTCAACCCTGCCACCGGGGACCCTCTCGGCCCCGCTCAGGTGGAAACCCCTGCATCACCACCCCCTTCTGGCCCATTACCTCCTACCTCCGCCTTTGACCCCTTGCCTGTGTCCTCCTCCAAGCTTTTATCCCCCTTCCCTCCCCTTTGCCCGGTGGGTGACATCAGACGCCCTGGTCGTCCCGCCGGCTCTCCGGCTCCACCCCCTCCCGTCGCGCCGGTGACGTCACACGCCACGACCGCCGGGGCGTGGTGCCCAGACGCTTCCCCAGCCTCCGTCTGCCGGGTCCCTGCGCTGCGTGGGTCGGCCCTCTCCCCATGAGTGCTTGCCAGCGCCTGCATCGCCGCCGCCAGAGTGGTGCAAGCACGCGCCCCGCCGACGTCCCGACCCCCCTGTTGGGTGTAGTGGCGGGGTTGCCTCACCCTGTCACATTTATCATCACAGCAAACTTTATGAAGTGTTTCTTCCTCCTTTTCTTTTCTAACAAAGTGCCTTTTTTGCTCCCTGTGCAGCGTGTACCTCTTAATGTCTAGGACTCTAATCCTGTTGCAGAATTTCTGATCTTGTTGAAGAAGTTTCTTTGTCTAACAATGATTGCTTTAAGAAGTACAAAACATCCCATACTTTCCCATTTTCTCTGGCTGGTTGGTATCTCTTCCCTCACAAAAACAAGGTCCCGGGTTTAGCTGAACTGGATAATTAATCTGGAGATAAGAGTCAGGTAATTCTCATTGCAGGTCACTTTTTCTATTAGGTATTGAAAGCAGACTATTGAGTGCCTGGTTTTATCTAGAAAGTGAAAAATTAGTGGTAAGCAGCCATTGTGCAGTTCTTTACCTCAGTTTTATTGTCCTGGTTATATATTAACCCACACCTATGACAAGAAAACGAGCAGCTATTGAAATCCTAAAATCTTTCTCTCTCGGTCATTTTACAACATTTACAGTCCGTCTGCCTGTCATTTAGTGAAGTTATTTCACACATTAATATATCAATTAATAGATATTGGTGCAAATACAATCTGTGGCCCTGATCCTACAAAGACTCGTGCACGTGCGTAAGCTTATGGGCATGAAATAGCCTTCAATGGGGCTGTTTATCTGTGAAGTGAATCATGTTCATGAAACTTTGCAGGGCTAAGCCTATCACTACCTGCATGTGAATAGCAAAAGAGTTAGTCGTGATTGGTGCGGTTGCCTTGAAAATGAAAGTCAGGCATAACAAATATGTCTGGGTGCACCTGTTTGGGATACAGAACCATTGCCCCATTGACAGAGCATTTAAAAATGAACAACGCAGTTGCCACAGTTATATAAAACTCTATGTCCATTCGGATCTCAGATTACTGGCAGGCCCAAACTGAGACCGGCTGTAAGCATCTGCAGGGGGAACTGTACCAAGACACACCAGGGATGAATTTAATCCTCACCAGCTCTCTATTTGTCTTACTATCTTACCTATCTACAGTGTAGGAACAGAAAGACTGCCCAGCAAGGCTGTTACTCAAGCCCTTGAAGGGGGAGGGACAGGGGGAAATGAACACCTGGATCCCAATAGTTCTGCTTGCAGGGAGGTTGTTTAATTTGCAATCTCCCACAAGTGCTTAAAAACTCCCAGGAGATGGTTTCCCTTTATTCTTGCTCTCGTGCTTTCATTTCTAAAGGGTTACTGCAATACGCTAAGAATGAACTACCACCTGCTCCTACCAGATGGTAAGTTAGAGGGGCTTTATCAGATGCGGAAGCTGCCTCAGTGCATTGCATATAAAGGAACAGGGCATGATCTTTTCTACACCCCGTCTTCTCCCTTCCACACTAATGTCACACAGAGATTTAGCCGCTTGTTAAGTGGATACAAAACTCACCAAATAATCTGGCATTCATTCCCCGAGTCAAGTCAAGAACAGAACATCAGGGTAGAAGACTCCTTTGGTGACCAATCTCTCAGTTTTATGCATATAAATCTTCATGGATATTAGGTCTGTCTTTCTACTAGGACACATATGTTGTATGTTGCATGGAGTTTCTCTTCCTTTCTCTTCACTGGTATTTGGAATAGCTTTTGGCATTTTAGATGATTAGCAATGAGCATCCTTTGCTGCAATGCTAGTATTTCCAGCATCGTGTTTGAAGCAATGCTTTCTTTGTAACATTCCCGTTCCTTTCCCCAACTGTCATGTTGTAACACCAATCTGTTATTGTGAGGCCGTCCATGCCCTATATGGATCTTGGGTACAACTGCAGCAACTGTGTGTGGCTCGCTGGTGAACACTGTGCTCAGCAGCCCGCCCCTCCCCCCCGCATTTGTGTTAGGAAAGTCAATAATGGGCAGAGCTGGGCAAGTTGTGAGCAATTAGTAGATTCCACATTGCATTTCAGGGTGTACCATTTTCATTTCGCTTTTCTGAATTCATTTGTGCATGTGATTTTTATAGTTATTCATATGAATGCTTGGGCAGGAGACTGTTTTTGTGCAAATATGCTTGTTTACTCGAGGAGGCATATTTGCACCAGAAGTGCTCAACTGGAAATCCTGTAGAAATATTTCTGGGGGAGGGGAGAAAATAAACAGATGATCTAGGAGAGAAAGCGTCTCATGGTACAACATAAAAATTACCCCCCTCCAATCAGAAAATGGCAACATTTACATCACCATTCAGAAGAGCGTATTTTGAATGGGGGAGCCCCCTAAGGGTCTGATCCACGCCTGTTGAAATCATTGGGAATGGTCGCTTGTCTTCCCTAGGCTCTGGAGCAGGTTCAAGTGAGTAGTCTGAGAACAACCCAATCCAAAATACAGAGAATGTTTTTGAATAACCAGTCCCTAAATACCATGACGTAATATGGAGAGCTCACAAAAAAGACAAAGGGCGAGGCTTATCGAATGGGATATTTGCTCCAGATTGTTCAAATTACCCCAAATAACAGACAATCTTCTTTTGCAGGGGTGATGTACATCACTATACATCTTAAAATAGACACCACAAGGCAGATCCTCAGTTGGTGTAAATGATCATAGTACCATTGGCTGACAGTTTACATGAGCTGAGACCCTATTCCTATATATTTATATGGATGTTCCATGCCATGGAAGAGGAAGGAATCATGTATTAGACATTTGCACCCCCATGACTTGTTTCTTTAATGGCATAGGTGCGGGAAGTAGGAGTGTAGGAGGGAGGTGGGGGGCTGAAGCACCCCTGGGTTTTGCACTCAACTTCCTCATGCCTGGGGGCCAGCCTGGGGACCTGGCCTCTGGCCATCCCTGTTGGGGACCTACTTGCCCCACACACTTTGCTGGCCCCCAGGGTCCTGCCACAGTGGGCTTTGCTGGGCCCCCAGGGTCCCACTGGCCCCCCAGCCCTTGGGGTCTCATCACCCATCACCCCTCGGGATCCAGCTGCCTGCTAGCCCTGCCACAGCCCACCGTCCCCACCATCCCAGGGTTCCCACTGCCAGCCCAGGGCTCTCTCAGATTGGACGGACCAGACGGTCACCTCTCTCAGATTGGACGGACCGGACACCATTTGCAGCAATGGAGTCCAGTCCGGGAGAGTTGACAACATGATCTCAACTGGTCCAAAGGGGGAGGCAGCTCAGCAACCCCAACCCAAAAGTAGTTCTAGCACCACTGTTTAAAGCTGGGTGCTTAGCCCATGTCAAATAGTCTGTGCTGTTTCGCGCTCAGGATATTTTCAGAAAATGAACAGCTCTAAGGCCAAGTCTACACTAGACCTGGAAGGTCAGGTTAAGATACGCAACACCAGCTACATAAAATTCGTAGCTGGAGTCGGCTTGCCTTAAGCTGAACTTGGCACCATCTTCATGACGGAGGCCAACGGGAGCAAATGCTCCCATCAGTTTCACTTACTTCTTGCAACTGTGAGGAGTACAGACCCTGGCTGGAACTGCCCTCAGCATGTGATTTAGTGGGTCTTTACCAGACCTACTAAATCAAATGCCAGAAGATTGATTTCTGGCATGGTGAGTGAAGACATGCCCTAACTTAAATAGAAGAAGGTGACTCCTAGCAAGATCTGTTGAAAGCATTAGGAAGTGTTCTTCATTAAAGGTAATATTTTCTTCTCCTGGGCAGTTCGCCTGATTGACTGCAGTCCCCTGGCTTTGAGCATCAGTCTTGAATTCTTCCCTGCCTGCAGTGTGGATTTTGCCATGCAGATTGCTTTGGTGAGAGGAGGACGTGGTTGGATGGGATGAGTTTCCAAGTGTGCATTTCTCAGGCACAGAAGAAATACTGAAACAGAAATATTTCAGTAAAGCACTCAAGAGCTCAAGTAGTGATCAGTTTTATTGATCTCCTGGGAGAATATAGCTCTCAGGGGAAATAGCTGCATTTCCAATGGTTCTGCTCAGAAAAAAAATTAACCTTTGGTTCCAGTTCAGATAAATCCCTGACAGTTCAGGGATGAAATCCTGGCCTCACTGGAGTCAAAGCTCCCACTGATTTCAATGGAACAAGGATTTTGCTACAGCTGCTTATCCAAACCTTTATCTGAACCTCTTGGGCTGACAAAATAGGCGGTGAACTTTTCAAAAGCAGAGTTTCTTCTGAGATTTCTGCTCTTCCTCTGCCACTCCTTGGTAGATCCCAGAAAGACACAAATGTGAAGGGGTAAAAAAAGCATCAACCTCTTTTTAGAAACTCCAGTGAAGTCTTGTTCCAGTTTTGTGTCTGTTTTATTTTGTCTATAGTAGATTATCCATCCCCAGTGCTATTTTAAAATACATAATGAGGTTAGTGTTTCTTCTGTACATTTAACATTCCATTGCTGTTTGATTTTTTTTTTATTTGCAAACTCATAAACCTACTGGATTAATAGTTCGTCCAATGGATAAAGAAAAGGGTTGGCGGTTTGTGTTGCTGCCATGCTGCTTTATCCATGTGCACCAAACTGATCTGGAGTGAGACCGCTTCTATGGGTCATTCAGAGTAATTCAGTTTTCCTGCCCATTCAGTCCTTCCGCTCCCTGTTGAGTCTGCCAGCCAAGTTCCCATTAGTGGTGGGTTTGGTGCTGTAAAGGGTTAAGCACAGATTTCTAAAACTATTTAGGCGCTGCTGGACTCAGGGGTCCCATACCTAACTTATGTCCCTTTGACTCCTAAGTGCCTTTTGAAAATGAGATTTAGGTCCCTGAGTCAGTGAGGTTTTGTGCCACAACACCCAACACTTGACTCCTTAAAGGTGTGTAGGCAGCTAATGCCCACTGAAATCAGTGAAAGTGAGGTGCCTACATTTCTGAGGATCTGAGCCTTATACACTAAGAACAGATCCAGATGCTGTTTTCTGTAGGGCTTCATCAACCTTTGCAGTCTGTGGTGCCAGGACGGGCAGGTAGCTGCCTTAGTACCCCTACTGGTCACCTGATCCCCCTGCAGGAACGAGACCCAGAGCCTGACATTCCATGGTCCGGAATTTGAAACCTGTAGTTTGAAAACCACCTGCTTACACCATCCAGCTCCCATTTTTTCTTGTTTGTACACTATATAAAAGTGAGACAAGCTTGGGGGTGGAGAGGAGAAGGAAAATATATAGCAGAAGTGATGAAAAACACCCATCAAGCATAAACAAAAGCATCCAGTATTCAAATGCATAATTTGCTTGCCTTAGAGCTCAGGAACAGTCAAGAAATTTAAAAAATAATAATCATGGAGCACCTCTTCACTTCAATAGAAAAAAGTTACATAGCTGATTCCACAGCAGTTTAAGACATGCTATTCTCTCTCTCTTCACCCTTGAGGAACTCCTGAAACTTTCAAACCTGGGAGTAAAAATTACCTCATGGTGATCTCATTTTTTTTCTCAGCATGAGGTTATGAAATTTCTAATCCAGGCTTTTATCTTGAATCCACAATTATAATGTCAAGATGGAATAATCCGCCTTTGTCTCCAGCGTGACAGCTGTGTAGAGACTTCAAAAGGGACAGTTTTGCCAGCATCTAATGCCTCTTGTTAATTACGATATTGTGAAGAAAAGTGAAATAGAGGAGGAAGGAAAATGGTATTTCTCTTTGACACCTTGTAAAAACAGAGAAGCAGCAGCACGTGTTAAATGTTTTAACAATGCATTTAACAGAGATCAAGGCCAGTCCCATCATGAAAGGAGTTACCAAAACGTGTTCTAGAGAACATGCTATAACAAGGCACACAGACATGATGCTGGATGGTCAGGGTGTGGCTGATGGTTCATTAAATATTTTACTTGAACGTTGCCAGTTCAAATCCAGTTCAGGTAAATTATCATGTATTTGTAAAACATCAACAATGCTGTGTGTGCCTGAAAGGGTGAAGGGAGCTGGAAAGGGGCTAATTAACCTCATAGGCTGGGCCTGGGGGGAAGATTAGTCTGGCTAGGCAAACTCCCATAGAAGATGGAGCCCAGCTGCACAGGAAAAGGCTGAGCTGGTCTAGAACTAGGAAAGCGTTAGCAAAGAGGCTATGGTGCAGATGTCTGTAATCACTCTTTAGCCTTAGAGAAGGAAAGGAGATTAGGGAGAGACTAGAAGCCCTGGGGGATTAGTGAAGTCAGAGGAGGGTGGAAAAACAGCCTGAAAGAGGTAAATTGGAAGTAGCTTAGGGAAACAGTAGCAAGGTTTGGGGCAGTACAGAGTTTGGCTCCTGGTATTACAGTTCTTGGCCTGGGGAAGTAGCATGGAGTACTCGGAGGAGCAGAAGACTGCCTTCGAGAGTTGTCCACTGGGACTTTAGTAGCCCTAGGAGGGAGGACTATTGTGACTTTGCTGGATGGCTGAGAAGAAACCATGTGAGTTACAGAGAGAGAAAGAGGTGGCAAAATGAATGAAGAAGCAGTAGTTGAAGATGGTGTTGGACCAGGAAGAAGGAAATCCCAAAGCAGCTAAAAGGGGGTGCCATTCCTAGCCGTAGTGGCTTGTGAGCAGGTATGAATACAAAGTCTTTGCCCCAAAGAGGTTAAAACCTGTGGTTTGCTCCTCCAGTGATTTATGCATGTGCTCAACTTTATGCCTTGACACTTAAAGTCACAGGGACTGCTTATAGTGTGTTAGATGAAGCATGTGTGCAAATCTTTGCAGAATCAGAGATTAAGGCTAAAGTCTGATGGGGAGCAGCTATTCAGCAGTCTGATGTTGACTGCAGTTGGGATCAAAGAGTGAAATGGTTTTGAAACGGGGGATGGATAAAATCCATCCTGAGATCTACTGCCTTTGTGTGCTTTGAAAAGTGATAGGTTTGCTTGAGCACAGATTTGACCACCTGAAACTTGCCCTTTGGGCGCGTGCAGCAGAAAACATTAGGGCTAGAGATACTTCTATAACATAGGTGCACTGTGTGTGTGTGCATTCAGGAAGTCAGGTGTGAGGCTTCTTGTTCACCTTCCATGCACAGATAGACCAAATCCTGCTCAGTTTACACATCTGAATGGCACCACTGAATTCAATTGGGCTATCGGAGTCACCAGCTCCAATGCACTGTAGCAAAGAGCTCCACTGATCAAGTGAGGTGAGCTTGTCAGAGCCACAACAAAACACTGTGGGCTGTTTGTCTTTTTTCCTTTTACAATTCTTATTACTCTCTGTGTAAGCAGCCTTTGAAAGCTAAATTCACCTAAGCAAACACAACCACCCCATGTGCTAATGCAATAAATAATCCTAAAGTGAAAATTGCAAAAAATTAAGATTTCAACTGTGAGACTATCTTGTGCATGAGTACTATTTCCTGGGTTTTTTCCCCCATGTTCCATGTGTCGCATAACATGCTGCTATTCATGTCCTAAAATATATACCATAAAAAGCCCAGGAAGTTCAATTAGGCTGAATTCATGTTGCTCTACAAACCTTATGTCTTCCATTTTTTCACTACTTCCAATGATTAAACCCAGGTTTTGAATTGTGCTAATGAAATAAAATAGTAAGTATCATGTCAGGCTATGGAGTCCATGTACCCCATAGCCTGACTCCAGTAGTGAGCAGTAAGTACACAGAGCTTTTGAGAGAGGTGCTATCAGCATGTGTATTAACAGACAGACAAGTGAGAGTGGTGTACATGCAGGGGAAAACATTTCTCTCTGGTTTATACCTTAAAAGCATTAATCTTGATAAATATTCCTCATAGCTTGCTGTTTGGCTCGATAACATTTACACTTGAAGAGGGGAGATTCCTCATGGCATATTTTGGCAAACCATCTGCACCCATTTATTGTGCAAGAACCAATGTTTTAGGTCTTAGCATAACTTCATTAGTGCTGTTAAATTGAAGGGGTTTCTCAGACTGGAAGTAAGATGTAAATTTTTAATTGTGAGCAGGATTAACTGGTGGAACAATTTATCAAGGGCTGTGTTGGACTTTTCCATCGCTGATCATTTTAAAATCAGTTGGATGTATTTGTAAAAGATGCACTAGGAATTATTTTTGGGGAAGTTCTATAGCTTCTGTCTGTATAGGCCAGTGTTCTCTACCAGAGTACACATACCCCTGGGAATATGTGGAGGTCTTTCAGGGCTACATGAACTCATTGACCTATTGGCCTAGTTTTACATCAGACTAAAAAAAAGCACTAGCAAAGCCAGTGCAAACCAAAATTTCACACACGGTGCATCTACACAGCAGGGCTTAACTCAAAATAAGCTATGCAAACTGAGTTACGTCAATTGCGTAGCTTATTTTGAAATACCTTGTTTCAAAATTGGCGACATCTACACAGCACTTATTTCAAAATAGAGCACTCTTCCTCTGATTTCCCTTACTCCTCATACAAAGAAGGTTACAGGGGTTGGAGTAAGAAATCCTCCAGCTTGACAGTATTTTGACATTATTTTGAAATAACTGCCGGCTGTGTAGATACGGACTAAGTTATTGAGAAATAATGTTGCTGTGTAGACATACCCACAGTGACTTGTTTTTACTGTTCTACACACTGAAATGTTAGTATAATATTTCTATTCCAATCAATTATTTGATGATTAAATGGTATAAATGAGGAAGTAAGCAATTTTTCAGTAATAGTGAGCTGTGAACCTTGTATTTTATGTCTGATTATTGTAAGCAAGTAGATTTTAAGTGAGATGAAACTCTGGGTATGCAAAAAACATCAGATTCCTGAAAGGGGTTCAGTAGTCTGGCAAGACTGAGAGCCACTGTGGTATATGTGGTCACACAGATGATCAGGGGTCCCTTCTGGCCATAGAATTTATTAATCATCTGCATTTGGTGGGTTTTTTGGATGTGATGCTATAGGCAGAATCTCTGGAAAAAAAATAAAAGCAAGCCCAAATAGTAAAGCATCCTCCTTTACCATCTCCTGGCGCTGCAGATTCAAAAGCAGCTTTCATTCTATTAAAATAACCTTGCAGTACTGCAGAGTCAGAATTGCAGATATAAAATTTCCAGTCTAGCCTTGGAGTCTCCCAGGCTCTCTTCTTGGAATGGAATGCCAAGTGTCTAACTGTCCTGTCTAGGAGTAATTATTCTTACCTACCGCATGAGAGATTGACAGCAGAATTCTTTAATCTGTCAGAACAAAGAAGCCCTTTGTTTTATCATGCTAGTTTCAGATGAACCATAGCACATGAAGGCCCTATTCTGAGGTCTTTACAAGCAGAATCCTTGGAAGCAGATGGCTATGAAGAATGTCATGAACAGATATTAAACAGAACAGAGTTTGAAAACTTAACTATCCCTGAAACTTTTGCCTGGAGATAAGATGGAGTTGAGTGGGTGTAAATTTGGTGAGACAGATATTTACCAATTTATAAAACTTGTGATTAAGTGTTTATTATTTGTCTAGTGTGGTGCTTAGGCATCAGAGTCAGGACCAGGATCCTATTATGCTAGGCACTGTATGAACACGGAACAAAAGGGTGGTCTCTGCTCCAAAGAGCTTGCAATTAGAATTGGTTCTGTTTCACTAACACATTTTTGTTGGGCAATACCAAGTCACCAAAACTGGAGCATCTTGCAGGAAAGGGTTGACCATTTATTGACTACTGAAAGTGTTGAAAACATTTGGAAATTTTCCAAGTGAGAAATTTGAGATTTTCTGGTTCAAAATGACTGGTTTCCAAGTTTCTGCTAATTAAAGTAAATATTATACATATTTCAAAATGATCTAAATGGTTTTTATTGAGCTGAATTTGGTTTTAATCTTGATTGGGATAAGAAAACTTTTCAATATCTAATTTTTTTTTCTGTGGGACAGAATATTATTTTCTACCCAGTTCTCCTTATAATCTGTTGGTGCTACTGTCTACAGATTGACCTCATTATGGAAACTAATGTGAAAGAAAAACAAACTATACAAGATTAGGCTGAGCAGGGTCGGTATTCAATAGATGACCTCCAAGGAATTATTGAGCTGTAGAGTTGAGTGACTAATTAGGGCTGGGGAAGTGGAGAGGGTTGTTTTCTTTGTTATTAATTAATATGAGGAGGTTGAAGTGCAAAAGCCAAAGAAAATGGAAACTTTCAGTTCCAAATTTTGAAGCATTTGGGTCAAACAAGATATTTTCTATATCTCCCTTCAAAATAAACTTTTTAAGTTAGCCCCTTGGGTTTTTTAACTTCCTTATTTGGCTGAAACTATTCACCAAATTTGACCCAAATCTTGCTCCACTTTTAATGATGGACAAGAGTTTGTTTGGTTATCTGTCTGCCAGCCAACCAACACAACCACTAGCATATTTCCTCTGTTAGAAAAGTACCTCTCAAAATGTTTTAAAAGTACCAATGAACTCCCCACAATTCTCTCCATCAGAATGTCAAAGGACTTGCCTCTTCCTCTACCAGTGTCTGTTTCTTAATAATCTTATTTGTAGCCTGTGGCTGCTGTCAAACTAAAGTGGCTACCGGCAGTGCCTGCGTGTAAATTGCATGATCCAGCAATGTGTTTGGGATCCAGAACTGTGCTTGGAGGCTGCAGAGCTGGTATTTTCCCCCCAGGGCTGGTAGTTTGCATTATACAGACAATAACGTGGCTTGTTAATATCATGAAATATCACACAGAGGATGAGTCTCTCAAATATATTTTTATTGCAATTAGCTTAATATTCTAGAGCAGCAGCTCTCAAACTAGGGGGTTATGACATCCACTTTAATAGGGTTGTCGGTCCTGGCATTAGGTTTGCTGGGGCCCACGGCTAAAGATGAAGCCTGAACACCACCCCCAGGTGCCCTGGGTGATATGGCTCAGGTTACAAGCTATCTGTCTGGGGCTGAAGCCCTTGGGATTCAGCTGTCTACCCGCCGCCCCCCCCCCCCCCCCCCCCCCATTGGGGTGGCAGGACTTGGGTGGGCTCAGGTTTTAGTGTACTCTCCCGTGTTACTTAGCAGCAGTGGGCAATAACCGACCTGCGGGTTGGACACAGTTTACCAGGGTTTGCCCCAGCGGGCTGCTGCTGCTTTATTTACCTGCACTTCTGCAGGTCCAGGTGCTTCCAGCTCACGTTGGCTGCGGATCACCATTCCTGGCCAATGGGAGCTGCGAGAAAGGATGTCCCCGACTGCACTGCTTCTTGCAGCTCCCTTGGCCATGGATTGCCATTTCCAGACACATGGGAGCGGCAAGGGCCTATACCTGCAAAGGCACAGGTAAATAAAGCAGTGGCAGCTCGCCAGGGGCTAATGCTGGTGAATCACATTCTTCTTCATCTTCCTGCCCACCCCTGTCTCAGAGCCATATTCTCTACGTGCCTGGACGTGTTTAGAGTGCAGCCTAATGTTGTGCTGAAGAGATCGACCTACAGGGAGTTAAAAAACCCACCAAATGGGGCAATTTTATGTACAGCCGCCCTTGCTTTTGCATATTCATTTCTCCACACCTGTTCCAACCTGAATTTTTCCAAGCTGGTTCTGTCACCTCCACAGAAAAGATGTAGGGGGCCTGGTTCAAAGCCTGTCAAAGAGAGAGACTTCAATGGGGTTAGGCCCTGAGTTAGAGAGATCGTATGATGTAGTTACAGGAGTCTTCAGGGGTGGGATAGGAGAGACTGAATGCAGACTGAGAAACCATGAGATGAATCCCAGTAATGATCAGACTGGGGGTAACTGAAAATGCCTGTAAACAAGCAATTGCAAGTGTGCCATGTTTCCACAAACACTGTATGACATTCAAATGTATTGCAGAAAGGAGCCGTATAATGTTTTGTACAAAGTCGTCCACTGAGATAAATCAGAAAAGAAAATCAATGCAATATTTTGTAGCCATTGTTTAGTCCAGCTGTTTTCTCTTTTAGCCAACGAATGTTTGCTAAATATTTCAGGAATTGAAATCCTGCATGCTAAACTAAATCTATTTTATATAAAACCAAATATTATTGCTCCAACGTAGAGCAGCTAATCTTGCTTCATTATACCTATTCAGAACTTTGAGAGGTATAATGAGTTACTGGAGTAACCAACTATTGTGCTTGTGGTCCACTTAATAGGTAGCAGGTTTAAAACAAACAAAAACAAGTAAATTTTTTTTTTTTTTAGGCAACACACATTCAACTTATGGAACTCCTTGTCAGAGGATGTTGTGAAGACCATATACTATAACTTTTTAACTGAATCCCAGGGAAGCAATTCTGTGGCTTTTAATCTTGCCTTTTTCAGTTGCTCTGTAACGCCTGGCAACCAAATAATGTTTCACCAAGTATATATTCTCTGTTTTGTTAATGAAATCACCTTTTTGACACTATGATTTGATTCCTGTGTCCACGAAGGCAGGAGGTTCTGTGTGTACCTGCCTAAAACTGCAAAGTCAGCCATTAGGAATGAATTGGTTTTCAAGCTCTCTCATGAGGGAGGGTTAAAGAGCTTGAGGAAGAAATTACTAAGTACATCTTCCTGAGCTCTTCCTGGGCTTTTGTATTTGGCTGCTGGCAGTGTACCACCCAAGGTCAGGGAATCTGTGATCTTGGAGTTTTTTTGAGCAGAAACCTTTAGTGACAGGGTATGTTAAAGGCTCGTGTGGGGCCCCCACCTTCTGCACTCCAAGTGCCGGAGTGGGGAACAGCCTTGTCAGCTTGTCAGAATATTCAGGAAAAACATTCTCCCCCTTCCCCACCTCCCTTGCTGCAAAACCAACTTGGTCCTGTCTGGTCAGGCTTTACTTGGATCCAATGACTTCAGGAAGCATAAATTGGCTCTGTCTTCTATGTCTAAGATTTTGTGTCGGTGATGGCAAAACTCCCCCAATGAGGTTGGCACCACTTGAACTTCTGGCAGCTGCTGCTATACATTAGTATTGTAGCATGGGAATACAGCTTCAAAACACTGCACATCAGCTGCATGGAGTAAGCCTGCAAAATGAAGCATATCCTGCCCTGAAATCATGCCTTTCTCCCTGGCTAGACCTGTATCCCGTCGCTTCCCTGGCACCAAGCTGTATAACAAAAACCTATGAATAATTGTATAAGTTTTGTTGGTAGAACTTTTTGTTTTTCACCTATATGTTGGCCTCTGTTTCTTTGTAGATTTCCCTATATATCTCTTTAAACCAAAACCAACTAAGTACACAGAGAAACAGTGGTATTAGTTTTATAAACAAAAAGGCCCAAATGAGAGCAAAATCTTGTTTGGTTGCATGGGGCACATGAGGAGAGTTCTATTGAATTTCCCAGAATTCCTATTGACAACAGTGGGAGTTCTTTGCAGTACAGACAGCAGAATATTAGCACTCAGATCTTCCATATAGATTGCGTAGAATTTCAGCTCAATATGTTCACTCAAGCTGGGTCCATTACGCATATCCTGCATTCTTTAGGAAAAGGGGAGTACTTGCTCTGGTATAATGAAACTCCTCCATAGGCTACTTCAATACAATAATAATGGATAACATACTTTCCAAGTCCTGGATAAACATTATTAAGTCAAGATTCATTTAAAATAAGTTAGATGCTTCCTGCTATAGGGGATAAGTAAGAACCTCTTGTCATGTTACACACTTGGATAATGCATAAGTGAGCCAGAACAAAAGGTCCCTTTGGAGAGACATTACGTTCAGATTTGGTAGTGTTATGTCGTGCTGTCACCTCTTGTTAAGTGCAGAAGGCTCTCTCAGAAAAGGTAGCCCCCATCAAAGAGCATTTGGACATATCGGAGAAGCTCATAGTAAATATATAAGCGTCCACCAGCAAGAATAAGCTGAAATGGTTCTAGGGGAAAATTACAGCTGTTTGTTTGGGTTTTTTTGTATAAAGGCTCAGAACAATTTTGCAGTGTAGGACTGACCTTTTCATCTACCCAGCTAAGCAGTCAGGGAAATTGGGTTTCCTGTCAGCTCTTGCAATCTGCTGTTTCTCTCTCTCCCTTTTTTCTAGTGGTCAATACTTGGCTTTTTTCTCTGAAGCCTTACTGGGGATATTGTTGTTTCACTTAGACCATAAAGACCCTCACCTGCCACTGCCAACATGTTTCCTAGCCAAAATAGATTAGTTCAAATGACAGGATCCAGCCACAAGTTCAACTCGGTCTGACAGTTTATAGAAAACTAAGCAGTGTGTGCTACCCAGCTTAGCCATGTTGCACTGTCAATATGTTCCTTAGTCAAGGTTCTTAGATTAAAAAAAAATTAAATGACGAGAGAGTTTAAAATTGTGAGTCTGGCTTGCAGCAAAACAAGCTGACAGGAAAAGGCAGATGCAAAGCATAGGAGAATGACATAAACAAGATCAATTAAATGAGAAAATATTAGACATAAACAAGATCAATTAAATGCATCAGCCTGATTTGCAAAATTGATTAAATTAGAAAAAATATTCAAGTCAAAGGGGAATATTATTTACTGAGGCTGATTTATAGGAGCTTGGACAACTGGGAGACTCATTTGTTCTTTTTTTTTTTTTTTTTTTTTTTTTTTTTTTTAATTGGGAAAGCTCTTAAGTGTGGACACGTTAACAATTACCTGACATAAATGAAGAAATGGGGCCTCCTCACTTGAAATGAGTTATTGTTGGTGTCACTGTTGGGAGGTGGCTAAAAGCAAAGGCTCTGTTTCCAAACGATAATTAAACCTACTCTATCAGCAGCAATACAAATATGAATAAACACGCGAACAGCGACCAGCCCTTGGAAATACCGATTTGTTAACACATCTATTGTGATCTGCAGCTCTTCCTCCCCTCTGCGACACTGTAATTAATTTAAGAGAATTAATTACCATGTTGCATTGTTGGAATAAATGCTGGTAATGAGACTGTGTATGTACAATGGAGGAAGCAATAAAGGGTATTCTACTTTGTCTCTTCTAGCCACCCCCACTTTCCACCACCCTGCAGAAAATAAACAACACTTGGAAAGATTTAGGTAGGGCTGAATCTGTAGGTAATCCTAAAAAGACAGGGACAGGGAGGTGCAGGGAATGTTGGAACATTAAAACACAGCAGATGGAGGAGAGCTGGGGAATTCTGGCATAATGTGGGAGCATCATGAGGCACAGGATGAAGAACCTTATTCTCTCTCAATTTCCTTTCTTTCAGAGTTTTGGGAGAACACAGCAATATATTTCTAGTAAGAAAGCATCTGCCAACCCTTGCTGAGAATAGAGGCCTCGTAACAGACGCCGTACTAACAAGACACAAGGAACCCAGGCCTGGACCACAAAGGAACTGGGGTGTTGCAATGCTCAGGTGCCTTCAAAACCACTGGGCTCCACCAAGCCTGAAGTGAGTGCCCAGCAGGGCTGGATTACCCAATAGGCAGACTAAGCATGTGCTTAGGGCACCAGCAAAGCAGGGGCACCAAAAAAAACACACACACACAAAAACAAGATTTTACGGTATAGTATTGTTTTTATTTTGAATTACATATGGGGGGGCACCATAATCTTTTCAGTGTTTAGGGCCTCTACAGGTCTTAATCTGGCCCTGGTGCCCAGGTTCCTTCTCCAGTACTTTGGGGGAGAGGCACCTATGAATGGGATCCACACAAGCCTGCAGGCTAGGCAAGGAGTCACCTAAGCGAGCCAATAGGCGATACCAATGAAAAGGTTGTGTCCTAAGCTTCTCCCCTTCCATGGAATCAGGCACCTACCTCTGCTAGAAACCCACAGCTCCTTTTCTGGAGTCATGTAGTTTAGGTCCCTCATCCAACTCCACAAAGAAGGGTCAGAGGAGGCCGCTCTTGCAACCTGGAGCTGGAGCTTAGTGGCTAGTCCATCAGTTGTCTGAGGAGAGAGGGTTTTGACCGGGCCCCCCATCTCTCTGGTAACCAGTGGACTGCACAGGGATTCTCACTCTCTGGTTCAATTAATTTTAAATGATTGTGGACTGGCTTGAACACAGTTCCACATCACACCATCACCTAGTCCAGTGTCTAGGCTGCTCCTCAGATGTGGGAGAGCCACACTCGGATCCCTTTTCCTCATCAGGGCTTCCCAAACCCAGGTGAGTACCTAACCACTGGGCTGAAGAGCAGAGCCGTCTGCCGCCACCATTTTGTGCGCAGCACACATACCAGATTAGCTCTTCAGGGAAGATCGGCATTTCTCGCCTATCTTCCCTTCGTTTGAGGATCATGCTGGCCTTAGGGATGAAATAGTTGTCCAGAAACCTGCTTGAAGCAGCAATGTGCATGCTCAGAGATGGACAGTTGGATTTTTACAGTGAAAAATTTGGCACCAACTGAACTGAGGTGCCTCCTGGTAGCCGAGAGGGTTTTTTGTGTATCACAGCAGTGCTTAAAAACAGGATGTAGGCTCCTCAAGCCAGAGGTTACTTCCTGGATCCTGACCACAGAGCCTTGGCCAGGGGGTTTACTATTTGTGTCAGACAGGAAACAGAAGTAACGGGGTGGCGGGGAATGAGGGAACAATGGAATTAACAATGTGAAAGCAGAAGTCCCAAAGTAGGTAGAGATGGGAGAAGCAAACCGACTGTTTAGAGACCAATAAGCAAACCTGGTCAAGGTTGAGTCCCTTTCAAGTGTATCCGTCTGTCATCAAGGGTAGCACAGCATGGGATGTGCTGGCTCAGGACAGGGTCCAAAAACCATGCTGTAACATGGTGGCTTACTCCTTGAGGGTTGGGGCTAACCAGCCCTGGTGACGGAGTTAGCCATGCAGCACAGAGATCAGGCGGATTGCCCTTAAAGAGCAGCAGGAGGCTGCAGTGAAGGCTAATGGACTGTGACTGACTCTTCAGTGATCATAGACAGTTAGGAGAGAGCAGGCTCCGGCAAAGAGTCCTGGGAGTTGGGACAGATCCTGGCCAGAGGGAGTTCGGGAGTGGCTTGCCAAAGCAGGGAAGGCCTCAGGATGGGAGGTGTGGGAGGAGGAAAACAGACTTGAATTTGGGACCCTGAGGTGTTTTCCTTTGTCCTGTGGATAAACCCAGCCAACCCTTAAAGGGGAAGGAGGGAGAGAGTTTTCTGACCACAGAAAACATGCGTGGACTCTATGTAAGGGCCATTACATAAAGGGGAGCCCATGACAGTAGAGCATTGCAGAGCCCTCTCTGGCCATAAGGGGACCCTTAGGAGCCAGCCAACCCTTTCATGCTCCACATGAGGGGCCTGCTCCTCCCATTGAACTCATCCCAGATGCCAAGAGATGCAGAATCAGGCCCAAGACATACCAGACCCCTCCAGTCACATTGATTGGTGTGTTAAATGGCCCTGAAGTTTTCATTGGTTCCTTTCTTTCCTGTCTATCTGTCTTTTTGATGTCACGATACAAAAAGCTGAACCCAAATACATGTTACCAGCTGGCGGCACTGTTTGCAAAATGGGCCCCGTCCTGGTCCTACCGGACAGGCATCCCATGCCCCAGAACCCAGCTGGCCGTTAGCCTCTTTTTTGACAGTCTCCGCTGGGAAGCCCTGGGTACAGGGAAGGCCAAGCACTGCTCTTGCCCTCCGTGGTGGCCCTGACATCTGGATATTGATGAGATGGGCTGGGGATGAATGCGTCGCTGCTGCCTGAGCTGTACATAATCTGAGGCTGCAGAGACAGGAATGTGATCCCTAGGGCTATCTGTCAGGCACAGGTCATTGGCACTAAGCTCACAAAGAAAAGAGAAAAGGCAGAAGGGGAACAAGCATGGTACAGAGGAAAGGTGGTGGTGTGAGGGAGCATTTCACTTAGAAAGGACCGAGGAATATCAAACCAATTCCCAGGACTACACCGTAGGCCTATCGGTGGCAGAAAACAGAGGGAGCAGCTCTGTGTGTTGCTTTCATTTTCTTCAGCCTGAGATTGACTGGTGGCCGCTTCTTGTTTCCTGTCCCCCTTGTTTTCCTATCACCCTGCTGTAGTCATTTGTCATTGACAGCATGCTGCAAGTGTAGGAGAATCAGCAAGAGGCCAGGGCAAGGATGTGAACCACCACACTACACCCCAGAGCTGCTGAAAGCCCCAGGCATATAGGGTGGAAAGATAATGCAAAGGAAGGTGATGCAGCAGCTAAATGCACTGCAGTGCGTGGTATGTGGGAGCCGAGGTGTGTTTGTATCTCCGTAGAGGTGACTTTTGGCACGTGCTCTTTAGCGACAGAACAGGGGCTCTGTGGACGAGCCTCCAGAGGCTAAGCAGTGGAATGCTGAGCCCCCATGAGGGGTAATATCTGTCCTACCTTGAGTGTAAAGTAGGAATTATCAGCCCTTGAGGGAGGAGATGAAAGCTAGGCCTGGGAGGTAAGTAGGCCTATCAAAGGCTGTACACACTAAGTTAGAAAATCTGTGTGTAGGGACTAGGTTTGGACTAGGGACGTAAAATCCCAGTTAGCTGATTAAGCGGGATCCCATGGGAGGTGGGCTGCTGGCTGCTGGCCCCACGGGGCTGCTGGTTAACTGGTTACTCTTTTTGCATCCCTAGTTTGGACAGCACTAAGGACAAGGGATTCAGGAGCTGATTCTGCTTTTGAGGGGTGTGTGTCTAACCTTCAATTGTTTTCAATGGGAGCAGAATAGAACCTTTGCTCTACTATGGATGCATAAGAGTGTGCGGACCTCTGGGTTAACCCACTAATGGCAGGGTCCAGACCAGAGTACAGTCCTGAAAGCTGCTCTCCGTTGGCCTCTGTCTGGCTGCCACTTGAATCCTGGCAGAAGAAGAGATGCCAGCCTAGCAGAAAGAGAAGGCATGGCATATGGACCCTTTGTAGTGAGCTGCCTCAGTACATTGGATCCCTTAATCTGGCTGTGACCGACACAGTTGTGTTTCTCTGTCCATGCTGGCAAAAGTGGTGTCTCCTGTCGGGGTGCTGTGCTTGATGAAACAAAAGCCTAGTAGGTACTGTTGATAACTCTTCCCCATCCACTGATACGGGGAGCTTTTGTTTAATTGTCTTTCTCCCTCCTTTTGTCTGCATTTCCTAGTTAGACTGTAAACTTATAAGGGCAAAGGGCTGTGGGGGAAAAAAAATAAAAAAGATGCAGTAAAATTTGGTTAGTAATTAAAGTTCCAATAGAGATTATTCAGTATGTGCGTAACCTCCCCCTCTTGTGGCTGACTTTTGAATATGCTTTAAATTTACATCAATAAACTACTTCTGCCATAGAGATTACTCAGTGGTGTATAGGGGGCTCATGTTTTCACGCAGCTGAAATTTCACTTGAGCCTCCATTAGTAGTTAGTTATATAAAAAAATTACCCCTAAAGACCACATCACTGAGTTTGGCAAGGACACATTTCACACTGATGGTCATGTGAGGTGACGTACTGTATGCAACAAGGTTGTAGATCATGTTCAAAGTCAGAAAATTTAGAACACTTGAAAAGTGCTAACCACAAACTGAATGGGGGGAATAAACACAAATGAGGCTGGAACAGTAAAGAAACAATGCACTGTAACGGGATGATTCCAGTGTCTTACAGCTGACAATAACGATTGTTCTCTGTCGTTGATAACTCTCTATTGTGGCAAGAGAAACAAAAGTTTCACCTTTGATTTTAAGTGTGTGTGTGGGCGAGTGGATATTTATGGGGTGTTTTAAGTCACAGGAAATTAGGATCCCTCGCTCTAACCTCTGTCACATACCCCTGTGAAACCACAGCAGTGAGAACATAACACGAGCCTCATATTTACACTGCTGTTAATCTAGAGTAACTCCATTGGAACCTCTGTTTTTGCACTAGTTTAGAATGGTTTTATGATTAAAAAGGCTCTTGATTTATAACAATCCATATATCAGGCAAGGCGTGTGTGGGAATACTATCTAAGAAACAGAACTATCTAGGCTGGCTGGCTGGCTGCCAGAGAGAGATGGTTATCTGTTAACCTTACTCCGGACGGAAGAAGTCCTCATGGCTAAGAGATTGCATTCAGGCTCTGACCATATTTACTATTCCCGATGAGAATGAATGTTTCCCTGTTCTCAGTCAGTTTGCTCAGCCTTGATTTTTGTATACAAAGAAGCCGAATGATGGCACATTCTGCGATGTCTGAGAAATATGAACAATCCCTACTGTGACTTTTATGGTAGAGGTATTAGCATGCATGTTGCCGACAAAAGGATGAGGTGGCTTTCATAGCATGAATTGTCAGCTTTCAAAGTACTTTAACAATGCTTTGTGTAATCTTCTTGAAGTTTTTAAAACTTGTCTTCAAAAATACTATGTGTAGTATACCTCAACTGCATGGGTGTGTTGTCTCCTTTTGACATCTCACCACTGATGGTCTGGGGTCCAGGAGACGAACGAATGGGCATAGCAGGGAGGGGGCAGTTCCTTAGCTCAGCCTTTTGGAACACTTCATGTTTCTTTATCTGAAGCATGATTAACCAGAGGTGACCTGGTTAATGTTGGGGCAAGCATGTATGGCTGGCTGGTTGCCTTGCAGGGCAGTCTGAGCAAGTTGTTGTTGAACTCAACTATGACCTGTGTGATTGTACCTCACAGACGTAATTTGGTTTGTGCTTTTTCTCTGGGGGTGAAGTAAGCTGCATTGCCCCTGTTACTGGTACGGATCTCCAGTGCCCAGTTCGGTATGCAGAGAAGCCAAAGCTCTCCCCAGTCTCCACCCATGGGTTATTCACTCCCTGCTTGGGATGGGAAATGGCCACTAGATGATGGCTGCTGTCCGCGTGGTCTAGTGATACAGGAGCTCATGCAAAAAATTAGGAGGCTCCTAATCTTCCTACAGGGGCATGCAGCCTGGCTTGTGATTTAGCCTCCAGGAAACCGTGCTCCATGTACCACAAGGAGTACTCAAGAACCAGCAATATTTAGTGAGTCACATTAGTTGCATCATGTTATCTCCCAGGGCGCGTCTACACTGCTCCCATAGCTCAAAATAAGATACGCAATTTGAGTTATGCAAATTGTGTATCTTATATCGATCTAATTTTGAAATAGCTTATTTCAAAACTTGGTGCTATCTACACAGCACCAAATTTCAAAATAAACGGCTATTCTGAAATGTCCCTTAAGCCTCGTGGAACAAGAGTTACAGGGTGTCAGAATAGCAAGCCTGTTATTTCAAAATAGATTTCGAAGTAAAAGGCTGGTTCAAAAGACGCAGAATAGCTATTTTGGGATACCTCCGGTATCGCAAAATAGCACCGCAATCTAGACATACCCCCAATGTAAAAAATCTTCCATGTCACTACCACTCTGCACAATGCAGTGGGCTGGTGGTGATAGGAAAATGACCCAGCCAAACAGAGGTTCATTGACGTCTCTCAACTTCTTCCTGTTCAAAGCCATAAGATTTCCAAAGACACAGAAGAGGTTAGCTAAGGCTGATATCTTGTCTCGCATCTGTTGTGTGACAGCGAAATGGGCAAACGCTTTTTACTACTGAATTGTTAGTTACAAGCAAAGGAAATAAACTCTTGAATTTACAAAACCAGCACAGCATTTGTTTTTCTGGCTGTGTCAATAGAAATCCTAAAGGATTTTGGCAAACAAAACTATCCAAGATTTAGACCATTTTAAGTTGTCATCTACTATATATTTGAGAGAGTTCACCTGTCTGTCTGTTCAAGAACTCCTCCTAAATGGTAAGAGGTATGACCACCACATTTGGTAGACAGCTTCCTTGTATCACAACTGAAAACAAGGTCAGGGTTAGGTTGTGCCAGAAAAATGGGAGGTACCTGGAATGGGATTGCTTCTCATAGTACCATACAGAAGGGAGAATCACCAGGCAGGTGAAAGGGGCTTCCCCAACCAGGACTGCCCCAGCCCCAAGCCTCCTATCCTCCAGGCACCCTTTAGGGAAGGTGTGGAGGGGTAAAGCCCTCCCCCCCCGAATTTGTACAGGAACTATGCTGGCTGTTCCTCTTTGTCAATGAACAAGGGGAAAGTGCATAGTTGGCTGCATTCCTCACTCTGGCTGGGGAACACAGGGGGCAGATGAACCTGGACCTGCCCTGGACAGGGGACATGCACCCCTCCCCTAGTTGTGCCAGCAGCCATAGGGAGGTATGTCTCATCTGGCCCCAAGCTGTTGCAGAGAGAGGGAGGTCTGGGGTAGTCCTATTTCCCTGGAGTAGCCTGCACGCTGAACCACTCAGCCCCACTCCAGAACAATGATTCAAATGGAGCATGGACATTTTCATTTTAATTCCTTCCCCCCCCCCCCCACTAAAAAAATTGAGTTAAGGACCCAAGCACCACGGGGTAAATCTCCTAGTATCTGGTACGTGTGAGCATGTAGTTTCATGTAATATACTTGTAGGACCATCATGGGTCTCTAACCCTCATTCTGGGCAGGAGACCATGACCCCTTGCAATCATCCCTCTGGGAGCAACTCAGTCAGGGGTTCTAGCCTATGGCTGGGTTGAGTGGTAGGGAGTCTGTGCCAGTCCCTTTCATAGGGCTGGATAGTCCTCTCCAGGTGGTCCTGGGTTGTGAACAGCCTCGATAACCTAACTGCTATCTGCCCACTTCAGTCAGGATGGGGCAGCCGGCACTTACTAGCTCTGGTCCAAGTCCACTCAAAGCATTGCAGTACTTTGGGGAAAATCAGCTCTCAGGGCAGGAGCAATAATTCAATTCTCCTGGTGTCCTCTCTCTGATGGGCATCAGGCCAGAAGGCCTGTATTGGCCTAACGGTGCAGGTGGTCACCCGCTACAGATGGAGTGGCTGGGATAGGGGATGTAGGCCCTCCTGTTCTTCTGTGTCAATGGGGACCTGCCCAGAACACACTCTCCATTTTACACTTACTCCCATAGCTGAGCACACTTTGGCTTCCCTGGGCTCCTTCCTATCTCTCATTCCTGGGGTACCTGCAATTCCAGGGTTGTTCACGGTCTCGGCTGGGTAAGCAGCAAGTGGTAATTCCACCAGCTCCTTAGGATTCTCAGGGTCTATCAGCCCTGGCAGTCCTTCCAATTGTTCAGCACAGCAACAGCCTTGATAAGCTCCAGGCCCTTCTGGCCTCAGGGAGAGGCAATTTACTTTCCCAACAGCTCTTCCCTTTAAAGAGACCGACCCTCTTGCTCAGTACAGTTCAGTTCCTATCTGGCCCTTGTACTTCTAGTGGTATAACCATGAATGTCCAAGTTCTGCCCACCCGCGGGCCACGCAGGTCTCTCCTCATCCATCTGTACAGCAGACCATATCCCTCACTAAAATACTACATCTGAAGAAGTGGGCTGTGCCCACGAAAGCTCATGATACCATCTATATGTTTTGTTAGTCTGGTAGCATTTTAAAGACTATTTGTTGTTTTTTAAGCTTATCCTGTACAGACTCACTCAGCTGAAGCTTTTAAAATACTATTGTACATCTTGAGTGCTAACAGAGTTATGGGTCTTACAGAGCAGGAAGTAATGCACAGCAGGCTTTTTTTAATACTAAAATTGAATTGTTTAGAGTCTCAAATACCAAATTCAGCTATCACAGCATTGGGTGCCATAGAAAAACATATTTAAGGCTGTTTCCTTCAATGATATCTGAAGCAAACATCATTGTGTATCTCAAACAACCCCGCCCCCAAACCCTTTTGCACTTACGCAAACAAGCATTGGAAAGGGTATTTTGAGGCAACCAATGATGCATATCAGCTGACGCTGTTAAGCTTTATCTGTCTGCATAGCAGAGAGACTCAATAAATAGGACAGCATTTGGAAGAAAGCAACAAAAATGATTTAACTGCTTGGAGAAATAGTTTTGAGCAAAGGATTAGAAGACTAGATGTGTATTGTGCAGCTTGGCCAAAAGAAATCATACAGATGTAATGGCCGCACAAGTGTATGAAGGCTGTAGGCACCAAGGAAGGTGAAGTGGTGTAGTCCAAGGTAGGAAAAAATAGATATCCTCCAATTTTATAGCTGCTCATTGGCTGATGCTCACCTCCTGTTTTATCATGTGGTGTTTGGCGTAAATCAGTAGCGTCCTATCCCAAATGAAATTGTTTCTTTGGTGTATAAAAGTTGACAAGACAGAGGCAAACATGCAACATTGGCTGGTTATCCAGTTAAAATATCCCCCATTTCTTGCTTTTATTTTTTTAATTGTTCTCTTAATCAGACAGATTGAGCTAGTAAAGAGTGTGAAGTGCTCAACAATAGCTGGGATAGGATTGGACAGAAGTGGTGTTTGTAAATTGCCACATACACCTATGACACTATTGTCCATGGTTTATAAAGACATGAGAACTTGGGTTTAGTTTGAGGCCAGTCTCAGCAGCTATATTTCAAGCAGGTGTCGGCCATATTTTTGGGCACATCCAAATAATAATATGGGGCGGATGTCCAGTTATGCATAAGTATGCTTCTGCAATATATACTGATGAACCACTAATACAGTGTAGCAGGATCACCATTACTGTTGATTTAGGCTGGATTCAACCAACTCTCAAAAGGTCCAGTCATTAAAATCAACTTTTAAGCTAAGCAGAATGTTGGAAAATATATTGCACAGTTTGGCTACTATATTGGGTGTCACTTGTCAAGGATTACCTGGCCACAATGTATTTGGCTTCACATGAAATGGGAAAGAAATGCAGCAAAAATGCCCTGGAAATACATCTGTAAATTAAATATTTTAGTTTATAATAGCAATAATGACCTTGATGCAAAGTATTTCCTAGAGATTAATGAGCAGCTGGGGTTAATGGAATCAACTCCTCCCAACGAGTCATTAATTCACAGCAAATGCCCCAGACTTTGATCATTAGTGCTAAAAACAAAATCAATTTTACATGGTTTTGGGCACCTTTTGACCAGCAATAGCAACAATAAAGAGACTTAATTTTGAAAATGACCTTGTTAGTCTCACTTATCTACTAGATTTTCTCTGTGTGTTTCCTTCCTCTGACTCTGAAATCGCTTCCAGGTGCTAAACTAGCATGCCAAGTTTTAGCCTGCTATGTTTTGAAAGACTCTGGTTGATTTTAAACCCTGAAAATGGGGGTTTTATAATGAAAACTAAAGAGCCTTTTACTGGGGCATTGGTAGGTTCTAGAGCCATAGGAATGACAGTCCTAAATGGCTCTAGAGAGTAGCAGTGTTAATCGTTATATCTCAAGTGGCTTTGAATGAATTGGATTAATTCCTCCTTGCTGTGCCTGTTCTGCAGCTGTTTCACAAACCAAGTGCTGGTAGATGATGTCTAAGACTCTGGTGCTGTAAACTCTTGAGCCCAGGAGAGTTAATACCGTCTGGAGTGGCTCCTGGCCAAAAGTGCCATCCTCAGGCTAGATGGCAGGTCAGGAACCCCAAACATATGTTCAGTGTTTTATAATTAGATTTCACCAACCCAGCAACAAGTGTGAGCCTCTAAAACAGGGCTGGGGAACCTTTTTTTGGGTCAGTGACCACTGACCCACTGAAAAATCAGAGAGGGGAGCGTGCACGAGTGAGACACAAAACCCCCAACCCCTCACTGAAGTGGCCCCCAACTGAGAAGGAAAAAGACACTCTCCACATTCCCTTCCCACACTAGAGTCAGAGGGCCCAGCCTAGTAGATTTTGTGTGCTTCAGCCCTATGGCAGGGTGGGGGCTGAGTGCCAGCATGGGTTCACCAATGTTGGTGGGGGTGGGGCGGGGAGGGGAGGCTAAGCATCAGGTGCCAGATCCAGGCAATCCGGGGACCGCAGGTTGCCTACCCCTGCTCTAAAATACTATAGAGGTTTCCCTATGGAGTCAGTCAACTTGGTTGGGCATTCGAGTCTGTCTTGCCACCCAGATAAGTTGAACCTAATGCTAGTTGGTTCTTGTATACATTGAAGATCACAAAATACGCAGATTGCTCCCAGTCCCAAGAGACTAGTCACTTACCCCAAGTCAGTTAATACCTTAGATCTCTCATCACAGACGATGCTTGTAGCCAGTCCTGTAAAAAAGCTAAGTAAAGGTGTATTACCTAAGAAAAGAATGGAAAATTATTACAAGGTTAAAGCAGGCAAACACATACACGAATGAGTGAGTTACCCTGTGGTTTTAAAAGGTGAAAGAATTGTAGAAATCTGTCTGCTCTGAATCTCTTTTAGAGTTAACCCCAGTTGATGTGGAGGGTTTTTGCTTCTGTTTCATAGCTCTAGCCATGTCCAAGTCCAAATTTTTTTGTCAGCTGTTTATTTCCTTCCTTAATTCAAGGTGATTTGGAAGTATCCTCTTTCACATAGCCTCTTAATGGTGTGAGGGGGTAATGAACAAAGTCTTTGTCTCGTGATGTTCTCCAATGGTCCATTTAGTTTTGATAGTCCTTTGTGGGCAGGAGGCATTCCTCCTGACTGGGTACTCAGTTTCAGAGTCAACATTGTTTGCAGTTATAAAGCAAAAACTTAAATATTGCCTTATAGCAAGTGATAAAATTACTGTGGAATTAACGTGTGCAGCAATTAACCAGCATTTCATAAAGTCTAAACACATTGTTAGAAGATCAATAGCCATCCTAAACCTAACACACAGGTGAAACAAAGGGGTATCCCGCAATGAAGGAATGTCACTGTTTGTCTGAAGCCTGGTCTGCCAGCGTCACAATGGGTGTTTGCTTCCTCAAATACAGCTCTGTCAGTGCATTATGTCTTGGGCCAAGCAGTGGGACTCCTGCTATGGTAAGAAGGATGTTCTTGTGCTTAAGACACAGGTCTAGGACCCAGGAGACATCAGGCCACACTTCCTAATGCTCTTTAGGAACAGTTGAGCCTCCTACAGCCTAATTTTTCAGAGGTGCTGACCAGACACCACTCCAGTTGCCTGGAAGCCCTCCGATTTAGGGGACACTCGGGAAAATTTTTGGGACAGGCCTCTGGCAGAAGTAAAAGCACAACTCAGAGTAACAACATAAACCCTCAGGCTGTGTCTACACTGGCACCCCTTTCCGTAAAAGGGATGCTAATGAGACACTTCGGAATTGCAAATCCGCGGGGGATTTAAATTTTCCCCGCGGCATTTGCATGAACATGGCTGCCGCTTTTTTCCGGCTCGGGGCTTTGCCGGAGAAAAGCGCCAGTCTAGACGCGATCTTGTGGAAAATAAACCCTTTTCCGGAAGATCTCTTATTCCTACTTGAAAGGAATAAGTAGGAATTCCTACTTGAAAGTAGGAATAAGAGATCTTCCGGAAAAGGGTTTATTTTCCGCAAGATCGCTAGACTGGCGCTTTTCTCCGCAAAGCCCCGAGCCGGAAAAAGCGCAGTTATGTTCATGCAAATGCCGGGGAAAATTTAAATCCCCCGCGGATTTGCAATTCCGAAGTGTCTCATTAGCATCCCTTTTCCGGAAAGGGGTGCCAGTGTAGACACAGCCTCAGAGTTCAGATCTGTGTTGCTGCGCGTTACACCCACATCTCGTGTGTTCGCTTCTGGCTGCTTAGGCCGGTCTATGAGGAGCGAGGTGGAGCAGGTGGACAAGGAATTGCTGGGTATGGTTCTAGGCATCTTGCTCCAGGCAGAATCTCTCTTAATATGAGGAGCCCAAGGTTCCAGAATGGGTAAAATGCTCATTGGCCCCAATTCTTCGACCTCTGTGGACAATGATATCAAGTCAGGGTAGGAAGCAGCAGGACTGGTCCTGTGAAATTCTATGAGGATGCCCACATTTGAAAACGGAGCTCTGTATGGGTATGTCTACACTACAGTGTTATTTTGAAATATCTTATTTCAAAATAGTTATTTCGAAATAACGCGTCTACACGCAAAATGCATTTCGAAATAGCATTTTGCTATTTCAAAATAGCGTGTCCACACTGAGTGGACTCTGAATCGCATTTAAGGCTGGCTGGAACCAGTTCCGGCAGGGCACCAGGTCAGGACTTACTGTGTGGGGCTGCTGCCTAAGGCTATCTGAGGTCTGTGCTTAAAGGGACCCTCCCCAGACAGCCAGTTCTCAGGTTTCCCTGCTTGCTTGTCTACCTTGCTGAGGGACAGCAAAGCATTTTGCTCTGCGTGCTCTGTTTGCCCTCACTCAGGACACCACAGCACTCTGCAACACGGAGCCAGAGCTGCCCCTGGGCACTCTGGTGCTTCTCTTGGACGCGTTGCTGTGAGCCTGGCTGCACTTTCTGCAGGTTGCCATCTGGGAGGTCCATCGGGGGGCTGTCAGTATCCAGGAGGCCCTGTGGGAGAGCTTCCACCCTGAGGAGCACTAAGAGCCTCCCTGGTCTGCCCCACTGGAGGCTTGTGCCTCATTTCTCCCTTCCTTCCTTCCACTTACCCCTCCCTAACCCCGCTTCCTGATGTCAAATAAAATACACATATTTTCATCAACACAAACTCTCTTCATTTAACAAAACTGGAGGGGGAATGAAACTGTGGTGAGACTGGGGAAAGGAGGCAGGAGAGGGGAGGAGAGAGGGTGGGACAGGGGAGGAGGAAACCTGGGAGGAGGGAGCTGGAAGGGGGAAGCAAGGGGAAGAAGGGGGAGGGGAAGTTCAGGGTTGGGGGGGGTCTTGCCGGACCAACTTGATTTTTCATGCAAACCTGCTCCTGGGTTCGCATGTGGCCTTTGGTGGCCAGGGTGGCAGCTATCCTGTCATAGACGGCTGTGTTCCTCCATCTAGTGCGGAGATCATGGACGTTGGGGGCATCCCCAACCTGAATAAGGTCCATGATCTCCACCCTGGACCGGGAAGGCGCCCACCTTCTCTGGGACCTGGCAGGCTCCTGGGAGCTGGAAGACTGCTCCTGGGGAGCGGTGGAGGGCTGAGTGCCAGTGGCTTGCTGTCTCATGTTTTGGGGCCACTGAGTCAGGGGCAGTGACTGCTGGCTCTGGTCTGGCAGTCTTGGAGCTGACACAGGCACTGTGGCCAGAGTCTACCCCTTTAAAGGCTCCGGGTACGGGGAGGGAAGAGGAGTGTTCTTGGTTGAGGCTGGAGTGGCCACCGGGGCACCCTGGGAAGGCTGGAGGCCCCCTATTTCGATATAAGTATCTACACAACACTTATTTCAAAATAGCTAATTCAAATTTGGTGTTATTCTTCGTCGAATGATGTTTAGCAAATTCGAAATAAGCGCTCCACTATTTCGAATTAATTTCGAAATAGTGGTTTGGCTGTGTAGATGCTAGTAAAGTTATTTTATTTCGAAATAACTGCTGTGTAGACATACTGTATTTTATCTTAAACTTGAATATGGAGGATATTTTTTACAAAAGTCAATTTTAAATAATATCACACCACATTACAAATGTATTTGCCTATGATATATTTCTCTTATTTAAAATCAAAGCCTTCCTTTAAAAACTACTGCTCCTATATCAGTAGGTCAAAATCTATTTTCTGACAAAGTAGCTTGATTCTTTCATGTTTCACGCTATTTTCTTGGAAAAGTTCATGGGTGAAATCTTGTGTAACTTGAAGTCCATAGCAAAACATTCACTGTCTGCAAAGCGATCAGGATTTCACCCTCTACATAAGAGGGATTATATGTTGCTACAATGCAATGTGATCTTAAACACCCACAAATTAACTAAATGTTGAGGGCTAGTCCCCCCCCCGGCATTGCCAGTACTATGGTATTGATTCAAATCACAACATAGTAACCGTATCCTATGCTTATTGTTTAGGGATGTTTTTATCCTCTTTATCTGGACAGAAATCGGTATGAAAGCTGCACCCATTTAGCTCAGCATAGTTTTTTTAAATGATTTTTAATCTATAGTACACTTTATAGCATTCTCCTCACAGGGATAGTTTTGCCCCCCTTTCTCCCTGCATAAAATAGCATGACAATCTCATACTAGAAACTGTGTGGCTCTTTATAGTGAAAGCAGCCCTGGATATACTCGGTGCTATGAAAGGAAGCACTGATGCAGAGAATGTGCCTTACCAGCGTGAAGCACCCTCTACAGTGTATTTTGCAAACCCGTAAACAACTTGCTAACAAATGCTAGAAAATGGTAGTGGCCACAATTGAGATTCTACACTCCATTTTCCAGCAATCGAGCTGGGATTTAAAGATGTACGTCTTTTAAAACCCGACAATTGGATACAGCATTTCTAGGGGGTAAACAAATAATTTGGTTGTGATCTACTGCCCCTGTTTTAATAACGTGGGTTTTTTTTGGATGGCCACACACAGCAGAAGAGGAAATGAGTTTAGCAAATGCAGAAGTCAATTCCGAGGCCGACTACAATCAATTAAATCTTCGGCGCGGAGGGGCTTCCTAGCGAAACAGCCCACTGTGCGGCTCCTGGAAAAAAACCTCTCAGGATGCATGTGTTTCCTTGTGGAGCTGTAGGTGTCAGTATAAACATGGCGTTGAGGTCAGGGGCTGGGGCTGTCATTCTAACCCATTGAGCTGTCCACATTATTGAATGAGTCGGCATTCAGATGTTCAGCATGCATGGGACATTGTCTGCCTGGCTGTTTGAAGCGCTGGCAGCAGAAGGTGACATCTGGTGACTAATGGGCTCAGATGTGAAAGCCGTTCCCACAGTTCTCTGGGCTGCAGCTGCTCTGCAGCCGCAAGAGACGCAGGAAACGGAGGGGAGAGTATCAGTAGAAAAAATCAATACCTTCTGATTTCAGAGGAAGGAAAACATGGCCTCGGCTGCAGACATTTTCTCCTCCCAAACCTTCTGATAAATGAACAGACCACACAGCTAAGCAGGGCAGTTTATTTTGTTGCCTGTTTTGCCTACTTAAACTGATCAACCTTAAATGAAATGGCTGCAGCTTATGCAACAAAGAGAGATGAGAATTCTCTCTCTCTCATCCCAGCAATGCTTTTACACTCCCCTACAGCCCGGCCCAGCAGTGCTTTTACACACATACTCCCCCTGCCTCAGCAGTGCTTTTTTTGCACAAGCGTGCATGCACACCCAGTAGTGCTTGTGCACACTTACACAGATCCTGTAGCAGGTCACACTTGCACTGGCCCCCTCTGATGGCTGGTGCACATGTGCATTTGTACACATGTACATCCACCCATTAGTGGTGCTTACACAAACACACTTTGCCTCCCCGACATTACTCGCACACACAGAGCCCAAACCCTCCTCCGTTACTTGTGGGGAAATTGTCTGTGAGGAGAAGCTCATGTTGTTGTTTCAAATCCCTGAAACAAAAATGAAGGTGTAGCGTGATGAGCAAATATTTCATGTGTGATTACTTGTGAAATTCCTATAGGACGGCAGAGGATAACCACAGGAAACTCGCAGTGATGCATATGGAGGTAAATAGTGTTTCATTAGCAAATGATAGTGGAAACCAAAAAGAAACAGAGGGAGGAGCAAATACATTGCTGGCTGGAAGTAAGTCAGGGATTAGAGCAGAACCAGAGGGTGTTTTTTGGTTTTTAGAGGAGAATGAAGAGAGTCTTTTTTGACTCTCATGCCCCCCTATGTGGTCACGGAGTCCTTGAACACAGCAAACAGTAACGAGAGAGAACAGTAGGAAACTGTGGAAAGTGACGCCTTTTGCTGTGCATGCACATGCGTGTCCACAAAACCACATGACTTTTCTATTGTCCAAACCTCTGGTGTGACAGAGGGAGGGTGAGTAGTCGCACGCATAGGCCTCATAAAATCTGCAAAGGCACCACTCTTGGTTTAGCCATCGGCAGCTCCCAGACCTCACGCAGAGAACTGGAGTGAAATTCTATTTGCAGCCCGACATCCTTAATGCTGCTGTGTCTTTATGTTTACTTCAGTTATCTGTCATCCCTTATAAAATGAACTGTACCACAGCTACGGCTAGGGTAAAAAACAACAACTATTGGGGTAGCTGCTACGGTGAGAGATTTGAGAGACATAAATAGAAGTATCTGGGGAAATAAAAAAGGAAAAAGAGAGACCTATTGCATGATGCAAAGCTCAAAAACGGGATCATTCAGTTCTTGTTTTCAGCACATTTCTTGGTTTTAGCTGTGGCTGATAAAATATTTAACAGCCATCTTAGCACTCAGCATACCAATAATCACAGAACATCCAGTGCGCTCAGCCTCCGCTGAGACAGAAATCCACTGACGTGAAGTTTTCTTCTTTTCCCTGCAGATATTACGTGCCATCCATCCTACCTCTGTGCGAGTCCCCAGATAAGTCCTTATTTCAGCAAGCTTCTTTATTGGCACAAACATCCACACCTCTAAAAACCGCGAGCTAGAGAGCTTCCCCAGTGTCAGCATGTCTTGTGTGAAGACCCGCTCCCTGTGTCTGCCTGCTTGCTGAAATACAAATATAAATTCATTTAGTTTGTAGTATTGTAATGTCAAGGGGCCCACGTGCTCCACTCTGTGCTAGGGGCTGTTCCGATATGGAGTCGGAGACCGTCCTGTCCCTCAGAGTTTATGATCTTAAATAGACAAGATGGGGGAAGGAGGGAGTTGTGTTCAGTTTATACACGTGGGGTACTGAAATGCAAAGACTGAGATTTGATGGAGGTATCAAATCAAGCCCATGAAAAAGCCAGGAATTGAACAAAGGACTGTTTGGCCTCAGCCAGAGGGGTGGACAATTTCCATGGGCCCACAGGCAAGGTATGGGAGAGCCATGCTCCCAGAAGGGGTAGAGCCTTGGGCGGAAGGGATGGGGGCAGGCCAGCCAGCCCTCAGCCCCACCTGGGCCATGGCACGGAATCTTCCCCCCTTCCCGAGCCCTCAGAACTGTGCAGAGCATGTGGTGCAGCACTCCTTAATCATTAAAGGTGCCCCAGGCCTCTTTGAATCATCAGGTCCCAGGGAAACTGTCTCCTTTGCCTCCGCTCTCGCTGTCAGTTGGTTCGGTCTCAGCCCTGGTCTCAACCAGAATATTGGCTTCCCTGTTTGTATGTGTGTGATTCCATAGATCTAATCTATGATCAGGCTGATGCTGCTGTAATAGAAGCATC
The DNA here is from genome assembly GCA_019425775.1 of Rafetus swinhoei. Classification (NCBI taxonomy): domain Eukaryota; kingdom Metazoa; phylum Chordata; order Testudines; family Trionychidae; genus Rafetus; species Rafetus swinhoei. The sequence continues at coordinate 65,263,403 of CM033447.1, read as the reverse complement.
TGATTTTCAGAATTTCTGAGCACTCGAAACTTGGGATCCATAGGAGGAGAGGTTGTTCAGCAAGCTGAAAATCAAGCATGCTTGTCATCTCTCAATATTTAGTGTTTGATTAAAGCCCCAGCTGCGAGAATCGAGAAATGGCACGAGAATCGAGAAATGGCACAAGAATCTCAGCTTCCGTTACCAAAATATTAAGTTTCTAGCTGTAGAGAACAGCTTGAAAATGTGATGTGAGCACATTGTAAAGGCTCAAACAAGAAGACAAATGAAGCTAGCCGAAGACTGATGGATTTCTTTAAACGCAATTGTTTTTCAAGCTTGTCATTTGGGGGGGGGTTGGGGGAGGGAGAGGGAGGGAAAGCTAGTTCCATGATTTTTGAACAGTGAGGTTAGTGATGCGGTTGTTTTTTTAAACTATAGGCAGAGCTGGTGGTGATGCCTGTAGGAAAGGTTGCCTAACACTTCAGATTCTAAGGCCCTGTTATCAATTGTATACAGCTTTCCCAAACTTTAAGGCTGTGTCTACACTGGCACGATGTCGCTCAAAAGCGGCCGCTCTTGCGCAAAAACTTGATGCCTGTCTACACTGGCTGCGTGTTCTTGTGCAAGTAAACTGACGTTCTAATGTATAAAATCAGGGCTTCTTGTGTGAGAATTCTGACGCTCCCGCTCAGGAAGAAGCCCTTTTGTGCAAGAGCTCTTCCAGAAGAGGCCAGTGTAGACAGGCAACATGAATTTCTTGCCCAAGAAAGCCCTATGGTTAAAATGGCCATCAGAGCTTTCTTGCGCAAGAGAGCGTCTACACTGGCATGGATGCTCTTGCGCAAAAACACATCTCTTGCGCAAAAGCACATGGCAGTGTAGACGCTCTCTTGTGGAAGAGTTTTTGCACAAGAATTCTTCTGCAAAAGAGTTCTTGCGCAAGAAGCTGCCACTGTAGATGTAGCCCAACTTTTTGGGCTACAATTTTCCATGTTGGGGTGTCTGCCTCACACATCAATATTTGATTTTTAAAATTTTATTTGTATGAAGTTCCCACTAAAACAGTTAAGTCTTTGCTCCAAATGAAAGTAGGAAAACTCTTAGAACCATGGATACTGAGAAGATCTATCATCTCCCTCCTTTGGAGCAGGGACTTCAAATTTGTCAGCAGAAGATTGCCCTGGCATCAGAAATATGCCTGTGGTTTCTCCTGTGAAAACCAAATTGTCCTGGTTCAGGGATGAATCGGGCCTGTGATCTCTCTGGACCCCTGTTTGCTCCACTCATTTGAAAATATTTTAAAAAATACTCAAAGTCCTGTTTCCTCCATAAACTTCCAAAAAGCTATTTAGCTTGTTGGGCTTCTCACCCTTATGCTGCAGATCTTGCAGAGGAAAGAAGATGACACTGGTTCTTATGAAAACTAATATATTCTGAATGGTATGGGGAGTCCCAAAGATCTCTTCTCTGGGTATCAGCTGCCTGTGTCTTTCTGAGAGAGAAGAATTTTCCACTGGCTAGATAAGGGAACTGGTGATCAGTAGACGTGACCCATGTTCCTTCCTCTGCTCTGGATCTATGATGTGACCTTAGGGAAATCATTAAAACTGTGCGCCACAGGTAGACATCCAGAATGGGAAAGCTGCCTCTGTTTCCACATCTGCAAAATAGGGATAATACATACCAAGTAAAATCAGAGACTGAGAGAGAAAAAGATATCTACAGAGGCATAAAGTTTTATTACAGTGAGTCTCCCAGAATAACTAGCATTTTTGGCCCGTGGTTTCATTCCATACACATTAAAAGTAGACCACTTTTTTGTTTGAAATGATTTTTCAACAACAACAAAAAAGGGCTTTTTTGATCAAACCAGAAATTGCATGAGGAAATGAATGTCCTCCTTAATGTTTTATTTTGGGTGCAAGGAGGGTTTAATTGAAAAGCAATATTTTTTAGCAACCTGGGGTGAAAATTTTTTGTAAAACCAAAGCTTTTGCCCAAATCTGACTTTTTTTTATATCAGTGAAGTGAATATTCTTGGTTTTTGTTGAAAGCCCTAAAACCTTTGTTTAAAAAAAATCAGTTTTCTTCCCTTCAAAATTTTTTTTGATTAACACTTTTTCTGATCAGTTCTATATACAAGTTCTTCATGAAGTGCTGGGCTAGCATATGTTCTCCGTCCCTTTCTCTGTCTCTCTCTGCCCTTCCTTCTCTGGAAAACATTCCTAACAAGGCTGGAACAGCCATTGATTTAAAGGTGGTCTTGAAAACTTAACCTGGTTATTGTGCATAGTGCTAGTGCATTAGGTGGCAATCCATTGAGGCTGCTTTTGTATTAGGTAGAACCCTGATCCTTTGCTACTGTGTGGCTGGGTAAATTCCTAAATTCTGGCTCTCATAATCTGGAAGTAGCTCCGCAATCAAACTGTGGAAACCTTTTCCCCAATTCCTCCAAAATATTCAAAGATTTTTTTTTAAAACTTTGCCTGATTGGTTGGCAGGTTTGGTTGGTTGGTTTGGTTTTAAAGCACATTTTCAGTCAATGAAACATGTTTGCAAGGTCTACCATCTTCACGGAAAGTTTGTGTTTTTTTTCTTAAATATTGCTTTCACATCAGCGTGTCTCTGATGAAAGAAGTGTACAGATCATATGGTGATCGGTGTTACAGAAAACCTAGCAAAACAGATTGTTAGCTTAGCAGTATTGAGTCCTTTTGTAACTATGCATAGAACATTTACTTTTTAATGTCAGATTAAACCATGCTTTTCTGGTATCCTCAACCACAGCAAGAGATGGGAAGGAAGATTGTAGTCCCTTATCTTGATGCTGAGGATTATGATAAATTCCAATACTGAGAGATCAGAACTTCCCTTTTCCAGCCTTTTGTAGGGCAGTAGAGTTGCTCCATGGACACTGAAGCTTCCTCCATAAGAAATCTTGTTGAAGTAATGAACAAAGAGGAAAAGGGAACTGAATACCTAGGAGACATGGTAGAACATGTATATGAAGAATAACTTGGCCCTTTTCCCACACTGGGACTGGGTTGGCTAGCAGGAGCTATGATCAGCAGTAAGCATACCTCCCCATTGTTACTTGATTACACCAGGCATAGACCTAAGGTTATGGGCTGCTGTTGATGCATCTTATGCTGCAACAGTTGCATTTATTCCATTTAATAGGGCTGCCTCTTCTCCTTCCCCAACCCCACACAGGTGAAAAGGCTTGGAGATACACCCTCAGTCCCCACAGATCCCCATAGTTCCATTATTTAAATACAAGAACAAAATTCACACCTAAAATTGAAAGCACCCAAGAGGCCATCCTATCTGATGCCTTTCCAACCTTGAGAGAGATGATCATCATGGTTTTGGTCAATTTTTATGTCAATGTGATTATAATCCTCAATTGCCACAGATGACTTTGAAGTGTTGCTTTTGTACAAAGCCTGCCTAATTGGGGAGAGTACCATGAATTAATTCTGTTCTTTGGGCCTGGACTTTTTGTTAATATTTTACAGTCTATACTTTATTAAAGAAATAAGTCGGTAATTGGCACATCTGTTTGGCCATTGATTTAGTTTTAATAGTACAAGCAGAGACACTCTCTGAAGGAAGCTCTTCTTGATCCTTAGCTTCTTTGAAGATACTTCTGAATATAAAGGTGTGTTTGTTTGGGGAGACTTTGAAGTTTTGTGAGGAGGCCACCTGTGCCTGGTTGAATGGTGATTATTGGCAGTGGTTGAAAATTTTCTGCTTGAAACATTTATCTACCGCTATTGGCTTGAGGGAAAATGGAAACTTTGTTGAGATCTAACATTCTTTGTGAAAATGGAGTTTTTGGTGAAAAAAAATTTAGACTGAATTTTTTTATGAAACCCCCAAAAATATCAAATTTTCTTTTACATGTAACTAGACTAATGGGTTGGTTTGGCTTACATTTGTTGCCATGGAAACAAGATTTTCCCAATTAGTTCTAGTTGTGATAGCTACCCTTTAAGTTATCAGTGCTACCAGGGAGGAGTTTTGTTAATTTGGGAAGGGACCGTTGATTTCAGGAGCACTGAATTGGCTGAGTAACATTTTTTGTAAAACGTATTAAAAAGCATTTCTGGTTAGTTGGAATGTCTATAAGTCTTTGCCTGCAACCTCGTACCACCACTATACCTTACTCTGTGCCTTGAGTCTATGAGCCAATAGTTTGCCTGGCTTTTTCTTCAGTTCTGGTACATTTGCAGAAAGCTAAACAAGGCAAATGTAGCCTGCACTGTACTCACTTCTTATGTAATACTGATAAACTTTCACAGCTTTTCTTGAGATGGTGCACCAAGATAGACCGGATCAAGATGTTTTTGTAGTTTCTCAGAACATTCTCTTATTTTGGTTTAATTTTCCCCACCAATGAGTGAAAGAATGGAGCTGCTGCTCTGTTCTCCAGAAAGATAGTTACATGAATGATGTTACGGTTCTGTTCATCTACTATGCTGCCAATTGTCCTACTGCCCTCTGTGGATTTGCAACTTGGGCAGTTGACCAGGTAAGAAAGGAAAAAAAAACAACAACTTGAAAAACACAAGGACAAGACATAAATTTAGAGAAAGAAATTAAAAAGTTAAAAGCAAGACTACTTCTGAGCTTCAGGCTGCTGTTATGCCCAGATTAATATACACACACATTTACCTCAGCCCTTGCTGCTACCCCAGGCTCTGCTTTTTATCTTGATTGTCCCCTTTGCTTATGCCCATTTAGTCGGATATTCCTTAAAACCACACATTTCTACCCGTCTGTGCTGATTGCTATAGAAGATGGCAAAGAAGATGGCAAAGAAGATTGCTGGAAAAGTGTTGGGTCCCATTCCATGATGTGATTATGACAGAGCATAACTCTGTGTTCACACCCTACATGCTATTGCAGTCATTTTTGCAAAAGCCATGTCTTGTGACATATCACATAAAAATGTGTGTACTCGTGCTACTTGTGACGTTCTAACCAGAAACTGAGGTGTTGACTCAAAGTGTATTTTCCAAATAAGTCTGGGGAGCAGCCAGACCTCTGTTCCTTGGAGAGAAAGGAAGCTGGCACCTCAGCCAGGCATAAACAAGGCTGATGAACCTGCTAAGAGATCGTTCTTTGGCAGGATGTAGGCACTAAATCTTCGTATTAGTGAAAAAACCCAGCAGGGAATATGCTTCCACAGAGACTGGGTCCCATTAACATTTTTCAAGTGGGCATATGAAACTATCAGAACAAGGGACCGACACCCTTTTTTCTCTCCCTGCCCGTTGCATTCACTGCTGCTGAATAGAAAGGAAACCCCCATTGGATTCTGGGGAAGGGATCCTAACCTGAGAGATTGGTCACTAATCTGCTGAAGCTTTTCTTTGATTCTAATGCAGTTTGTTAGGCACCAGTGAGCATTTGATCTTTTTTTTTTTCTCACCATTTCTGACTTTTGTGCCTCATTCCTTTATAGCTACTTAAAAATCTACCTAGTTGTAGTTGTTAATCCACCTAGTTGTAGTTAATAATTACTTTTCTAATCCAACATGTTCAGGTTAGTGTCTGGGTAATACCATCTGGGGTAACAAGTTGTGTGCATAAATATTCCCTTTAAAGAACAATGGACTCAGTATATTTGTACTGCCCTGGAGAGCTCTGGGCGCTACAGGACACTTGTTTTCAGGGGTGGGGAGAAATTTGGGAGTGCGCTAGGGTCACCCTACTCATTCAGGCTGGTAAGATCCAAGCAGTAGCAGACTGGCTGCAGCACATATCTGGACATAGCCTCTAGCTTGTAAGGCACTTCCAGCTGTCAGTGAGTGATCCAGATTAGAGACTGCAGACCCAAGCAGTGTAAAGGGCACCCAGGTTGCAGGGCAGGCGTGATGCAGCTACGCATTGATCTAGACCAGTGGTTCTCAACCGTGGGCCATATGGCTCCCCAGGGGCCACGCCCTACCTCTAGGGGGCCACATGGAAAAAACGGAACATTAGGTAAATTATGTACCTTTTTTTCCAACTAACAGAGGGGGGCCACAGAGGTAAACAAGGCTCAGAAGGGGGCCATGAGCAAAAAAAGGTTGAGAAACACTAATCTAGACTGTACCCTGGTATTTCACACCCTAGTGCAGGTTTGGAAGGTAAGGAAGAAAGGGAAAATCTTGTCTTATTCTGCACCCTCAAGAGCTAGGGAGGCTTGCATTAATTGTGCCCAGTGGCACGCAAGGAACACTAAGAGCTAGCTCTGTAGCTGCTCTAGCCACCTGTACAGGAAGGAGTCGAAGCCCAGGCTCCACTTCCTGCAGCGCTGGTTGCTAGCGTTAGAGCAATATGGAGGAGATGACATGCACCATCCTGTTAGCTGGGAGCTTAGTTATCTCTGTAAGGCAACTGCTGGGGTGGGGAGATTCAGCCTGCCCCCCAACGTGGTCTTGTGCCTTTAAAGTGCCATAGAGCCCATAAAGGGAGCTTAATGTCATGTATTCTAGGCACATTGCTGTGCCTATGTTGCAAACAGCATCCTAGACTGTAAGGAATGAAAGAACTATAACAATCCAAAGATCTTCTCCCTTGATTTCCAGTGGTAGAATCCCTCCTACAGCCCCCTCCATAGCTGGCATTAATCATCTGGCTGTCATTTGCAATGCACAGGCTAACATGGCAATGGAGGCTGACCTATTCTGTCACTCCTCCAGGTGCTCCACATAGGACAAAGCCCATTGTGTAGGCAGCGTGGGGAAGCTTGCGCTACCTTGTTGGCTTTGCTGAGATGCTCTATTGACTTGAGTCCAACAAATGCTTAAGGGCAGTTTTTGAAAGTGCTTTTCTGTGCCACGTGATGGTTGCTGAGCTATTCAGTGTTGTTTTCCTTCTGATGCTTAGGAGCCCTACACTGGCGCGTGATCTTCCCTGTGAAAGAGTCAGTCTGCCGAACCAACAGCTATGATTGGTGCACTGAATTGGGATGATGGTACCATGCCTTTGCCTGATTTTTCTTTTCACAGTGGCTCTGTTCTCTTACTGCAGAGTCTCTATTAGCCCTCCAATTGCAAGTGTTGTAACTGCTCTCAACCTAAAAACTGACAATTCATGTTTCGTAGGAACTAAATTTACTTATAAAGACATGTAAGGAGTGAATACTTGAAATCCTTGGTAATCAGAGCCTTTTAAGGTTTGGCCATCACTTTATCAACACTTGCTAGGCACTCTCAAACTGTAACACAAGGAGCTCAGCCTAAATACAGTGTACGAGATGTATTTTTTCTTCGATAATGACCACAGAACTCCCATTGTGCAACCTAAATTGAAACCAATGAGGATTGCATGCGTCTAATAGAGTGGATTTGGTTCCATGTTTCCATTTATATTGTATAGTGTACAGTTCTAAGGGTTTAAAAATGTCAGACAGATGCACTGTGCTCAAAGTCATCTGAATCCCAGCATTAATTGTCCTAGTTATGTGGTGCAATTTCCTTCTCTGCATTTGGAAGTTACCTTTGTTGGTAAACAAGCCCATATTTCAGTATTAGCTTTCATTCTCTGCGTGCATGACACAGAGGATACTAACAAGCTCTCCTAGAGTTAACTTCCCGAGGAAAACAACTGCAGAAAACAGCACGCCTGTGGTGCTGCAGCACATGACACAAACATACTTCCTCCCATACACAAAACCACATTGGGCAGGTCTGAATGTAACCCTTAAATTGTGGAATAATGATATCCTTTGTCTTTATGGAATCAGGTGTGCTTTAAACACTTGGCTGGGGTTCATTTCTAACATTTAACTGGTTGTGGAAAATCTTCATTTTTTGTGTTTGTGTCTTTTTTCCCCCTTCTTTGTTACAATTCCCGAATGACAAATTTACCTGGGCTATTTAGCTGAGCTATGAATGCATCAATGTGTCTCCAGAAATGTTTAGATTAATTTTGCAGGTATGAATAGTCCACTGAGTCTGTCTAGAGAAATGAATGCAGTTAATAATGTTACACTGATAAGTCATTTACCAACCCTGCCTCCCCCAAAACAACAACAACAAACAAAACCCATTTGGATCATGAATCTCTGGGGATTGATTTGGAATATCAGTATTTTCACAGCTGCAAAAGGCAGGTGGCATAGGATGTTGGTGAATGAGTACGACATGCTTTCCAAAGACAGAAAAATGAAGTCAACAGTCACACAACTAATTGACAGTCATTAGTGAGTTGATCTTTTGCACCAATTGTTGGTTTAAGGCTTGAAAAATCTATCAATATCCCTGACAGCAAAAATTAGTCTGAGATTCCAGCTCTCAGTTGACTAATTAACCTCTCTAATGCTGATAGACTTCCACCAGGTATATCCAGGAAATACACGTATCTGGTCTAAGTACCCTGAGATGTTTAGTTTCATTCCAACGGACATTCCATTGGGAAATGCAGCCAAGGTGTATGAACAGTTCTTCAGGTATGAAAACATTAAGGTAGAGAGAGTTTTCATGGTTGCATTAGAAAAGGAGCTGGTGGTGCATAAGTCGAAATATCTTTGTATCCAGTGTCTTCCTTATCAGAGTCTGAGAAACTGGTATCTAGATTAGCAAGCAGTATCTTAAGACTAGATACCATTCTGTAGATGCTGCTTTTTAAAAATAGCAGTAGACTTTTTTTGAAGCGCAATGTAGTGAATCTACGGCATTCATGTTCCAAATGTGAGGGAGAGTCTGCAATTGTCCATCAGGAAAATCTTTCTGAAAAATACGTGTTCAGCTGGACATTGTGAGCTATATAACAAGACTCCTAAAGGAAAATGGCTGTGACTGATCATAAATAAGAGCTGAGGTAAACATTGGAATATTTATTGATCTCAAATGAGTTTTCAAAACCCTTTTAGTGTGTGAATAGCTATATAGGTATTTGTGAATACTGGTGGTGTATTTCAGCGGTACTGCCATTTGACTGGTATTTCCCAGTAAGAATTTCAGTCTAATGATAAATGCTTTGGGGCAGAGGAGTTCAGGTTGCAGGCTTCCCCAGGGAGAGAGGACTACTCCAGCCCCCTCTTACTGCAGCAGCTTGGGGCCAGGTGAAAATGCCTCTCCATGGTTGCTGCAGCTCCAGCGGGCACAGTTGGGGGAGGAGTGCAGGTAGAGGTTCCTCTGTCTCTGTTTTAATTTATTAACATCACAGGTTGTTTAGAGTGGGTGCGCATGCACTGGTGAGTTATGTTTATATGTCTGGCTCTAATCTTGCATAGACCAAGGGCAGGCAAATACCAGCCCGTGGACTAGATCCGGTCCACCAGGATTAGCCCCTAGTGGAACACTACCACTGTATTTACCATGCATCCATAGGTATGGGTGATTGCAGCTCCTGTTGGCCATGGCTTGCCATTCCTGGCCAATGGGAGCTGCAGGGAGCAGTGTCCCGGTCCGCCCCACTTCCCACACCTCCCATTGGTCAGGAGTGGTGATCTATGACCAACAGCAGCTGCAATTGTTTCTACCTGCAGAGGAGCAGGTAAATATAGTGGCAGCTAACCCCAGTGAACTGCTGCCATTTTATTGCCCACCTTCGGCATAGACTGTACTTGAAGGCCTGAGAAATTAGAAATAGCTAAGTTCTTGATTTTTGCACTTGCAGATTACTTATCTTGCTGTGCTGTATCTTTTTTTGGAAGTGGTATGAGCAGAAATATTGGCTGCCTGTCTCCTGTCCACACAGGTTTCTATCTGCTCTCAGTGATGATTTAGCAACTATGTTTATCTGATGGGCCAGGTTATCCAGTGCCTGCTCCAGCTTTTGAGTTAAGGGATAATCACAACAAGTAGACGCACTGGAATTCTCATAACATTTCCATGCAAACTACTTGGTATAAATAAGCTCAGGATTTAGCCCTGTTTAACCAAATTATACAGAACAGAGAGAAGAAAATAATGGTGTCTCCCAGAGATCTGTAGTGGGACCAGTGCTGTTCAACACAGTCCTAGACAATCAGGAAAAGGGGAAAATAGTGAGGTGGCAAAGTTTGCAGAGGATCCAGAATAACTCAAGCTAGTTACGTTCCAAGCAGACTCTGAAAAGTTACAAAGGGATCTCACAAAACTGTGTGATGGGCAAAATGGCAGATGAAATCCAATGTTAATAAATGCAAAGTAATGCACACTGAAAAACATAATCCCGACTCTACACTCAAAATGATGGTGTCTAAATTAGCTGTTACCTCTCAAGAAAGAGATCTTGGAGTCATTGTGTGGGTAGTTTTTCTGAAAACATCTGCTCAATGTGCAGCAGCAGACAAAAAAGCAAACAATGTTTGGAACCATAAGAAAAAGGATAGATAAGACAGAAAACATCCTAGTGACTCTCTCTAAATCTGTGCCCACCTTTTGAATTCTGTGTAAGGTCAATGAAGAATCCCATGTCTAATTCTGCTTTCATGACTCAAGTAAAGCGGGATGAGGGTTTTAGGATTACTGACATTGTTACTGACATTGGTCCTCTTCTGAGGTAGTCTTATTGCTTTTTGGGGCAAGAAGAATCATGGCTGAATACCAATGACTTCTCTTAAATTATTGTGAGAACTACATCAGATTGGTTCTTCAGGAGATCCTGAATTCTAAACTAGACTCTGCCACTGACTCACTTTGGGTCTGTGAGAAAGTCATGTCCATTTCAGTTTCTCTTTCTGTAAATCTGCTACGCAATTTGAGAGAGTTGGTGCATCTCTGTGTCCATCCATATGCCCGGAAATCTGTTTGTTCAAGAATTTCTCCTAAATAGTAAGAGCTAGGACTACCAAACTTGGTATGCAGCTTCATTTTACAGTAAAACCTGTGTTATCCAGCACGCTCGGGGATTAGTGCGTTCTGGTTATCTAAAAATTCCAGTTATCTGAGGGTCCCATCAACCTAGGAAAAACCAATGGACAATAACAGTAAAACTCAAGTTTTTAATATTGGTAGTTTTGTAGTGTGAGGCAGTTGGTCTCACATTTCTATTTTGAGTTAAAGATGATTAGTACTTCTTAAATAAAAAATTGTTAAGCCAATCATGGTAAACCAAGCCAGACCTGTGCTCCTGAAGATGTGACCATATTGTGGCTGGGGACCACAGGGGGGGGCAATAAGGGGCCAGAGATGTAGACTGGGACTGCTATAACCCCATTGGTCCAGCAGAGGGCAGGGGTGGAGAAAGGGGACAGCTATCCACTATATTTCAGGAGCTTCAGGGGGTAGCCGAGTTAGTCTGTTACAGAAAAAAAACAACAAATGGTCTGGTAGCACTTTATAGACTACCATCTACATGTTTTGTTAGTCTATAAAGTGCTACCAGACCATTTACTATATTTCAGAGAGTTTGTCTCTGTTCCCCAGTCAGGGGACAAGCACCCCTGCCCAGGTGTGCCTGCTGTAGCAGCCATGGACAGGCGCTTGTCACCTGACTCCAAGCTGTTGTGGTGAGAGGGGGCTGGGGCTGTCCTCTTTTCCCAGGGCAGCCTGCAAAGTGAACCCCTCATCCCCATCCCCATCCCAGAGAATGACTTAAATGAAGTAAAGGAAAGTTTGTGAGTTAAGGACCTGAGCAACACAGGGTAAATCTCCTAGTATAGGGGCAATAATACTTACCCACCTACTTCATTGGAGTGCTCTGAGGGTTCATTAGACAATGTCTCAGTGATTTGAACATTGAAAGCAATCATTTTTTAGTTATTATTATTTTTAACTGGAATCATGTGTATGTATCCAGATGAGAGTGCCTCTTACCATCTGTGCATACAATATAGGTCAACCTCACCAGTGTTCTTTTTTTCACAGTGTGCTGTTTTTAAAAACTACCTAATTGTCTGCAAACAAAAGGAAATTCGGCTTTTTAACAGTAGAATTTAATTTTTGCTAATTTTATTTAATAATAAGGTTTAGCCATTGCCTCACAGAGAAAGAGTATCCCAGGAAACATTAATACATGTGGCCAGTGTCAAACAGCTTGAACCGTTTTCACTTACATCTTGCATTATGTCTTCATTTTTTTTAAGAATGAAGATCAGATGTGGGAGAATTAATGTAACTTCTTTGCATGTGAATTATTAATTAGCTCTGACTTCGGAATTGTTTACCCACTTGATAGTAAATGAGTTAAGTGAAGAGCAATTAGAAGGGACTAGCTGTCTCTCAAACTTTAAAATTAAAGATGCCAAAATACTGGGATTGGGCTAAAAGAAGAGAGAGCTGATTCGGTGTGATGGCCATGTCGCAATCAGGCTTCCCATGTGGCTATACAGGTTGTGTTAAATGTATTTCTCCGCAGCCTGTAATGTGACTTGAGCATGTTCTGCTTTGATAGCTGCCTCGTTCCCTTGGTGGTTGTGTACTTTTAATTAAATTTTTGGAATCTCCTCATGAATGTTCTAGCACCTCAAACTCAACTTGACTCAAACACTGAACTTGGATTTGCCACCCAGATACCTCAAACTTTACTGTCTTCATGAATGGAAAACTTCTGCTGGTCAGAGCATATCACATCAATTCTTTCACCCTCCCTTGACTTCCTATCTCTTACCTTAAAAGTGTCCAACTACTTGCTATCGCCAATACCCTATGATGAACTTGCTCCCACTCACCCCTCTGCTCTAGTATTCTCCTCACCCCCAAATCTCCTCCTGTTTGTCTTACTGCGTCTGTTAACACCATCTAGCGCTCTTGGTCCTTGGCCAGTGCCAGCGGTGCCTGAAGAAACTGGGCTAGGTTATTATTGGGGAATGGCGAGCCATTGGGCAAGATAGACATGATGTAAAATCCCCTTTTCTCTTTATGCTTTGTTCCCTGTGTTAAAATAATACTCTTTTCTGAAGAAGGCTGACCCATCGCTGAATTTCTGAGACGCCTCCAGTTCTTTCCTTTGGGAATCAGAACTCTTTAGGACCAGCTAGCTACACATGATTGATACCCAGGATTCTGTAGACCTGGGTCTGGTCTAGGACTGGGAAAATTGAGGCATTCCACCCCATAATAGGTCAAGACATGAGGCCAGACATCAGAAGGGATGCACTCTCCAAGAGATCAGGCAGGGGACAAAGGGCCAGCTAGTCCTGTAACTGTAAATCCTTCTTGTATTCCCTCCTCCCAACTCTCCCTTGCAGGAACTGTCCATGACTTACGGGTATTATTAGCTTAAGTCTTAGTCCCCAGTCATGCATGTATTTGTCTGCCTGCTACATTTCAACATGTATACAAGTCTTAGCTTTATATTATTCCTTGCAGTCTCCAAGTCTGTACATGAGTGCAATAGGGTAGGTCAGCAGCCCCACAGACCAACACAGTAGCCGTTACGCAATGTGTAAATGGCCCATATCTAGCGCTTTTGATGCCCCAGTCACTGATGCAGAGGACTGCCTGTAGATGACCACTAGAGTTAGCAATAGCTCATACAAGCCCTAGGATCTTCACATTTATTTTTATTGAGAAGGGAAGTTGTCCAAAAGACTAGGGTTAGACTGAGCGCCACATGGTCTTTGACTTGTACATGGACGTCTCCAGGGACTTTTGTGTATTCTATCCAGAGGACCTCATTACAACAGGAACAAGTGTATCTTGCAAGGCTTTAGTGACACAGTAGTATTATAATTTATGTGCTATAGAAGTTTATCCTCAGAGATCTCTGCTAAAAAGATTTGAAATGCCATTTCAGAATTTATACTAGACTACAGGAGAAATAAGACAGCTTGCATATTACTCTCTGCTTAATGCCAGCTAGATTCATGTTACACTAATGAATACCCAAGAAATGTAAACATGATTTGTTGCGAAGTGCGGCCTAGTACGGTAATCCATTTTTCACTTTCCATGAAAGAAGCTTGGTCTCTCAATGAGATCTCAAGCAGAGAATGTAGTATCTTCATAAACATGCCTCTTCCTACCATTAACATAAATGTTCTAATAATATCAAAACTGGCTAAGTCCCAGCAGTTTAGCAGAAGATAGAAGACCTAAGTTGGATTTTTAATGTGGTGTTTTGAGGCTCAAAGTCTCTCTCCAATGGGTTAAGTTTGTGCTGCCTTGCACTTGAGGTACAGTCATTTATTGACTGCACTATTCTTCACTGTCGTGTCCTGTGAGCAGATGGAATGGTCACTAGGTCACAAGATGACCTGCTGGAAAAGGTCAAAATATGACAGGATGCCACTGCGCCTCATCTGTCTTACGATTATTATATCTTGTTCTGGTAGCGAAAGGCACAATGCGGACAGTAATGAATACAGCTTAAATCTACTCCCCTCACCCAGACACTGAAAAATAAGGGGTGGGTGAATTTGTTCTAATAAATGACCAGATCCTGCAATCTTCAGCCACATCAGCCACCCTATCGCAGTTAGACATGTTGATTTCAAAAGATTCCTCAGATGAGCGAGGATTGCAAGAGTGAGCCCAAGATGAGGTCTCGCTTGAACCAGAACTTAATCTATATTTGCATTGGAGTATTGTTTATGCTTGTAGGATGGTCTCCTTGTTATAATATCGGGCTGCAATTCAGGAGATATGGGTTTAATTCCTTGTTCTGTCAGAGACTGTGTGTGACTTGGGGTCATCTCTCTAATGGCTGTTCATGATGCGATCAGGAGCATCTTGTATGCCAGGGCTACGCAACTTTGGAAGCCCTGGGGGCCACAATGATACTTAGAGCACATGCCAAGGGCCGCAACTTTAGTGTGCTTGCATATACATGCAAATATAGATGCAAATAGCTTATTTCGCACTAATGGGTATGAATACAAAGATTAAGGCAAGACTAAACAACACACAGGCCCCATTTAAGTAAGTTCTGCTGATATTAATAAAATGCAATATTTACCCGATTTCTACCCATATGGCAGCATTTTTAATGAGCAATGACATTCCAGGAATTTAACTACTAAACCACATATCAACAGAAGACCATTACATTGACTACTTTTTTGTTTTGGCTCCCACCCTCGGGCTGCATGTTGAGCCCCGCATAAAGCAAAACCTCACCGTGGGCCGCAAACAGACAGGATGTGGGCCGCATGTGGCCCGCGGGCCTTGTGTTGAGTAGCTCTGTCCTATGCAGTCTCAACACGGTCACTTGAAACAGGCAAAGCGGACCTCAACTTGGTGAATTTAAAGTTCTATGTTTTCCTGGAGCTCTTGTGTTATCAACATAATTCCAATCTGAATACAGACAACACTGTGGATCCCAGCCAAGACTGGTATCCCCTTACATTAGGTGATGTACCTAGTCTCCCTCCTCCCTCCTTCCCCTCCTCCCCCTCCCCCCACAGCAAAGGATAGCAGGGGAAACAGGCTTGGAGAAATCAAGTGACTTGGCCAAGGTTTCCCAGCCAATGACAGGCAGAAGCAGGATTAGAATCTAGGTTGCCAGACACTGTCTAGCCCCCGATCCATTATCCTCCCACTGAAGGCTTTGGTGCTATGCTGAGCTACACTAGTGGAGGATCTTGCTCATTGTTACACTGTCTCCTCTAATTATTCCTACTGACACTGTGTATTTTTCCTCAACGGCATTCTTGTCACTTGGAGAAAAGCATCTTTGAGAGACTGAAAAGCTTGTGTATTTAAGTGTAATGTGAATCACGAGAGATTGACAGCAAACTGAGCATTTTACATACATAAATAGAGAAAGCAAACACTTTCAGTGTGGAAAATGCTTGTGTTTGTACGAATATGTTACACTACATTTGATACTGGCTGCTTTCTGTGCAGATCACTTCAGCCCATTATCTTGTGCCTCGTGACTAGTGTAAGGGGCTGATTCTGTTCACATCGGCTTAATGATGCAGGATCAGACCTCAGCTAGTGATGACTGGTTAAATATGGCTGCGGGGAGGAAAACCACATGGGTTTTCATTTGATTCCTGGAGGGAGTGTTCACAGAGTGATAGCATGGTTGTGTGTATGGTGAGGGGAAAGGTTCTGGAGTATTTATGATCCTAGGAAATTACATTTTTTTTTAAATGAGCTGACCTCAGGTTTGGGTTGTAGTAGTTTGATTTTCATAAAACACCACAGAAGATGAAAGCATGTTAGATAATCTAAACCATTGCCCCGCAGCTAGCGCACAGTTATTACTGTCAGAATGTCTTCTAATGCTTTGTCCACCCTTTTCATAGCTTTAAATGACCCAAATGATGGGGACTTTCACCATTTCTGGGAAACTCACCCACAGTTTTCAAACTTCAGACTGTGGAGCACTGAGTTGTGGTTAGCAGGATGATGCACTTGAGAGCCAATTAGAGGGAGGCTGGAGTTGTGGAGAGATGTAGGAGATGGTTGTTCAAGGTGGGTCACAGGAAGAAACTCCTGGTGAATTCTCAGCCTGGTATATCTGTCACGGCAAGTTCTCCCTGACCTGACATTGAAATCCGACACTCTTGTGATGGACTTTCCGCTTTACAAAAGGTCCTCTGCAAAACTGACTCTTTCTTGGCTTATGTTTGAAGGCCAGAGTCTGTTACCATTTGTAACGGACCGGGACAGGTTTGGGCACGGCTGAGGGCGTTCACTCAGGGCGAATTGCTCAAATTCGGGGCCCCTTACAGCCCCTGACTGGAGGCCCATCCCAAAGAGGCCACAAACCAGTCCCACAGAGCACTTCAGCTGCCTATCTGGCCAGCCAGAAGTCTCATGAGCAAAACCCCTCTGACACCCCAGCTTTCTCCGTGCCCCAAACAGCCCCAGGCCTAACACACAGGTGAGGGGTTATAGGATCCAATCTCACCTACTCCGAATGGGTTCTCCGGTCCCAAGAAACCAGCCACAGTTCCCAGGTCAATTTATACTCTGGATCTTACCCACAAGATCGCGCTGAGCCACTCCTTTAGAATCTAAAATCTAAAGGTTTATTATTAAAAGAAAGAAAAGCATGAGAGTAAGTTTGTGAAAGGATATTACATTACATGCATCGAATCTCCCAGTTCTCGATGCAGGCTCTTAGCAGAGATGTTATAAACTGCTATCTTAAAAGTCTCTGGTGTACATCCTATGTCAGGATGGGTCCACAGTTCTTTCTGGCTCGTGGTTCCCTGCAAGGCTGCATCTGGGATCAAGAGCTGAGCTGAAGACCCCGATGGAGGCTGCCACATGTCATTTTATATCCATGCTTCCTAGCATCTTCTTGGCCAGAGAAGGTCACATGGTCCAACAACCTATCCTTGTGTCCCAAGTCAGCAACCTTCCTGAAGTGCATATTGGCACCCAGAGATCCATTTTCCCTGGAGCCTTGCTAATTAGCATAGCCATTGCTGAGCATTCCTTGACCATTGCTCTGCCTCAGACAGAGAATTTTCCAGCATCCATACAGAGTATATGTTTATAACTTCACATATAGATATTATACAATTATGTGAATAGCATATATAGACTCAGAAGAAGATAAACTTTCGTTTGACACCTCACATGGCCCCCTTTGTATACACTTTGGGGCAAATACCCCCTCCATGGGTGCAGCAGTGATCTGGCTGCTCCCTTTAAAATCCAGTAACGTGACACCATTGCTTGGATCTCTCTACACGCTTGCTTCATGAGTAGCTCCCATTGATGCAACGTGCAAAAACCTGAAGAAGTTGGAAAGGCAAAATAGATGTGTAGTGTTGTCAGGCCTGTTCAATGTATATCTCTGGCTCTGCAACTTGCTGGAGGGAAAATGATGGACTGTACTGTGTGTCTTTCTCACACTTTTAGGAGAAGTCCATTATATTGGAATTCATGCTCATGTGTTTATCGTCCACCAGCTAATGTCAAAGACCATATATTAAATTCTTCAGTCTTTGACTCGCCTATCAAAGACTTTGCACCTGAATCAAGATGTGCCTAAATATTTCCTACAATACATCTACGGGGCAGTGGAGACAATCTTGGTGTTGACTAGGATCCAGTATAGAATTATCTTTTAAAAGCTGTTAATATAGAAGATCTGAAGGTGAGTAAGAACTTGAATACATAAGCCAAAAAAAAAAAAAAAGCTTCAAATACTAGTTAGCTGAAATCATCTGAATTTTGAATTAATTTTTTTTTCAGATTTTATTTAAAATTGCCCCAAATCCTTTTTTTTTTTTTTTTTGATGAATGAGAATTTTGAGGGTGCTGGATGCAAAAATTGGACATTTCTGTGTTTAAAAAGCCCATGCCGTGGTGTATTAAAACATGGAATATTTCTGAGTGTTTGGGACTGTTCATTCTCCCTTTTTTTCTTTGCTTTGTGAATTTAAGCCTTTCACAAAATAAACAAGAATCCAGCTGATAGTTGAGTGTCTTATCCTGATGGCATTGACAGCAAAATGACTAACTCCTCAGTCCTGCAATGTTTTTGGGGGTGGACCCATGGCAAGATTGGGAACCAAGAGGGCATGGTCCATGGAAAGCAGAGTGTGTGTGTGTGTAGTGCAAAAAGCAAATCCGTTGAATTCAAGTGCTGCCATAAGACACTCCAGCAGAAATGACATAGATTTGTGAAGGATTAGTTATTTATGTAGTCCATTTGAGTGTTCACTAGAATTAAAAAGGGTGTGTGTGGGGGAATCGCAATATGATCCTGGTCAGAGAATGATTTTCCATGTAGCTTTCCCAGGTTATAATAATACTATTTGCTTTCGTGCAGGGGTAGGGGGAGGGTGATATGAGAGAGAAGGTTCCATGCTAATGAAAGGGTTGTTTTATTAGGTTGCAGTGTTGCTGTAAATGTTCGCTAATTACCTATGTTATGGTAGGACTCTGAAAAAGTATAAATTGAGTGTTTTGCATAATTTATAAAAGCTGAATGTTTCCTAATTAGTTCTGTTAGGTTAATGATATTGCAGCCTCATTTTTCCATGGCCCTAGGCAATGACCTTTACCCTCCTCAATTTTAACACTTTCTTTTAGTTCAAAACCATGCCCCATCTTGAGGAGTATTTGGGAGACGTAATGCTTTGGAAAATGTTACAAATCCCTTCTCCTCCTCCCCCTTTTAAAGTAAAGAAATGGCCTGCTTTATAGAGGCGTAGTAAAAGACTGATTTATACAGATCCTCTGAAGAATGCTGGTGAAGTGCATTCCTTCAGTGTCTTCATAGAAACTGATGTGAGCTGCATTAGCAGAAGATGTGAAAATGGTGAGGGGTGGGGGGCCGGGAGAAAAGCCGCTCTCAAAAGAATTCTAAAATAACATTTTGCATCCTCAAGTAATTCCCAGCTCTCCCTGGCAACCATTCATTTCTTCCGAACGGCAGAAATTTGCAATATGAAAGTGGATTGGCTTGCTTTTCCCATGGGGTCCTGTATCTCTTCATCCACCGCCTAGGGTAAAAAGCAATGCATACGTTTACAATATAAATGTGATTTAATCGACCTCCCTGTCAGCGAGAAATGGCAAGCATATCAAACAAGCCCAAGATGCTAGGAAGAAAAAAATCATAAATTATTCCAGTGATGAGTTTCTGAGCCGCATTTTGGACTACTAGATGATTCCATGTAAGGCTGTTCCTTGAAACAATAATTAAGATAATTCTGTATGACAAGGAGAAAAATGTTCAGCTTTGTATGAGATGTGCTTTCTGTTTAGCAAGCTGAACGCTCCCTCTATTGATTAGAATTCCCCTTAGCCACTGCAATGCAAAGCTGAAATTAATTCAACGATGCACCATCTTTGCTTGCCTACTATATCCTGTGCAAAGAAGGTTGGCGTCTAAGTCAGGAAATGGAGAGAGAGAGAGAGAGAGAGAGAGAGAGAGAGACGGGTGTATCGAAATGTCTTCAGTACCTGCATTTTTAGGCACACTGAATGTTGAGAATTTCTATTGGTTCTGAATGCATTTGTTAGAAACAGAAGCTGACCTCAATGATAAATATTCAGATTTGTTTATTACTGACAATGGCTTATGTGTAAGAGTCCCTAATACAATCATGGAAAAAATGTAAAAAACCACAAATGTTCCTGCAGCACCTTAGAGACTAACAAAAAATGTAGATGGTATCATGAGCTTTCCTGGGTTGTGCCCACGAGATACTAGTTACATTTTTGGTTAGTTTCTAAGCTGCTGAAGGACCATTTGTTTAAGTTTTTTCAGTTACAGACTACCACGGCTACCCCTCTGAGCCCCTATTAAAATCATGTTCTAGTTTTAGGAAGAACTGAGAGATTCCTAATTTTCCTCTAAATATTTTAAGGTCACCCTAAGCTGAACACCAATTTTCCCTCAGCCTTTTTCCAGATGATTTAGATCCAAAATCCACTGACGCTGGCGGGTATCTTGGTGCTGATGGACTATGAATCAGTCCCTAAGCACCTTAGTACTGTAACACTACTTGCTGTGCTGTACTGGCTTGTTTAGATCTTCATCCATCCAATATCTAGTATTATCTAGGTAGGATAAATATAGGGAGCATGTGGTGTTAAGCATAGGTCTACTATCAGTTGCCTTCCAGCCAAAATATCAGTCCTGAAGACACTTAAACACGAGACTAACTTTACCTGTGCAAGTAATGCAGTTGATTTCATGGGGACACTTACATGCACAAAGCCCTTTATGTGCTTAAGTGTTTTCAGAACGGGGGCTCAAGTTGGTATATTTTAGACAGATCTCATGATAGCTCTAAGCCATTCCAGCTACAACAGGTTCCACAGGCTATTTTGACTTCCATCTTTTAATATATTGGTGACGGGGTGCAGTCACAAAAGTCCCTCTGGGACTTTTTTTGTTTCCGAGTGTGCTGCTGATCATGCCCCTGACACCCGCTGCCTTGCTCTCCCCACTACCCTCTCCTGTTGGGCCAGATCGTCTGGCTTCCCCTAGAAAAGGCACAAAGTTGGAGTTACCCCCCCTAGGGTATGTCTACACTAGCCCCCTAGTTCGAACTAGGGTGGCTAATGTAGCATTCGAAGTTGCAAATGAAGCCCGGGATTGAAATATCCCGGGCTTCATTTGAACGTTCAATTGGCGCCATTTTTAAATCCCCTTAGTTCGAACTGACTGCCCGGCTACGCGGCAGTCAGAAGTTAATCGAACTAAGTCCTTAGTTCGGATTAACTGTTTACATCTCATTGCAGGAGGAGTAACGGTTAATCCGAACTAAGGACTTAGTTCGATTAATTTCTGACTGCGCGTGTATATGGGCAATCAGTTCAAACTAGGATTTAAAAATGGCGCCACTGAAACGTAAATGAAGCCTGGGATATTTAAATCCTGGGCTTCATTTGCAAGTTCGAATGCCTACATTAGCCACCCTAGTTCGAAATAGGGGGCTAGTGTAGACATACCCCTAGATCCCTACAGAGCAAAGCAGACACTGAACCACTTCAGCTGTGGGAGGTTGCAGTTCTAGGGCACAGCACCCAGGAAACCAACCCTCCCTCCCCCATGAGATCAAAACCTCCCAAACAAATCTGTTTTCCTCTGTGTAAAGTTTTACACAGTGAAAGCTCCTCAGGTAAGCCCACTTGATCAATGCAAGTGGGATACGCTAACAGTTATTCCCCCAGGTAACGATTATTTACACTGGGCTTGATAATGAGCAAAAGTGTTTTTTATTAAGTACAAACAGTAGGATTTAAGTGGTTGTAAGTGAAACCAGACAGATGAAAGTAAGTTTACTACATTACAATGAGTAAAAACTGCATAGCTAGTTCTAATTTTAAAAAAATGTATTGCATACAAATTCTTACCCTAAAGAGCTGTTTTTATTTCAGACCTAATCTTCAAGTCAAAGACAAACTCTCTTATCCTGACTTGGGTCTCCAGCCCTCTTTTTATTGTAGCATACCAGGCTGTTCTTCAGTCCAGCTGAGGACAAAAGACTGATCTCTTCCTATTCCTGAAATAGATTCTCCCCCAAGGTGAGAATCTTCTGAGTCTTTTGTTTTACACTCTCCCCCTGCCCCACTTCCATGGAATATACCGGGGTCAATATGGAATCTCAGGATCAGGTGCTGTGGTCACAAGTTTTCCTATGACCAACCACCTTCTAGACTTAAAGGACAAACAAGGCTGTTGACAAGTCGTTAAGGCTTCCAGGAAGGGGGGGTACCAGTAATGGCTCACATTAGCACATTCTGAAATTAAGAATGATATAGGCACCAAAATAGGATACACCGATCTAGGAGATTGTAACATAAAAATGGATAGGTCTCCTGAGGTAATTTTCTCAAAGCATCTCTGAGTTATGCATATTCCTAAATCAGTGTTTATAAAGCATGGAGCTTTACCACCATAATACAGCACCATGGATTATAGAGGCAAAACTTAAGTGGAGACAGAGCTAGTTTATGGCTAGAGAGTGGGACTTAGGAGACCTGGGCTCTATTTGTGACTCTACTACTGGGCTCCTGAGTGACCTTGGGTGAGCCACTTCACTGCTCTATGCCTCAGTTTCCCAGTCTGGAAAATGGGGATAGTGATACTGACCTCCTTTGGGAAGTGCTTTAGGAGCTATAGTGGAAAAGGCCTACACAAGTACTTCCCCAATCATCAGTGTGTGAGAAGATAAGCTTGACCCTGCAGCAAACAGCTGCCCATTGTTCTTCTGCACTATTTGGGTAGGTCTGCCCTCTTAACCTTGTTGGTATGTTGCTCCCGCTGCTATTGCTTTTCACTGTGAAAGAGATTGGTTTGTTTTGCATTCTATCCTTCAACTAGGCCTAAGCCTTTCAGGGTTGAATGTGTATGTTACACATTTGGCTATTGCTTCCCCCACATCAGTGCCTTAGATTTTATTTACTACCTTGTTCCAGCCTGGCCGACTTCATGTTCCCTTGCTACAAACTAAGGTTTGAGTTGCAAACCATTCCAATCTGATGGCTTTTTATAAGCCAGCTGCTGTGTTTTTATGTTTTGACCTGGAGAAATGTATTCCTTTCAAATTCCTCTGACAGAATGTGTCATTTGTGAACTTTGTACTTGGTTTTTTGGCTCTGACACACATTGAGTTACAGCATTTCTCCCCCTCTCCTGAATAAATTATTGTTCCCACCTCTTAGAGGACTGCCATGTGTCTCCTTTCCTGACCTCCCCTTTTTAATTCACTTGAAAATGTCTTGTTATTTAGCTTAACCTCTTGTGCAGATTTTCTTGCTGCCTGTGCAGCTTCCCCAACCTTTTCTGCTCCTCGTGTTTTACTTCATACCAGGCCTTTGCAGCAGAAGTATCCTGGCTAGATTCCAATCTGAGTAATTACATTGTCTCCCTAAATTCTCCTTGCCCTTTCAATTGAATATGGTGGTTCTTCACTTCCTGCCCTCATCTATTGTGTGCACGGCTAAGCAGTCTCTGTGTTTCACTGTAGAGCTATCCTGCTTTCTTTGACTATCTTGCTTTGGGACAGAAGGTGAATGTAAGGCACCATTTATCATTATTTTAACATTCATGTGTGCCTTCTTTGTTTTTATATGGCTTACAATTACTTTCCATTAAATGCTTTTCCATTCCCCTTGTGTGGGGTTTCATGTGTAACCACCACTGGGTAGATTCAAACTTGGGAACTCTGGAGCATAGTGTAGGAGGTTCTACAGCTTGAGCTATAAAGCCAGCTGCCTCTCAGCTTAGACTATAGAGCTCACTCATTCTTATCTCTTCCTGGAAGTGGTCTAAGTCCCACTACATGGGACAGTGAATCATACCCACTAGGTGCGTGGGTTACACGTGCATTATTTTTTTGCTACGGGATTACTGCTAGAACTTGCTTTCTACCTTCAAAACAAGTTCCTTTAAGATTCAGTGCCCTCGCTTTACCTCCTTTTTGATCTTAGGGTTGTCCTATCATGGATATTGTTTCATGCTTTTACACCCAAGCTGACAAAAAAAAAAAAGGGCCAAGTTTAGAAGATAAGTCTTCCTTGACCATGCTCACAAATGTCTTTCCTGCCTTATTGTTTTCATTATGTAAGGCTCAGCGGATGGCCTCCTAGGTAGAATGTCCCAGAACTCTAAAGCTCGGTGGAAAGATTCTCACTCATGGACCGGGGTTCAGATCAGGCGTGTGTAGTCTTTGATTTGCATTCACACTCCACAGTGGTATCTGTTGGAAGTGGGGAATTTTGTTGGGTTCACTGTGTGAAGGAATTCACAACAGTAGGAAGCAGCCAACAGCGGGTTTTATTTAAAAATTAAATATAAAAGATGCATGCAATTCATATGCAGAATTCTTCCTCCTTAGAGTGGTTTTTCGTTGGGCCTACCCTGGCCGGAGTAGGGCCAGTCTATTTACATGG
This sequence comes from Rafetus swinhoei, assembly GCA_019425775.1. Lineage (NCBI taxonomy): Eukaryota > Metazoa > Chordata > Testudines > Trionychidae > Rafetus > Rafetus swinhoei. The sequence goes on along the minus strand of CM033447.1, from coordinate 65,239,236 downwards.
GTGTGAGGCCAATAGTATTAGATATTTCTGGAAAAGGGACATATAACATTCTGGTTGGAAAGGACTCAACAGGAGCAGTCACATAGCTGTTGAGTAACCCAGTGGCTACCACTCGTGACACAATCAGACTCTGAGAGAAGGAACTGAAGTTCTTGGATGACGTGGTCAATGATGTGTACAAAGCCAAATATCCTAGTGCAGGCCATGCTTCTCGAAGCATTGAGCGATGAGGGAAGCCCCGACAGGAACTTCAAACCCCAGGGTCATCCTTATTTCAACGGTAAAATGAGTGGTGATGTAGGATTTCACATCCTGAAAATGCTAGATGAGCAGGGTAGAACACAACATGGCTGACAGGATTGCATCACTGTGCAGAGGAGGAGTGCTAATGGGTAATGCAATGTATTCCATAGCCGTGTAACACTCTCACCTTTGCATGTGTGTGCATATATTGGCCAAAGGGATGTTTCCCTTTCATGCATCTGACAAAGTGGAGTCCAGCCCACAAAAGCCTATGCCCAAATAATGTTTTTAGTCTTTAAAGTGTCACAGCATACTTTGTGCTTTTTGCTGAAACAGGCTCACATGGCTAACCCTCCTAAACTTGATAATTCAAGGTTTTTCACCCTTTCATTGTCCTGAACGCCAGAGTTTTAAAAGCTGGTTGTGGCCCTTGGCATCTATTATTGCATTTCTTTTTGCCTATGATATTTTTAGCTGAACAAAGATGATTGCTTTAGTTTTTGTTAACGTCCTTAGACCCTGCTGCCAGGAATCTAATGCTGGGACTAGATCACACAGGGCGTCCGAGAGCAACGTATATAATTAAATGAAAGCAATAAAATATGGCATAACCATAGAAACAGTCTAGTTAAACGGCAGGCATGAAACGGTTCTTGTGAATTTGAGGCAGATCAGTATGACAGTCCGGGTGTGCGCTGTGAGACGGATTCTAGAAGAATAATTGAAGTCTTAGAGAGATGCAAACCAGCATGTGGGAGAACGCTTAGAAGCAAGTGGAAATAAAATACACTGTGGGGAAATGCTTGTTTCTCCGCCTGGAGGGATTATTCAGATATTCAAATCTAGATGTCGATCCTACCCTTATTGAGTAAATTAGCAGTAGCCAACAGTCACTGCACCAAAATCAGCGGTACAGAGGAGTCGTTTACTTTTTTTTTCTCTTCTCCATAAAACTAGTGCTGGGGAGAGAGAGAGAGGTTACAAATCAGCATTAAGTGGTAGGCAAGCTATCTATGTCTTGAACAATAAACACTGTAGCATTGCCGAATTGTATCGTTAGAAACCTGGTGCATTGTGGATATTGCTGTGAGCAGATGGACCATAAGTGTATTGACTGCCAAGACTTTTTAAACCCCACAGACCTGGCAGCATGTCTGGAAGTGGGAGTGAGAAGCAACTTGCTAACTTCTCCCTTTGCTCTGTTTCCACCCTCTGATTTATAGCACCAGAAGTGTTTTTCCCCCCCTTTGCCTTGAAAATGAATAAAAGACAACAAGGATTCCTCTGGCACCTTAGGCTATGTCTACAGTACCAGGTGATTTCAAAATAAGTTATTTCAAAATAATTCCAGAAATAACTATTTTGAAATAAGCTTATTCCTCTTCACAAGCAGGAATTACTTCAAAATAAGAAGCCCATTATTTTGAATTAACAGGTCGGTAGTGTATACGTTCGCCTGTTATTTCGAAACAACATTGTAGACATGCCCTTAGAGGCTAACAGATTTATTAGGGCATAAGCTTTCATGGGGAAAGACCCACTTCATCAGATGAATTGGACAAATCCTGTAGGTGTTTGGCTATGTCTATAATATTGGAGCAGATTGGGTTGTATCTGAGGGCTTGGCTATTGATGATTGTGTGGTATGTCCTGGATGGAAGCTAGAGGCATGAAGGCAAGAATAGTGGTCAGTAGGTTTCAGGTACAGGGTGGTGTTTATGTGATCATCGTTTATTTGTACTATAGTGTCCAGGAAATGGATCTCTTGTGTGGATTGTCCCAGGCAAAGATTGATAATGCGGTAGAAATTGCTGAAATTTTTGTCTCCAAGTCATCTGATAAAGTGGGTTTTTCCCACGAAAGCTTCTTCTCTAATAAATATATTAGTCTCCAAGGTGCACAGGACTCCTCGTTTTTGCAGATACAGATTAACACTACTACCCCTCTGAGACTTGAAAAGGAGTATTGATGGCAATCTTGCTGTTGTTCAGCATTTTTCCTCCAGGCAGATAGCTAGCCGCGTGACAGATGTTACTGACTCGCTGTGCAGACTGGGGCCCAAATCTGGACCTGTGATTGTGACTTCTGCCTCACACATTCTGTCAGTGGAGGTAGGATTCCAAGCAGAAGGCCTGGGCATGGTAGTGTGGGTGCAGAACGAGCCATATGCATGCCTTCCATCTGGAGGCTAGCACTAAATGGCTTTAATGCTAGTTGGGCACTCATGAATATCAGGCCAGGTTCTGTCCTTGGCTTTGGCTGCTTTGGGACATTCCAGTGGTGCAGAGTGATTGGAAATCCAGTGAAAAAGGCTGCTAGGAGATGGCTTACCTCTTCCATGCCCCTTCATGAGATTGGGCCCATGTAAGAGGAAGGGGTGAAGTCAGTGCTCTAGCATTGGTTGCTGAAATGACCTCTTAGGCTGCTTTGAGACTTCCGGGACAGACCTGCTAAGGTGTCATAAAATCACATCATAATCCCCATAATTCAGACACCTCAAATAATCTTGCCAATAGACATTGGGGATGTTAGTGTGTTGTAGTTGACATGATTAACCAATAAACTTGGGCTTATCAGTTAATCCTAACAACTGTATCAGACACAACAAGGGACGGGGGGAAGTGGGAGCCAATGCCCGTGGGGAGCCAGCCACAGAAGCAGCAACGCAGGGGAACAGGAGGGAGCCGGTACATGCGGGGAGCAGCTTTCAAGATGTCTCCTTGTGCGTATTGGCTCCTGTGGAGATGCTAACCTCCTGCGCTGTTGCCTCTTATCACAGGCAGCAGGTGGGCAGGAGGCAGCAAAGGCAGGACCTGGTGCTTGCGGGGAGCCATCTTAAAAGTTGGCTCCCTGTGAACACCGGCTCCCGCTTGCCCCACCCACATGTAAACATGTAACCGCTAAAAAATCCAGCAGTTACATACTTACACAATTACATGTTAGTTAATCTCCCTAACAGGCATACCTCTGAAATGGCCTTCATTTCAAGGGACATTGAAAATTTTACCCGAAATTTCATTATTTCAAGACAAATTTGGTGTTGCTTCACTTTTATTGAACAACAAATTGCAACAGAAGGCAGAACCATAGAACCGAGGTTATAGACAACTATTGATAGCAAAGGGGTGAGTCCTACTGCAGTATAAGTTTCCTATATTTATTTGTAGAGTTGAGTCAAGATTTAGGTATAGGGTATTTTTTTTTTAATAGCAAATGTATTTTGAGAGCACCAAGACTATTAACTAATGTGAGTCATGTTTTTTTAGCTACCTCTCTCCCCAGCATATTCTGGAAGTGTTGAAATATTTCATTTCAACATTTTCTAAAAAATAAAATAAAATAAAATAGATCTTTGCCATGTAAACATTTTAAAAATGTTACTGGAATCAACTTTTTTCTAAACACGATGTTAATTCAAATCTTGATTTTTTTTTTTAATTTTATTTTTTTTTTCAGCAAGGGGGAAAAGTTTGACAAATTTTTCCCCATTAGTTTTTTTTATTGTAACTGAAAAATCCATTATTTGCTTAGCTCTAAATGCATCCACTATGTGCAGCCTTTGTTAAACATATCCTCACCCACTTGGGCTTTGACAGGAAAAGGTCCTTCAGCTCCTGCTGTTGGCTGCCCAGATTGTTGTAGCTGTAAAATGGCAGAGCCTATGACCATCTACAATGGAGAAACCGATTTTAGGAATATCTAGGAAAGGCTGTTTTCTCCAGGGTCAGTCTTAAAGCATTCCATCCTACACGGGCTACCTGACTTTCTGTAGCATCCTTTCAAAACATTCCACACATGAAAACAATAGTATGCCTGGGAAAAATGCTCCCTTGACAAACTTTTCAATGGCAACCTTGAAGTGGGAGCCTTCCTAAATCCTGCATTTTTAAATATTCCTGCTGCCCATTTGTAGCAGGTGGATTTAATTTACCCCCAGTTCAGTGTAATACCTATTAGTCCCATTCATTTCACTTTTGACTATGAATAATTGTTTCCCCCTCCATTCTTGCTTAGGGTATGTCTAGACTGTTTTTTTTCCAAAAGGAAATACGCAGATGTGGTGCTAATTTGCATATCTTCTGATCACTTTTTCAAAAGCGGGTTTTTCGAAAGTGAAAGTCTGGATGCGTTTTTTTCAGGAAAAAAAACCCTTTTTCGAAAAAAACCCTCTCTACCTAAAAAAAGGTTTAAGCGGTTTATTGAAAAATGTTTTTTTCTGAAAAAACCGCATCCAGACTACTTTCACTATCGAAAAACCCGTTTTCGAAAAAGTGATTGGAAGAAGATATGCAAATTTGGTGCTAATTTGCATATCTCCTGGGGGGGGGGGGGGGGAAGTCTAGACGTTAGAGACCTAGAGATAGAAATTGGTGTCTTTCCATTGACTTCAGTGGACTCTTACAAGCTTTTGGTCTGTGTTGATGTGACATGACAAAGGGATACGAAGATAAACTTGAGTTACAGCAGTGAAAGCGTCCTACCAGCAGAATGTGCAAAGAATACAAGAGTCCTTCGGACTACAAGAAGGCATGAAGTGCAAATCACCAAGACTCCATGCTGCAAATGGAGGAGCGGGCGGCAAAACAAGTGGAGATACATGAATAAATGCCAGTCTGCTATTGTGGTGCGTGCTCACCTAAATCAAGCACTGCTTCCCCTATTAAATGTCTCTATAATATACAGAATGCAGAGTTGCTTGGTTGATTGGTGTTTATAGCTATAAAAGAAGAGTTGAACCAGAGACACTTACAAGGTTCTATTTGCTCTTAGCGTTTGGGATCGGTTCATCACATGTTGTCAGATTTACAGCTCCCCTCTTTTCATCAATACTGGCAAATAATTCTCTAGACATTTATCATTTTAAAGTGTCACAGTCCAGTGCTTTTTCTGAGGACCAAAATCAATACTGATCTTGGTTTGAATACTTTTCTGACAAGGTTCTTATTTGTAGATTCACAAGTAGAACTAATGTGTGTTAAAGCTATTCAGCTTGGCATTTTGCAGCCTCATTGACATATTAAATATGGGCATTCACCATGACTATTAACCTTACAACTATTAAGTAATAAAAATCCTGCATACATATTTATTAGCTGAATATTATACTGATGTATTACAGAAGAGAAATTACAGCGTGAAGAGAGATACCATAGAAGACTGGACTCACAATGGCTTTACTTTAGACCTAGAAGCACATGATGGATTTAGAAGGTTTGTCGTGTTAGGAACCGTGCAGTTAAGGGCCAGATACTGATCACTAAATGGGAAGATTGGCTAATACATGCTCTACTGTGGTGGATTTAATGTAAAAGAAAGCATTCAATTCACTCCGACTACATCCTAGAAATTAAAAGGAAGGGTGGCAGTAAGTTGTCTTTTGAGACCTAGGAAGGGCAAATGATCACCCGGATGGTCAAGAGAGCTACCCTAACACTGTCCTTCAGGAGAGGACTTGGATCGATCAGTAGCGTCAATGGAGAGAATATACTGAGTGGGACCCTTACGGATGACCCTGCCTAGTGCTTAGCCATACTTGACCCCATGCATAGACTCTGCTCACTCACCCTTGTCCTGCAATGCAGCACTAGCCTACCGGTCTGCACATTGAGAAGGGGCTTATAGGAGCAAGTCTCTACTGTTCAACTTTTGCCATGATTTCAGTGATTTTGAAAGGCTTTGTAGTGACACCCATGGAGACCTGGTCATCTGTCTGTAGAATAAACACAGCAGAGGCATCTGTAGTGTAAACTTCCTCAAACCACGTGGCTCAAGTACTTCAGTGATAAGCATCTGGGACCTCCTTTAGGATCAGTCTCCATTCCCTTTCTGGATTTTTGATTCACTTTGATTCACTGCTCAGACTTCCATCCCATAAATCAAATAGAACTAGTTGGCATGGCGACTTCCCCCACCACCCCAATATCAATCCCTGGAGCTATCATCAGTTCTTCTTTAGTTCCTGTTTTTTTGAGATTTTTTTTCTTCATTAGCCCTTATTTTACAGATGCACCCTGTAAAATCACATGATGATGTGAGTCTTTGCCCATATCTGATACTTTTTTTGCATCCATAGATCTCTGCATTGAACCAAGCGGAGGAAACAAAAACAAACAAGAGGAAGTTGTACTTCACACAACTCAAAATACACAGTCAACCTGTGGAGCTCCTTGCCTGAGGACGTTGTGAAGGCCAAGACTATAACAGGGTTCAAAAGAGAGAGAGAGAGAGAGAGAGAGAGAGAGAGAAATTAATGGAGGATAGGTCCACCAATGGTTATTTGCTGGGATGGGGCCTCTGTTTGTCAGAAGCTGGAAATGGATAACCAGGGATGGATCACTTGATTCCTTGTTCTGTCCATTCCCTTTGGGGCACGTGGCATTGGCTACTGTCAGAAGACCGAATACTGGACTAGATGGAGTTTTGGTCTGACCCAGTACGGCCATCCTCCATTTTATCCGTGCTGTAAGTGGTGAAGAATTTAAAGGACCCACCCAGTGTCACACAGCGAGACACTAACAGAACCCCGGCCTCCTGGCTCTCAATTCCGTGTTGAAACCACTAGATCCCAGCTTCTACATCAACATTTTGCAAGTCACTTGTGCTTTGTTTCTTTCTGAACCCAAATACAAGTGGGCCCTTCCTTAGCTTTTTCTCTGTATGATGGCTAAAAACCTTGGTTGTGGAACTGAGTGAATAATTCATAGTGAGTAGTTTATTTGATGAATTCTGGAAGCCCCTTTTCCTGTTCATGTGGAAAGTCTCCTAGATGATGACAATTGCTTTCGAAGGGCATGTTGTTCAAATTTTCTCTGGCAATTGTTGGTGAGTTTGCCAAGGTTGCAGATAGCTTTCTAGTACTGAATAGAAACAAGTATTTGAAAATGGTGCTGGGTTGGCTATGGTACTTGAGATTGGTCAGTGAAGTCACATGGGACTGTTTCTGTGCCCTGACACACTAGTGAGGAAGAGAGCTTGAAAAAGGTGACGCTCAAGCTTGGAATGTCACATGAAGAGGCAGCAATTGATTGGGGAATTAGAGCATTTTACACCTCATCCTTTCAGCGTTGTGCAGACATTGTGTGGGATGTCATTCTTGTTAATAAAAGGCTAATGTAAGATTTATTGCCTGCGTGGAGAGTGCAGATTTGAATTTCTCCTGTCTCCAACAGAATAATTGCCTGTGCGTTCACAGCCTTTGTAGTGAAAGATGCAGCCAGAGCTTTCTCTGATGCATGTAATGGTTTTCAGACTGGGGCTGTAGAGGAGGGGCAGCTCGTATGTAGAGAGGATTGGGGCACTGCCCCACCTAATCAAAGCACACACCTTTTAAACTTTTTTACCTGCTCATCAGCTCATGCTCCTTTGGCATTTGTCTTCCTTCACACGGACACGGACACGCCTGCCTTCCACTGCTTGTCCCCCACTGGGCTGTGTGACTAAATATGGATCATTGAACCCAGCAAGCTGCAAGGTTCTTGATATGTATTTACTGGCAGGGCTTTCTTCTTCACCACCCCTGTGGCATGTGACTTCAGGCTCACAAGAAACAAATCTGCAGTGGTTTTACATGGAGTTTGAAGGAGCTGGATCCATTGCCCAAACCTCAGTGTGTCATGACGGGAAACTCCCTAAGAGTGTGTCAGGGAAACTCCTGTAGCTTGGATGATGGGCTTCGGTTCCCTGTCTTGGACTTAGCTGGCTGGGGTTGTGTGGCTCAGTGCTGCAAGGAAGACAGTAGAATTGCTAGAGGAGACCTCACTGGGCAGGGGGAAGTGGCAGTGGGGTGGACTGTGACAGGAAGAAGAGGAGGATCCTGGGGAAAAAAAGTCCAGGCTATCCAGGACTGACTAAAGGTAATGAAGGGATTTAGGCAGCATAGAAGGGCAACTCTTCTAATTGCTATTGTCAGCTCATACATGGAACCTACGCGTAGCTACAGTGATGTTCCCTTGCTCTAGGATTGGGGGTTGGGAAGATGCCAAGAGGGCAAGTGGCCATGGATTTTTTTTTCATTTCACTTTCCCTGAAGTCCATTTTTTCTAAGTTGCGGCATGTGTGCTGTAGGCACCATGCTACGGTAGGATGGGCAACTGTGCATGGGATGCAGCAGGAGGTGTGGCTAGCAGGATTGCTGGGGTCTGGGAATGGAGGGGTTTCAGGGTGCTGTGAGGTAGTGGCTCTCTGGGCCACAGTAAGAATAGCAGGTGATCCAAGCGGTAGGTGTGGCAGTTAACACTAGAGAAGGGAAGATGGATGTGACAGCCATTTGAGGTCAGTTGGCTGGAGAGCCTTGGGGTCTGTCTCTAGATGGATGGGACCTTGGAGTGCATCAGGGGCTGTCTCAAAGGGTGGCAGCAGTAGAAATGGAGCCAACTGCTCTAGCAAACGTTTTCCTGGAATCACCCCTCCTGCCCCACACACAGAAAGGAGCTTGGCCATTCAATGTTCTACCCCATGGAAACTGGATTTTGGGTTCATGGTCTTGGTTCAGAAGAGAACTTATTTTGAGGTGATAGGCCCTATGGAAGGAGGCTGATCTGACAGGGGTGAGTGTGTGTTTCTCTTTAATCTCAGAAATGTGGGGCTTGTTAATGGAATTCCCTGGGGAACTTATGAAGCAGAAAAAATTCAGGACATCGTATCCTGGTGGCCCCCTTCTAATATGAAGGGGTGCAAGAGAAGAACAAATATTAAATTGGATGGATAGGAGAGCGATTTAAATCTTCCTTTATCTGGAGGATTTTGGTCAGTACAGAATTGCTTAAAAGGTTACACTTGCCTGGCAGATCACGCCTGTTCTTTCACCGCCCCGGTTTTCTTCCCCCAATATAAAAATGGAAGTAATATGTACCCAAGACAACCTGTTTCATGTCCCTTCAATTCTGAGGAAGCTGGGACGACTCTATGATGCGGGAATCTCTTTTAATAAAGTATCCGATGATCCCATCCTTCTCTCTTCCACGTATACTGTTGTGGTAAGAAATCTGGGTTATGCACTCAAGGTGTGGTGATTGAAGGAAGCCAAAGGGAAAAATTTGGTACTGCCAGGTCATACATGGAACATATGTGCAGCTAAGAGAAGAATTGACAGACATAGGAGTGGACAAGTTAAGAGTGGTGTTTCAACAAGAGATCCAACCTGTGTCACAAGAAATTATTTGGAGTTTTACTTGACTTCTCCACTCTGATTTCCCTGAGAAATGAATTGTTACCATAGTAACTGCCACATACGTTTGAGATACAGACCAGCTCCACAAAGAAATATTTCTCAATGTCATAAAAATCCCCAAATAAATCCTGCTTTCCAAAAACCTGAGAGTTTACAGACTATGGTTAATTTTATTTACAGTCTGTTTTTTCCTTTTTTGTAGGCAGGGCTGGTGGCACTATCTACGACTAAGCTTGACTGGCATATCATCTTCTCACTTACTTAATACTTTGACAAACTTCAACCACTTGTGCTGAAATATTCCATGCTGAGTAGAATATTTTTGGAAAATGTCGGCATTTTTGCCATGGGAGATCCTGGGAATGTAGGGGGGAGGGTTTGGCTCAGCTTGGAAGTGTACACATTTCAATTATACCCTTAGGATGTCCCACTTTCTGTGCCTCAAATAAAAACTTGTATGTTCTTAACATACAAACAGCCAAACTTGGTCAGACCAAAGGTCCTCTAGCTCAGTAGCCTGTCTTCCAACAGTGGCCAATGCCAGGTGCCCCAGAGGGAATGAACAGAACAAGTAATCATCAAGTGATACCTCTCCCGTCACCCAAATAGAGACTAGGGACACCACTCCTGTCCATCCTCGGTAAGAGCCATTGATGGACCTATCCTCTATGAATTCTCTAGTTCTTTCTTGAACCCTGTTAATGTCCCAGTCTTAACAACATCCTCTGGCAAGGAGTTCCACAGGTTGATGGTACATTGTGTGAAGAAGTACTTCCTTTTAAACCTGCTACCTATGAATTTCATTTGTTGACCCCTAGTTCTTGTGTTATGGGAGCAAGTAAATAACTTTTCCTTATTTACTTTCTCCGCACAGGTCATGATTTTATAGACCTCTATTATATCTCCCCCATGGTCTCCTCTTTTCTAAGCTGAAATGTCCAGTTTTACTAATCTCTCCTCGTATGACAGCTGTTCCCAAACCCTAATTGCTGTTTCTCTCTGATCTCCCTAACAATTGCCAATGTACAGGACAAAAGTCTCCTCTGAGCATAGCCAGAATAACACCATTGACCCTGTCTGCATTAGTTTACCCACTTTCCTTCTTGCAGTTTGAACTTTGCCTTCTGAGGGATGGGAAAGTGTATGTTTCCCATAGGCAAGCAGCTGACCAGAGAATGAATGTAGGATATCATAGAATCATAGAATACTATAACTGGAAAGAACCTTGAGAGATCATCAAGTCCAGTCCCCTGCCCTCATGACAGGACCAAGCACAGTCTATATAATCCCTAAGAGATGTCTGTCTAACCTGTTCTTAAATATCTCCAGTGATGGAGATGCCATAACCTCCCTAGGCAATTTATTCCAGTGCTTAACCATCCTGACAGTTAGGAAGTTTTTCCTAATTTCCAAACTCAACCTCCCTTGCTGCAGTTTAAGCCCATTGCTTCTTGTCCTATCATCAGAGGCCAAGGAGAACAATTCCCCCCGGCCCACCTCCCGTTACACCCTTCCAGATATTTGAAAACCGCTATCGTGTCCCCTCTGTCTTCTCTTTTCCAAAATAAACAAGTCCAATTCTTCAGCCTTCCCTCATAGCTCATGTTTTCAAGACCTTTAATCATTTTTGTTTGCGCTTCTCTGCACCGTCTCCAATTTCTCCACATCTTTCTTGAAATGTGGTGCCCAGAACTGGTCACAATACTCCATTTGAGGCCTAATCAGTGCAGAGCAGAGCAAAAGAATGACTTCTCATGTCTTGATTACTACACTCCTGTTAATGCCTCGCACAATCATGTTGGCGCTTTTTGCAACAGTGTTACACTGTTGGTTCATATTTAGCTTGTGGTCCACTATGACCCCTAGATCCCTTTCTGCAGTGCTTCTTCCTAGACAATCGCTTCCCATTCTGTATGTGTGAAACGGATTGTTCCTTCCTAAGTGGAGCACTTTGTATTTGTCCTTATTAAACTTCATCCTATTTACCTCAGACCATTTCTCCAGTTTGTCCAGATGATTTTGAATTATGACCCTAGCTTCCAAAGCAGTTGCAATCTCCACTGGTTTTGAGGATCTGCCCATGTGGGTTTGTTTGCAGGATCAGGCCCCTGGTTTTCTTCACAGTTCTGTGAGTATTACACTTGTGATCCAAAAGGACTGAATTTGTCCCAGAAGTGGTGTTTTAGGATGGGGTGAAAATAAATGGGGGTGTATGTGGCTGTGTCCTGAGCTCACGTAAATCAGTGCAGTTAAGAACTATGTAGACATAAACCTATTAAGGTCCTAAGCCAGAGTATATATAGAGATCTATTAGTTTAAATTTTATTTATATAACTATTAATATACAGCAAAATGTTTAATATTTTACACCTATTTATTTCTGGGCTAGGCCTCGTTAGGTAAAACCAGTCAACTATTTTTTGTATTGAAGCTGTATACACATATGCAGAGAGACACATAATTAGACTGTAGTGGAAAAAATAAAAGCATATGTAATTCCTACAAAGTGTGCACACAAGGGGAAGTGTGAGCACAGTCTTATAAATGCTGTATTAGGCGGCAGGTTCTCATATAGTATAAACTGAATGTAGTCCCACTGACCTCAACAGCATGATGTCTGTTTACATCAGCTGAGTCTCTGGGCCCAGAAGTGGAAGTTGATGAATTATTGTAGTTTATCATTACAGTAGGCTGCTAAATAATGGGAGGAGAAAGCACAAAAAGAAAGGAAAAAAAATCAGTCGGTCTCTGGTCAGTTGAACGACTATGTGACTACGGGCTTCAGGATTATGTCTTATATCTATATTTAAAGGGTCCATTCATTCCTTAGTCCAGTATCTTGTGGTTACAGATGTACATGAGGATCACACCCACTTTTACTGTTGATGGCTACATTTTAGCAATGGATCCTAGCTAAGTCCAAACTGTATTTGTCCAACTTATCTACTATACGTGTCTGTCTGTGTGTCTGTCAGTTCAAGAACTCCTCCTCCTAAACGGTAAGAGCTAGGATGGCCCAATTTGGTAGGCAGCATCCTCTTAACCAAACCCTGACTTGCTTTAAGTTAGGCTGTGCCAGGACAATGGGATGTGCCAGGAATTCAACTGCTGAAATGGAAACAGAGGGGTCTGCTAGCAGTGGCACTCATGCTGTCGAATGACCATGAGAGGGTGGCCACACCGGGAACAGCGTGCCCAGCTGGGGAGAGGGATGGCTCAGTGGTTTGAACGTTGCCCTGCTAAACCCAGGGGTTGTGAGTTCAATCCTTGAGGGGGCCATTTAGGGATCTGGGGCAAGTCTGGCAGGGATGGTACTTGGTTCTGCTGTGAGGGCAGGGAACTGGACTAGATGACTTCTCAACATTCCTTCCAGTTCTATGAGATAGGTATATCTCCATATATTATTAGCTCTAGCTGTTACTGGCCACTGTACCCAATGCCCCCACCTTGACACCCCAGGAAGGAGTCGCTCAGCCCCTGCTGCCCCAGCCAGCCCTGGGGATCTACCAGTTGGCCAACACAGCCCTAGCCAGCTCTGGGGATCCACTGGTTGGCCAGCATGGTAGCAACAATCCCAATCCAAACGCTTGCCCTGAGCCCCCACAGACACTCAACCTCCTGCCCTAAATCCTGCTTCCTCTCACATTTCTACCCTGAGCCCCCATCTGACCCCCATCCCTGCTCTGAGTCCCCCCATATCTCCCAACCCCCTGCCCTGATGCCTGCACCCCCACAGCCTCTTGACATCAATGGAAAGACCCAATGACTTCAGTGGGTTTTGGATCAGTCTCTTAAAGATAGTTCTTGCTAATCTGAAAGATATTAATAGCACTAGCTCTTCTGTATAGAGCTGTTCTTTCACACGGCTCGGTGCCAAGGGCATTCAGAATGCCGGTTCCAGGGTCAGGTTATCGGAAACCAAAATCTTGACTCCAAGTTCGATGCCCTATCCAGCAGAACACCTTGCCCTTTCGCAACAGGATTTGGTGAATTCTGGCACAAATGTTCTAAATACGTCCTGGCTTATCCGCTACTCTACTCCATAGCCGAAGGAATGCAACCAAGTTGAGTGGTATTTCAGTGCTTTCATTTCAGCCACCAAAATTAGTACTTCAAACAATACGTAGCTCTCAGTAAGGGTACATCCTCTCGGGGCTCCCTCCTGGCAAAAAGTCATAGGACAGCATTCAGCAAAGCCATGGGGGCAGTGTCGTTAGCTTTTAATGACAACTGCAGATGAAGTGATTCTAGTCGGTGATGTGAAACATAGCCAGGATAGTGGCTCTGCAATCTAGTTGCATGCTGTGTCTGCACCTGTTTTACCAATTATTATCATATGCAAAAGGCCAGTGAATTATCAGGAAGAATGTTATACAATTCCACTGGGCTAGTTCTCTTGCTGCTTTCTACATAATAAAGAAAACCCCTTGAAAAGTAGGGCAGTCATTATTTCTCATTTTAAATTTTTTTTAACAAGCTGTAGCTTAGAAAAATCTCTTAAAACAGACAGCGGTTTCCTCTCTGTTGTCTCCCGTCTCAGGCTGCTCCCTGGTTTGTTATTACCTGGCTGCTGACATTGTCTTTTAATATATAGAATTACAGGATAGAAACATTTGAAAGGGTAGTGTGTGGAATAAATAATTAGGGACTCTGTCCCTGACATCACGATGACAGGGGTCTTGTTTAAACACAGAGCAGATACTATCTGGTACCATCTATTTAAATTTCCCTATTGCCAACTCCTTATTTTTGATCTGGAGAAGCCACAGGTGTGGGAAGATGATTGTTTAGTATCCATGAATATACACACGTTTGGGCCTCCGTGCTTTACAGTCAACAAGCTTGGTGAGCAGTGCCCATTGTGGGGCAGGTTTCTGTGGCGTGACTAATTGTTCACTGAGAGACAACTGGAGACCACGCTCTCCTGAAACAGCAGGTCCCCCAACAGTGGTCCAGGGGTTATCAGTGGTCTGGCAGTATCTGCTGGTTGACCTGTAGAGGCCTGACGGGGGACACAGTGCTGACTCCTCCATATTTCAACCAGATGCATTACAAATACTAACTTTCCATGGCAGCCATTGCTTTAAGTGCCACATAAATATTATTTGTTCATCAGTTGAAGGAGAAGTGGTCCATGAACTCTTCAATGGAAGGGGAAGTGGTCCACAAGCTGACATGTCTATTAAAGTGCAGTCCATGCCGTCAACCTTTTAAGGAACTACCTGCCAAATTATTCTTTCCTCTAGTGCCATTTTTGCATAGATTTTAATGGTGTTGGGGCAGTATGTGTCACCAGAGGGAGATGCAGCCTTCAGGTCTTATTTATCTTTTGGCACTCAACTCTGACTGAAGATTCATGGAGTGGGAGCCTGGTTTCTCATAGGCAAATGACTTAGAAGACATAAGGCATGAAGAGATGTAACAAGGAGTTACTCAAACATTTGGAGCCATGCCTCTGTGCACAGACCAAGCATCTGGCTTTCCTGTGCTTGCATGGGTGTTCCTGGGATACTTTAGTGGGAGAGAGAGTTTAGCTGCATATTCTTTGTCTTTACGTTCTGAAAGTGATGTTGGCAGGGATTTAGGCACATAGCTTCTGTTCAAGACAGTGACAGTTCTGCTGCTAATACACTGACAACGTTAGCTACTGCACAGTGAAGTTCCGCCTAGACCAGATGTGGTTGCTCAGTCATCACTTTTGAGAAGCAGCTAGCTAAAGGTAATGCACAGTCACGAATGGAAAGGCATGCTGCTCCCAGGAGAATAAGCTGATTTCAATCAGCGTGGCATGTTCAAAGACCGACATTTACTAGGATTGGGTTTACCATAGGGAACAGACACACCCATCCAGCCTAGATTTCTGTATTACACTTCTAAAGAATGGCTTAATCAAGGACCGTGTTTGTTTCTTTTGTAACATGAAGAGCCAAATTCTGACCAGATTTGCACCACTGAACCTGAGACTACTAAAGATGTAAGTCAGGGCAGAAATTGACCCTGACTGTGGAATATAGAGACTAGCTCTGATACTCTAAATGAAACTTGGATTCACTTGATAGTGATGACTAACAGCGTTTCTTGTTGTATGAGATTTTTGAGAGTGAATAGGGAGATTGGAAGGTAAACAATCCAATTTCTTTGGGAGCTAGTAAAAGCGCATTACTAATTGCACATTTTACCTTTCAGATTGTATCACAGAGATATCAATTTCTTCATTTGCAAGGTCCACTGGGGACACTGATCCATTTTTTTATTTGCATACTGTACCACAATTAAGCAGACCTATTATTTTCTCTCTTCCCTCCACCATACACCCTCCCCTCCAAACAAAAAAAACCCTAACAACCAAAGCTACCTATTTCTGTAGAGAATCTACTGAGAGGAGCATGCACACATGCAGCCGCTCTGGTGATATCCTTAAGTTATTTTCCAATTCTCGCAAAATACTTTGTTCTTAGTAGAACAATAAGGGATTATGGGGAGTGATACTGAGTTGGGAAGAGAGATGTTGCCGCAAATCAGAGACCATGTCTTCACTCTGCAGAAGATAGCCACTGCTGCGATAATATTCCAGAGTTTGATTTAGTGAGTCTAATTAAGACTCTCTAAATCGAACTCCGAGAGCGCCCCTGCTGGCATCCAGTACTCCTGCTCTTGCCAGGAGTAAGAGAAACCAATGAGAGCATTTGTTCCCATAGTCCTCCCCCTGTGGGGGACGCCGCCAAGCTCAACTTAAGGTAAGACGATTCTAGCTACGTAGTCTATGTAGCTGGAGTTACGTATCTTAAGCTGAGATGCCCAGCCTTGTGTAGATCTGGCCTTAGTCTCATGGTGATGCACCAGACCCCTACTATGTTAAGTACAGCCATTGCAAAGCAATGCGGGAGGCTAGCCTAGGAAAAGTAGTGAGAATTTGAAACTCGGAGGCCCTGAGCCCAAATTGACCCTCTCCACACTGAATGGCCTTTCCCAAAAAGACCAGAACTGACTGACAATATCGATTATTGCCTTATTGTATATGACAAATGATACCTTGTCTATGACCCCCAATGACTTTTCTTGGTGGAAGCAGAGACGTTCCATCTTCTGGATACAATAGATCAAGCCCCATAGTTTGTTTTTCCACAATAGATTGAAGACCCATTGAAGTCGATGGGAATCATTCCATGGCTTTAGTGGGTATTAGAGCGGCTCCTAACCTCACAATAATGTAAGCATCCAAAAGTACTAATCACTTGAAAGTCTTAGCTGTAATATCAGGAAAAGAAGACATGAACTTTCAAATATTCAAAGGTCTTGAGACCCTTAATGGCCTGGACCCTCCTGACAGTTGACCAAGTCGCATCCCATACTGGGGTATTTCAAGTACCACTAGAATGTACAGGAGTAATATGCAGCTAGGCATCCCAAGTTTCTTACATCTGTTTCTTTTTTGTCCCTCACTTATTCGAGGGATAGCCCAGAAAATACATTTCATCAGAATATGGCATGTTGAAGACTCAGCTGGTATTAATTTGTGGGCATTTCTTCATTGTTACTACTTGTGTGGTGACAACAACAGTGCACGGATGTCAAAAAGTAGAGTCCAAAGTCTCCGTGAGAACGACATCCCTGTCTTGTGTCCTGAGGCAGAGAACGGGTGCTGTGAATTGCTTCCTACCCACAGCGCCAGGAGCAGCACGACAAGTGCTGTTCTGAAGTGGTGACACCACTGAACTGGGGTGTATAGATGGCAGAGAAGGAAATGGGACCCAGCACCCTGGACACAATCCCCAGTCTAACCATTAGCCCAGATTCCTTCCCAAGGCTTGGCAGAGGCTATGCAGTTATTTGTAAGGGAAAAGAGCGGAAACAACTCTAATTACAGTGCAGTTTATCAACTTTGTAACCTCTTGGCATCACTGGCTGATGAACTGCTGGCCCCATTATACATTCTGACATGACTGAGTTCTAGATACACACAATTATATTTATTTGGGGGCTTTCCAGCAATAGTGAACAAATTATTCTTTCATCTAGTGCAATTTTTGCATTGATTCTGATGATGTTGAGGTCAGTGTGTGTGACCAGAGGGGAGTACAGCCTTCAGGTCTGACTTATCTTTTGGCGTTTAACTCCGACTGCAGATTCATGGAGCCTGGTTTCCCAGAGGCAAGTGGCTGGGAAGACATGGGGCATGGAGAAGAGATGTGATTCCCCCGCCCCAGCTTATTTTGTTTGTCAACACCTATACAAAACAATAGGTGAACTATCCCCAGTCAATAGAACCTTCAGTCATTGTCTATTAATGGGCCATCAATTCTGAAGTGTTTTTAAAGAAACTCTTCAGTGCTGGGAACAAAAGATAATTATTTCTGTGAGAAGCTGTGCCAGGCTGACAATAACACATGACCAAATGGAACAGGCTTTTAAGTGTACCCAGCACTGTTCAATACATCTGCCCTCCAGCGAGGCAGGGCTTCTTAAATTTCTGATGTATGAGGTTAACATGTGGCAGCTGTGTGATACCAGTTGGATTCCTACAGGCTGGAGGGAGGGGAATAAAAATGTCCTGCCCGACAGATCTATATGTGGCAAGCATTTCAACCCCATGACCTATACCTGGAAAGGCTAGTCAGTGAGTGTCTGGATGGTACAGTGCTGTTTTTCTCTCATCCACTGCCATATTAAAAGAGCACAAAGGCTAGAAGGAAGGACATTTTCACACTCTGTTTCCTATTGGACCATTCTACTCAGTGTATCAGACCCCTATGCAAGACCATGGCTGCTCTTTGGTACCTTTAATATGACTAGTGTAAAATGGGCATTTTGGGGCCTTACTACTGCCCAGTGTAACACAATAAATCACCACCACATTGTGGATAATGTGTCTTGAAGGCTGCATTAGTCCTCCTCTTCCTCATGGGGAGTAGCACCTTGTTCCTCAAGCGATCCCATTCGTTTCAGCAAACCGCTTGTGGAGAAGGTGTTCCTCAGAGTGAGTAAGCATAGCCGAATCCAGTCTGTAGAATAGGCCGCGCTGTGTTATACAGAGCCATTGCTCAACAGTCACAGGTAATAGGGCCAGAGGAGATGGAGGGGACCCTAGATTGGTGCGTATGACAGCGTGCTCCTACTGGGCCAAACGGTGAACCGCTTCATGCCACTGAGGAGCCCGTCACTCAGCTGAGTACTCCTGTTGACGTCTGTGGGGACCAGTCGTGCAAATGGCTGCTCGCCATTGAAAGTACAAGGTTGGCCATCGACCGCCATAGGTGGGATTTCCTAAAGTGCTCAGCATTACCAGCCTCACTTTGCTCCTAAGTAACAAATAATGCCCACATCGAATCATTGACTTCAGCAGGAGCCGTTGCCAAGTACCTGTGCCACTCCCATGCCATGAGGCTTGGGCATTACAGCATCAGGAAAGTAAATGTAATTGCTTTTAAGGATGGCAGGCATTTGAGAGTGTTTATCCTTTCTCCTGCCAATGAAAGATACACAGTCCCCATATCACTAATCAAACTGATACTAGACTTGACCACCCATCTAGGCATGCTGGCGAGGTGGGGCGGGGACAAAGGGAGCAGTTGCCCTGGTGATTCAATGGGGCTTGGGACTCTGGACTGCTGCTGCTATGGCAGTGGTGGTGGCCGAACCCAGGGCCCTTTAAATTGCCTTCGGAGCACTGCCCGGCCCTGAGGGCTGGAGGGCGGAAAGCTGCCTATCCCACCCCTACCCCTTCCGCCTGAGGCTCTGCCCCTTCTAGGAGTACAGCGCTGACCCCTCCCACCTTGGAGGGAGTCCATGGAGGCTGTCGGCTCCCCTGCACACATTGCAACCAAAAGGCCAAGCACAGCATAGTGCGTCCTCCTATGTTCTGTAAGGGTTGGAGTCGGGTTTCCCCTATGCATTTTCACATGGCATTAAGGGGACCACGCCCTCCTCGAAACAAAGGGTGAGGCATGAGCGGAGCCCTAGCTCCACCTTCTCCAACGTGAGGGCAGAGCAGGCAATGGAATAGTAATCAGGGCTCAGTAATATGATGGTACACACAACTCTTTCCCGCCCCAGAGGAAACAGAGACCCACATAAGAAAGACCAACTCTAGGAGCCTGAATTCCTTCTCTGGCCTGTGGCTAGGATGGTGCAGCTGTATCCCACTTCTAACGTCTTCTTCACCATACAGGCTAATCCTAGCCCCGAATATGCAAAATTGTTTTGGACAGTTTTGAAATGAATTGTATGATCACATTTCTCTGTTCTCCTGCCCGTAAAATCAGATTTCTCTATAAAATATTTGCCTTAAGTTGGAGACCCATTCTACCTGTGTTTCATGCATAATGTATGTAAGCTGGGGGAAGGGGGAGAGAAATGTTCCAACCTATTTTACAACAAAACATTTCAAGAGAAACTTGCTATAGAACAGAGAATTTACATACCCAGCTTCATCTTAATGTTAAGGTATTTTATTTAAAAAAAAGAAAAGGGGGAGGGAGGAAAACCCTAGATCTTCAACTTCAATAGTTCTTGTTAGACACGAAAAACGTTATGGTTATTAGGAATGGTTTCTTTTTTGGAAAAATTTGCTTGACCAAAAAAATATGAATATTACCAATGAGTGATATCATTAAAATGGATACTGTTTGATTTTCATCCTTTATTCTTGTCCCTTTTTTCCCTTCACTTATTTCATTTTTGCATTTAACTGGACTGTTAAGCTACGGTGACCAGTTTCCAGTTAGTTTCACTTCTTGGTTCTCACAAACTAGTATAATGCTTCAGTGAGTGGTTTATATGCCCCACTCGTGAAGAAACCATTTTATTAATTTATTTTAAAAATAAAGCCTTCATGGCTCATCAGTATTAGGATGGCAAATTGGATTTATTTCAAAGCTTAAGGCTCCAATCCTTCAGAGTCACAATGTTTAACTTGCACGCTATGAACAGTAATAATACCTATCTCTTATGTAATGCATTTTTTCATCTGTAGGTCTCAAAGCATTTTACAAAGGGTGTGTGTGTCCAGTATCACTACCCCCATTTTATAGGTGGGAAAAATGAGGCACAGAGGTGACGTAACTTGCCCATCTTTACCCAGAAGGCCAGTAACCAAGCCTGGAATATAGCCAGCCAGTGGTGCTGGAATTATTTGTAGAGTGGGGGTGCTGAGCTGTGCCCCCCTTTAAACCTCCTTGTATCTCTCACCACCACTCCAGGCTGGGATCACACCTAGGGTTGCCAACTCTCCCAAACCGGATGGACTGGATGGTGTTGCTGTAAATGGCATCCAGTACACCCGGTCTGGAAGAGTTGGCAACCTAGCTATATCTGGAGGCGCCTGCGGAGCCCTGTCTTAGGCCAGGAGCAGAGCTCTGAGCAGGCAGTGGGACTCCGAGCAGCAGCAGAACTTCCAGGGCCAGTGGACTGGACCCCAGGGATGATGGCTGGATCGACCCTGGGGGTAGAAGGAATGGAGGGGCCTTGTAGGGGGCACCCAGGGGCCAGGATCTGGGGCTGCTGGAGCTGGCAGCAGGTAGGCAGAGGAGCCAGTCCCTGGGTGTGCAGAAGTTGGGTGCAAACCCGAGGGTGCTGTAGCACCCTCTGCACCCCTGCTTCCCAAACCTATGTAGCCAGCTCCCCTGAGTCCCATCTAGTGCTCTCTCCACTGGGCCACACTGTCTTCTCTCTGACTTCTGTGGGACTCCTCACAGAGAGTGAAGGTGATGCATACATCTTGGCAAAACTGGGACTAGAATTTGGAATTGATACCATTCAACATTATGCATTCCTTTAAAACTGCTGTTTGTAACTATTAAATGTATCTTGAAATCAGCTTCTAAGCTAATCACCATTCTGTTGGCAAATGTTGCATGGGCCACAGGGCTGCCATTTCTGCAAAGAAGTTTATACTTTTTTATAAATAATTGCCAAACAGGGCCGGCCCACAACATTTTGGCACCTGAGGCAGGGAGCTCAAATGACGCCCCCGTGCCCCCTTTTCTCCTGCCTGCCTGTTATGTCCCTTGTGCTCTCCTTCCTCCAGCACAGCACTCCACCATCTCTGTGCATCTAGAGCAGAGAGAATACATATGCAACAGCAGCAGACACAATTTTCTACATTCTGGGTCCTAGTGGGTCCTGGGTCCTGGGTCCTTACAGTCTGGTACCTGAGGCGGCCGCCTCAGTTCGCCTCATGGTAAGGCCAGCCCTGTTGCCAAGTCTTCCATTTCTCCCAATCTCTCAGCACAAATCAGTGAATCTAGCTCTTGTTAACCAGCCGTCAGGTTGATAATGGTGCCGGGTGGAGGAGAAGAGAAGAACTAATTTTATATGTTGAACTCTTTCTCAGATGCAGTAATTGTAGGCATTATCACATGCTGACATTTAGCGCAGACTGTGTTCCAGTAGTTAGAGTGGCGATTGGAAGCCAACATGACTGGATTCTCTTTTTTAATTTGGCATTCAAAGGATCTTGGACAAGTCAACTTAATCACTGAGCCTCAGTTTCTTCTTCACCTATGATGTCTCTGCTGCTTAGCCAAATGGTTGGTATCAAGGCTGCCACTCTGAGTGCAGAAGGCAGGGGCCCGCAAAAGACCTTAAATACCCTGCCACTAAAGGCAACTGTTTTAAAAACTCCTGATGCTCACAGATTCCCTGGCCGTGGCTTGGTACTGCTGCCACCACCCACATGCAAAAACCCCTTTGAGAACCCAGGAAGGTGCATGTGGGAATTCCTTCCTGTGAGGTACCCTCAAGTTCTTTAACCCTCCCCTCTGGAGAGAGCTTAAAAAAATCTAACTTCTCTTAGTAATACGGCTTTGCAGTCTTAGTCATGTGCACACACAACCTTCTGTCACCTAGGCCACAGGAATCAGATCATGGTCTTAAGGGTGATTTTCATCAACAAAAGAAAGAAAACACACTTGGTGAAACATTACTTGGTTGCTAGGTGTTACAGAGCAACTGGGGGGGGGGGAGGAGATTAAAACACAGAATTGCTTCCCCTGAGATTCTGTTTAAAAGTTACAGTGTAAGGCGTGGTTACATGTGCTCATCACAGAGAAGTTCAACAAACCCAAGATAAAGAAAATAACCTGATCATGGCTGACTAAACATTCCCTGTTCTACTCACGTATCTGTGGTTTAAAGATTTAGTCCTTCCCCAGGCATGGATGTTGCTGGATACTCCAGGCCTTGGTTCCTGGCTTAATTCATGTCTCCCAGACTGTCGTCTAACCACACAAAGACTGGTACAGGACTGTTTCTAATTCAAAAACCCAAACTGTGTTTCCATTAGTGCTCCTGGTCTCCCACCAACTCATTTCTTGCTCCCTAGCATTCCTGGAGACTCTCTAGGACCCACTGTCTATGGTTTTAATCCGTACAGGCAAGACATTATGGGTTAGGTCTCAAGAGTTAATTACTGTGAAAAGCCTTTAGTTAACTGAATGGATAGAATGTCCAGAAAAGGGTATAACTCCTTCAATTCATGATCATTGGCTCTAGTGATTGTTTGCCATTTGATCCTCTCCTGTGTGTCCGCAAGGGCTTGATGGTTGAAGAACCAAATATTGGAACGCACTTGATGCACCCAAATAATAGGGGTTTGTCTTTAGGCTGCCTCCACCTTTCAGATGATGGGATTTATACTGGATGTTACAAGGCACCTGGAGAAAAGCATTCACCCGACCGTCTTGTGGCATTCTCACAATATGTCTGAAAAGTACAAGATGCTCTCTATGGAGAATGGCCTCACTGAGCTACAAACCGGATCAACCATAAGCATCTGTGTTTCAAATGAAATCATTCCACTTTATGACCAATATACGACATTGGCATTTTGCATGGAAAGCCTCCTGTTTTGCCCAGTCTGAGTGGCACAAGATCCATGTTTTGCAACCATACACCAGTACAGAGAGGATTCAGCTTGAATAGATCCTAAACTTTGTTGTTGCACTGGTCTGATCTTAATTCTATTTTCGTTGTAAATGACCCATGGCAGATACGGTGATCCATTCCCCAGTGGGGAACCCCCATATGAGAGTTGGAGGAACTGATGAGAATAGAACCTGCATAGCAAAAGTTGGAGACTGCTTTGGTAGCTTCAGAGTTCAAAGAGACTGGAGTCATATCTTCAACCATGAAACACAAAGGCTAATCTTAGCCTCTGACTCCTCCATTTGCTGGAGTGCAGTGGGAAACCTATGGACTTCAGCTTACTCATCGCTATTTGATATGGGCATAATAAAATTACCTTTCCGGACTGGATGACTCTTCATCAATCAATGTTTGTCAAGGACTTTGAATTCTTGAATAAAAGGCACCATGTTCTATAAATGTGAAGTATCATTATCCTAAGTGTTGGACAGGAAGGAAGAGTATTTAGAACTCTCACTGATGGATGCTAGCCATCATGCCGACATATTTTAGAGAAGTCATCTGTCTTAGTCAAAACTCCAGTTAGATCGGCTGCTTAATGGGGGGGAAAAAGGTGGGGGAGGGGGAAAGATAATTTATTAGGGACGCCGATTCTGTTTTTTTGTAAAGTTTTGTTTTGAGATGCAAGATGATAGTTACTTTCCTCTGTAACTATTTTCTAAATAGTTGGAGGCCAAAGTGAATGTGTTTTGTCCTACTTAGAAGATTAAGCTATTGAAAGCAGGGCTCTCTGGTGCTCAGTAGGTGTCCAACTCTATGAATAACAAATAACACCAGGCACAGGTGTTGCTTATTTAATTAGATCCAGATAACTAAGAGGGCCCATTTTGGGGCAGTAGGGGGGAGGAGATTGTGTTTGAGCAGCAAGCCAAAACATTCCTAGGCATGCCTCGAAATTTTCAGTGCTGAGTGAGCCCAAGGCTGATGTTCCAGAAAGCACACACTTGAAAGAATCTGCATAGACCTTTTATAGCAGGAGATTTTAGAGCATGGACTTTGTTTTGAGAGCAAGAGGTCATCTCTTGAAGAGTTCCCCCCTCTGAGTCTTAGTCACAAGCTCGTTGGCAGTCTCCTGGCACCTTTCAGCAATTGCTTATATTGAAAACATTGAGAGCATTTTGGTATTTTGCCTGTCAGTGCAAGAAGTATTTTGCCCTTTTTGAAACAACAATTGCCCTCTCTCCTGTCTCCTCCATGCTTTCCCCCCAGTGGTGATTGCTGGTAGAAATTGGTAGCCCCAGTTCTACAAACAACTGAGACAGGTTGCTCCTTACTATTAACTAGAAGACTTATCCAGCATTGCCCAGGTCCTTAAAGGCAGGGAGCTGGCGGTGTGTGGGGGGTGTGTGTATGTGGGGGTGGGTGCAGGAATCATGGCAGGGTGTTGGGGATGTGGTGAGGGGCAGGGCAGGAGGCAGGAAGTGTGTGAGAGTGAGAGTTTGAGAGGTAAGGAGGGACTCAGGGTGGGAGGATACTAGCTGGTGGGGCGTTCTCTTCCCCTTCCTGGTCAATAGGGGCCATCTCCCTCCCCTCCCCCCCAACCCTGCAGCCTAGGACAAGCCTGGGAGCGGGGAGGGTTTGGTGCAGGAGAGCTACTTACCCAGTCTGGTGGCAGTCAAGATAGCAAGCCCCATCCCCAGCTTGTCACTCTTTTGTTGCTGGAGCAGCTGCCCCCTCTGCAGAATCGTGTTCCTCTGTACAGCAGCCCCTGCCCTTTCCATGTTCTTGAAAACGGTCCCATTACTAGCACTTCCCATTTTCCTGGAACAACCAACCCTGACCTTGCTTTAAGTTAGGGTAAGTGGAAGCTGCACATGAAATTTGGTAGCCTAGCTCTTACAGTTTAGAAGTTCTTGAATAAATGGACTCTCCGATAGAAAAGTCTCTGTCTGTTTGTCTGTGTCTCTCTTTCTGTGTCTCACATACACTGCCCCCCCGAATAGACAACCTAGAGTCAGGTCCTAGGATGGCTCGGGCTTACAAACACAGAATAGTAGAGGATCCCTGCTCTGAATAACTTACCATCTAAATGGACAATTCTGACTACTGGTGTTTTCCGCTACATTCCCCACACTCTGAGTGAACAATGTGGTGGACACCTAGGTCTGGTGTGGGTTTTGTTATTTTTGTTCCTAGAGTAGGTTTAGGTAGGCGGAGATAAGTCTATACAGAAACAAAGGAAAGGTAAAAAAGGACAGAGCAAGGGAAGCTGAGGTGAAGACACTAAAGGAAGTGGGGTGGGGTATGACTGGAGTAAAGAGTCAATCATCTCAGGGCACAAAAGGTTTGAACATTCTAAAGGTTGGACTGGGCTGTGAAGAGGTTCCTCCTTTGACTGCTCCTGCTGGCTGGAGTCTCAGCCAAATCCACTGGTGACAAGAAGTCCACAGGACATGACCTTTCAACCCTCTACAGATAAGCAATAAATGCTCCTCAGTGTCCTGGTGATAGAGACCAAATGGAAAACAATTCCTGTAGAACGCCTCACACAATAAAAGATGGATCCATGTAAATTGGCCCAAAGGTCTTCTCATCTTCCAGAGTAAAACTCCTTACGTTTGAGAATAGTTCATGCTCAGTTGAACCTCACAATTCTTTAGAACTCCCAACTTCTCTTTTATGTGTTTAATTCCCCAAGGAATCTAATGTTCTTTGTGCCTATCGTATCTTAACATTGGACAAGTAGATTAAAGGACCTACCTAAAAATCTCTTGCTCATAAATCCAAATGTTTGTAACATGGTTGCTATAGATAATTCACATCCTCTAGAGGCACAGGTAGATCGATAGAAGAATTCTCCCATTGACCTAGGTTGATTTCATTGCACCCCTGAGCGACGTTGTTATACCAACGTAACTTCCTAGTGTAGACTGGGCCAAAGACTGACACAAGTAAACAGTATTTCATACAGTGCATAGCAACAAGTTTGATAGGCTGACTATAGGAGACCATTGAGGCCTAGTAGGAAATAAAATGAGATATTTAATTAGCTAAAGGGAGTCATGGTACAAAAAGTTAATAATTATTAGTGAGATGTGCTAGTTCAATGTATATCCCAGTCAGTCTTCTTTGAAGCCCTGACTCAGATCTGTGGTGTCATCTGTATCTACGCTGCTAAAAGACAGGGCTTAGATCTGAGCCACAGTGGGACTTGGGCTCCGACACTCCCCAACCTGAGCCTAGCTTGAGTGTTTGCTGACTGATTTGTGTGTGGGAAGAAGGGAAGTTTGGGCTGAAATCTGAGGCAGCCGGAGCTTAGTATGCACTATAAGGCATACCCTGACAGACTATGGTGCAACCACCATCTGTCCTTGGCCCAATCTGGTGCAGCGTGTAAATCATGGTAAGGCCATAGTGCCAGTGCCAAGGACACCAATACATATACTAGTCATGCCAGTAAGCAGGCATATCTCCCGCACGTCTTGAAGGGTCTAATTCAGACACCATTATTCCCCCTTGACAGTTGCAATGGTGTCAGGGTGAATTAGCTTATAATCATTTGGCTGAAAAGGGACAAGGCTGATGAAGAGGGAAAGGCTTCCTCTTTCTCAGGCTCACCGTTGAGTGTTTCCCTAGCTGTGATGTGCAAGGGTAGTACACAAATAGCTGGCGGTACCTCACTGAGAGTAGATTTTCTCCTTCATGATTAAATGTGACAGGGAATAAAAATGAGGTACATTTTTTAAATGAATTGTTGCAAAGTGCATACACTGTAACATTACTAGGCTAAACGATCCCCAAACCCACACAATCTATCTAGTCTCCCTGGACACAGCAGCTGGTTGAAACAGATTATGTTCTAAATCCCACCTGGTTTTGAGATCCTCAGGTAAAAGGAGGCATGGGCATACAGTTGTATTTAGGTAGGCATGGAAGTCCCAGTCATTTTCCTCTTCATTCCAACTGTATTAGTATAGCAGAGAGAACTTTGGGGCTATGTTAAATTTATGTCTGGTAAACAGGAGTGGTGAGGGACCAGGAATCAATTAACTCAAATTGATATGTCAGAAATAGGCCCAATTGGTGGGCAAAATCAGGTGATAGGCTGTTACTCACAGCATTCTTTTCTGGGGTCTTCAAGAAGAGGAAAAATAGCAGAAGCAAAGCAAACTGCAACACTGTTGGACTGCAAGAAGGGCCAGGAGAGAGCTCCACCATCATGGCTGCCTCCACCTTGTGTCCTGGGACCCCATGTCTTCCTCATCCTAATCCTGAGTGGTGTTCTCAGCTGACTAGACCAGATGCCACCTCCACCTCCACCAGCCTGGCTAAATGCAAAACCTTTATGCATGGCCTTTCCCATCCACATCTTTCTTTGCTTTCCTAGCCTTCTCTGTTGGCCTCCTGTTTAATAAGAGGCTGGTTGAGAGAGTCAGCACTGTATACTTTGCAACACTGCGGTAAGCCTGTGGCCGGAAAGGCAACTAAAACCAACGCCAAAATTAGCCTCTTGCTGATACAAATTTGCCAGATCTCAGAGTGGCTAGTAAGTCAATGGGTGTGATGCTTTTTCCAAAAATTCAGTTAGGCATGAAAGTCAACATGACTGACAGGGAGTGGTCTTCTGTCTTCGCTGTTCTTTTCTTTCCTGTTCTGCGTGTGGTTTTGTTTTGTCATCTTCATTTAGGAAATGGGATTGGAGTTTAACCATGACATCTCCCGCCCATCTCCACTGACTTCTCTTTCACCAAAAGGATAGCTATTGCCATCTTTAATACTGTATAAGAGACTGTCAAGTAGGAGTAATTTTCTTCTCCAAACTCTTTATGGCTAAAGGGAAAAGGAACAAGGGACGTTGTTGAAATGAAAGCCTTATTTAATACTTTGCATTTCAGTGGTGTGAACTGTTTTTTCTCTATTTTTGCTGTATCTGTAAAAGGAGGCAGATTTTTAATGGTGTGATTGCCCATGGCATTAAACCGCCAGAGGACTCTGTAAACCAGATCCCAAACTAAGTTAAAACTGTTGTATGTTGGACAGTGGTAGGGTTCTGTTAACACCTCTAGCTCTTTGGGCCCATGTATTCCATCTAAATTAACACAAGAGCCCATAAGGAAGCCTCCTTCTGGTCCACTCAGGAGCTCCTACCTCAGCAGGTGCTGAGTTCCTCTAAAAATCAGACTCCTTAAGTGACTTGTCCAAGGTCACCAACAAAGTCAATGTCAAAGGATGATAATTTGGCTTCAAAAGTCATTGGATCAGGGCCTAGGGAGTGTTAGATCACCTTGAAGCCTGAAGGTAGAAGAAACAAAGACATGTAAGACAGCAGTGTAAGTGAAAAACAGATGTATTATGTACAAAGAAAAGAAAATAAGATATGAAAGTCTTCAGAATTAGACCCATGTAAGTGTTCATAAATGCAAAGTTATAAGGAAATAGGAAATTGGATTAAAAGTGAGGACTAAAATCAGAAGGAAAACAAATCTCTCCCCTCAGAGTATGCTTATTGAAAGGAATTC
The DNA here is from genome assembly GCA_019425775.1 of Rafetus swinhoei. Taxonomy (NCBI): domain Eukaryota; kingdom Metazoa; phylum Chordata; order Testudines; family Trionychidae; genus Rafetus; species Rafetus swinhoei. The sequence goes on along the minus strand of CM033447.1, from coordinate 65,210,442 downwards.
ATTTTCTTATTGTAACTTGAACAACAGGAAAAAAAAAAAAAAGGCCCCCAAATCTGTTTGTTCTGAATTGATAAAAAGTATTCTGCTTGAGTAAGGTATAGGAGTCATGTACAGGATGTATAGTCTAATGGTTATAACACAAGGCTGGGGACTCAAGTGTTGGGGATTATATTCCCAGTGCCCGATTTATTGTATGACCGTGGATGACTCATGTGGTTCCTCAGTGCCTTAGTTTCTTTATATATAACAAATAGGGTTATAATTGTGACCTAAAACCTTTTTGCCACCTGGCAGAAGGCAAAGGAATATAGAGGGTTGCTGGGATCACCAAATTAATGTGCAGTTTCTGCTGAAAGCCACTGTCAACATAAGAACATAAGAACGGCTGTACCAGGTCAGACCAAAGGTCCATCTAGCCCAGTATCCTGTCTGCCGATTTAGTCGTCATACTGGTAGTCATAATCCTGGTGAGATGTACGTATGGAAAATAGAAGAGGAGCTGGAGAATATATTACAATTATATTCTCTAGGTGTGTAGTTAAAATCTGCTTTCAAAGGTAGCATATTTTGAGACAAATTTCTCCAGACAGAGTGAGTGAGGCCATCCAGGAGATAATTGTATTGTGCGGTGGATGTCATTCAGTAGAATTTTATTAGCTTTGTAAGATAAAAGCTAATAAAGAGCTGGCAGGGACTTGGGAAGGAAATTAACAGGAAGAGGTAAACTGTGGGGCGGGAGAACACCCTATGTTGAGGTGAACATCAGTGGTCCGTTGTGGTGCATGTACAGATGCGGGGACACTCTGGTCTTCCTCACCAGGCAGTAAACTGACAGCAGGTTACTTAATGAAAAAGGGCGCTCAGTCAAGCCTGACTGAAAACTCTGGTGAAAGTTCTGGGAGGGACAAGCTTCTTTAGGCAGAAGCTTATTGAAACTTCACTGGTTAGTGAAGTTTAGGCTTTAGAATGTGTGTAGCAATGCTGTTTTTATATGTAACCCATTTGTTCCCCTTCTCTCTCCCCCAAGGGGTGTGTGTGTGTATTTTTTTGGAATCTCTATTCTTTCTTAAATAAATTCCCTTTTCCTTGATAATTTTCAAGTAGGCTATAAAGTCAAATGCTATGCATAATATAGGGGTGATGGTCTAAGATAAAGGCGGTACACTGAGGTACGCTATTAATTTGCGAAGGGAGGATTTGGGATCACTGTGGGTATCAAGTAATAAGAGGCTGGACATCCCTTGGGTACATTTTGAAGGGACTTAGCATCTGGGGGTCATCTATTGTCAACTTGCCGAGGCAACCACAGGGCTGGTGTAGCCCGAAAAAAAGTGCTTGAGTGGCTAACAGGATGATTGTCTTGGGACATGGGTCATGCATTCCCTGTCCCCTTTGGGATGGGGCATGGGTCGTAATAGGCCATGCTCAAGTCTGCACAACTCCTCTAGATCCTAGAGTGGTTGTATTCCTGAGTGCCCAGAGTCACAGAACAGCCCTCACAATTGGGTTGTGCAGCCTAGCAGCCAGTCAATAGAGCTGGTGAGGTAGTCCACCTCCCCGCGCCCCTTCCCTCTGGATGGGCAGTGGTGAGGACAGAGGGACCTGGGTCCTCATTCTCCACCAGGGCCCTGTCGGTGGTGGAGTTATCCATCCACAGCTTGGTGGGGATCTGGCTGAAATATGCCAAACTAGTCTCCAGTCAGAGTTCTTTGAAACAGTCTATTAGAGTTCCTTGAAGGGGTCAACAAACATGTGGACAAGGGGGATCCAGTAGATATAGTGTACTTAGATTTCCAGAAAGCCTTTGACAAGGTCCCTCACCAAAGGCTCTTATGTAAATTAAGTTGTCATGTGATAAGAGGGAAGATCCTTTCATGGACTGAAAACTGGTTAAAAGACCGGAAACAAAGGGTAGGAATAAATGGTAAATTTTCTGAATGGAGAAGGGTAACTAGTGGTGTTCCCCAAGGGTCAGTCCTAGGACCAATCCTATTCAACTTATTCATAAATGATCTGGACAAAGGGGTAAACGGTGAGGTGGCAAAGTTTTCAGACAATACTAAACTGCTCAAGGTAGTTAAGACCAAAGCAGACTGTGAAGAACTTCAAAAAGATCTCGCAAAACTAAGTGATTGGGCAACGAAATGGCAAATGAAATTTAATGTGGATAAATGTAAAGTAATGCACATTGGAAAAATAACCCCAACTATACAGATAATTTGATGGGGGCTAATTTAGCTACAACTAATCAGGAAAGAGATCTTGGAGTCATCGTGGATAGTTCTCTGAAGATGTCCATGCAGTGTGCAGCGGCAGTCAAAAAAGCAAACAGGATGTTAGGAATCATTAAAAAAAGATATAGAGAATAAGACGGAGAATATCTTATTGCCCTTATATAAATCCATGGTACTCCGCATCTTTGAATACTGCATACAGATGTGGTCTCCTCATCTCAAAAAAAGATACTGGCATTAGACAAGGTTCAGAAAAGGGCAACTAAAATGATTAGGGGTTTGGAATGGGTCCCATATGAGGAGAGATTAAAGAGACTAGGACTTTTCAGCTTGGAAAAGAGGAGACTAAGGGGGGATATGATAGAGGTATATAAAATCATGAGTGGTATGGAGAAAGTGAATAAGGAAAAGTTATTTACTTGTTCCCATAATACAAGAACTAGGGGCCACCAAATGAAACTAATGGGCAGCAGGTTTAAAACAAATAAAAGGAAGTTCTTCTTCACACAGCGCATAGTCAATCTGTGGAACTCCTTGCTTGAGGAGGTTGTGAAGGCTAGGACTATAACAGGGTTTAAAAGAGAACTAGATAAATTCATTGAGGTTAAGTCCATTAATGGCTATTAGCCAGTATGGGTAAGGAATGGTGTCCCTAGCTTCTGTTTGTCAGAGGGTGGAGATGGATGGCAGGAAAGAGATCACTTGATCAGTACCTGTTCAGTTCACTCCCTCTGGGACACCTGGCATTGGCCACTGTTGGCAGACAGGGTACTGGGCTGGATGGACCTTTGGTCTGACCCAGTATGGCCATTCTTATGTTCTTATGTTCTTAGTTGTCCAACCTCCTCCTTGCAGTGATTCCCTGGGTCACTTTCAACCTGCTTCTTTGCAGCTTGTGGTCTCCTGGTTCCTCCAGTCTCTCCTCCCCTGTGGTGTCCAGAGCCTGGGGATTAGATATGTAAGTGACCAGTCAACTACCTGATAAGCACATGCTTATCAGGTAGTCAAGTAGTGAATAGATTAGTCCAGTGTTTCTCAACCATTTTTTATAAAGTGCCCCTTTTTTCCAAAAAAAAAAACAAAAAAACACCCCCAGTACCTGCAGTTTTCAGACACACAACATTTTTTTCTACCATTGCAACACATTTGTTTAATACATTTAAAAGGCAGAGCCACAGTGGAGTTAGCTGCCGGGGCTGGGATCTAACTCTGCTGCAGTTCTGCAATTTCCCCCCCCTTATCGACTAACCGAGTAGTGGATGGAAATTCCATCGACTGCTCGATTAGCTGATGAAATGCAATTTAACATCCCTACTGAGGGTCACAGGTGGCTACTGGTTGGCTGGCCCTATGTTGTGACATGCTGGTGGTTCTTCGACAGGATTGTGCCATGCGCTTCCTTCCTCAGCTCCAAATGAACTAGGCTGCTTCCTTTTATATCTGGCTTCCAGCCAGAGCATGCCCAGTAGGGTCAAGAGGGCATGGCCTCTTTAGCCCAGAGAAAGGAATTAACTCCTGCAGTACCAGTACAGGTCAGGCATGCCCCATCACGCCATGTCTGCACTACAAAGTTAGGTCAACTAATAGCCTGCTGGCACAGGCTCGACTCCCTTTCTCTAGAGGCAGCTGTAACAAGGTGACTCGTTGTGTTCCCAGGGAAGCATTAGAGCAGAATCTATCTACGTCATAGGGATGCTGTGAGCTTGATGAACAAATGTCTGACCTCTGGCTTTTGAGATCTTCAGGTTAAAAGTCCAAAGGGAATTTCCAGTCTGTCTCTTCATTCCAAGTGTATTAGCACAGCCAATTAAAGAAAGCCTGATTTGCTGAAGATTGTGTAGCGTAGTTTCTGCACATTAAATGGAAAAAAGAATCCTTGTGAGTGCTAGATACACTATACACTGGGTTTCTATCCCCTCCTCCTCTACCACAAAAAATAATTCTTGCTATGGTTCTTTGACTGTGAAACCGAAGGGCACAGCTATTGAGTTTTTCTACATCACTAATTGACAGTCAACCCTTACACGGAATGATGTCAAATCCATCAGCACAATGAAAACAGGCTGTTCAACAGCCTTTCCAGTGCATTGACTCTGGTTGAAGATTGTTCAGAAATTGCGATTGTACACTTGCATAAACACTAAGGCATGGGATTGGACTGTGGCTTAAAGCCACAGCCAGCATTATGTGCTTCAATTCCATGGAGGCATCTGTGGAGGGCCCTGCCAAAATACCACCAGGAATCTTAGCAGCTATGCAAGCTGCAGCATGCTTCAGGAACAAGCACTCTCCTTGCACCAGTTTGGCTCTGCTAGGTAACGGCATGTTGCATCCCAATTGATACTACTAAATTTGGGTCTGTTTGTGCCCAATGGAGTACTTAGGGTTTTAGGCTTAATATTGGTATTTTGCAGTAATGGTCCTAAAAATGACAGGTTACAATAATGACACAGCAGTAGTTTTGTGCTACCATTGTGAAATACTCTCATCTTTTTTAACAGTAAAAGTCACATGGTTCTGTCCTTTGCAGGATTCCCCAGTTAGCTACCTGAGAGGATTTTCTCTGGTACCATGAAGAATTTGCATTCTATATGCAGCCGGGCAAAGCAAGTCAGATCAGTAGGAGCTGTCCTGAACCGTTACCTCAGACATAAAATGAACGTGAGGTTCCAAAAGGGTGAATCACTTTTTGATCTGATTCTTCTTACCTATTTTCATTTTCTGGTTATAAGCCAAAGGGGAGATGTCTGAAATTTCCAGTCTAATTAGAAGTGTCCCGCATGTCACACAGCTTTTCCCCCAGAAGTTTCCTGACCTTCTTCCCAAAGCAGCACATGTTTGGATAATTCTGTGTGCTGATCAGAACTAAACCTCTATCATTTTGGAGGCTTGCCATTGGCAACTTGTATATTAAAAGAATAAACAAAGCATTGACAAATTTTAGTTTTCATGTGATCTAGGAGCACCAGGTCATGCCTCTGTCAGGAAAATTATTTTATATGAACCACTTTCCTCTTATGTATTGCATCATATTGCCATTAAGAAATATACATGTTAGTATGTATATAGAAATATATAGTATGGCCATATAGGTTACTGAAACTGGAGGGAGGTTGTAACCAGGCATGGAGCCTTGGAACACATATGACTATATTGTATGTCTAGGAGGGTCCTCATGCCTTTTAGAACTAAGAACTATATTTGCAGGACATATGTCTAGGAACAAGCACTTGTAGGAAACCGATCTTGTCTCTTATAAGAGTGGCAGACAGGAGGGAGGGACCCAGGGAAGGTCTAATAAGGTCTCTGCATACCAGTGTAAAGAGATCATCTAAAAATGGAAGATTCATCCATCTCCTTCCTTAGCACTTCTCATAAAGACTCAGTGGACCAAATTAGACCTTGTGAGATCTGAACCCCAATGTTTTCCACTTCTTCCCCCAGTGACTCCAGTCTGAATCCATTGCCTTAATAAGTTGGTGCACATGCAACCAACTGGAGCTTACAGTAATAAACAATTAGTGCATAACAAAGAATAGAATCTGGGTCATTTTCTTAGTGGTGTTGATGCTGCAGTGCTCGCAGCTGTGTAAGGTAGTAAAAATGCATTGTTGTCCCTAAAGTAAGCGTTTGCAATTCTGGGCCCACGTGAAAAGGAGATCTATTGAGCAGGATGGTGTCATGTGCACATACTCAAACTTAGGAGTGAAATCACAGTTTAAATAGAACAGGCAGAGTTTTGTGCACCAAACTGGTGTAAATATAGGTGTGCCTGAAGTATAGTATGTAGAGTGAGTACCAGGATTTTGTTATGCATGAAATCCGCATAGTAAGATCAACTAAATTATGCACATCATAAGGGGAACTTGTTAAAACAAATTATCTCATGTTAACCAAGTCACTTCTGAAATGTATCTTTCGCATCGGTTCCTGGAGTGCTCTAGATTGCAGGATGATCTGCTTCCTAATCATCTCCTACTATCGTGGTGCTATAATGCTATATAGGCAGGATTAGTTCCAGTAAGTGGTGGAATTCCAACAAAACGAATGGATTTAAACCTATCTGGGGGATTGTGTGGCTTAGGGCTTGGTTGTGCAATAAAGAGCCGTTCATCTCTTGATCACTAGTTCAGCCATCTGCTTGGCTGATACCATCTGCAATTATATCATCAGTACAGGTTGAACCTCTCTAGTCTAGCACCATCAGGGCCTGATTTGTGCATATCAGAGAATTTGCCGGATGACAGGAGGTCAATAGTGTTAAGCAGCATTACCAACACCTCCACTGCTTCCTGGGCTCTTAGAAGACATGTAGAGGTAAATTAGAGCTAAATATCAGCACAGAACACTAAACGCCGGGACTGGTGGCTATAAAAAAAACTTTATGGGACTACAGGAAGCTTAGCCACACCCATGATAAGTGGATGTATGGTTAACTAAAATCATGCTGGACCATGGATGTTGCCGGACCAGATGGTGCCGGTCTAGAGAGGTTCAACCTGTACCCTGGTACTACATTATCACTGTATGGGAAGTATTTTCCAGTACTATCCATTCTGTGCTTACGTCTACACTGCCACAGAAAATGGACCTAAGATACGCAACTCTAGCTACACGAGTATCATAGCTAGAGTCACTGTACCTTAAGATGAATTACCGCAGGTTTTCCACTGTGGGAGATTGATGGAAGAAACAGTCCTATCAATTTATCTTACTCTTCTCATCTGTGGTAGAGAAACAGGGTTAACTGGACAGTGATCTGCAGTTGATTGGGCAGGTTCTCACTAGGTCTGCTAAATCGACCGCCAGTGGATTGATCTCAGAGCACCGATCCCTGCTGTAGCGTGTATGTAGCCTGTATTTTTTATAAGCCCTAAACAGACTGTAGAGGCAGTACATAATTACATGGACATCTTTGAACTCATAGGAGAAATAGTTCAACATTCAGTCAGAAGAGCAACACTGCCTAGTGGGCTGAGTGTTGGGTCTGCCAGGAGAATGAGAGAACTTAAAACATCCCTGCCTATCAGTGTACCCTCTAATCTTTTCCATCCATGTGAGGATGTTTTCCATCCACGCGTGGAATACATTTTTATGTGCACTGAGGCATGTTCTAACGTGCAGAACCAGTAAAACAAAACCTAGCTTTGCATGCTTTGATGACGACTTGGGTAGCATTTGAATTTCTCCTGAGCGGCCGCACAGGTGCACAGCATACAGGGAACTCTGCTGCCTATGTTGTCTTAGCTTTCCTCCCTTAGTCAATGTATGGATTTTGACTTGGTTCTAAGCCATCTGCCGCCTCTGTTGTCTAGAGTGATGCTGTAAAGCTTGGAAGCCTGCCATACTGGCTCTGCATTGGACTTCTGCTACCTGGCTGACTTTTTTCCCATATGCACAAGCAACAAATAGATTCTGTCCCGGGCCCCCCGTCCCTTTAAGGGCTTGAAAGGCAGTAAATAGAACATGTAGAGAGTTCTAGCTCCAACTCCCCATTTGGGCTTTGCAAAATTCATGCACTTCCAGAGTCATAATCTAATTTAGGACAAATCAGTGGGGAGATTTAGTGACTGACCACTTCCATTTGACAGGATTTGCCTCTGAGGCAGATTTTAGGTTTTGTCTGATTTTAGTGTTGCCAAAGTTCTCAATATTTACTCAAAAATAAAGGGAGAGACCCAATATTTCCCTTCTGTGGGATAACTGCAAAGTTATCTCACTGTTGCAAACACTTGCTAAGGGCCAGATGGAAAAATCACTGCTCTCCCTTCCTGTACGCCAGTGTTTCTCAAAATGATCCATGGACCAACTCTGAAAAAACTGCTACTAGATCACTCTGGTTTGTTTACTTACCGGCTCCACCGCCACAGAGTCTGGCGGCTCCCATTGGCTGTGGTTCACCATTTGCAGCCAATAGGAACTGCGAGAAGCTGCATGGTGGAGTGGGCTGCTGCTTCCTGCAGCTCTCGTTGGCAGCCAACAGGGAACTGCAGCCACTGGGAGACATGAAGCTCTGTGGCTATGGAGCCGGTAAGTAAACAAACCAGAGACCACTTTGAGAAACGCTGCTTTATGCAAACTCCCTGCCTTGCATCACACTGTCTGAAGGAAGTTTTCAGCCCTGGCTTGTAACTTTTTCCTGAACAGTTTGGCTTTGGTCTCTGCTCACTCTGTAGTAGACTGTTGATATTCCTAGTTGCTTTTCCTCGCTGTTAGGGAATGTAAAGCTGGTGATAAGTGAATTGGGTGGCAGCCCTGGGGTTGGATGCTATCACGTGCAGCACAATGCTACTCCTCCAATGATCTCTGCACCACTGAGCTGGAGAGATCAATTTTAGAGCACAGGAAAATTCAGTCTCTATGTCCATCCCATCATGTATTTCTGACAGGTGCCAGTTATTGAATTATATGTGGGATCATCTACGCCACTAAGCAGCCATCAAATAGCTCCATCGCTGGCAATGGCTTTCGGTGATGGTTGACCTGAGCTGGATTCCCACCAGTGACCTCGCAATGAAAGGTTCTGTATCCAATGAACAATACCCTGTATACTTTGTGCAGAGTTACCTGTGTGGGTAAAGCCTTTGTACGTCCTTGTTTAATAACGATTCATGGGTCTCCATGTTTTTTTTTAACAGTTGAATAATTACTTTTTCTGGGAAATGAGGCATCAGTAACATTAAACTTTTGAAGACCGTCCCTGAAGATATCACAATATGTGTCTGTTCTGGTGTTTCTAAAAATCTGATCTCATGCTGTTGCATCCAGCGGCTGTTTAATGAGAAGGTGTGTTCACTTTTGTCTGCCTATTCTTTTTCCTGCAGTGGCTGTAACTTTAGAAGTTCTTAGCCAGCCTGGAAAGAATCAAAGCAGGGAATTCAAGGTACATCAGCTAGTTCTGATGAGACCAAAGGTTCAGAACGGTTTGGGTGGACCTCCTATTTTGTTGCACTCCTGCCTTTCAGAACAGGGGAGGCTTCTAGTATTGTGCTTCTCCAGAAATGCATTGTCAATGAAAGTAGAGTTCTCAAAAAGGCATTGCAGCTGTGAGGCAGGGGAGGTGATCAGACACATTGTGCCTCCAAGAAGAATCACTAGCCATTAAAAATGGGCAGAAGTGATGTTCTGCCAAAATTGTAACAAGGGAGTAGTTCATCAGAAGGCAAATCACATGACATGCTTGGAGTGAAATAGATTCCCCTGTCTAATGCCCCAGTCAGTAGCATATTCCCAGACACCTAATGTATTAATCCTAAATAATCATCAGTTCTATATCTCTCTTTATATACATTCTCTTCTGTTTTCTCCCCCAAATTACCCACCTTATCGCAGTACCTCTTCATCCTCCATGATTCCCTCAAGGCACCCTGAAGGATCCTCTAGATGGCTCCCCTTTCCTAGCCATCTGGAACAGCCATTCTGAGCCTCTGTAGTGTGTGTGTGTGGGGGGGGGGGGGGGGGGCGGGAACGGATGGACGGATAGAGTTAGGTTTGTCTTACAGGCATCAGCTCTACAGTAGCTGGTTATATAGCAGAGAGACCTCTTTGCAGTCTGGTGGGAAATGGGACTTCTTTGGTTCTTGAAGTTAATGGGTCTGTCCAGCTTGAGTTATTACAGCTGAACTAATAGCAGATCTCTTCTGATTGCTGGCTGGTGGAGTAGGTCTCTGGGGTAGGCCTGGTCATTGGGACAGAGTCAGGTTACTATGGTTGCAGAACTCTCACTTGGTTGCAGCACCAAGGTTGGCCCCTCTTCTCCTGATGCATCACTGGTATAGGCAACAGGGTGTACCTGGGTAACGGGTCATTTCCTTTGCAGCAAGTGTCACTTTCATGGGAGCTGCCAGAGATGAGCAGCAGCTGGCACAAGTCCTGTCCTTCAGAAGGCTAGGAAGATGAATGAGCAAAGCTGACTTTAGCATATATTGGTTGACTTGTATCATGTCTACTGTCATCGCACCAGTTTGCAGGGGTCTTTTCTGATGATTTTTGTGTGTGTGTGTGTGTGTGGGGGGGGGGGGTAGGGCTAGCAAGATGATCATTTGGGATATACAGCAAAAATTACTCTGATATAAAATGGATGGGGCGGGAAGGAACTTAGACCCTTCTAGACTTCCTGCTGTAGGAGGGCAGTTGTTCCTTCTCTTCTACCCTAGCACTCCCTTACACTGTCAAGACTGTCTTTGAGAGGTGAGATGCTAGAAACTTAGTTTTGAAAAAAGGAACTCTCCATTTACTTCTTTTTCATGGGACTCAGAGGGAACCTCCGTTCACAATGCACATGAGTATCTGTGAGTCCCTTCCAAACAGCAGTGGTGCCCGAGTGTGGGTCATCAGTGGTGTCACTTGTAACTCTTTCTCCACAGACTACTCCATGAGTGACATTTTCCACATGCCATTTCAGGGTGCGCAGGGGTGTGTGTCTCTTAGGAACCATCAGATATTACCAGGTAACAGCTGTTTGTCTTCTGCCCCATCTTAGAAGATGCAACATCATTTCTTTTGCTTCAGCTTATTCAACACATGCATCTCTTTCTCTGTTCTTTTGTTTCTCCTTCCCATTCAATAAATGCCATGGTTTCAGTGTGCTGTGACTTCATAATATATGGGTTTCAGTGTGCTGTGACTTCCCAGAAAGGCGGGGCCTCAGACAGAAGCAGCAAGGCTGGGCTGGAGCAGGCAGCCTTCAGTGCCCTCCTCTGCTCCCCCAGGCAGCCTTCAGAGTAGTGGCGGCCAGGAGCCCTAGACCATTTTGAATCACTGGGCCCCAGGGCAGTCGCCCCTTGCCCCACCCCCAATCAGCAAGCCTGCTTTCATCCATACATTTTAGTATTCCCTTATTACCCACATTCAGTTTGACCAAATTCACTGTTCCACTCTTGTAGTCATTGCTGTCTTTCCTGTAACTGAAAAAGAAAACAGCTATTGATAAAATGCACCAGTAAGCCAAAACTGGACCATGGAATAAATGGTAGTGAAGGGTTGGGGTTGTGCAGATTTTTGAGTAAAGGGGACTAAGACGCAACTCTCTAATTAGAGTGAAACAGAGCTCTGGTTTAATCTGCACGCTCTGTTCTCTCTGTTTGTATTCCTCTGTACTAGCTGCTAAATGTTTGTGAAGTACACGTTGTCCCGAATGAGTGTATGTTTTGCTTTCTTCAGCACAGTCTTGAAAAATCCCTGAAGACCTGCTGCCTACACATTGGCAAAGCACTTCCTTCTGATTTCTGCTAGCCAGGATCTTCATTCTGAATTTTAAATCAGGTCTCTGCCAAATACTTCAGGCACAAAACAAGAGCAGAGGTTGGGGGGGTAGGGGGGGGAGGGGAGGAGATTCCCCTTCATGAAAGTGGAATATTGTTTTTTCAATCCCTTGATGGATACATTTTAGATACAGCTCTATCCATTCCATGCGTTTCTGATTAGGTCAACGTGTCGAGGCTCGGATGATTGAAAAGCGACCTGCACCTTGAAATTATACTTGTCCACATATTAAGCCCTTGGTTTTCCTTTCAGATCTCTGCAGATAATTGAAATCTACCCCTTGACAATTAAACATTCACTTATTGGAAACATTCTTCCTTCGACAGGTTGTGCAGAATAGTGAAGGTACTGTGACAGCGGTGCTAATGTTGTTGGAAGGGGCAGCAGAGAGAGGGGAGCATCTGCTTGGTGAAGCTTGACCCTGTAGAGTGGTGTAGCAAAATATATTAGGCTAAAGGGTTGTTTTTGTTTATTGATTTCCAGCTCTCCTATGGCCTGATCCAAAGCCCATTGAAATCAACGGGAGCCGTTCCACTGCCTTCACTGGGAATTTTAAATTGGGGGGACTACACTTGTGCTTGGAACAGGAATGGGCAATGACATGGTGGTGGTTCACCAGGATTAGTCCCTGGTGGGCTGACACTGCTATATTTACCTGCATGGCCACAGGCGCCAACGAACACAGCTCCTGTTGGCCACGGATCACTTTTTTTCAGCCAATGGCAGCAGCGGGAATTGGCGTGGATCCGGACACCACTTCCTGCAGCTCCCATTGGCTGGGAACAACGATCTGCACCCAACGGAAGCTGATTGCTGGTACCTGTGGCCCAGCAGGTAAATACAGTGGTAGGGGCCCACCAGGAGCTAACACTGGTGGACTGGATCTAGCCTGCATGCCAGTATTTACCCATCTCTGCCTTAGAGTTAAGCATGTATGTGAAAACTGTGCATGATCAGGTGCTTCTGGAGACAATGACATGAAAATGAGTGCTATTCACTAGCAAAGGCTTTGGAATATGTCACCAAAATGCTATTAACTCCAGAGCTTATGCTGAAGGAAGGGGTTTCTACTCACAAATATGGCACATGGCATATAAGGTACCAGTACTGTTACTGGATGCTTGCAAAATCTAGGAGAAACTCTTCCCTTGTGGCCAGGCAATAGTATTGTGGCTAATCCTCAAAACCTGCACACGAGATGGATAAATACAATTATCCAGGCATTAACTACCCTGTATTTATAATACGGGAAACTGGCATGTGCTGGATAGAAAATACGTGGTAATAACATTCAGAATTGATGAAGTACCAGTTAGCTCTATGGAAGTGTGGTAATTATCACTAGAGATCTTTGTTTAAAATCTATAGTCATGAATTTGAACAATTTATCTAATAAATACAGAGTGTGACTTGGAGAACAGACACAAGAGTGCCCTTGCTAATTCAAGTGGCCTGCCTTCTTTACTAAAGAAACAGTGGAGCTGAGCTAGATTACACCAGCAGAGAACCTGTCCCAATATGGTTTCGTACACAGGGCTTTCGCTCTGGATGCTTTTGTGTTGAAAGAGGCTTAACGTGGGGGAGAACTTGGAAACTAAACTGTACCAAGACAAGGTCTGGAATCAGGGACAAGCTCAGAGATGAGCAGAATCCATGGTTTGGAAGAAAAATCAAGGCAATGGAGTAGTGACACTGACATAGGTTATATTAAATTAAATTTAAGGTATGTTGGAACTTGTGCTGCCAAGTCTTGCAATTTTATCCCACATCTTGTAAAATCTAGTGCTTTTCTTACAGCCTCAACCCCTGGAATCGGATCTCTCTCTCCTACTATAATTTGGGGCCAAATCATCCTAAATCATAAATGGGGATTTACCAGTGCCATGTACCCATCCCTCCAATGAACTTTGCCTTGGTCATTGTGTTTATCTGGGAGCAGCAATTTCCTCACTGCCAGAGTGGTTTTGTAAAATGTTTCAAAAGATGCATGTTTCTTCACCAAGAGGCTAGTGCAGTCTTATCAGACATAGGTATCTTTGAGAGACTTTTCTGCCTACGGAACGAACAAGGTCCAAATGATCACTATATTGCTGGGTGGAGGGAATTTTCAGTAACAGTAAGTGGCTGACTGAGAGAACTCCATAAATGTTGCTGCTACAATGTAATCAAACAATTCACTGAGTAAAAGAGCTTTCTGATGACAATTATGTACATGCGTCATACAAGTGACATATATTTTAATGTGTCTATTATTACAGTGCTTGGATATGTACCTATGAACAGAACATACTTGATATGAGCAGGATATTCTGTAGGCGAGACTGATTTAAGCAGGTAGCGGAGTAGTGAGATGCATAGATGTTGGGATGAAGCTATTGGAATCAGCAGTCCTTTGAGTATATTACCTCTTGCAATCATGTGAGTTCTGTCAATGTGCCTGAGTATGTAATTCGTTTACTTTGATCTTTTTCACAGCAGAGTCATGCGTGGGCAAAACCACCATTCTCAGTGACAGCAAGAGAGAGATTCCCCACATTATGGTTACTTAAAGATCTAAAAGAGGGTCAGGTAAGGTAAGCCACATTTTTTTTTTGTCGTGTTAAACACTAAAAACTAAGTGATCTTGATCACACATTGCAATGAAAAGAGCAATCTGTCTTCAATCTTGCTTACGGGCAATGGGGAGGAATGGAAGCAAAAGACACACTTCTAAATGAAAACCACTTACCTGTAACAGTCCTGGTTTTGATGGTCTGATTACCGGTCCACATGTCTATTGCAATATGTACTTCCTGCCCTGAGCCTCCTTCCAGGCCTAGTTACCCTTTCTTGCAGAGTGCCAGACAATTCTGGAATGTTATTGGAAAAACAACTCCCTGAATAGTTGATCATTGGGAACTGCATAGTGGTGTATGTATAAAATGCCATGTGAGTTCCTACCGCTCAATGGATGTGTTTTGAATGGAAAAAACAACAGTAGTCATTTGCAGTCATTTCAGAATTTGTTTTCCTCACTTCTAGTTGTTAGCTATATAATAAGAAGCAGAGTTTTTCTCCTGCAATTCAAATGTCTCCTTTAATATGTTTTGTATTTTGATGGATAGGAGAGTGTATTAGCTCTTCCACTTGCTTGAATGCTTTTAGGGAGGGGGGAAAAAAATCTCTGCTTTGATGTATTGTGAATAGGCTGATGTGAGTTTGGGGGATTATGGTTTGAGTTGCTGGGCTCACCATCTGGGGGAATAATTGAACGTGCTTGAAAAATGGATTGTGGAAGTCACTGAGGTCAGCAGGGCTTGACAGAAACATTCACCAGGAGTCCAAGTTGAAAGTATTTCACTGGCATTCTAGTTTTATGTGCAGGTGGGAGCGTTTCCAAATCTAACGTAACAGCCTTCAGATTCACTGCCTAAAGATTGTGAACTGTATTAGGGATATATGAAGTCTCTAAATCGGGCAAGAGGCCAATGAACAATATAAGCTGTGTCCTGGCTGCTGGACTGTAGGAGCTTCTCAAGAAAGACCGCTTGTGTCCCTCTCTGTTTTACTCCTGGGCTTGTTTAAGTGTAGTGAGGCCAGTCGTCTTTCCGAACTCGGCCAGCCCTAAGGGTTTGTTCTTTTCTTTTTTGCCAGAAGCAAAAAATTCCCTTATGCACATCAGAAGTTCCGCTTCCAAAGAATCACGGAAACCAATTAGTATCTAGATCACAGTATAGCTACACTAGTCGCTGTAACTGGCTGGCTTCCTGGGCAGCCAGTTCTTGGCTTGTAAAAGCTCTACATTGCTTACACCAGTGTTTCTTAAACTTTTTAAGATCAAGGAACACCAAACAATAATTTTTTTTTATGCTGAACACCAAGGATTTTTTGTTGAGCAAGAGCAAAAAAAAAAAAAAAAAAAAAAAGTCACCTGCCCCTTTAAGGGCAGCCATTTTGAACTCTGTTCTCCATGGCACACCTCCAACTGCCTCGCGGCACACCAGATTCTTCCTGGCAAAAAGCATTCCCTGAAAGAGGGTCCTGTGCACCCTCTCAGAAAGACTTACTGAGTTGTTTGTTTTCCTGCTTAATCAAACGTTACATTTATTTTCTCCAGTTGAAAAACATGACGTAAGCTCATTGCATAGTAATGTGAATGACCAAGGACTCGGTGATATGGGGATTCTTTCATAGGGCATGCTAACTCATTCAGCTCAGGGCCAATATCCTAGTGAAACCATGGTGAAATGAATGACTGAGTTTGTGTGCTGGGAATGATCCAGAACCTTCTTGTAACATCACATGGGAATCCTGGGTCATATGTTGAGTATTCTCTGCTTTTATAATCCAAGACAAAAAATAAAATAAACAAGTCAAAGGGCATAGTGCACATACGGGAATGGTACTGCATGTTTCTGACTGCATTGGTATGCCAGTTTGCCTGCCCGTAGATCATACCAGGATAGAGAAGGGAATACCTGGATTCAATGTGTTATTGCAGCTCGAGGGCAGGGGTTGGGAACCTTTTTTAGTTCAGGGGCCACTGACCCACAGAAAAATCAGTTGGGGGGCACACACAAGAAGCAAAAAAACCCCACAACCAAACCCAACAACCCCAAACCCCTTACTGATGTGGCCCTTGATGGAGAAGGAGAAAGACACTTCTCACATTCCTCGTGTGCACCAGAGCCTAGAGGGATGCAGCCTAGTAGATTTTCTGGGCTCTGGCCCCATGGTGGGGTGGGGGGTGGGGGTGAGAGGAGCTGGAGTACCACTGCCAGCTTCCCAATGCTGGTGGTGGGGAGGGGCTGAGCCTTGGGGGCTGGATCCAGGCAATCCAGGAGCTGCATCCAGACCCTGGGCCTTAGGTTCCGCACCCCTGCTCTAGAAGCATGTTCAGAAATGTCCTGCAGACGCGGGGGTATTCCAGCAACCTGGCAAGGAGCTGGGGAAAGACAATGCCAAGTTGTATGGTGCTTGCCAGTAAGGCTGCTATTGGCGGGTTTTGCTGCAACAGCTGAGTCTGTCAAGGTTGAATTTGATGTCAAGACAAAGCCAAGATTTGTCTCTGCTCAGTTTTTTAAAGCGTGTGGAAGGGCAGTGGCAGGTCTTCCATCCCTCTTGCACATAAGCCACCTCCACGAGCCTGCTCTCGGCTCTTACCACACAGCACGTGAAGGAGCAGTTTGGGGAATCCAAGCTGTTCCTCACATGTACAGCCTGCAGGATAGGCCTGGAACACATCTCAGGGTCGTGGGATTTTGCCCTTTCCTTCTCCAGCAAATGGGCTAAGGGCTGGCCTGCTGATAGAGGGAGGCAAAGGGGGCAGTTGCCCCCAGGCTCAGCAATTCAAAAGGATCCAGGGCTACTGCACTCCAAGCAGCTCTAAGGGCTGGATGGGAGGTGGCACAGTGAGGTGTGTTCCAGCTGCTCCTTCCGCATGAGGCCCCACCCCTTCTGGGAGTGCAAAGTTGCCCCCCCTTTACCAGGGGCCCACAGAGGCTGTCACCCCCCTACCCCGGCTAAGGGAGAAATTCACTTCCAGTTGTATGTTGCTGCACAAGGCAGTACCGGTGAACAATAAACAATCTGTGGGTGTTGATAAATGTGTGTCCAGCTTGGTGGTGGTGGTGGTCCAAAGAGTGGAGAAGGAAGCCTGTTACAAGGCTGAGGGGCCACACCGCCTGTCCCACCTTGCACCATTGTGTTGAATAACAGTCCATATCTATCTCCTTATGTTGCTGGATTGTCTGTCTTTGGAATCACACAAGATGGACACAGCAGGTCTTCTCCAGTGTCCCAGAACGGGCTGCTGGCATTACAGCTCATGTGTGAATTCCATTGGGAAGAATCAGGCAGCTGCTACAAACTGACCTTTGCTCGTTTAGAGGCAGGGGACTTCTATAGAGGGGTTTTTAAATCACTGGAAGCAAATCTTTCTTTATTCACAGAAAATTACAAAAATGGCATTTTCTAACGTATTGACTTCCATACATCTTCACACAGCGCTGTCCAAGGTATGTTTATCAACCTGACACGGTATAAATAAGGGGCTGTTGAATGGGGATGAAAATGCTGAAAATGACTTGAATGGCAATACCACTCAATCCACAACACTAAAACCTGCACCTAACTCTTTGGGGGTCTCTGCTTCGGTGTTTTGTAGAGTCCATATACTTGATTAGTGTTAATCTCCCGAAAACATGGAGACAGGTGACACTGAGACTACATGGGATGGTGGTGAATGAAAGAAGGAGAGTAAATGCCATTGTGCTGAATAGTTGTGGGATGGCACAAAATAATGCCACTGCTACAATGCAAGCATAATGGGGCTACATTAACATGAGTGGCCATATTGCAGGGCCATGCGACAAACATCATAGCAGTGTCAAAATGTCTTTCTCGGCTTATTTTTGGCTGTTTGCAGTTCCGTGTAAATGGCTCTCTCAGGTGAGCACTGCTTTAGTGCACAGACCGAGAGACTAGAAAGCTAGCCGTTAGGGATGTGAAAGTGTAAACCTTCACAGTCCCACTCAGGCCCCCACCCCCGCGCTGCTGCCTCTCATACAGAGGCAGCAGCGTGGGAGGGTGCACCTCCCCTGCTGTATAAATGTGTAACCACTGCAATTTTCAGCAGTTACACATTTACCTACATTCCTACTAACAATGTTAACTGTGCTTGCAATATCTGTTACTTGTAGAGTTGCCGTTGCCTAGCTTAACTGTACTTTGAAGTACAATAGAAAATGGTGATATTCATTAAGTGCCTTTCAGGGGGAAAAAAGCATAGTTAATAGTATTTTTACACATTTAATCACAACGTCAATTAGTGGAGTCAATTAAAAATTAAAGCGAAATTACCCCATTCAGTACCGCAGCTGAACAGTTGTGACTGAACGATCCTGTCGTTGACATGACATTAAAATATTGCACTCTATTGTGTTTGTACTGATCTATTTTATATCATGTCATTATCCAACCAACAAAACATCCTGTCCATCAGACACAATGAGTCTCTGGAAGAGTTTTACTGCTTTGCTTTATAAAGGGAGTAATTTTCCAAGTGTTCCAACTCTACTTACAATATACAATATGGATATGTCAGCGAGGGGAGCTATCCGACTCAGCACGTGTAATGGATTTGGTCTAACCCTGAATTTACCAGGAAATGGGTTTTTTACCAGTCTGCTGTAACAATTCATTTTTGGGTAAGAGGTCTCAGGTTAGATGATAGATCTTTAAATATTCTCAGTGAAATACCATGGAATAGTCCTGTCACTGATTCCCTGCTGAGGAAAACCATCAAAAAAATAGGAGGGAAGGGGAAAAAAATGATTTTGAAGGGGAATCATTTGTTGAGGGAGAAGAGCAGGAAACTAGGGGGAAATGGAATGGAGAGAAAGAGAAAAGCAAATGGTGAGGAAAAACAGACAAAAGTAGCAAGACACAGAGGAATTGAAATAAATTAATCCAGGTATCAGGAGAAAAAGGAACTTAAAGCAGAAGAATAAGCTAAATACAGACTATAAAGGGGGGAGGAAAAACAAGGAAACAATTCAGAGAGGGGAAAAAAGGGAAAAGGTGGATGTAAAGAAAAGTGGAAGGTGGATGACAAGGAATAATGGAAAGTGATAGACCTAGAGGGCCCAGGCCATATCTTCAGCAGATGTAAAACAAATGGCAAGGCAGCATAGACTTTTAAAGAGCTGTGATAGTTAATATCTGCTGGGGATCTGGCCTGGTGTTCCAATTTACTCGGAGCTTGTTGACAGAATGCTGTAAGATGAAACAGCCAAGTTGTCAAATACCACATTTGAGCACTTGGAATTCCATGTCCGATGCCTACACTGGAGAGGTGGGTTTGGGAAATTTTGATGTTTTCTGGCTACTGCTAAATAGACACACTAACATCGTGAATATGATTTGCCTAGGTTGCACATTTGGTATGAAGCCGAGGATGAACAAGAAGTCTCTCTTGTTTAAGGGGTTGTTTTACTCAAGAATGGCAACTTCTATAAGAAGATAGTTGAAAAATGTACTTAATCTCGTCTGTAAAAGCCATGTAGGCTTTCTCCCTGAGTATAAATATGCTTTTTTTTTTTTACTTCAAAGAAACCCTCACAAAATCTAATCCCACAAATATTTACATGCTTGTCTGAGCGTGCCTTTGTTCAGGTTCCATTCAGGCATTATACAGACACTGTAGTATGAACAATTGCATGTGGTTAGATGCTCCATCTCCGTCTCCATGTCAAGACCTGCACAGAGGAAGCCATTTGCAGTGCCCAGAAAGGTTAACTGATCCTGCCAAGCCCAGGAACTATGCCAGGTATTCTGCTGCCATCTTTGGGCACCTTATCCATTAACTAACTGTGACCGATATGCACATATCTTTTCAGAGATCTCACAGAATTAAGTTTCTGTATCACTGTGATTCAAAGACTGCATGTAATTCCATGGGGTAGGGTAAGCATAGCCTCTCCAAGAACTAAAACCAGTGAAGGTATGTCTACACTACAGAGCTTTTTTCAGAAAAACGGCTGTTTTTCTGAAAAAACTTCATTGATGTCCACACTGCAATCGCGTTCTTTCAAAAAAAAAAAAATCGAAAGAAGAGATGTTTTTTTCTGACATTGATAAACCTCTTTCTATGAGGAAGAAGCCTTTTTCCGAAAGAGCTCTTTCGGAAAAAGGCATGTGTGCATGGTGAAGAGGGTGTTCTTTTGAAAGAAGAGGAAAGAGGAAAAAAGCACAGGTGTCCTGGTGGCCATTCCATCCATAGTAATCACAGCTTCCATGCGAGAGAGCATCCATTCAGCGTGAACGCTCTCTGTCAAAAAAGCAGATCGTTTTTCGATGTGCTTTGGCAGTGTGGA
Organism: Rafetus swinhoei; assembly: GCA_019425775.1. NCBI lineage: Eukaryota > Metazoa > Chordata > Testudines > Trionychidae > Rafetus > Rafetus swinhoei. The sequence goes on along the minus strand of CM033447.1, from coordinate 65,190,089 downwards.
CGCTCTCTTTCGGAAGAAGTTTTTTCCGAAGATCTCTTCCAGTAAACCTTCTTCCAAAAGAAGCCTGCAGTCTAGACGTAGCCTAAGGGTGCTGAGGCAAACGCTTTCAGGTTGTAACACCTCCAGAGGTACCACCACTTGAGGAGTTGCAGCAATACTCACTCTTAGTGAATTCTCCAGGGGCCAACAGAGAAAAAACTCAGGGCCTTCCTTTTGACCCAGCAAACTGGTGCCTTCTCTAGAACAGATGTTCCTATCTATCCATAGGGCAGTGGTTCTCAAAGTGTGGTCTGCGGACCACTAGGGATCTGTGACCATCTTGCAGGTGTGCTGTGGGCTCGGGGCCAACCCCCTGCAGTGGGGAGGGTGCACTAGCACTCCAGTCCTGCCACCCCCTACCGAGTCTGCAGCTCCAGCACTGGCTTCCCATTGCAAGGGCGGGGGGGAGGAGTCTTATGAGACAGATCTGGCTTGCATGGGACGAAAGCAGCTCTGTGCACTGCTGCTCCCCCTTGACCATGGCTGGAGGAATGGCAGTGCAGGAAACTGCTCCCCTGGAGGCTTTCCCCGCTTCTCCCATTAGCTGGGAATCACAGCCAGTGGGAACAGCAGGGGGCAGTGCCTGACAGCAGTGGGAGGCAGGGAGCCTGGTAAGCCCCCCCAATCCTATTCATGCCCAGACTCCATACCCCCACTGCACTCCTGCACCCTCCACTCCTCCTTGCCAGATCCCCCACCCCTCAGCCCGCTCCTGCACCCTGCCTCCCTCTCACTCACCACCTCCACCTGCTCCTGCACCCTGCCTCTCTCTCACTCACTGCCTCCAACCTGCTCCTGCACCCTACCTCCCTCTCACCCACCGCCTCCACCCAACTCCTGCACTCTACCTCACTCACCACCTCCTCCCCGCTCCTGCACCCTACCTCCTCTCACCCACCGCCTCCACCCAACTCCTGCACTCTACCTCACTCACCACCTCCACCCCGCTCCTGCACCCTACCTCCCTCTCACCCACCGCCTCCACCCAACTCCTGCACTCTACCTCACTCACCACCTCCACCCCGCTCCTGCACCCTACCTCCCTCTCACCCACCGCCTCCACCCAACTCCTGCACTCTACCTCACTCACCACCTCCTCCCGCTCCTGCACCCTACCTCTCACCCACCGCCTCCACCCAACTCCTGCACTCTACCTCACTCACCACCTCCTCCCCGCTCCTGCACCCTACCTCCCTCTCACCCACCGCCTCCACCCAACTCCTGCACTCTACCTCACTCACCACCTCCACCCCGTTCCTGCACCCTACCTCCCTCTTACCCACTGCCTCCTCCCCGCTCCTGCACTCTACCTCCCTCTTACTTACCACCTCCTCCCCGTTCCTGCACCCTACCTCCCTCTTACTCACCACGTCCTCCCCGCTCCTGCACTCTACCTCCCTCTCACTCACCACCTCCTCCCCACTCCTGCACCCTACCTCCCTCTTACTCACCACGTCCTCCCCGCTCCTGCACTCTACCTCCCTCTCACTCACCACCTCCTCCCCACTCCTGCACTCTACCTCCCTCTCACTCACCACCTCCTCCCTGTTCCTGCACCCTACCTCCCTCTTACTCACCACGTCCTCCCTGCTCCTGCACTCTACCTCCCTCTCACTCACCACCTCCTCCCCACTCCTGCACCCTACCTCCCTGCCAGATCCTGCAACCCCACTGCCTCCTGAGCCCATTTTGTCATCATGGGTGATTGTCGGGTGGTCCACAGAAAAGTCTTCATTGAGCGTGGTGGCCATAGGCCAAAAAGTTTGAGAATCGCTGCTTTAAGGAAAGATTGCAAGGAGTCTCACTGACCAGATCCCTTGGAGGAAGTGATCTCTGATAAGCTTATTTGCAGGTACAGTATGTAGGGTTTATTTTTAAAACATTTCCTCTGTAAGAATAAATGTGCATGTTTAGGAAAAGCTATATTACACTGTTTATATCCTTCTGAGGAGAAAAGCAAGCCAGGCTTCCTTTGGGCAGTCGGCCTTGCTGAGGAATTCACTCTGCAGGCAGAGTCTAATGGTGAATAAGAAGCAAATCTTCCTCTGTTTTTTCCTGTCTTCTGGTACTGGACAAGGAATTTTATTAGAAGATTGTGTTTTCATGAAAACTACTTTGTCTCCTTTTGTCACATACATCTCTGTAGAATGCCTCAAATCTGCCCTGTCTGGCTTTCTGCTACAGATTTAAAGGAACCGTATGCACTTCCTCATATAATTCAGTTTTTAATTTATTGTAAAATTTTATTATGGGCCCTGAGAGTGGGAGGCCTAATGAGAAAAGCAGCTTTTTCAGTCATGCTTATGACGTGTAGAACTATACTCCCATTGCAGCAGTAGCAATAGAAATTGTTTGTGCTCATGTTTGTATTTTAAGAAGCTTTCTTTGCAGCTATTGCAATCCATAATTTTACTTTCCCACCCTAGACCTCCCTGAAACAGGCCACGTGAGATGAAAGGTAAGATTCTGGCAAAAAACAGGTGAAGAGCACGATGATATTTTCCCATCATAGAACTTGGAGTATAGTTCTGTTACAGAACGAACGTATCCCGGATATCAGTCTCAGACATTTCTAAAGCAAACTTGCCTGGATTCAAGCACAGGAAATGCTACTGCTGTGATGTTTTCTATTTACTTACATTTTAACGAGGAATGCCTGCTGTACATATTCTTAACATATGTTAACCTCTCTGGCTCAGTTCTTGCCAAGAAGCTGTCACAAAGGTATTTAGCAGAAACCACATAGGAAGTATTCCCATTGTACTGGAGTGTATGGTGCATCTAATTGGGCATGGTACAATAGGAGGGTGAAGTTATACAATCCTTCATTTGTTTAAGTAAAGAACACGGTACTTTGCATCATAATCGTAGTCAGGTGTTGACATGAATCAAATGAATAGCTGATTTCCAGCAAGGCATAGTAATAATATTAATAAAAACGAAACCAAACAAGCCAATACAAAATATAATCCAGTGTGAGACCCTGTCCACCCCAACACCACTACCACAAGGCAGATTTTTGTGAGGGCCATGTTGCTAATATGCACAGCAAGAGCAATTTATACCGTCCATTTTTTTTCCTGAGGGTCTCAGCTAAAATCGTAACTCCTTTTGGGAACATGGATGTGTTTTATATGTCTTCAGACAAAGGAAATCATTATGGGTCTGGTCTAGCTCCTTTGAAATGGATGGCATGTTGGAGCATTCAGTTCAGTGGAAACAAGATAGGGCCTACATGTTTTGAGAAGCGGAGAAACTTTACCCTTTAATGAAAGAGGGGGGAGGGATGGAGATGAGAGAGGGGAGAGTGCTTTGTAGATGACCTGGAAGGGGTCTTTGAACATGCACGTTTGTTTTCAAAAGGTGCTTCACAGCTAGGGAAGCCTGTAATGTGGAGACATTACCTCAACTTAGAGCCCCAGGAAACAATGGGGAACAATTACTTTAAATTACTCTGGGGTGTAGTTAGTCCGAAATAGCAGTACTGGAGCATCCACACTAATGCTATTTTGAAGAAACTATTTCACAATAAGCATTGTTCCCCGAGAAAAGCAGGAATAGATTTCGAAATAACAGGCTTGGTAGTGTGGATGCTCCGCTTATTATTTCAAAATAAGGGGAGTTATTTTGAAATAACTCCCTGTAGGCCCAGGCTTACGGTCCATAGTGGATCAAATGAAACTCTCTCTTAATTAGTAAGGAATAATTCTTGGGGAAATAGACACGGAGGGGATGTTTTTGAAAATATGTAAAGATTTTTGCACACTCCACTGTCTTGCATCTTGTGTTGTTGTGCACACTAGTATAAAGTGAATCTAGAGTGGGTGTGAAACGTTACTAGATCACTGTACCCACTTTGCATTCTCTTCACACTGATATACATAACTTCACAAAGTGCAGCGAAACAGAATCAAGCTCCTGGTTTTTACTGTTAGGCTTATTAAACAAGGGGTGGGTAATAACAATATGTTTTCATCCAGAGTATTACAAAAGCTACAGCTGTGTACATTTCAATGTCACCATACATTCCTGGGGCAAACTGTGTGAGGTAATATCTTTTATTGGACCAAGTTCTGATGGCGAGAGAGACAAGCTTTCAATCTTACACACAGCTTGTCTCTCACAAACAGAAGATGGTCCAATAAAAGATATTACCTCCTCCTCCTTGGCTCTGTTACCCTGGGACCAACACAGCTTCAACAATACTGCATGCCATAAATTACTCTTACTATAATGTTTCTTACAAATAACAATGATCATAAGAAAAAAATAAACCATGGATTTGGTCACAAATGTTATACCAAGCAAGTGTGTGTGTGTGTGTGGGCGGGCAAAAGTGGCAGTTGCCTTGGGGTCCAGTGATTCAAAAATGTAGCAGCAGCCCTCAGGGCCTTTAAATTTGCCACTGGAATGCTTCACTCTCTGGGTGGTTCTGAGGCCTGGCTGCCCCAGCCCTAACCCTTCTGCTTGAGACCCCGCCACTTCTTGGCCCCCACATACTTTACCCAGAGGCTCTCAGAGGCTGTCGGCTCCCCAGTGTGTACGCGCATGCGTAAGGCCAGATTTTCAGTTTGTCTGAATTGGCATAGATCCATTTAAGTTGGATGTAGCAATGGAAGTACCTTTGCTGAACACAAAGATGCAACTAAATACTTGCCTTTACAATTTATAGCCACTGGAGTGAAGAGCGAAGAAGTTGTATTTGGTGAGCTGGGCTGCTGACAAGGATAAACTAACATGAAGCCTACAAAACAAATGGCAAGACAACATAGCTATATGGAATCAATGTATTTATGCATCCTAATCCTAAAGCAATATTGATCCATATCCCTTGCAAAATATGAAAGTGAGGGGGAGGGACAGAAGAGAATAATAACTTATAGTCTTCAGTTTACGTTGTAATTAAGGGAACAATTTGATCTGTGTGTGATTAGTTAGGGTTTGACTCTTCCTAACTCGGGTAGTTCTGTTCAGGGAAATAGTTGGGAGGAAAGACTCTTATAGCAATGTGTTAATACAATGCAATATTTAGCTCCATATCCAAAGTTCAGGACTGTTTAGCTCTGAGATTTTGGTTTGGCCAAGTGCTGAGTGAGTTGTATCCAGGTACTCTCTTTAATACCAAGCTGTACCTCAGTTTCACTGCCTTCAATAGCGCTCTCAGTTTTGGAACCCCTCACTCCATGTATAGAAAGGTAGCTGCCAAAGCCCTACATGAAGAATGCACATCTGATGGCAGAAGACGAACTCTCAAGTCTTGTGGCCAGGTCATATATTCTATGGTAATGCTTAAAATGGTGTTGGCCGACTCTACACATCCACAGAGGTTTCCTTTACATTACTTTAACTTTAGTTTCTGGAACTAGAATGCTGCTATCCTTCAAACATTTTAAACAAAATCTATTAGGAGGTTAAATTTCCTGTGTGGTTAAACTTCATATGTGGGGGCTTTCCCAGACTCTCCGTACTGCATATATGCAATATTTGCATTAAATTTAGGGTTTCGACATCACATTTGCACTCTTTCTTCTCTGATCTTCACCAGTGATTTTTTTTAACTCTACAGACTGGCCATAAATGTCTTGTGTGTAGTGTTATCTGTTCTTGCCATTTCATCATGAGTCTTTTGATATTGGGCGTGGGGGTTTCTTTATAGCCCCAGCACCTGAAACTTTGTGATTAGGTGAAAAGCTCAGACCCCTCCCCCCTCACTCTGTGTGTCTGATTTTAAATGGTAAGATTCTAGCTCTCTTAGCTGTGGGCAAAAGCTTGACACAGGTGACCCATATGCACGCAAAACAAGAGGCAAATAACAATAATACCATCTGGCGAAAACCAATATTTAAGCCAATCCCATGAACCTTTGGGGACCTGCCTCATGATTTGTGGCATCGGACTGAAATCACCACAGATCTCTCCCTCCATGTCCAAACACTGCTTCCAGACTGAATCTGCAGATTCTTTCAGCTAGCAGCTCTCATTTCTCTTTTAATGGTTGATTCACTGTCCTTAAGCCCTGCTCTTACAATTGACTCTACAGGTACACTTTTTGGGCACCACCATGGTGGCCAATGGGGCTAGGCAGGAGTGCCGGGGTGGGCCCATGCACAGTCAGATGCAGGACGGGGCTATTGAGTTAGCTGGTCAAATGGACAATTTTGCTGAATTTTAAAATGTTTCAGGTTTCAGACTCAACCAAGTTGTCTTGGCTTTCCCTCTTCTGCCATTTGGATGAATTTAATAGAAACTCCCCTTTGTTAATCTACTATGTATTTGAGAGAGTATATGTCTGTCTGTCTAAGAATTCCTCCTAAATGGTAAGAGCTAGGAGCACCAAACTTGGTATGCAGCTTCCTCTTATAACTTAAAGCCAGGTCAGGAGTTGGTTGTACCAGGACAATGACATGTGCCTGGAATGGGATTGTTTCTCATCAAATGGAAAGGAAGGGCTCTGCTATATAATGACCACAAGGGGTGGCAGCAAGGGGTCAGAGATGGGGACCGAGATAGCTATATCCCCATTGGGGCAGCAGGAGGCAGGGGTGGAGAAAGGGACAGCTGTCTACTATATATTTGAGAGAGTTTGCCTGTTTGTGGGTTCATTTGTCTGTGTGTCTGTCTGTTTTCTCCATACGGGGGACATATCCCCCTCCCTGGGCTGTGCCAGCTGCAGCAGCCACAGAGAGGCACTTCTCACCTGGCCCCCTCTGCTGTGGTGAGAGGGCTGGGGTAGTCCTCTCTCCCTGGGGCAGCCTGCCTACTGAAATCTTCATCCCCAGCCCCATCCCGAAGCAATTATGTAAATGAAGAAAAACAAAAACTAGTTAAGGGCCCAAGCAACAAATATGAATTCCTGGGCTGAAACTGAGAGAGACTTACAGAGCACCATACTCTTAAAGGTATCTTTTTTCCCTGGCTTTGAGCGGCTAGTGAGTCTGTTCAGTAAGGGTATGTCTAGACTACATGGCTCTGTCGATGGAGCCATGTAAACTAATTTACCCAGCATAGACAAAGAAGCGGGGGATTTAAAGTGTGAAACGAGGCTTACAGGACCGGTCGGCAAAGGCTTCCCCAGCCAACCAATCCGTGTCTAGACTGTCGCGCTGTGCTGGATCAGCTGATCGTCGGCACAGCGCGGCGGCCATGTTTATTTTAATGAAGCGGGGATTATTTAAATCCCTGCTTCTTTGCCTATGCCGGGTAAACTAGTTTACATGGCTCCGTTGACAGAGCCATGTAGTCCAGACATACCCTAAATGCCAACACCACTTGGCATTCTTCTAGGAGCTTGTAGCGCGGTATTCTCTGCACATGTACAGAAACACATATGAATGAAACAAACCCCATCTCCTTTCTGCTGCCGTTTCCTTTTCTCTAGATTTAAGCAGCACATCTTTTAAAAAAAAAGTAGGTTAGATGTAAGAGCAATCGTGAGCACCATTTTAGAAACTGCTTTTTAAAGAAAACTATTTGGGTAGCAAGAAGATTCTAAATGAGATGACTGCTCCTGGTAACCACGAAGTTGTGGTACAGCTGTAAATGCTTGTACAAGGCCAGCCAATTCACTGTGTGTTAGCTATTAAGTTTCTGCTGTGCACTGTAATGATTTGCATGCATCCCGCTCAAGCTGACACTGGAATCGCTACTTACTTTCTCAGCTCTAACTCTGCTCTGTGGTTCTGAATAGGATATTGTAGCTGTGTGATTTTTTTTTTAAGCTGTTTTCCGGTCTGTTACTTCAGCTTCTTACAGAATTGGCTGGCATTCCCGGGTCTGAGGGCTATGCATCTTAGCTGACATGCCATCAGGAGGTCCATGCACATTCTGCCTGAAGCTGTCCCTGAGGGCTGTGAAGACTAAGTGAACTTTGGTTTTTAGCTAGCCAGGCTTATAGTGAGGTACAAATGAACAGAAGACATGGGGGCTGTGGAGAAAAGCAGGAAAAATCTAAGCAGCTCTGTGTAACTTGGAATCTTTTGGCTTTCTTCATGGGGCTTGGAGCATACTCTTTCACGCTTGCTTTTGTACATGTTAATATGTATGTGGAATATTCATATTTGAAAATAGATCTCAAGTTCTTGTAACATACCTCACAACCTAGAAAGTGTGTGTGTGTGTGGGTGGGGGAGGGTTGTCTTGGGCACGTGCATGGAATTGCCCACAATACTCTGTTCAAACTTGAATTTGATTCCTCTGTATTCCCAGCCCTTTCCTCTTGACTTTCCAATGAACAGCAGCAAATCTGAACTTTTGTTTTGTGTAGTTGAATGGAACAGGTAGCACTAAGATTGCTGAGCCTATGCGGCTTGGTTACTTGCAAGCGTAATTGAACCCAGGACCTCTGGTGCATAGTGCATGAGCCTCTACTGCAGAAGCTAAGAGCCAGCTGCCCCATAGCTAGGACTGTAGCTCTGACTTGTTATTCTCTCTGTAAGTGCTCCCGGTGCCCCTAGATGGGTCAGTGCCCCATACCCAGCAGGTGAGTGGGTTACACAAGCCTGATGCAAAGCTGGTTGAAATCAAAGGACAGACTCCCACTGATTTGACTGGACTTTGCATCAGACCCAAAGGTCCACAATCAGACTGACTAGCACGTTGTCATCTAAAAAGCCTGCAGGGGTTAAATTTGTATTCCTCTAGGCCAGCTATGAGCTCTGCTGGCGAAAATACCAGGTGTTCTTTATCAGACGGCCTTCATCAGCCACAACTCCCTATGCTTGCTAGCTAGCTGAGAGCTGAGTATGGGATAAATAACATGACCTCGGTTCTCAGCCCCATGGGAACGTTGAGAGTGGCATTGGGCCAACTTGCGCACACTCAGTAAACAGCTAAAGTAGAAGATCACTGGGAGTCCCGTCCCTCTGGGAGTCTCACCAGGGACCTAGACCTCAGAGGGTGCCCTGGATTCCCCCACCTAGATCCACGTTCGCTGCGGCCTGGTGCGAGGTGACAGGAACAGGACTTGCCGCAGACTAAAGGGACATAAGCATTTCTAAGTGCCTGTTGCTCGCTTTTATGCATTGCTCTGCCTATGCTTATTGATCAGTCACTTTGCAGTAGCTGTGTAACCATCTGGCAGTATTAACTCTGTAATAGTAGTGACATAGTGAGATTAATAAAGCAACTATCCCTAATTGACTCTGTCTTGAAGCGAATCCATAATCCTGTTGGGCCCTGGACCTGTGAGTTGACACACGTGATGTAGTTGGCTAAACTTGGTGCATTTTAAATATCTAGAACAGACTGTTTGCAAGACGGTCACACAGGGCCAAATCCAGAGCCCAGTGTTCCACCTGCATTACTGAAATGGGCCCTGGGGAGATATTCAAGAGGCTGGGAGCAAAAAAACCCCTCCATATCTCAAAGCTGAGAGCTGTTCTGGATTGGGTTCTTCAGCTCATGGGATGAAGTAGCCTTCACGGGATATTGGGCAACCATTCTGCAGCAGCTGCACAGCCCTCCCTCACGACCCTTCTCTCACTCATGCATATTTTGTCTTGCTCCCCGTCTGCCTCTGTGTCAGATGGGGTGACCTGAGCCCCGTCTGGGTGCCCAATCTGTTTAATTGACCAAGGGATCTGCGTGGCCATGGAGGAAGGGGCAGTTTTATCATACAACAAGGAAAGAATACTTTCTGTAGAAATATTTGAAAAAAATATTTATAATAAATTAGACTCTTTTGCAATCTGCTCGCAAACATTTCACAGGCACGGGAGTGAAATTCTTCACTCTGTTCCGGTCATACCACCAGCCCTGCCATAGAAGTAAATAATTCCAGTAACTGAATTTGAATGATAAAATGAGCTGCTATAAATATGTTCAAATCACTCAGTTCCTCGATTCCTGCTGGAAGAATTAGTATCCAGTCTTATCTTGTATTTGCTACACTTATGCAACAAGTTTGATTTATCCTCTCCACCTCCTCACCCCCAAGCTTCATGTTTTGAAGCCTTTTTTCAGCTTGATTTCCATGTCTGCTGGTGCTAGAATTTTAACTCTGAGTATCTGGAAGTGGAATTAACCTAAGAATTCTGAAAACTTTAAGCAACAAATAGTTCTGCAGCACCTTAGAGATGAACAAAAAAATGTAGATGGTATCATGTGCTTTTGTGGGCACAACCCACTTCTTCAGATAAAGAACACTGTGTGGGTGTGAGTGTCTATGGTATGTATGACTGTTTATAAAAATGATTGATGTAAAGCATAATTGTTTTAAAAAATCTGTTTGGGAACTTTGTGTTTTTTACTTGGTCTGAATCTACTTTTTACACCAAGAACCTGGCAGATTGACAAAGAAAAGCTTGTTAGCTTGTATACTTAGCCACAAATAGATTACCAATGTTATATTTTAAAGCATCAATCCTTCTGGTTGATAACGGTTTTTAACTTGTGCTTTTGCTCCTTCAGTATGAGCAGAGACGAAAGGTTCAAGCAGACATGTGTAGTTGTTTCCCCATAATCACAGATCCTGGCTGTAATGAACGTCATCCCCTCAACTTTCTGCATTTGTTACAATCACATCACTGTGCCATAGTGATAGAAATGTAGCCGTGTTAGTCTGGTGTAGCTGAAACAAAATACAGGACTATGTAGCACTTTAAAGACTAACAAGATGGTTTATTAGATGATGAGCCAGGTTTCCCTTTGAAAGCTGAGAAGTGATGCAGAGTGACAAGGTGAGGTTCTGAGTGGAATTTGCTGATGTAAATCCAGAGTTACTCCACATCAGTGACATGACTCCAAATTTACTGCACTATAAATCAGATATGGAACTAGCCACAGAATAATCTTTAATATCCTCAACTTGTTACTTTGCTACACATCAGTGTTGTAGGAGTGTAGCCTGAAAATTACTGTGTACATGTGCCTGGATACAGCAAAACACTCAAGCAGCAAGCTGGGCTGCTCACATCCTTAGCAGAAGGATGGTCCAGTGGTTAGGTCACTAATCGGTGAGCTGTGTTCAGTTCCCTGCTTTGCCACTGACTACTTGTGTGGCCTTGGGTGAGTCTCTCTGCACTTCCATTCCCCATCTTTACAATGGGGGAAATAGCATAGCCCTGCCTGCCATGGTTATGGCGAGGCTAAATACCATAAAGATTATTTGAACCACTTTGAAATGTAGTAATGAGAAATGTGAAGAGCTAGATATTAAAATTACACGTGTGTTTAAGAGCTTTTCCTGAGTGCATGGAGCTTTGGAGGATAAATCCCAAGCTATATTAAATTTAATGTTTTATTTAACTCTCCATTCTTACCATGGTTCTGAAGTGCATTTGTGGCATTTTTAGGCTGGACATCAAGGAAGCTTAGAGAAAACTTCAGAGTGAAACCTGTAGCCTTCTCAGCTTTTTAAGAAAACTATGGCTAGTGACAGTGCTATGAAATTAGCTATCTACAGTTCCATTCAGAAACTCAGAGACAGAGAAGTGGTGTACCTAGGAGTCCTCCAGCATCCCTACTACTCTGAGATAAAAGCCTCTCGCTGCGATCTTAAACTAAGCAGATGAATTGATTTGCTCTCTAACTGAATGTTAATGGGTTCATTTACACCTATCTCCATGTGTGAAGCATCATTACGTGGGGAAAGCAAACTTTGTGCAGCCAATCTCATTCCTATTAAAGATGGTCTTTCCTTCGAAGGCACTCTATTTTGCTAGCTTTGCCTGTTGGCTATTCTCCCATGTGTGAAAGGTAAATGCCAGCAATTTTAATTACAGCCCCTCCCACCCTCCGCTAGCTATTCTTAAAGAAATCAATGTCAGGAGCAGTGTTAAAAATTCATTTCCTGGCTTTAAGCATTTATAATGCAACCGTTTGGTAGTGTAACGAACCGCTTCAGTTCAGATGCCAGGAGTCTACAAGGCTAAATTGTCATAGTGGTGACAATTTATTTGTGGAATTTCACTAGAAAACGGTCCTCATTTCTTTTTTGGAATCTTAGTTTCACTTTTCCATGAATTTTGAGAGACTGGTTGTTTTTTGGCTTTGACCCTTGACAGTGTGACACGCCTGCCTTCTCCCCTCCCCTTTCTCCGGCTCAGTCAATGCTGAGTGGCAGTGTTACAGAAGCCATTTCCCCCTTCTCTGTGTGTGGAGTGAGAGTTGCAAATAAAGGAAGATTGAGAGAGAAATGACTAACCGTTGGAACAAACTACCGAGAGACGCAACAGCGTCTCCACCTTTTGATGTCCTCAAATCCAGATCTGGGCACCTTCTGAAAGATAGGCTGTAGTCAAAACAAATTATTGGGCTCAATGCCAAGATAACTGGATGAATGGTCTATTAACGAGTCCCTTCTAGCCTTGAAATCTCTGAAAGGCTCACGAAATAAATAACGCTGCCATCTCCCTATCCAATATTTCTTTCCTAAAGCTGATCCATGAAGCTTCATAAAATCTGGCTACTGATCTGGGGGACCTGTGTTACATGCACAACTTCCAGGTCAACAGATGAGAAGAGCAGGCAATCAAATGCCAGCTGCCCTTTTTTTGTTTTGGAGGAGGAGGAGGTGGCGGGGGGCTTGCACTAAGCAAGAGGAAAGTGAGATGCATACAGTGGAATTGACACCAGATAGACAAAAGATCATCAGCAGATCCAGGAGCAGAATGGAAAGAACCAGCCGGTGTTTAAATAAGAGAGAATATTCAAAACTGTGCACCCGGAGTAGCATCTGACTCAGCAGCAATGGCAGAGAGCTGGTATATCCAAAGCATTACTCTCTGACTCTTGCAACTGATTAACAGAGATCTGAATCCTAGCTCAGGTATCTTAGACTGTCTCTCAACTCTATTTATGTTGTTACTCTTCATTATAATTATCCAAACCTTTGTAAAATCCAGCCACTACTAGTGGAAGAGAACTCAACAGGTTGATTCTATGCACTGTATCAGAGAGAATTTCCTTTTATCAGCTCTAAATTTATTGCCCTTTAATTTAATGGCATGTCCCATTGGTCTTGTATAATGGGACAGAGTTAAAAGGAAGACGCTCTTCAGTTTCCACTATTCCCTTCATGTTTTTTGCATATACTAAGGCTTTTAATTTTAAACCTTTAAAAGCAGCTTTTCAAATGTGGCATTTTTAATGTACCAATTGGCACATTACAGCGGTTTATAGAAGTTGCATGACCGCCGCTGGTAACCCTGGCTGTGAAGGGATGTGACAAATCCATCCTGATAAGTCAGAAGTAAATGGAAAATATTGCTCACTTCCATTTATTGCTTACATGTTCAATAGGTGATTCAATCTAGGGTATAACTGTCCTGTGACCCTATTAGGATAAAAGAACTATTTTTTCCCCCGAATAAGTATGCACCCATGCGTGCTCTTTGGCAGGCACTCGTTTTAGTGGTGTGTGCATCCACTGTGGGGTTGGTAATTATCTGTGGGCACATTTTGGCTTGGTTTTCAAGAAACCAAAATAGAAGAGTTAGGTGACCAGCTTATCTACTTGAAAGTTTGGGCCCAAGGGCCGGCTAGAGGAAGGGTCTGTGAATGATCTAAGCATATACTTACCTGAGGGGGGAAAAAAACAAACAGCAAGAACAGCATGTTTCTCACAGCATTTGATGTATAGGCTGAGGTGTACATTTGCAGAGTGAGGAAAGGAAGGTGCTGCATGAGTTTATGTACTAGGGCCAAACTAGGCCTCTGTTTTGCTGCCAAGGAGATCCCTGGATATAATGGAGCTGAGATTGTTCAATTGCACAGGGGGCAGAATTAATAGCCCACAGTGGGGTCTACAGTTCATGACCCCAATGGCATACCTGATGGCACATAGCAGCTGCTTAACAGGGCAAAGCAAGTGTGGAAAGGGTTAATGAAGTGACAATCAATTCCCAACCTCTTTGGAAACCAAAACCCACCTGTACCTTGAACCTGGGTTTTCTTACCAGAGCTCATGAAAATGAATTAACAACTCATCTGCAATTTGAATCTAAGGCATTGTCTGGTTACAAGCACACTTCTGAGAGCAAAATTGTTTGGGTAGCATGGTCGATATTAAAGTAAGCGCACTGGTGCAGAGTATATATGATAGACTGGATTACACCACTGCACCAAAAATATTAATTAGAAAACAAAAACAATATTATCTGTGCAAGGTTCTATACAAGATCCTCACAAAGGCAGTGGCAATCACACCCAATACCAATGCGAAATACTGTCTGCTTAAATTCCCTATTGCAGTTTTCATAGTAATATGTGCAAATTCTTTGATTCTAAGTAGTACACTATGTGCTGGTAATTCTTTCCTTTTAGTGGCTGTCGTGCTCCACGCTAAAAGTGGCTGAATTCCAGTGATGGGTGAAATGACTTAACATTTGGAAGCACATACATATCTTCGGAGTACAAGTCTCAGTGACAGTTAAGGAGGAGTCTTTACCAAATCCCACTCGTATTTTGCAAAGCACTTGGCTCTTATTCGGGACAAAAAGTTCTATGTAGCTAAGACACGGGATTATATTTGATCATTATTACTGTAACCCTTCTGCCGGGTAGGCCCAGCAGCAACCAGGGCCGGGTTCAATATCTAGAGGTCCATCTCACACAGAACCGGCTCGAGCCCCCACCCAGTAACCTGGGAAATTCACACACCTCTGGGTGCCTCTGAGAGGCAATGCTTCCCCACTTGCAAGCACAGAGTCTGAGTGTAGGAAAGAAACATTTAATGAAACAGAGAGAGAAGTAATATGGCATTAACTTGGGAAAATACCACAAACAGAGTTCATAGCCCAAACCACGAGCTGAGGCTCCCCCCCCACAGCCAAGAATCACCCGAAGTCCCAAAGTCCGACACACCAAAAGTCTCTGTACCTGGTCAGTGTCACCCAGAGTCCAAAAGTTCACCTGCCAGATTTTACCTCCCAACCTGGGCGGAAAGGGGGTAGGGAGATTGATAGGGGCACCTTACGTGGTCCGAGGCGAACAGCCCCACCTCTCTGTAGGGTTCTGCTGCAGTCTTTAACCCGAACCACTCTGCCACGCTCCACCAGCTGTCTCGTTCCACTCCACCGGCCGCTCTGCTGGTCACCTGCCACCGCTCCTACCGGCTGCTCGTTCCCACTGGCCGCTCTTACCGGCCGCCTGCCAGTCGTTCCCACCAGCCACTCCGCTGGCCGCCGCCACTCCTACCAGCCACCTGCCAGTCATTCCTGCCAGCCGCTTCACTGGCTGCAACAGGTCTGGCTCCCAGCCAAACCAGTGATTTCAGCTCTTAGTGATTTCACCACCTAGACTGGCAAAATAGTCCAGCTTCCACTGGACTAGCAAAAATACTCCTCATGGAGTCTGCTTTAGGTCTGTCCTTAAAACAAAGGGGGAAAGGGGCAGGTTGGGCCAGTCTTACAGCTCACACCTGGCAGGTGTGCAGCAGGCTGACTCAAGCCCTTTAGCCCTTCTCCCCAGCTCAGTCCACTCATCTCGGTAAGGGGGAAGGCTTGTTCTTCGGAGACCTCTTACAATGATGGCGTCTCTCCTGCAAGCACCGGGGTCATGTTTTACAGTTCCCACATTTAGGAGTAGTATGATTTGTGACCCCCACAACAGCCCCAAATTATTTATAATACACCATATTCCATTCCAACATTGATCTTCCATCAGCCCTGGCTGAATGGGATTTACATAGCCACACCTCGGATTCCTTCCCCCTCCTGGCATGAGCTGTATTTACATATCAACAGTTAATAGTTACTTATCTTGCAAAGCTAAACAATTGGAATGAGCATAGCCATGCCCAGGGCAGCTCTCTCCTTTTAGCTGGCTGATAACAAGCAGTAGTTCAGCCCCTGCTTACATTACTATTTGGAATAGTTGAGCACTTGAATGGATTGGGAACCTTCTCATTGTCACTGTATCATAAGAACATAAGAATGTAAGAATGGCCATACTGGCATACTGGGTCAGAACAAAGGTCCATCCAGCCCAGTACCCTGTCTGCTAACAGTGGCCAATGCCAGGCGTCCCAGAGGGAATGAACCAAACAGGTACTGATCAAGCGATCTCTCTCCTGCCATCCATCTCCACCCTCTGACAAACAGAGGCTAGGGACACCATTCCTTACCTATACTGGCTAATAGCCATTTATGGACTTAACCTCCATGCATTTATCTAGTTCTCTTTTAAACCCTGTTATAGTCCTAGCCTTCACAACCTCCTCAGGCAAGGAGTTCCACAGATTGACTATGCACTGTGTGAAGAACTTCCTTTTATTTGTTTTAAACCTGCTGCCCATTAGTTTCATTTGGTGGCCCCTAGTTCTTGTATTATGGGAACAAGTAAATAACTTTTCCTTATTCACTTTCTCCACACCACCCATGATTTTATAGACCACTATCATATCCCCCCTTAGTCTCTTCTTTTCCAAGCTGAAAAATCCCATTCTCTTTAATCTCTCCTCAGCCGTCTTCAATGCATATGTTTGGTTGGGTTTGAGCAGTTCTTGCCCTCTTGAACCAACCTTTACTGGTCTAGTCATTGGTTCTTTTGGCTGCTAAAAGATCCTGCAATGTGCTGTCAATTTTTGCAGCGTATTGGAATACCATAGTGATTCCCACCCAGCTCCGTGGTGGCGAGACCTTGGAGCAGCTAAATACATAAAAAGAGAAGGAATGGCTTTTGGAGTGAAGTGTAGGGAGGAAATGATTGGAAGCCATAATAGCATTCTTGGCATCTGCTTGGCAATTTGATATAATCAGATGCCTCCTTTTAGTTAGCGGTTTGTTAAATCACTGGTTTATAGATTTTTAAATGTTTCTCTCTGTCTCTGTGCATCTCCAAGTCTCACTCTTATTGTCTTGGAATTGAAATTGATGATCTGGGAGGCATGCCTTTTTATGGTGTGTTTTTAACCTTTGCTTTTTAAAAGTTATTTGGGGGAGAGGGGAGGGTAAATTGATGAGCGGCATTCCTATTTCAGTGTCATGAAGGTGCTGGAGCAGAAGCATTAAATAATTGTAGCACAAGGAGGAGCCCTGAAATTGAGAGGGTTTGCCAGGGCCCCACTTTTAGCAATTGAGAAATCAATGCCCAACTGCAGAGAGCTCAATTAGTAAACTCCCATCTGAACTAGGACCCTACCAACTAATTTCTCACGGGGTGCTATCCCATGATCAGTGGCACTGGAGTCAAAGGTCCCGTGTTCTTTGGAGCGGCTGTTGTTGAAGAGAGACAGGGGAACAAGGAATGGGTGGGGTTAGGCTAAAAGCAACTCACCGACTTGGAAAGGGCATTGCACAGAGTTTAATAAGGAGGCACGTGTTTAACTTAACCTTCGTTCACCTTCACTCTTTGCTAATGATAGGGGCACCAAAAGAGCTGTCAGATGGTAAAGGCTTTCAGTCATTAGAGACCTCGTCTGGTTTTGAACAAGTGACCTAGAAATTAGATGCTCTACAAGGCTATTGCGAGAGCTGGCAACATTGTTTGCTGCAAATAAATTAAGTGACAAATTGAGCAATCTTTTCTGTTTGTGAATTGTTGGAAATCTAGACTCTCTGTGGATTCCCTCGCTGCTTCTAGCTGTTCCTATTACAGTTTGGACACTGGATGTTCAACCTGTGGGTTCTCCAAAACCTGTACATTTTGACTAGTCGCTACACTTGATGTGTGATTAGTCACCAAAGTCACACGATACTGTTTTTGTTCCCTATCTGCAACACCAGAACATTGTAAACTGGAGACTAACAGAAAATTAATAGGGCAGGCTGTGACTTCCCTCTATGCCTGGTGCAATGGAGAAAGGGGGAAGGGGTAAAAACTTCCCTTATATCCCTCTATTGGCTACCCAGACCTTAAGTCTGGGCACCTAGGATTCAAGTCGGTGCTTCATGGCTGATTCTACACAGAAGAATGAGAGGTGGAGAAGGAATGATTTGTTCATATAGGCCAGCAGCTCTTTTCCCTCAAGAGTGGAAGGATGCAGGGAGGCTGAGGGGTATCTCCTGAAGCAACTTCTAGGCTTGTGTAATTGATACACCTCCCTGCCTTGTGCTCAGGGATGTGCCAAAAGGCACAACTTCTCCTGGAGACAAACACCGTATGAACACCCTGTTTGGTATCCAGGTCCATTTACATGGCAACAAGTGTGAGTTTGTGTAGACAAGAATGGCAGAGCAAGCACCCTCTCTGCAAATGTCGTGGATAAAGATGTTACAAGCCAAACAGCTGCTCACTCTTGCAATACATGTTCATGGACTCTGTATTTTCTATATTCAACAGGTTCCAATCATTACTCATCCTCCAAGTCATCCTGATCCCAAGCTGGTAGAGATTAGCATTAATAACCTCTTTTAACAATGAGGAGTCCTGTGGCTCCTTAAAGACTAACAGATTGATTTGGGCTTAAGATTTTGTGGGTAAAAATGACTTCATTTGCATCTGATTGTTTTTATCCATGAAAGCTTATGCCCAAATAGATTTGTTCATCTTCAAGGTGCCACAGGACTGCTTGTGGTTGTTGCAGGTAGAGACTATTATTTCTCTGAGACTTGTCAACATGTTTTAATGGAGGCAGTAATGCCTAGTGGATACAGCTCTGGAGTGGGCCTCAGGAGGCCTGGGTTCTATTCCCAGCAATGCCACTGGCCGATTGCTTGTCCTTAGACCAAGTCACGTTGCTGCTTTGTGCCTCAGTTTCCCCCCATCTGGTTGGTGATAGTCATCTTCTTCAGAAAGTACAGCTCTGCTGATGAAACACACAGCTATTGCATTAGTCATTTTTATAAGTTCCCTCCATTTTTGGTTCATCTGTTGCATTTATCCTCCTGATTTCACATGTTGAAGAGTGTTGCCAGCTTTTGATTCTTAGGTATAGTTTACTATCATAGGGTCTTCTGGAGGAAAACAAAGTGGCACAGTCCATTTTCAGTCATTTTTAATTCGGCCTCTTCCATCTTTTTCCTGGAGCCTCGTTGCATTGCTCCGCAATGGGGATTTGCCAGTGCTGATAAAGAAAGCAAACTAACTGCATATTTAATTCCCTTTGATGGCCTCTGCCTCTGAAACAGGTTTCAAAACAAGTGGCGCTTCAAGGCAGCCAAAGCACAGAAGGATGGTCCGTGACCATCACACGGCTCCATGTGGACAGGCTGCAAGCTGGTATTTCCAGGGAGTCTTTCTAACCTCTGGATCAGAGTCATTGGTATGCTAATTTTGTATGCTAATATTATAATGTCAAACCTTCAACACCATTGGAAGGACAGTGGGATGTTTATAGCAGAGCCTGCTACAACAAACACCGGTATCTCCGCTGGCTTCTTGACAATTGAAAAGCCAGCGCTCCAGTTTCTCGCTTATGGAGAGTCACGCGGTAGGTCTCCATGAAGTGGGGGAGGGGAACCCGCAGTAGTGAGTCTCAGAGTTGGGGTTACCTGGTTCAGGCTCTGGCGGCAGGGCTAAAAATAGCAGTGTAACCATTCCTACTTGGCCTGGGATCAGGCTCTGTGACGTGGCAAGGGGAGAGGATCTTGGAATTCGGGCCCCTCCCCATGCCCGAAAATCCATGCTGCTGCTCTTAGCCACGTAGCACAAGCCCCGTGAGCCTGAGTCAGTTGGCTGGGGCTCTGAGATGTGCTATTGTGGGGTTTTTTAATGTGTCTGTGACCCCACGATGAGCTGCTAACCAGCTTTGGAGTGTGTCCGCACAGCAGCTGGGAGGGGGGTCGCCTAGTCTGGGTGAATCATAGAATCCTAGGGCTGGAAGAGACCTCAGGAGTCCTCGAGTCCAGCCCCCTGCCCAAGGCAGGACCAATCCCAACTAAATCATCCCAGCCAGGGCTTTGTCAAGCCGAGACTTAAAAACCTCTAGGGATGGAGATTCCGCCACCTCCCTAGGGAACCCATCCCGCTGCTTCACCACCCTCCTAGTGAAATAGTTTTTCCTAATATCCTATGGCTTGTCCTGGGTGGCCAGGCTTGCAGTAGCTCGGCGTGAGGTAGGGTGCTAAAAATAGCAATGTGGCTGCTACGACATGGCCACTATCTCTGGTTAGTCACCCAAGCCCAGGCTGGCACTGAAACGGTGATTCCATTGTGCTCGATGCTATTCAGGCATATACCTAAAGCCAACCATTTGCGATCTGCTATCACAGTGGAGTGAGTGCTATGTCCTATTGGAATGAGGGACTCTCCCTTCTCCAGTGGTGTATTGCTCACTGGCTGGTTTTCAGAGATGTATAAAGAAACTTATTAGTAGCCCAGATGGAATGTTGTCCTTCCTGGGCGATGGGTTGGGCTAATGTTTCAATGAAAGCTCCACATTTAAGAGGGAAAATGAAGAAACGCTTCTCTGAAATCTTCATCTCAAAATAATAGTTGTTGCCTGAAGTTGCTCAGGGTTTTGCATCACTCTGTGGCACTGTTGCATACAGTTCTAACATTCCTTTTTTTTTCATGTGCAAGCAAGTTTTCAGTCTTGGCAGAAAATTTCATGGTATTCATTTGGGACGTGTTTCCTTTGGGTTTTCTGTGGCAAGCAGCAAAGGAGTTGGCGCTCTGCCTTGCTCTAACTCACTAGGCTCTGTTCTGGAGCATAGTTGCTCCTAGGGAACTTGGTGTTCTGGCTGGGAATCCTGAAGGGTGGGATTGCCTAAGTACTGTTCAGACTGACTGGTGTCATTAAAAGTAGCCACACTCAGAATACGCCTTGACTCCACATCATCGCTTACTTCTTAGCAGGAAGCTTAACTGAAAAGCTCCCGTCCATTATATCAACATCCGTTACATCTCAGCAGTAGGGCAACAAATTGTTAAAGTCACAGGAAAGTGATTGATGAGCAGAGTTCCTGAAGTAGACTAAGGCGCATAGCGGATATGGCTGTCCAGTTTCTATTACAATGAATGGGAATGGGATCTCCACGTTGCCTGAATAGGTTTGGCTACCTTACTATAGTCTTGACATGGCTTTGAAGCTTATCATACTCCTCCCCCAGAAGTAGTTGCTATGTGTAGATTTATTGTGTGTGTGTGTGTATTATATATATTATATAATGTACAATTTTAGTTATAATAGTCATACAGAAAGTGTTTGAATTCTGGTCTCCTGTAAGCCAGTGAAAGTTTATAGTAATTGTTTTGAACTTAAGAGTTGGACTTACTACTAGCATGATTGAGTTCAAAATCTTGCTCATACAGTTCACGTATTTATTATTCATATATATCCACACAGTTTTGCCTTTTGATGTGGTGTGATTTTTTTTTTTTATTGTACACGTGCAACATATTGGTGCGTATATTTTATTTACCTGCAGTATATATATACGTCAGCCTCCAAAACCCTTGGAAACGATTTTTCCTGGTTCTTTTATTAACGTCGCTCTAAAAATGCTGTGCATTTAAAGCTGTGCAAGCACTGAAATCCATTATATTGAACCATCTGTGAATAACAAGTATAGGCTGACCTATGTCTGCTGCATAGCCAGTCTACTAATTATCTACAAAAATTTGGAAGGGTCGCCTGCTGTCCAAATTGTTACCGTGCACCAGAAGGTAATTCTCAGCAGTAAGCAGGAAATGACTCGGAAAACATGGTTAGAGTCAGATACTTAAAAAGATCTTCAGGTACTTGATCCTTAGCTAAACAAAAAGATGACTTGAACCAAGGAAATCCATGTCTCCGCCTGTTACGTGCGTGGAAGAACATAAAATAGGGTGAGGAGGATATGAGGCAAGCACAGCAGAAAATTGTTTTAAAATAGATAACATAATTCTGGCTATGGGGTTACCTGTTGCTTTACAAGCACAGCTAGTATTTAATAGTGATAGGCAACATTCCAAGGGTTTTGTTTTTACTACACTAAACTTGGCCTGCCTATCTGAATTTGAGCCAAACTTTGTAAATGTGCAGCTGGGCTGGAAAAGGTGTGAAATCTTCCTTTGTGAGATTTCATAACCTGATTCCAGTCCAGTCAGACACCATGTGAGAACACAGCCTTTCTTGCTGTATTTAGATGAATTCATTTCTGGCCCGAGTGTAGAGATGTAGAAAAATGTGAAACATTTCGACAGTCAAGTTGGTGTGTAGGTTATAGGTCTGAATCCTTATCCATATAAGTCAAGGGGAATCTTTTCATTGAGTTCAAAGGTGTCTGTCTTAATACAACTGTTATGTAACCTTCAATATTTAAATTCAGGAATGGTTTGAAGTTTTGCAGAGCTCGAGATACCTGCAAAAAAAAAAAAAGTCAGTGAATAGTTTTAGATGTTTACATGAATTGACCTTAGCCATTTTCATACTTTCCTCCTGTTCATCTTCCATGAACATTTATGCAGGCCAATACAATTAGTATGAAGCCTTTCAGAAGGGAAAACTTAGGCTCACATGCTCAGATACTTACAGAAAGGCACATTTTAAAATTTTCTTGCCTTGAGCTTTTGCCACAAAGGAGTGATGATTAATTATGCTTGGCCAGTTTGAAAAGAGAAGTACCTGTGACTTCAGAGACCAGTCACAATTAAGGCCTGGCCTACACTTGAAAGGTTGTGGGTTTTTTTTCTTTGGCACAGCTATGCCAATTAGAGGTGTGATATTTGGCTGACATCCTTGTGCCAGCCAAAGCCCTAGAGTAGAAGTATTTATAAGCTAGAACAGCAAAAATACTCTCTCTGCTACAAACAGCATCTGTAGTAGGTGGGTTTGGTGGGACAGCTGTGTGGTGCTGAGCAATACAGCTCAGATTTCAAGTTCTAAGTCTCTTTTGTGGTCAATTTTTTTCTCCCAGTTTCAATTCAGAAATACATGTTGAGAAGATGTCGATCTTTTTATAGTATTCTGCAAAAGGGGCGGGGGGCAAAATTAAACACATCAATTGTTTGCTACAGGTTGAGCCTCCCAAATCTGGGACTTTCTGGTCTGGCAACATCTGAGGTCCAAGAGGGCCACTGATGTTTCTGGATCAAAGGCTCAGGAGGTTGGAGCGGGAGCTATCCGGGAAAATGCAGGGACTGGGAAGCCCAGCTGGGCCTGGCAGTGGCCGGGCCAGATAGCAGCCAGCCGGTGCTGGCTCTGGCTGGGCAGCCCCCTGGCAGCAGCAGGCAGCCCCAGCTGGGGAACCCCAGGAAATCCCCGGTGGGAGTAGAGCCAGCAGCGGCTGAGGCACCTGGGAGAGGATTCTGGGAGCAGGGCAGCAAGTAGGGGAGCATTGACTTCCCCTGGTCCAGCAAACTCCTTGGTCTGGGACAGCTCAGGTCCCGAGGGTGCCAGACCAGGGTGCAAATGGTTCACTCAGCCATTGTTTGGGGAGAAGCCGTGGGGTGGGTTTCATTTGGTATGATCTTTCTGACAGTATTCAATCAGCTCCCAGTTGCATTTGATTGCTTTGTGTTCCCTCATGTGTGGAAGTCCAGGCTGATGCATTTGTGTCCCTTTCTGTGGGTTATTCTCTGCCCACTTGTGCTATTTCCTAGAAGTGATAGCATCTCAAATATGGCTTCCACCGTTGTCTTTGCAAAGTCTGCGTACACAGGTTTTTTCACATGTGCAAAACTGTGCAGTTGCTCATACAGTAGGGGTGTGCTTCTAGAAACTGCCCCTGACTGCAGGGGGCCCCCACCTCCTCAGGATTGCCAGAGCTCAGCAACTCTCTGCCTTCCATGCCACAATCCTGCACTGGGGGGCTGGGTGTGTGTGTGCAGGATGGAAGGGAACATGGTATAGCACTGGGTGTATGCCACCCAAGGATTCCCCAGTGAAAGGACTCCCACCTGTTTTCCTGCAGATCAGCATCTCTGGGGAAGTGTGATGCACTTTGAGCCAAAGTTCCCGCTAATGTTTTCCATCCATGTGCGGAATAATTTTGTGTGTACCAAGGCATGCGTGGATGTGCACCACTAGTATAAATCCATGCTGCTAGCTGTGGGCACTCTGCTAATCAGCTGGGTGAAATCTCTCCTGGGCAGCCCCCCAAGCACTCAGCTTAGAGGGAACACTGCTCTGGGCAGTCCGAGTGTGAGACAGTGCAGGGTTCATACCTGGCTTAGTGTCTGTCAGACTGCCAAGGCAGGATCGCTTCCCAGCTTTTATGTGGGGTTTCCACCATTTCCTTTAGCAGATGGTTCTTGAGGCCATTTGATCTCAGTTGATGCCGTCTCCTTCACCACCCCCTCCAGCAGCTTTGCACTAGAGGACGTGGTGATTCCGTGCCTTGGCGCTGGTTAAAGCTCCCCTTGGCTCAGGTCTTCACAGTGAAGCTTCAGTGGAATGGTATTACCAGGTCTTTTCCCCACCAACTGCTGCCTGTGGAACGCACACCATGTCCCAAGGGCAGGGCTGAAGGAGATTTCCTGCTCTTACCAGAAATGTTGGGCAGCTTTGTGGAAAGCCCCATCCCTGACTTCCTCTTCCATCCTCCGTTTCTCCTCTTTCTCGTGCTGCTGGCCCTCTTGGGGTAGGCCCCGAATAGTTGGCATCTTGCAGGTGTCTGGCCTCCTTGTCCACGGAGAAAGGAAGAGACATGGTGATAACTTAATTGGCTGCTAGGGATTCCCCCCCCCGGAGATTTAGTCTAAAAGTCTCTTTGGTGTGTTTCTTTGATGGTTCTTTGAGTCTAAGATGCCTCCTAAACCATTCCTCTCAGTTCCTTGCTGTTCACATTCTTCACATACTTGTGCACTGTACTTCCCGCCCCCTCTTGCCGGTGCTATGTGGAGCATTATCTTCATGCTTTTAAACAAGAGCTGCAGATGCCTCCATTAAGTTTGCAAAACCACAAACTCTTTCCTCCACCTCCCCCCCCCCCCCCCGTTTAAATATCAAAGATCCTTCCAAGTGAGGGATAAAGGCCAAGTAGCTTGAACCAGAACACATGACAGGGAATATAAACTATATAGCTGCTACGTGCACAGTGCGCAAAGGGCTAGCGTTACAACCCTGACTCAGCCACGTCGTGGGGTAAGAGGGAGCCACGGTCCTCTTTGGGCCTTGCTCAGGTTCCCCCCTGGCTGTGGGGAGGAGAGCAGGCAGTGCTTGACTGACAAGTGAGCAAGGACGGGGTGGGAATAGGGGAACTGTAGCTTTGCCCCCTTCCCTGCCATCTAGATCGGCTTGTTAGGTGCAAAAGCGGCAGTCAGAGGCCCTGTGAGAGGGGGATGGGAGTAGAGAATGAGCGGTGAACACAGTGGTGCTGGAATATTGTTTACAAGGGGGCTAAAAGCCAGTGGGCCTCAACCCTTCCCCCCTGAAGTTCTGTCCATCCCCCTCCACCTTCCAAAGCTGGGGCCAGGAGCAGGCCTGTGGCTCTAGGTAGAGGCTGGGAAATGTGGATAGGATCCAGGCTGGGACCCTGTGTGCGGGGACGGTGGTGGCTGGGAGCCCATGTTTGAATCCCAGGTGCAGGGCTGTGAACAGGACACAGGACACAGGGCCAGCAGCAGCCAGATGAGCCCAGGGGGCAGGGCTGACAGTAGCTGGGATCCCGTGTACAGGGCCAGGAGCAGAGCCTGGAGCATGGGTCTGGTGGCAGCCAGAGCCCCGGGCGTGGTTTGCAGCTGGTACTGCAGGTTTAGGGCTAGGAGCGGAGGCCTGGGCACTAGAAAGGCAGCACCAGGACCCTGGTCAAGGGTGGCATGTGGGACCTGCAAAAAAAAATAGGGGTGCTGCAGCATCCCCCACACTCCTAGTTCCCACGCAGCTGGGGGAATAGGGGAAGGGATTATGACTCTTAAACAGCCTACGTTCTCTGGCTTGGCATGGAAGTAATGCATCCGTGCACCGTCCCTTCCTCTGGGCCCATTGTGAAATGACAGCTTGAAATTAGCACCCAATCCTGTAGGCTTTTTATTCAGGTCAATCTTGCATTCAGTTCAATGAAAATTGTGCCTTGCCAAGGTGCTGTCTGCACTTGCAATTGGTCGGCAAAACTGGTGGTGCTCACAGGAACTTGAACGACAACAGTTTTGCAAGCGTGAACACGGCTTTGTCAGCACAGCCCTGTCGCGAAAAGCGGGGTGGGGTAGGCATACCCTAAGGGCTTCAGGATTTAGGGCTGCCCACAATTCCAGCTAAAGACAACGGGACTAGACAATGGCGGCTCAGCACTTCTGAACAGCAGGCTGTGAGCCTTGAATATCCCTGTTTCCCCTTGAAGGGAGAGGTGGAAGCAGAATAACAGGGCAGTACACATTGCCTCACACTTGGGTCTTGCTTGTGGGATGTGCACTCAAATCACTGGGCAAGGTCAAGACTTAATATCTCACTTCATTACCTCGTTACTTGGGGTGTCCAAACTGCCGATCATGTCTATCCTTCTGTAAGTGCAGTTCTGAGTGCTACTGACTAAACAACTAATGGGATAAAGACCCTACCCCCCCAAAAGCAGCAGGACTGCACAGGTGAATGTGGTGGCACTTTGGAGACAGCAAATTAAAGGGTGGCTCAAATTAAACACACACACACCAGTTTTTTATTGCGCAGAATGGGGTGTGCATGTTTATCTTGAAAATGAATCTTTTAGGAACATGCCAACTTTGTTTAGCTTAATATTTAGGGTTTGTGTAAAAAGAGTATCTGCTATAGTCTGACCTTCCTCTGAATTATTTTTATATACCTTGATTGAAATAAATATATATTTTTTAAAACAACCATTCCCTAGGCAAAGAACCTGGCATTCTAGGTACTGCAATCAATGCTGTGTGTGAGAACCAGAAGATGAAATTGAGGAGAAATTGACTAGAAACTATTTCAATGTTCAAGCAGAAATATAAGCCGACTGTACAAAATGATTTGAGAGACTCAATTTTCCTGTCACTTGATTTACATGTAACTCCATTGGAGTCAAAAAGGTTATTACGTGGCTGAAAAAAAAATTATACTGGATTTTTTGTCAAAGAACGCAGTTTAGTCAAAATCAGAAGGTTTCATGAGACTGTGGTGATTCCGAACAAAGAATTCAATGGGAAAAATTCAGAGTATTTTGTTTTAACATGTATATTTAAAATATTGATTTTAACATTCTTGTATACTTAATAGTAAGCATAATAATAGAAGTGAAATGAATCAAAAAGGACACTATCAAAATGAAATGCATTGTTGGGCCTAACCTGAAGCTTTTATAAAAGCCTTGGTTTCACAGGAAACCTTAAATGGTTGGCTTTTGTTTCAATGAGGAAACATTTATTTTTTCACCCAAATGTGAGATTTTCCCTTGGAACAGAAATTCCAGTTACCCCAGTGTCAAAGTGGTATTATGAGACTTTGTTTTAATACTATTAATTCCACCACAATTGATGATCAGAAAATGAATTAAATAAAAAAGGACCAAATTCACTGCTATGATCCAACTGCTTCAGGATGCTCTGGGGCTGTAAATTGGGTTCAGCATTGTTTACTTCACTGTTAGTTAGTGCACACTTCGAATCTGCCTGAATATTTTCATCTTACCAGTTCAGTATACAGAATTTCATGCAGGAAAATTCTTTTGACATAAAACACATGCAGAGAGAGAGATTAAAACAATGAATAACATTTTCTTGTTAATCTAGGTAGTGTTTCCAGATTACAGATTTATTGCAAATCATGTGTAATTTAGTATTTTTCTTAAAGCCCCACCTCCTAGATACAGGTTAATATTGCGAGGATCTTAGCTTTCACTTAAAACAAACAAACAACAATTTTTAAAGACTCAGAAGAGTAGATGGGTTAATCTGTATTTACCAAAGGAATGAAGAGTCCTGTGGTACCTTAGAAAGCCATAAGCTTTCACGAGTAAAAACCACTTTGGCAAATGCAAGTGGTTTTGACCTATGAAAGCATATGTCCAAATCTATCTCTCAGTCTTTAAAGTGCCACAGGACTCCTTGTTGTGTTTTAAAAAAGAATTGGGTTTCTTGCCTTTACAGTTGTAGAGAAAATATTGCCCAGGTGAGTTAGAATGAATGCAGCCCCAGTCCTTCCATGAAATCCACATGGGTGGAATTCTGCCTGCTTGAAACCCCACTAATTCACTCGGGCCGTGTGTGAATACGGGCGATCTGTTAGGATGGAACTCTTTGCAGGATCAGGGCTATGTGACCCATTTCACCAAGCTGAGCAGAAACATACCTACAACCAAAGACACTATTCATCTTGGTTGTGTGGGAGGGTCACAAACTGACCTCCTGCTAGTTGCTGTGATGTTGAGCGGCCGAGCAGTTTTGTTTTTGTGAATCTAGGCCCATCTGCACGCTTGACGCTTTTTGCATGGAAGCCTGCGGCTGCAGGCTCCCCCCACCCCCCTTCATGACAGCCTGGTTTGGGGGCGGAGGATTTGTTTGTTACAGTTCAAATCTCTGATGAACAGATCACTGCAGCTCTGCCTAAGAGCCTCCGCTTGTTGAGGAAGATGGAAAACTAAGACTGGCATAAGGAAGCGGATTTTTTTTCCAAAGCAATGCTGAAAGAAATGTGTGCAGTCAAGTGTGTGTGGCTGTGAGCGTGGCTGTGGATGGGGGCGAAGGGGGGGTGGCGAGAGAACAAACCAAACTGTGTATTCCTTCCAGCCATTTCAGATTACCCTTCCCTGGCAAATTTGTGCTCCTCCCTGCAAGGAAGAGAATAGCTTCGCTCTCTCCTCTTTGTGGTAAATTAAAGAATATTTGAATCCCAGGGAAAAAGCTGCATGAAAATAAATATTTTGCTCTTCTGGATGAATGCATCTGGATAAAACCGCTCTTTGGGGGTCACCGCATTGCTCTGCCTCAGCCCCCCCTTTCATTGCCCCCCCCCCTTTGCATGCAGAACAATGAATCTGTGTAAGCACCACTGTTCAGCTACAGTCAGATGATTCACCTACACGTGAACCCAAGGAAGCTGCAGAAAGCTTTCAGGCAAAGGTGCAGTAGTATAAATATTTTAAATCTCACTGTGAGCTGGGAAAACTGTGACATATGTTTTACATTCCAGCGCCTGCCATAGTACCATTATTTTCAAACCTGTCGCCTTTTGTAGGCTATGCACTCATAGACAAATGCCATCACTTCAAAACCAATAGCGAAGCTGCTTTTTTACATACCCGTTCCTTTTAGTGCCAGCTGACAGTTTGGAAATGTTTCTCCTTTCTACACCCCCCTCCCCATGATAACATGATCTGACCTAAAAATAAATAAGCGGCAAGAGGTGGCTGCGATTTAAGATCAAATACCAACGTTTCTCCTGAAATTTGTAAGCTCCCACTTTGTTGGGGCTACAGTGACAGGGGAAAGGTGAGATGAAAATCATGTTACCTGATAATGGTACTGAGCAGGATAGCAGGGCTCAAGTATAGATTTTTGTTTTAGCTCTGGAAATGCAGGTTAAAATCTGGTTCAAGTGAAAATAAATGTTGCTAGCCAAACTGCGGCACAATTTGTCCTGATCGGGAATCCTCAAGAGTGGCCTTAAGACTGAAATATGAGCAAGGCAGCACAGGGCAAGACAGAGTTATGTGAGGAAGCTTTCAACCCCAAATGACTGAGCAACGACTCAGTGAAATCCATGGCCTGTGTTAAGCAGGGGGTCAGAATAGATGATTGTAATGGGCCCCATCTGGCTTGAAAACGAAGGGTTATGCATTAGTTTACAATCTCAATATTTCACACAGATCGGGGTTTGCTGCAAAAGTTTCTCAAGATGAAGAGTGCAAGCCTGGCAGCTCAAACTCTTAGGGTATGTCTACACAGCAAAGTTATTTTGAAATAACAGCCCTTATTTTGAAATAACTTTACTAGCGCCTACACAGCCAAACTGCTATTTTGAAATTAATTCGAAATAGCGGAGTGCTTATTTCGAATTTGGTAAACCTCATTCCACGAGGAATAACACCAAATTCAAAATAGTTATTTCGAAATAAGTGCTGTGTAGACACTTATTTCGAAATAGGGGGACTCCAGCCTTCCCAGGGTGCCCCGGTGGCCACTCCAGCCTCAACCAAGAACACTCCTCTCCCTCCCTGTACCCAGAGCCCTTAAAGGGGTTGACTTTGGCTACAGTGTCTGTGGCAGCTCCAAGCCTGCCAGCCCAGAGCCAGCAGTCACTGCCCCTGACCCAATGGCCCCAAAACATGAGCCAGCAAGCCACTGGCAGCCAGCCCTCCACCGCTCCCCAGGAGCAGTCTGCCAGCTCCCAGGAGCCTGCCAGGGACCAGAGAAGGCGGGCGCCTTCCCGGTCCAGGGTGGAGCTCATGGACCTTATTCAGCTTTGGGTGGGATGCCCCCAACATCCATGATCTCCACACTAGACGGAGGAATGTGGCCATCTATGGCAGGATAGCTGCCAGCCTGGCCACCAAAGGCCACATGTGAACCCAGGAGCAGGTTTGCATGACAATCACTTTGGTCCGGCGAGACCCCCCAACCATGAGCCCTAAGCTTCCCCTCCCCCTTCTTCCCCTTGCTTCCCCCTTCCAGCTCCCTCCTCCCAGGTTTCCCCCTCCCCTCTCCCACCCTCTCTCTTCTCCTCTCCCACCTCCTTTCCCAAGTCTCACCAGAGTTTCATCCCCCCCCCCCAGTTTTGTTAAATGAAGAGAGTTTGTGTTCATGAAAATACATGTATTTTATTTGACATCAGGAAGGGGGGTTAGGGAGGGGTAAGTGGAAGGACGTGAGGGAGGAATGAGGCACAAGCCCCCAATATGGCAGACCAGGGAGGCTCTTAGTGCTCCTCAGGGTGGAAGCTCTTCTGCAGGGCCTCCTGGATACTGACGGCCCTCCGATGGACCTCCCAGATGGCAACCTGCAGAAAGTGCAGCCAGGCTCGCAGCAACACGAGAAGCACCAGAGTGCCCAGGGGCAGGTCTGGCTCCATGTTGCAGAGTGCTGTGGTGTCCCGAGTGAGGGCAACCAGAGCACGCAAAGACAAATTCTTTGTTGTCCCTCATCGAGGTAGGCAAGCAAGCAGGGAAAGCTGAGAACTGGCTGTCCTGGGGGGGTTCCTTTAAGCACAAGCCTCAGATTGTGTGGCTGCTGCCTGAGGCTAAGTAACTCCTGACCTGACGCCCTGCCGGACCTGGTTCTGGCCAGCCTTAAATGCGATTCAGCATCCACTCAGTGTGGACGCGCTATTTTGAAATAACAAAAAGCAATTTTGAAATGCATTTTGTGTGTAGACGCGTTATTTCGAAATAAGCTATTTCAAAATAACTATTTCGAAGTAAGCTATTTCGAAATAACACTGTAGTGTAGACATACCCTTAGATAAGAGGTTTATTTACAGGAATTCTTTCCTTCATAATACTGGTGGGTTTTAGACGGTTAGACAAATGGATACTGTAGACAGTATCCTTGACTGTCAGGGAAAAAGTTCTACTAGCCTGAGGAGTAGTCCCTCATGTAAAGTGGTGGTGTTTTATGTACCCTGTGCTGAGAGAGAATGTGAGGACTCCATACTTGTAAAACTGTCTATTGATTTACAGAGATGCTGCCACTGCGGGTAGCATTCTAGCCTTATGTACACAGACTGACTTAACTGAAGCATTCCCACTGATTGAACTGGGGTTGGAATGAGAGCTTCAGTGAACTAATTGTTCTCTTCTAGTTTTCATTTCTGCATTGCTTATTGGAATAGCATGTCCTACGATACCAACCTGTCATGCAGTTAAGGTTTAACTCTAGATTTTAAGACTATTTTGCTGTATACATTAAATCACAGGAAAGGTTTGCTGAAATGTGGATGGCATGTTGAAATTTCAACAAAGCTTGTCATAGGTTCTGAGACAGCTGCTTATTGAGACGTACCAACTTCCCATGTTCAACAGAATGCAAAAAATGGAGGAGACGATCACGAATCCATAATCCAGAATAACTGTGCTGATAAAAGGCCCAACAGAAAAGAATTAATAAAATAAAATTAATGGTTCCCAATAACAGAAGATTTTTCTAGCTGCAACTTAGAGTTAGAAAATTTAGACACTGATATACTGGCAAAACCAAACACAGGTTGAAAAGCAGGAGTACTCCTGTGTCTGATTAAAAAATCTCATTGAAGTGTTGATGTTTTTTTAAATATTCAAGTAATGAGGCTATTTGACTGCAAATTCTTCCACAGTTTGGAGGTATCTGGTGAATTGTTCTTGGAAACTATGTCTCTTTAGGCATTTTCTTTGGAGACTATTATTGGAAAAAAGAAGTTGAGCAAATTTTGTTGGATTTCTTTGAAGAATCAGCCTGTGAGTAAAACTTAAGAAATCTCAGTGGAACAATTGGGCAAAAGGTTGATTGTGTCCAGTTTTAGACACTACATACGTGTTTTGGGCTCTTGCTAGCCGAGAGAAATGTTTGAGATTGTTGGTTTTTAATAAACAATGCACACCGCATGTTCACACCCAACAAGTCTGACCCAGAGGTCAGGGTTTATAGATTTTACTTGAATGTCTTCAAAAGAAATGTGGGCTCAAGTAGTCTGTTGTGACTCACTTAAAAATGTTTTGGAGCCAGAGGGGAGGTTTCCATAATTTCAGCATCCAGATTATCAGAGCAGAGACAGTTTGACAAATGTCACCAGATCCTTTCCCATGGAAGAGTAAAGTGTACTAGGAGCACAGAAACATAGATAGAGAATGGATCACATTTTCAGGTGTGAGTGAGCAACTTAGGTACCTAACTCCCATTTGTACCCAGCCAGAGTCAGAGAGGATTAAGTCTGTTCCCTTAAAGGTCAATGGAAAGACTCTGATTGACTTCTGTGGGAGAAGTCCACAGAAAGTCCATATTAGATCCAAAGAAACATGCTGACTGTTGGAGTAAGCCATCACAGTTCTTCTGATGACCCTGGAGTTGTGGGATGAAGTCCTCACCCAGTGAAACTCAATAGCAGTTTTGCCGTTGACTTATTTGGAAGAGACCCTAATCAGGACCAATTTCAACTAAATCATCCCACCCAGGGCTTTGTCAAGAGGGGATTTAAAAATCTCTAGGGATGGAGATTCTACCAGCTCCCTAGGTAACCCATTCCAGTGCTTTGCCACCCTTGTAGTGACATAGTTTTTCCTCATATCTAACCTAGACCTCCCCACTGCAACTTGAGACCATTGCTCCTCATTCTGCCATCAGTTATCATTGAGAACAATCTCTCTCCAGCCTCGTTGGAACTCCCTTTCAGGCAGTTGAAGGTTGCTATCAAATCCCTCCCCCCATACTCTGGTGTAGAATAAATAAGCTCAAATTCCTCAGCCTCTCCTCACAAGTCATGTGCTCCAGCCCCTTGATCATTTTGTTGCTCTCCGCTGGACTTTCTCCAATGTCTCCACATCCTTTCTGTGATGGGGGCCCCAGAATTGGATGCACACTCCAGATGTGGCCTCCCCAGTGCCAAATCAAGGAGAATAATCACTTCCCTAGACCAGCTGACAATGCTCCTACTAATATACCCTAATGCACTGTTCTCCCTCTTGGCTAAAAGGGCACACTATTGACTCCTATCTAGAGTCTCAGCCACTGTAATCCCCAGGTGATTCAGAAGAATCAGGATGTTACTCCTGGTTGCTTAATGCAATGGTAAATGTGGCCGAGATTAGAGGTCAGACTATTGGGTCTTATGCCTAAGTAGAAATCAAGAATATACTGAAGTCCTGAGATCAGACTCTGTCACCTATTCCAGTTTCAAAATCTATTCCAAAGGAGTAAATGGTGAACATGCATGCTGGTATGTTTGCCCTCCAATAAATGTCAATATGTTATTGTATGTGTAGTCCTGGTTAATGGCCAAGCCAGCCTCTTTGTTTCTATTATTTAACTCAACACCGTGTGTTCATAAGGGGTGCATCTACGCAGCACCCTTAGCTCGAAATAAGCTACGCAATTTGCGCAAATTGTGTAGTTTATTGCAATGCTATTTCAAAATAGCTTATTTCATAATTTGGAATAATGTCTACTTAGTGCCAAATTGCGAAATAACTCACTATTCCGAAATTCCTTTAACCCTCGTGGGATGAGAGTTACCGGAATGTCGGAATAAGCTGCCCGTTATTTCGAAATCTATTTTGAAATAACAGATTGCTTCAATGGACACAGAGTATCTATTTTGGGATACTTCCGGTATCCTGAAATAGCTCCTCAGTGTAGATGTACCTAAGGAGAGCTGTGCAAAACCCTCAAAATGAAAGCTGAAACGATGTGATCTTTGCCTGATTCTACACCCTCTGGCAAAACCAACCCAGGCTCCCACAACTTTTTTTTTTTTTTTTTGCTTTCTTTTAGGAAACAGAGAGAGTTGTCCAGAACTTCCCAGTGTGATCAGCAATGTGTTTATTATGAAAAACACAGAGTCAGTCAAAGATGCAATGGATCTTGTTTTCCATTTCCTTCTGTGCCTCATTCATACAAACTTCAGATTGATAGATTTAACTTGGACGTGGGAAAACTGACATGCCAAATGGTTACTCACAAGTAGTGCAAATGGAATGACTGCAGTCACAAACAACGGTGCAAGGAGAGCTAGGTCATCGCCATGATAGAATAATGGGATGTATTGACTCAAAGTTGTCTCTATCTCCACAGCACCCTTCTGAAAATCTTTAAGCTTCATTCTTTTATTTTATCCCCCCACCCCACCCCTGGTGCTAATTGCATAGCAGCATCTTAGTTACAACAGCGGTAGAGGGTTGGTTATTGGGGTGTATATACCCCACATTGGTGGTGTAAAAGGGAGCTAGAGGGCTAAGTCAGTGTACTTGATTGTATGTCACATTTAATTCAGGGTAAGACTCAGTTGGGATAGAGCTGCATGGCTGGTTTAAGTGGAGGAAAGGCCAGAAGGAGCTGATACCCTAGGACTGGTCCTCAAGGGAGAAGCACAGCAGATATGGAGACACCTGAACTAGGGCTGGGAGAAGAAGTCCAGGGAAGAAATCTTTAAGGGTCAAAGGCTTAGAAGGAATTGGGCCGCCAGGGAGGAAGTCCTGAGAGGCCATGCTTTGTTGGCACAGCTGGAAAAAACTTTGCCACCTTCCTAGGCTCTGTAAAGAGTTGGCCAAAGGCAGGAAGCCCAGACAGAGACTAGGTCTTGGAATGTTCTCCTGAGAAGGGGACTCGGGGGAAAAAGCCAGGAGAGAGATGGGAGAAATGCAGGAGTGGAACAAGTTCCTGTCGTGGTCACTGACGAAAGGGACAGAAACTAGAACTCTGAGGGAGAAAACCTTGCTCACTGGAAGAGATGGAAAGAACTCA
This sequence comes from Rafetus swinhoei, assembly GCA_019425775.1. Classification (NCBI taxonomy): domain Eukaryota; kingdom Metazoa; phylum Chordata; order Testudines; family Trionychidae; genus Rafetus; species Rafetus swinhoei. Next base: position 65,154,941 of record CM033447.1, on the reverse strand, counting down.
AAGGAACTAGAAAGGGTGCTAGGGAAAGGGGCTTAGAAAGAGACACATTAAGAATTAGTTTAGAGAGGCAGTAAGGCTCCCTGCTTTACTGGGTCCCTGGACTGCAACCCAGAGGAGAGAGTGGACCCGGGATCCCCTACCAGCTATCGACGTAGGTGGCACAAAACCTTCTTGACTCAAGATGCTAGAACTATTGGCAGTCCTGAGAGAAGGGCCACAAAGTCCAGAATTAGGGGTTAATGATTTGATACAAGGTCATTGGACTATTCATTTGTGAGACTCTGTTACCCTGGCAAGGGCAGGACTGAACATGACCTGACCAGAAGGCAGAGTCATGAGAAGGAGCAGATAACCCAGACAGCTGTTGGCAGGGGGAGCAGAAGGAGGAGAGTTTGCTATGTCATGAGGTGGTGTGCCAGCTGGTGAATTACTCTTCTATAGGATCAATGTAGAGTACCTCTGTCGTTCTGTGATGGTATCTCATGTAGTGCCACTGAAATCTATTTAAGATACAAGTTCATCTGCTCCAAACTGCAAAATTCTAACTGGAGAGAGGGATTAGGACGGGGATAAAAGGGGAGAGCTGCCTTACCATGGGGGCGGCAAACAGAACAAAAATATTAACTTGAGGTAGTGGAAAGTTAATTTTTTTAGCAATGAAGTTCTGACCAAGACATTCCTGGAATCGAAAACACCAAGTAGTATTGTGCTGCAGCTCTCCAGCGAGAACCTGTTATGGTTTTGTATCATTTCCATGTGGGGGGTGGTGCTGTGAACATGACACGCTAATCAGAGTCTTAGAAGTTAGAGTTAGAAAACATCTATTAGGTCACCTTCTCTATTTCACTTAGGGTTATGGGACTAGTCCTTACAGTGTGTTTCCAGTGCCTTGTCAACAGGTCCAGATTAACTCTCCTGTGGGTCCAGGGCTATTAGATTTTGTGGGGCCTCTGTATTCAAGACTTTTTCCTAACTGACAACAAAATAATCACCATGATGGCCTCGGGGCTATTAATGCAATATGAAACTTGCTTTTTAATTAATATAAAGCTGTTCTGTGGTTACATTTCAGTATTGGCGCCTGTAGAAATATAGTTAAGTCCATCCAATTTCACTTTCTGCCTTTTGCCTACTACTTACCTGAGAAGAGCTGTTGTTTGTTTTTCTGGGAGGGAGTTTGGGAGCAGGAGGGCCTTCTGACCTGGAGCAGGGGATTGGGGTGCAGGAAGAGATGAGAGGTCCTGGATCTGTCACAGCAGGCCTCAGGCAGGATACTTGCGTGCCATGGCCCCACACCACACTGCACCTTGGTGGGAGGGAGACAGCATGTCTCCATGTGTTGCCCATGCCCACAAGCGCGCTGCCCCTGCAGCTCCCATTGGCTGGATACTAGCCAATGGGAGCTGTAGGGATGGTGCTGGGGCTGAGGGAAGCATGTGGAGTTGCATCCTTCCCAGCCCCACCACGGGCTGCAGAGATGTGCCAGCAGCCAGCCACTTCAGGGGAACAGCCTGGCGCCATGGGATGCAGGCATTAGCCTGCATTGCTGGATGTCTAATGGCCTGGGAGATTTATTTTTGCACGGCTTCCCTTAGCCTGGAAACCTGGACTGCAGCCCTTAAAACCCCTGAATTAATTCCCTCCTGCTTGCCAAGTTTCAGTGGTGCTGAGGAGATGGTGGGATAGCAAGTGCTGACTGAAAGGGTACTGCATGCGGTTTAGTGTGATGTTCAGAGGAAGGGGAGAAGGCCAATATGCCCCGTTGCTTCTTCACTTAGTAGGTCAGATTCACCTGGGCTGGCTCCGGAATGTGCACACTGCATCGCCTGGCCCTTTGTATCCCTGAGGAAGTTAATCAGAGGGAGAGCATGCAGTGGTGTTTCCATGGCAAGCCCATCCCACTGGGCAACATGAATCTTGGACAGGTGCCTCTGAGGAGCTCTGTGGTCCTGCAGCAGCACTATGAATGACCACCCTGACTACCTCCCTGCCTGTTTTGGTGACTGCTCTCTGCCTGTAGGTCTCTGGGCGCGGGGGAGGGAGGGTGTTGTGGGTGGAACTCTCGCCAACGTGGGCCTTGTCAGGCCCAAGAAGCCCAAGTAAAAACCCAAGGGGCAAAGTGGAGGTAGAAGTAAAAAAGCTGGGGGGGATAAGTCAAACCGAGGTCAGCTTTTTATGTAAGATCCTGGGAACATATTCAATTCCCTTGGGTAACTCAACCCATCTTCTGTACACAACTCAGCTTAATTTATGCAGCTTAAATGGCACATGTCACAACATGAGCCATTGGTGTTTGGGAGCAGGGGAAGGAAGAAAAACTAACAAACACGGCTGTTTGGTTTTTTTAAACCACAGTTGAAAGATACTGTTCTGAAAGCATCTCTCTTTTTGTTTAGGCAAAGCTACACATAAGCTGCACTCCTATGTCTGCACTCAGTTCGCTTAGTTACTTGCCAGTAGATGGAGTAGTTAAGTCATCGGTCTCGCTCTCTTCTAGCCAGCAGATCAGTTTCTAATCTGACAATCTCCCTGGTTTCTAGGCGCCATTAAACCCTCACCTCTGTCTTCACAGGACCATGACAGCCACGTCGTCATTGCTAGCAGGAAAAGCTAGCTGCATTTCCTATAGTGACAAAAAGGATGGTTTGTTACCCATCATCTAAAACAAACAGTTTCACTTTCTGCCTTTTGGACATCGGAGATTTATCTGCCCAAGTTTCTGTTCATTTCCCCCTTGTCTCTTTTTAGGAACTTATTCTTCCCAACAGGAGGAAAAGAGATTATAAAAGTGCATTCCAATTGTGACCCTGTTGCCACTATGTAATAAAGAAAGCAAGGCTATTCTTCAAGGGAAGACGACATTTTAGGCTCTTTATTTTGTCTCGTGTTTATGAAATAGTGTAGGCTTTAGCCTTCCACTAGGGGACACATTTTCTATGTGAGAGTGATGTGATGAGTGCCATGGAAATCATCCTAGGCCATGTCTACGCTAGGAGATAAGGTCGAATTTATTAAGATCGATTTTTCAGCCCCAGATTTTGTAAAGTTGAAAGTGCATGTCCCCACTGTGTGCAAGAATTTGACATAGTTCAAAGTAGAGTGTCCCCAGTAGGGTGGGGGACATTGAAAGCAAAGCACCATGGGTAGCTATCTCACAGTGCTTGCACCCCTGGGCATTCTGGGCTATGTTCCCCATGCACACTAGGACCAAAACTATGCAACGAATGGTTGTGGGAACATGTCGTCAGTGTCCCAAAATGCACTTCTTTCCTACATCTCCCCCTGCTTAAGAAAAACAGCAAACAGTCTTTTCACGCCCTTTTTTCTCTTGGTTATCTGCACAGGAACTCATCATGGATCCTGTTGGGCATCACAGCATTATAATGTTGACATTAACCTTGGTGCGCCAAATAATGGAGTATTTCCAGGGTCTGCCGTAACAAAGAAGACTCTTGGGAGGCCATGAACATACTCTTCTGTGAAGCACTTGAGTTAAGCGACTTGCAAATGGTTCATGAAGCCGTACAGGGGCAGCCAGGACCACAGTAAGGAGTAGTTCAACTACAGGCTGAGCTAGTGCGGAATGGTTGGTAGAATGTGCTTTTGGACACTGAAAGGGAAGGTTCTGCAGTCTACTAACTAGGTTAGACCTCAGCAAATGCAACATTTCCATGTGGTGGTGCCCTGCTTTGTGCTCCATAATTTATGAAAGAAAGGGGGAAAGGTATCTGACAGGGTTGGGAGATGAGGCAGACTGCTTAGTCAGGGATTTTGAGCAGCCCGACACCAGGGCAATAAGGAGAGCACAGCAAGGGGCAGCGCAAATAAGAAAGGCTTTGAAAGACAGTTTTATGAGTTCCCAGTTTTGAGAGTCATACATGTTGCTGCATTCAATGTGCTTGCCCATAACTCCTTCCCACCTTCAACACAAGCAATAAAGAGACGGTTGTTCAGAAATTGTGTATTTTTATGTAGGGAACACAGCAGGGACAGAAAAGGAGTCCAGGGTGGAAGCTTCATGCGTGTGTGTGTGTGTGTGTGAGAGAGAGAGAGAGAGAGAGAGAGATCATGATTGCGAGGACAGCCATTGCTTTCTGATGCATCCCTCAGAGTAGTTGTGTGAGGCTGCTCTTGACTTCCCCCACCATGTTCTAGGGCCCCTGGGTGAGGAGACTATGGAACACAGCGAGGAGGGAATGTTGGTCCACAAGTGCTGGAGGGGGTGCCTGGTCAGGTAGGCATTCTGGAAAGCTTCCAGGTGGTCCATCACAGCTGCCATGGATGACAAGTCTCTCTTTTGGTGCTTCACTTCCAGTTCCCTGGCTGGGTCTCCTGTCCTCACACTCTGCTCACATCTTCTCCAGCAGCATATTTCTCCACTTGCTTATGTGCTCCCTGTCCAAGTGGGCGGATTGCATTTGCTCCTTGAGCATCTCCTTCCGAGTCTGTTTTCACCTGTGGATTTGTGCCAGCCAAACGGCTGGCAGGGCCGGGAGAGTACGCAGCAGGTTCACTGCTGTTCTCTCTGTAACAAAAAGTGAAGGGCAAACCTTGCAGGAGATGCATTGTAAAGCATAACACTTAATCACTTAGAATAAAAGGCAGGTCTGCCTAAAGACAATAGGGATGTGTTCTGTACCAGGCCAGAGTTATGCTTTTAAGTGGCCACAGTGCAGCAGGGACACCTCAGAGTTCTTAGGGGAGCAGCTGGGCCTGGTTTGGTGGTAGGCATGATAGGGAATAGGCTGAGGCACATGCCTGAATGAGGGAGGTGGGAGGGGGTCTGGATGGGTGGCAGAGCAGGGCAGGTGCTCACGCAGCTCCAGGAGAGTGCAATGTTCCCTTTCCGGAGGAGTAGGTGGGCAGGAGGAGGGAGTCCGAGTGTGGCAGCAGAGCAGGGCAGGGGATCATGTGGCACCCATGTGTTCAGCACCCCCCATTTAGTGCAACTTTCCCTTCCCACAGAGGCAGACCAGTGGGGGGGGGGGGGTGGAGGGCAGGATCTGGATGGGGCAGGGGGCTCTAGCCATGCTTTATTGTGATGAGAAAACAGAAGTTTACTACTGAGGCATCCGCTAGTAGCTTCCCCTGCTCCATCCAGGTTGCCATGTGAGAGATCAGTCTTCTCCGAATCACACAGAGTGATCAGGAGCAGACACTGACTGAATGTGGCCAGAAACGTGGACCTAACGCTGCAATGCTTTGTGCTGCAATGGTGCTAGACCACTTACTGCTGGCTTGGTGTGGGAAGGTGTCCTACAGTGAAGCATGGAATAAGGAAAGGCCTCCCCAGAAACCTTGTGAGAGGGATTAAGGGGTTCCTCTATGAGAGCTTTATGGAGATGTGCAAGGAGGATTCCCTCTCCATCTCCAGACACGTTAACAAGCTGTTTCAGGGAGGAATCCACGGACTGGCTGAGGAAGCTGGTTGGATCTCCCCCAAGGTTTGCATGTAGCTTCTCATAGACGTGACATGTTTGTGGTGATGCTCCAAGCCATCTGTTGGCTTCCTTTGTCTTTTGTATGACTGCCTCAGCTTCTTTACTCAGCATTGCTAGATGGCCCTGGTGTATCCTTTCTGCTACATGGCCTTTGTGGTCTTGGCATACGTGCCTGCATGTCTTTTACTGGTTTGTAGTTCTGCAAGTATGGATTCCTTTCCCCACACAGCAATAAGGTCCAGGATCTCATGCATGCTCTATGCTGGGGCTCATCTGAAAAACTGGGAACTCATGGAATGCATGGTCAGTGTGCTGCTCAGGTCAGCTGGCCAGGCTGGCCACACAGGAAATGAAATTCAAATGTTCCTGGGGCTTTTCCTGTTCACCTGGAAAGTAGTAGAGTAGAAAGTCGTGGCCAGCGCGGTCACCATGGGGTGCTGTGGGACAGCTCCTGGAGGCCAAGGATGTTGATTGTCAAAGCACTGCATCTGCACCACTGCAAATTCAACCATGCAAGGTCAAATTTAGCTGTTACTCCTCCTGAAATCAGGAGTGCACAAATCGACGTTAACGGCCCTTGACGTCGACAGAGCTCATTGTTTAGAGAATCAACCTAATGCAGCTAAGTTTGACCTAAACTCCCAGTATAGATAAGGCCCAAGTGCTGGTTACACCTCTGAAAACTGGCAACATCCTTGGTCCAGCAACATCTGTGGTCTGAACTAGAGAGCCAGGGAGCCTAAAGGCAGCAGGTCTAGTAGTCCGGCTGGGGATCGGAGCCCCATAGCAGCACGGGGCTGGGGCTGGAGCCAGAGCTCCTGGCAGCCTCAGCAGCCAATGGCAAGCAGGGCTGGAGCAGAGCTTGCAGCAGCCTGACGGGGCTAGGAGGCTGGTGGCAGCTGGGTGGGCAGCCTGGCTCGGGCTGGCAGTAGGGGGGGACGGAGGCAGAGGGCTGGCTGAGGTGGTAGTGCATCAGCAGCACTGAGAGATTGGGGGCTAGTGGCAGGGGACCTCCCCTGGCCCAACAAATTTTTTCATTTGGGATCAGTCAGGTCATGAGGGTGCTGGACCAGGGAGGTCTAACCGGTAGAGGCTTCAGGCTCCCTAGAGCAGTGTCAGACGCAAGAGTTCTGCCAGATACAGTGACCTCAGACATGCTTAAACTGGAACACACCATTAAAGCATTTCTCCAATCGAGCCAGTGTCTGCTGAAACTCGCAAGCCTTACATTGGGCAGCTAGCACAGCTGCCTAGTCCATGTCTTTTCTCCTGAGATTTACTCCCCACGTTTCCAGGAGCTGGCGGGGGCTGGGCTCCTCGAGTCCACAGTAAGATCTCCTCTTTTCAAAGAGGGACTTCACCTAAGGCCATATATATAGACCACTGTATCCACAAGACTCACGGGTACTTCTGGTAAGGGCAGAATGTGTCACCAAGGGGCTATGTAGACTACATTCCTCTTTCAAAAGAGGAATACAAATGAGGGAAATCGAAAATGTAAATGAAGTGCTGATTTACAAATCTCGCACTTCATTTGCATGATCTCGTCCGATCGCTTTTTCTAAAGAGATTAAAAAAAAAAAAAAAGCAGTCTAGACGGGGTTCTTTTGGGGAAAAAAAACCCTTTTTTAAAAGAACTCTTATTCCTGAAAAAATGAAGTTTACAGGGTTCTTTCGAAAAAGGGTTTGGTTTTTTTTGAAAGAACCCTGTCTAGACTGCTTTTTTTTTTTTTTTTTTTTTTGAAAAAATCTCTTCCGAAAAAGCATACATTTGTAAATCAGCGCTTCATTTGCATTTTTGATGTCCCTCATTTGCATTCCTCTTTTCGAAAGAGGAATGTAGTCTAGGCGCACCCCAACTGTGCAGAAGTAGCAGCACGAACCCTTCCATAACTGTCCACCTCTCCAGAGCTTTCACTGAGATAAAGTTGATACGTTTAGGGCGTGGGGGTGTAGGGAGAGGACAGCTAAAACATTTCTGGGCAGACAGTTGCATGTTAGGGTTTATTGGCCTCTCTCCCATTGCTAATGTTGGTTGCTAGTGAATATGAGACTTCTCCAAGCCTTACTGCAGTAGAAATAGCTGGCAAAGGGAATGGTGGGATTTTCCAGCTCATGCCCTGCCAAAAGAAACAATTCCAGACTTGTGAAGGCAGACATGCCACAAAGACGTTCATGGAGAAAGGTGCCACCAAAGGTGCATCGAAAGCAGAGAAAGGAGCCACCTGTCTCTCTTGATGAAGGAGCACCGTGGAAGGAGGCAGGAGAGTGCTTGTCAAGTTGTCTAGTCAGTGATATCTGACGAATGAAAAAGAGCGGTCCCAGGTTTGCAGGGTAGAGAGGCATGTGGGGGGAAGAGGGAGCCAGCTCTGGGGAGTTCTCCCTTCAACATATAAGTTTGTCAATATTTGTCAAAAAGAAAATTTGCAATTGCCTGGTTAGGTTATATTACCCTATATAAAGGAATTATTTTACAGCATACCTCCACAACTGCACAATAGCCAGATTTAAAACCGCAGTCTTAGATTTTTGTTTATATAACGTCATTTTTTAAACAACAAATGTCATGTATCTGTCAAAGATTTCTTTGTGTGAGATAAGCACTGAACATGAATTGCCAGTAGAGTCAATCTTTTTTTTTTTCCATGCAGCTGGTTGAATTATATTTTGCGACTATGATCTCTGATAAATTTAGACCTTTCAGTTTGTGAATCCTTCACAAATCAAAACCGATGTCTGCATGTGATATTTGCTGAGCAGTTTGAACACATTTCAGCCTATGGGGTTCCACATGAACAGTATACTTTGCCTACTTGATATTCATTATTGTTGGCATGTGATTGGTGACTTAAATTACATGGTAAATTCCCTACTCCTTGATTGGATGAAGAGAATATTGAGTAACAAATGCTGAATAGAAAGTAACTAGAATTTTGAACAAGTGTTCCCATTTGTGTGAAAATAATCTTGATTTAATGCTAATATGGCCTTTCCCCAAACATAAGTGAATGGAAACTAATTTGCGCATAATAGATAATGTGGTCTATAAACCAAACGGCACTGTGGGATTTATCAGAATACTTTCAGATGGTATTTTTGTGCTATGTGAAAAGGTATAGTTTTTTTCATATTTCTAAAACTGTTGATTATGTATATAATATAAATGTAGTTGGGTTAAAAAGAAAAGGCTCTCGTCTGAAAGTTCATAAGCCAAACTCCACTCACGATGAATTCCTATCACCTAATTATAAAGACCTGAAAAAACCCAGAATGGAAATATAAATCCCATCTAAACATAATGTAAATGTGGGCAGATCTTTCACTTTAGCTGTACAAATGGTGACACTATAACAAGCCATTGGTACCGTGACTAGAATGTGTATTTGGAGGTGTAGATTAACAAAAGACCGAACACCATCACATACTTATGAAAATTGGAGATTCAGGACTAGTTAGATACTCTCAATTATTAGTATATCAGCTTCTGGAAGTTACACCAGGGACGAATTTGGCTTAATGCATTTGCTAATGATTTGGAAGCAAATTTGCAATGTTCGCTTAATCCAAACGGTGTCAGAATCTGAACCAGAAAAGAATATACATACAACTGCCGCGCTGGATCCAAACTGCTGTGCTGCACTCTTACAATATGCATATCAATGAACACGGACTGGCGCTTTGTGCAAAAAGCCCATTCAGCCGATAATAGAAAACCATCCAATCTTGGGGCTTGTGTCGGCTGTCCTGTGAAAGAAAGAAAAAGAGCAAAAGGAAAAAAAAAAAAGGCAGGGGAATGGATACTGGAAAATGAGTGCTCTTAAAATGTCCAGGAAGAACAGCTAAAGATGAAAGTGCAGGATCAAAAGTTTCAAAGGGTTGCTTGCAATTGAAATGTGAACATCAGACAATTTCAAACGCCCTTCGAATAGATTTCAGCACGAGATCCTTGTGCTTATTGCCCTGTTCCTAAAGTTTTGTTTGAAGATAAACCTTTCAAGCTCAAATGCATACTCTATTCATTGAATCAAGTAACTTCTAAACAGAGCCAGACATACAATCCTTGCCTCCTCCTTTATATACGTCAGGTCAGTGAACTCCTCTTTTTGGTGTGTGGCTCCACCAGAAATATGTGTTAGCCACCTATGTATTCCATTGTCCTTTCGGTGGCTCCTGCTTCAGTCACTTTGATACATCAGGAATACAATGCGTTCTCTCCCACACCCAGCTGCTATCTCCCAGGAAGTTGGTATTCACTATATGGTTTAGCTGTCCTGTGGAGTAAGGAGCAATAATTGTTACACCTTCAAGGGTTCCGTTGTAGGTTTCTCAGAAAGAAAAGATAATATTCTGTCTTGGGGATAGCAGTAATGGGAGGTGCTGAAGAAATGTGAAGCGTGTTTATAAACTAGAAGATTTACCCGGCATTTCTCGTAACTCAAATACTTTTTATTTTTCTTCGTTGAAATCATTGTTCTGGAGTGGGGCTGGGGACAAAGGGTTCAGTATGCAGGCTCCCCAGCCCTCTCTCATCACAGTCACTTGGGGCCCGGGGAGAAGTGCCTCTCCATGGCTGCTGCAGCTGCAGTAGGCACAACTGAGGGAGAGGTGCATATCCCCCGGCTGAGGGACAGACAGATACACACAGAGAAACAGACCCACAAACATTCGAACTTTCTGAGATATATAGTAGATAGTCATCCCTTTCACCACTCCTGCCCCTTGCTGGCCCAATGGGGTTATATCTGTCCTGGTCCCCATCTCTGGCCCCTTACTGCCCCCCTGTGGCCATTCTGGCATATTACTGTCCTCTTACCAGACCCCTTCCCTTCCCTTGCCATGAGAAACAAATGAATTTCAGTCACATCCCATTGTCCTGGCACAACCAAACCCTGACCTTACTTTAAGTTGTGATAAGAGGACGCTGCCTACCAAATGTGGTGGTTCTAGCTCTCACGGTTTAGGAGAAGCTCTTGAACAGATGGACAGACAGACACAGACATACACATTTCTAAAATATATAGTAAGAAAATATGCTACTAAATTCTGGCCCCACTGAAGTCATTGGGTCATTATTCAGTTGGAGGGCAGCTACCTCTCGAATAACCAAATAGTTCAAAGGTCTGGCTCTCCCTACTGCTTGAGATCACAGCCTGAGGCGCAATAACGGCTGTAGACAATCACTGAAGAGCATGTCTCCTTTTCATGGCAAATTATTAGATTTACCATCTCCTCCTGTTCTAGTGGAGAGATTAAAGATCTCACCCTGACACACTCTAGGGTTTACTGGACATTACCAACAAGTCCTTGTTATGTTTTATTTTTCAGAGCAAGTGACTGCAGCTTTGTGAATGTGCTTGTTCTATGTTTAGAAGTCTCAAACTGGCAGAAAAAAAATCTCTTGGATAATATTAGAGTTATCGCTGAGAAAATGCCACATGCATATCCAGGCATAAAAAAAAGCACTTAAAGAAGGCTGTTCAATTATCCATTTTCTAGATAGTTGTGTGTGTATAGCACTACAAAAACAAGGCAGGTGTCATTGCTGACACATTGCTGGAAACAGAGAGTTGATTGAATGTGACTCAGTCCCTCCGTCTCATTGTCCAATTTATCGGTGTATGCACGGCAGGCTCATTGATTATATGTAAGACCAGCAGGAATGCTGGGCTTGCTTCACAGAACTGCCTGCGTTCAGCTATTATGAACTCCCTCTCCTATGAAGTATATGTAAATAAGCCTATATGTAAATGAGTTTGGGCATCACACATTTGACAGCACAGCCAAGTTTGGGGAGGAGGGGGGTTGCTTTATTTTTACATGTATAAAAAGAAGAAATGGCAGACACAGCTCTTTTTGTGAAGAAACCCAATGCCTCCAGAACGCAGATGAGCAAACACTTTTCAATCCCCCACCAACACGCTCTGCTAACCGAAAGACTCTGCATGCTGACTAGCTCAGTTACCAGAGAGAGAGAGAGAGAGAGAGAGGCAAATAAAACGTACCAATGAAAATTATCTTCCTTTTATTAAGCTTGTTTCTGTGGCGCATACAGTCAGAATGAAAGGGAGCTTCCAGTGACTGTCCACGTGTATGGGGGATTGGATTCTTTTGGCCTGCAGCAGCATCTGTTGGGCCATTTGGCATCTGCATACGAGAAGTCTTCATTCTCCACTCGCCCAAGCTGAGGGCAGAGTGGGCCCTCAGTTCCTTGTGGCTGCAAATGGCGCATAGTGTCCCAGAAGTGTCTGCCTGCTTCTCCGTCATACACCATGCCAGTTGATTCAGCAGTGAACCTCGCTGCCCATTGGTGCAACAAAATAAGCCCAACACACTTTGTTGTAGTCAGAACAGCCCTGTCCAGATAGCGACATGAGCCAAATGACAAAATGAAATCTCTGGAGCTTGGAACCAGCAACTCACTTGATGCTACAAGGCTACTTCCAAATGAGCACTCAAGCTGCCTATTTTGTTGAGGATTGCACGTGTCACTCCTTCTCTAGGTGAATTAAAAAAGCTAGAGGTGCTTGCTTAAAATAGTTCCTTCTGGAGTGCTTTATGCAAGCCTCTTTGGAGACCAACAGGAAGGGTTCTGCTACATGTCCCTTCTCCTTTTAGTCCCTCTCCATAAGCACCCTGGTGAGATAAGATCACACCCAAAGCTCCAGCAAGGCTGCCAAAGAAGCTCCAGTCATCTGCCTCCATTTTAGCTTCATTGACCTTCAATAGGGTAGGAAGGAGCAGTGCCCCAGAGTTGAGGCGCAACATAGGTCACTTTCTCCAATGCCTGGTCAGATGCAAGGATCTTAAGTCTGATTCGTCTTGGCTCATAAGGCTTGGCCTGAGAAGGGCCCTCTTGGTCCCCTCCCCGATTAAGAGAGCCACTAAGCCTACAGACCACATCCTTCTTGGTACCAGACCTTTGGCACATGGACCCTCAGTACTCAACAGCTTGGTACCCAGCACTTCTCTACTGGCAATCTCAGACCCATGTTGTTTGGTACCCAGTGCATTGGTACCTAGTGTGTCTATATCCAGGACATGAACAGTTCCAAGTGCTTTCTCCGTGGGCATGGCACCAGAGTCGTCTTATCTCCTTGAAAGATTGAGGGTGGTGACAACTAAGCTCTCAGATAACAAGGCATCAGTATGACACATAAAAGAGACCTTTTGGGTTTGGAGTTCACTAATTTAGGGAGAGCAAAAGAGAGTCAGGATGCTTGATAAAGGATGGTCTGGTGACACGCTATACTCCCTTGTATTCACCTCTTGCACACTATCGTAGTAATCTTTGCACAAAGAATGCTTTGTGAGCTATCACTTGAAAATTCATAATTTGCTGAAAATTATTGTCCAGGTCAAATGTGTGATGATAATGTCTGTAAAGTTATAAGCATGCAGTGAATGGTTTTACCCTTAAGATATGCACCAAATCTGGGGCATGGCAAAACCAGTTCCTCTCACATATGGTGCAAGATGATACTTCAGCTAGGTCTAAGCCAGGGCTAGACTAGGTCAATGAGCTATTACCTGCCAAATGACTCTTCATCAGCAGAAAAAGGGGTCTAGGGTATAAATCTGTATCTTAGCAAAGAAACAACATGGAGTTCCCCATCCACACAGGCTGCCTGTCCCCATACTCCTCAACGGAGGGAGAGGAGTATACAAAGAAAGAAGAGACACCTCACGCACCCCTCTTGTTTGCGGTCTCTGACCATGGACTCACTTTACCAGAAGGAACAAAAGAAGAGGCCATTAACCAGAAGAAGGGGTTCTAGGTTAAGAAGTCTGGTCAATAAGACTTTTGAGAACATGTGGTGGGAAAACCTTTACTTTGAAAGTGCAGGAGGTGCTAGGAGGGTGGAGGAGGAGTAGGGACAGGGCATGCTCATGGGAGGAGGCAGGAAAAGGGACAGGAGGTTTAGGAGAAGGGATGGGGAGGGGTGGGAAGTAGGGGCAGGGCTTGGGGCGAAGCAGGGGTCTGAGCACTCCTCAGATAGAGAGGAAGTTGGTGCCTACATGCTGGAAAGCTGTTGGTGAGCATCCCAATGCTTCAGCAGAGCATTGTAAGGCACCCAGGGTTGCCAGGGAAGGGGGACACACATACCCATGAGTCTGGATTGTAGTCTTGGTATGTCGCAGGCTGCTCTCGTGCAAGAGGTGTGCTCCATTTTTTCATCCCTGCTGGGTTACACAGTGAAATATGAGAATTGAGCTTGGGGAGGATTTAGGGTACCAAGGCCACATCCTTCATGATACCCCCCAAGGTCCCTCACCCCAGTATCCATACCTGTATCTGCCTTGGCTCCACAGGACAAGCTGGGGATGCAATCATATTTGCACAAGCCAGTACCATTAGCCCACTCCGGGGTTAGATCCCCCTCCTGAAAGAGGCAATACAAGCCAACACAGTCCTACTAGCTAGTGGAGGCTGAGATCCTGGAAAGTCAGCAGGAGGAAAGTGACAAAGAACGGCATGTCCAGAAAGTACAGCTTCTCACTGCTGTGGTCTTGCGTTCTCCCAATGATGCTGTCAATCTCGTCTTTAGACTTTCTGGCATTGCAGGACCTCATTAAGCGCATGGCAGAGACTCTAGAAATCAGGGCTACTCAACTTTGGAAGCCCTGGGGACCACAATGATACTCACAGCACATGCCGAAAGCCGTAACTTAAGTGTGGTTGCATATACATATGCAAATAGCTTATTTCACACTGATGGGCATGAATACAAAGATTAAGGCAAGACTACACAACACACAGGCCCCATTTAAGTCAGTTCTCATGATATTAATAAAATGCAATATTTACCCGATTTCCACCCCAATGACAGAACTTTTAATGAGCAACGACAGCCCAGGAATTTAACTACTAAAACACATATCAACAGAAGACCATTGTATTCATTCCTTTTTTGTTTTAGCTCCTACCTGCGGGCTGCAAACAAACGGGCCGTGGGCCGCATGTGGCCCATGGGCGGCATGTTGAGTAGCTCTGCTCTAGATATACCTCTGGATGTGGTGCATGAGAAACCTCACACGTTCCTGCACAACTTGCTATCTTTCCGTGCCCAGCAGGCTCGCCGTGCCTAAAATCAGGGGACTCTTGGAGGCTGCAAAAGGAACCGTGTCTCAAGCCAATGTCCAGAGAAGCTGACAGGAAGTCCCTGCAAGGGACCAGAGTCCTTTGATTTCCACTCAGAACCAGAATTGTTTGTGTGGTCCAAGAGATCAAAGCACCAGAGACCTCCCAAATCTTCACCTAGGGAGAAAGACCTCAAGAAACTAGACCTGTTCAGATGTAAAACCAGTCTTCAGATGAACCTGGTTAATTATCAACCACTGTCTAATGATGATGATTTGATTGGGAACAAACTTCTTCAAATCCATGCTCGGGCTTCCTCAAGAATACCAAGAGACGCAAAAACCACCATGTCTAAAGACAACTGATAGTCCACGCGTCTTTCAGGCCCAATGCTGCAGCGTAGACTGTGGCTTCACTGGCAGCCAGAAGAAGCTCTTCCTGCCTTGGAACATTTTAATTCCAAGATGGATGTGTCCCTCAAGTCATTAAAGGGTGGTTGGGTGACTCTGCTCTCCCTGGACCTCGATGTTCCAGGCCTAAGAAGGAAGCAGGGAAGACCACAAACTTCCTTCAGGCAGTGCTCTTTTGCTCACTAGTATTATTAGCCTCAAAGCAGCCAAAGAAGAAGCAGCAATTCCAGGGAGGAGGACCCTCTGCCTCTTCTGCTGCTGCACAGTCTCTCTCTCCCCTCAGGCAGCTGCTCTCCTGAATAAGCAGTTCAGGCAGCAGCTGGAGTTGGTAGAACTGACTGCATCCACAACTAACTTCTGTGCTGCCAAGAAGCAGGCTGTGACAAAGTGAACTGCCTGTCCATTTTTTTTAAAATAGCAAATCATCTGCCCTCAGAAACCAAGGCGTTCCCCGACCCCATGTGGCTGAGGGAATTTTTTTTTTATGAATGTCGAAAGGTGTGTTCTGGTTAACAAATTGGGGTCTCGCTGTATTGTCTTGCTCGCTGTGCAATCCTGACACAATAAATAAGGGCAAGAACTTCCAATTGTTTCCCAGATGGGTTCTACCAGCAGCCGTGCTGTCAAGACAGCAAAACTGTTCTTTCATGCCCTCTGCTCACTGCCCTATGACCAAATGCAGAGGCAGTGCGGCTGGAGATGTACGACTTGAACTAATGCAAAATAATTTCTGTCATCCTAAACAGAAATGTCCAGCATGTATGGCATGGACTGGTGCAACTAGGCAATCTACCTACATCCTAAGGCTCGTCTTCAGCTACTTTACATCAGTACAGAGCCATTCTCTTCAGATGAGGACCTGGAGTTGCTATTGAAGATCAATACTCTGTCTTCAGATTTCATTTAAGAACATAAAACTGCCCTTCTGAAACGGTCCTCCATTCGCTTAGCACGGCATTCTGGCCAGAGGCAGAGTATGCAGTGTTTTACTATTGAACTGAAAAAAACCCAACCCTGATCCTGGTTCATGAGGCACTTATGCCTAAAAGCATAAAGATTGATCACTCCTATACATTTTTCTAATCTGGTTTGGCTGCAGGTAAACTCTTATGACTTAATGATACCATACAGCAGTAAGTTCCACAGGTTGATTGCACATTAGGGGCATGTCTAGACTTGCTTTCACTTTCGGAAGAAGATATGCAAATTTTGTGCAAATTTGCATATCTTTTTCTGATCGCTTTTTCAAAAGAGGTTCTTTCAAAAAAGAAAGTAGTCTAGATGCAGTTCTTTTGAGAAAAAAACCCTTTTTCAAAAGAACTGTGTAAACCTCATTTTTTTAGGAAGAACGGTTCTTTCGAAAAAGGGTTTTTTCTTGAAAGAACCACGTCTAGACTACTTTCTTTTTCGAAAGAACCTCTTTCAAAAAAGTGATCAGAAGAAGATATGCAAATTCACACCAAATTTGCATATCTAAAGCAAGTCTAGATGTGACCTATGTCTGAAATAGTTTCTGTATCCATTTTACATGTTCAGTCTTTTAATGTAATTGTCTTGTTATTTATTTGAATTACGGTAGTTCCTACAGCCCTCAGCTGGAATTGGGACCCATTGTACTAGGCGCTGTACATAGTAAGAAACAATTTGTTATTCTATTATAAGGAAGGGTAAATAAAAGTCTTTAACTGGTCTCTCTGCATTGCTGACTTTCCTTAATAAGTCTCAGAAGGGTAGTAGTGTTAGTCTGTAACTTCGAAAACAATTAATGGTCCTGTAGCACCTTAGAGATGAATCAAAATATATAGAATCATGAGCTTTTGTGGGCAAAACCCACTTCATCAGATGAACTGGAGTGGAAATAACAGAAAACAACATACAACAGCAGAAGTGCCTGTCAGTTGTAGGACCCGTGTTATTGAGGCTAATTAAGTGGGCTGGATGTGTCCCATACTTAGCTTTTTAAGGAATTGCAGATGTTAATGGCAGGAGAATTTGGTTTTATAATGTGCCAGCCGATTAATGTCTTTGTTTAAGCACAGAATAACTGTGTCAAATCTGTAGATAAAATCATTCTGCAAACTCTCTCTGAAACTGGTTAGTCAAGCAGTGGTTCCCAAACTTTTCGGCATCACGTCCCCCTTTTTGATTTTTGAGAAACCCTCACGCCCCCCCTCCCAAAAAAATAGCAGCAAAACTTTGCGTGGGATTGATGGGGGGGTGTGTGTGGCTGGGTCGCCTCGCACCCCCCCCTGGAATTTCTTCGCACCCCCCAGTTTGGGAACCCATGGGTGAAATTCCTTTGTGGAAGAATGGCTACTTTTAAATCATGATTGCGTGACCAGGCAGGTTAAAATGTCTCCCTACAGCAGGGGTGGGGAACCTCAGCCCGGGGGTCCAGAAGCAGGCTTGCCTGGATCCAGCAGCCCTGGCTTGCCTGGATCCAGCATCCCCTGGCTTGCCTGGATCCAGTCCCCAAGACTCAGGGCTCCCTCCCCAGCATTGGGAAACCTGGGCTGGCACTCCAACCCCCTGGCTGCACCCAAAATCTAATAGCCTGGTAAATTCTGGCTTCTTCTCAGGTTTAGGTTGGCCGCCCCTGCATTGAGGATGTGCAGGTGTATGAGCCCCTAATGTTGTGGCTTATGTGGCTGGCTCCTGCAATGGTGTCGCTTGTATAGATGTGTGGACAGAGTTAGCAACAGGGTTTATGCAGGGGTAGGCTCCTGGATGAGTGTATCTGAGGTGTGATGTGTGGCTGCTGGAAAGGATTTGCTTCAGGATGGGGGTTGTCTGTAGGCGAGGCCTGGCCTGTCTCCCAAGGCCTGTGAGAGTGAGGGGTCATTTTCCAGGAGAGCTTGTAGATTGTCAATGATGCACTGGAGGGGTTTAAATCAGTGGTGATGACCAGTGATGTTCTGTTGTTTTCCTTGTTGGGCCTGTCTTGAACTAGGTGACTTCTGGGTAACTTGTCCGCCCATCTGTTTCCTCACTTCCCCAGATGGATATTTAAGTTTTTTATATGCCTGATAAAGCTCTTGTAGGTGTTTGTCTCCTGTCTGTGGGATTGGAGCAAATCCAGCTATATCTTAGGGCTTGGCGGTTACCATTATATGTTGCGTTAAAAAGAAAGTGCAGTTGGCTGCGTTCCTCGCTCTGGCTGGGGACTACCAGGGACAGATGAGCCTGGATCTGCTCCAGCCAGGGGACATGCACCCTTCCCCAGCAGTGCCTGCTGGAGCTGCAGCAGCCATGGAGAAGCGCTTCTCACCTGGCCCCAATCTGCTGTGGTGAGAGAGGGCTGGGGTAGTCCTCTCACCACGGGGTAGCCTGCCTACTGAATGCCTCGTCCCAGCCCCACCCCAGAGAAAACATTGAGTTAAGGACCCCAACAATACTGAGTAAATCTAGTAATGTTTATAAAATGAGTCTGTGCTAAACCAAAATAGCACAGAAATCTGAATACATCCAACTGCTACATATATTTCCAAAATCAGTGCTCTTTATGTTTGTGAGCAAAATGAGGTGAAAGAAGAATGGGTACGGTATGAGTCCGGATTTAAATATAAAGTGGTCCAAACTTTCTTTATCACATCTAGGGGGGCGGTGTGAAATGAGCGTCTTGATTCCACTAATAACTGGTGTCCATTCTCAAAACCAAATACAACTTTTGAGGTTCTGAAATGCTCAGATGACTTTTTTTCTGTTATTCCCACATCTTGTCATTTCTGAGTTTTAGCTGGGGATGGTAGGAAAACTCTCCAAATGCCTTTTTAGGTGGACTGTTTACATTGGTTTTCCATCAAGAATTAGACATGTCAGAAATCTCAAGAGATGTCTTCTGCTCACAAGGAAATTCAAATTTTGCAGAAGAGTGCAGAAGTTCACTCTTGTGTGAACTTTGGGGTTTTGAGCATCAAACCTTTTGGAGGTTCATTAACCACATCCCCAAACAAAGTGTTGCTGCTTTTCTCTTCCATAAAGAAAAGGCCTGAAATTAAAACAAATTAAACCGTGCCCAGTAGAGATGAGCAGCCGAGTTACTGAACACATACCACTGTTTGACCTAGGGTGCCTTGAGAATGGTTTAGGTCGCAATTTTCAGGAAGCAATTTGTTGCCATGGCTTCAGATTCCTCCCTAGTGTTTGCTTGGTAGTGGGAGGAGGATTAAGGGTTTGTAGTAAGGACTTGAAACTGTGAATATGTCCAGGAATGGAAAAGAGTGTTTGAGAACAATTTGTGTTAGTTGCTTTCCAGTAGAGGTTATGCACAATTGTAAAAGATATTGTAATTGAGAATGCAGATGAATTCTTTAGATGCCTAAAATACATCAGTTAGCTACAAAACAGATAAGGATAGAGTTTGTGAACGTAAGATTTTTATTTTAACGTTACGCATTTCAGGCCTTTAAGTTTCCAGGAAAGCAGAGAAGTGACACTATTAATTGCGTGAATGATCATGGAATGTGGTGGCAACAGGCATCTGCCAGAAATCGATAAAATAAACATAGTCTCTTTCCTTCATGCTTTTCACTAGAGTATTGCAGATTCTTGCAATGAAAATGTGGTGCAGTTGAAGTGCTGACACTAAACAAAGCCAGATGTACCTCAGTAGCAAAATATCTAGAAGAAGCAGTGATTTAGCATAGAAAGTATGTGTGGATTACAACCCCCCCAAACCTAACAGCCATTGGAATTCGGGCCCTGTAGACCAGCCTGTCACTACAAACCAGTTTACACCTGGTTTTGGCAGGAATGATCCCAAATCGTCACCCATTCAGTTTGTCTTCCAACAATAGAAGCTTGGATCTACAGGTAAAAAGTATCAGTCTCTGAGGCTATGACTACACTACAGGCTTCTTGCGCAAGAAGGTTTTGGCAGAAGAGATCTGCCACAAAAACTTCTAGCACAAGAGAGCATCCACACTGCATGGATGCTCTCTTGAAAGAAAGTGCTGATAGGGTATCCACAGAATGACCACCAGGGCACCTGTGCTTTTTCGTCTTTCCTGTTTTTGTGCAAAAAAACCCTGTTGCCATCCACACACACCTTTTTGCCCAAGAACTCTTACGCAAAAAGGAGTTATTCCTCATAGAAGGAAGAATACCTACACCGGAACCCCCCCCCCCCCCCCGCTGTTCTTTTGTTTTACTTGCACAAAAATGTGCTTGTGGTGTGGATGCCCTGCAAGTTTTTCCACAAAACCAGCCATTTTTTGCAAAAACTCTATAGTGTAGACCTAGCCGGAATGTAGTGTTTTCTTCTTCTTCCCAGAGTAAGGAGGTAGGGTCATCATTTTACTGCTGCTTTTGACACTTTATCTAATGTGCAGTAGAGAGGAAAAAGTACTTTAAGAGTAGTGGTGTGTTTATAGTCAGGTCTGTTAAATCATCTTTTCTTAACTACAGGTCACAAAAATCTAACTTGGAAACAGTTTGGCCCCTTTCCACGTGCTTGGAAAGGGTATTTTACATATCTCAGCTCACATTTATTTACTCTTCAGATCATCTCTTTAAAAAATGTCATGTTTCATAAGATAAACTATCTTGAACATTTCACACTGGATAGCAGTGCAGGCTCGGAGAGATGGGAAGCCCATGGCATTACCTTTCTATGACTTCAGTTACAGGGTGGGTAAAGAAATGATTGAACTTAGAAGTTTTAGTCAGAGAAATATTTACAGATGTGTAGGTCCCAAGTCTAGTTGCACGGAGCTGCTCAAATTGGATTAATACAGTGGTCAGTGTGACTCCCCTGCTTGTAATTAATTAAACCTGCAAAAAACTTCATGTGCATTTCAATATCCAGAACTTTGCATGATGACTCCCAGATGCTCGAAAGAAAACACTGTGCAGATGATGCTAGATTAACAGATGACAATGGGGGACAAAACAGGGAGTATTTTGTTGTATTCTTTTAGCGTAAAGGAGGCCAATTTATTTGGGCTACTTGATTTAGATGTCAGGAAAGATACTTGACTGCTAAATACGTAGAAGGCCCAGGAGTCTCCTAAATAGATATATTACATTGCTCTTTAAAGGAGTGATGCATAATTTTGTTGTCTTGGTTCAATGTAATTGGCCACTCTGTTCTGCTGCCACCCAGAATTAAATGTTTCTGTAATACATAGATGTCCCCATGACCTTTATATGATTTGTTTGTATCCTAAATTGCCTCTCATTGGCTACTCATTCTGCAGGTGGATTGTAGCTCCCCGTTCCACCAGGATCTACTGCTTGCTTTCAGCTTCTGGGTACTGATTTCAGGGCCATGAATGCTCCTACTTCTGGAAGAGGAGGCTGCTGATACGTCTCCATTAATGGACTGAAGGTGGCCTTGTCATTATGCAGTATTAACTCATAGGTCATGTCTTATTAAATTGATTACAGGAGGTGCCAGCTGTGTGCCAAGTCACGAGTGGAGGAAGTTTCTGTAACAGGGTTGAACGGGGATGGCTGTGGTGAAAGAGGCACAAGCACTGTGGAACTGTTCCACTTGCACCATCTGGCTAACCTCTACTTCTCTCTCTCTCGCTTTCTTTCTCCCCCTCCCTCCGCCCCGTCAGGTGAACAAGAACAACTTCTCCTTAATCCAGGAGAACGGCGGCTGGTGCTAGCAATAAATAAATAGAAAACAACCAGGTCTGGGCTCCGCTCCTGCAATCTCCTGATTACTTTGAGCTCTCTAGTGCCTGTAAGCAGGATGTGAGATCCCAGTGTAATTCTCCTGTACAAATGCATTTAAACAACTAATTAAGGGGAGAAAATTATGACATGAATCAGTGTACAGCAGGGAGGGGGAGGGAGGGAGGCTGGCTGCAAATATTAGCGCACATCATTTAAAGGGAATAACTAGGAAAGAACTAGTGACTGATTTAAAATGTTGTGATCCCTGCTGTGCCTCATTTCCTAAAACCAGGATATGCTGTCTGGCGTAACATCTGTTTTTTCTATTTCTCTGCGCTAGGCAAAGATCCTATAGCTGGTTTTGATTTTTGTTGGACACAGTTTAAATTTACACTTCGGTTATTGTTTAGGCTCAGTGATGTCATGCTTTGGTGTCCATTGGAATCAAAGACACCCAAACTCCTGATTTTTATAGCATTTCACTGGCATTTGAACTTAAAAACCTAAATGTGAGGGAGAGTTAAACTTCAAAGGGTTTCTTGACTGTATTTCTGTCTAGTGCTGCTTCAGAAGTAGAATGGTAAAGGTGGCCACAAGCTGGATGTAAGGGGTTTTCTTTGTGCGCTCTCGCAAAACGCAAGGGGGAAGAAACACATTGATTTCTCCTACAAAGGGTTTCTTAAATGCGCTTCTTCTAGTTGAAAATGCAGCAGTAAATGGCGCCAACGATGAGGAACAAAAACTCATTATTCTCTCCACCTACGGCAACATAAGAGCTTTAGGCAGCATGGAAATTGGAAAAACAAACAAGCCCCAAGTTTTCTTGAGCAGCTACAGAGTTTGGCAGGAGAGGGTGCTTCCATATTTTTAAGAGCCAGATTCTGCTGGCCCTGGTTTATATAGAGTATCCCCTTCTTCTGTGACTAGAAGCCCCATTGGTTTCTGGTAGGATGTGAACCACAGTGTGGCATTACATTCATCTTCACTTCAGAGTAAAGTGGATCAAAATATCTTCAGTGTCAGCTTAAAGCAAGACTGGGGTGACACCTCCAAAGCTGACAAGGCCATCTTGTTTTGATTGTGTTAGAAATCCCCTTCCCTCACTTTTCTGTGAGTTTAATTGCTCTTGAGGAAAACAAAGGATATTCTCAATCCCTGGAGATGTTGGACTTGGTTTTTCCATTGCTCTACCCCTTCAGTAGTCATTGATGCATGCACAAAGTAGATGGAACATCATAACTATTCTGATTTGGGGATGTTTACTCTCACTGTGTTCTCCCTTTGCACTGGTTAAGTAACTGTGCAAGGTGAAGGAGTATCAGCATCTTCGGTTCCTGGTCTAGTATATTTTATTTCTTGGAATTTATAGTCTAAAGCAATTATACTTGAATTCAAAGCCTCTCATACAATCAAGTCTTACAGATACAGGGCTGGATCTCATAGCTAGCTCCATTGAGATCTAAGCACAGGAGTAACAAACAAAATAATGTCCATTATTAAAATGTAATTACTTTTTAGGGTTGTCTCCACAAACTCAGGATTCCACATCACATTCTCTGCTTCAACCAGCGGGGCCAACAGGGATGGGCTGAGGGCAGCCAGCCCTCGACAGTGCCTGGAACGTGGGATGTCCCCCACAGTCCTTAGTGCTGCTCGGAACACATGGCCCAGTGCTCCGGCGCAGCGCTCGGAAGGCAATTTACAGGGCCTGGGGCTCCAGCAGTTGCTTCTACTACTGTGACAGGGGCAGTGGCTGGAGCCCCAAGCTCATCTGCATCACCTGGCCCTGGGGCACTCGCCTCCTTTATTCTCCCCTGGCCCCAACATATATTCCCAGCCGCTCTCAAATTTCTATTCTAAAACAACCCAGAGCTAACAGAGATTCTTATTCCCCTATTTCTTCGTGTGCTCTTGCAACTGATTATATTTGTTCCTAGTTGTCATGCTAATGTTTATTAAGCATACTAGCACAGAACAACATAACTCCAGGCTGAGCATGACACTGAAGCTGAGAACTAGCCTGCTTTCGGCCTATGCCCTGCCCTCAGTTACCTTGTTTACTTCCATGCACGGAAACTGAGATGAGAATTTGATCCTGGGTTACTGACGGTTCAACCTCGGTGAAAAGCACCATCAATATTCATGCCGTGGCACGACCTGACATGAGTTTCAAGAATCACAGAGCACAAAGAAAAATCTAAAAGAAAGGCGTGGGGGGAGGGGAATATGAATATATTAACAGTGGCCATGATTTAAAATGTGCTGTTAAGTTGCTGCACATTCAGCAAATGTCTTTTAAAGAGCAATTGTATATGTATTAGGTAAATCACTGTGAGGCAAATGAAAACTTTCCAGTAAGCTAAGCGTGTATAGGCAATACCATGTATAATGAAAATGAAAGCAGAGAAATAAGATTTCTAGCGGCCCAATCCATAAACATTTCAGCACTGAAATATTTGCAGGTCTGGGTCCTAGCCTTGAACGCCATTTTTGTCTTGTTTCTTTGATTGAATTGAAGATGTTTCCATGCTGAGTTTCCTTTTTGTTACTTGGGACAGAACAATGAAGAAACAGGCCACAGGAGCAGGGAGAAAATTGTTTCTTCTCTACACTGACTGTAGGAGTGTGCAAGGGCACTAGTCAGAGGCAGACCGGGAAAGAGACAGTCCGTCTTCCCTAGAGCTCACCGGTCAGGCTCAGCTAGATGAGACTCCAGGCAGGAGGCAGTGGTGAAAGGCGGGAGCAGGTAGTAGTAAACTGAACAGTTGACCACCTTGTATACAGAGGTGTCTGAGTACCTGCCCAGGATGCTACAAGGTAAAAGAAACGATAACCAAAAGTTAGAGGCGGACGGATGAGTGCTCCTTTCCTGTAATGCAGGGCTGAGGAATGTCAGGCGAATGCGGCCCCTGGCTTGCTTGGATCCCCTCGAGGCTCAGCCCTCCCCCACAGCATTGGGAAGCCTGGGCACAAGCCACGCCACTGCCACACCACAGGACTAGAGCACACAGGATTTACTAGCCTACACTCCCGTACGCTCTGGTGTGCGAGGGAAACATGGGGAGCGTCTTTCTTCTCAGTCGGGGACCACATCAGTGAAGGGTTTTGTTTCTGGTTTTCGTTTTTGTTGTGTTTTCTCTCTTTCGCGTGTTCAGTCCCCCGACTGATTTTTCTGTGGGCCAGCGGCCCCCTGGCCCACAAAAGTTTCCCCACCCCACTGTAATGAATGATGCAACGTAGTGACCTAAAGAGAGGCTATTTCTGATTTATGTCACGCAAGTGGTTCGTTTCAGAATGTGTCTCAGGCTGTCAACCCTGCATGCGCCTGGTGGCGGTGTGTAAGGTTTGGGTAGCTACACACCAATAAAGCAGGCTTGGTCCGCACTGGAGTGTACAGCCAGGAGCGTTTCCTCACTGCCTCCCCTCGGCTGCAGCTTTTCCCTGTGGCAGGGCAAGGCTAAGGCCTATGCTGCTAAAATATAGCAGTGTAGACATGGAAAGTGCATGCAGAGTATATACAAGTGGCATGTCTTCATTCACCCACACAGTGCCTAACAATTTATATTCCTACTAGGGGACAGTCAGCATATGTTGTCTACACTCTGCAATAAGGAATGTACAGTGTGGAGGTGCACTCAGGAAACAGTCTGGCTCTGAGGATTATTTCCATATATAATATAAAATATGAGAACATATTTTACTCTGGAGTGGATTTTCTCAGTGACATCTGGGGCTGGACACAGCCATCTGGAAGCACAAAGCAGCAAAGAAGTCTTTAAATATAGCGTAAAAAAACAAGTTTTCCATTGACTGGGCCATTTAAAAAGTCACCCAGATGAAAAACCCCATGTTGGGATGGCAGAAATCCACTAGAGATCAGGCATCAAAACTCGACAGTGAGTTTCATACAGTCCTTGGAAAAGCTGTCACGGATCAGAGACTGGAGAAAGTCCATCAAAATTAAGAAGAGGTGACCTCAGATGGTTTCTAGGATAGGGCTTATTCTGGATAAGTGTCCACATGCTGGAACGATTACTTAGCCAAACTTTTTGGTGTCGTGCTCTCTAGTCTCAGCTATCTTACCTTCTCTCCTCACAGATTTACTGCTGACTGGAGCCCCGCTCTTTTTTGACTGGTTGGTCTCCTTAGGTTTAAGAGCTGGCAGCCTGCTATGCTCATTTAGCTGCTGTGTCTGGAAACCACACCACTTGTTGTGGTGCTTGTCCCCCCTTCTCATTGTGCACAAGCCACCTCGAGAGATGGATGAGTTTGTTCATGCCTTGGCTATTAGAAGTGTTCTTCTAGTTCAGACAGCAAGATCCCACAATCCCACGCCTGACCCTGGCTGCCAATCACCCGTTCTTGGCGTTTTTAGAGGGTGATGTGGTGGCCTTCTCTTCTGGTTCCTCTTCTGCTGTGGGTGTCTTGTTTACTCTTATTGAGGCATCTGTCTTGTAGGTCTCTTCTACTCTAAGCCCTTCCTTGTTGCAGCCCTCTTTTCTTTTCTCTCAGAAGAAACGAGGAGTGTTTCTGCTTCTCGCTCTTGAAACTTTACAGCCATCTGTACCTAAGACACACAAGACTGCAAACGTGTGGAAAGGCTGCAGCGGAGATAACTGCCCAAGCTGCATAAGGGTGCTTTTCATCAGAAGAGCCAAAAAGAATAAGGAATATAAGGACATAGAATCTGGGGGCATGTCTAGACCACGTTTTATTTTCGAAAGAAGAAAAAATATGCAAATTTGGCAGGAATTTGCATATCTTTTTCCGATTGCTTTTTCAAAAGAGGGGTTTTTTTTTCACAAAAGCAAGCAGTCTAGACGCGGTTCTTTCAAAAAAACCATCCTTTTTTCAAAAGAACCTGTAAACCTCATTTTTTGAGGAAGAACAGTTTTTTCAAAAAAGGGGTTTTTTTCCCGAAAGAACCGCGTCTAGGCTGCTTGCTTTTTCAAAAAAACCTCTTTCAAAAAAGCAATTGGAAGAAGATATGCAAATTCTTACCGAATTTGCGTATCTTCTTTCGAAAGTAAAACGTAGTCTAGACATACCCTGAATGATTAACAAAAGGGATAAGCTTTCCTAAAAAGTAATGAAAGATGATGACACAGCACTAGTCCAACATGTTCATCTAGGAATGCAATAATGCAACCCCCAAATATCCACTAAAGTCTCTAACAGTTGTCTATTCTACCTCATGTAGAATACCCTTCATTTAGTATTTTATAGCTCCAGATCTTTGGTGGATTCACAAAGGGATATTAATGATGCTGCCATATAGGAGCAAAGTGGAGGCAAGGACTTTTTTTTTACCTGTGATATTGATTTAATTGTAGTGGACAATGGCTTAATAGCACATAACAGAAATGAGAAAGAAACTCAATAACGCTCATATTTGTGACTTGAGCTTGAATTCAGATCCCAAGCAGCATAAGTTTTGCCACTATCTTTTATTAGAAGAAATGTAATCATGAAGAGTAAATCACCTTGACTCTAATTCTAACACCATTAACAAAAGGGTAAATGCAGGACCCGAGACTAAGATGTGTGGCTTGCAATCTAGCAATTTTATTTCTGTGACAATTTTTAACCCTGCTGGAAGATAAACACGTTGGTGACTTGTGACAGGTTTCTCTTACCTCACAAGGGCTTGCAGAATATGAATGCACACGCTCATTGTAAAGCATTCGGTCACAGCAGCAACCGAACAGACAACTTCTGAAGCAGACACATCTACAATTTAAATTTCAATCAGAAAAAAAATTAAATTAAACCGTGCATCATACATAGCCTTGGTCTTATGATGCTGAGCAATAGCCTGCCAGCCGCTGAGCTCTTCCAGAGATCAGTGACCTTAGATTCAAAGGTGATGAGTAAATCACATATCAGTGGATGGGGCTAAGGGAGTCTGTTTGTAGCTGAAAACACTTTGAGTCTCGAAAAAGGTGCAAGATATGTTAATTTAGACTCATCTCTGAGATATTGCTGGTAGATGAGCCCCTTGAAAGATGTTCTCAAAAGCCTTTAAACAAAGTAAGACAAAGCTTCAATTTACTGCCTTTGAATTAACCCTCTGAAGTACCACTGAGTTTGAAGTCTCTTCTATAAATCAGACATTCTCCAGGCGGATCATTCTCTACAGAAGCTAGTTTATTGGCCTCTGTAATAACTATCATTACTGTTATTAAATACTGTGGTTAGTTTCAGGACACCCAGCTTGAGGTTCTGTGAGTGCTCGCATCATGAGATAATAGAAAATGTAAATACACACGGTGTCATGTGTCTTGTGATGTAACCAACATTTTTGTCCAAGATGCTCTCTTCACATCTCTCCAGAGACCCTCATCATGGCTTCCGCATGAAGTAAGTGAAAAGACAGCATTGCGGATGAACCAAACATCAGGGACAGAAATGAATAATTGTCTTGTTAGATACTTCTCTTTTCATGGATGTAAGGGCACATTTTTCCAAGTCTTTTTTCCACACTGCAGCTGACATGTAAAGATAAGTGAACCTGATTTGTTTTTTAAAGTTTGTCTCGGAACAATATGCTCCGTACTAACAAGTAAATGGTTTGTGTTCAGCCTTTATAAAACAGCCAACAACAAAATGAATTGCTCTATTGACCAACAGCCAGGCCTGAAGTCTGTTTCTTGACGGAGGAGGCAGTCACTACCAACCCCTGGTAATAAATACCCCTTGATGTAGGCAAGGGACATTTGCACTACCCTGTTAAGAGTACCATCCACCTGTTTTGGTAGCTTTATCTCATGCTGTGTACGTATAAGGTGCACTAGTACAATCAGAAGAATTTCGTCGTTTCTACCAAGCTAAGGAGGGAATAAAGACGTATCAGTTTTGCTTTCCCATCCAACTTTCTCAGTGCTTTTCTTCAGAACCGTTCATTGTTGGTTAACATTCTAGAAGTATATATTGCTGCCAAACTTTCACTTGCATCTGCTGCAGTAATGAATCTAAAACCCCCAGCTCTGTGTTCCATGCTAAGTGGGAGTAGGTTTTAGTGTTAGGGTTGATAGGGAAGTAGAGGATGTTCCTAGTGTGACGGACCCAGCGGGGTCCGCACTGTGCCGGGCAGGGGGAAGGCGGATGGCCAACCCGGGCAGCCGGAATAACCCTGGAACGGCGGTGGGCCAACGTGGGGAAACGGGCTCGGCCCCGCGCCGGAAGGGGCGGGGCCAGACCCGGCCGTGGGAGGCGCGCTGGAGAAGCGGTGAGCGCGCCGGCTACGCCGGCCCCCACAGGGCAGGGGGCGGAGCTCACAGCCCCGACCCTTACGTCGCGGTGCGTGGAGGCGCTGGGGGCGCGGGGCAGGAGTCCCTGGCGTCCGGGCCCGGGCCCTTTGAAAAGGGGCCGGGAGAGACAGCCAAAGGTGGAGGACGGAGCCACAGGACGCACCTCCGGAGGGCGAGCACCCCGCCTTGCTGGAGGGCAAGAAGGCTGGGGCCGGAGCCCCCAAGATGCGAGCCGGGCGGGGCCGCCAGCTCGAGCGGGGTGAGTAGCCAGGGCGAGCGACCCGGAGGTGAGGCAGGGAGCAGGGAGTAGAAGAAGCCCGGGGCAGGGCACTTCTGGCGCCCGTGGGCAGGTGCGTTACGGGGATAATCCCCACCTGTTGTGGAGGGAGTACAGGCATTACTCCTCCCACTTAGGGCCCGGGCTGGGACCCGGTGGAGAGGTGGGCCGGTCCCCACACCTCCCCTAGACTGCCGTTCCGACCTTCGCCCAGTAGTTCCCGCGCAGGGGCAAGCCGCATCTAAGCGGGAGCCGGGCAACCTAGACTGTAAGTGGACTCCTGACAGTCCTGACCCCCACCCCCTCTCGCTCCCTTTCCCCATGGGACCCATGGACCCCTGATGGGGCCGGGCGGTGAGTTCGCTGAACTCCGGCGCCAACACAGGGCCGGGTGATCGCACTCACATTCCTCGTCACGGGGCCCCGCCCCGAGACAGACGTTCAGAGGACATAGACGGTGGGTCCGCTGAACCCCCCTGCCCCGCCGGGAGGGGGCGCTCGCACCCTTAAAATCCGTCACACCTAGCTTTCTCCCTCGCATGTTAATACTATGGTTGCCTATTATGTCAGTTTAGTGACTTTTTCACCTACTTTCCTGAGGCTCATCTTAACAACAGAATGGAGAGCTTGCTGTGGTTGCTGCTGTATGTGATTCTTGCTGGGTAGCATGGTCTGCTCTTGGAAAAAAAAATGCACCAGTCTGACATTTTTTTTCTCCCTGCAGTTGTGTGTGCGTGCAATTTGTATTGAGGTGAATGACTTGCAAACACAAGGGTATGACTTGGAAGTGGGTCTCAGGTGGGTTTGGAAGCCCTGTGTTTTTCATTTTTTAAATAATTTTGTCTTTTGATTTACCAAACTTTTGGATCATGTCAGAGAAATTTACCAGCCCCTTGGCAAAAAATAGAACAGCCTTCACCATGGTGGTGGTGGTGATGATGATACTTAATGTGTTTTACTTGCCTGTTTTAAAGAAAAATTAAAAATGACCTGCCCTGAGCAAATTTGATTTAAATAACTTCTGCTCTTATGAGCGAAGGAACCTATTAGCAGTAGATTCTGGGGCTATTAGGTAATCATAAATGTGGATACTCCTCTTGCCTATGATCCATATCCCCAATAGAGGTGTAGCGAGGGTGTTATGCGCCTGGGGCAAAGGCAAAATTTGTGCTCCCCCATTACCGCGTGGTGGGTCCCTGAACCTGGTGCATGACTGAGCTCGACCCTGGGGATGGAGGGGAGCTTGTATCGCGTCTTTCCCTGCCCCCTCCAGTTTGGGACTGCGCTCCCGCACACACTAACCCACTGGCGGAGATGGAGGAGGGTCAGGCTGGGGGCGAAGAGGAGGAGAGGAGGCTCCAGCTGCCAGCAGTGGGCGGAGGAGGAGCAGGCGAGCCAAAGGATGACAGGGAGAGCAGAAGGGGACTAAATTGGAGCCCCCCTAGTGTGGCACCTGGGGGCAACTGCCCCTTCCGCCCCCTCGCTATGCCACTGATCCCCAATAGAAATACCTCAGAGGCAATAGTGCAATATGGACTAGCAGGAGTGAGGAGAAACAAGCCTCACAAGCAGGAGAAATAACCAGGCTTCCTTTCTATGGCAGCTGTCATGCAACGGCCCTCCTTGCTCTCCTCTTCCTGAGCAGGTGCTGCCCAATCACACCCCACATAGGCAACTCCCTTTGTCAGAGCCCGTGGTGCGTAGTTGACTGGGACACAGCTTGCTTGGCCCCATCTGAGAGGAGACTGAGCAGAATGAGCCGAGTAATGTTGCATGCTCATAATCTGGTGACCCAGCTCAATGGAGGACAGCTGGAGTGGTCTGTTGGTCTCCTGTCTTGGAATAAGTGGAGGTAAGAAGCAGGTAGAAAAAAAGGCCCTGGCAGAAGTGATTAGACCATGGGTGGGCAAATATAGGCCCATGGGCCAGATCAAATCTGCCAGGGTTAACCCCTGGTGAGCCACCACAGCTATATTTACCTGTGCCAGGTGATTGCAGCTCCTGTTGGCCACAGATTGCCAATAGGAGCTGCAGGAAATAGTGTCCCACTGCTCCCATTGGCTGGGAACTCTGATCCACAGCAACGGGAGCTGCAATTACCTGCATCTCCACAGATAGGGGCAAATATAGTGTCAGCAGCCCGCCATGAGCTAACCCTGGTGAACCGCTGCCCTTTTATTGCCTGCCCCTGGGCTAGACCAAGAGTATTTCTACACAGGTAAAAGTAGATGCAGTGGCACAGGCTAGCAATGAGAGTCAGAGCCATCCCGTCCATTAGACAAATCACGGTGCTTCTGGATGGGAGAGACCAGGGAGATTACAGGGGGTATTACTGAAAGTGTCCTCAGTGGTTGGAGAAAAATTAAACTAAAGAGAGCTGTTGAAGAATGTGATCTTGAGGATTCCAGCCAGTCCCTGGGAGCCTTCTGAGGTTGTGAACTTGTTTTCATGCTTTCTGAAACTTTTTTTCTCCCCTGCCAAATCTAAACCAATCTATTTAGGCAGAAGCTGCAGCATATTTGTACTGCAATATTTTAGTCACAAATTAGGCCATAATTTAACATGAGAAAGTCTTTATGTTTAATGAGACATCTTTGAAACCTCCCGGTGATGTAAAACAAATATAATCTAACCTGAAAATCCAATCATGCTTTTGGCAGGCTCTGTTGGGTTAGTATTTGCTGTAAGCGAGAAATTTGCATTATCTATGTAAAGTTTCAAATAAAGATAAATCTATCCCAAACACCTCTCCGTGGAATAAAGCTAAGTTCACCAGTCTGCAGGCCTCTGCTTGCTGTTGGAGTTTATGGCTTGCACATGTGAAATCTGGCTTGGGAATTTGCGCATTTTCAATATGAGCTTTACTTTTTGCTCCTACTAAATATCAACTTACATCCTAACAGAACATAAATTTTTTAAAGAGGCAAATCACATTACAGGCCTCTGGTTTCAAAGTGGCCTGTGAAAGAACTCGAATGAATTCCTACTTTTGAGTAGCTGGTTTTGTCCTCTGCAGAGAAACTTGTTGGGAATTCAGTCCTCTGTGTTGCTACATGCCTACTTTGTGTCCCGAAGCACCAGTGGCTATGTTGATTAGGGAATGTTTATTCCTGAGAGACAAGCACTTGCGGCAGTCAGTTTTGGATTCTCATATGATTTCGTGTGGTGCAGTTGAACTTAAACTGAGCTCTTCCACTTCATTGCTTAGTCAGGGCTTAACAGCGACAAAGCCTAGGTTAAAGTAGCCATAGCAAATAGCTGTGACTAATTATTTGTACAGGTTTTTTAAAAATATGGACTGTGATGACTAGGTCTGATTTTATATATGAATGCAACCAGAATCTTTTTGCTGATCCAAGGAATCGTGGGGTTTTTTTCCTTTGAATTCAGTGATTCAGCTGGGGAGGCTTTGCTTCGTGTTCCCCCACTTGTGGAGTTAAGATTAACATCTACGTGGAACAGGGCATTCTTAGCTTTTGCTCCTAGGCTGTGGAATTCTCTTCCTCTGGATATTCGCATGGCGCCAACGCTAGCGTTGTTTCGGCGTCAGGCTAAAGCCACCCTTTTTATTCGTGCTTTTATTAATGTTTGAGTTTGTATGTGTGTGTTCCTCCTCTCTATATGTTTTTAGCTGATTATGTCCCTCTGGGGCCTCATATTTTAAATGTTTATATATATTTGTATTGTGGTTTTTTTGTAAGCCGCCTTGAATATTTTAAATAGAAAGGCGGGGTTAAAATATTCAAATAAATAAATAAACAAATAAAGCCATGAGGAGTCGTCTGGCAGTTTACAGACAAACACATTTATTTGGGCATAAGCTTTTGCGGGCAAAAACCACTTTGTCAGATACAGCTAACAAAGTGGCATCTGACGAAGTGGTTTGTACCCATGAGAACTCAGGGCCAAATACATTTGTTCGTCTTTCAAGTGCCACAGGGCACTTCACTTCATCACGTGGCTACCCCTCTGATTCAGAGATTAAAATATTGTCAATCCAACCTAGGCCAGTAGTGACTGAAGATTCTTGCTATTTGATGGCTGAGGATTGATGTCTATGTGCCATTTCTGAGTGGTGCATCATGCAAGGAATATCTGAGACAATAATCTGAAAGCGTAACTGGCTGTGGATAGTTTTCCAGGTGCAGTTGACTGTTGGAGGCCCCAGATGAAGCCCCGTGTGCTACATAACTTTAACCTCCCAGATTGTGGCTGCAGCTATAAATTGTGCCTGGCACCAGGGGCTGGTGGCCTATACATTCTTCCGCGCAAAGGTTTCAATCCTTACTCTTACGAGCAGGGCCGGACCGAGCCATTCCGGCGCCCTGGGCAGACAGTTTAATTGCGCCCCAGGTTGGGGGAGGGCGCATGTGCGGCCCCGCCCCCACCCGGCGCGTGGGAGAGAGCGCATGCATGGCCCTGCCCCTGCCCGGTGCGTGGGGGAGGGCGCGCGGAGCTGGCGGCGGCAGGCCGCACGTGCCCAGCCCGGCCCAGCCTTGCTACTGCTGCTGGCGTGCAGCCCGGGGCCGTCCGAGGCGGGCCAAGCCTGGCCGTGCAGGGCCCCACGTCCGCGGGGGGAAGGGCGCTGCTGGCCGGCGCTGCAGGGGTTAACACAGCCCCCGCCCCGGGCAGCCGCTGCAGGGTGGCCGCTGGGAGCTGCTGCAGCCCGTGATCTGGGAGCCAGGCACCCCCCATAGGTTGGCACCCCGGGCAGCTGCCCGGCTAGCCCATGCCTTAATCCAGCCCTGCTTACGAGTAAGGTCTTCTGTGTTCCCTTGAAGTCAACGTCTTCCCTGACCTGTTGATACAAATATTTTCTAACCATCTAGTGCATTGCGTATGGATCCTAAGTGGAAGCCTTGTTATGTGCTGGAAATGGTGTTGTGTTTGGAATGAATTTTTCAGTGAAATACCAAGTCACGCTGATGACTACTTTTAAGACAGCATCCTTTCTAAAAATCCTTTGCTAGATGTACCTTTCTATTGCCTGTTACCTTGCCTATTGGAGTAAAATACATAATAAGGAAGTTGTGAGTAAAATAAAGATCTAGCATACAATCAACATGTTCATTATTACATCAGTAAATAGTAATATGCTGTTTGTAAAGGAGATATTGCCGTCAGGACCAAGAAACAATGCCAAATAGCAAAAAGCTGCAAAGTGTGCTACAGATCGCTGTTTGGCATACACCTGAATGTGAACTCTTCCTGATAAAGTCTCAGAGGGATAGCCATGTTAGTCCATATCTTGAAAAAAAATGAGCAGTCCTGTGGTACTTTGGAGAAGAACATTCAATAATGGATTTTAAAATAGCCATTCTTCTACAAAAGAATTTTTTCACCCAATTACAGAGGGAGACATCTGAACTGGAGTTCATTTACAAGTTCAACTCTATCAACTTAGGCTTGAATAAAGATCTTAACTGATAAATGCACTATAAAGGCAATTTCCCTGCCTTGGATATTCACATTTCCTCTTCACATGCTATGAATGGGACACATCCAGCCTGACTTAATTAGCTTCATTAACATTGGTCCTAGAATTGACAGGTAACTTCTTTTGTTCTTATGTGAACCTTGGATTCTGTAATTTCCACTCCAACTCATCTGATGAAGTGGGTTTTACCCACAAAAGCTCATGACCTAATAACTTTGTTAGTTTCTAAGTTGCTACCGGACTGCTCATTGTCTTCCCGATAAGTTCAATGAGTATGACATCATCATCATCATCATTTCCCCATGGTACAGGAGGTGAGATTAAGACAGACATTGTTCATACTTACTATTAATTTCTCAGAAAGGAAATCAATCCTGCAGAGGAACAACTAAGTATGGCCAAATAATTTAGCAGTAGTGCGGATAGTCACTGTAGTGCACCTTTAGGTCCATAGATAAACCCAGATGCTTACTTCTCTAGCCCTTATAAAATGCAGATAAGGCACCGTAAACCTTATGTAAACAAACATCTAATGGAAGCACCTGGTAAGCTAAGCCCTGCAAATCCCATGTGTGATGGGAAACTGCTTAAATAAACATAGGCAGGGTGGGTGGCGAATACCTACATCATCTTGTAGAATGAAGGAAATAGACTTCTCCTGAACCAAATATGCAGGATTTCAAAGCTGCGGTCTGAGGGAATGCCAGGGCTACATTCACACATTGGATATGTCTAGACTACACGCTTCTTTCGAAAGAGATTGTCTAGACAGCCACAATTTTTTTCAACAAAGCAATCTGCTTTTTTGAAAGAGAGCACCCAGACAATCTGGATGCTCTCTTTTGAAAAAGCCCTGTTTGCGGTCAAGAACACCTTTTTCTGAAATAGCTCTTTCCAAAAAAGACGTTCTTCCTCGTAAAATGAGGTTTACCGTTGTCAAAAAAACTGCCACGTTCTTTTGATTTAATTTCAAAAGAACACGGCAGCAGTCTAGATTCAGGTGAAGTTTTTTTTGGAAAAAGTTCACTTCTTTCGAAAAACCCCTGTAGTCTAGACATAGCCCAAGTGTTAGCAGTTGTAATCGTGTGGTCTTCAGTGAAGTTGTGTCCAATGACACTGGGCCCCCGCATAGCAACATGAGTCTGTGTGCAAGGTTGGGGTGCTGGAAAGAATTCCCATGCAGCTAAGATGTTGTGGTGGGAAAAGTTCACAAGCGGGGCATATGTGGGGAAAAAATGTAATTTGCAAGCAAAGAGATGACTAGAGGGGGAGAATATTTGGAAGGAATTTGTTGGTGTGTTGGAGGGATTTAACAAAGCTGTTGCAGTTTCCCATTTCAGGGTCCCTTACAACTCCTGCACTCCCTATCAAAATCCTTTTATCCTCCACTTGGGGCTGCTTTAAGTGACCTCAAACAGTCCCACCAATAGAGTCCATCACTACAATCCAAAAGTTCACACTTACCACCGACTCTTCTGCTATCTGAACAGAGCTCTTCCTCTGCTATAGCCTGCCTTACACAGGGTTAACTTTCATAGCTGGCTCTCCTGGGAGGTTAGCCTTCTGGCTCTGGCTTCCTTCCTTCCTTCAGGGAGGGATAGCTCAGTGGTTTGAGCATTGGCTTCCTAAACCCAGGATTGTGAGATCAATCCTTGAGAGGGCTGTTTAGGGATCTGGGGCAAATCTGTCACGGATGGTACTTGGTCCTGCTGTGAGGGCAGGGGAGTGGACTCAAGGTCCCTTCCAGCTCTATGAGATAGTATATCTCCATATATTGTTCTCTTGCCAGTGCCTCTCCTCTTCAAAGGGAGAAGGCAGCCTATAAATAGTGCCCTCATCCAGAAAATTCCTCCTGGTTGGCTGCAAATGGGCCCCATAGCTGTGGGTAAAGAGGTTGGAGAGCACATAGGAAATTGCCTCAATAGAAGTAACCCAGGTCCATCTAGTCCAGTACCTTGTCTCTGACAATGGTTAGTTCCAGATGCTTTCAGGGAAAGTGTAAGAAACCTGCAGGAGGCAGATGAGGGATCATTTGACCCAGGGATTAGATTGTAATTAGATTTCTAAGAGCTGGAGAACTTAAGACCTGAAACATGAGGTTTAACGTCTCTTCCCAAAGTAATAATTCATTGTGACTTGTTATTCATAGCCATGATGGACCTTCCCCCCACCCCTTTTGATCTTGCTAAAATCTTGGCCTCAACAACATCCAATGGCAATGGGGTTTTTTGAATGGTCTCCTTTAATGTTCCTGTAACATGCAGGCAGAAGCCCTGCCCTTGAAGTGGCTCATCCAGAGATACTGAGGCAAGAAGCCAACTGTGCATAAGCATGAGCTGTACATATTAACCTCCTATTAGTTAGAAGAGAACTGCACCACAGATAACCCCACAGAGTGTCTCCTGTGGCCTTACTGTCTTCATGTTCAGAGAAACCGGACTCATGCCAAGTGCTGATGGAAAGGGTTCAAATCCCCCTACTTCTGTGATATTTTTGTTGGAATTTTGACCTAAAAACAGGGGTTAAAATTTCTGACAGAAATTTTTGCGAAAGAATCCTCCCATTTTTTTAACCAGCTGTGCTTATTAAGACTGTGATAATAGCACTGTCTGGTAAATCTCAATCATTTTACAGCACTCTACTCTGAGCAGCCTTGCTTTACCTGGTGAGTGGGAAAACAGGGTGGGGAGCCAGTAATATATACAACAGCTATAGGACTAAACCATAAAGGGAGAGGCAAAGGAGAGAGACAATACACGGTGGCTATGTACATGAGGAAACACAGTTAGTCAGAAAACAGAGGGCAAAGACAGAAGAGGATGAGGGGAGAGGAACAGAGAGAGACTAGACAGAAACAAAAGCGATGGCAGTGACCATGTTTGTGTGCATCATAAATGAAAGGTCACAGGGTGCAAGACCACCCCTTTGCAAAACCAAGGCTCTCGCCTAAAAAGTCAGGAAGGGCAGCTTGAACTCTTTGACAAATCAACTTGTCGCCAACCTTTCTCCTTTTCCCATCCCTGCTTCCCCTTGCCTCAGACCCAGCTGCTCGCTTCACTTCATATGCCACCCACCAGAAGTTTCCCTTTACCCACAGCCCCATGTCCCCTGTCTGAGCGCTCTCTGTCATTGGCCTCATCTCTCTGTGTTTCCCCTATTGCCAATGTCCATTCTGGTTCCTCCCCTCCTCAGCATTGACCTTTCTACTGTTCTCAGTTGCCCCAAACTTCTGCTGGTTCCCACCCTGGAGGTGGGGCTGGGAACCGGCAGCAGGGAAAAGTGAGTCACGCTGGTAGCACAGGCCAGAGGAGGAGATGGGTGGATATGTGGGGGTTTCAAAGGTGGGGCAGGTATTAGTCCATTTTTCCCTCCAAGGTTTATGAGGGTTTCCCAGGCAGAATGGAATCAGTTGTGTCACAGTTGCATATGGGTGAAGAAATGCTGCCTGTGAAACATTAGCAGTGAAATATGAGCCGTTCCTTCCTTCCCCACTGCTTTGCACACATGCATACATAGAGTGTTTTTCAGGCTGCTTCCAGCAACGTCACCCTCGATTTCCATTTAAATGGCATTTTTCTCAGAGGCACAGATGCCGGATCTTTTCTGACCCTGGAATATGTTGAGTTTGCATCAGGTACTGCAGGCTTGTGCTTTCCATTTGCTCAACAACATGGCTGCAGTTCCATGTGGGAGGGGGTTTGCTGTGCCCCTAGGGTGCCACCATGGCTGCTTAGTCCCATGTGCATTGCTCCATGTTCTGGGCAGATAACGCTTGCTGTCAGGCCTGGACAAAAGAGAGTGAGGAGAAAGCTTGGAGTAGGTTAGCACGGTGCAAAGGGTGCTGCTTGGAGTTGAGCACCAAGTTGTATAAGCGTCATATTAGGCATTACGACAGTACCTAGAGACCTCAGTTGAGATCAGACCCCATTATGCAGTGCTGTGTTCCCATTTTACTCATGGGGAAGGCAAGCGCAGAGGGCTATGTTGTCACAACCCAATTTGGGCCACACCCTTTACTGGCCAGCACAACCCGTGACTCCCCTAACACTCCCCTATGTGTGGAGGTAGGTAGGAGGAACATGGCAGGAAGAAGGAACTCTGGATACACTCTCCTGACTCACTGGTCAGAGCAGCTTCCCTGGCACACGTACAACTCCCCTTCCTTGGGCACGAGGTGGCACTTCATTTGTTCCTTGTTTCCTGTGTGGGGAGCCAGTCAGCTCAGATGTCCCCAATTCCAAAGCCCAGAGGGAACTCAGGCCTGTTTTCTTTACAAGCATTTATGGGAAGAGACACTGATAAAATCCTCCCTCCCAAATACACCTTCACCCCAGACAGCCAAGTGCTATTCTAACCCATCTGCGAGGTGGAGCCAGCAACAGCCAGAGCCAGGATCAATATTGAGGGGTTCCTCTCCATCTATCCAAAACAGAACTGACTCAAGGGCCCACCCGGTAACCAGGGAAGTTCACCCACCACTGCTGAGTGCCTCTGTGAGGCAATGCTTCCCCATTTGCAAGCACAGAGATTGAGTGTAGCAAAGAAACATGTAATAAAAGGGAGGGAAGTAACGTGGCATTAATTTGGGAAAACACCACAGACAGAGAATTCATAACCCAAACCATGAGTAAACGTCCCACCCCAAGTACGTTGGGCAGTGTCCTTTTCCTCTCAGGTTCTTAAGTCCAGCAATGTGAGTGACCCCTTCACATGCCCAACCCTTCTCTGCCCTCCACTCACAGCCACTGGTCAGGGCAGGGCAGACCCAAAGTTCAGAGATGTGTCCGCAGAGTTCACCCTCCAGCCTGAGTGAGGGAGGTACAGAGGCATCGTACTCACTCCGCTGGTCACTCGCCATTCACCTGCTCAATGATTTCCACTGCCACCCTGCTGGCCGCTTGTTACGCCTCTCCACTGCCACCCTGCTGGCTGCTTCTTGCATCACTCCAGTGCCACCCTGATGGCCTCTCGTTGCATTTGTCTACTGTCACCCAGCTGGAGGTCAGTCACCATCCACTGCCATCCACCTCTTGGCTGTGACTTCTGTCCATCAGTATCAAGAGATTTCAGCTCCCACTAATTTCACTCTTAGCAAGCAGGATAGAAGAAACACACAACTCCAACACAATTAACATAAGAAAAGAGGCTCTTATCATAAGAACTTAAGAACGACCATACTGAGTCAGACCAAAGGTCCAGCTAGCTCAGTGTCCTGTCTGCCCACAGTGGCCAATGCCAGATGCCCCAGTGGGAATAAACAGAAATGGGAATCATCAAGTGATCCCTCTCCTGTCATCCATTTCCAGCCCTGACAAACAGAGGCTAAGGACACCATTCCTACCCATCCTAGCTAACAGACATTGATGGACCTAAGCTCCATGAATTTATCTAGTTCTTTTTTGAAGTCCATTAAGTCCTGGTCTTCACAACATCAAATTGATGATGATGATCATGATCTTAACAATGCCGATTTAACTCTGTTCTTTGAACTGTGTGTGTTGGGATGGAAAGGGGAAAGAAACAGATCAAACCAGTCCAGGCAAGGGAAGGTATGCAGCCTCCTGACCAGAAATGACCTTCCCTTACTCCCTCTACTTTTAAAGAGCTCTTAATGTCGAGTCCCCTGCTGTTCTTTCTGCCAACTGTGAGTCCTTTCCTTTGGAGCAATTTAGTACAATCTTACTTTTCTGTATTCCCACAACATTACAGACATTGGTAACCGTGTTTTAGCTATTCCTGCATGTAATACAAACATAGCTGGTGTTGGGTCACAAATTAAGTTGATTACAATGAGCAAAATACCGCCCCATCTGCTGAATAGCTTACAGATCTTAGCAAAGCCAGAGCAAACTGTATTTACAAGCTCTCCCCCTTCCAACTAACTGTAAGAGACACATTCCTTCAGATCCTGCTTCCACTATAAAGGAGGAGGAAGTGAAGGACATATGTGTTGACAACAGCTCCCAGAAGTGCTTCTTCTATTCCCTTCCTGTCAGGCCCATGTATCTCATTGTTGTCATCAGGTTAGAAGAAGGGTGGGCAAAGGAACAAGAGATCCCCCCAAAGAATGTTGAAATGGGGACGTCTCTCAGTCCAACTAGTCATTGTATCTGATGCACCATTTGACTGGAACTGTATGGGGAGATGTTTCTGTTAAGCTTCAGGATCAGTTTAATAATAGCCTACTTTCTTTTACCTGAGTTGAATGTTTCCTGGTCCTTACTTGCACCACTGTGGAAGAGAACTCCTTTGCAAAGCAAGCCCATTACCATTAATGCAAGGAGACTATCCCAGGGAGTATGCAGTAGCAGAATTTCTAGTAACTTCACAGGAAACCATGTATAACTGGCCCACTTGTCTATTCTGCCACATTCTTCCTCCACGTTGCAGTGCAGACCGACTGCTTCTAAATGCCACATCCCTGTAAACACCTGCAAAGCCACCTCTTTGTCCTCATTCTAATCCCTTCATAACACACTCCTTTTCTGCGATGCTCACTAGAAACTCAGCAAGATTGGGTGGGCGATGTGACGGCACCACTGGTTTCCCCTCTGACTAGTATTTTTTCCCCTGCACTGCCCCATCTGTTGTATCTGCCCGTTGTCATGTGTCTTACGGTATGTCTAGACTACATGCCTCTGCCAGCAGAGGCATGTAAATTAGACTACCCGACATAGTCAATGAAGCAGTGATTTAAATATCCCCTGCTTCTTTAAAATAAAAATGGCTGCCGCGCTGTGCCGGCAGTCAAGACATGGATTGGTTGGCAAGGAAAGCCTTTGCCGACTGATCCCTTATGCCTAGTGAAACGAGGTTTACAGGATCAGTCGGCAAAGGCTTCCTTGCCGACCAATCCGCGTCTTGACTGCCGCGTTGTGCCAACGATCAGCTGAGCCGGCAGAGGCATGTAGTCTAGACATACCCTTAGACTGTTAACTCTTAGGGTATGTCTACACTTGCACCCTAGTTCGAACTAGGGATGCAAATGTAGGCATTCGAAATAGTCAATGAAGCCGGGATTTAAATATCCCATGATTCATTAGCATAATCTTGGCCACGCGCTATTCCGAACGCCAACTGATTTGAAAGTGAAAGTGCGCTCTGGTCCGCGTTAGTTTGAATCAACCCCGTTGGTTTGAACTAATGTTACTCCTCAAAAAATGAGGAGTAACATTAGCTCGAACCAAGGGGTTTGATTCAAACTAACGTGGCCCAGAGAGCGCTTTCACTTTCGAATCAGCTGGCATTCGGAATAGCGCGTGGCCGAGATTATGCTAATGAAGCGCAGGATATTTAAATTCTGGCTTCATTGACTATTTTGAATGCCTACATTTGCATCCCTAGTTCGAACTAGGGTGCAAGTGTAGACATACCCTCAGAGACAGGGCCTGTCTTTTTGTTATGTGTTTGTACAATGTCTACCATGAGCCGATCCTAGCCCATGATAGGGTGCTACTCAATATAAATAAATAAAAAATAAATATATACATTATTTTATTTATTTATTTAAATTCACTTGCTTGGACTTATTGTCTCCATCGCAGAGGATTCTGGTGTTTTTATGAAAACTTCCCCCTGTTGGAAGTTTAGGTAAGAAACAGGAAATAAAAAAATAGTGTTTTCTAAAAAGCACTAAATGGTGACCTCATAGACTAGGAAGAGAGTAAAACTGTGAGTTGGTAGAAACCCATGTAATTGTACAGATGGGACGGTTTGTGTTCTCTCGATGGCTAATAATAATAATATTGGAACTTGTAATAAGATAGACTTCCCATTTAAAGCTTGTTGCTAACACCTTCATTTTCTGATACAGTTAATTTTATCAAGTAAGATTGAAAAAACACATCATTTAAAAAAAAGGTGATGCATGCCACATTTAATGATTAGCACTCGCATTGGTGTTTTTAATGTCAAATATTTTCATGTAAAATACAAACCTTTGTGTATGCAATGCTTTATTCTAATTATAAACTGGCATTTATTTTTTTTTAAATTAAATATATTTAATAGTGTTTGCCTTTCTTATACACAGAACTACTCCAGCAAAGCTGTTAATTAAAGTTAGTTTGGTAGAGTGCCAAATGGTTAGGGTACTTGGGGCAAGAAGAATCACTAATTTGAAAGAGTGAAGCTATAATTGGCTATTTATAGCAGAGCTTCTGGCGCCACATGTTCTGGTTGTTCTAGTCAAAGGAAGCACTTCAGTCACTAAGACAGATATCTGAGCAGTATAATTTTGTGTTTGAGGAAAATGTTAAGCCTTCTACACACACACACACACACACACACACACACACACACACACAATCTGCATCAGACATTCTGGATAGTTCACATTGAGAAGAGCCGCATATACATAATTGATGTTAATATGATCTATTTCTATGTTAGTTGCCTTGCTTGTAGGACAACTTGAACCTGATTGAATGACTCATCTACAAAATGCTTATGGAGAAACTTCCAAGGGTGTTGAGGGTCATGAGCACTAGGGCTCCTTTTAGGGCTGGATTGGAGAGGATTCTTGATTTTTTTTCCGGGGGAGGACATAACATGGAGTAATAGTATGGAAAAGGATGAGAGGCAGTGGTTTAGCTTCAAGGCCAACAGAGCTATGGAAATGCTGCCATTTCCTTTCAGGGCCCTGAATTTGGTATCCGATGAATTCTAGCCATGTCTGCCAGCATAGGCGGGGTGTGTGGGGGTGGGGGTAGAGCCCTTTGTCATTGATAGTTGCTTTAGTGCTCCTGATGACTGAAGGATATATTGTAACACCATTTCACAAAATAACAGAAAACATGAAACCGTTTCTTAATGGAACTCAGCAGAACCAATCATTTTCTCCACAGGGTCTGTCCTACATCCAATTTGGTTTCAGTGAGTGGTTCATCCACACAGATTATACACTGTCAGCTGGTGCTAATATTGTGGCTAATTGTCAATCAGATCAGGACCTTTTGACATAAAAGGGGAGGAAGAATGAAAGCAAAGACAAGATGTATTTTCCCTTTGAAGAAACGAGTGATGTGTTTAGAGTGGCAGCATCTCATCTGAGCCTTTCAAGACATTGGCTTGAAAACATCAACATTTATGAAAATGCCAAATACAT
This sequence comes from Rafetus swinhoei, assembly GCA_019425775.1. Classification (NCBI taxonomy): domain Eukaryota; kingdom Metazoa; phylum Chordata; order Testudines; family Trionychidae; genus Rafetus; species Rafetus swinhoei. Next base: position 65,111,317 of record CM033447.1, on the reverse strand, counting down.
TTTACGTTTTCTTTTCCTTTTTTTTCTTTCTTCTTTATGATCATGATTCTTTTAAATAAATTCTCGGCTAGGGTTGACATTTCCTCACTGCATGACTTCAGTTCCTGCTAGTTTACTATGTGATCTCATAGCTACAGCTGTATAAGCTTTTAAAATGTTACCTTGACTTCAACTTCTGATTGTATCTTTTAAAAATTCCACAGTGCTTGAATTTAGAAAAAGAGGGGGAAAAATAAGCAGAGGTTCGTATCAAAGCACACTTGGAAGTTTAAGATGGCAGGAAAGCAAGCCCAGGATGATTATATGTATAAGGTGAAATTCATATTTCTGTATACATGGCAGAAGTAATCAGACGTTGTGCATGGAATTCTGTGGGTGTTGGGAGCAGGAGTCTACTCTGCAACACACAAACAGGCTCTGAGGGGTCTCTATATCTCTTTGTAGCTGCTATTCAAAGCTAGGATAGTAGCAGCTGTCACAGCCAGTCTCCCCAAGTGCAAAGATTTGAGGTTCGTGGTTAGGCCCTCATCTCTGTGCCTGGGACTTAGATCTATCTTACTTTGCATGTTCTGGATCTCTGATTCCCACTTGGCCTTCATTCATAAACATTTAGACCCTTCTTGCATCTTCATCTTTCAGTTAGACCCACATGGAGCAATTGAGACGTCAAGTTGAGTGCCTCAATTTCATTGTTAAAAGTTATATGGGTCCCATGGGCCTAAAAGACTTAAAACTGAGTTCTTTGGCACATTTGAAATTTTCCCTCTTGGTGTTAAAATCAAGGTGTTTAAAATCTCTAACCAGATACACCCAAAAAAGTATGGGAGAAAGGAATTCTCATCATCCCACTTTATCAATGGAGAAATGAGGCTATATTGTCATGGCCCATATTGGGCCGCACATCCTTTACTTCTTGGCATAGCTTGTGGTGCCTGCTTCTATGGGGAGAATTGAGGCATCTCATTGGACACTCTTCCAGGGAGCCAATGGGGTCCCGTGAATAGGGCACTGGACTAGCACTGTGGATCTCCAGGTTCTGTTCCTGGCTCTATTGCTGTGTGTGATGTTGAGCGTGTCATTTTACCTGTTGATGCTTCAGTTTCTCTATCTGGAAAGTGGGTACTATCAGAGTTAGGGGTCCATTTAGGCAAACAGTGTACTCATAGCATTAGCCCTTAACTCCTTTGAAGCCAATAAACTGGGCTTGTGAGGCCAGGTCTATGCTATGGGGCAATGTGGAACTAAAGTACACAACTCCAGCCATGTGAATAGTGTAGCTGGAGTCTACATACCTTAGCGCAAGTTGCCATGGTGTCTCCACTGTGGGGGGAGTCAATGGGAGAAACTCCCACTCCGTTGGAGTATCGGCGTCGACAGGAGTGCCATCGGTGGTCGATTTAGTGGGTCTTCATTAGACATGCTAAATCGACCCCCGGGAGAAAGATCCCTGCAGCACCCATCTCCCAGTAAGTGTAGACAGGGCCTCAGTAAAGACTTTACAATGAATAAAGGATGGAAGGGTTCACCCCCGGTTAGTCTGGTCTTCTTCTGTCTCTGTCAAGTGCTGTCATTGCTAAAAAGCCCCACCAAGAAAACAGCTGCCAGGCTGCTTTAATGCAGCTTTTCTGATCCAACCTGACACCTATAATATCAAGGTTAAGTGTGAAATGTCTTTAGAATGTGAAGGGATTTTACTTCCTCCCACCAATCAAGGCTGAGGTTTTTTGTTTTTGTTTTTTCCCTTTTTGATGCCATGATGTGAACCTGCCGGTTTTAATTCACATCTCCTGACCGCAGGGAAATGATCAATGGCACAATTAGGTCACAGATGCTGGAAATAGGAGTGTGGCGCACAGCCAGAGTCAGACTTTCACTTTGCATCTGACCCTAAGTGGTGGTGCGCGTGTGTCTGCATCTCCCTTAGAAGTAACTGAGTGCTGCGGGTGTGGACCACATTTCAGACTCTGGCCCTGCGTTGCTAACTCCTGTCTCTTATTGCTGAAGCGTATTTTCTAACATGCCTGTAAACCAGACATAGGTTCGGATTTCCGTCTTTATTCATGTAAATAAATTATCCTTCCCACCACGTTCTAAGTGTCCTTTTAAAAGTTGTGCAACAGACCAGGAGGAAAAAAACAGCAGGCAGAGAATGAAGGGACCTGAAGCATCATGAAGGATGGTCTTGCAGTTTAGGCACTAAACTGGGATTTGAGTGAGATAGATCCAGTTCCTAGCTATGCCCTACGCTTCCTGTGTGATCTTGGGCAAGCTGCTTTGGCTTCAGTGTCCCTAAGTACTTAAGCAGATGCCTAATTGCCATTGTTGTCAATATGACATGAGCATTTGCTTAAAGGCAAACAAGTGCTTGACTGAAGAATCAGGGGCGTATAATCTCTCTGTGCCTTAGTTCCCCTCTGTAAAATGGAGATGAGCATGCCTCCCTCTCTTCCACGCGGGACTGTGAGGCACTGGGATACTCTAGTGACAGGAGCTATTTAAAACACTAGATAGGCTTGAAAAAATTATTGTTTCTGTCCTTCTTAAGACAAAAGTGTCTTTACTTCAGGCTCCCACACAACTTCAGTTTTATCCTTCCCCAGCTTTCTGACCCTTTGCCGGGACTCACAATTACAGAGAACGGTATTTCCAAGGGGAAGCATCATATTCGGCAGTTCAGCACTTCTCTTCCTAAATCCAGTGCTTTGGTGGAGGAAAATGGAATGTAGCTGTATTTTGTCTAACCAATATGCTGTATTTTGTCTAACCCATTTGGAACCGCAACAAAAATCAGTACTACTGCTCCCATGGAAAGTTTGTCTTTGCAGAAAACAAATCCTGTGGCATACATCTCTTGAAAACTTCATCTCAACCAACCCAAACGGTATCATAGTTGACTGAAAATGTGACGATACAGAGCCATTCACACATCCCTTTCCAATAAATCAAAGAGCGAACAAACCAAGACCTGTTGACTGAATACTAGATTCAACTGTAGAGATAATAAACCTTGGATCCAAACACCACTGAACTTTGTCCAAGGAGGATCCAATTCCAAATCCCAGAGTCCAGTTCCACCACAAAAGCCCAGTTTTGCCTTCCGTTATCCAGGCATGGTACTCATCGAATTCAAGTTTGTGTGCCTGATTCACAACTGCCTTGCTCGTGTGCTGAGTGACCATAAAATGCTACCCAGTAACTATGGGAAGGTTTTATGTGCAGTCTGCAGCTCACGTTGCAAAAGTGTAACTGACTATACCAAGTGCAAAGCAGTAGAGAATCAGGTGTCAGATCTTTAATGCAGCCTTAGAAATAGAAATCATTTCAGAACTCCAGCTAACACAGAGCAATACATGAGGATTAGCAGAAAAATGAATCTGGATCACTAAAAGAATTTTAGCTGAGTGAGGGAAGTAGCAACAACTCCTGCTTGGAAGATCATATTTGACATAATAGATTATATACAATAATTACCTGGGAAAGGTAGGTATGCTGGCCTGTGAAATGCTTGACTTATTTTACCAGGCACATACTTAAATTCTGCTGAGATTTAAATGGAGTTTTGAGGCAACTGTTAAATACATCGGCAGTACAAAACCTAAGAAAGGGTTAAAGCCAAAACCCAACCCATGCAAAGATTCTAGGGGGGGAATGTCCAGGCCTAATTTGGGTTAATGAACTGGATGCATAGATACAAGGATAAGACTTAGGAACCAACGCCATACTTACAGAAGAAGGGACTCTACCATGGGAAGCAGTGACTCTGAAAAAGATGTGGGAGTCATGGTGGATAATCAACTGAGCAGGAGCTCCTGGAGTGAAGCTGTGGCCAAAGGGAATCTTGAATAGGAATAGAGTCAGAGGTGAAAGAGGGCAGGTATGACCTATCGGTAAGAAATTGGCTGAAGCTGTGCAAGGAAGTCGGTCCAATGTGGTATGCTGTACCAGCAAGCCAGCATGATGTACTGGAAAGACACCTTACTGCCCTCAGTGCCTCCGCGGTGCTTCCTCTCAAGAGAAAAGAGCAGGGGCGGGAGGCTGGGAGCAGTATGGCAGCAGGAGGAGCTGCCAGCATTCTGCTCCATTTCCTGCATTCTGCTGCCCCTCCCAGTGGGGAAAAAGAGCATAGCCCCCAGCCCAGTCCTCCGGCTGCCTCTGCTCCATGGAAGCATGGGGGCTGGGCAGAGTGGTCTACTCAATTAATTAAGCTTAACAAACAGAAGATTCAGGGGTGATTTGATCACAGTCCATCAGTACCTACATGGGGAACAAATATTTAAAAATGGACTGTTCTATCTAGCAGAGAGAGGTGTGAGATGATCCAGTGGCTGGAAGATGAAGCTAGAGAAATTCAGACTTGGAAATAAAGGGAAAGTTTTTGACAGTGACAATAATTAACCTTTGGAACAATTTGTCATAGGTTGTGGTGGATTCTCCACCGCTGACCATTTTAAAATCAAGATTAGATCTTTTGGTAAAAGACTTACTCTAGGAATTACTTTTGAGAAGATCCTCTGACCTTCTAGTCTGACCTAGTCTAGCCACAATGGCCCTCACAAGCCTTGGTATGTGTAGGAAAAAAGACATGACAAAAGAACTTACTTTAAGCTAAAAGTAAAGAGTTATACAAGCTTCCCTTGGAACCCAGAACTGTCCCGTCCATAGGACAGTTTTAGTTGGCCACACTAAGCCCCATGCTTGGGGGTCCTCACAGCGGCTACCTCAACTTTCTATGGAAGGGACCGAGGGGATTTACTGGGAGCCTGAGTGGAGCAGCAGCAGGGGTCCCCCCCACACACACTCACCACGGTGGCGGGAGTCAGAACAGCCCGCCTGCCATACTCCATTCCACCTCACCCGGCACTCTACACTTGGCTTCTCCATGGCAACAAGAAACAGAATGCTCTGGCCCCAAGCCACTCCACTTCCTGCTGCCATGGAGAAGCCAAGTGCACCAGGCTAGGAGAGGGCAGTGGGTTGGAGTGGAACAAGCTGCTGGGTGAGGGTAAGGAGGGGTCAAACCTGCTGCCACCCCACACCAGGCCTCTGGTAATTCCCACAAAGGACATGGTGAGTGGGGCTTGTGGGAAGGGGTGGAATGGGGTGGGGAGGAGATGAAGCAGGGGCAGGACCCGGCCGGGGCAGCAGGGGAGGCGGGAAGGGAGGGCAGGAATGATACCCCAGGCCCTGCACTCGGTTGGCTACGTAGAGCCAAATTCTTATAGGTTCAAAGTTCTTGACATGCTAGTGACAGGCTGTTTGTGGAATATTCCAGATGGGTCAAATAGATGGTACAACATCAAATCAAAATTAATTCTTCTCCCCAAACATGCATTAAAATCCAAATTTTGTTAATGATACTTGTGTTAAATTCTTGTCTGCCTCTACACTTCCTGGTTCCAGTCAGGACAAGTGGTGAAAATATCAGAAAAGCACCCCGTCTGCCCTAACTCCCTCTGCTCCCTTTGTTTTCGGGTGCTACCTTTGACTGGGCTGAAGGGACACTTCTGATACTCGGAGGCTGATTCTCAGACGAAAGAGGTTCAGACGGGCATCTGAATCTCAATGAACTTAATCTCCAAATCTTGGGAGCACCCCTCACCATTCCAAACCCACCTCTTTCAGAGCCATGACCAGAGGTAGGCAAGGTACAATATTGGGTGCCTCACAAATAGCACCGAGTTTATCACCCCACCACCCCTGTCATTACCTCTGCTTGTAGATGGGGAACTGTGGCAGATCTGGCAAGTGAACTCACACCTCGCCCATCTCAGTTTAGAAAAAGCCACCCCCGCTCTGCCAATCCCAAAGCCCCTTCATTAGAGCAGTAACATGGGCATTACTGTCGCCATCTTGAAATGGCTGCATAGACCACTGGTTGGACATTGGCAAGCTACCTCCCTTGCTCATTCTATCCTCCTGAGTCTGGCGGAATTGAAATTTGTCACATCCTTTCAGCCCAAGGGAGACCCTTGCTCTGGGCTGAATTATGGGAGGCTTTTATCTGACTCAGAGACACAATGGCTTCCCCAGATTATTTTCAGCAGAATGCAGTTTAGCGTGGCAGCTCTGGTCTAGCCCTCTGCTGTCCAGCGCTCTATTCTCTGCAAATTCAGACTGAGTATGGTACATAGCACCCTTTCCCAAATCTTCTGGGCAGCTTTTTTGAAGTCCCGTGTGTTTTGCCTGGCTTATTATTTACACTGCTTTGGAGAGAGCAATGGAGAAAACCCTATTAGCAAAGCTCTTAATTGGTTTTCCTTTTATATATTTGATCATCCATGCTGGTTATTGATGGCAACTGATAATCTTCTCCCCCCCTCCCCCCGCTCTTCTCCCTTTCCCCCCACCCCAAATTGAATCAGAACATAGTGAAGAGGGCACTTTTGTAAAAACCCTAAGAAACCAAATAATAGACATGAGGAAGTTAAAAAGAAAAATCACCAGTGACTGATACTGGAGCATTAGTAAGTGCTAACCAGCAAAAAAAAAAAAAAAAAAAGGAAGCCTTCAGTTCCATGCAAAAATTGTATTTAAAATTTAAACATGCAGCTCTGGTCTATAGAATAAGGGTCTTGTAGATGAAAAACTAATTTAGTCTGTTAAACTATTCTGGCTGAATTGGTACAGAAGTGTCTGCCTGTACCATACATCTGTGGTATGCCCTGGAATGTCGTGGTGCAAATGGTGCCATGGACCATGAATACTAAATTGTGTCTGAATGTAGAACGTAGAAGGGGGTCTTCAGGAAGGTCTAACGTTCTGATGCTCGGGGTAACAAACAGATCTTTGATGGCAAAAGCCCTGCTAAGGATGCAATCATGTGAGTTGCTGTGCGCCACCTATCAAGCGCTCAGGACTTGCACTGACAGCATGGAAGGCTGTTGCTCAGGAAAAGCACATCATACTATAGGAAGGCACTAAAAGGCACATGGATGAAGTGGGTTTTGCCCGTGAAAGCTTCTGAGTGTGTATATTTTGGTGAGTCTCCTATGTGCCACAGGACCACTCATTTTTGAAGTTAAAGACTAACACGGCTGCCTCTCTGGCCTGAAGGTTAAGCTCTTGGGGATCACTCTGCCAGCTGAATCCAGTTGTTTCCGGCCTCCCCACTCTTCCTCCCACACACTCCCCCCTCCCAAAATCAAACCTCCTCTCCACAATAAACCATGTGCAATGGCCTTCAATTATATAAGTGTAGCCAGCCAAGACTGCTTGCAGATGAAATATTTATGCCAAGGAGCTGAATGTGAGGCTGGAAGAACAATGTGGCCAACTTTCCTAAAACCAGCTGCAAACCTGAAACTCATTTGTGGCAGAAAACTGAAAACTACCCAACCCCCCCTACCCCAAACTGCCGATTAGGATTGCTTAGCCCTGCCTTTTGTCAATAACCTCTGAGGTGGTACTTCATCTGAGATGTAAAATGGCAAAAGAAAAAAGAAAGGAAAAAGAAGCGTAACACAGCCCGTATGAAATGTTAATGTGTGCTGTTTGCCAAGCACAGATTGCTAGGGGAGTTTGTGGTGTAGACTGACTTGATTATATGTAAATACAGACATTAAGGAGCTGTGACAGACCTTTTTGAGTTGACATACAAGAAGGCACATTATTACTTTAGACAAAATCTTGAAAAAAGAGAACCCAAATGCATCTTGATGTGTGATTTTACATTTTGTTAAGTAGTCTGTAGGTTGATTTACTCTTTCCATTCCATGAAGCAGGGTTTCAGGTACATTTATAAACCCGTAGCCATGCTGAAGACCAAGTCCTCCATGAAGATCTTTGTGAACTCAGAGCTAATGTTGCTTAAATGCTTTTCCTGTCAATAGATGCTCTAAAAATCACGGTCATCACCAGCTAAGGGGAGATGAGTATGCAGAAAAAGTCACTCTATGTCCCTTGCTTCACAAATATGTCTGGACTTAGCAGTCATACAGGTGAGGGTGATTCCTCCTCTTTCCTACTTGGGCTTGCCTGTGTGGGGAAGGGGGAGAGTATTGCCATTGAGCTGTTAATCTCCTCCTGTGCAGGAGGGAGAAACCTCGGGTTTTGTCTCTTCCTTTTCTCCAGTGCCAAACCCTGGCCAGCACAGTTGATCTGGCATGGAGAGGGAGGTAAGTTGCACAAGGCAAAGGGCAGGTTAGTTAATATAAAACACATGGGGTAAGAAAAACTGAACAGGGAGTCATAAAGTAGCCTTATAGGGTTATATAGTCTAACCTATTGTATTGTAGCGCCATAAAATATTCTTCATTTCCGCAATAAACTTCCTGTCATTTTTAACATACAACCACTCTAATACATGCACACACTTCTGTACATCAGTTATCACCTTAACTCTGACCTCCACAAGCTAATGCTATTCTATCAACAGACATTTTTTTGCACTAAAAAAGTCTAAAGTGTTTTATTACTTTAAAAAAGTTCAGAATTATAATTATATGTTTGAGGGACGTTCAGAGAAATGGGGCATTGGGTTATGAATGTTTCCTTCCTTGCTAGTCCACCCCTGGTGTGTATTACACTGGAGGATGCAAAAATAAATCAGAAGGGTGTAGTGACATATCATATGTTATCCTGTTGTTCACATCTGGGCACATTATGGGACAAATTTTCAGCTAGTGTAGATCAGCTTAATCTGACTCAATTATCATGGTTTAGACAAGCTAAAAAATGAGAAACAAGCAAGCGCACACGCACACACACACACACACACACACACACACTAATTTAGGATGTGCACAAACTTGTGTAAGGGACCTGCAAAAATTGGTAACAAATGATGAAACTCCAGCTTTCTGGAAACTGTGAAAATACAATTTTTCAAACTGGTTCCTCCCATCTCTGTCAGAGATATGGCTCAATTAAGGATGATTTGGGGAGTATAATGTACAGCTGTGGGCAACTGGAATTGAAAGCCTTTGAGTTCTTATTTCACTATAGTTCCAGGATGGGCAACTTGCATGGCTTTTGCTTCTCTAGCCATGCAAATCACAGCATGAGAAATAGCTTCCATGCCTCTTCTATAATATAACTTCATTGCACCTGAAATTACATTGCAGAAATACTATTTTGAACTCCACTTTCCCAGTGGAAAGCTTAGGTCAGGCAAAAGTAGCCTGAAGGGATACATTTGCCTGATTAAATTTGATATATTCTATGTATCTTTCCTAGCCTCCAGCCTTCGCTTAGTACATTTATTCTACAAGCACTAAGCCAGTAATCAACTTCAGCACCAACCTATTAGAATTATTATTTTACACTATATATAACTTCTTACCCATGGACCTTGCTGTTTGTTTCATATACACATAAGCTGTGAACTAATGAAATGTATGCCTGGAAATAACTGCGTTTTATCTATCTACAGAAGCGGCATAAGATTTTGTGTTGCCTTTTCAAATTAATGCCTATTAGAAAAATGAATAATTCTCATTCAAGTCACAAAACTTCCAATAATAAATGAAGAGAGCCAGACAAAATCTTTTAAATGAAAAGGGGTTCATATATTTAATAAATTGCCCTTTTAAAAAAGGCAATATTTCATGAAAGCTGGTTGATTTTCTCAAAATAGTTCATTTTTTTCCATGAGACTGACACATTTTTGGTTGAAAATTTAATGAAAAGCATTACTGATGTCGTTCCAGACATGTTTCATTTATCAAAACTAAGGTTTCTCAGAAAATGATATTTTAATGCTTACCAAAAATTAGGAATTTTGGCAAATGAAATTTTTGGTATACATTTTCATTGCAATTTTTATGAAAATGTTATTAAAAATGGTCTGCTTCAAATCCTGTAAAATCTTAGCCACTTTGAAATTTTGATTTTCTTTTTCTTAGCAAATGTGCTTCACTTGTTGAAGAGCCTTGTAAACCAGTAACTTTGGGATGGTGGAGGAACAACCAAAATTCTTTTGCCAAAATTAGAGAAAATGAACCAAAAAAAAGAGAGGGTTTGTTCTTGTTGCAGCTATGTTCCCTGTAAATACAGCATTAAGATCTGATCAATGCCCAGTGACTTCAATGAGTTTTGGATTGAGACTTTTGACTCTCTTAGGGTGTGTCTAGACTACATGGCTCCGTCGACGGAGCCATGTAGATGAGTTTACTAGACACAGGAAAATGAAGCAGCGATTTAAATAACGCCGCTTCATTTACATCAAAATGGCCGCCACGCCAGCCGATCAGTTGTTTGGCGGCACAGCGCGTAGTCTGACGCCCGCGGTCGACAAGGGAAGCCCTTGTCGACCGCCCCGGTAAACCTCATTTCACGAGGCGTAACAAGCCCTTGTCAACCGCGGAGCGTCCAGACTACCACGCTGTGCCACCAAACAGCTGATCGGCACAGCGCAGCGGCCATTTTGATTTAATGAAGCGGCGATTATTTAAATCGCCGCTTCATTTTCCTATGTCTAGTAAACTCATCTACGTGGCTCTGTCGACGGAGCCATGTAGTCTAGACATACCCTTAGAGGAAAAGTCCAAAAAAGTTCCACACTCAGCTAGATAAGCCACCTGCTTCTCATATTTAGCATGTGGAAATGGATGAATTATCTTGATTCTGTGCTTTGTGTGTGTGTAAACAAAAAAGGCATTCATTCAGTTACACCAGGTGTTGCACATTTTGGCATCATTTTGCAAAATCCCCCCTGTTAATTAACACTGCTTGCTATACTCATGCACAAAGTCTTACTGAGTAATCCAAGCGGGGTTCGGCACAGAGCTTTGCTGCATTGTTCACTGGTGCAAACTGCTTTTTGCTATGTTTAAAAATCTTCCAAACCTGTGCTCGCAATAGCAGAAATGGCTATTCCACCTCTTCCATGCAGCGATTTTTCTCAAAATACTCTTGAAGAGAAATCTGCAAGCGTGGCCTAAATGGAGCCTCATTTCTGATCTCTGCTGATAGCAGAGAAGAGCATTTGAGGGGACAATCTATGAATGGTGGGAATAACAGGCCAGGATTTTCAAAGCTATTTAGCGGCCTAAGGATGCAGATAGGCACCTGGGCTGAGTTTTAAAGGCACGTAAGCAGGTTAACTGCCTGGTTCCCATTGATTTCCATGGGACTTTGGTGCCTAACCTGGTTAGGTGCTTTTGAAAATCTGACTAAGTGCCTGTCTGTATGTTTTAGCTTTGAAAATCTGCACCTACATGTACAGGTTGAACCTCTCTAATCCGGCACTCTCTGGTCCGGCAACATCTGTGGTCCGGCATGATTTTAGTTAGCCAGATGTCCACCTATCCTGGGTGTGGCCAAATTTACCATGGTCCCATAAAGTTATTTACAGCCACCAGGCCTGGCTTTCAGTGTTCTGTGCTGTTAGTTAGCTCTAATTCACCCCTAAATGTCTTCTAAGAGCCCAGTAAGCATCGGAAGTGTTGGAAATGCTGCTAGACAATATTGACTTCCTGTGGTTCGGCAAATCCTCTGATATGGCACCAGTCAGGTTCTGAGGGGGCTGGACTACAGAGGGTCAACCTGTACTTGATAAAGACAAGTTTTGTCAAAATGGATTAAATCAATATCAGTTCAACAGCTGGTTGAAAATATAAAAATATAATTTCCTCCTATTTTTCTTTTGCCCATGGCTGTTGCCCTGATTCCCTCATTACTGGCTGAGTAGCCTGAAATCTTGGCTTTCATAAACTTCTGCAGTAAGCAAACAATTTGCCACATCTCAGTGAGATACATTAATTTTAATTACTGCATAAATCTGTTAATCTATTGAAGTGCACCCACCTATTTGGTTTGTAATGCCAAGCTCACTATAACCAAGAGGCTGGCTTTAATATACAGTATACGCCACAGGTCCATAAGTGTCCTTTGTAAGAATTACAGTACACTAGGTATTACAGCCCAGGGAACACACAGGACTAAAACAGGACATTGCTTCTGTTGTAAGCAGTAAACAATAGATAACATGATCTAAGCAACTTAACAACAGTCTTGAAGAGAGTACCTAATTTATATTTAATAAAGTGTTTGTTGTATGTTGACTACCCATGGATTGTAAAAGCAGCACCTATGGAAGTTGAATTAGCATAAAAGGTTGGTGTAATGAACTGCAGATTACATATTCAAATCAATACGTTTGCTAGTGGGATGCTGCAAACTCACAGAGTACTAAGGCATGTAGTCATTAATTAGGAAGATACAGTAGCTGTATCAAATTAGTATAAACAGTTAACTTGTGAAATGTCTGTTTATATTTTAGGTGATATCAAATAAGTGACACATAAGCAATAAGTGCAGCACCTTTTGTATAGTGGGTGTAATAAAAACTGATTCAGGGCTTGAGTCTCAATTCACCTCAAGGCACCTCTATACTGTTCTGGCCAGATAACAGGGTTTTAACATGGGCATAAATGATATTTAACTTTAAGACAATGTGATCTGAAGAGACCTTACTGTAAGTGAACTAGGTTGTCAGTCCCTTAAAACTAGGGCCGTGTCTTGAAGTGAATAGGCCTAATGACCTATGTGCTGCAAATTGCACAGTCATGCCTTGATCTATTGGATTGCTAATAATCAATAGCTGATCATAAACACACTATTCGCTGAGCAGTACATGTTCTCTGCTATAGTGAAGAGCCTGTTATTACATATGTGTTCCTCATATAGCTGCTGATATACTGTGATTGTTACCCTAAAACGTCTCTTCATTAGGTTCATTGGATTAAGCTCCTTGAAGCTGGCACTACAGAGCACGTTTTTGAACCCTTTGATCACTCTCATGGCTCTTCTACAATGTATTAGCATCCTTCTTGAATTGTGGACACCAGAGCAAGAGCCAGTATTGTGACAGCAGTCGCACAAGTGCCAAATACAGAGCTAACATGACCTCTCTACTTCTATTAAAGATTCTCCTGTCTCTGCATGCCAGGGTCACATTAACTCAGGGCCACGGTGTCTCATGGGGGATTGTGTTCACCCAATTAACCCCCAGGACTCCCAAAGTTTTCCTGAGTCACTGCTTCCAAGAATATAGTCCTCCATTCTGCAAGTAAGAGGCCTTCATGCAGTGTTCCTGGATGTATATACAGGTTGTATATACAGGTTGGACCTCCCTAGTGCAGCACCCTGGGGACCTGACCGGTCCTGAAAGAGGGTACTTGCCAGACCAAGGGAGGTCCCCTGCTACCGGTCCCCCAGCCCACCACCCCTTTGTGCTGTTGGCTCTGTTGCCCCAGCTAGCTTCCCTGTCTCCAGCCACAAATACAGTTGGCCTTGACAGGCCCCACTTCCAGTGGCCTTTGGCCCCAGCTGGACTGCCTGCCAGGCTGCAGCTGGCTCTGGTTGGGCTGCCGGGGGCTGTCGCTGGCCTCAACCTCATTGCCATAGGCTCCCAGAGGCTGCCACAGGCTGCTGGAGGTGACAGCCTTGGACTGCTGCCAAGGGCTGCTTTGGGGCTTCAGTCCTGGTCTCACTGCCATGGGCTTTGGCCCCAGTCCTGCTTCTGGATGCTGGCCCTCGTGCCACTTGGCTCTTGAGGCTCTCTGGTCCAGGAACGTCCATGGTCCTGCTGGACCACAGATGTTGCTGGACCAGAGAGTGCCAATTTTGGGAGGTGCTACCAGTATTTACATTTAGCTGTAGCAAACCAACGAGCAGCCCTAAGGGGTGCACCCCTACCATGGCACAGCACATTGCCAGCATGGAGTAATTGCAGCCTCATGAAGAGCAAATATTAGTTTAAAATATTCTGATGTTCTTAAGTGCTGCAGTTGCACTCGATGTTTTCTCAGCCCAGATCTCCTAAGCGGCATATCTCACGTTGGCGCTGATGTTCAGATTGGTAAGAATAAAGATTTAACAGGTTGAATGGAATGGTATTACTCCAATGCATGAGGGATTTCTTTTCATTGTTCATCTGTGAAATTGAGACAATTAATTACAGGGGGGAGAAATGAAATATTGTGCATTCATGACTAGAGAAGCATGGCAGTTCTTTTAATAGAAGTTTTTTGTTATATGCACTCAGTGCTTGCCAGTCGGCCAGTCTTGCTTTTCAGAGGTTCCTGGAGTGGTGGTAGGGTTTCCCAGATCTCTGGATCGGGGCTCAAACCAATTATTTTTATTTTTTAATGCTGAGAATAACCCCTAGGTATTGAACCCGACTCTTGTTTCTATCAGCACCACCTGGCAGAAGGGTTTATATTCTTGCTATTAGGAAAATTTCAATGCAACAGAACAAGAGGAGATACTAAAACGAGTGCACACACTTAGCCACACAGCAGACTTTGTGGACCATTTCCTATTAATACTATGGTATAATGCAATACAATACTTCAGACAGAGCTTTATAATGCGGTGGCACTGATTTACTGCTCTGTTCTATGAAGTAATGGGACGTCTTTCGTTGTTAGATGTCGATTGACAATTCAGGGCAGGAATAACAAAAGAAGCCTGAGTGGTCTAGATTCTTGTGATTCCTGAAAGCTGAAAATCAAGGTGAGCCCAAAGCAAATAATCCACATTCAAATTTCCATTATAAAAACTCTAATTCTACCAAGTCATCAAGGGATTTGGGTTTTTTTTTTCTTCTGACAAGCAGCAGTTATTTATCAAATGGTTAAGTATGTCCAAGGTACGGTACATATCTGAAATGAGGTTGTCCTTGAATGATGGATCAAGAGAGAGTTTAAAAGTACAGATTTCCCCACTGTTTTGTTTCTGGGACTATTCAGGAACAAGAAGCCAACCCATGTGTGTTGTCCATAGCTAGATAAGGCCAAATAAGTTAACAGAGAAAGTTCTTTCTTTATAGGAAACTAGAAGTTTTACCCAGCGTTGCTCAGGTCCTTAACTCAATTAATTTTTTGTTAAAATGAAATGAAAATGTCCATGCTTCATTGAAATCATTGTGCTGGGGTGGGGCTGGGGAGGAGAGGTTCAGGATATAGGCTGCCCCAGGGAGAGAGGTCAACCCCAGACAACTCTCACTGCAGCAGCTTGGGGCCAGGTGAGAAGCATATCTACATGGCCATTGCAGTTCCAGCGGGCATAGCTGGGGGAAAGAGTGTGTCCCCCCTCACTGGGGCAGATCCAGGTTTGTCTGCCCCCTTTGTCTGCCCCTTTAAGTAGTACCTCAAAGACTAACAAAACATGTAGATGGTATCATGAGCTTTCGTGGGCACACCCCACTTCTTCAGATGACCGGAGTGTTGGATGTCCAGAACAAAAAAAAAAAAAAGGAGTTATTGAACAGACAGGCAGGCGAACTCTCTCAAATATAGTACTAGCATACTTGCACAGTGTTACCTGGGTCCCAGGGCAAGGGGCTGGTGGTGTGAAGGGTGGTAGGACTCGGGGCATGCAGTGAAGGGAGTGCAGGAGGTTCAGGGTGGAAAGGGGGTGCAAGAGTGAGGGTTGAGGGGTGAGGAGAGGCTCGGGGGGGGCCCATCTAGCACAGGCCTTTTCTCTCCCCCAGCCCTCCTCCCAGCTGCCAAGGGTGTTTCTCTCCTCTTCCCCACCCAGACCTCTTCTCAGAAGCCAGGGGCATTTTTTCTTCTCCCAAAGTGCCCCCCAGCTACCAGGTGCATTTTCTCTCCCTCCAGCCTCTCTCCCTGTCCCAGCTGCTGGAGCCTTTTTTCTCCCTCCAGCCTATGCCAGCTGCCAGGGGCCGTTTCTGTCACCCCCTCTGGCACTGCGACCAAGGGCTGGAAGGGCAGGGAAGGGTTTGGGACACGGGGGTTACTTACTTGGTATGCTGGCAGGCAAGATGGCAGAACCTGAGCCCTTCTGACCACTGGCTTAGTGGTACGGCTGCCCCCAGTGGACACTGCAGGATAGTTCTCCCCAGCAGGCTGGCTGGCCCCAAGGGCCACTCTCCTATCATGTCTCTCTGGACAGCAGCCCTTCCCTTTGCATGTTATGGAAAACTCTCCTTTTCCCCAGGCTTTTGGTTGTCCTGGCACAACCAAACTCTGACCTTGCTTTAAGTTAGGAGAAGAGAAAGCTCCATACCAAATTTGGTGGCCCTGGCTCTTACCGTTTAGGAAAAGTTCTTGAACAAATGTTCTTCCAGACAGATGGACAGACACACTCTAAAACATAGATATAAATATACATGATAAATACAGTCGAAGTTCCATATGCATTATGTGCGTTTTAATTTTTTTTCATATGCGCAAAAATGTAGGGAGGGAATAAAGCCACCACTGGATAGTGCAAGCAAAAACCACGCCAGCTGTCCCCACTTCTCCGCTAAGACACCTGGCTGCTGACCTGTAGTGCCACTTTTTGAGTTCCAGGTCCCGTTCAGGGCAGACTGCCAATCACAGCTGACAAAGCCCGCGTGCACAGCAGTTGTGTGGTGTGTACATGCATGGAGAAGGACAAGACCACCAAGCTAATCTTAACTTGTGACCTAATCAAGGATCTGAACCTAAGTCTCCTGAGATGAAAGGCTATTGCACTTATTTTTCATCTAAAAAGCCATTTGGAGTGCATATAGACTGTTCCCCTTGAGAGAAAGTGTCAGGCTGATGTACGGCAGCACAAAATGGGAGTGTAAATGTAGGTGATGTTCATGGACTAGTGAATAGGGCTAGTTTACTAAGAAATGAATTACTAGCAAAACAAATGCACCAGCTCCAACCTGAGACTCTCTCCTTACTTATTTAAAGCTGATTTTATCAGCGCTCACAGAGATGTTGATTCTGGCAAGTTTCAAAGGACACTGTTGTCTCAAAGAAAGTTTAAGTACTGAACATTTGTTCTCAATTTTTATTTTTAATTTATAGGGACAGAAAAAGGAGCTGAAGAGGACTTACAGAAATGGAAATGGCTTATTGCTCTCTTGTCAGAATGATAAAAATTCATTTGTTCAAGGGCTCCTTGGTTAATATAGGCATGCCTGAAATTAACCAACCTTCATATTTAATAACCAGGAAGACTTATCGAGCCTGCTCTATTTCAGGAGAATGCAAATAAGCAGTCAGTTTTATTGCATGAGCATTACTGAGTCAAGGCAGATTGCACTAAGGGAATTTTGCTGCTGATGCTAGCTCAGAAAAATAGGCTGGATTTTTTTAAAGGACCCCAAGGGAGTTAGGCACCCAAATCTTAGTTCATTTCAGTCCTTAGGCTCCTTTGAAATTCCAGGCCACAGAAGCTTGACCAGCAGTATATGATCGTGATTCTTTTTCTCTGCAAAGGCTCCTGTTCAGGGCCAAGTGTTTCTTTTGTGCAGGAGGTAGGCTTCCCGGTTTTTTCAATTCCTGGGGAGAGAGGTCATTGCACCATTGTTGAAAGACATCTTCTGGTTCATTTGGAATCAGGGCTAACAGGATCTGAAAGGAGCAGTGTGTTGCTAGGCCTGGTTCTACCCTACAGGCAAATCAGATAGTCGCTGAGGGCAGGAAAATATTTAGTTAGTTTGTGGGCGATGTACATATTTGTTTGCTTAGGGCAGCAAATAGTCCAGAGTCCAGCCAAGCTTGCCCAAATGGATTGCCCGGTAAGAAGCCATTGAGGGGGAATTGATGAGAAATGAATGGGGAGAATCTGTGAAGAGCTGGTGCTCATCTTATAAAAACTAGTCTGGTAAATTCCCAATCTTAAAAATTGGTTCTTTGTATTACAGTAGCAGCTAGAGAAGTCCCAACTATGGGCAGGTCTATACTAGTCAGCTTAAGATATGCAACTCCAGCTACGTAAATAACGTAGCTGGAGTCAACGTACCTTAAGCCAAATTTGATGCCATCTTCACAGCAGAAGGTCTACGGGAGCAAACTCTCCCATCGGCTTCCCTTAACTCATCGCAAATCGAGGAATATCAGTGCCAACCAGATGCATCCTCAGAGTTGGATTTAGTGGGTCTTTGCTGGACCTGGAAAGTTGGCTTAAGATATGCAGCTTACTAAACCTGCAAAATGGAACACCAGAAGATTGATCTCCAGCATGGCAAGTGGAGGCATGACCTAAGACTGGGGCCCCATTTTGCTAGGTACTGTGCAAATACAGAAGTTCTTCCCAGCCACATCAGGATCTACAGTCACTGGTAGAGTTAGCTATTTTCAGTGATAAGTGAACCTCAAATGTTTGAAGGTTCATTTTGGAAAAGACTCCTAAGCGCTGAGGAGAAGAGCAATTTTGTAAGTGTGCCAGTCATAGACCATGCGTTGTATTTGGTCTGTTGAAAAATGTAGAGATAATTGGAAGGATTCAGATAAGGAAGAGCAATGAAATTCATACTGAAGAATCTTGAAAACCTCTCAGCAAATGTCAGATGCAGCAACCTAGAGAGAGGTTTGAAATGTGTGTTTACTGCAGATCCAGTTAATAGTAAAATCACTGATTCATTTTTTGATTCCATAATTGCTTCAAAAATCCTCCTCTGGTTAGGCAACTGTATTTGGTGGACATTTGCCACAGTCAGTAGAAAACAGTGTAATCCATAGAGCAAAAAAAAAAAAAAAAAAAATTGCAACGGTGATTTCCATTTGTGCATGAGATTTTGCTCACATTTTACAGGAGTGACATTAATGAGTGCTAGATTACATGTTCCATTTATATTACTATCAAAAGAATGTGCTTTGATTAAAGTTCATAAAATGAAAAAAAAAAGAGATTAAGGAAGATTTGGCACTTGCTGTAAAAGAAAGTATTGCCAAAAATTGCAATAATAGTGTTAAGCTGGAAAAAAAAATATTGGAAGCAGGAGCAACAAATTGGGGCAGCAGAATCATTAGGAAAGTTGCACGCTGAATAGAAACATTGATGTGATTACTGTCTTATACTGAAAATACCGACCACTTTGGCAAAGCGATGATGCCAACTGTACACTGTAATTTTAGTTGGATAGCCTGTGTCATATTACATTTGACTAAGCAAAAGTTCCTTGGGGTAATTTGCTCTGAGGGATTTATACAAACCAGTTCCACGAATCTTCCAATATTTACAGGGTGTTTCCTCAGCAGAGAACTGCAGTATACTTCTCTGTGGATTGTTATATAATGACATTTGGAAAATGGGTCATTTTGACTTATACTGAAAATGCCAGATCAAGTCCTGAGGTTTAATGCCAGTCTTAACTGGGATTTAGTTGATCGCCCCTCTGCATGTAAATGACGAGACCACGAGTTTTACCTCTCATGAAGAAACCAACTTTTTGTAGGGGAAAGAAATATATATGATAGCTATAGGGAATACTCTAATGTGAAAATTGACACAGATATTGTATGTGTAAATTTACATTATGGATTTGTGTATGTATTTATGCTTATGTAAGTAGAGGATATATGATGGTATCTTATAAAATTATCGGCAATTGGGAATAGTTGCATTGTTTGTGATTGACTTTTGAACTGAATAGTAGAGGTGATATCAAATAAAATCATCTAAAAGCTTCATACCCCCTACTCATTAAAAGACACAGCCAACTCATGGACTATGCATGATATTAAGAATGTTAAAGAAACCGAATAACCAAGTGCAGCCAAATTTATTGTCTACAAAGCAATACAGTTCAGAAAAGGCAGAGTTAATATATCCCCAATTCTTCCCAGAAGCCAAGTCTTGCAGCATATTTTGTTCCCCTTACCCAGAAGATGTGCTTCCCAAATGTCCCTTTAAACTAGGGATGGGGAACCTAAAACCCTGGGGGCCAGATGCAGCTTCCCCCCCCCCCCAGCTTGCATGGATCTGGCCCCTGAGGCTCAGGGCTCCTCCTAGTATTGGAGAGCCCACACTTGCACTCCATCCCTCTTTCTCTACCGTGAGGCTGGAGAACACAAAATCTACTAGCCTGGGCCTCCCAGGCTCTGATGTGTGAGGGGAATGTGGGGGAGTGTCTTTCTCCTTCTCAATCGGGGCCATGCCAGTGACGGTCTGTTGATTTTCATGCTGATGGATGAAATTCTGCTCTGCTTTCATCAGTGGGGCTGCAACGGGTCAAGCTGAGGAAAGCTTTTGCTCCTCTTAGCCTGCTTCTAAGTCACTTGAATCCTAATATCAGCGCAATAGTTTTTCCTTCATTTCTTGCTGCCCTTCATTTGCTTGATGTAAAATTATTGCCCTTCTTTAGATAACTTGGGTTCATAATAACAGTTACTTTCTAACTTGTCTCCAGACCCTTAAATATTATTACTCAAATGCTGCACCCACCCACTACATGGCCTGGTATGCCTTCCACACGTCACATCCCCAGCTTGCAGACTGTCCTCCATCATTAGTGCACACAGGATCTGGCAAGACTGTCCCCACAGGGATAGATCTCAGCATGGTTCTGGGAAATGGAATTTGAACCTTTCTGATGCAAAGTTTGACAAAATTCCATGTCACACTTAATAAGGAAACTTTGGCTTCATCAGCATTAAAAAATAAATAACCAAATGAGGAGAGAAGGACGCTTATGTAAATGCCAGTGAGGAAGTAGGGGGTCCTGAGGAGAATATGTCTGCAGAATTCTTTTTTATCTAACTATGACTAGGAGCAAAGTTGAATGGTAAATTAGATTTCTGGGCATGTCTGTAACTTGTGCCCAAATCAATATGGATACCTTTTAATCTTGACTGAATCACTGAGGTCTCTGAGATGGCACACAGGGTGGGTGCCTCAATATATTTCTCACTTTGTCTGATTTCCTTTTGTTACATTTACAGGACTGTCATTTTTTTTAAAGGATCAACACAAATGTATTTCTAAAGACTGGGGCGGGAATACGCAGCTGGCTTAAAGGACCAGAGAGAATTAGAGCATTTCACATAGCCTCAATGACTTTTCTTCAGCGATTTTAGACACACAGTATAGGTTGCACCTCTCTAATCCGGCACCCTCAGAACCAGAGTGGTGCCGAACTAGAGAATTTGCCAAACCATGGGAGGTCAATATTGTCTAACAGCATTACCAACACTTCCACTGCTTACTGGGCTCTCAAAAGACATTTTGGGGTAAATAAAAGCACAAAAGACTGAGAGCCAGGACTGGTAGCTGCAAACAAACTTTATGGGACTGCGGGAAACTTGGCCACACCCATGACAATTGGACATCTGGCTAACTGAAATCGTGCTGGACCACCAATGTTTCTGGACCAGAGAGTGCCGGACTAAAGAGACTCAACTTATACAGTTTGCCTTTAACTTTGGTTCAATAGTCATTAGTAAGAACTTCGAGTATTAAAATCCTTAAATATCTAAGGTTTTTTTAGTTTTTTATTCTTTGCCTTTCTCACAGTGGAAAAAAAACCTAACCATGGGTTTTACTGCAATATTAATAGTGTAAACATTACAAACTGAAGTTTATTTCCTCACTTTTATTAGAATTAAAAATACAACTAACAACATATATTTGTTAGTCACAAATTTTCTAGAAGTTTGTTTTTACATCACCTTTATTTTGGACTAAATGTGACTTGATAGTGTCCCTATATTTGAGATGGAAAGCTCCAAAATTAGGAGGTGCCTGTTTTGAGCAGAATCTTTTGAGCCAGTTCAAACTGGCTGAGAGGAATATCGGAGCAGAGAGCTCAGTGAAAATGTGAGCAATTTCTCTGGTACAGCCAGCTACAACAGTCAAATGAGCTTGGCAAATGTGTGAGCTGGCCCAGGTGCAAACCTATTGAACTAAGAAATGAATTTAACCAGCCTTCTCAAGTGGGCATATGCGCTGCTCTGTTTGGCATGGTCTGAGCCTCTCTTGAAAAGCTCTCTGTAGTTCTGAAAAACAACACCACTCTCACTGATATTGTTTGGTATCCTCTCACCTAGCTGGACTTGCCATCAGCAGAGCTGTGGAGATAAGATGTGAGGTTTGGGTGACGCTCCACTGAGGATTAAGCTGAGACCACCAATCTCACCTGAGTTAATATGTTAAAACTGAACCGATTCCTTCTAGTTTTGTATGCCTTGTAGTTACTGCTGTGTTGGTCCCAGGACATTTAAGAGACAAGGCGGATGAAGTTGGTGCAATACAAGATATTACTCACCCAAGTTTATCTCTTTCTCATCTGAAAAAAGGCAGTATTTAACGCTAAGGGTATGTCTACACTACAGCGTTATTTTGAAATAGCTTATTTTGAAATAACACATCTAGACACAAAATGCATTTCGAAATAGCGTTTTGCTATTTCGAAATAGCACGTCCACACTGATCGGACTCTGAATCGCATTTAAGGCCAGCCGGAACTGGTTCTGGCAGGGCATCAGGTCAGGAGTTACCTCGTGTGGCTGCTGCCTGAGGCTAACTGAGACCTGTGCTTAAAGGCCCCCCCCCGGACAGCCAGTTCTAAGGTTTCCCTACTTGCTTGCCTACCTCACTGAGGGACAGCAAAGCATTTTTTTCTCTGTGTGCTCTGGGTGCCCTCACTCGGGACACCACAGCACTCTGCAGCATGGAGCCGGGAGCCACCCCAGGGCACGCTGGTGCTTCTCCTGGACGTGTTGCTGAGAGCCTGGCAGCACATTCTGCAGGCAGTAACAGTCTCCCTGGTGTGCCCCACTGGGGGCTTGTGCCTCATTCCTCCCTCATGTCCTTCCACTTACCCCTCCCTAACCCCCCTTCCTGCTGTACAATAAAAGACACATGTTCATTACAACAAAGCCTCTTTATTGAACAAAACTGGGGTGGGGGGGAATGAAACTGAGGTGAGACTGGGGAAAGAAGGTGGGAGAGGGGAAGGGGAAATCTGGGAGGAGGGAGCTGGCAGGGGAATGCAGGGGGAGGAGAAGCTCAGGGCTCAGGGTTGGGGGTCTCGCCGGCCCAAATGTCTCCCAGCACCGCAGGTGTGGGGGCCTCAGTGTCCCTGGGGGTGTGGGGAGGGTGTGCAGGAAGAAGCAGGAGGGGGAGAAGAAGTGGGAGGAGGAGCGGTAGCTAGGGAGGCAGCAGGAGCTGGAGCAGCAGGAGGCAGCAAGCTCTGCCCCAGGGTCGATGACCACCTGGGGGGCACGGACCATCCTGACCCCCAGGATGTGGTCCAGGGCATCAAAATAAGGGCAGGAGTCTGGGTCTGCCCCTATTTGGGAGCTGCCCCCTGTGGCTCTGGCATAGGCCTGCCGCAGCTCCTTTATTTTCATGTGAACCTGCTCCTGGGTTCGCATGTGGCCTTTGGTGGCCATGCTGGCAGCCATCTGCCTGTAGCTGGTTGCGTTCCTCCGTTTAGTGCGGAGATTATGGACATTGGAGGCATCCCCCCAAACCTGAATTAGGTCCCTGCTCTCCGCACTGGACCAGGCAGGTGCCCTCCTTTTCCAGCCCCTGGGAGCTGGCAGACTAGTCCTGGGGAGCAGTGGAGGGCTGGCTGGCACTGGCTGCCTGGATCATGCTGGGGCCACTGGGTCAGGGGCAGCGACTGCTGGCTCTGGGCTGGCAGGCTTGGAGCTGGCACAGGCACTGTAGCCAGAGTCTACCCATTTAAGGGCTCCGGGGAGGGGGGGAGGGAGAGGAGTTTTCTTGGTTGTGCCCAGAGTGGCCACCAGGGCACCTTGGGAAGGGCTGGAGGCCCCCTATTTCGAAATAAGCTTCTACACAGAGCTTATTTTGAAATAGCAGTTTCGAAATTGGCAGTATTCCTCGTGGAATGAGGTTTACCAATTTCAAAATAAGGCCTCCGCTATTTCAATTTAATTTCGAAATAGCGGTTTGGCTGTGTAGATGCAGTTATTTCAAAATAACTTTGCTGTGTAGACGTACCCTAAATAACTCTGGTTTTCAGTTGTATGAGCTGTGTGCCTTAGGTCTTGTCTTCACTTACCGGGAGATCGACACAGTGGAGATCAATATCCTGGAGGTCGATTTAGCGGGTCTAGTAAGGACATGCTAAAACAATCACTGATGGCACTCCCATCATCTCTGGTACTCCACTGACTTACAAGAAGTAAAGGGAGTCAATGGGAGTTTCTTGCATCAACGTTCTGCAGTTAGGATACCGTGTAAGTCCAGCTAAGGTACATCGACTCCCGCTACGCGATTCATGTAGGTGGAGTTGCGTATCTTAGTTCAACTTTGCACTGTACTGTAGAACTAGCCTTAATGTGGATTACAGCCATCACCTTTCAGGGATGTTCCTCAGAGGAACCACTTTCAAGTGCATGGTAGTTATCCCATGGTATACACTCATGACGGGCTTCTCCTTTGGCTTCCTTCTGCTGTTTTCCATAGTGCAACATTTTCAAGAAATATCACCTTGGCTCAGAGATTAGATGCAACTAGATGCCCACAGTTGGCAGGTCTGTAGCACAACTTGGGTTCAGGCTGTGGGGCTGTTCTGTTTCAACAGCTGGACTTGAGCTGGAATCCAGGGTCTAGGACCCTGCAAGGTCAGAGGTTCCCAGAGTTCGGCCTCCAGCCTGAGCCCAGAAGTCTTCACAGCAAGGAAACATCCCTCCAGCCCGAGTCAGCCGGCATAGGCCAGCGGTAGGGTTTTCTCTGCTGAGTAGGCATTTCCAGATTCTTTTTGCCGAGGCTTTGGCGAGATAAGACAATGGAGTAATTCTGGAGCTGGAAAATTCCCTGACAAACCAATGGGCTGTCCAAAATGTGGATTGCACGCAAATGGAAATGTTCCTCAGGAGCGTGGTGATGTCCTTCAAGCATTCAGCAGTAAGCGGGCAGGGAGGCAGGCTTTCATGCACCTCTTCCTGCTTACCTGCTGTCCTGCCTGAGGGCAGCAGGCCGGGTCTGCTCACCTAGCAGGCTGCTGGGCTCCCCAGCACTCCAGTATGCCCATCTGAGTAGCTACCCAGCTCCCAGGGATTCCCTCCTGGTGGGCTGCTATGGAGCTGGGGGAGGGGGATCCCCAGGCATTCAGGCTTTCCCCAGCTCAGTGTCAACCCTCATGATGGGGAGACGAGAGACAGGTCATGCAGAAAAGGGACCATGGATGGGGAGGAGTAAGGAGCTTCCCCCCCTCAATGAGAATGGCATGAAACGGGGTGGAAGATTGGAAGGGGAGTCCCTGCAGGAGCCATTCCCCTTTTCAGCTGTAAACGAGACACGTTTTGCCAGGTAGGCAAGCACAGCGCTGGGCTTGCCCCCAGAGGGAGAATGAGGTTTCAGAAAGCCTGAGGAGCACCCGGCAATCCTTTCTGTGTCTGGCTTGAACACTCACGGACAGAAAACCGCTCTCCCTGGAATGAAGGGAGGCGGAGGACGCTTTTTAGCAGGAAAGGGCTCAAGCTGCGGATTGGGGTTTCAAAGAGCATCTTGGGGGACGCAGTCCACAGCCACATTTTGTTACAGGGCCAGATTGTCGCTTGTGAGCGCCCTCACGGGCGGCAGAGGGTGCAAGGAGCCATGTGGCCTCTGAACAGGGGCTGGCCACAACTGCGGTCCTCGCGTGAGATCCTGGCACCGCTGAGATCAGTGGGAATTCTGAAATCCGTGTCTGTGGAGCCGGGATTTCACCCCATGTTCTCCAGAGGGGAGCGGTTGCTCCTTAAAGATCCTGGGTGCAGAAGGAGAGGGAGGAAGTGGGCTAGGAAGGGAGAGCATGCTGCACTCTGGGGTACGCGCCACTGTCACCACACTGGGTGATTTTCAAAGGCACAAAGGGAGTTAGGCGCTCCATTCCTTCCACAGTCAGTGGGAATTGGGCACCTCCATCTTCCACGTAAGCCTTTCAAAATCTCCCCTCTACGTACAGGTTGCACCTCCCAAAACCAGAACTCTCCCTGGATCAGAGAGCCCCAGTAGCCTAGTGGCAGGAGGGCAATCCAGGAGCTAGGCCAGGCTGAAATGGCGGGATGGGGCAGGGGCTGGAGTTTGTGGCAGCCCCCAGCAGTGGGGCTGGAGCTGGCAGCAGCCCCCTGCAGCACCGGGACCGGATCCAGGGCAGCCCCCGGTAGCACAGGACCAGAGCCAGAGCCCCGGGCAGCTCACGGAAGTGGTGCCAGAGCCTGCAGGCCGCTGCGGGGCAGGAGCCTGAGTCCTCGGCAGCCTCTGGCAGCCCAACCAGAGCCAGAGCCAGCCTCCGCAGCTCATGGTAGCAGGGCTGGAGCCTGTGTCAGCCTGTGGCAGTGCGGGCTGCTGGAGCCAAGTAGACAGCCCAGCCAGAGCAGCGGGGCTAGCAACCCAGCAGGCAGCCAGGCTGGGGCTGGAGGCAGTGGAGGGGCCTCCCTGGAGCTGGCAGTGCTAAGAATTGGCAGCTGGGGGCTGTGGCAGGGAACATTCCCTGGTCTGGCAAATTCCCTGGTTCAGGACCAGTCCAGTCCGGAGGGTGCCAGATCAGGGAGGTCCAACCTGTCACAGAGATGCAGTTTAACTACAAGACTGGTTTTGCACTGCTACAAGACTCAAGGCTTCACGGGTATGTGGACAGAGCCCTGCGTGGCTACAAAATTAGTATCCGCATCTGCAGCAATGAGCTCCGGATATCTGCAGGCACAGATGCGGATACCCACGGATATAAAGAGAGATCCACTTACTTGCAGGGCGCTTCTTGTGCATGTGACTTGGGCCCATGTCTAATGTCTGCAGGTTCCAAATTTTGAGTTTCACTTTCTTTTTCATTTGCCTCAGCACATTCGTGCTTCAGAAGGGACCGGAAGCAGCTGTGCTGGGACAATACAGAATCGTTCTTGCTCCGTTTCTGGCACAAATATACTGAAGAAGCACCAGAGAATCCTCTGGCTGAACCTGTAATTAGACTGGCAGCTTAGAACCAGTTGGTATAAACATCTGATTGTGTAGCTGCTTGCTTGTGCTGAGCCTGACTGACTTCCAGCCCTTTTAAGGCTCACCCGTTGTTACTTCAAACACCTCTTGTCACCTGAAAGTCCTTGCCAAGAAGTCAGTTGCCATGTTAATTAAGAATGCTGCCATTTACAGTATGTCTTCTCACTTCCACCGACGAAAACTTGTGGTAGCCTCTGCCTAATCCTTGTGGTTCTGATGCAGACGGCAAGGGAGAAGTCATCTGCCTGCTTATGACACCGATTGCAGCCTTCCTTCTTCCAGGGTGCATCTGCCTTCATGGCAGACAAGACAACGGAAACAAAAGCGCTCTGTCACTTGCAATTAGAGAAGCTTGGTTGAAGATCTTTGAATTGGTTGATTGCTTTACGCCCGGTGACCACACATTCATTAACACATTATGCCCTCTCCTTCTAAACCGAACATCCTGCAGAAGTAACGATTTCCTTGCAAATTCTGTCGTCTCTTGCTTTTGACATCCAAGCATTGAACGGTCAAGAGAAGACGCAATGGTTTTGCCCATGCTGTTGAAAATGAGTAACCATTCTAATGGGCTTTGAAGAACTACCCTGGGTTGGGGAGGGGGCGGAGATGTGAAAATGGAGTAATAAATAAAAATGAATGGCATAGAACAGCTTATGGGAGGAGACAGGGCCAAAGAAGAGAGAATGCTCCCTGAAGAATGTGGTGCAGAAATCTAAATAGAACCTTACAGCTGACTTTGGGGGTTTAGAGGTAAAAATGGAACACAGATGCATGGTTGTAGTTTTCCAAGTCCCAACCATCAGACTCCTCCGAATATGGCAGCCTGTCATTAGCAAGGTCCCCATTCTCCTTACCCCGCAGCGAATCCCACTGAAAAGCTCATGTTGTATAAAAGAGTGAAACGTGTGCTCGCCAGCAACTATGGGGAATGCGTCGTAGCCTCATGCCACGGCTGGCATTGCTGTAATGCGCTATTTTACGGGGTTCCTTTTTCTACAATTTTCCAATTTTTCTTAAATTGGAAACAGCCCATGAGGGGTGCAGCTCTCCCCTGTTGTCTCAAGCTCTCCTATTCAGCATGCTAAATCCTATCCTCTAAAACAAATGCATTCGGATCTGATGGCATCTTCCCTCTTGTTTAGCTGTAACTTGCCCTCAAGTTCCTTTTTCTTGCTGATTACACTACAAGGGAAGTTTTGAGGATGCCTGTTTGTAAATCAGATATCCAGGGATTCTGCTCCACAGATTTATGCATGTGCCTTTGATAACAACGTACCTATTGACTGTCCCATGACACACTTTGCTTCTGGCACTGCCATTCATTTTCTGTGTTTTTTAGCAATCCTTCCACTCTGCCAAGTAAAGGATTTGGCTATGGACGTGTAAACTGTATATTATTAATATTGCTACGAGAGCACGGTGAAGGACAAGTCAGTGCCGTCACACTACTTTGGCCATCTAGGCAGGAGTCAACAAAAGCAGGGCTAGGATGGCTGGTCTTTGTACAAGATGTTCCTGCTGTGGGTTTTTATTGTGCAGCGTTTGCTTGGCTGGTATTGTATGGCGAGGGATGGGAGGCCTGGAGGCTGTAGAGCCGTGTGAGAAATGTATGGGATAAGTGCGTGTCATGTCTTTGTTCTAAAGCTGGCTTCCATTAATGTCGGAGCCGGGTGGTCCTCTTTTCGCTCAGCAGCCTGGGCTTTTGAAACGCAAAAGGTCCTGCATTCTGTCACTGTCACTTCCACATCAGTGCAGCTTAACTGGCGACTGTTTTTCGGCCCTTTTTACCAACGGTGTTGTTACAAACCAATGCCGGGCTCTTGGAACTGATTTCCTATCTACCTCAAGTGCCCAGGGAGGGCTTTGTTTAATGGGGGAAGGGAGGTTTGTAATTCCCTTAACCTTTTCTGACTCCGCAATTTCAGGGTCATATCTTCCTACTCTAGTGTCCAATACATTATCCTGTGAGGGGGTTAATATAGTACTGAAGGTGCTCTGTCCTTTACAGCCTGGCCTGAAGAACCGTCGCTGCTCAGTCAGCTGTGGCAGCTGCACCCTTTGGATGCCCACCATTTTGCAGGGCAGAGGAGCAGTTTGAGGCCAGGGTAGTTGTTAAGTGCACCTCTGCTCCTAACCGAGCGCTGGAGAGTGCCCCTGACTTTGCACCAATTATCAAATCCTTGTTGGATGACTTGTTGGGACCTCTACGAGCTCAGCTTTCTGCGGTCAGGTTCATCGTTCCCCGTGAGTCGAGAGAGGGTCAGGAAGTCATTATAGCTGTGGCTGTGTCTTTTGCAAGAGCTACATCCTTGGGCTGGACCTGAATTGCACTTAGCTGAATGTGTCCGATTGCTGTGAGAATCCCAGCATTGGGTTACATTTGTGTACAGGCCTTCAGATTTCCAAGCAGGCCTTGGTGAAACCACCCTCTTGTATGGAGCAGTAACCATCTGTAGAGTTCTGCAAAGCCACGTATAGCCACGGTTTAGCTGCAGATATCCACGGATATGGATGCGGATATCTGTGGCTCATTTTTGTGGAGGCAGATACAAATTTTGCATCCGCACAGGGCTCTGACCATCTGTCTCGAGCAATCTCTCTTTCTCAGTGCCTCGCGGCTCCAAGGTGCCACACACAACTCCTTCCCTTTGGCCCACAGGAGGTTGCAGTGAGATGTAATGAGATGGTTTAGGCTCCATTGACATCACTGTGCTGAGGACACCCAGATTTCTGTCACTTTCATGTCAGACCCAGCTGATCCAGTATCGTTGTTTCCTACCTGCCAATAAGAGTGAATTGACTCGAGCCAAGTCCAGAGAAAAGAGAGATGATGCGGATTGATAGGACAGAACAGAACCAAGATGTTGTGGGACACAAACAGGGGTGTCCCCCCTTTTGTGGCTCTGGTGGTGTTTTTAACTGTTTAACAGGGACCCAGAGATTTTGTTGGGCATATTTTTACAAATTAAAAATGTGCTAATGACAATATCCTGATTTCCCCCCTCCCCGCCCCCCCCCCCTCCTTTTCAGAATAGATTTGTCCCTTGTGCGTTTATCTGACAACCTCCCTAGGAAAGGAAGCATAGTAATGTTATTGTAAGGATTGCGGACAAGGGCCAGCTACCATGAATATCAATTGTTGTTCAGATCACATTGCTCTGTGGGGCACGGCAGCAGTGCTGACATACGTCATCCAGACTGTGCTATGGGGACTAATATAACCACTACCAAACAGAACCGAACCCTTCTCTGTGTTTGGGGCTTCTAATGATCTCTGCAGGGTAAGCCCAAGTTCCCGTAACACTACAGTACTCCTAATGATCCAATGTCTTTTCCTCCAAGGTTGTCTTTCCCCATATCTGCAACTAAGCACTGTTTGCGAGTGCTGAAGATCCCTCGCCTTCCCTGACGTGACTCGCTGAAGGCCTCACGTTTCAGCCACCATCCCTCCCAGCCAAAGGAGAGTGGAGAGGCCATCCCACAAAAGCACAGCAAAAGCTGTGACGTTAATCGACTTATGCTATACTCAGAGCAAAAGAAATAAAGGTTCCTGAGATGAGTCACCAACAGAACTGAGTTGAATAAGGTCTTACTCATAATGCCCCGGGGACAAAATTTCCTGTGGGCTACAGAGGAACAACCCACTCATCCATTGCTAAAAACATTGCAGATCTTCATTTACTGCCCGTCCCTTTAGGT
The DNA here is from genome assembly GCA_019425775.1 of Rafetus swinhoei. Lineage (NCBI taxonomy): Eukaryota > Metazoa > Chordata > Testudines > Trionychidae > Rafetus > Rafetus swinhoei. The sequence goes on along the minus strand of CM033447.1, from coordinate 65,080,996 downwards.
TATTATACGGCTTTAACTATCTTATCCCGTGAATGTACCCTTGTCATCAGGCTGACTCGTACATTAGAACCTTAGTGATGTTTTTTGCCAGTATTGCGCCACATATACAATATTTTAACCCCAAAACAGAGCCCATAAACAGGGACGTTTTCAGAAAAACTGGTGTTCTATATTTAAAAGGGAACATTTCTGACAAAACGTGAAGTGGATCAGACTTGCCTCCCCACTGAGTTGTTTAGATGAAGAAATTCTTCTTCAGCTTCTCCTTGTCTTTGGAAGGAGACGTTCTTTTGTGCCTTTACTTCCATGATTTGAAAGGGTTTCAGGAGTTTCTGACATCTTTATGTTTGTATTTTAGTGACTTCTCATCTGTGCAGATCTCAGCTTACATCAGGGGTCGGTTCCAAGGCTCCAGTCATATTTCATGGGTTTTGCAGGCATTGCCGTACTGGAAACTGGAAACTATTATATGTTATGTGTTTTCATTCTTTCCCACCTGCCAAGATGTGTCCTTGATGGCTTCAGCCAAGAAAACCATTACAGATGAAGATTAGATTAAAATAGATTGATTTAGAGGATTGAGGATGCCTTCTTCGGAGAGATTTTTCTATATCGAAAGATTTATATATATTTTTATATATGTGTGTGTTCTGTACATACAGTGCAACAGGATGCAATAAGAGATAAATCAAATGTGTTTGGAAGGGGGTAGGGATGTCTAGACTTGGCAGCGGGGATGGGATGGCTGCATATTTATGAGACATGTGGCTGTTTCATTGCTTGTGATGGGCCTGCTTTTTTAAAAGGGCTTCAACCTCCTTTCCTTTTGTGTCTTTACAACTGTGCCCAGGCAAACAACTGTCCCTCCTGTTTGCGGTGGAATGAATTTCTGAGCACACAGTTTGCAAGAGGTTAGCAGCTGCACAAGTCAGTGAAAGAATTTTCAGTGATTAAACCCTATTTTAGTGCATAAAATGCTATATGTAAGAGCAAAGGCATGTATGTTTAAATGGCGGATGTCTCCTAGAAATATATACTACTCTATGCACTACTTACAGGTTTAACACAAACAAAAGGAAGTATTTCTTCACGCAGCGCACAGTCAACCTGTGGAACTCCTTGCCAGAGGATGTAGTGAAGACCAGGACTTTAACAGTGTTCATAAAAGGACTAGATAAATTCATGAAGGGTAGGTCCATCAATACTTATTAGTCAGGATGGGTAGGGATGGCGTCCCTTGCCGCTGTTTGTCAGAGGCTGGATATGGGTGACAGGGGAGGGATCAAATGAGGATTACCTGTTGTGTTCACTCTCTCGGGGGCATCTGACATTGACCACTATTGGCAGGCAGGATACTGGGCTAGATGGACCTTTGGTCTGACCTAGTATGGCCGCTCTGATGTTCCTACTTGGTGAAGAGCTCTAGAAACTTTCAGGCAACTGTTAGGCCCCTGATCCTGCAGCATGCTCTGCACAAACAGCACAGACCCCTGTTGGCTCCAGCAGGGACTCCATGTGGGTGCAGAGTTTTGCTTCTCCATGGGTGGCAGGATTGATGGCTGAGATTCCAATCTCAAATCTGAGTTTGGGAATCAGGATCTGTGGGCCACTTTGGCCCCCTTTTGGCTTTTCACTTGTGGGGCACATGGTTTTTCCCCCTGGGCTAATGTAATGAAGCGCAGTGATGCTGATGGGCGCCGCTATTAAAACGAGTGCTTTGTCAATATTGGACAATTAGGCATTGTACATAATAATTAATTATTGTTTTTTCACCCCACCCCTCTGCCAAAGCAGCTAGTGCACTGAACATTAGAATAACAACAATGCGATGTAGTAAAAACCAGAACAAAATAGCTCCCTCTGCAAACACCCAGCAACAAATGAGGAAGGATTGGAAGAGAAGGCTATTAAATGTAGCGCTATCAGCAGCACAGCCATAGCTCTCCATAATGGGGGATGGGAAGGGGAAAATTGTTGCCTGCTACCAGCAGTGCCGTCCTTATCTGCAACCAGCTCCCGCCTTTCGTGCTTCTGTCCTAATCACAGTCTCAGCCGTCTGCTCGGTCTTTTAAATGGCCCGGACACTTTGTGTGTGGTTGGGGAAGGGGAGGGAGCTGTGCTTAGTTTTTTTCGGCACACTCTTGTGACCGGATTTATTTATGTTTCAAGATTGTCACATGTAACGTTTGCCAGTCACACCTGCCTTCTGCCATAATTTCTTGTGTGCGAGAGAGAGAGGAAAACAAGCTCATTTTCCTTCCATTTTCCAAACCATGACAGGAGAAGCAACAGAACTGCTGGCCATTTTTATCAACATTATTTGAAGTGTTTTTTCTACTTTCTCCCCCTTCTCTCCCTCTCTGCCCCCTCTCCTCCGTCCCTCCCTCCCCCCAGCAAGTGGCAAGGTCTTTCTTCTGCTCCCAGAGAATTCACCGAGAGGCAGTGTGGTCCCTGGGCTAGGATTCACTTCCTAGTTCTGTCACGGTCCTGATTGGCTGACCTCAGGAAAATCGCACTGCCTCTTTGGGCCTTGCCTCCCCATCTCTAAAATGGTGCACATCTCTGTCATGTCTTTTGAGGTCTGCTGAGGGAAAGCGTGACACAAGCTATGTGCACTGTTGTTGTAGCTGTGTTAGTCCCAGGATAGTAGAGAGACCTTCTCATAAAATGCACTTACAAGCTATTTGGGCCACGTACAATAAAAACGTTTCAACCTTTCACTGGGCTGTCAGTTCAGGAAGCCCATTTCCTGGATAAGGGTGTCTAGAAACAGCTTGCACCAGACACCCAGAGTTCATTCTCACGCCACATACCATTAAATCCAAGCAACAAAAAAATGGGGGCAGCATATTTTCTAGACAAATCTTTGAGCTGGCTTGCTTAAGTCTCCATCCCCCCTTTTCCTTTCAAATACAAGAACAAAAGTGATTTGTGGTTAGAGAAATACTAGCTGAGATGAAGCCAAACTAAGAGTGAGCAAAACAACCAGCTGACTGGCTCGTCTAATGTAAGGACGGTCATTTTAAGCCTCACTGAACTGTATTGGCTTTCATTTAACTACAAGGTAAAGCTTTTCCCCATCCTTATACTTCTTATAATCATGGGAATCCACCATTTTTAGTATTAAAAACATTGGAAACTGCTCTATCACAGAGCTGAGCAGGCTGCTAAGTAATGACCAAATACTCCATAGGGGTTCTAGCAATCACCCTTTGCCAGGAGAGGTTTCTTTAAGCAAGAGGTGAGGCTCCCCAATGTTTGAAGGTGCAGTATAGATTAGCCCATTAAGCCTTCTGACTGAGGGCATTGTTCCTACCAGGAGATTGGCACTGCATCGATTGATTCCTGGGGATCGATTTAGCGGGTCTAGTAAAGATCTGCCAAATCAACCCTTGATCGCCCTCTCGACAACTCTGGTAATCCACTGGAATGAGAAGTGTAAGGGAAGTTAATGGGAGTGTTTCTGTCATCAGCCCCCCGCAGTGAAGACCCCACAGCAACTCAACCTAAGGTTGGTCAACTCCAGCTATGCTGTTCACGTAGATGGAGTTGCACACATTAGACCAACATTGTCACATAGTGTAGACCTGTCCTGAATTACAGAAAACTTTGAGTTACAAATCTGGGCTGGGACAAGATCAGGCTTTAGAATGATGTGGTCCTATATGGCCAAAGTCCCTTGGGGTTGGAAAGTCCTCAGTATCTTCTTTCTTACTGTACTTCAGAAGTGCATCCAGAAAAGAGCATGGAAGTGGTCAGGCTAGCAAAGGCTAAGGAGAGTGTGAAGGTGTGTTCACCCCACCCTTGCCTGAAGGGCCTCAGATGGTGCAGAGAAGGTCAGTTAACCGTATAGGCTGTACCTGGTGGAAAGTCTAGCTTGACTGAAAATGATCAATGGCTGCTGAAGCCCAGATGGAGAAGAAGCTGGCTAAGGTACAAAGCTGGAAAGTTTGCAGCCGTACTAGCTGCAGTGTGAATGCTGGTGGTTGCTCTTTAGGTTTAGCGAGGGGAAAGCCCTATGATCTTGTTTCTGAGGGAAGGGTTTACCGAGAAAGGAGAAGGAGAAAGCCAGTGGGGAGCAGAGTAGGAAGCAAATCAGAGAAAGAACAGTAAGGGTAGAGATCATGCAGGCCTTGGCTGCTGATTGTAGGGTCTCTGGGCTGGACCCTGGAGTAGCCAGTGAGCCCAGGTTCCTCTCCAGCCTCTGAAAAGTAGCACAGAATTGTGGGGTCAGCAATTGGACAGCTGGTCCAGAGGGACATAGAGACCCCAGAATGGGGGACTACACAGTAATTTAGCTGGCAGGCTTAGTCACAAGGAGAGAGAGAGAGAGAGAGAGGAACTATGGGATGAGCAAATGGTAAAAGTGGGTGCCATGTTAGACAACAGCTAATTCCCCAGACACAGCCATGAGGTGTAGTGTCCTAGTACAGAGTGAACCCTGCTACGGAGAGGAAAAGCTAGCCAGACATTTTTCCAATGTTAAAAATAAGTTGGTTTGCTTTTAATTAGGGGTGATGAAGGCTTAGTTCTGGGCTCATTTAATCGGACTCTAAGAAGCCAAGGCACTGCCAAAGGGTAGGCTGTTTACTTTGTCCTGCTTCAGTGTTAACTAAGGGTTGTTTGTTTTGGTGCGTGTTTAATTTTCCCCAGTCTTCTTGGGTTCCGTGGGCTCAGCAAAGTCCAATATGCCTCGTGATCTGCGGATGGTAATTTTGGGACAATTGTGCCATTCTTCATTATATTCAGACTTAGTTTTTTCTGGCCAAGAACAAATTCTTCTACTTCTGAGTAAAAGAGCCATTGATACTTTAGCCCTAAACCTCAATTATTAAAAATCTGGTCCTGGGGTAACTGATTACAGTTTTCCTTTTTCTTAGTAATTTTAGATTTTGACCTGAAATTGACCAGCACGTTGCTCTTATCTGAAAGAATTAGGGATTAAAGTGTGTGTGTGGGGGGGGGGGGCTCCTGAAAAGCAATTATGTAAAACTATCATCCTCTCACTTAGCTGAGCCACTCCCTGTATGTAATCAGCATCCTTTCTGCTGACTTAAGGGACAAAGCTAAATTTTTAATATTTTGTGCTGCTATAATACGGCAAAGTCAAAATAGGTAAGAGGGAGTGAGCTAGAATCAATACAGTGTGATAATATACCATCAGCAGAATCATTGACTAAGTTTCAATCAGTAACTCTCATGCACCTAAGTCTCAAAAGGGTAGCCGTGTTAGTCTGTAACTTTAAAAGCAACGAGTAGCCCTGTAGCACCTTAGAGGCTAACAAAATATATATATAGTATTGTGAGCTTTTGTGGTCACAACCCATGTCCTCACCTGAAAGTCTCCCACAGTGCAAAGCGACACTGGTGCAAAGTAACACTGCAGAGCTACTGTGAAGTGTCTCCTGGCATCTGGGCTTCCCTTTGGATTTACAGGGCCCTACCCAATTCTATTAAACTGGTCCCCCTGTGCCCAGTGGCAGTGGAGATGTGAGTTTTATACTCTTCAGCAGTACAGTAATGAAATATTTTTAAAACAAATTGTGAACTGCAGTCCTGTCAACTAACATAGGAAATTGAGAAACTCACAGCAGACCCTTGGGGTTGGCAAGTGCTGGCTAAATAGCTTCATTACATGAATGGCTCTTTTACAGGTTTGATAAAAACGAGAACTCCAGCAGCATCTGAAAGACGAACAAAAAATATATATAGTGTCATGGGCTTTCGTGAGCACGACCCACTTCTTCAGATGAGCTTGAAACAGGTCTGAGGTTCTGCTCATAGCTCTGGCAGGCTTTTTCACTTTTAAGCCACCTAAATCCTCTCCGGAGGAAGCAGAGCCACAGCATAGGGATAGGAAGAGGCAGGTGGGTGGACATTAAGACCCAGCGGTGCCCCACATTTTTGGGTGCCTTTTGCAGCTGCATATCGTGCATATGGCTAAGGACAGCTTTGCCTGGCATAGCTCTGTGCCATGACTCTTATGACTGGCAATGACATCTGAGCCAGGTAAGTATCCAGCTTAGCTCACAGACCTCCGCTTGAGTTTGTTGGGCGGTTCGTTAGTAAAACCGTCTTTTCATACTGTTCATCGGGAATACTCAAGAAGCACTGCTGCCATGTGAGATTTGCAGTCCGTTTTCAGTAGAGCAAGTCTGTGCTTTGAAGTGTAAGAAACACTGGTGTTACCCTCCACACCTCATTCTTTACTGGATTGTCCTCATGTGTTAAGCCTCACAGCAAGGGGCAGCCTAGGCTAGTGAATGGGCCAGATGAGTGGCCCTCCTTCATCTCAGTGGGCTTCAAGATTGTCATATTCAAGATGGTCTTCTGGGACAGGGTAGTTTTGCTAACGGCGCTTGCACACCTACTATTTGGGGGAGGTGCCGATTGAACTGTAGCAGCGCTTTGATGGGATGCAGAGGGACTGCCTGGCTGTCAGTCAATGTTGTGTGCAATCAGCACATGGCTCACTTCATGTGCCCTTGTTTTACATGGGCATCACTTGGGGCTACGTCTACACTATGAGCCTCTTGCAAAAGAGCAAATGCAAATGGAGCGCTCATTTGCATTTGTCGCACTCTCATTTGCATTTCCTCTTCCTTTCCCTTTTGTGCAAGAGGTTTTTGCACAAAAAAGCAATGTGTAGACGGCACCTTTTTGTGCAAACCCCCCCCCCGCCCAAAAGAGGAAGAACGGCTCTTGCGCAAAAAGGGGTTTTGCGCAAAAAGGCGCCATCTACATAGCACTTTTTTGCACAAAAACTTCTTGAGCAAAAGGGGAAAGGAAGAGGAAATGCAAATGAGAGCACAACATATGCAAATGAGTGCTCTATTTGCATTTGCTCTTCCGCAAGAGGCTCGTAGTGTAGATGTAGCCCCAAGTAATAGGAAAAAACCTAAGTGGGCAGAAACCAGCAGGATCTGGCAACCCTTCGGTGTGGGCAGTGGTAAACAAAATATCTTGTGGGCCACACAGAACCCCGATGGACCATATGCTCAACTCAGACTGCAGGCTGCCCACTACTGATCCAACACCTTTGCTGAACAGCTGGAGGCCGAATTCTGATCATAAATATACCCCCCAAATCCTACTGAAGCCAATGGCATTCTCTTGGCCAAACCTAGGGCAGAACCTGGCCCAGAAACTACCGAGAAAGGTCATCATAGTTTTAAGACAATATTCTTTTTTTTTTTTTTTTTTGGCAAGAGGGGATTTGCTACAGCAATGACCATTTCTCGTAAGGCAAAGATCACTCTGACAGTGCCGTTTAAATAAATGTACCCAGATCCTCCAGTTATCCCCGTGTTTTGTCCTATGGACTTTACTGTTTAATTGTTTCCTCTGTGTGTTTGTTAGTTTTGGAATTAAACTGTGCCATTGTGTCAGCTTAGCTCGGTTACTAGTTCTGACTACAAGGGCTCACGGCAATTTTGGCAGGAGTGCGTTAACATCTGTTCCTTTTATTTGGCTTTTTTTTTTTTGAAAGACTGCTGTTGAGAGACCCTCACTGGAGAACAATTTTACTTTGTCATGGAGAAATTATTTGTTATGCATGTTGAATACTTTTCTGATTGTATAAGATTTTTATTTCTGTTGCTACCCCCAAAATAAAGTACACTTAGTGTTGGAGGAAGAGAGAGAGAGATCACTTGAATTCTTTGCATCTCTCTTGATTGAATCTAAAAGTTCACTTGAATTTTAATAGCACAATTTCAGTGAGAGTGCAGATCCTAAGCCAGAAATATCTCTAATGCCTCATATGGCTAAATTCTACATAAAAATGCATTAGACTGTCTGGGGGTCTGTTAACTATCAAGCATTACTTAAATAGCAAAAAAAAAAAAAAAAAAAGTGTTTTTGACCACTTTGAAAGTTTGGAAGCAAACACCTGGCAAAAAAAAGGTCTTTTAAGCTCTGAAGCCTCAGGAGTGCATTTAAAAAAAGTTAGCTGACGTTACTTCAAAATCCATTTGATCCAGCTTCGCTGGGGTGTGTGCTGCCTGTCGGAATTGGAAAGATTTCTTCAGAAAGATTGGACTGCGCCAGAATGTATTTCCTCGGCAGTAGGGGGACAGTCCCCAGAGCAGATACATAATTGAAAATGCGGCGCTGCTGAGAAGTCAGGCCCCTTATGTCACATCGGAACCCATCCTCGCCTTGCAGCTGCAGCAACAGGGAAACGAAGGCTCCTGAAAGCGGGGAGCCGTGCTAAACAAAACCCTCTTTTTCAGGAGCGAGCCAGCACAGGAGGCTGCCTGCCATCTGATATTTCTCTGTCCCTTCTTCCCCTCTCTGGAAACAGCAGGCACCCGGCCCCCACGTTGTAAAGGAATGAGCACCTATGCAAGGGTAGAGAAGCGGGAAGGCAAAGAGAAGGCAGGCTGGTAGATAAGGCTGATCTCTGCTGATGCTAAATCTCTGCTGAAGGCATTCAAGGCAGCAGCTCTGCAATCCGGTCAGTCCACCCGGCACTAAAACGGCAGCTGCGCGCTGTTTTGATTGCATGAAGGTGCCCACTGTGGAGGGTCAGGATCTCGGATGGGAAGGATTGTCTTCCTTTGGAGGCTAGGAAGGACCCCATGGTCTGAAAATTAGTCTAGCAGGTGACCTGAGGCTTAAGCTTGGGGGTTTATTGAAAAGCCCAGTCATTTTGGGCGAGTTATTTATTTCAGCAAATACGGGCTTCCTATCAGAGTATCCCCATCACAGAAAGACGAGGGACAAATTAGGCTCAGCCCCATTGTAGGGAGGCCCTCTGACAGGGGGAGAAAGGGGACAATTGCCCCACAGACCAGTGATTCAAAAGGGACCGGGGTTCTGGCTGCCACCACCGCTTCCGTAGCAGTGGCCGGAGGCCCAGGCCTTTTAAATTGCCGCCGGAGTGCTTGGGGGAGGCACCAGGCTTCAGGTGGAGCTCAGGGCTGCCTGAGGGGGAGGGGGTCTGGCACAGCACCTTTCCTTTCTCCTGAGGCCCCGCCCCTTCCAGAAGCGCGGAACAGGTCCCCTCCCACCTTGCCCTGGGGCCTGGCGAGCCTGTCAGCCCCGCAAGGTGTGGTCAGGGTGGAGCTCTACCACCTGCATGGGGAACATCTGGAGGTGTCTTGTGTTGCCGTTTGAGATGCTGCATCTCCCAGTTTGTGGCACTGTGACCCCGGCCCATGCAGCATGCACTAGCCAGATCTCACTGTGGCCTACAAGAGGCTCTTCCCAAGTGCAAGGGGCAAACAATTGGGAAAGAGCTTTTACACCTTCTTGTGCACCTAAGCCTCTCTAGGACTGTAACATTTAAATGCATGCTAGCAATAAGCTCTCTAGGTAACACTCACCCGAGCAGCACAACATTCAGACTTCCCCCTACAGCACAGATGAGGGGCAATTAAACAGCATCTCCATTGTAGCCAGACCAGACACAGGCTTGTCCTCTGTTACTCCAACTGGCGGCGGGGTGGGGCGTGAGTTTCTTAGTCAATGACTTCTGCAGGGAGCAACCTGCCACCATTTCCCAGCTGCAAACATCTGGGGCCATCTGCTTGATGGCAGAACACCTGGAATCAGATTCTCTTTTGCTCTGCCCCATGTCTAGCCATTTGCAGGAATGCAAGGTGGGTATAAAATAGTCCCACTGGGAATAGGTAGCACTTTGCGCTCACTTCACAGGGAAGCAAGTTGACGGCACAAGGTGCGGGGCAGTCATAGCTCAGATGTGAGAGCCTGATTATGCACCAGTTTTATAACTGCCTGAAGGCAGCAGAGTCACTCAGGGACGAAGATGGGGAAGATTCAGAAAGGCCTCATTTGCCAAGCTCAGAGATCAGGTAAACCAAGCCTCTTGAGGCTCTGGAGTTAGAAATCAAACTTCATGCCTCAGCTGACCTGTAATTCCAGTTCCAAGCCTTATAAAAACGCTGCAGACTTTCTCTCCTGTTTCATTCCTCCTCCACCTCCCCTGGTCAAGCCGCTGGCATGCAGCCAGTTCTGCAGATGGTTCTGTGATAGCATGTGTACAGCTGTGTATATCTGGCATACAGGTCTTTCAGCTTGTATTGGAGAGCTAGAGAGCAACTAGGCAGAAATGGGTCTAATTCTCAGGTGCAGTATGTCCCCGGCCATGTAAAGAGACCTGAAATTCGTTATTAATTACATAGTCATTCAGGTATTGCACCTAATTTCCTTTGGCTGTGTTCATACCTCCGTAGTGTGTCCTTTCTTCCCATTCTCATCAATGAGTTTGCTGCAAAGAATCTTAATGAACAAAACAGCAACTGTTAAGTGGCTTTTAGGCTATGTTCAGACAGAGCAGGGAAGATCATCATTTACTTTGACCCCACTTGGGAGTTCCACTGCCAGAGGGGTGTAAAGGGGATTAGTACAAATGAAAACCAGTGAATTTGGAATTTGTAAACTTAAGTATTTGCACCAGAAACCTCATTCTTACGGTTATGCTCATCTATTCAGGGGACCAAATCATCTTAAATTCTAGATATCGGAAACTCACAGCTAATTAATGATGAATGATCCCTAGACCAAGAATGGTGAATAGGCTTGAGATAATTTAAGAGGGGGATGCAATTACTTAAGCTCCTTGTGGGTCTACAATGAACCCTGGGATGAAAATGTAAAGAATAACCAACATGTGGAAACAATTGGATCCCTCCGTCCAGAGTCTAATTGCCAAGTGTCCGTATGCTCCCCCACTAACATTACAGCTGCAGGTGGGATTCTTGTTAGCAGTCTCAGAAGGGAGATAAGGCACTAAGGGCTCATTCATACTCTTGTGCTGTAGGATCGACTCCTGAATGGGCCTAATGATAGAGGAGATGGTCTCTACAGGAGAGACGGAGTTGAGAAGTGCGAGGAAGGTTTACACAGCTGCTCTTTGTGCTCTGCCCTCCCCCTGCCCCCCATCCCCCGCAGAAGTAAAGGGAGGGCTTCCTTTTGCATGGATGAGATATCAGGCAGGCGCTATTCACTGTTACTAAAAATCACTTCAAAATTGAAATAGCTTTAAAAACATGTTTTTCTTCCTTTTGTATGCAATGGTTTTACCCAATGTGACTCTGTTGACTTCAGTGGAATTTCTCCTGAATTACACAGATGTGAAAGCAAAATGAGGGTCCGTGATTCTTACACCTGGTAGTTAAGTGGCACTATGGAGCAGAGAGTCTGATGTGAGGTTAAGCATTCCTCACCGCTGTGGGTCTGCTTTACATTTAATGGGGAGGTGAGTTTCAAGATGCACTGATAGTTCTATTGCACATCTTTATTGATGGCCTGCTTCTGCTCCCACTAAATTCAATGACAAAACTCCCATTGACTGCAGTCAGAGTTGAAACAGGCCATTGCGCTGTAGATCCTCATTCTGCCTCTTAGTAAGATGTTGAATAACTCAGAAACACTAAAAACTCGGTTAATCTTGGAACATTCGCTAGGCATGCATTCAGTGACACAGTCTCGAAAGAAAACTGGAACTCTTAGGATACCAATTTCTCTGGGACCAAAGCAAAATGATCCCTCATTGCCTCATCGTCTTGGAAATAATAGGAAAATCAAAATCCATTTGGAAAGCAAAATTTGGATTCAGTGGATTCTTGTCCTTAGGGCTGATACAAATTAAGGTACTGCCTCATTTTATCTCTCAAGGTATAGCTTAAGAAACCAGGAAGAAGGGTAAATTGCAAGGGTTGTTCCAGTAACAAATCAACATCTTTCATTTACTATCCAGAATGCCATTTCTGTGAAACAGTCTTTAGCATATAAATCACCAGGCAGCATACTTAAGCTTATGAAATATGTTGGCTAGGAGGAAAAAAGACCCCTCAGGATTATTTTCTGTTTTCATCTGCTTATATCTCTTGAATATTTTTTGCTGAAGGAATGTGCTGAAAGAAAAGGTTTTGCCTGGATGATAGGAAATAGGAAATTGTGCAGAACTCGCCTGGTCCCAGATGGAGGGACATGATGTTTAAAGGGTGGGATTTTCAGAAGTGCTCAGTCAATTTGGTTGAACGACAGGGTGTCCTTTCATGAACATGGTGTCCCTTTTTAAATGAAAACTCACATGAAAAACATCAAAATAGAGAACATTACATTTCTCTCACCAGCTGTAGCATTCGGCTGTACTGTTCGTTCACTGCACTTGTTGGTTACACCCCTCTTCCCTCTCCTTTTAGGCCAACATTGAGTGCTTTGGTAAATCCATGTGTCTATGAAACGTGGAACAAAATGAAATCCCATAACATAACATCAGAACTCAAGGGAAAACAACCTTTTAGAGGATTCTTTTTTGTTAGCGATCACAAAAGGCGCAGCTAGGCAAGGTTACATGCTGCCAGATTCTGTGCTGATGGCCAAAATTGCCACATTATTCATGTACCAGGAGGAGAAAAGATCACTCAGAACAATATATACTACAAATCCTCTGGAACAGAGTTCATCTTATTGTTCTATCTGTACAGCCCCTACCACAATGGGGTGTATGCCTGGCATACCTATGCCCTACCGCAATACAAATAATAAAAGGAGAGAGTATCTTTGGAAAAGGAGCAACCGCTAATTGTAGCTAAACACATATTGCTGTAAAACAGGGGTGGACAAATACCTATCCACGGGCTGGATCCGGTCTGCCAAGGTTAGCCCCTGGCAGGCCCTCAAGCCACCATATTGACTTGCACCTCCACAAGTACAGGGGATCACAGCTCCCGTTGGCTGCGGATCACCATTTCCAGCCAATGGGAGCTGTGATTGCTCGTACCTGTGGAGAGGCAGGTAAATATAGTGGCAGTGGCCCACCAGGGGCTAACCCTTGTGAACTGCTGCCATTTTATTGCCCATCTCTGCATAAAATGTGTAAGAGTTCCACAGAGAAGTAGGATTGGCCAAACTATTCCTGCTTACACAGGGTGAAATTCACCTGCAAAATTATAATTACTTTTACCGAGGGCAGGGGGCCCAATAACAAATATTTCCATTTTGATCCCATTGAATTAGACTGAAAATGAAGATTTTTTTGTAAATTCAGAATTGTTCAGAACATTTTGGGAACCTTTTTTTGGAATAAAATGAAACATTTTCATTGTGTTTCGAAATGTGTAGAGTGCCCCATATTATGACCAAGCCTTTGTGATGGATAAGTGTAATACTGCATACTGGCCTGCAGGGTGTGAGGCACCTGTAAACTTTCTGCTGAAGGTTAATCCTTTATAACACAAATTGCCTTTCTAGCCGCTTCTTCATCGAGTGTGACATTCACATTAATTACACTGAACTCTGAATGCAAGGGCAAATCCATCCTGAGTGATGGGATGATTTGCAATTGCCAGCTTGTGAACGTAGCCATTTTTGTTTGTAGTGAAAGGTTCTGAGCCTGGTTGTCAATATGAAAAACTTCAGTTCTATGTTTTGCCCACAGATGCTCTGCTACCTTTATTTACAATCCATGTGCCAGTGCCTTGAGCTGACCTTAGGTTTACCTTGAGTTTTGCAGTCGGAAGAAACTAATTATGAAGTAGCTCTGAGACGCAAGAAGACAGCCTTGGAAAAAGCAGGATACGAGATGATTTAAGAAAATGTAAAACAAACCTCACCATGTAACCGAACAGACTTAGCTATTTTTTTGTGGTTAAAGTCAATTATGCTATATTTCTGGGCAAATGCTTCATACCAGCTCTATTGATTATTCTCTGCTGCCTGTAGATTTTTTTTTTTTTTTTGAAATGTGAAACTTGACCTGCAGTTAATGTGGTCTAATATATTGTGATCAATCTGTGGGGAAAATAAGAGGAACGTTAGGGGGAATTTATGAACCTTGTTTTTAAGGTGCAGCTTTATATTTTAAAAAGCGTCATTCAACATTCCTGCCTTTGGTGAAAAATGCTTCCCTGACTCTCTGAAAAGGGAGTCCACATGATGCTGAAGTGAAGCATCTGGGGAGAAATACATCAGTTGGCTAACCAATGCCCAGACAACTTTAAACTTGCGCCTGACTGCATATCCTTTGACAGGGTAATAAGGAACCAACCAGCTCCTCAATGTGGTTACAAACAAACAAAACCAAAGCAACCAACACAGAAGCTGCAACTCTGATGTAATTACAGTCTCATAAATACAATATTGGAAGAGTAAGAACATGAAACTCCGCAGGCTATGAATAAAGTTTAGTCAGCTTTGTTAATTACTGTGAGACAATGTATTTAGACACAGAGCAGGCTAAAAGGTCTCAAATGAGCAAACTAAACCCAAGACATAACAGTTCAGTTAAAACATTAAGGAGCACAACTGTTAGAGAAGATTCAAGACTGATGACATATCCAAAAAGCCTGTATGTAAATTCTCATGTTGGTCATCAAAAACTTTCTTAATCTACTATAAGTCACAGGAGACCTCTAATGGCTTTAACGAAATTGCAGCAACAAGGGTGATATATTCTGAGGTGAAAGTCTAACAGTTGGGTTCAGTGCTTGTGCTGGATAACAAAAGTATATTTCTCAAAGCAACTTTAGTACTGTAGGTTTCTCTTGCTATGTGCATCTTCATTGTACATCCATGTACTATCCTACTGCATCGTGGCCAGGTGAGTTTGGGGATGCTGTGCACAATCCAAGTGTATGAGTTGTGTGCACCAGGGAGATCTGCAGAGAGCCCTGGGACAGACAAGGGGTGGAGCAGGCATCCTTTCACATCAAAGAGCACCCAGAGACCCCATCTGCAGGTCCTGAACCTTCCTTTCCATGCAGGGGGTGTGGTGGGCTCCATAGTCACAGATCAACTTATGACCCGCTCTACTTCTCCAGCTCTCTTGTAGGCTAGTATATCCAGTGCTATTCGGGCTCTGAGTAGAGATGGGCCTTCTCATATGTACAAGCATGACATGCTACTGCTTGAGCTATGGTGCAAAGACCCCCTTAACTCAACCCAGTTCTTGAGCAAGTGTGTTTTAACTTTAGACTCACGAGCGATCCCGTAGATGTCAAAGTTAAACCAGTGCCTCAGTGCATAGCCAGATAGAGGGCCTAAGGCCTTATGTAGCCACCTACTGGAGAGGAACAAAGGCCTACATTCTCCTGGTGTCCTCGTGGAGCTGTGCTCCATGTGCCTAGGGGGTGTGGCCCCTTCAGCAGCAATGTGACTCTTCCGCCCACCATGTCACTGTGGGCTCAAGTTCCCAGCTATTGTGTTTCAATTGTTCACTGAATTGTCCTGTCTTTCTTAAATGGGGAGCTCATCTGTGCAAGGGACTCAGCTTACACGGAGATTTGCACAAACACTATAAGCATACGCTGCTGTAAGCAACCATATTGTTGCCCGTTTGTTGCCCCTTTCCATTTTTTACCTATTGTGTACTTACTGAACTTCCCCTGAAATTGTCCAAGATATTCATATTGAAGTCCTAGATTTTTAGGACTGGTAATAATTTTCGAGTATTTGCACAGTGCAAAATCTTGTTCTTGATTTATTGTGCGCATTAGAATTCATCTTCTCAGATTGTGGAGTGACTGCTGTTACCAAATAGTTGAGGTTACAACTGAGTTCCCATTGGAAGCTTCATTTTGTTCCCTTATCCCTTCAAAAAGAGCTATAGGGCCTCAAAATTGGTAGGCTAGATCTGGATCAAAGGTAGAATTTTTGAAGAAAATTTGAAGGGAATCAGACATGGGGTTATTAAATTATGGCATCCTAGAGCTTTAAAAAGAGTCCGGATTTTTTTTTGTCACTGTGTAGTAAAATAAATTGAAAGAAGATGAGTGACACAACCTACCTTACGGGATTGCCTACTCAATAGCAGAGGTCTTGCACTCCGGATCATTTAGCTGGTTAAAATAAAATGGCCAAAATTGTTGTTTTTTTATTAGAGGGTTATTAGGGAAGGTGGGATATCAAAGAACTGGTGGAGACTTCAATTTTGTCATTAAAAAAAATCAGCAAAAGAACTCATAGGTGTGCAGAAAATGCATACATAAAAAAGTCTTGCAAGCCTGGGGTAGAGATGTAAAATCCCCTTTATTCAGTTAGTTGGTTAAACGTTATGGTTAACTGCTTAAATGGGATCCTGTGGGTGAGAGGCTGCTTCAGCCTGGCCAGGCCATCAGTTAACCAGTAACTAGTTAACTGGTTAACTATTGACATTCTCAGCCCAGGGAGCACAATGCGGGGAGGGCTTGCTTTGGAGTTTCCCTGTCTGCAAAGTTTAGGAGGCCTACAGAAAGAGGAGAGGTGACCTTCTAATCTGCTCCTTTACTAGCCCCCTGCTTTCATCTGTCCCACCACCTGGTAGATTTGCCCAAGTGTACAGGAAGGAAATCCTTTGTCTACATCTCTCCAGATATTGGTGCGCATGGGCCGAATTAGGTTGGGGTGCCAGACAGCAGAAGGTTGGGAAGAAGATTTGGGGTGCCTGACCCTTTTCAGTTAAACGAAATAAAGAAAAGAAGAGTTTCCTATTTTGCTGATTCCGTGTGCAAGCCTCTAAAATATGGGGTAAGGGTGGGAATTAATTGATGTAATGTCTGGAAAGATTAAGCACAGAACTCCAGTGTGACATCAGTGCACACACCCCAACATACTACTTCTCTTTGTACGGGTTTTGGTTTTGCAGCAGAATTTTGTTTCACTCCAAAAGAGTTCAGCGCAGCGGGGACTTTCCCCCCTTATCCCATTATTGCTTATTTGGCTTCTCAGTCTTTCATGAGGGATCTTGTCAAAGGCTTTTGGAAAATCAAAGGGCACTTATCCACTCAGCCACACTGGTCCACATTCTTGTTGATACCTTCAACAGGTGAGGCACGAGCCACATTGGTTTTTTTTCCCCAGTAAAGGAGCAACTAAAGGACAAACGCCTGCACCAACGGGACACAAGTTGCTGACCTCTGTAAATTACAATCTACGTGACACTGGATTACATTCTGAGCTCTTCATGTTGGCTATTTCAGAGCAAAAGGTTGAAGCAGCATTATCCCAAACGCCTTGTTCATTCGAGCCTTGTTCATCTGGCTCACTAGCCAGAACAGTAACATCCACTGACCATTTAGAAGACTTAAGTGCTTGACTCGGATTGCTAGCAGTTTGGATAGCATCAGCCAATGTTGCACAGTGCAGAAGAATGATAGACTTGTTCCTGCTGCACATGGAATGAAATTGCAGAGCCATCGCGTTGTGCTAACCTTGCCTGTAACGTGCTACTGCCATCGTTTGCAGTTTCTACATGTGACAGTGCTGGGCAACAGTAGCAGACCCAGCACTCTGATCCCTGCAATTCTAATTCTAGAGTAGGCCTGGTTAAGAAGAGCCAAGCTTGCTGATTAGCGTGGGGGAACAAAGAGGGCAGTTGCCCCAGAGCCCAGCGATTCAGAAGGGCCCACTGCCAGTCTGTCGTGTCTGCCAGAGTCGTGGGCCTTTGCTGAAGCACCGTGCAGTGTGTTCTAAGTGATTGTGAGGACTAGGGGCATAGAGGAGATGGTGTGTTCCAGGTGGCACAGATGGCTGGCTGCCTCAGGAGTGTAGAGCCAGCCCCACGCACATCTTGGCCTGGGACCCAGCAAATCTGTCAGCCCCCCTGAGAAGAGCTGTATCCAAGTGATGGATGGGGACAGGCAGAGGAATACTAAGGGGCTATTGAGCCCATTCGACGGAAAATGGAAGTGCAAAGAGGTAAAGAGGCTTTCAGACTCAGAGTCTAGAGAGATCTCCTAGGGGGAAGATCATTCCAGACCCTGGCCCCCAGGGAGTTAAGGACTGTGAGCCTGGGGTAATATAGGTCTGCCTAAATCTGTGTGGGTGCGTCTACACAGCACCATAAACTCAAAATAAGATACACAATTTGAGCAATGCACGTCTATTTTGAAATAGGCTATATTGAAATTTGGTGCTGTCTACACAGCACCAAATTTGGAAATAAAGTGCTATTTCAAGCCATCCCTTACTCCTCGTACCATGAGGTTTATGGGGATGACAAAATACCGCTGGTATCCTGAATAATTTTGATGTGTAGACATACCCTGTGGCTATGTCTAGATTGCAGGATTCTTTCGGAAGAAGCTTTTCCAGAAGAGATCTTCTGGAAAAACTTCTTCCAAAAGCAAATGTCCACACTGCAAAAGCACATAGAAAAAGCAATCTGCTTTTTCAAAAGATAGTGTCCATTCAATGTGGACACTATCTCGCATTTCAGCTGTGATAACTATGGATGGAGTGGCCATAGTTTCTCTTTCCTCTTCCTTCGAAAGAACTCCCTCTTTCCCATCCACACACGCCTTTTCCCAAAAGAGCTCTTTCAGAAAAAGGCTTCTTTCTCATAGAATGAAGATTGCCAATGTCGGAAAAACTCCTCTGTTCTTTTGATTTTCTTTCGGAAGAACACAATTGCAGTGTCGATGTAATTGAAGTTTTTTCGGAAAAACGGCCATTTTTCCGAAAAAAACTCTGTAGTGTAGACATACCCTAAGTATGGAGAAGAACACTGAAGTACACCACACAAGGGGCATGTCTACACTGGGGAGTTATTTTGAAATAATTCCCCTTATTTCGAAATAACAAGGCATGCGCCCACACGACTAAGCCCATTATTTCAAAATAACGGGCTTGTTATTTCAAAATAACAACTCCTGCTTGTGAAGAGGAATACGCTTATTTTGAAATGAAATAAATAACCTGGGAGTGTAGAGAGAGCCTAGGTGCTTACCAAAAGAAGGTTGTCGGAGCTGTTTTTAATGTGACAAGAGCCATGCGTGGGTCACACTACATCTGAAGGAAGTCAGGCTTATGTCCTTTTAGCAGCTGGAACAGAAGTGCTGTGTTGTCGTACATAAGTTCATTGTCTAGGTCTTCAATCATTTGATAAAATGCAGAGGCATAGGGTGTCTGCATTGTTGCCGTGCAGCTGGATGATTTTGCTTTCAGATTCATGTAATTCAAGCAGAAAGAAAGGCACATTGAATGATAACCTCCATCCTGAGCAATCAAGTCTTCCACAGATAATTCTCTGCACCATGTCATCTCCTTTTTGCTGCTTCCCCTGGAAATGCCGTGCTGCCTTGTGGGTGGTTCTTGTTTTTCCCCTCAAGCAAACAATTCAACAGGACCACTCACAGGAGGTTGTGTTTGGTCTGGTGTCTATGGAAGCAGGTGAACATGAAGCTCCTCAATCTGAGCCATAGGCTGGGGGAGTTGTGTGTTCAGTACAACTGAGACATAAGTCACATATAACTCGCTTTTATATTTCTGAAACTGATCCCCATAATAGATGAGCTGCTACCAATACTCTGAACTAGACTACACTTCCAGGAGCCATCAATACAGTTCCTCTCTTCTGGCTTTCGCTGCCAGCATCGCAATTTGACTGTTCTGCATTCTTTTGTTTCCTCATGATCATTTTCAAAGTGTGTGGAGAGTCTCTTTGATGTAAGCTTTAAGAGATCCTCCATGTCTTTATAAGTAGCTTCACATACCATAGAGGTGACATTCCCAGGGTATACTGGTAGCATTACTACCACCACCAGACCTAAAGAGCTTCTTTGTTTTGGGAGTGGCGGGGACTTGTGCATGCAAAACCAATAAAAGGGAATCTTAATACCTTTTTGTCTGGTATCTTTGACCAATGAACACCACATTAGGGTGCTGAAATTAACTTAAACCATAAAAACTGTAGTTAGAGGGTGCTTCCTCCACTCCCTGGGGTGCAGCTCTATCTGGCCCATTTGTGTGATCTCTAACTCATAACATACACACGGTCTGTTTCTTTTCCCTATGTGTATTTCTAATACTTAGATTCCAGGCCGAGCAGAACATACTTCGAGCTTGTGTCAGGCAGAACCTTCCATCCAGTTTACCACACTCAGGGTGGCCAACAGAATTGCCAGGTCCCTAGGCAAGGTCAGGGAGAGGGACTGGCTCCTCACTCCCCAAAGGGGCCTCAGGTGGAAGGTACGGGCCTAGGGATAGCCATTCTTCAGTGCTGCCTGGATTGTGCCATTCCCCCACGCCAGCCAGCCCTTAGAGCTGTTTAGAGCATGCCAGCCTGAGTTCTGGCAGCCATTTCAAGGGCCCATTGGTGGACCTGACCACACCGATTCACTCTCTGAGCAACACCCCCTTGTTCCAATTATATAGCTTCCCCGATTGAACTAATTACCTCATTAGTCCAATCATATTCCCAAAGTGTCCACAGTCTCTGCCATAGCAGGCTAGCTGATTCCAATTCAGCGTACAATATTTTCTCCTATGAAATTTCCGAAGAGGCCAGCATACTACAACCAGTAGTGTCTCACTGTGGAGGGAACTGTGCAAAAAAGGACACTGCCTCATTCTGAGTGCCATTGTTTTACCTCACTGACAAGCGGAGGGCACCACTAGACAGTTTCACCTCAGACGTCATCTGATACATAAAATAAGCTTTCATATGGTACATGGTGTGGATAGGTGAAGGGCAGATACATGGAACTTCAAAATATGGCCCTTAGGGAAATTGCTGCACACCTAACATCAAATGGCTAACCACAAACAATCCTTGGTCTTTGAGGAGGACAAGGTCTGCCACTTTGCCTGGTTCTGCCACAGAGTGCACATTGGGGAGCTGCTGATTATGCCCTCTTACCACTGAACTCTTGGCCACAAGCTGGGCACAACCAGGCCCTGGTATCTATATGAGGGACTAAATGAATAAGTGACAGGACACCGTGCTTGTTGGTCCCTGGTCCACATGCTGTTTAAGACTAGTGACTGAAACAGTCTTCGCTGTGTGAAAGCCCATGTGAAATGAGTCGGTGGGGGTCTCTCCATTTCCTTATCAATTTGTCTGCATCCCCACAATCAGTACCCTGTGTTTGCAGTCTCAGCACTCAGGCTGAACAAATGTGGAGAGTGAAATCCCCTCTTTCCAGGTGAAGTGGTTATTCCAGGGCAGCGAATAACCACTAGTGAGGCCCACTAGAAAGATTCCACTGAGGCTTACGGACCTAACAGAAGATGCCTGTTCATAAGACTACAACTTTATGCTGCACTCTTCCTAACCTTAAATTCATTTAATTCAAATGTGGGTTTTATTTATATGGTTCAGATAATGATCAGGAACTCCCTTTATCTTGTAAATCTGTTTCTCGTGGTCAGGGTTGTGTCACAGAAAGGAGCTAACAGGCCAGATGTAATAATAAGCATGCAATGGAAAGCTGCATAATCCATCAGAATGTGGGCGTTGTGGTGTTGATGGGCAGTTGTGTGGCATGAAGAAGCATGAAAATGTTTCTGAGGTAAGAAATGGAGAGAAAAGGGTAATGTTCGATATTTGTCCACTGAATGTGTGGGGAATGAGGCATGTAAATGCCGTCTCTTGACACAAGAATGCATGAGCGTTGGGTGAACTTCAGAGAGATAAGTGGCCCGAAATTCATCTGGTACACATTTGTATCACTCTATTCAGTTAATGGAGCTCCTCTTATTTACATCAGTTGACGATCTGGTTTTCAGTTTTAAGGAACCGAATACTGAAATTTCGTTGGCAAGGGGTGGAATTCATTCAGACACTGCAAGTGTACTGTTATTTTTAAAATCAGCGAACTCAGATTTACAAACGAATCCTGGATTCTTCCCACAGCAGCCTCTATGCATTTCCCTGCCTCCCCGGCAAACCCTCAAGACCCTTATGTTTATCCTTCTGTTTTCAGGGGGTGCTGGGAGCGTCTTCTCCTTCGTGGGCTTGAGTGGCCCGCCTTTGATGTTCAGCAGTGGTTGCTCCTTTCTCTGGTTTCTTCAGGAGGCCGGCAGCTGGGGATGCGCCTCATGAAATGCTTCCATAGACGGAGCAGTGGCAGAAATTCATGGCATGTGGTCTGTAAGCTGAGAACCGTTTTTCAGACCTGAAAAGAAAATTAGGGCTTGGCTCAAATTTTGAGAGAAGATTCAAGTTAGCGATTACTTTCCCCTGAAGGGCTCATCATGCCCCAAAGTGTGTTAGAATATTCTTCGTAGAGTATCTTAACCCGGCAAGAAATGTCCCAAAATGCTCATGCTTTTGTGATACTCTGTTAACTATTTGTTCTGTGTGGTGCTGAATTGTCTGTCTTTACAATGTATTTTTGCCCTTTTTCTTACAAAAAAAAATCATGCTTATCGATTGTCTTGCTCTGTCTGCAGGCTCTTACAAAGAGTTGTTTGCTTGCTGCTACTTTCCTTTTAAATTGCAATCCCGGCTAAAAATGCTTTTATTTATAGTAGAGCAGTGGGGGCGCCTGCTCTTGACATGTGAGAACATTTTGATGACATAACTGGCTACCAATAATAGCAACAGCACTCTGGGCCTTCATTATAAGCCATGTGATGCTTCCACAGTCCTGCCAAATCAAACATAATAATTCTACCCCCTGAGAAATAAGTATTCCCTAGACAGAGAGCAAGCAGAAGAGAGACGCGTGTTTGCATAGGGGATGACGTCTAAATATCCCTGTATACTGCAATCTATTTCAGTGTTGGGTATTTGGGAACAATGTGATCTGAGTCTAATGAGATGATTTTGATGTCCTTCTTTCAATTTGTTGTTTCTTTTTACTAATAAACAAAGAGTGCCTGATAGTTCTTGAAGGGAATAAGGAGGTAAAAATGATGGGGAAGATCTTGCTATGGGAATGGAATTCCAGCAATGTGATTGTTTTGGCTTCTTTAGCTCATGGGCAACCTGGTTTTATCCAGGTATTTAAACTGTTGTGAGATTGTTGACTTACACTGGGATTAAATGCCAGCAGTGACTTTAATATCCGTGTAAATGCTTCTGTGCTAAGTTGACCCAGGTGAAGTGCACGTTCATTTCACAATAAACAATGTGAGATTTCATGTGGGCAATAGATTACATTTCTCTAGGTAACAAAGGCTCACTGTCCTGGGAACTTCCTACTCAGAGATGCTAATGGTGTTAGGTTGTTGTTTCATGATAACCTGGCATCATTATAATGTCTGTCACCTATATACCTGCTGTGCCTGGGCTTTATTCAATGCTAAAGCTGTGCAGAAATGGTCCTAGTGTTTTTTCTGTGAAGGCTCTTTGTATCATCAGGTGTGATGAGGACTAGTTTGAGTTCTGAAGCTCTTTGCTAACTTGCTCAAAACAAAATACCCTTTCTTGCAAAGCAACAATTGGGGTGACCTTTCAAGATACTGTGATTGCCCATCCCAGATTGTACACCTGGGAGAAGTGAAGTAGTGAACTACCAGCATCTTCTCAAATGTGTTACGGGCAAGAGATGCACTGACCTGCATTCGGTAGGCCCACATGGAGTATAAAGGAGAGCAGAATTTTCCCCATTGTCCGTAATGGGTCTGAGCCCCACAGCAGTTCTGCCTGTTAATTCAAGAACCAGAGTTACTGATGCACTTCCTTAGGAATGAATTTCTTACCTCCATATTTCCTGTTTTCTGTAAATGCCACAACATGCAGAACAACTTGAATTTACATACTAGATGTGCGATATGGCAAGTTACTAAACTTCTCAGAAGTCAGGAAAGAGGGCCTACCATGGAGTCTGCAACTAGCAGTTTGCCTGGCACCCAATCTAGAAGCCAGATGGGCTAAAGCAGAGCTACTTGATTGGGTGACTTTATTACTGATATCTTCAGGGACATGCTGAATCAGTTTGTTTACATCTTGATGGTCACTTCATTTTTTTTCAAAAGAGACAAGCTCTTCAGGACTAAAATGTGCACTATATCTTGGCCTGCTCCACTAGAACCACTTCCATGTGAAACTCAAAGTGCAAATCAGATCAGAACACCAGGGAGTTCTTTGGCTACCTGGTTCACCTGAAGGGTTAACTATTACCTGTGTCAGATAACTCCCATCTCTGACTGGGCTGCTCTGAAGGATGTGTGAGCAGTACAAAGATTCATGGGTTTCACCATTTCTCTGGCAGGTTATCAACGGGTTTCCGTTACATAGCCCATCGGATGGCACTCTTTTGGAACAGAGTCAGATTCATTTGGTGCTCAAATTCCCAATGCACCTTGGACAGATGAAAAAAGACTATCAATTTGGTGCCCATCTTCCTCTGTCTAGACCCCATCAGGCTGATTGCATCAAACTTTGCCCTTGGAGCAGTATTTTCTCACAAATGCATCGTGTTGTTGACCCATATGGGCATTTTGTGAGCCCTCAGAGCCTCTTCAGCAGCGCTACCACCTAGCCGGTGGTTCCCCAATTTGTAGTTGTGCGTTTGGTTTCAGACCAATTCTCCAATTTGTCACCGCCATTTTGAGTTCTAATCCTATCCGTCACTGCTTGCAACCCCTCCCAGCTTAGTCTAATTTGCAAATTTTGTAAGCATATGCTCTTCTCCATTATGCAAGTGATTCATGAAAATAATGAACAGGAGCAGACTTAAGACAGACCACTGCAGCCCCCCACTAGATCTACCACCACAGTGTGACTGCAAGCTGTTGATAACTATTCTTTGAGAATGGTCTTTGAAATAGTTGTGCACCCACCTCATTGACATTTCTTCTGTCTAGACCACATTTCCCTAGTTCCATGAGGATTTCATGCAGGCTGTGTCAAAACCCTGACTGAAATCAGGATATATCACATCTTAACCTTCACTCTGCCCACTAGGCCAGTAACCCTACATCATGCAGGTGCATGAATTTCACTTTTTTTTTCTACTAAGGGCTTGTTGGCAAAGAGAGATTTGAGGTTTTTCTAATTTGTGGTTCAGCATTGCTCAGCCAGAGCTTCCAGTGAAGAAATTTCAGTCTGTGCCATTTGTTATTACTGTGATGTTGGCAAACCAGGTGCCAGCTTCTGCCAACGCCCCTACGCCTCAGCTGAACACTGGCACATACCCTGCTGGAAACCAGTCTGTCTCACCTGGTGTGTTAATATTGTTAAAATATATTTTAAGTCCATAGGAATGTGTGTAGTATTTAGACTTTATGAAATGTCTCGGTTAGTGACTTGGCCTTTGGGAATGAATATCAATGGGCCCTTAGCTCAAAAATTACATCTGTCACAAAGGCAAGCTTGCCTAGATGAGCAGATAGACTGGAGTACCCCGGGGAGAGCCCGTGTCTCCATAGTTAGGCTGCTATAATGCTTTAGGAGTTCACACTTGGTGCTTGGTTGGTGAAATCTAAGCCTAGAACTCACAACCAGTTTGGTTTTGTGCCCGGTTTTTAACAGTCTGCCCTGAGGTTGGTGGGAAGGCTCTTGAGTCCCTCCAGACAGCTTGCCACTTGCCACAGTGTCTTGGTGCTTATGAGGGGTCTGTTCTCTGACTGGGTGAGCTTGGCTAAGGAAGAGTTAAGAAGGGAGATCCATGGAATTTTTAGGACATTTAGGGTATGTCTAGACTGCATGGCTCCATCGACGGAGCCATGTATATTAGGGTTGTAGGCAAAGGGAAATGAAGCGGCGATTTAAATAATCACCGCTTCATTTAAATTATAATGGCTGCCGCGCTGTGCCGATCAGCTGTTTGGCGGCACAGTGCTGTAGTCTGGGCGCCGCGATCGACATCAAAGGCATTTATCGACCTGCGCGGTAAACCTCATCCCACGAGGCATAGCGGGAGGTCGCAAATGCTGATGTCTACCGTGGAGTGTCCAGACTACAGCGCTGTGCCGCCAAACAGCTGATCGGCCGGTGATTATTTAAATCGCTGCTTCATTTCCCTTTGCCCAGTAAACAAATCTACATGGCTCCGTCGATGGAGCCATGTAGTCTAGACATACCCTTAGAGAGAAGCTTCTGCTTCCATCCCAAAGGAATTTAGTGTCAGCATGCAATGAATTTCAGCAGTGAGCCTAACATTAATTTCCCATGCAAGTCAGATTAATTAGTGTCTGTATAATCAAAATGTTGCTCAGATGAATGTTTGAAAAAAATGAACACAAAAAGGGTGAATAAACACTGAATCAAAATTCCATTTCTAATTCACCTGAAGAGGACTTAGTGCTGATTATTCCCTGCAAAGAAAATTGCTGATCAAAAGGGTTAATCTCCACGGTTTACATCTGTGAGTGGATTGCGCAAGTTACATTTCAGTTTTCTGTGCATTTTCTCATGTGGTATGGAGAGTTTTGGCCTATGTTTTGCTCCCTCCACCCTCCTGTATTTTCTCTTTTCAAGGCTGGTATATTTTCCAAACCTAGCAACAGTAGGGAACAAAGCCAAGCAGCTCTCATGGGGCATAGTTTGATTCCACTTGTCAGTGGTACTCACTTATCACAACGATATCTGTCATGGGACCCCACTTTGCCAAGCTACCATAGGAAGTGCTAGCAAATCCAAACAAAAGCTAACAATAATGCACCACTAGGGACAAATTAGCAGCCATGTGCTGCACATCATTCCTTGGAGGAATCATCTGGGGTTTAAATGATCAGCGCTGTATAGTCACAAGTGGCTGGCATTTTAATACTCCAGATAAATGACTTCTTGTGCTAGCAAAAGATCTCACATGGTAAAAGCCTCCTTTCACAGACTGAAGGGAAAAGGCAGCATACACACAAGGGTGATGGTCAGATTTGTGGCCATTGATTCATGCTTTTCAGTTTTCTAGTTCTACTGGTTGAAAATGCATTGGTAGCTTCTATTTTATTTAGATAGGGGTTTCAAACTAGGGGTTGCAACCCAGTACTGGGTGGTGGAATGTCAGGCACTGGGTCTCACTGCAGGGGGATCAGGTGACGGGGTGGGGCGGGGCTAAGGCAACTACCTGCCTGTCCTGACACCACAGACTGTGCCCCAGAAGTGGCCAGCTACAGGCCCAGCTCCCATGCATGGAACTTTGGCTACATTGAGGTCAAGGGGAGTTTTGCATTCGCTTCATTGAAACCAGGATTTTACTTTGGGTTATAAAGTTAGCTCTAGACTGATATAGGGTTGCCAACTTTCTGACAGAAATAACCAAACACCCTTGCCCCACCTTTCTTTTGAGTCCCTCTTGCCCTGCCCACTCCATCCTCTCTCCATTACTCACCCTCCTTCAATTGCTCATTTTCAGTGGGCTGGCGAGGATCACCTGGAAATCCCATGCCATGGTTTTCACATTGAGATTAACCCTTTAATTTGAATTATTGACCTGTGTGCAGCATAGCTGAATGTGATTCTAAGTGGGGATGGAGGGATGATAGAACCAAATATTTTCATTAGGGGAGGCTGAAAGGGAGACTGAAAGAGAATCACAATTAGTTTAGCCTAGCCAAGATTCAGGGCTTAAAATACATCTGTGATTAGTACCTGGATAGTAATTACTGTAGCAAGTAAAATCTTCTGGAAAAGTCCTTGAACCATGACAAATAAATGACTCTAACAGATTTCACCTGGAAAAGAAATGTACAGTATTCTCCAGATACTGTAGTCATCACTCCTTGCTCATTCCTGAGTAGAACTGAACAAATACATTTTTTGCTTCAGGGAATGAACTGAAAAATCTGAAAACAAAAATTCTTTACTTTCTACCAACCCTGAAATTTTTACTTTTTCTTGCTGAAACAAAAAAATTGAAATGTTTGCTTTGGATTAAAAAAGCATCTAAAACAAAATGGAAATACCCCAGATGAAACTAATATGTTTCTTATTTCTTTAGTCTTCTGGGCATTTTGAATTCAAAATGGATTTTTTTTTTCATTTTGACTTTGGGTGGCTTTTATCTCTTTATAAAGGTCTAAACAAAATGTTTCAAAATGAGAAATCAAACTATTTTGTTTTGAAGTGATCAAAATGGTTTGTTAAATACGTGTGTGTGGGTGGGTCAACTGAAATTATTTGCTGAATTCATTAATCTTTTCGGTGCCTCCAAAAATGCATTTCGCAAGTAATTTATGATTGGCAAAAAAGACTTCACCCAGATCTCCTCCCTAGCCAATGGAGTTTTGACTAAATGAGAAGTGTGATTGGAACCGCATATTGACTGACTTCAGGGGAACAACTCCCAACTTTTCCTAATGTAACTGAGATCAGATTCACTTTATTTGATTACAGTAGTAAACAATTTTTTAAAAATCTACATTTTGTTTGCCTAACCATTTTAATGATAGTATATTTTTGCAAGATGACTCCAAAAGCAAGGAAGAGAGCATTAAAAACTAAAATATGATAAAATCCTAGGTAAAATTAAATCTAGGATATTCAACTCTACGATCATCTAGGTGAGTCAAGAGTTTATATTCCCACTCTTAGGATATGTCTACACTGAAGAGGTTTTTTGGGAAAATGGCTGTTTTTCCAAAAAAACTTCACTGAAGTCCACACTGCAATTGTGTTCTTTTGAAAAAAAAATTAAAAAAACAGAGGGGTTTTTCCAACATTGGTAAACGTCCTTCAATGAAGAAGAAGCCTTTTTCTGAAAGAGCTCTTTCGGAAAAAGGCGTATGTAGACAGGGAAGAGGGAGTTCGTTTCAAAAGAAGAGGAAAGAGGAAAAAGCACAGGTGCCCTGGTGGCCACTCCAACCATAGTAATCAAAGCTTATGTGTGAGATAACGTCCATTCAGTGTGGATGCTATCTTTCAAAAAAGATCGTTTTTCGATGCGCTTTTGCTGTATAGATGCTCTCTTTCGGAAGAAGTTTTTTCAGAAGATCTCTTCCAGAAAAGCTTCGTCCGAAAGAAGCCTGCAGTCTAGACATAGCCTTAAAGAATAGCCTAACAAATGTCTGAAGTTGCATGAAATAGGGATAGTTTAAGCGATTCAGAAGAAACCTGAAACTCAGCTGAAACCAGAATCCTTGTCTTGATTTGGATCAATTCAGGCTCTCTTACCCCTCCTGGCGGGATAAGGGGCATCTCTTATCATAGTCTAGTGAGTTTGGCCATTTCTATTGGTCCTAGCTGTTGTCTTTAGTGCCATGTCTCTGTTGCATCAGAAATGCACAATGCATTCTGGGATACCTCTGACGTGAGGAAGGTGTTCCCTGTTGGAAGACAGTAGCTAACCTAGCAGACAGGGTGAGGTGCACTGAAACCTATTCCAAAGGCATAACAGATATCATGTGGAAGGAAGGGAGGGTTGAGCTCAGTCCTGAGTCAGATCCAGCCTCATAATGTAGACATCCCCAAGGTGGCTTCAGCTCCTTTCTTCTCTCCTTCTCCTGAGCGGAGCGCAAATGTGCTGAAATAGGTAATCTGGTGAATGCTGCTTAATGAGTGACAAACAATGCTTTCCCTCTACATGTTGTGCTTAGAAGCTGCACTTAACAGGATCCACAGATTCATTCAATTTGTAACAAAATACATTCCACTCACAATTACCTAGCCCAGGGTTTGCTTTTATTTAACTACATCATTTTTCACTGTGCTGCAGGGCACATTTTTGAAAATGATGTCACTTCTCATTAGCCATTGAGCCTGACTGATGTTAGGTTGCTGACCTGAGAGGGAAAGTCAATTACTAAAAAGCAAAATCAGATTTGGCTCAGCACTGTTACACCCAAAGAAGATCTGTACAAGTCTTAGATTATTCCTGAGCCCAATGGCTCTGGGAGGACAGGATTCTGTGGAACACGAGGAAGAACATGGGAGAATTCAATGACTGGTTTTTGCATTGCTAGAATTTATTAGACGATTTGTATGTTCACATTCCTACAGTTACTTTTATGCATCTCTTCCTCTTCTTAAGTTTTATAGCCTATATTTAAAATGCCTCAACTGAATTTAGCAAACCTAAGTCTTCTTCATGCCCCCTTTGAGGTGTCTCCTAGCATTAGCCCTTTGCAAAGCATGCACCTTACTGTGCACATTGATAGCATCTGTGTCTGAGTCCTACATGGAGATGCAAGGAAAAGTGTCTTTGTGCCTTTCTCATTTTTCCTCATCTAAAAAGGGCAGGGTATAACACAGCTCAAATTGCATAGCTGGGTTGTGAACATAGCTGAAAAATGCTATGACCAATAGCTTACGTGCTGTAGTCAGCTATGATAAGGTAGCACTAATCAAACCTCATGCTTCCTACTATTGGCGTGTTGAGAGCAGGAAGGAATTTGCCTCTTCCATGTAATTTTGGATAGTTGGAGGTACTAGGAAGGGAGTCACCATTCTCAGACACATCCAATATTGGCCTCTGTTGGAATGCTACGGGACCCTTTGATGGACCAATGGGAGGGCTAGCATGACAACTCCAATGTTGTTGCATTGTAGTGGTTCCTTCCGAACAAGAGAAATCCATTTGCTCCTCTGAGAGTTACAGATGATAAAGCCCATGAGTCACAAGCTGGGTATACCAAGTGAATGCTTTACCAGCTCATTCAAGGAGCATATTGGGAGCGAGTAGCTTGAGGGAGCAAGGACTCCTATCGCTTGGCTAAAAATTTTCAAAGCCGCTCTTTAATGAGAATAAGCGATCTAAGTCAGAGTCATCTGCCCAAAAAAAGGCAATTTTACTGACTAATTCTGTCAGAACACTGTGTAAAATAAGTGGCAGAACTGAGCTAAAGATGGAGCCAAGGGGCATAGCAGTACTGAATGAGTTTTCCACTGTGGACAGTATAGATCAAAAACCGGTATGTTTTTAATTTTGTGGGTGAACATTACATGGTTTACAAGCACAGAAGATCAAAGCAGAATGTCAGGTGGCCCCAGAGAGACTTTTAAATTACCCCAAGGATTGGAGTAATTTGTGAGATACTTTTCATTTCCTGTGCTACTTGGAGAAGAGTTTCTGAATTGCACTTGCGAGGGCTGATGGAAAGGTATCTAGCAGTTCTCTTTGGATAGAAAAGCTGGAGAGGTAGCTGGTTTTCAGAGAGGATTTCTTTCAGCTTGTACATGGTGGTTGAATGATTCTGGCCAGGCTCTGCTCGGCACAAATCTTTGTTATATTTGTGACATGCTTGAGGCTTCTTTGAGCTGAAAGTTACTCCACGCAAATACAAGATATCCACGTTAGTCCATGTTAGGAATTTGTTCCCTGAGCCATTTGTATGACACAACAGACTGTGGAGCTGAAATTTCTAGGGCCATCTTCCCTGAACTGAAAACATGACCGCATGGAAAGAGACATGTTGGCTGAGCACAGGGCATGCCACTGCAGGTCTCCACACAAAGGATGCTGCGTAGCTCACCAGGAGTGTGGAGCTGGTGTGAGGAAGCAGACATGTCAACTTCCCCAAGATGGCGCTTGCCATTTACACGCACTCAGAACCCCTCCATCTTCCGAAAATTGGAATCTGACTCTGTGCTGCCAAATTGCAATACACAACAAAGCATGGTGTCAGGGAAGTATGGAACATGCAGACAGTCTCATCACTATCTTGAGAGGGAAAAGTTGGCTTCTCAGTAAGCTGATAACCAGGAAAGAGCTGTAGAACAAAACATGGCTTTGATTAAGGCTTTGGAGGGCATTCAAGATCGGAGGGTTCTCCCCACTTCCTGTGTGACTTTGGGCAAGTCACTTATTCACTGCCTCAGTTCCCCCACCTGTAACATACGAATAATGCTTTCCTCCCGCACTGATATATGAGATGCAAAATCCATCAGTGTGTGTGAGATGATTGCGTACAGTAATGAGCGCCATTGAAAACCTTAATTAAATATCTTGCCCTTCATGGAGAGGTCAGGCAAAACTTGGTGCAGCTCAGTTTCCCAAAATACACAGCAAAGCAGCAAAAGGTAACAGTACATTGAGCTTTTGCTGAAACAAATTGAATTAAAAAACTGGTCCATTGCAGGCCTGTGAAAAACCATCCAAACCAGTGGGTTTTTCACAGGCCTGAAATGGACTAGTTTTTTGATTTCCCCAATTACTTTCAAATAGACTAAGTGGAGCTTTGATTTTTTTTTTTTTTTTTAATGAAAGGAGTACAGGTGAAGGAAGACCCACGACTATAACAGTCTATTGGTTCCTCACCGGAAAGATTCCAACACCTCCTGCCACTATTAGAATAAATTAGACAGTACATCCAAAATATTATATTCCAATATATAAGTGCCTGAATGGATAATTTGCTGTTGTCCTTTTTTTATCACATATCTTGAAAGCCAATTAATCAACAATTCATGTGTAGTCCTGGAAATTTACAAGTACCCTTTATGTAAATACAGTGCAAGGAGAAAAGTCAGCTCTCTAGCCTTAATGTCAAGAATGAACAATCTATTGCTCTGAAGAGAATGGCTGCTAGGAGAATCGATGCAAATGCAGTTTCTTTTCTCAGCAGAAAACTCCTAAACAGGGTTCAGCCGAAGTTCAAGGATTCTGTTGTGTTGAAATACAATATGGTTACACTATGCTTTGCTTGGAGGCTACAGCTTCATCACCTTAGGCCGAGGATACATAACTACTTTGCTGACAGGCATATGAACATGTTGGCTTGACTGCCTTTATCTGGCTTTCATGATATTTGTATTTACTCATTCAGATCTGAGTCTGAACACTCTTAGTATTCATTGCTTTGCCTTTTCAGACCCTTTTGTGCCTCGCAGATGTGCAAATACTGAAATCCATTTAAATAAAGATGACTTTTGAGATGATATTAAAACGCACACAGGTCTAAATCTTGAGATCCTCATCTAGTTTTCACTCAGTTCCGACCCAGGCAAATTCCCATTGAGTTAGCAAGCCTGTCTCTCCTGTGATTGCAAATGAAGAATAACTCCATTAGTTTTATACTGGTTTAACATCAATGTGAAGGCATGAAATCCTCAAAACAGATAGATAAATGAGAGAGAAATCAGGCTTGACCTAATTAATAAGTCAGATGTTAACTTTGTCCTTTAGTATGTATGTGACATCTCAGTTAAAAGTCCTACTTATTATTTGCACATTCACATTGATGGTACTTGAGTAAATGAAGGAAGTTATATTACTGTTTCCCTATTCTGTTTATCCCTGAATACCAAAGGAATTCCTTTGAAGCAGGGTGCTGGATTCTATTCTATTCTGCCTTGCTTATCAATCGAGTTGTAGGACTGTCAGATCCCTGCTTGAATGTGAAATTTCAGGGCTGATAGTCAGAAACCTCCCCATGCTACTTTACTTGTAAACTGAGCATGTTTGATAGGGAAATCCCTGAGACACAATAAACATGGGGCCCATTACACCTTTTGTAGAGGGTCTTTCCCCAGAACAGAAGGGGTAAATTTCAAAGTCTTAATGAACTATGCTGGTATTCCAGTCATCAGCAATCAGTATTCCAGTCATCAGCAATCATTACTGTAAGATTGAACCAGGATTCCTTTTAAATCAAGTCAGTTTTTCAGGAGGAATGTATTTCTGCACTTCTGTCCTCCCTTTCAAATGAAGACTGGGCTCTCATTTCTGATAGAACATATTCTTGCCTAAAGTTGAGATTTCAACACTTTGTGCGTATGTGTGGATTTTTTTCTTCAAAATGTGTAAATCTGTATTTAGAATTGGGCCTGCTTATCATATGATGTCCTAAAATGTTAGGTTATGTCCTATAACAAAGCTCCTAACACAAATAGCATCAGAAAATCATGACTTCGGCAATCAGCTTCAATGGATAGGACACTGCAATGGAACTCAGAAGAGCAGGGCTCTCCTAGGTCTACCAATGACCTCAGTCATTACAGACCTCAACTGGATTTGAAATGGTCATTAGAGGTGAAAGGCATCACATTAACAATTACAAGACTGGAGCTGGTAGGCAAATTATAGTTTTCCCTCAGAAAATTTTTGACAAAAGCAAACCAATATTTAGGGTTTGACAAACCTGAATCTTTTCAATAAAAATGGACTTTTTTTTTTGGTCAAATATTGTTTAGTGCAAGATGGAGCATCTATTTCATATAAGTTAGGGTGCTTTTAAAAGTAAAATAGCTTCATTTTAAATGGAAGATTTAAGGAATCGATGGCATATACACACACAAATCTCACTGGGTCTTTAAAAACACATCTTTAAAAAAATCATACAACATAATACATTAAAAATTAGAATGTTCTGAAAATGTGTAAGCCAGGAGTCAAGATACATGCTGTCAGTGTATATTTAACAGGAAGAGTTCCAGAACAGTAATTTGTAGCTCTAGAGTTAGGGCTAGAAGATTGTAATCACTAACCTTTAAATATAAAAGGCATTTGAGACCTAAAACAGAGTCATCCCAGTATGACTATTTGAAATCCCGTGGTCCTCTTTGCAAGAGGACAGCCTAAAACTATGTGCCTTGACCAAATTCCAGGGTAGTTGGATGGTTGTTTTCTGCCTACCAGAAATTCCTCATGGAATTTCAGTTGGATAAGGTATTCTTTGTATCATGTCCTAAGCAGCTATGTAGTGTTACCATTGACAGTTAAACATTTGCAGCTGGAGCCGGACAAATAATGTCAACGAGTATTTGTGAATATGTTTGTAAAATAAAAATCACAGCTTGTTCTGGGCATAATCAGATCCAATTTTTTCAGTTTTGTATGATTATTACTGTAAATAGTTTGGGTTGACATAAATATTTGGGGAGAAGCTTTCATTTGTGCTTATGCTTGATTTCAATAAGTCCACTTGAAATGTAAATTCCAACTCGTGAATAAAGATGGCAGAAATGGGCCCTAAATTAGGTGCCTAGATGATGGTCTTCATTTCCCATCTACAAGGAATTCTCTCTATGCATTTGTTTATTATACATACTCAGTGCAAATTCCATGTTTAAAAAGAAATCTCGTATGAACTAGAATTGAGAAATGTGTTCCCAAGCTGTTTTTCAAATCACAATATTCTGGACAGTTTTTTAACATTAAAACATATTTCAAAATGAGCTGTTTAAGTTTGTCTTAAAAATAAAGCATGACTGAAGCATATTACAGTTTTCTGTGAACCATAAAGAGTAGTAGCTTATTTATTATAATCTGTGATGTGTTTGTATGGTTATATTTTGTGTATCACTTTTTTGTGAATGTTGTTGTGGGGTATAATTTTATGGTAGAAATAATCTTTTAATTCTGACTATTTTTATGGTTTCACTGAAATATGTAGTTTTCTTTGTTTGAGCTTCTCATTCAGATTCCTTGAAGGGTCTTCTACTGGGAGAGGAATTTTTGCCAACGGGGATAGGAAGAATAATAATAGCCAATTTCAGAGGGCACATAAATTAGAAGTAAGCTTCATAATGTTAAGTTAGAGTCAGTTGAAGCTGGTTAGATTCAGACTTGGCTCAGATGTCTTTAAAGCAAGCTCAGCATTCAGGCTAAAGAAAATCCTCTAGTTGAGAGACTGCAATGATGGGAAAGAACCATGACTTACTGGAGTCTTGGAAGGATCATGCAATGCCCATGCCACTTCAAAGTGGGTGACATTAGCTGGGGAAGGAGTAGTACAGGTTGGACCTCCCTGGTTCAGCACTTTCAGGACCTTACTGGCCCCGAATGAGGGAGTTTGCTGGACCAAGGGAGGTCAGTTCTGACCCTCTGTTGATGGACTCCAGGCTCTCCCGGGGTCCATTAACACAGGACTATGCTGTCCCCACAGCCCCAGGACTGCCGAGGCTGCTCGGGTGGTGGGGATCTGCTGCCCGCTGGGGCTGCCTGGGGTCCTAGGGCTCTCTGGTTCTGCCAGACCACAGATGTTGCAGGACCAGAGTGTCCTGGATGAGAGAGGTTCAATTTGTACTAGGACAATGAGAGGATACACTTACACATCATGTTTCCTAAGACAATTCAAACAGAGCTCTGTGGAGGATCTGCTGGAAACAAAAGCTACTCTGACTGTCCAGACTAGAGCAAAGGCATTTGTGGAAACCCTGCCTGCTTTCCAGCAGGGTAGTGCTCATTTGAACACAGTGGGTCTCAGTTGTTGAGAGATGCTCTTATGGCCTGTTGAGTTTAATGGGCTTTGGATCAGACCATTGGTTGCCAAAGGTGGATCTTGCTTAGTGAGTGTAATTTACCCACTACTGTGATTGAAAGGTGAGATTTTTAATATTTAGTTGCAGTCTAATATTCAGCCACTAATGACACTGTGTGCTATATAGGGTTCCAGAAAGGGTGTGGAACCTGGTAAACAATGGAGGAAAAGCTGGAAGTCAAGCTGTGTGGGAGGTTGTTTTTTGTAGTAATAGCTCTTTCAGTTATAATAAATGCCTTTTATCTCAAATGGACTAAAATTACATCAATTATGATAGGATTATAATGGGAAAGTCAGCCAATGAGATATATAAGAAGGTGTAAGATAAAGGGTGCTGCACTTCCTACTAGAATAATTTTGTTCTCCAGCAACATGTAAGGTGCAGCCACTAACATTCCCTTACTTATGCTGACTCCTTAAACTCTGATTTACAGCTCTGAATTTAGATTTTGATGTTCATAAGGTTTAGCCATCAATTCATTCCTACTCTTGTTGCCTATTACTAGGGGTTGTTTTTTTAAAATAACCCCACAAAAAGGAGAGTACTAGGGCCAAATTCTGCAAATGCTTACTACATGTCACCATGCTTACTACCATGAGACATCTTGTTGAGCACAGAAGGCCCAACCCCATCCCCACCCTCTATAGTAACCTCTATATCTAGTATTAAATCCTTGGCTGTTTGGGTCGTTAGTATTTGCATTTAATAAGTGATTTTAGAGATCAAGGCATTTTTCTGAATGATAGGAATGCCAATAACCTTCCAAAGTGATAATACATTTAGATTATATTTATTCATTTTAAATTTAAAAATTGCACAATTATAAGACTTGCTAAGAGAAAATTACCATTTTGAAACCTTTCAGCCTAAAGCAAGATTTTTACAGCAAAGCTCTTCAGAGTTTAGTTATATTTATTTATTTGGTTTAAATTAGTAATACACTGTAGGAGAAAACAGTGACACCTTTATTTTAAGTGAGTGATTGTTACAAATTCATTTGCAATTCACTGTAACAACACTGATTAGAGTGAATTCAGTTCGCAT
The DNA here is from genome assembly GCA_019425775.1 of Rafetus swinhoei. Taxonomy (NCBI): domain Eukaryota; kingdom Metazoa; phylum Chordata; order Testudines; family Trionychidae; genus Rafetus; species Rafetus swinhoei. The sequence continues at coordinate 65,044,194 of CM033447.1, read as the reverse complement.
GAATGTGGCTGTCAGAGTGTGCTTGCCCTTGGTAGAATTCACAGCTCAATTCGACAAGAGTTGATAGACAGGAGTGCCACTTCCAAAACTTTATTTTAAAGGAACAACGCCTGATTAACAGTTCTTGCTGTGCTTCACAGAGGTCATTCATTTCCCTCAGGTCTTAATCCAAAGTCCACTGAGGTGGGTGTAGAATTTCACCAGCCAATTACAGAGCGAGAATGCAGAATTGATATTCATCTGCAAATTTGACACTGTTTCCCTGGGCTTGAACAAAGACATTAGTTGGATGTTGCATTATAAACCCCATCTCCTCTGCCCATGCCACCTCATTTTTACATGAAAAGTGAAGTACGGGACACATCCAGGTCATTTAATTCGCCTCATTAGCACATGCCCTACAACTGATAGGTAGCTTTTTTTCTGTTATAAAATGCTTGGTTTCTGTTATTCTGCTCCAGCTCATCTGAAGAAGTGGGCTGTGCCCATGAAAGCTCATTGTACTATATATATTTTTGTTTGTCTCTAAGGTGCCACAGGATTACTCGTTGTTTTTAAAGTTACAGACTAAGATGGTTACCCTCTTAAGACTTAGGAACAGTGGTGTGATGGACAGTGCACTGGACAGGAGCTAAAGATACCTGATTCAATTTCTAGCTCCACCACACACTAGCTATGCGATCTTGGCAAGTCACATAAGTTACCCTGCACTTTAATTCCCATTTATAAAATGTTTATTATTCTCCCTTAGCTCAATAGTCCTTCTCTATGGGTTATATCTGTCCCACTTGCTTTGTGAAAATTGGCTTATGAATATGAATATGAATAACTCAAAGATGCTTTAGACAAAACGCCTCATGTAACATATAGATTTTAAAGTTATAATCTGCGGAATGTGAGTGTGCTATTTTTGTGCATGGATCCTTCTTCTATATAAAGTTAGAAATATGAAGTGAGAATGTGGTCTTAATTCTTAGGGCACGTCTAGACTACCCTTGGCTTCTGAAAGAAGATATGCAAATAAGGTGCAAATTTGCATATCTTTTTCATCTGAAAATGAAAATGAAAATGAAATTAATAGGTAGCAGGTTTAAAACAAACAAAAGGAAGTTTTTCTTCACTTAGCACACAGTCAACGTGTGGAACTCCTTGCCAGAGGATGTTGTGAAGTCTAGGACTTTAATAGGGTTAAAAAAAGAGCTAGATAAATTCATGGAGGCTAGGTTTGTCAATGGCTATTAGCCAGGATGGGTAGGAATGGTGTCCCTAGCCTCTGTTTGTCTGGAAATGGGTGACAGGAGAGGGGTCATTTGATGATTCCCTGTTCTGTTCACTTCCTCTGGAGCATCTGGCATTGGCCACTGTCAGAAGACAGGATACTGGGCTAGATGGACCTTTGGTCTGATCCAGTATGGCCATTCTTATGTTCTTATGAAAATAATTGCAAAAATAATTATCCCATGCAGGTATAAAGGACAAGGACTTAGTGCTTAAAATGAAATTTTGATTGCAAATTTGCCTAAGGAGCTGCTCTGCAGCAGCTCTGTATTCAGCATAATTAACTGTCTTTAACACAAACAGCTTTGCTAGTGCTTTTCACAGTTGTGTGCCATTTTGTAATGAACCCATTGTTATAAACAAAACATCCTCAATAGAATTATAAGCGAATACACAGATGCTTACAAAACTGGGATTCTAGAACCCCATTCCTTTACTAAAACAAAAGCCTTTACTATCTGAGCTAAGGAAAAATTGCCACCTATAATGCTGAATTATAGGACTCTTCATCCTACATGCATTTATGTCACTATCGCAGCTAGGTACAGCAAGCATTAATATCACTGCTTATTTGCAATCTGTTTTCTTCAAATACAGACTGCACAAGTTTTCAAAGAGCTGTAAGATGAAGAGTCAGAAACAGTGGTAAAACATTATACTTTTAGCTAGAGACAAAAAAATAGACAAAAGTAAAAACATTTATTTTCTGATAATCTGTAACTTGGACATTGTGATCAAATATTCTCCAGACTTGTCAGAAAATTGCTCCTAGAGTAAACATTGCAAGTTTCAGGATAAAACAATTTTGCTAACACAGGTTATAAAAGAGCTAAATACAGGATTTAGTGGTTCCAACCTTAGCTCTGGCAGTATCGTTATATCTCCATAGTCTCTGATTACCTTGTTCAAAAACGGTCCCTGGTAAATTAATGAAATAGTGATGCAATAACTTTTGATTTTACATTGATATCCTGAATTGGATCTTGACTAGTGAAGCTCATGCCTGCTTTCTTATAGGACAAAATGTTTTGCTGTGTGGGATCCAGCCAAAGGATGAATTTTACTGCATTAGAAACAGAACATATAAATTTTCAACTCTCAGCATAACATGCCTTTGATTAATGTATATTGTAATCATCACAGAACACACAGATGTCTATTAATGATGTAACTAACTGAGTTGAAAAGATGATCAAAGAGTGGAAGCAGCGATTACACATAGTTGTTCACTCTTGTCTTCAGTATATTAGACTCTTTATACTTTCGAGGCTGTGACTTCAATTTTGCTGCCAGTCAAAAAAAAAAAAAATCAAATACGTTCAAAGCACTGAGGTTTCTGATCTTGACTGATATATATAAAAAAGCAAACTGAGGCTATGTCTTGAAATGATCATTCCAAAGGGATAAGAAAGGAGGATAAGATACGAGACTATCCTTTGAGCATGTGTTGCTGGATTTATGGCCCACTGAGTGGAGTAATAGGATAGCGACATTCAAAGAGGTGATGCGGCTTAGTTAGCCTCGGTATTGTACATCGCTGTGGGTACAGCTGCTGATGAGAAGCAAAACAGATACAAAGCAAAGAAGGGGAACATGTGTTAATGAAGATGGAGTTTTTCTGTACTTGCCTCCTGGATTATACCAGGAAGCTTCTGTGTGCTAAAGTAGTAGTAGACTTCACCTATTCATTTGCATTATTTTTTGTTCCAAGTATGGCTGAAATAATCATCCGGCCACCTAGGTACTATCCTGTCCCCTGAGGTGCTTCCATATGTAACATATTGTAGCTGTTGTTAATTTTCAAGTGGGAGAATATATAGGCCCTGTAGAGGGACAATTGTAAACCTGTAATACCTCTTCAGGTTTGGCCCATTACCTCTCTGAGCATAATTTTATGTTCAGGTTTCTGTGTGGCTGCACATTGAATCGTATATTCAGATCAATGAGTTTTCTAATGTAGGGCTTCTCATTCTGGGTTAGGGTTTCACTGCAGGCACAGATCTTTACAGACATTGTCTCCAATTCAGCAGTTTCCTAAGCATATGCTTAACTTGAAGCAGGTGAATACTAGTCTTATTAACTAGTCATCTAAAGAGGCAGTATTTGCAGAAATTCCAGATTCCATGCAGTATCTGTCAAATTTCAAGTGCCAACGTACCGTGAAAAGTATTTTTGTCTCCAGCGTGGATGCTAATTCATGTTATTACTGAATAGAAGAGTAGAGTTGTGGAAAAGCAGCAACGTAACACGGAAAACATGCACAAAGGAGAAGAATTAGTTCTAAAGTTCACAGAGCCTGGGAGAATGGGAAGCAACATAGACTCTTCAGGGAACTGTGTGATTGTCTCTCGCAATTGTATGTGAATGGACTTCTTCACTTGATTGTCAGAGAGGTATCTCAAGATAGTGAATGCGATATCTGGAAAAATAATCAGAGCAGCAAAATAGCCAGCTTTGCTGTGGTATTTGCATTGAAGCTGTCTGACTGCGTCTAGTGCCACAACCCATAAATGCACTAAGATGAAACTATTCATCAGCCATCCTTGTTAAATCAGAAGGATAGTGGGAAATTTAGCAGCCCAGTCAGATTATAAAATACAATTGTGGAAACACTTGGGAAAAAAATCAAACCTGTAACTTTTTTATTGTGAATCAAGGCATTGTAGGTTTTCTTGCATAAGGATTACTCAAGAGAGTTGAGTTGAGGATACACTGATTTTAAAATGTTACTATAAAATGTCTTCGCAATCCCTTAGAAACACCAAAACCTCTGCTTTCTTGAACTTACTTTTGAAAGATGCCAAGTGTTTATTTCAAATGCTTTACCGTTGATTTTGTGGAGCAGAGACTGCAAGCAGTTGAGTTATAGGGTATTTCTAGACTACATGCTTCTGACGGCAAAGGCATGTAAATTAGACTACCCGACATAGTCAATGAAGCGGGGATTTAAATATCCCCCGCTTCATTAAAATAAAAATGGCTGCCATGTTGTGCCGGCTCAGCTGATTGTCAGCACAACGTGGCAGTCAAGATGCAGATTGGTCGGCAAGGAAAGCCTTTGCCGACCGATCCCGTATACCTCCTGAAATGAGGTTTACAAGATCGGTCGGCAAAGGCTTTCCTTGCCGACTGATCCGCGTCTTGACTGCTGCGTTGTGCCGACGATCAGCTGAGCCGGCACAATGCGGCGTCCATTTTTATTTTAATGAAGCGGGGGATATTTAAATCCCCACTTCAGTGACTATGTCGGATAGTCTAATTTGCATGCCTCTGCCGGCAGAAGCATGTAGTCTAGACATACCCATAGAGAGCAGGGCGGAGGGATAACGGTTAGGTGGTCTAGAAAAGTCTTATAGACAGTTGTGAGAAAGTAAACAGTTGGTTCAGGACTGAATTATAGTTATTGGAAATTGGAGGAGATTGCCTTGAGTAGTGGGGCTTCTGGGGCACCTTCCCTAGAAATAGACAGTAATGTCGTATTTAATTACTTACGACAGGTGACAGGAAACAGTTCTGATAAACTTAATCTAAGTAGTCTCTTTGGCCTTACTACTTCTGACACTGCGAGACAGGCATCTGCAAACTGAAAGCCAGATCCTCAGTTGATGTAAATCTGTGCATAATTATTTCAATGGAACTATGCAGATCTGGCCTCATGGATCTGTTTTCCGTTATATTTGCATAATACAGTGATACATTCCTGGCCTAGAAATAGGCTCTGGTCATCCTTGGCCACAAAAAAGGAGTCAGCCATTTTCCAGCTCTTATAGTGGTCCAACAACATCTCGTAGCTCAACCATCTTGTTCCTCTTATGCAGTGAACGTCATTTCCTTTACAGAGGAAAAAACTCACTTTAACAATAGATTTCTAGGGGAAAGCTAGACTAGTTCACATCACAAGTACCTTTTTTCAGACCTGTATATAGCCAACAAATACGTATCATTATATGACTCTTCTTTAAGGTGCCATCTGCACCTTGCATGTTTCAGACTTGGGCAGTTTATATCAGACAGATGTGTCTGAATAATTTTCACACATAGGTTTTAAAACAGAGTGTTGCAACCTTGTTGAGGGATGGTGACAGTTTGATTTGGGAGGAGATGATGATACACAAGTCTAAAAAGGGGGTTCCGGTTGTCCCAAAGAATGGGATTTGGCCGAGAGAGCAAATTAGACATTTTCTTGTCTCAGAATGTTTCGTGACTGCAAAATCTTGGCCAAACTTAGAGTACACTTATCAGTTTATTTGTAGCCAGATCTTGGAATAGATCATTCCCACATGAAGTTCTGTTTAAACGCTAATCGCACAGTATTTATCATCTCTAATATTTCTGCAAATCTAGTTTCTCACGTCTATGAAAATTGTATTAAAGAAACGGTATTTATTCTTGTGTCAATATCTTCTTCAGCTTACTCAGTGGCACTTGGGGACTGTTCAATACTTTGTACTTGTATCAGAACGTCATATTCATACCTGTTCTGGGGGCTTTTATTTGTCCCCTTTTCCATTTGCAAGAGAATTGGCAATGCTCTTAAAGGTCATTACCTTGTGGAGTCCAGATGCCCCATGAATATCTCAAGCTCCAGATTTTGAATCACCTGAAGGACTGGTAACTTTTCAGCAAGGACCAGGCCAATAGAAAGGCCAATATGTTTCTAAACTTGAGCTCAATCTGCAAACAGCAGCCTGGCAGCTTGTGTCCAGAAGAACATTGATCAAAAGACACCACGCCTCAATTTGTGAAGTCTGCCAAGGATAAAATATTTATTTCAATCTGGCTGTGCCATTAAAGCAGTTCTCCACATATTTTAATGTTAGGGTTAAGTCAGGTCTCTTTCATGTTCCATTCAAGCATGTTTTAGCCAGAGAAAACAGTCTCTCTAAAGCCATCAGAATAATGGGGTGATTTTAAAATCTCCCCTGGGTTTAATGAAAGGTGGTAGAATTGGTAAAATTTCTGTGATAAGCACTAACAGAAGGGTCTATCCAGATAATGTGTCATCCAAATGGTCTGAGCAGAGTGCTTGTGATATTAAGAAGACTTTGTCATGTAGCTTTGCAGATGGTTTTTCCGCACTGTTTTTATGATGAGTTGGGGTTAGAATTTCACAAACTATATTCAGGGGGTTGGAGTATTCAGTATGAATCGTGCTATTGAACTCCCGCCAAGGGAAAAGTGGGGTTTTTTAAGGGGGGGGATTGTTGAAAAGGATTCAGTGGCTGCTGCCAAAAGCCAGTTGATTTAGCATGGTACAAAACTGCTTCTTAGCCTCTTCAATATGTTGTTCGGTGAACATGTATTGACAGTGAATCCAATGTAGAACTGCTTAACAGCCAAGCTGACCGATGTAGGCAAAGATGCTTCAGATATAAACAAAGTGGATATTCTCTGCAAGTAGTATACATTTATATGCAATTACTGTAAAGAAAATATGGACCTGATCTTCAGCTAGCGGTTCCACGGGGGTCCATTGGAGGTACAATTATATATGTTAACTGATTGAATGGCTTTATCAGAATGGACAAACCTGGAAAAGGATTGGTTCCAATAAGTACCCTAAAGTTTTGATCCTTGTCCAAACTGTCTGAATCTCTTGGGTCAGACTCATGTCTGTTACAGTGACATCAGTCAATGGTGACAAACGATTTACAGCAGTGTGGCTGAAATCAGAATGTGACCCATGCTGAATTGGTAAAATAGGACTGAAAATCTCATAGGAAAAAAATGTCTGGTTGTTCCTGTTACTAATGAATCTGGAACTATAGAGAAAACATACTTTTTAGCTATAGTCTGGCACGTAAGATGTGCATAACCTGGATTTGCAAAGCTTCATGACAAAAAGAAAAAAATGAACCTGTTAAAACTTCAAGAAAGTTTTGGTCAATTTTTTTCTTTTGCTCATGGGTCCATTCTCCTGCGATCTCACCCATAGTGATTTAGATTTATTTTTTTAAAACGCTATAATGAGAAACATTTTCTTGACCCATCTAACAATTGTTGAATCATGACAACAGGTTTTGGAAAGATGCATTGTGTGACTGTTGGTCTGTTCTGGCTGGTACAGTGGTCTCAAACTTTTTCATAGTCTGGACAACATTTTAATAGAGAGTGTATCTTTTTGGACCCACCTGCTCTCCCATGTGGGAGGAAAAACACACTCTCTGATGATCACATAGGACTCTTGTAGCAGCTACAGCAGCAGTGGGCTATAACCAGGCCAAGGGCTGGACATGGTTCACCAGGGTTAGCCCTTGGTGGGCCACCGCTGCTATATTTACCCGTGCCTCTGCAGGTATGGGAGCTTGCAGCTCCTTTTGGCAGTGGATCTATGTTTCCAGCCAGTGGGAGCTATAGCAAGTGCCGCAGATCAGGACACTGCTTCCCACAGCTCCCATTGGTGATCTGCGGCCAAAGGGAGCTGCAAGCACCTGTACCTTCAGAGGCGCAGGTAAACAGGGAGTCAGCCCACCAGGAGCTAACCCTGGTGAACTGCCACCATCTGATTTCCACCCCTGAGCTACAGCAATCGCTTAGAAGGAGATAGCATATTATAATAGCATCTATATTATACATATAATGTATTTTTAAGCCATCTTTCACGTAGTACAGCATCTGGAGACATGGAGTGGGAACTAATACCATGGGCTTGATCCAAAAGCTATTAAAATCAGTGGAAGTCTTTCTGTGGAATTGAACGTTGAATCAGGCCCATGTCACCAGCCAACTCTCTGGTTTGGGATCCACGGACAGTGAATTTTATAGTGAAATTAAATAGTTTCTGTCCTTCTACCAGGGTGACCTCTTTGTCATTCCCGTCTGACGATAGTGTAGAGACGTGGTGCTGGAAGAGGTACAGTTTAATGCTGTGTCTCATTTGACAATCCACCCAGCGAAGTCTGGAAAACCTCTGTCAGCGCACACACGTGTGGGTAGAACCTTTCTGAATAGAGCAGTGCAAGCTTGTGAACGTGCCTGTCTTTAATTAAGCTCTCAAATGTTCTGAAGAGCTTGCCCATTCCCATCTGTTTCAGCTTGTCAGCAGATCACAACTTCATTTCACAGCAGCTTGCGCTCAGCATACCTAGAAGCAACCGCAACAGCCAGGCGACCCAACAAAATTATAACAATGCCCTTCACCGTTGCTCTGTTTTTTTCTGTGCTGGGTTATCACCGTCTGTGTGGCAGCCTCGCTAGAGGTTAGGTAGCAGACATAGGGGGTCAGGCCCCAGCTAGTGAATAGCTCCACTGACTTCTGTTTACATCAGCTGAGGTCCAGAGTGTACATCAGAAAATAGACTTTGCATGCCCCCAAGAAAGCTTTCGTAACCTCACTGCCTTGTCGATAAAACATGGGTTTATGTATGTAGAGAAAGAAATTGTATATATGCTCATATACATAGATTGAAATAATTCTTTCAGTCCATCATAGATATCAAAAGGACACAATACCTTTCCATGTATAGACATTGAATAACTACCCAGCCCTAACAGTGGGCATCTTCGCATAAATTCAAATTCTACAATATCAGAAAATAGTAACTTTTCAAGTAGTTCTTACAAACAGCCACTGTAATATCTATTCTTTCCCTCCCCTCTCATAGCCTCAGCCACAATAGTGGGCTTTACGTCAAAGATATGTTCGTGGCTGAGAAACAGCTGTCATCTCGACACACAAATGGAAAAGATCAGAGCAAATAACAAATATAAATAATTGTATCGTGCACTCATAAAGACAAAATAGGATGTAGGATTAGCGGCTACACCTACATTCTGTAAGTTGCTCTTCCAACAAGCAGGGTTGAATTCATCTCTGCTCCCCCATCCTCTGTTGTCAAAATGATCAGATGAAATACAGCAGAATGACCTGATTTCTTAGGACATGCTGACCTGCTTCATTGTTCAGTCTTTAACCATAAGCTTCAAGTACCAAACCTCTAGGGAGCTCTTTGGAAATGTGCAGGAGCATCATCCTATGGATGCAGTTTATGGAAGGAGAAGAATACCACTGAATTCAGTGTTATTAATTTGGTCCAAAAGAATGAAAGGATCCTAAGGCCTACACTAGGTTTGTGTTGTGTTCATCTTAGAAAGAAACCATTAAAACTGGGAGGAAATTTATAATGGGACAAATCCTCAGCTCGCAGATACTGGCATACACATTTATATCCACTAAGAGCTTGCCCTTTCATTTTTACTGCCTTTTTTTATTTGTTTGATGTATTTTCCAGACAAATCACAGGAAAAACATAATGTGCATTATTTTGTGAACTGTAAGCCCAAAGGAAAAGACATGTTGGACGGTCTCATTTGATGGAGCCCATTGTCTTAGAACAGCTTCCCTGGGAGTTGATTCATTCAAATATTGGGAAATTACATATGTTTGAGGGGTCGCATTTCCAATGGATGCAATAATTGGGTAACAAACTTGTGACAGTGCTGGGGAATGTCATGCAAGGAAATTTTATATTGTTTCTCTTTGAATAGGTGCCACTGAGAAGAGAGCCATGAAAGCTTGTATATGTGATTCTATTTGCCACCCTCATTTTCAGCAGTCTCCTCTGACTTTGTGCAGACCAGGTTCTGCTACATGAGAACTTCTCAGGTTGAGGTTTTTGGCAGACCGAGGAGCCATTCCAGGTAGTCCATCAAAAGGCTTCTGTTGCAATCATGAAACATTTTTCAGCAGTCAGATAACGACAGACGCTCGTTATTTCCCAGTGCAAGATTCAATTCAAGATGAGGCTTTCAACTTAGAGTTGGCAACCATTTTGCCTTTCCCATATTGCTATGCCAGAGATGAGGTCATAGCTAGATCCCAGTGAAATGGAAAGGAGATTTGGCATGGGGGGAAGGGTCCTGGGATGAGAAAGGAAGATGGGAACTATTGAGAGCCACTGTCCTAGATTTCCCTTTTATATTAAATAAAAGGAATAAATGAAGCCAAGCATCTGAGTGTGTCCTGTGTGACTGGTACAAGTTGCTTTGGAAGGATTTCCTTTGGTATGAGTTCCACCACGACTGAATTTGCAAATGTGACACCCTGAGGTATCTAGATCCACAGAAGGACAGAACCAAACAGCCAAGTGACCAGCAGTGATTAGAACAATGGCACCTGCAGGCAGCAGGAGACAACTAGCAAAAGTTCTATAATGAAGAAACGGAAATAAACAGCTTCTCTGCTCCCTCCTGGGCTCTCTTAGATTCTTGGCCATCACCTTTCTTGGACTGGAATCACATGACACTCTCACTCTCAGAATGGGCCCTGGGTTGCTGTGCCCTGTGTATCAAAAGTGACTTACCTCAGCAGGACTGACCTGTGTCCAGGCCTCTGGGGGCAATGACAGCCATGACCCAACACACGTGGAACAAAAGCACTTCAGAGAACGTCTTAAAGTCAAGAATGAACTGACTGCACATGTGTCCAGCTTGCCAGAAGAGTAACCATCTTCCACATGGATGATAGGACTAACTCCCAACAGACTCTTCCATAGGTCCTTTTTCTGCAGCTATTTGTTTCCCTCTCAGAGTCCATTGACAAGTCTCTAGCAACTCGTACTCTTTCTCTTCCTCAGAAGTCTTTGTCACTGTCCTTTTGATCTCGAATCTTCCAGCCTGGCAAAATAATTGCATCCCATTGGCCTGGAAACATGCCATTCTCTTCCAATTGTCCGCCAATGGCTGGTGGAAGGCTACTTAGCTGGGACCATTATGTTGCCTTCTTGTTTTTTTCTTACCCACAATCCTCTATGACCTAAATCAGTGCATTTGTTTGGCAAAATCTTATTACCCCTTTCTACAATAACTTCCCATCACTGCCTCGGTCACCTACCATGTTGATAACATTATTTCATTGTGGCATTCATAGCATTATTATAGCTCCACATCTGTCACACAGGGATAAAAACAAACAGCCATCCTTCCAAACATTAAAGTGACTTTGCTGTGAAAGGTGCGACCAAATTTGGGTGGCTTTTCATGGGGAAGGCTATTCACATCAAGAGTGGAGGCTCTATACTGGTTCAAGGAAAGAGTTGCCAAATTTGTTTGTCATGGGCAGAACAAAGTGTTTTTCCTAGTTTTATTCTTAGAAACAAATAAACCATTCTGACTAAAAAAAATTCTGAAAAATCAGGGATGAGGCAGATACAAAGCATGGACAATTTCTGTCCAAATGCTTAATGTTTGATAAAGTTAGGAGCAATGGCAAACCTACCTTCATCTACAGTGAAAATCTTTGAGAGCGTTCTGCACGAGAGAATTTATGGATGCAACAATTTACACACAATCTCTACTGTGCACTGGGATGTCACAGATTTGGCAGTCACACTGTTATCCAGTTTTTCCACTTTCTCAAGAGTATAATTTGTGACTCTGCCAAGCCAACGTAATTCAAGGCAACCAAGCCTTGGGGATGGTGGTGTAAAGCCACAGAGCATGTGTAAGACAGTGGAAGCCCTTCGGGGGCTATTGGATTAGCAGTTGTCTGAAAAAGATATGCCCTCCTGGATTAGCCCACTTGGATTAGTAGTTGGCTGGAAAAGATGTGTAATAAGTCTAGGTTTAGAACTTCTGATTAGGCCTGGTTGAAAGTTGGCTGGGTTCCCTGCTCGGACTATATCTCTTATAATGCACCATGGCCAGGGTCTCCCATGTTGCACAACTTTACTCAGCAAGAGGGGAGATCATGGGGCATCCTGGGAAATGCAGTTTTGCCAGAGAACTTGGCCCATACAGTAGAGTAGTAGCAGAGGGTATCCAGTGTGCAATTCACATGAGACACTGCAGCAGCATTTATATATTGAAATATTCAGTTTAAAACGGAAAGTGTTCAGCTTTCACATTTTTTTCTGTAAGGTGCCAATTTTTCATGGGGAACCCCCCCCCCCACACCTGTCCTATTTTCAGTAAACTCTGCATCTGAGCTCTAGTCTTGATTTTGCACCTTGTTTTCTGTGTGACCCGTACCAAGTCAATGAACCTCTCAGCTTTGCTTGTGCCACCTGCAAAATGGAGATAACACTTAGAGTGATGTTGTGAGGCCTACTTCATGTATATGAAGGAATTTGATGTCCTCCAATTAGATGCACTGTACTATATGAGTGCCTATTACTTTATTTTATGTTTATTTAACCTTGAAGTATGATTTTTCTCTCTCAAGGACATGATGGATTTTGTATCAAAATATCTTAGCTTGTACTCTGAAATGGTGCTGTGTGCATTTGACAAGGATTTGGAAATTATAACTTAGCATCTGAAATATTTAAATTATATTTGGGTTTCATATAATTTCTTTCTTCTAATTTGTGTGAAATTTGTTGCCTTGCAGTGCTATGCTTACTCGCTTTCAGAGACAACTCTGATGTTATCACTGGAATTTTTCTGAGTATTAATTTAGATTTAGCTGTCAAAGAGAGATGAAAATTATGACTATATTGTACTGCATAATCAAACTAAATCATTGCTGCAAGTCACAAACACACATGAAAAATATTTTGTTTCAATGAGCACTCATAATGAGCTACAAAGTTGAACATGAAGCAAATCACTTTGAGTCAATTATCTTTATTAATGCTGTTTGACTCTTTGCCAGTGCTAGTAGTCTCAATCCAATCTATGCATTAGAAGTGGTGGAATGCAAAGCTGTCCCTCAGAAAAGAGAGGGATCTGTCCAGAAAGTGGCTTCACCATGTTGGCCTTCAAAACCTTAGTTCAGGACCTAGAGATACAAAGGATCAAAACTAAGAATCTTGTCAAACTCTCCTTAATGAGATAATCATGTCATTTCTGGAGCCTCTGTTTGCTCCCGATAGCTGCCTTGGATTTGAGCCCCATGGTTAAATCTATGTTTTGCAATCACTGCACTACATCAAGTACGTTGACAGTAAATATGGTAATATTGTCTCCTAATCATATATATATATAATTAGGGGAGAATATTTATATATATATATATATATACAATGAGAGAGAGACCATATAATTATAGTTATACAGATTTTTTTTTTTGGGGGGGGGGGGCAAAACCAGTAGAAGAAAGTCAAACTATGTAGGCAATAAGGGCTGGATTTTCCGCAGTTCTGCATCAAGTTAGTTGAAATATTTCTCTCTTTTTTTTCAGCAAAAAGCATGGACTTCTTTTCATGAGCATTTTCACACACACAAAAATAAATCCCTGGTTTTTTTGGTTGGGGGGGAGGAGTGTTACCAGCTCTAGGTCTGACCATCCATAACACCCATTGAAATCAATGGCAGCTATAGGGGCTAAGCACACTAACCATCAGTCTGTAAGGTCTTACTTTCTGCAGTGATGGAGGTAAAATTCAGTATAGTTATTCAGCTGGTGAACATCCCTCAGAGTTTAATGGACAGTAATATGTGTCAAAGATTGAACTGCCTAGTTCTACTCATGTTCTTATATCACCCTCATCATCACGTTAGCTGGGCACCTTCCAGTAGTGCAGTGACTGAGATGTGACTAACATGTGACCAGAATAGGGCCTCATGGGAAGACCTTCTACGAGTTACATTTCATCACAGCTATAGCATTATGGAAAGACCCAACAAAACTAACACTTGGTAACTCAATACAGCAAAAGCACATTGCTGATGGCAAGCTGCATGTTTACATTCCCAGGAAACGTGAAGGCAGGTTTGGTGAAGTGAAGGCGTTTCAGAACTGTACTGCAGAACGTTGAAGGCCTGATCCAACAGCCATTGAAACCAATGAATATCTTTTCATTGATTTCAGCAAGCATTGAATTGTACTCTGATGGCCAAAATCAGCAAATGTGTCAATTTGGGTCCAACTCAGGGACAGATGACAGTACACAGATATTGCATTAAATTAGAGCTGAAACTAAATTTGCCTGGTCTTAAGTTTGATTATTGAACTGATCCCATTTGGCTGTAAGGTTCAGGTGACACTTAGAAGCTTTTTGAGTAGCTAGGGCAGTTTCTGGCTGTTACATAAGGTTGCCACCAGTTCAGTTTTTCTCAAGATTCTACTTTTTTTCAGGTGGTTACCCAGGGGAATTTGTAAGAGTGCTTGGTGCAGACTGTCAGCTGTCCAGGTTTATGGGCTCATAGTGTCCCAGGGGTTTTGTTGTATATCAGTGTTGGCAACCCTACGGCGTCATAATAATAAAGTCACAATTTTCCATAGCTTGGGCATGAAACCCGGAGAAAATCTGAGCAAGCCCAATATTTCAAAGAAAAAAATCAAACATGAAGCTCGGAATGCCAACCTACATGAATGGAAACAAGAGAAAATGGACATGGTTTGAAAAATATCTCATGCCAGAAAGGGGCCTGATTTTGACAAAGTGTTGAGCACGTGCTTTACAAAGACCACCTCTGGTCCCAGGGCAACCCTCAACAAGGCTGCAGACAGACTTGCCGAGCACTGGGAAGGGGGCAGGGCTTCATGTAGAAGGGGCTGGGCTGGAGCTTGCCTTTGCCAGATAGCCCTTCAGGGGTGCCTGGGTCTCTGGTGGCCATTTAAAGGGCCAAGTCCTCTGTCAGCTGCTGCTGCCACATTAGCATTGGCAGTGGGCAGGAGCCCCAGGCCCTTTTAAATCACCAGGCCCGGGGCTGGCTGTCTCCTTAACCCCCATGTTCCCAGCCCCCTGTTGGCAGCCCAGTCCCTCAGGTAAACAGGCTGTGCACTAGACATGGTCATGAAGCTTGGGGGAAGGAATCCTCTTTCCCAGAAGACCACAGGATGATACTTTGTGCCCAGTATTTTGCAGCCCCTCTCATAGTGGCTTGAGAAATCGACTAGTCCCATCCCCAGTTATCCACAGAACTGCTGCTGCTGCTACTGCCCATCTTTCCAGTCTATCTTTCATCACAGCGTGTGCTCCGCAAATGTTGCTCCTTCCTGTGGTGCTGCTGCAGCTAAGGTCCTCGATGCACCCCCTGACCTCAGCTGAAGAACGACTTTTAAAATAGCTCCATGACACTGGAAATGAAAAACATATGGAAAAGGAGCTATGGTGTGTGGGTTGTGCTCCAGTAAGATGCTGAAATAGAGGGGCATGAATGAGAGAGTGGCACACAGTGAACTCAGAGAGGAGAACGAAGGGAAGCCAGTAGCCCCTTGTGTGATTCTGATTTATTAATTATATAAATATCAGAGAGGTAGACCCTTTTCAACCTTTACCTATTTTATCCAAAATAAGTGTGCATTGAATATGACTAAAATAGAACCCAAGGTGTTAGTTTCTTCTCTTTTCAAGAGCAATGAATTCAAAGGAGAATAATAGTTACCACTCATTGTTTTGCTGGTAATAACCTTGGTTTGCCATCTAACAGAATTAAAGTGGAATCAGTAAATATTGTTGCATTTATATCTAGAAGCTACTCTCTGTTTTTAGCACTCTTGACTGGTTTAAAACCTCTGAAGAAGTGGGTTGTGCCCATGAAAGCTCATGATACAAACATATATTTGTTAGTCTCTAAGGGTATGTCTACACTAGCCCCCTAGTTCGAACTAGAGAGGCTAATGTAGGCATTTGAAGTTGCAAATGAAGCCCGGGATTTAAATATCCCGGGCTTTATTTGCATCTTCCCATCCGGGCGCCATTTTTAAATCCCCTTAGTCCGAACTAACTGCCCGCGGCTACACGCGGCAGTCAAACATTAACTCGAATTAAGTCCTTACTCGAACTGTTACACCATTCCATGAGGTGTAACAGTTAACTCGAACTAAGGACTTAGTTGGATTAACGCTTGACTGCTGCATGTAACGCGGGCAGTTAGTTCGACTAAGGATTTAAAATGGCGCTCGACGAAAGATGCAAATAAAGCCGGGATATTTAAATCCCGGCTTCATTTGCAACCGAATGCCTACATTAGCCTCCCTAGTTCGAACTAGGGGGCTAGTGTAGACATACCCTAAGGTGCTACGGGACTACTCATTGTTTTTAAAAATCTGGAAGTCTTTAATCTGCCCTAGAGTAGATTTGCTTTTCTATTTAGTTTTTAAATACTTTGTTTTTAATTTGGAATTTTCTCTTCCTTCTTAAAGGAAACTAAATCCACCTCAGCACTCCCAAAGAGTTAATCCAGGCTAAAATGTTTTTTAAAGGCCAGAGCCGTCTGCTGAAGTCGTAAGTGACTTGAATTTCCTTGCAAGTAGTAATGTCAATCAGCTTGAGATGTGCTTTGCAAATTCCTAAATGAATGCAAATTCATTCACTGTCAGATGTTGTTTCTTGTCAGATTATCTCGCGCTCCTCCCCAGTTGCAGCAGTTCATGACAGCTGCATCTCCTGTGCTTTTTTCCTTGATTTTCTTAGCAGTTCTTCTCATGCTCCCGTAATGTTCTTAATGTGGAAGATGTCAACCCTCTCCACAAAAGAAATTAACAATGGCAATGACTGAAGGATACCTAGTGGTGGAAATTTTGTGTCCAAAGGAGTCGTTCTCGCAAATAGCACAGTGTAAGCTGCAACACCAGCCCCCTAGACTGCCCACACAGGTTTGTTTTAAAACCATGCTTGCCCATGGAGTTGAACCTCGGTATAACGGTAGTGGGCAACCTGCGGTCCGCAGGCAGCATGCGGCCCCTCAGGGTTCTACGTGTGACCCGTGCAACTGCCCCCTCCCTTCCCCCGCATCTCTTGTGTGCTGGGGGCCCTGCACTTGGCTACACCTCCCGCTCCCTTCCAGAACTTCCAGAGCACTGTGAGCGACTTGATTCACAGCATTCAAGCTCTGGGAGGGAGGGGGGAGCCAGGATAGGGCTGTAATCAACTGAGTCACAGTGCTCCAGGAATGCTGGGACAGGGCATGCTTGAGGGAGGAGGCAGGGAAGAAGCTGGGGGGGCTGAGAGAAGGGGTAGAGTGGGGGGGGCAGGGTCTGCAATGGAGGGGAGGTTTAAGACGTGACACTCATTTAAAGCAAGGGCACATGTGCAGGGCATGCTGATGGCCCACAACATTGTGAGAACTGGGTGCTCCATCTGCTTCTCTATGCTACTCTTGCCAGCAATTTAATTTGCCCCAATAATGGATCGCTTGGTGTTAAAAAGGCCTGACAAAGGTGAAGAATGCAGTGCACTGTGTTTAACCTTATTCTTGGGGTCGTGGTTAGTTCACATGCCCAACTTCAATCTTGCAGCCCACTGAGATGAAGGAGGGGCATTCACATGGCTTTGGTTGCCCATCACAGTGGTATAGTCTTGATCCAGCCAACCATTTAAATACATCCTGAACTTTAAGCCCTGTGGGCTGAAGTATTTGGCTAGATTAAGGACCAAGAATACTTTATGCATCTGGAACCCAAAAGATGAACCATCTATTTCCCGTGAATTGTAAGGATGTTTTAAGAAAGTCTTAGGCTATGTCTACACTGCCGGCCACAGAGAATATGCTAATGAAGCGCTCATTAGCGTTTGTCGTGCTGTCGTTAGCATATTATCTGCCCGAGGCTTTTTGCACAAGAGTGTACACAGATCCATTTTTTTGCAAAAACTGCCTTTTGCGCAAGATCTGTATACCTCCTTTTTTGAGGCATAAGGATCTTGAGCAAAAGGGAGTTTTTGCGCAAAACAGAGCCGTCTACACTGCTTGTTTTTGTGCAAAAACCTCTTGCACAAAAAGCCTTAGGCAGAGAAAATGCTAATGACAGAGTGACAAATGCTAATGAGAGCCTCATTAGCATACTATCTGCCGGCAAAAGCCAGCAGTGTAGACATACCCTTAATGAAGTAACAGGAGTAACAGGAATAGTACTGACTTGGGTTTACCATGTTATTTTACAAATGAATTAAGTATAGATTGTTTTGCATCTCCCTGTATTCTTATGCAACTCCCTTCTCAGTAGCACCAGCTTTGTTTCCTTTTGCCATTGACCTGGTCACATATTCCTAGTAAATGGAGTCCATATTGTCTCACTTCCAAGGTCAGTAGGAGGAAATTCCCAATGGTGTTTGCTTGGAGTGTGCTAGCCTGGAAGATACCTGGTGAAATCAAGGGCTACGTCTACACTGCCCTCTCTTGCGCAAAAAAATATGCAAATGAGGCAAAGCATGGAATATCACTATGCCTCATTTGCATAATTAATGAGGCTCCATTTTTGCGCAAGAGGCTTTTGCACAAAAAGGTGCTGTCTACCCCTCTCTTGCGCAAGAGCTGTTCTTCCGCTTTTTTTCAGGAAGACCAGCTCTTGTGCAAGAGGGGTGTTTTGCGCAAAAAGGAGCTGTGTAGATTTAGATACTCTCTTCTCTCCTCTTGGGAGATAGTTTCATTTCCAAAGTTTGAACAGTTAGTTCTGAGTCATCTTCCCATTAGGAGTTGTGCTGGATTGTACCTAATAACAGCTATTGGTGTTGATCTGTAACTCAGAAGAGCAAGGCATGGCTCTTCATGCTGCAAGATTTTCTTGCTCTCTGAACAGCTTTCTCAGCCTCTCTATTCACTTGTGGGTAATGTGGGCTGTTAGTAATGTGATCAAAATCATGTTTCATTTGGAATAACTTCAGTTCTGCTGCAGTGAATTATGGTCTGTTGTCTGTCACTAGTTTCTTCTGGAATCTGAAAATGAGCAAAAGTGCACTTCAATTTCCTGATAACACTGTGACATGTTCTCTTTTAAGTACATTATTTCTATACATTTGGGGAAATATGATGACCAGGTAATCATGTCCTCTGAATTTGCTAAATTCATCAGCTGGTATGTTGAGGATCTCTCTGGTAGAGGTGTCTGCACACTGTGTGGTTCCGCATTGTCTCTTAAGATGACTTGTACTAGATCTCCTTTCAAAACTCCAGTGTCATCAAATCCTCTGTTTTTCCATGATTCTCCTTAGGCCCATCCTGGCTGTCACACTGCAGCTGAAAAGGTTGTTGGTCTTTGATCTCATGCACCCTGAATGTGTAGCCTTTGTCTTTTATCAGTTGTTTCTGGGGTGAACTGGCCCATGTAATTCAGAAAACCTCCAGGGTTAGTTGGAATTGTATCAGATGACTTCACCTCTGGGAGAGGTCCACAGTGATTGAAAGCCCTTTCTAAGATGACTGTGATTCAGCTTCTGATTCCATTTTTTAAGTCAATAGAATTGTCATGAAGATTTGATTTTTCCCCCCACTTTCCAGGCAGATTGTATGTCATTGCAAGCGATAGGTCCCAGAAACAATGGCTGTTGACAGTCTGTAATGTGGGTCAACTTCTTAGCAACTTTGAAGTGGCAAATAGCTACAAAATGTCCACAGATCATACATTCAGCATGCTTCTGGTTGGACATGAATCACCTTCTGCATGTAGGATGGAATTTGTCTCCTTTAGTCTGGGAGTTCTCTCTCCTTGCCTCACGGGTTTTATGATAATGACTTTTAATTCTCAAGTATCTGTTTATAGCTTCTAAGCTAGCTTCAAGTTGCTCCTGCCTTTGCTCTGTTTGACTAATTCTGCCTGTTTTGCTATCTGTAGCGATATGGGGAGTATTAAATTTCCCTTCATTTGTAGCTGCTATGAACAGTTTTCATCTGTTAACCTAATAACCAGCCCGTCTCTCATGTTTTCACATTTTGCATTCCCTTAATCACAGTTTTTAGCCAATGTTTCCAGAGTTCTTTTGAAACATTCACTATTTCCCTCTGGAGCTTGAATTCCCTGGTGAAACATGCTCTTTCATAAATCACATTTTTCTGAGGTATAACGTATGCATCAAACATTCAGAGAACCCTTTCACAGTCATCTTTGTGACTGTTTTCAGTCAAGTCAAAGGATTTAAACGTATGCTCTGCCTGCTTTCTCACAGCATACATTAAAGACAATACCTGTATATCTGCCGTTTCTTTGTGCAGCTTGGTGGCAAAGAGAAATCTTGCAAAATGTTGATCTCTCTGAGGAACAAATGTTTCTCTTCTTAGTTTACTCCTGTCTCAATGTCATGTTCTTCTGTGTCAGATCTGACCTGGCTACCGACTCACCAAAACACACCAGATGTATTCATCCTAAAGATCTTTGATGGTCTGCCAAGCATGGACAAAGTTCATTTAAGCAAGAATTAACTAAGGCAATCTCTCAATGTGTAAGGAAACAAAATGTTGTGAACATAGAGGGGAATGATGCCTGTTCCTGTACAGTCTGTGGCTGAGCCAGATCTTCTAGGCCTGAGTTTTAGCCACTAAACCATACTGCCTACTTGCAAAAAAGAGTTTTGTTGATGTCTCAGTGCATCAATCCTGGGCATTCCTAGGATCTACAGCGAAGAGAAAAAAATAAACTTAAACCATCTTTTAAACTCCAGAAATATTTGTTTCATACAATCTGAACCATACAATGTAAAAGAACAATTTCATTTTGTCTGGAAAAGATCTCTAAATAACTAAGCCAGAAAAACTTCTTAAAAATAGAACCATTTTCATTCTCTCATCTTCTTCATTGTTTACTTCCAAAGATGTAACAATACTCCACAACATGTTGTATAGACACACATAAAGACCATATTCAATTTGTCAAACACTTATTATCAAATGGTTATTTTTAAGTATAAAACAATGTCACCAGCATCATTGTTCTATACCAAAATACTTATACATTACTAGAATAAAAGAATGATCTGAATCTATTTAAATACAGATAGATTTTTGACTGGATGTAATGAATATTAAAGCCAACTCAATACATTTCATCCACTTAACTTTCAACAAATATAACAGCTCTTCTGAAAGAGGTGGCTAAGGAGCTAAACCATCATTTCACGTCACTTCAGGCTGATCTCTGCATAGTTCAGAGTACTAAATCATTGCATATGGCTCTCCAGCCCCAATTACATATGCTCAGTGGCTCATGTTTTCACTTCACCCTGATTTCAGATACACAAGGTGAAAATTCAGAACACTTTCCATACAATAACATTAACATATTGTGTTTCTCCCCCCTGCATTAACTGCTTCCATGACTCAGGCTATGAAAATCTATGGCTTGAAAATTTAAAGGTAAGTCCATTTTTGGTAGCATGGCTCAAGAGTATATTTTGTGTATTTATTTCCAGTGGTTCCCAAACTTTTCGGCATCATGCCCCCTTTTTGATTTTTGAGAAACCCTCACGCTCCCCCCCCCCCCAAAAAAACCAGCAGCAAAACTTGTTGAGAAAAATAAAGGAACTAACTGGGGCTGAAAAACAGTTGCAGCCCCTTTAATTCCTGGGACCAGTGTAAAAAAAGGTGACGGTACTCCAGGGGAAAAGTTGTTGACCAAAAAAAAAAAAAAAAGAGTTGCAGTTTTAAGAGCAGAGCAGGCATTACCCTTTTAAGGTGGCCATTTTGAAGTCTCCCCGGGACGCTCCATCCTCCCCCCAGCCAGCCTGAGCTGCACGTGGTCTGAAGGACGTCCGAGCCAGGAAAAACAGAAAATACTGGACATTTCACATGGTATTTTCTGAATTTTTTCACTGGACGGACCGGGCTCTTTCTTGGCGGGGGGAGGGGGGGGATTAACGGGGCGAGCTGGGTCGCCTTGCATCACCCCTGGAATTTCTTCACCCCCCCCCCAGGGAAGCGTGACCCCAGTTTGGGAACCTATGATTTAAGCAGTATATGATCCTTGGTTTTGACTTCCATTCCTAATTTGAGAGTGCTGAAAGCATCTCACTCTTCCCTCTGTGTCTTTTGCTCATAATATTGAGACTCATCCTTCAGTGCAAAGAGCCACAGCAGTTGCCAAAACTCCCCCGCTGACCAATGGTAAAACATAGTAGCGTGTGGGTTGATTGGATGTTCTTTAGTGACTAAAGTTTTCAGGGTTTTTTTTCTCATGCTTTCAAACTTAGCTTCTTCATAGCCACATATGATATGGACCTTTCAGTCTGGGTCAAAGATAGACACAAGGATGAGTTTACGTGGCAAGCTGTACTTTGATTAACTTCACACTGGAAATGGGATCTCCACCCTGATGCCCCAATACCAATCATTTAAGTGGGTCCAGTGAAGTAGGTCACAGGGCTACCACGATATAACACGTAACTCAGGGTAGAATCTCCTCAGACTACCTCTAGCAGTCAGCTCACTCTTCTAAAGCATCTCACTCTTCCCTCTGCAAAGGGGGAAGGTGGTACAAAAAGGGTTGTTTGAATCTACGAAGACAGCAGAACTCCCCTTCACCCACAGGGCACATCAGCGAGATCCCAGGTCTCTTACCTCTGGAACTGGCCATATTTGGCTTCAAATCACAGTGAACATTAGCTTCAAGTTGCAACGAGCAAAACGGTCCTTTGTAGTCCTCCTTCTACTAACTGAACAGTGGTTCCAAAATGCCATGAGAAAAGGGGGGAAACCACTAGGCCTCTGCCAGTTTGGCCCCATGGGAGAAACCCTTCCTAACTCCAAGAAAGAGAATTGACCAGACCCCCAGCATCCTAAATACATAGTTAGGGGAGAGATGGTGGCACAGCTAAAAAAAGGAGCAAGGGGCTCTAAGGACCAGGTTTAAACTGAGGGGAGGAAATAAGAAGGTGATTAGCTCCCATCTCCCTTTGGCCAGTCAATGGAAAGCAGAGAACCTCTGGAGAAGGAACGGCAAGTCCCTTCATTCATAGGCATTTGCCCTTTGGTTGTACTTTCCACGCTACCACACGATCAAGTTTCCAACCTGATGAGGAAGGTGAGTGGCATTCACCTGTGCAAAGCAGTTGGTGAGCCAGTGCATCTAGAGAGCTCCCTGTGGCAAAGCATGGGTACAACCCCATCATGCCAGTCCATTTCCGATGACGGGCACAGGGACCACGTGCTTTGATGGTGCCCAGTTACTCGACCCCTTGGAATGGTAATCAGGCATAACTGGCCCCGTGGCATCGCAAGTCATCATTGCTCCACCATCTCTGGCCTTGCACCACAGGAGGCTTGGCTAAATCAAACGATCCGCCTCTCCCATTAAACATCGGCACGTAGGATAAAATTAATGATAACTCTGTCTAGGATGGAGAATATTAACTAGCTTTTAACCCAGATTTCTCAGCTTAGCTTTTGTGAGATCACACCCACACACAGACAAACGGGAAAATAGAAGGGGGGGGGGAAGGGTAAGGAAGAGGAGGACAAATGCTCAGCTATTTTTGGGTAGTAGGAGAGTGGTGACCACCTCACGCCCAACAACTGGCTCCTTTCTTGCACAGGCAGTTTCTCTTTTGGTTCCTCTATAGTTGGGAAGTTTGGTTGGGGTGGAAGGGATGAGGGGAGAGAAAGAAAGAAAGAAAGAGAGACAGAAAGACCAGTTCTCTCTGATTCTCAGGTGGGATGCATTTCTCCTTCTCTCCAGGGTTCAGGTTAATTGTCAGCGGAGTCCAGTAAGGTCTATTTGGGATGCTTTGTTAGAGCCTTCATTTTAAGGCAGTCAAATCCTTAATAAGACACATTCTGTTGCTGTGGAGTAAAATGGTGCCCAAAGTGCTTTAGCTGGTTTACCCTCCCACCTGAACCCCCCCGTGCTTGATTATTTAAAACTAAACGAGGACAACTCACTGGAGAATATGTGGGGAACAATCCTTTGCGTGAGGAGGTACAAAGCGGGCGACATTTGCTTTTTTCCCATTTCTAATGTGCAATGCTGTTCCTGAAACTCTTCCACGTTACAGATGGTCTGGGACCGAGAGAGCCACGATGTTTTCACAGTGCACACTAGCTTTAAAAAAGCAACGCATCAGTGTGACATGACAGTATTAGGCAATCGCTGCCGCCTTTCAGTTTTGCAGAGTCCCTTTAAGTGACACAGAATGAGTGGAAACAGACATGTGCCAAATTGGCTCTCACGGGAAAACACTGGAAACTGGGACAGGGACAGTGGTGTTACTCTGTCTTTGTGCACTACCTAGCACAATGGGGTTGTGGTCCCTGAGTGGGGGTCCCAGGTGCTGCTTGAATACAAAGGGACGAGGGCAATAACAACAATACATCAGAAATGCCTAAAGACACAGCACACCCATGCTGGGGATACTGATTGGGATTTTGTGCTCTGCTGCCAACGGCATTTCCGTGCTTTAAGTGGGACATGTCATTTCTAGCAGGAGGGGTCATACCTGCACCAGCTCTGATCCAGCAAGTGCACTAGCCACAGCAGTGCAAGAGGTAGGAGGTGCTAGCCATCTCAAGTAGGTACCCATCCAAGACCCTAGTTACATACTTTGGGGGGGGGGGCTAGTTTAGGTCAGATGGAGCCATCAAGGGTATGTCTCCCTGAGCTGGAAACTACACCTCCAGCTCCAAAGATGGATGCACCATAAGGTGCAACACAGGCTTAGTCCAGAGAAGGGACAGAAGCAACATATATTTGTTATTTTTGTGCCCTCTTGATTCTGAGCTGAGGGAGGCCCTGAAACATTTGCAGGGCTGCCCATAGCTGGCAGGATTTACCAGAGTCACTGTAAGCCCATCTGGTGTGGTATTTGGAAGACAGCCTCTAGCTACCTTCCCCAGTTCCTGCCCTTTTTCTCCCATTCATTGTTCATTGCCCCCCATACAAGTGAAAAAAATACCATGTAATAATGTACATAATGGATCGCTGAAGACAAACACTGTGTAAGGCATATAAACTGCTCTTACTATGATCAGATCAACTGGCTTAGCGGTGTTAATACAGCTGGAAAGTAGCGGTAAGTAAAAGAAAGTCAATGCAAAACTCAGGTGTTTATGTTAGCAAATAAACACAGATCCATACCTCTTACCTGCCATGAGTAGGCTTTCAGGCAACAGCAAATGCATCATTTCCAAAGGGTGTTTTGAACTAAATGTGCCATTAGTACAGTGTTTAGTGCTCATCCTACTGTATCTTTTGTTAACTTGCAACCTAAGCAGTTAGCACCTACTGAGAGATCAGGCAAGTTAAATACACGGTTGACTTGAAGGCCAAAGTTGGGAGTTACTGGATTCTCACTGAAATGGTTTGGCTCATCTCAAATCCAGCTCCTCCTTTTTCTGCCAGGATTCTCCATGGAGATGAGATGGGATGTAAGATCCTGCCTGGGTCTTTACAGTGAAACACTGAACTGCTGCCTCCCTTCTTAATGAGTGAGGGGAAACCTGGAAAGGATTGATAGCTTCATGAGGCAATACGGATTTTTATCCCTCACAGAAATGGAGGGGACATTAGTCTCATTTACATGAGGACCTCTTTGCACCACACTGGCAATGGAAACTGGCTTTTCAAGCCAGTAAATATTACAGATTCACTAGAGTTTGACACTGCAAACCCTGGGAACCTCAGCTGAGCATCCAGGGTCTCTGCTCCTCATCAGCCACCCAAAAGGGCTGCCAAGAAGACAAAGGGGTGAGCTGGCAGGAAGCCACCCTGGCAAGCACTTATGAATACTGGCAGCCCTTTCTAATATGTGTCAGTGAGGAGTCTTTCAAAACCTGCATGTCAGGCAGGGTTCCAGCTGAGCCCTACCTGGGTCCTACTAAAAGCGTTTTGATTTGGACTCACCTGCCTCTTCCAAGACAATTGCATTAGAGAATCTCCAACCAGCTCTGACTTTCACCTACTTTACACTGACAATGTGGGGGGAAAGGGGACTTACTATACAAGGAAATCGGGCTTCAGGTGTTCGGGCTTCCAGTGTTCAGTGTTCATTGGGCCTATTAGAAAAAGGACATTTGCAAAATTTGGATCGGAGGTTGGATTTTATATACCCCCCAAGTTGGAAATCGTTCAGCTCAGAGGTCTTGGGTGCAGGCTCACCTCTGCCCAAAACTCCATTCCTTGCTTTGTGCTTAAAGGCCAGTTCTGATCATTGCAAAATGTGAAGGAGACCGGTATTTGAGAGGCTAGGAAACAACCATATTAAGCATTGTCTTAGTCTAGCAAACCAGACTCCAGTTGGATTGCATGTTAGGTCGGCTGTTAATAATTTTACAAGCAGAGCGTGAAATGGAGGCTTGATACCTGACGAAAGGGGAGCTGCGACATTGCACGAGAAAATGTAAATGTACTACCCACAGTGAGCAGCCGTTGAGACCATTTCAATGAGTGTTAGTGAAGAGTCTTTGATACTATGATGGGGATACTTGCTATTACATCCATAGCGACAGCTCCAATTGACAGGATTAAAGAGAGAAAATTTAAAAAGAATTATTTCATGGCCTGAAGTGCAGATAAGAACAGTTGCATCTCTGCTATGGGTCTTGGCGTGACGGTGATTTTTTTTCTTTTGCTTTTCATATTCTGCATGATTCTTAAATTCTCTGCCACTTCTTTTTTCAGTCTCCTCATCTTTCATATTCTTTGTTGTGTGCCAAATCATCCCTTTACGTCCAGTGACCTTTATTTCTGAGTTGTTCATTTTGGGATTTTTTTCGTTCCTTCTTGCTTGCTTCCCCCCATTCTCTCTGTATGCTTTGGTCATGACCTAATTCTTCATATTTAATCTGTCAGCTGGCAGTAGGGTTTATATTTCTGGACCACATTCAAAAAGGCATCCCATTACAGACCAGGGAAATTGATCATCTCTTGGGTGTAGGATTTTTAATGTGATGCTTCTTGTATCTCAATGGTTACCTTTCTGGGCATATCAACACTAAACATACATTGATAAGTTAGATGGAATTCAAACAGGAAATAAAAAAAAGGTTAGGAATGACTGAGGAAAGATTAAAAGAAATAAAGTTATCTAATTCTTCTATGCCACTCTTCATCCATAGATCTCAAAGTGCTTTACAAAGGGTGGTAAAGCCAATTTTCTCCATTTTACAAAGGGGGAAACTGAGGCATGGATCTTTCCCAAGATCACCCAGCAAGCCAAGAACAGCAGCAAGAATAGAGGCCAGGGGTTCTGAAGGGCAATTCAGAGCATTATCCACTGGGGCATCTGACTGCCAAGTAGGTGGATAGAAATAGATACAGCTTGGGCAGATGATTGTGGTGAGACACAATACTAATAATAATGGCCAGATTTTTCAGACATAGGTCCCCAATGTTAGATGTCTCAATCCAAAATGAGGTGCCTAACACCCTCAAGATGGATGAAAGTTTGCTGGCAGAAACTCAACCCCTGTACAACTCAGGAGGAGACAGCAAAGATGATACAGCCCCTTTGGTTGAAGGAGTCTGTCTCCCCTTTGTTAAGCATTCAGAGCACAGGGGTGATTTTAGACCTCAGATGCTGTTGGGGTACGTCTCCACTGCAGCGTTAATTTGAGTTAACTTAATTCGAAATAGTTAATTCGAATTAAGCTAATACAAAATAACTCATCTATACACAAAAACTATTTCGAAATAGCATTTTGCTATTTCGAAATAGCGCGTCCACACTGAGTGGACCCTGAACCGAAGTTAGGGCTGGCTGGAACCAGTGCCGGCAGGGCATCAGGTTAGGACTTAGTGTGTGGGGCTGCTGCCTGAGGCTAACTGAGCTCCACGCTTAAAGGGACCCATCCCTCCCCGGACAGACAGTTCTCAGGGTTCCCTGCTTGCTTGTCTACCTCGATGAGGGACAGCAAAGCAGTCCTGTCTTGGAGTTCCCTGAGTGCCTGCACTCGGCACACCACAGCACTCGGCCACATGGAGCCAGAGCTGCCCCTGGGCATGCCGGTGCATCTTGTGGGGTCATTGCCATCAGCCCAGCTGCATGTGCTGCAGTTGACATCCGGGGGGTCCATTGGGGGGCTGTCAGGATCCAGGGGGCCCTGCGGGAGAGCCGTCCACCCCGAGGAGCCCTCAGAGCCACCCTGGTCCTCCCCACCGGGGGCTCATGCCCCATACCTCCCTCATGTCCTTCCACTTACACCTCCCTAGCCCCCCTTCCTGATGTCAAATAAAAGACACATTTTTTCATAAATATGAACTGTCTTTATTTAACAAAACTGGGGGGGGGATGAAATTCTGGGGAGACTGGGGAAAGGAGGAGGGAAAGGGGAGAAGAGAGGGTGGGAGAGGGGAGGGGGAAACCTGGGAGGAGGTAGCTGGAAGGGGGAAGCAAGGGAAAGAAGGGGGAAGGGAAGCTCAGGGCTCAGGGTTGGGGGTCTTGCCAGACCAACTTGATTGTCATGCAAACCTACTCCTGGGTTCGCATGTGGCCTTCGGTGGCCAGGCTGGCAGCTATCCTGCCATAGATGGCCGCGTTCCTCCATATAGTGCGGAGATCATGGACGTCGGGGGCATCCCCCGCAACCCTGAATAAGTTCCATGATCTCCACCCTGGACCAGGAAGAAGCTCGCCTTCTCCAGTCCCTCTCAGGCTCCTGGGAGCTGGCAGACTGCTCCTGGGGTGCAGTGGAGGGCTGGCTGCCAGTGGCTAGCTGGCTCATGTTTTGGGGCCTCTGGGTCAGGGGCCCCAGTGGCCACTGCTGGCTCTGGGCTGGCAGGCTTGGAGCTGACACAGGCACTGTGGCCAGGGTCTACCCCTTTAATGGCTCCAGGGCTGGAGGAGAGGAGAGTAAGTTTTCCTGATTGTGCCCAGAGTGGCCACCAGGGCTCTCTGGGAAGAGGTGGAGACCCCCTATTTCGAATTAAGTGTCTACACAGCACTTAATTCGAAATAGCTATTTCGAATTTGGCGTTACTCCTCATAGAATGAGGTTTACCAAATTCAAATTAAGCACTCCGCTATTTCGAATTTAATTCGAAATAGCGGTTTGCATGTATAGACGCTATTAAAGTTAATTTGAAATAACGGCTGTTATTTCGAATTAACTTTGTAGTGTAGATATATCCTTGGAGAATTGGTATTATAGCAGTGACTTAGCTTTTCACCACCTGCGTCTGCCTAGGCAGTTGCAACCCTTCTTTTGGATGCAGACCGTGTCACTGTTCTCTGTCGCCTCTAGATGAGGCTGTTGCAACATGTAGGTAATGCTACACCTTAAAAACATTTGGTGACTAGAATGCAGCAACTTGCTTACTGAGAGGGTCATTTCCCTGGGAGTGCATGGCCTCCGTGCTTTGGGATCTGTACTGGCTTCCCATTGGTCCCTGTGGGGAGCTCAAGGTATTTGGTTATGATCTAAATGACCTGGAACCAGCCCACCTGAAGGATCTCCTCTCTTACTGGGCCATACTGCCACGGATGCGGTCAGCAGAGTTGCTTCTCTGTCAAGCCCCTTCAGGGAAACCTGAGGCACAGAGAGGATGCTGGTCCTTGCGTCTCCTTGTACGGGTGAGTGGCAGCAGGCCCTGGTTGGCAACATCAAGTGGGGTGCTTACGTGGGGTCCTCCTCGTTATAAAAAGAGGGTGTGTGGTAGGATGTTCTCCATGAGGGTTCTGGAACTCGTTCTCTCCCCCTTGCTCTGAAATAGCCTGCATCTGTTTGAGAGGGGCTTTAGAGAGAGCTGAGAGTTACCTTCTTTGAGGATGAAGGGGATAGGAAGCTGGCTGGCTGATTTCCTGTGGAACTAATGACTTTAATAGTGCTGAGATTAAATGTAATCATATCTAGCGGATAATTAATTATGCGTAGGGCCTTGGATAGGCATCTTTGTTATTTTAAATCCAAGTAACAGTAAAGTAATAAAATTAATGTATACAGGACTAGTGCTCATGCACTTATTTTACACTGGTATAGGTTGCTAGATTGCACAAGGTACAATCAGGCCCAACACGTGTGAATTGATGATGATGTGCCATGCATAACCAACCAACAGAATGCAAATTGTAAAATTTGCAACTGGAGAGGTGGGCTATGTTACTCAAGTTGCTCCAGGCAGGGAATGGAAATAATACCACATGCGATACCCAACTGACAGACTCAAACAGCACACATGAGAAACGTCAATATTCCCCAAAGCTTGTTGCAAGTGACCGGCAGACTGTAAAAATTATCCACTGAGGAAATTTGGGCATAACAAATGCATCTGAGAAGCATCAAGCTGCTTTGTGTTCTGCTTGAAGAGGGGATTGTTCCCAAACGTCCAAAAAGGAGACTGTATCCAGTGTACCATTCGTCTGACAATGATTTGATTTGCCTAGGTAGTAACCCCTTTAAGACTGCTCTGTTTACAGTAGAAGCCAAGAAGATTTCTCTTTGATTCCTACTTTCATTCCTGGAATGTTTCTGTCTACAGTCACATTTAACTTTGCTATGATAGCACTAGCAGTGGCTGTTTGAAGTTTGATTGACAGGTTATGACGTGTCAGACTGTCTTTGCTTATGAATAAAGCAAAGGGCAAATTTGTTTACAGAGAGAACAGTCTTTCTAGTGAAGACATTTCAAGAAGGCACATTCAGCTAGTGCTCACTAGGCAGAAATCAAGTTATAAAATAATATCTGGTCCTTCTGGTACACAGCACATTCTATCTGACGACTGAATGGCTGTATACAACCCTCAGATCACTTAGCCTTGGGAACTCTTGAATGGGAGAAGGAATTTTATAGATCGAGACATTGAACCACAGAAAGGAAGCAACTTGCCCCAAGTCACATGCTGTGTCTAAGCGATAGCCACACGCAGAACTCATGTCTCCCAGCCCCGTGCCTTATCTGCTAAATCACCCGTTTGGCGAGGCGTCAACGAGGATTGTTTGGGCTGAGATATGAGGCCTGTGCCAGCAGCATTAGCTGTGACAATGTCTACATTGGTTTTGCTCAGGTTTTCAGCTCCTTGTATGAGAGATTCTGATGTTTAATGATGAATTTGTTGGGGCAGAGGGTTGGTTTAGTTACCCTGTTCATTCATGGTTTCACTCCACCTCCCCATAAAAACCATCTTTCTGTAGAGGGCTGAAGGATGCAAAAGGAAGGGTAGAGTGTCACCTTCAGACTGACCACACTGAGCTTCTAAATGTATTGCAGGCCCCTGCTACTGCAATGTGCTAAATGAATGCAGTCCGCTATGACCAGATGGGGCCCCAATGACTTCAGTAGGGCTCTGTGCAGCTGAAGGAGTCTACCAGCCCAGAGATCATTGCAGGGTTAGGGCAACCACAAGTGACCCTTTGACAAGCTGTAAGCTTCCTGCTAGCCTCTGCAGTGAGGCCAAGGCCAGACAGGCATAGAAACTGCACTGTGCTTTCATTTGTAGAAGCCACCTGCAATGCAGGCACATCAGAAACTTGTACTGGCACTGTTCTGTTTTGTCTGTGATTTTGTACTCAGAACTCCAGTTTCCACAGCTGTTGCTCTGGCATCTCCCACCAGTGCTAAATTCACATGAAAAGCTGAAGAGAGCAGCCACCTCCCTGGGACCTGAGAATGCGGAACTCACACCAGGAGGGGGTTATGAACTGAATAACAGTCGAAACAAATGGCTGCAAAGATTGTCAACGAATAAGGCTCACAGACTCTGAGGAAATATGCTAATTATTGTATAGGTTGTCTAGCTTACAGCTGATCGCTTGTCTCCCTTAGGTTTCATTTTTTTTCTCTTAAATTTGTCTGGCTATGATTTTTTTATTTTTTTTTTTTTTGAAATTTTTAAAATTCTATTTGATTTGAATTGGTTTCCTCTTCTTTCACATTCTGTCTTCTTCACAACATCCATACCATAGGAATGCTATGCATTGTATAGTCATTTATTTGCAATCATTAGCTCCACTGCGTGTCCTTGTCTTGCTTTATGCATTATTTAAGATTCTAGTTCAAGAACTAGTGTAATTGGCTTGTTTACGCTCTGTCCTCTCTGGCTTCTTTACCTTCTCTTAGTTTTGTTCATATTCATCATCTATTCCCTTATGCACTGATTGTCTTCCACATAAAGCTTCCCCTTTTTGAACAGTGAATAATTCCAGTTGAGGAGTCCCATCACTGGATTCAGCCTTATTCTCTAGGAAATCAGTTGGAATTTGACTCAACTTCAGTGAGAGTAGCAATGGTTCTAGGACACATTAGTTAGATAGCGGTTATTATTGCCCTTGGTTTTCCATATCACACAAAAGTGGATGTATGATATTGAGCTCAAAAGCATTAGATCATATGTGCATGAGAATTAGGATTTTGTATATGCATATGATCAAGCAGGTGCCTATAAATCATTAGGGTAAAACTGTATGTACAGTTTTGCATGATGACAGTTGAAATTCTTGCTCATTAATTCAAAATAAACAAAATGCTCTTCACAGTAGTTAACATTTCCAACAAGTTGTCATTTCTTATGGAGGAAGTGGCTTTTCATTGACTTGCCATAAGACCATGTGTCATTTGAAGGCTCGCGCAATCGAATTCCAGCTGTAGAAATAACTTGGGTTATCCACATTGTTAATAGCATCATAAATAGCATAAGCATGTGAATGTGTGGAGTCTTAGTGGAACAATCAGCATTTCAAGTCTGCCAATAATGGGTCTGGAAAGTTCAAGAAAAACTTCTACACACAATTTATCTTTTGTATTTTGCCTTTTTTTTTTTTCTGTTTGCTAACAATCCGTCAGACAGCTTTTACAAAGTTATTTAGTTGTGTGAAATTATTCGACTAATCTTTGGTGCTAACATGTTTCAGGCTTTGAATTGCTTACCAACTGTTAGTTGTGAGAGTATTCAGTGTTCAAAATTCAGATTGGCCATTTGAATGGTTTTGACTGCACTCCACACAGGTGATGTTTGTTCTCTGACTGGAAGAGCGTAAACTTAGGACCGGATTTCCAACACGAAAATTGGCAACTGAAAATTTGGGGAACTACCATGACAGCAAGTTTCCAGGACTATCTTTCTTCCGGTGAGGCAGAAATATTTAAAAATCAGTCTCTCATGGGTACATTTTGTAGCATTTCTATTAACTGTAAGAGTATTTGGATTTAATATGAGTTTGTGTTGAATGTTGGCGTTAATTCTCAATATATTTGATTTGGATTCCTCTTTCTTGCTCAGAATAAGGTGGTCTCTCTGGATACTGTAGAATCACTGGTTGTGCAGGTTTAAACAGGTATACCAAGTAACTGAGGATTGTTGAATGGCACGTGGAAAAGATAGAAGCTGGCAAATGTGTGACTCTACTTCATGTTTCAGTATGTTAACAATAGCGCAAGTTTCCAAGTGGCATTCTATGAATTATTTCTCTAGATTGCTATGGAGCAAGTGCATGTGTTAAACAGATACTCATATCTCCACCACCGAAAGCATCTACTTCACCTCAAACAGATTTTTTTGGTTTTGACAGAGTCACGCAAACCGGCATGAAGCTACAGGTTGGACCTCCCTGGTCTGGCACCCTCAGTACCTGACTGGTGCTGGATGAGGGATTTTGCTGGAGCAGGGGAGCTCATTTCTGGTCCCCCTGTTGTCAGCCTTGCCCCACCAGGCCTCCTGGCTCCCCGGGCAGCCCAGACTTCCTGCCCCCCTTCCATTCCTCCCCAGCCCAGCTAGGCCATGCACTGGCCTTCCTGGATCCTCACCCCAGCACAGCTGGGCCACACACCAGGCTCCTGGGTTCCCCCACTCTCCACAGCTCACTGGGACATTGATCCTGGAACTACAGATGTTGTTGGACCATAGAGTCCTGGTTTATAGAGATGCAACCTGTACTAAAGGTTTCACATGTAAACAACTTGAACTGACTCTCATGATTACCAAAAGATTTTTTTTCTTTTAAACCAAGCATCAATTATTGAGATTTCGTAGGATTGTGTGGAGAACTGATTCTTCTCCACCCCACTCCAAACTGTTCTTGCCCCTGCTGGGGTCTGACCCAGTGACAACACTACTGAAGTCTCAAATGTACCTGGCATTGCTAATCTGGAGTATTTAAAAAATCATGAGTCAATCCCCTTCCTCCCTCCCCAAAAAACCCATGAGATTGGCTAAAATACCATGACATTTAAAAAGAATACATGTTGAGTTCTTTTTAATTTGTCTTGTGGTTTCTGAGGCTTGGGTACAACTCAGGTCACATTTTCAAGCTTTTCTCTACCAACAAAAGGGCTAGAAATATCCAATATTTTAATAAAAGTTGATATTCTTATTTAATAACTAAACACCTGGAGCTGGGGCTTTAAGAAAAGAACTTTATCTCGTGAGATTTCTAGTAAATTGCAAGCGCTGGCAACATTTGAGGTCTGGTTTGAACCGAGTTTCTCACAGAGTTGTTCTTCAAGTCCGTGCACAGCAAACTACTCCCACACCAGCCTTTTCCTGATTATTCCATTCCAGGCTCTCTCTAGACATCCATCAAAGGTCTGGTTCCTTTCCAGAACCTCTCCTCACTAGAAA
The DNA here is from genome assembly GCA_019425775.1 of Rafetus swinhoei. Taxonomy (NCBI): domain Eukaryota; kingdom Metazoa; phylum Chordata; order Testudines; family Trionychidae; genus Rafetus; species Rafetus swinhoei. The sequence continues at coordinate 65,009,842 of CM033447.1, read as the reverse complement.
GAACAACTAACAGCTCTTCACAGTCTAGGTCTGCTCTGGCTGCCTGATAGCCCTGATGCCTTTCCCAGCATGCATTTTGGCAAAGGCTACTTTTCCCATGTTAGCTACGAGCACCTGCCCCTCAGCACCTCCCTTTTGGAAAGCTGAAGCTAGAACTTCCCTTACAGAGCCAACGCAGTGTGTGAAAGATCCTTCTTGCTAGTACATTTTACACTCATTTTTATCTCACAAATTACTTTAACAGTAAACACATGCCATAGCCAGCAAATGAACCCCATCCGCTCACTTAGCAACCAGCCCAAATATTTTATTCACAATCCTCCGGTGGAATGTCTCAGATAGTTAGCAACCCGATAAAATTATTATGTAAACAGAATGCTTTATTGAGTGATGTGCCATATCTTGAGAAGAATATTAGAAATCAATAGCAATATAAACCGAAAATTAAGTAATGTGGTTAAGCACCTCTGAATGATGCCATTTTAAAGAGCGGATTAGAAATAAATATGACAATTGCTAGGTAGCCTATATCTGAAATAAAATGATGATAAATCAATTGAAGTCAGTGAGAGAATGAGATTATCTTAACAAGAGCCAGCGAATGTGCTGTACATGGCTTGTCAAGGAGAGATTGGAGCCTTCGCAACACAGCAGCTGCAGTACAATAGAAAGCACGTGACCACTAAGAGGAACCAGGTACAAAAATAGAAGTTCAAAATCACCATTCAGATCAATGGAGCTAGAATTGGACAAGGAAAGACTACAAGTAAGTGGATGGCCAGTGAGTTCTGATAGGATTACTTGGTTCAACAGAGGATAAACTACTTAACCTTCTACCTCTGGATGAAAGGCCAACAAAAAAAAAGAAGCGACCATCATAAACTGTCCAAAGCTGTCTGAATTTTGTTTGGGATACCCAAGTATCAATCCACAGAAATAGCTGCACTTTTCAACCAGCTGCAGATTCTCACATGGATTCAGAAGACCACTTATAACCATCAAGGAGTGGGGTATCACTGCCACTTCATGATCTATCTTCTTTCATTAAAAAAAGTGTAAGCAAAGCTTTCTCATGTGAGTAATGCTTACTCTTATGACTAGACCCATTGAAGGAAATTGAGTTATTTAGGTGAGGATGGATTACTTATGTGAGTAATGTGGGGGGGAGCTTTTAATAAAAGCAGAAGATTCAAACTAGGAGAGCAAATGAGAATGTGATCCACCAGGAACTGTAATTACTTAAATGTAACTTACTTGGAGGTACCCTTGGTTATTGCTGAATAACATTTGTTGTTGGTTTTTTGTTATAATGTGTTCTGGATTAGAGGACCTAGTATTATTTTTCATTTGGGACCAAATTCTTGTGTTTTCACTCCCATTGAGTATGCTTTTATGCCTTGAGTAGCTAATCCATTGCCAAGTGAGGGACATCATAAGGGTGGGCAGCAGAATCTGGCCCATAGTGATGTACCAATGTGAAGAAGACAAGGGGAAGGTTTCTCCCTCGACTGCCACTTCTATATGCTGCTGTGGAGACAACAAGAGGGTATAGAGTGCTAGTGTGCACTGAAGGAAAATCTGCCCTGATGTCCAGTGTGAAGGTTAATTTAACTCTTGGCATGAGAGTGAACACACTGAGGTTAAATTAAATGATCAGTCCCAATCGTAATCTGAGACGCCATCGGAGTAAAAAAAAAAAGTCCATTTCCACCCAAAGGTTCTTGTAATGTGCTTTGGATGCTGCTCATACCTATTCCAGCAGGAAATTGCAAACACAGATGGCTTTTTGGGAAAACAAAATCCTGCCATGATGTAACTTCAGCTTTGTAGCAATTTGTCCTTTTCAGGACTGCCCATGCTTTCACTTGCTTCCTAGTTCAAGACCTTGCCGAAATCTGATCCACTTGTAGAGAAAAAAATAAATAAATAAATAAAAATAAAAAGATCCTCGTAGCTGATCTTCAAAGAAAACCCAAGCAGTTCTGCCACTAGAGCTTGGTGAAGTTAATTCTTTTTTGCATTGCAATTTTCCTAATTTTTTCTATGCTGGCAGAGACATGAAGTCATCAATGAGATGTAGAATGTACGGGAATAGGGTAGTTAGATTGCACAGATGAGGGAGTGAGAGACAAAGAGAATGAGAATTATATATAGAAATATGGACCAGCAGCTCTGCAAACTATTCTTCTAAAGTTGGTCCTGGATTAACACAGCTGATATCTCTAGCCCTCAGTAAAATAGATGGAGTATTGCTTTTGGCAGTATGCTGTCTTCTGCATCTCATCCCATTAATGTGGGCCATCTCCATCTGCGGGACCACTGCAAGAGAGTCTAAATTAGTCCCCATGCTTCTACCCTTCACATCTCTACTGAGCTGACAGGCAAGGTGTATATGGCAATGGGTGTTTCTGAGACATGGACACCTGTGGAACTAGATGTTCATGGCAACAATTTCTCAATGAATTCTCTTCGGTCTTGGTGCATACTAGTGCCCCAGAGATTAAAGTTTCTTTGTCCTACTACCAAATCCCTGAGCCATCCAACCCTACTGTAAACAAATCTTTATGTGTCTGGTATTGCACGGTAGTATGCCTTCATTTTTATAATTGTTCTTGATAAACGTCCTACCGAACTTGTCACCACACTCATACGATGGGGTGAATGCTCAACTAGTGTAGCTTTGGCACAGCTCCATCAAAGTCAAAGCTTCACTGATTTATACTAGCTGAGGATTCCTTTGGAAGCAAAAGGGGGAAAAAATCTAATCCTGCTTCTTGCAGTATTTGAATACTTCCAATTTTGATGCATTTTTACTATTTTATTATTTTTCCCTGTGTTTCAAAAGATCTGTGCACTTCCGGTCCATAAAATTGCACTAAAAATCCTATGAGAAGAGTCGTTAATAAAGGAACATTGTTCAGGGAAATGCGCTGTGAAGCTAGCGCGCACTAAGTAGATTGGCTCACCTTCAATGCTTCTTTCATTGAGTACTTTGGGGCAGTGTGGGTAAAAGCTTCTCATGTACAGCGTGGCGACCTTGCCTGCTCTTCCCTTCCTGCCCTTCTCCTCCTCCTCCATTTTATTCAAGAATGTGTCTGCCAGACTCGGAGACCGCCTCCTGCACATTCTTCCCACGAGGCCCTATGAAATCAAGTTGCGCACTGTGTGCCAACATGGCTTTTGTTCCTTCGAAGACAGAGCTAAGAGCTGGTTCCGTTGCCAAGAACACAGGCAGTGTACACTGAAAAAAAACCACCCAAACCCTCCATTTCATTCACTGCACTGTTTCATCTTTTTAAGTAGCTGGCATCTGCCGCAGGTTGCAGTGGGGGCGAAACCTACAAACATTGCACTTGATGTTAATAAATGTGTTTGCCATTAAGTAGCTGTTGTAATGCTCTGCTTGTTTGCCTTCCTGTGTGCACTTTCATCCTTCACTGTAACACTACTACTGCCTTGTAATTTGTCTCAGATGTTTACATTGCTGGCTGCAGGTATACAAACCTCTTAGATCAAGTAACTGTTCAGACACTTGATAAAAGGAGCCATTCAGGGCCTGTGCTGGTTGGTATGCCAAATTCAAGCGAGGCATTGATGCATGGAATACAAACCACCTTCTAGTTGTGGACCACATTTCACTTCTCCTTGACTCCTAGCGGAATGGGGAAAACTGGTCGATGTTGATGTGAGGTCTTTAATGAGCACACTGCTTTCTCTGATTGCACCCAAGTCTAAGGATGTCTCCTGTGGCTGCTCTCTATCTCTCCAGAACAGTTGGAGCGGCTATTCCTAGAATTCTCTGAGTGGTGTCCATATTTCAAATGATTGAAAGTGGCTCAGTGGGATCCTGGCCATGACTATCTCTGGAGCAAGCTGGCAGTGGATGGGGTAGTCAGCTGAAGAGCATCAGCTCTGGAGAGCCAGGGAATGCTCTGTCCGCTGTTAAGCTGGCATGTTCCTGACTTTGATATCACACTTTTCTTCCATTTTCTCCTTCACTGCTGCCCCCCCAAAACAGGTCTTTCTCTTCTCTTTCAACGCAAAACTCTAATACTAAATTTGGCTTTACAAACCCGGGACACCATGGCATAGCCATGAATAGGCATGGTTCTCTTTTCATCCAGGCCCACCCCCCGGGACTTACTCCAATCCACCCAGCAAGCCAGTTGTGGAGCAGGGTTGGGGCTCTGAGGCTTACCCCCCATCCCTCCTGTCTTGCTCCTCCTAGCCCCCATTCTTGCCCCCCCCCCCCCCCCCCACTCAAAGTCAGTGCCCAACCAAGTGGGCCCTTCTGGCTACACCACTGCCATGGTACTGGTAACATGAAATGCTTCCATCTTCTAGGCCATCCCATGGCTGGTTTCTGAGGTTCAGCAGTCCATCCCTATTCAAGAAACGACTTAAGCATGAGCTTAACGCTCATCAATTTAAGCATATGCTTGAAGTGAAGCACAAGCTTATGTACTTTGCTGAACAAGGATAGGCTTAAGCCAGTGCTTAAAAGCTTTCCTCATCTGGTACTGAGTGCAGTGATAGACAAGCAGCAAGACTGGGAGAGAAAGGTCTGCCATCCATCCTTTCCATTGACTATGACTAGGGCAGGGCAAATGAGAGAGTAAGCAAAGGGAAAAGGTGAGTTTGAGGTAATTTGACTACAGTTGCCACAAATGCTACAACTAACAGTCATCTTACTGCCTTTGGTTTGAAATAGGACGCTGCAGGATGCTTATAAGGGCCAAGAGCCAGTCAATATGATTATTACAAAGCATAATAATTAAGGTGATTCAAATTAGATTCCACTCTTAAGAAATTGGCCAGTTGCTGGGTGGATACAGCCATTTCCTGGCTTGTAGTGAGCTCACTAGGGGGGCATGTCTACACTAGGAAATTATTTTGAAATAGCTTAATTTGAAAAAATAATTCCAGAAATAACTATTTTGAAATAAGCTTGTTCCCCGAGGAAAGCAGCAGTACAGATTTCAAAATAAGCAGCCCGTTATTTTGAAATAACAGGCTTGGTAGTGTGGACACTCCGTTTGTTATTTCAAAATAAAGGGGGGGTTATTTCAAAATAACTCCCTAGTGTAGACCAGGGCTCGGGGCTTCCATATGAGGGAGGAAGAAGGGTTTGCGATTGGTGGGAACTGGAGCCAGGCTGAGATGCTTCCTCAGAGTTCCATCCCGGCTGTCCTCGTCAAGGTGGAAGCCACTGACTTTTCCCCAGTCAAGCTCTCTTAGTGAGAGGTGACAATCCTTCCCCACTTCTCCAGTTCTGTAAGCAGCATGCTCTGCGGAATGGAGCTGAAGAGAGGCGAGCAGGCAGAAAGGGCAGAAGGGAGGGGCTGTTCCAATGATCCTCATGAGGGCTGCCAGAAGGGCTCCTTTTGAAGAGGAGAGAGAAATGGAGGGGACTGTGTTACAAGGAACACAGGTTCCCTGCTGTATTGTTCTGTTTTGTTATGTTCCTGGTACATTGCTGCATGTAGAACTCATTGCTAGAGTCTCATTGTGAGGTAAAAAGTTAAGGATGAGTGTACAAAATCTACATCCTAATGAAGTGGTCACGCTCATTGCCAATCACGTTCTTCGTGATGGTGACCATGGTGGCCTAAGGGGCCCTAGACAAATGTACTCCTCCGCGTCTAACTGCAATTTCCTCAATGTGTGCAGCTTACCTGGGTGGCCTCAGAGCGAACAGTCAAAGACAAGCCACATTAAGCTTGCGCCAGGAAGAATATTCTGAGACTCATACAACAAATGGGCTACAGAAGAAAAATTAGACCAAGATTTATTCACGGGGTCAGAAAAGTCAGGAAGTTAAGCAGGTACATCAACAAGATAGTAAAATAGCATGGGGAGAGGGAGGCAGGAGACTCAGATGGGTTTGGGGCTTGGTTCATGATCACCCCAGCTACAAGAGTCCCACTGGGGAATACCTCCAACGTAAGGCACCTGTCTGGTAGGCACAGAGCCAGCTCTGCTGACACACCCCTTCTCCCACAAGACCACATGGTCCAGGGGGCATGTTAGGGCAGATTAGGAGTGGAAGAGGCCATCCCAGCTGCCAAGAGGCCCTTAGAGACCATGGCAGTCAGTGCACAAGGTAGAGCAGCTCATAGGGCTACCCCGAAATGCACCAAAAGCTGAACCAGTCCTGGCCCCCTGAGGCAAGGAGAAGCACAATCCATCTCTCCTCAGCTCTGTGCTAGTGCAGGTAGAATTAGACCCTCTCTGAGTCAATCTCATTCTCTTCTGTGTCAGCATGTTTTTCTACATAGTGGAGGGAGTTCTGCTTTGCTCCCTTTTAGCTCTGCCCTCCACATGCACCGGCTTGAGGATCTGCTGCTTCCTTGGGGCTTGCGCACAAATGTTAGTTTCCAGATGAGGCATCTGGAAGTTTCCCAAGAGGGGAAGGCAAATCCTGAGCAGAGCTCTCCGCAGCTCTTTAACCAACTTTTCCATCTCGCATCTTCAGGATACTGACATATCGAAAGGGAATTAACTATTCTTATTCAGCGACTCGGGAGATGTAGGTGGCAGGGAAGTGTACGCTCTGTAAGGTGTAATTATCTCTTTTTAGCACTGAGCTCTTCAATGCCGCTTTGATTGTGATACCTCTACGTAGCCTGATTAAATCAAAGCCAGGTTAGGGCATTAGGATTAAGCACGTAAATGGATTGTAATTACATCAGAGCCAGCCAAATTAGCGAGTCATCAGTAATATAAGCTATGGTAAATGGCATTTAATTCTGAATAATAATTAATTTGGCTCTTTCGTTAAATAAGACTGGACACACCGATCCTTTATCAGCCCACTAAGGGCTTGTTAGCCTTAGGCATCTGGGGTGCTTGTTGGCCTGATGTAAATACAGGAGGTCTAACAAACAATATAAAAACTCACTTTTTCATCTTGTTTTCCTTTATTTCTTCTACCAACATGTGCACCACCCTACTGGTTCTCCGCACACTAGTTTCCTCCGCTGCTGGTCTCCGTTTCCCTCCAGCTTGTCTGCCGTGCTGCTTCTGTTTGCCAGACCCGCATGATGGGCGCTGCAAGAACAGAGCTTGGCAAGTTGGAGAGAGGGGAAGGGGACAGAGAAGAGCAACAGGAACGATCAGTGGGTTACTGAGGGGGCTGCTCTTAGACAGGGGCGCTGAAGCAATTTGTCCAGCGGAGGTGCTGAGAGACATTGAACCAGACTGTAAAACTCTGTATCTAAGGGAAACCATTTCAAGGCAGGGGGTGCAGCAGCAACCTCCACACTATTAGTTCCCGGGCCTATGTTTTGAGGCATGATAAAGGAGTTCATGGTGGAAAATCTGACTATGTGAATAGTAAGAGAGGTCAGCTGAACAGTCCAGACCAGCAGGGCCAACAGCTTCAACAGGGGCAGAGCCTCCAGCAGAAGGGGTGAGGTCGGGGCTAAGCAGGCCTCAGCACCACCTGGAAAGTGCTGCGCCTCCCCCCAGGCAGCCCTCAGTGCAGCCAGAGCGCACGGCGTGGCATGGCGGCGGTGATTTGAAGGGCCCAGAGCTGTGGCTGCCACCACTGACATAGTAGCTGGCAGGGAGTCCTTTTGTATCACCATGCATCAAGGCAGTTGGCCTCCCCCCCCGTCCCCCACGCCCATTGGCAGGCCTGGTCCAGACCCTTCAGAAATATTTGTAAACACCAAGGAGGGAGAAGAACTCTGGGTGTAACACACGGGGATGAAATGAAGAACTCCAGAATTTAGGATAAATCTCAGGGAACAAGACTTAGCTGTGACCTGTGGAATAAAGGAAGTTGTGGAGACTCCAATATTTGGGAATTTTGAAATTAGATCAGTGGGGGGGAAAAATCCTAACAAAATATGCGGTAGAAAGCCATCTAGCATTGGCAGGCAGATGGACTGGCAGATCAATAGGTCATGGCCATTTCTCACAACAGTACTTCTCTTCTCCCATAGCTGTCCTGGAGATGCTGCTGCTGCCCTCTTCCTATTGGAAGTGATTTAGTTTTTGTTTGTCTGCCAGAAGCTGTTCTCTAGCCAGTCTCTCTGAACTCTGGGCCTGATTTCCCACTGCGTCAAGAGCCTTATAATTATAAATCTTGTGCAAAGAACACCCCATTAGCCTGGCCTTGATCTGGACAGCCTGAGCTCAGTGCTGGGCCTGAGGTGAAGCAAAGCTGGCTTTATTTTAGTGTCTGGCTTTTAGATGGGATATTGAATATTTCTGTCTGTAATGATAGTTACTAAGGGTATGTCTACACTAGCCCCCTAGTTCGAACTAGGGAGTCTAATGTAGGCATTCGAACTTGCAAATGAAGCCCGGGATTTAAATATCCCAGGCTTTATTTGCATGTTCCGTCGATCGCCATTTTTAAATGCCACTAGTCGGACTAACTGCCTGCGACTGCAGCGGCAGTGAAGCGGTAATTCGAACTAAGTCCTTGGTTCTAATTACCTGTTACACCTCATTGCAGGAGGAGTAACGGGTAATTTGAAATAAGGACTTAGTTCGAATTACCGTTAACTGCCGCGTGTACCCGCAGTTAGTCCGACTAGTGTGTATTTAAAATGGCGACGACGAACATGCAAATAAAGCCTGGGATATTTAAATCCCGGGCTTCATTTGCAAGTTTGAATGCCTACATTAGCCTCCCTAGTTCGAGCTAGGGGGCTAGTGTAGACATACCCTAAGTCATGTGAAGTGTGTAAACCCCTGGCATGCAATTACTGTCCCCGTGCAGCTTTGCTTCCCTGAAAAAAGCTAGCATTCAACGGGGAGAGAAAGTTGAGGGTTTCTAGTGCTATGCTTTGGCCTACCAGTGCACAGAGACCTACACAATTTGTAATACTCCTGAGTGGCCCTCCTAAGAGGTGTGTTTCTCCCTCAATGATGACCCTTCCCCAGGGATGAAAAGGGATATATGCTGAACATCAGGCACATGCTAAAATGCTTTTCTGAATCAGAGCCTAGAAAGAGAAACTGTCCCATATCTGTATTCTTCCTTCCTTCCTTCCTTCCTGTCCCATCTCTGTATTCTTCCTTCCTTCCTTCCTTCCTGTCTCTGTATTCTTCCTTCCTTCCTTCCTGTCCCATCTCTGTATTCTCTCTCTCTCTCTCTCTCTCTCTCAGTAAGTGACTTGTAGCCCATGAAAGCGTATGCTCTAATACCCTAACAAATATCTTAATCTTTAAAGTGCCACCAGACTCCTTGCTGTCTCAACTACATTTCCTCTATGTGCTGTAGGTTAACAGAAACACTCCGAGACCCTGATCCTGCAAATTCTTACTCATGTGCTTAACCCTGCATACTGTGAGTAGTTCCAGTGAAATCACAGGGGCATACATTAGAGCCCTACCTGTCTGAAAAATCTTTAAAAAAAAAAATCATCCTAACCAGTTACCATAGGGCCCTTTGCACAGCTACGGAATACACCTGACTCCCACTGGCATTGTCACTGTCCCTTTGTAAGCCTCTCTTGAAAAGTTAACAAGCTAGCCAAAATCCAATGCGTCACAAGAAAATAAACATAATCATATCACTTTCATCGCTTCCCCAATCACAGTCTCAGTCTCTCATTTTAAACAAGAGAAATTAACATTTGGCTATTATAGCTCAAATGGATTTATCACCGCCCCCCCCCCCCCCCCCAGTAATTTTGAACAGAGTTCATTGCAATTGTGTTTTTCTTGTAATTATCCCTATAGAGAAGTTCTATTCATGTTCACTCATGCTACCGCCGCAAGACAGGATATCTATGTAATACATTTGCTTAATTGTCAGATACCATGAATTCAGGAGAAATGGCAACTGGGGTGAGACCTGCTCTGATTTGTTCTACTCGATTTGCTCCAAAGATTGGCTGTTCCTGAATTCACCTCAGAGCATCCTGCTTTTTAAAAACTGCCAGGGCTAGTTCTCCATGAAGTAGAGCCAGAGCTGTGGGATTTTTATAAATAAAATCCAGTGACATTCAGAGGCTCGCAATCAATTACTTGGCCACTTGGCCAAAGATCTGTTGTACTGTAAATGTTTATACACTCAGAGTGCCTCGAGGCCTGCATAATCATTTGGCATACACCATTTGGTCCACAAGTGTAGCGTGGCCTTGCTTACAAAATATGCTCATGACGGCAAGTGGTAATAATGTACTGCAAACGGCTCAGGGTAATGGAACCAGTAAATTTAGTCCTGGATATGACAGAATAGGTGAGAAATCCAAGTATCATTTTAGCTAGAATGCCTTCTTTAGAGGCACATCTGTTTGTTTGCACACCATGCCTGTGTGAATGTGTGTGCACAATCCCCTATGCACACATCTAATTTATATCCACACACAAAATTAGGCTTGGTAGAATTTTTTTATTATTTTTTTGTAAATTCAGTTGTTGATATTTTATTTTTAATCTTTTTAAAAAATGTTTATCATTCTTTGTCTAGGTGCTGGACTCTGTCATTCTAAATCATCATCATCAACAACAACCATGGGCTCAGAGCCCATTGGTGTCTGATGCCTCCCTCACTATTTCCTTCCATCTTTCCCTGTCCAGTGCGGAGTGGCTCAGTTTCTGTAGACTAGCTCCGCACCAATCTACTATGTCATCTACCCATTCTCTGTGGGGTCTGCCTCTCCTATTCGGACCATCCATTATGCCGAATGTCAGGATTTTAACTTTTCGCTTGTTGTTCATTCTTCAGATATGACTGAATAGCTGTAACTTCCATTGTATAACCTTCTTGCAGTAGGTTCTCTTTCGGCTGTATCTTCCTATATAATTCCTCATTGGTAACCTTCTGCATCCATCCTATTCTCAGGATCTTTGTATAACAACTCCTCTCGAACGCCAATATCCTTCTCTTCGAATCTTTCGTTATCACCCACATCTCACATCCCTACAACATGCTGCTAAATACACACGTTTTCACGACACTCAGCTTCATTCCTAAGCTAATCACTTTACTTTTCCAGATCTTATCCATCTCCTTCAAATTCACTCTTGCTTTCGCTATTCTAGTCGCTATTTCCTTCTTACAGTCTAGATCATACGTCATGTAGCTCCCCAAATATGTGAACTTCTCTACATTCTCTAGTTCGATCCTATCTACACTGATCTTCCTTCCTATTTCCTTATCTCCAAATACCATTGTCTTTGTTTTATCGATATTCATAATCGGTCCATACTGCTTCCCTTCCTCATTTAGCACCTTCAACGTTCTCACTAACTTCTCTTCATCTTCCTGTCATTCTAAAGGTCTGAATTATTTCAAGGTGATCACATGTGGTTAGCTGAGGTTTCTGAAGCTCTAGGCTCAAGGAAGCAAGTGTCGCTAAAAACGTTTTCCAAAAGAGCAACCGTGTATTTCTAGATTTTGTGGTGTTGGGAAAGTCCCAGTGAAACTTCATTCAAAATCTTAAGGAGCTCTTCTCAGGGCTCACACAGCTTTGGTACACTGTCTTTAAAACTAAGCCAGCAGACTGGGTTGTAATTCAGCAGCACCTTGTGTCTCTCACAGAGTTGTGAATCTCCCTTTCTTGACCCTGCTGGGGTTGACAGTAGTGATGCATTTTTTTCACTATGGATTCAACCTCATCCATACTTTTATCAGTTGTAGTACATATTAACAGGAAGGCTGCGGGGGCCCCTTTCATGGCCACTGGGCAGGTGACACCAAATCCCTGCAGAAACAGTGTGTAGGAAGGTGGCAGTCCTGGTGGGACAGTATAGACACCACCCAGCCAGAACTATGGAGATGATGGTGAGCCCCCAGCCATGGAAGAGACCACACTGCTGCAGAATGGATCTAGCTTAGGGTCAGCTCCTGCATGCCTAGCCCATGACTGAGTGAACAAGGCTGTGCCAGTGGGTCTGGAGAGAGTTCCCCTCATGGCTAGGATTCTTAATGTGCTCACCCACTGCTACCAATGGTTTTTTTCCCATTGATTTTAGTGAGTCAGGTAAAATTGACAACTACCGATCTCAACTGAATCCTGCAAAACCTAATCATATGGTATATGAGAAATCATGAATTATTCTCAGTAGATCAGTGGAGACTATGATTAAAACACTGTGTAAAATGTCAGGCACAGCTATATCACACCTCTGCCGAAAATATAATTAATATAAAAGGAATGCAAAGAGTCCTCATTCAGCTGCATTCAGAGCAAAAGAGACAAAGCAAGATAGAAAAACAATCATAAATAAATAAAATGCTTCCTCTGAGAGAGATTTGTTCCAGCTTTAGTGACTTATTAGCTGCTTCCTTCATTTCCAGCAGCATATTTGCAACTAGTGGTTAGATGATAAAAGATGTGGTGATGCTTAAAACCCAGTGTGGCCAGCTCTCTCAATTTTACTGAGACTCTTACAATACCGAATGCTTTTCTTCAAGTCCCAGCTCCAGGAGTCCTGTGATTAATGGAACATTTTTTTCCTAAATTGCATTTCCATTCCTTGTGCTTGGAGGGGGGGAAAAAAAGCTTGCTAAGGGCTCCGATAGCACAAAGCAAATGGGGCTGGGGAATCCTAAATTGATTATTATTATTTTTTTAATCTCATGATTGTCACACCAACCATAAGGTTGGTTTATTATTTTCCTTTTTTGGGACATCAACACACAAAGCAAAAAAAAATCGGGACTGTAAAAGGGGAAAAGAACAGGCATTGCAGTGAGTATGGAAGAGAAAGTTTTCCTAAAGCAGTCAGATTTAATTACTTGTATGCTTTCTTCCTGTGACACATCTATTTTCTTGCTGCTTTAGATAAGCTGTGCTTAGAAAATGGCAAATACCCATAACCCAGATCAGTAGCAAAGGGAAGAATTGGCCTGGGTGTGCAAGCTACAAATCTGCCTTGAATATGTGGTAGCTATACACAAGTCACTCATCGAGCAAAGATGCTAAAAAGTGTTGTTAAACTGAATGGCTGGTTCTGATCTTACTTACGTGAGTTGCAAAATTCCAGCTGAGGATCTGGCTCTGATTTGGCTTAGCTGCTGACAGGAGGAGTAGCCCAATTCTGTCATGTGTGGGGAGACATAAAGTCTGTGTAGCAGGGCCTATGGCATGCCTCTCCCTGTGGTTGCTATAAGACAGGGGCTGAGGTAAGAAGTGCCCAGAGCTGCCCTTTGTCCCAGCAATCACCAGCAGCCGTCACTACCTGGTTGACCTGTGAAGACAAACTAGAGCAACTCTCAGGCCCTCATAATGGTGTCAGGAACCAGTCAAGCAATCAGCAGCAATATGAATAACGGGGAATACTCATCTGTCATGGAATTGGTTGAAAAATCCACCAAAATTAGTTCCAATAAAAATTTGCCAATGCTGTCAATTTGTTTTATGTTGGAAGATGCAAGGAACGGTGGGGTCAGCGCAACCCCGGCCAGGAGCTCTGGTGAAGCAGGGAACAGCACCGTAGGATCTCTGTGGGTTGGTTCAAGCACTACCACGTATCCTGACCATATAGTCCTGGCTGGCAGAGCCTACCACATTCCCTGATTGGCCCACAGATGCTATTTAAGGCCTGGGGGGGAAAGCTGGAGGTTGTCTGTGAAACTCCCTGGCTTACTGCTTCAGTCAGATGCTGCGGCACACTCCTGCCGTCTTGCCCTGCTCCCGATACCTGGTCTCAGTTCCTATTCCCCAGCTCCACTCCTGACATCTCACCCTGCCTTGACCTCTGGTCCCCTGCTCTGCACCTGACATCTTGCCCTGGTTCTGTTCCACTCGCCCTACTTCAGCTTTCACGTGTGGTGTGGTTCATTGGCCATGACTCCTACAGTGACACAAGGCTGCTGCTGCTGCTTCTTTGACCTCCTAGACTGACCTAGGCCACGTTCCTGAGTCCTCCCCAACTCAGGCCAGGGCCTCAACCTATGTCCCCAGAACTGATATCTGAGAGCCAAGGGATAATAAATTGGATATCCAAGTCTCATGGTTATCCCAATCTAAAGAACCAGAGCTTCAAACCCCATGTTTACTGATGCTCTGTTGATTTCATTCCAGCACTAGGTACTTATCCTCCTGGAAATGGAAGCCTATGTATTGACATCAAATTGTGCCCTTAGTAGCACAAACAACGAGTACAGAGAAGAATAACAGTGGCATCTTCTGTTTCTGCCTCAGGAGGCCTGGGTGAATTGCCATAGATTATATCTGAGCAATCTAGGTAATAAAAAAATGGCTTTTGGGGTCTGCAGTATCTGAACTTTTGCTGTTATTGTCTTCCTCTTCACACTGAAATGGGAAAGGCATAGCTGTTCTGTCTCTCTTTATTTCAGTCTCTATGTCCTGATTACCAGGGAAATCACAGCCAGGATGAGTACTGTTAGAAACAAGTACAGGTATAGTCTGGAATCTTATTTTTCTTTATTTCACCTTGTGAGACATCATCTTAAGTCTGTTACATACAAGCAAAAGGGATAGGCTATGGTAGTTGAAAAAATAAGCTGTGCTAAGGATACCTTGTATTTATAGAGCGCTAGAAGATTTATCCAGCATTGCTCAGGGCCTTAACTCAATTACTTTTTTTGTGGCGGGGGAGGAGGGAGTTGGAAATGAAATGAAAATGTCCATCCTTCATTTGAATCATTGCTCTGGGGTGGGGCTGGGGATGTGGGGTTCAGTATGCAGTGTGCCCCATAGAGAGAGGACTACCCCAGCCCTCTCTCACTGAAGAAGCTTGGGGCCAGGTGAGAAGCACTTCCCCATGGCCCCTGCAGCTCCATCTGGCACAGCTGGGGGAGAGGTGCATGTCCTCCGGCTGGGGCAGGTCCAGGTTTGACTGCCCTTGGGCTCCCCAGCCAGAGTGAGGAACGCAGCAAACTGTGCCCTTTCACCTCACTCCCTGATAAAGGGGAACAGCCAACAATGTCCCCATATGAATTGGGGAGCTTCAGCTCACCCCCACCCTCCCTAAAAGGTTCTTGCGGGGTGGGAGGCTTGGGTTGATGCAGTCCCAGACAGGGGGAGGGTTATTCTGCACCCAGCTGGACAATTGTGTCTCTTTTGTGTATGGTTTTATGAAAATCAATCCCATTCCAGGCACATCCCATTTTCCTGGCACCCCCAAACCTGGGCCTGGCTTTAAGTTTTAAGAGGAAGCTGCATACCAAATTTGGTGGTTCTAGCTCTTACTCTTTAGGAGGAGTCCTTGAACAAACAACAAACAGACACACTCTCTCAAATATATAGCCGATTATTTATGCAGGAATCTTAAAATAGTTCACAAACCTGAACTGATATTTCACATATCCTAGCTGAAGAGGATGCTCCATTTCACAGATGCTTACAGAAATCTCAGGACTTGCCCAAGTTCATGCAACGAGTCATTAGCATAAATGGAAATAGACTCCATCACACTTGACTCCCTGTGCTCTGTTGCAACCATCACACTGGCTCTCTGTTCCACAGAACAGCCCCATTTCACACGTGGTGATGCTCATGTGGGGAAAAATCAAATGCCGTGCTCCTTTTAAAATAAATGACATGTTAATAATTATAAGAGCAGAGTTGAAAGAGGAGATAAATCATGGGGAAGAAGAAATTGTATCTGCTGGGGTTTTTTTTTTCCTCCTCGCTAACCTCCCCAGAGGAAACATCTGCATTGTAAGTTTTCAGATGCTGTTGCGCCTTGTGTTGTCCCTCCATTAAAACCACACCTGTTTTACTAACCCTTCCTCTTTTAAACAGATGATGTAGTTAGTGGAAGCAGAAAGAAATATGACTTGGGCTGCAGGATATCACTCAATGTTTACCTCAGAATGTGACTCCATGTGACTTTTTTTGTCCCACGGATGGAGCCAGACTTTGAACTGGTATGTGTCATGTGACCCGAATGAAATAAAAATGAGGGAGAAGATGAGACAGGGCATCTGGCTGTAAGTGGTTGTTTCGTGAGATAACAAAGAACTTGAAAAGCGAGCACCAGGGTAAATTGTGAAGGTGGAGGATTGTCTTGTGATTGAGGCCCTGAATTAGACTGCAGGAGAACTGAGGGGCTGTTCCTGGCTCCGTTAATGGTGATTTGTGTGAAGTTAGGCAAGTCACTTCATCTAGTCTGTGCCTCAGATGGCAGTGTGTAAAATGGGCATCAGAACACTTCTTTTGTCTGGTTAGATTGTAATGCTTTGGGGCATTACATTGTGGCCTGTAAATGCTCCTGTATTACACAGGATAATCCTACTAATTCTCCCAAGTGTTAACTTTACAATTTCATCATTGACTTTTTCGTATTTGTAGAGACAGAAATAAACAGTAAAGTTCTTGGACTAGGATAAAGGATCCTAAAAGAGATAGATGCCCACCTCCCTTCCTTAGCTACCTTAGGTTAGCACTGAAAATGTCAGCCTTAATGCTCTTCTTGTCTTGATTCTGATGAACCATGTCCTAGACTCATAACTGGATGAAATCAGCAGGCTGTTTCCTGTTCAAGAACACACCCAATGATCAAGATCACCAGCTGGGTTTTCCCAACTCGAAGCACTTTTAGGGACCACTCCCGTCCCTCAATGCACATAATCTCCATAACTCCCATAAACATTAATGTGTGTTATGTGCACACTTGGGGGTGTGTGGAAGCAGCACTCTACATCTGTGCATCTCTAATTGCTATCGGACATCTATTACAAGTTAGTTTATCAAGCTCCACAGGGGACAATGGGGAGAGGATGAATCACAACCTCTTCGCTTCTTCCACATAACATAGGAGGTGGTGACAGACAAGAGAAGCAGAGAATTTGTTTGAAGGGGTGGAGGCAGGGCACTGTGGGAAAGGAACTGCTGCCCAACATGAAGAGAGACAAGGATGGAGGACCGGAAGAAATGTGATATCTGGGAGCGTAGGGGCTAGCCCAAAGAATACGTTTGCAATTGATCATTTGGATTTCCTTTGTAGTACACCACCAAGGCATGCTGACGAGAGTGATTATCAGTAGAAACAAGACACCCCACTCTTTTTTAAAAAAACAACAACAACCTCCTCCTTTCCTTCCCACAGGAGACTTGGAAGCTGCAGTGCTACTTTGCACTGACCTTGCATTAGGCTATAGGGTGGAAGCAGACACACAGTACAGGCAGGCTTAAAAAATGAATCGCAGTCTCTGAGGGTGTAATATAGATGGAAGAGGTATGCTAGGCTAGTGCAAAGGGTCTATTGGCCTGAACACTAGATGGGCAGCCAGCAGGTCCTGGGTTCTAATACCAACTCCAGCTTCTTCTGTAGCATGGGGCAAGCCAATTCACCTTCATCTCCCCTCTGTTACCTCATTCTGGTCTTGCTGCCTTCCATCCTGCCAGGTGCTGAGCATCCTGGCCTCTGGACAGCACAGTACTTGTGCAGCTGCATAGCTCCACAGATTTTACCTACAGAAAAATAAGAAAAAAGGCTTCACCGGGGCTTTCCGAGTACGGAAAGTGCTTTAGGAACAAGGCAGAATGCTGAATGCCTTCCAGGGTCCGACTCTAAGAGACACGGCGGGCCCAATGCTATCCAGTTCTGAGTGGTTCCTGAGCTGTGGAGTAGTCTCTGCTTGCCCCCGAAGTCATTCAGAATTGCACATGTTCAGCAAAGCCTAGGTGTGGGCCCTAAGTAATGTGCATTATAGTTAGGAGATGGCTAGACCACACAGGCCAGAGCCAAAGTCTATTTGAAGTCAGTGGGAAGACTTTCACTGACTTGAGTGGACTTTGGACCAGGCCCATACAGTTCAGATGTGAACCTCATGTTGTTATGGCACAAAGCAGTTCTAATGTTAATGTAGTTGGCCGTGGGGTGAACACCTCACTATAGAAGGATGCTCCAGTGAGAATGGCTCCTGCTCCCTCCACGCGCACGCAAATCCGTGTAGCTGGAGCAAAGCGGAGCATGGCTAAGGCTTTTGTACACGGAAAATCAGTAACACACACCCCGCCACCTCATAAGAGTACCTTGGGACCATTGGCAGCCTGTGTGTGTTAGAGGTTTGAAGGTTGCACTAAAGTTTATGTCAGGGGGCCAGCCCAGAGCATAGCTTTGTTTCTGGATTGGAGCAGATACCGGAGACTTTGGGACCCACCCGCTTCTGAGAGGCACACTGTGCATCTCAGCCACTGCCCAGCATCTGGCCACCTCGTCGAGTGTTAATACCAGCACTGGGGGCAAGAGTCGTGGAATGATGGTGGAACGTGATCCAGTGAATTGATTCACTTTCATGGAAACAAGGAAGCGGAGTTGCCCCCAGCGTTGAATAAAGACCTGTGTGAGCCACTTGTGTGAGCCACTTTCTAGACTGTTTCATACCTGTGCTGGGTTGAACAGCACAAGTGGCCATCCACAGATGCCTGAGACTGGTTTCAAATGAAAGAACCAGGAGTTCAGAGCTGGAGCTGAACTGGCAATATGCATTCAAAGGCATAGGAACAGCCGCCTCTGGTTTAACGATGTATTATTATACTTCTTTCTCTCGGCGATCTCTTCCTTTTTCTGATGTTAAATATGATCCATATGGGAAATAGATTGAAGTACATTAATTGCCTTATTCATCACATCATTAAAATTATAGGTCTTGCTACGGCGTAGCTGCGATGTCTTATTGTGTTTCTGGTATACATCATTAATAAAAGCACTCCTGTTAGCGGTATGCAAGATGTACTTTCTAAATAACTGCGCAGTGATTTGGGGCTCACTTATGCAACATATTGCTACAAACTATTGCAATACCCCTGGCGCTTGCTTAAACTCATTGGGCTGGTGATGGAATTAATGAGGCTGCCGCTGCAGTATGCTGAGCACGCTCGGTTCCTTTACTGTTCTTTGTCTGCAGTGAGGCTCTTGTCTTTCAGGGCTGGCTGCCACTCTGTCTCCAGGGCTGATCCGAGAATCAGATAATGAACAGGCAGTGCAGCAGAGGGGGCCGGGAGGGGAGAAGACTTATTATTCCTTCACTCTCAAACAAAACAAAATCATTGAACTGTCAGGGTCATTAAGGACCCTGGGGTTGTCATGGAAACGACCTTTGGGGGTTTACGGCTGTTAATGCATGAGTGACTGGCTGCATTATGCGTGTGCGGAAGGGGTCACCGTTTTGTTGGTGGTGTCTAAGAAAACGGGATTGGATGGCTGGCGTTCAAAAAGAAATCGCTGTGCTCTATGGTGTGACTAACTACTTTGGATGTAGCAGGCTTTGGGGCGGGGGATGAAAAGCTTTACTGACAAATATTTAGACAGATACATAATTGCTGGTGGATTTCTTTTTATTGGCAAAGCAACTTTATTTCCAAGTTTTAGTGGGGAGAGTCAGATTTCCTCATGCTGTGTCAGGATATTTACAAAACCACGTACGCGTAATTAGGGGTCAGAGAAATCGTTTTGGGATTGCCCTGTAAGACAATGCCATGAGCAGGACCCCAGGATCAATAGTTTAGGGCTGCTGGAGCTGCTGATCCAGAAAGGAAGGATACACTTTTGCTAAGTCCCTAGATAAGGACTAAGGAGACCTGCATTTAGTGCCTGGCTCTGACACCGATTTCCTGTATGACTTTGGACAGCTCAATCTCTCTGGATGAAATCTTAGCCCCATTAAAGTCAAAGGCAAAACACTTCACAATCAACTTCAGTGGAGGCCAAGATTTCACTCTCTCTGTCTCTGTTCCCTGTCCATAAAATTAGAGATAATGATACTCCCTGACATCAAAGGGGTGTTTTAAGGATAACACATTAATGAAC
This sequence comes from Rafetus swinhoei, assembly GCA_019425775.1. Classification (NCBI taxonomy): domain Eukaryota; kingdom Metazoa; phylum Chordata; order Testudines; family Trionychidae; genus Rafetus; species Rafetus swinhoei. The sequence continues at coordinate 64,990,150 of CM033447.1, read as the reverse complement.
CTGAGGCACTCAGATACTGTGGCGAAAGTATTCAGAAAGGGTGTGTCCAGACTACAGGGTTTTTCGAAAAAAGTGGCCTTTTTTCGCAAAAACTTTACCTGTGTCTGGACTGATGCGGCGTTCTTTCGAAATTAAATCGAAAGAATGTGGCAGTTTTTTCAACCGTGGAAAACCTCATTTTACAAGGAATAACGCCTTTTTTTCGAAAGTGCTCTTTTGAAAAAAGGCGTTATTGAACGCAAACAGTGCTTTTTCAAAAGAGAGCATCCAGACTGCCTGTGTGCTCTCTTTCGAAAAAGCAGCTCTCTTTTTTGAAAATACTGGTTGCTGTCTAGACGCTCTCTTTTGAAAGAGGCTTTTTCGAAAGATTCTTTCGAAAAAGCCTCTTTGAAAGAGGCTTGTAGTCTAGACGTACCCAATGAGAGGATCAAAGTGGAGGTACACCAGAGATCAGTTTTGCCAAATTTCTTTAAGATTTCAGGAAGAAGCCATCTTGGCCTTTTTGCTTTCTCTCCACTGGTTGATTAACAAAGTTAATCTTTGCTCTTTCGTGGACGATAACATGCTCACCTTTGCTGGACCCTTGAAAAGGATGAATGATATGAGGATAGATGGATAGCCACAATAGGAGGGGGAACAAAGTGAACCTAATATGAAGAAATGTTTAAAAACCTGACCACTCCCATCTTCAAGTCAGTTCTGGTGAGGAAACATCACTTTAAATATCAGAAATATAGGGAGAAATTAGTGATAAATAACACATTTTTTGAAGTTGGTAGTAATATCCTTTAGTTTTCACTTTTCAACAGTTAGTAATTTCAAGTGTCTGTTCCAGTAGACAGCTCTATGCTTAAGAATGTCTCTAAGGGTACGTCTACACTTGCACCCTAGTTTGAACTAGGGATGCAAATGTAGGCGACCAAAATTGTTAATGAAGCGGGGATTTAAATATCCTGCACTTCATTAGCATGATCTCGCCAGTGCGTTATTCCGCTCAACAGCTGTTTCGAAAGTGAAAGTGCACGCCGTGGTGCGTTAGTTCGAACCAAACCCCTTGGTTCGAACTAACGTTACTTTTTAAACCCCTTCGTTCGAACTAACATTACTCCTCATTTTTTGAGGAGTAATGTTAGTTCGAACCAAGGGGTTTGGTTCGAACTAACGCGTCCCGGCGTGCACTTCCTGGTTTGAATCAGCTGTGATTCGAACTAGCACGCTGGCGAGATCATGCTAATGAAGCACGGGATATTAAAATCCCCACTTCATTGACTATTTCGAATGCCTGCATTTGCATCCCTAGTTCGAACTAGGGTGCAAGTGTAGACATAACCTAAGAGTGGGCCAGATTCTGTGCTCTGTTACACCTTAGTACTGAGATAACTAATGGGATTGCTGAGTGTAGAATTTGACTTACTCTGGTTTAACATGATCCAATGCTTGGGAGACCTGGGTGCAATTCCTCCCTTCCCCACAGGTATCTTATGTTACCTTAATCATTCCGTACTTCCATCTCTCTGTAAAATAGTGATAATACAAGGGATATTGTGAGCAGAAAAGCATTAAAGACTGTGAGGTACTCAGACAATATCCCGATGGGGATCAAAACAGACCAGTAGACTATGACCATGGGACTCTTTCTGACTTTTCAAAGTTTGGTCCCTTGCTGAAGTCTAGGATGACATCCTCAGGCAGCTGGTGCACTATAAATAGGTAAAAAATACCATCTAATTTATTGCATTAGCATGATCACTTCAGAGCTCATGGTCTCTTGTAATTACAGCAGTTAAAGCACTTCTCTGTAAGAAGTGAGAGTTTTCACTCAAGGAGATTAAGGAGATAGTTCTATCATTAGAGCATTGAATGTGCTTCATCTGCCAGAGATCTGTAATAGTGTAAAGGTTATGGAACTTCGTTTTCAGATACAAATTTTCCTGGCAAATGAATTAAATAAACATTCCTGAATCAGGATTCATTGATATAAAATTTGGGAAAGCAAAAGAATTTGTGCTGTTTGAGTTCCTATTTTCAATACAAATTGATATGTTTTCTTTGCTGCTTGTTTGATTGGCTGTTGGGCTAAGGGTCATTTATATAAGATATGGAATAAACCTCTTTGGAGAGGTTCCTACACAGACATTTAGGGATCCCTGTGTGAAGCTGGGTAGTTTCGGATGTCAGGCATACTTGAAAACATTGTCTTCAGTTTCATTTCACAAGGATTTGCATCTTTTGATATTGAGTGACAAATAAACGCCAGAGATTCAAAGTGAAAGTCATTCAAGATAGGAGTTTCATTTGTTTTGATGCAAAACCATAAACTGGCCTAAATCTCCTTGATTCTGAGCCCAGGTTCCCTTCAGAAGGTTTTGCAAGCCACGGTAAACATCCTGGTGAACCTAAGGCGATTCTCAAGTTTGGGATGGAATCCGAAACCACTTGACATTCCTATGGTTTTGGGTTCCATTGTAAACATTCTTCACAGCTCTGGTAACTAATTCAGTTTAGTCACAGCGTGTAGGACGTGTTTAGATAGCCACCAAAAAAAGGCTTCTTCCAATCAAAGTGACTTATTAACCAGTTGATTTCACTCCAAATCATTACATTAATTTTCCATTGATATTTCTCTGGGCATAGATCTTACAGTTCCTCTGCATGCTTTGGAAGCCAGCATGATAGGATAACATGGTGCAACCATTACTTAGCTCACCATCAGACTGAAAATACCAACTCAGCTACAAAATGTGCATGGATCCTGATCTTGAAGTCTTTACATATTTTTTTTCTCACTCTTCATGCAGTCAGAATTCCCAGTGATCTCCACGAGGAACAAAAATGGCAGGAATTATAATGTGGCTTTTTTCATCTGGAAATCAAGCATCAATTGCATGACACATTGATCACATAAATATGATCACATTGTACAAATTCTATGTACATATTTATGGGTGTTTGGGGATCAAAAATATTTCCAGCATAGAAACAAGCACCTAGCTTCAATTCAGTCCATGAAAATTAGGCTCCCTTCCAATGTATTGTATTTGTCTCCTGTACATATTGTTTTCTAAATCTACACAAAGAGTGAGAAACAGCTTCCTTTGTCCCCACACTGCCATATATTTTAATGTGCTAATGGACTACTGTCTCCTCTTCTTCCCACTCCTGCAGTATTTAAATAAATCGAGCCATAGAATTTTGTGGGGCTTGTTTTGTTTTTATCAATAACATTCTCAAGACCTCTCTTCATTCAATAAAAGTGTTTTCCATCAAGCACCCCTGTCAAGGATACAATTTGGATCAATATAAATTAATTAGGCCCAGATCCTCAGCTAGTGTAAATGGGTGTAACTGCAATCACCTCAGCAGAGCTCTGCTGATTTACCCCACTTAAGGATGTAGCCCTTAATTCCCCCTGCAACAAACTCTCCTGCTTCCTTGGCAGCCTAATGGGGAGCATAGCACAGGGGCACCGTGCTAACCAATTGGTGTCTTTAAACTAGATAACATTCATTTTCTCTCCGGGTCTTTGGGGATTGCTTTTGTAATTACTCCAGGTTCTGTAACTGTCTCAGATTTGCTCCGTGCCAGAGAACCTGAATTTGTATCAAATAATGCATAATTCATATGGCATGGACAGCAATTATGAGCTAATTGAGGGGTGTAATGTTTAAAGAAAGGATACATTATGAAGAACATCAGGAATGTCGGAAGGAAGAAAAAGGCTCTTCAGTTCATTGAGTCTCATTTCCTTTAATATTGTTTGCCTTAAAATAGCACTAATTGTCCCTTGAAGGACACAAGAGAACCCCAAGTTTCCCGCTTCAACAACATTTCTTGGGAGATAACATTGCAGTCATTATTCGTCATGGGAAAAGTAATTCAATTGTCAGGTGTGAAATTATTCCTTTCCATTTTGCCCACTGTCATGCAATTGGTGCTTGATTATCTACCCAGTGATATTCTTACTCTTAAAACCAGGTGTATTTCAATTAATACATCCCTCTTAATCCTTTCTCATCCTTCAGATTAAGGGATGAAGGGTTTTAAGTTATCTTCACTGCAATACCTTTTGCTCCTCTGATCACCTGAGTAGTCATGTTTTCCGTGTTTCTTCTCATATATTATAATTTCTGCTTTTATTCAGATAGATTGAATGGTTTGCTGATAATTTGAACAGAGTTCCTGGCATGTTTCTGTTTTTGGATGATGAGGCCAATTAGCTCCCCTAAAAATATATGTGTTTTTCCTTTCAAGAGGCACCATGGCTATATACACTGGGGGATGGGGAATCCATCCCCTCCTCCCACGCCCCCTTCCACACAAATCCAGTGGCATCAGGGTTTAAAATGGACTCTGTAGGGGAAAGAAGGAAGCCACCCTTACTAAAGGAGTTGGGAATTTTGTTTTGTTTTGTTGATGGAACATGACCACAGATTAAAAATGATGAAGTTGTGATGAAAATGGCTCACGTATATTAAACAAAGCAATGATCTAAGATATCCTAGTTGAATCTGAGGAGCTCAGGTAGTTTGCCAGGAGAAAGAGTAGGAACTTTGAGGGTCTCTAAGAATTTAGCCGGGAGGGACTGAGGTAAAAGGCAGAGCATTCATGGCTCTAACCGCATTTGGTTTTGAGGAATGCCGGTGGCATATGGGGTTGACTGCATCAAGCGCTGAATTGCTAACTCTGCCTCTGAAGGCACATTGGCTTAGCACCCTGTAAGAAGCGTGAAAGGGAAGAGCTTTGGGGACTTCAGGAGGTGGGTAAATATTCAGTCTCATACCTCTGGACTCAATCCCAGGGATGTAGCCATGGGTGGGACTGAATGGGGCATGATCCACCCACTTTGCACTCAGGACCACCCACCTCTAGCCTGCCTGGTGAGCCAGCCAGGGAGCAGGGCTGGGACATGCCCCCCCCATGCCTCCGACCTCACTTCCCCCATCCCATTCTTGCCCACCCATGTGGATTCTTCTGGCTACTGCTCAATCCTCCCTCTTAGGTCTTTCTAGTCAGCTGTGTTAGGAGGGAATATGGCACTGATTGAGCTGGCAGGCCAGTTGCTTTGATTGCCTGGTTTAGGGAAGCCTGGGAGAAACAATGGTTTTCCTGCGGCCTAGATTCGAGGCTGTATGGTCTAGGTGTGAAACTCAGAGGCTCATCAGAGTGTCAACTGTCAGGTCAGATGCTATTAAAGATTTGTCCTACCCTGGAATGTTGGTGTGGTGGTGCTGGATGCTCTGTGCTTTCAGCAATGAAAGCTTATGGCCTAATACGTTTGTGAATCTTTCAAGTGCCACTTGACTCTTTGTTGTTTCTCCTGAATTGTTTTTCTCTAGCAACCTGGCTTGTTTTCAAGAACTCACCGTATGGAAAGTATCATACCAAGTGTCAAGTCGGTATGTGAGGCTGTCAGGAAACGCCGGTTTGCATGATCAATCGCATTATTTAACCATTTGATTAACGAGACATAAAAAGGTGCCGTACATTGAGGCTGGTCATTTTCCTCTCTGAGCTCCGCATCATGTCATCTGTCAGCACAAAGCACAGCATTATGAAATCAGTGGTGAGATCAGCACAGTCCTAGAGGAATGTATCAAGATTGTGGCATATGTGGTTCTGTGGTGCTGGCTTCTCTTTCTGGATGAGATTGGAGGGTTCAGTATAGTGGGAACAGAACAGCTGCCTGCAGTCTCCTGGCCATAGGGAAATACTGTATTTAAGACATAGGCACAAGGGGGCAGAATTAAACATGAAATTTCAATCTTGACTCTGCCATTTCTTTCTATTCCCCCAAAACTATTGCATTTTACAATTATGGATCAAAATAATTATGGAAAATATAAATTAGGTGCATGTCGCATTGATTTGGCCCTTTAAGAGTTGGTAAACTATGGCTTCACACACCAATAATTGCAGGCATTGAAAAAAATACTTTGGAAAATAATTTCTCAGGAACAGAAAATGTCTGCAATTAATAAAGTATCTTCCTATTTTTCAGTATAATTGAATATTTGTAAATACTTTTTGGAAAGAATGGTTATGGACTGAGATCTCCATCCCAACCATGTGTGCTCTCCTTTTTTAGGAATGATTGCTTTATGGTTTATATGCTTCCTTTTCGTTTACCTTGTAATATTTCATAAACGTTCTCTACTTCCTTGTTTTGTTTTTGTCTGTTGCTTCTTGTTCAGGTTTCTATCACATAACCTGTAGGGGAACCCTATAACCTCCCTGGACATTCAGTAATGGATTTGAAAGTAGCCATCTTTCTACAAAAGAAATTTAAAAACCAGTTACAAAAGGGAGACATCAGAACTGGAATTCATTGTCACATTCAACACTATCAACTTAGGACTGAATACAGAGCTCAACTTGTTGACACATTACAAAGGTCATTTCCCCTCTCTGGATATTCACATCTCCAGACCAAAGAGTATGAATGACCTACTTCCACCCTGACTTGATTAGCGTCATTAACAGAATTAACTTCTTCCTTAATTATACTCCTGCTTCTGTAACTTCCACTCTGATTCATCTGATGAAATGGGTTTTAGCCCCGAAAGCTCATGCCCTAATAAATCCCCGTTTCTTTAACCCCAAGTTAGAGAAGTTTTGATCCTGGCATTTCCATAGTTTAGCTTCAGAGTATTTGGAACCTGCATAAGTAGCAAGTTAATCAGAGAGCAGAACGCTTTGTGCAGGAACTGCGCTGTGGCAGGCAATGGTATAGGACAAATGATGATCCATGGGGAGTCAGGGAATATTTGGCCCTAGATTCACAGGTCCTCCGTCAGCCTCTGAAAATCAGCCACTCCCAATGGTCTGATTGTGTGACCCACACTTACACAGTGTGGCTGTTTGTCCCCAGCTAATGGCTGGACCATAAATAGGATTCTGAATCTGATACAGCCTTTGAAGTAGCGGAGAGGAATGTTTTAGATCAAGAAGTAGATAGATGATCATGCTTTTAAATGCAGAGTTCCCACTTTACTGTAGAGAGCAACTCATGTAGGGGCATTGTATTATGTGTTTATCTGTATAATCAAGTACAGAGACATAGACAGTCTTCTCACATCACTGACTTATGCCAGCCAATGAAAAGGCAACATGCAAATTAAGCCCAATCTCCACCATTCCACTCCAGTTCTCTGTGATGTCACAAGGATGCTATTTAACAATGACCTGAATTGTTGTTCTGGCCCTCACCCTAATCATAATAATTAGATACAAGAACAGTAATGACTTTGCTTAATTGCATACATAATTTCTTCAAATGCCGCTTACTGTGAAGGTCGAACAGGCAAAAGAGCAATGCTATTGAGTCTAACGCTAGGCCTCACTTCATGCAGCTCCACTGTTGGTAGGGCTAGCAAGAAGTCCTTTGGTATCCAGAGCAGTATGGGGATAAGTGACCTAGTCAGAAAAATTCTTAAAGAGCCGGTTTTTAATTTTCATTCACGAAGGAATTAACAGGTTTGATTGTCAAATTCCAGAAAAAAAACATTGTGAGTAATTTATTTATTTGAATAATTTTAGATGCAAAATAATGTAATTACAAACACAGAGAGAAAACAAATGCTGTCTGGGGCAGAGACACCAGGGTTCTAGTCCTCCAGAGATAGGTTAAGAAGTTAGGCATGTGCATAACTTCACACATGAGAGGAATTCCATTGAAAGTCAACGGGATGGCTTGCATGGCTAAAACTGAGTGGTATGGGCTGAGATCTAGACTCAACAAAAAGGTTTCAAGTGCAAAACTCAACTCTATTAGCTATGGAGTCAGAACCTGAATAATGTAATAATTTGGAGCTAGTGACAAGTTCCTATGCAAAGCAAATTGTCATGCTGTGCCTGTCTTTGCAAGAGCATTTAACTCTGTTATCAAGACTCTTTATTGGGAGCATTGTTTCCTATTTTCAGCATAATTGGTTCAAAAGAATGTGAAGAGATCAATTGGTCTTTGTTAGTAGCAATTTGCTACCATAGAGAAAATAAAAGGAAAATGTGATTGCTTCACAAAGATGGGGAGTAAATATTTTATTGTCTCTTTGTTTCAGGATTTTAGCTTTCCTAGAGATATTGATACTTCTGAAGTGCTCTGTATGGGATCATGACTGACTTGCTAGGTGGGCTGTGCTGCTTCCTGTGATTCACCGATATCTGTTATAACTTCAGATTTAAAAAAACAACACATTAGTTTTTTTCCGATAATAATAATAAATCTGAATTTTTACCTCATTTGAGGGCTCGTCTTAGCAACGACCCCTCATTCCTTATTTATTTCAAAACTGGACCTTTAATAACTCCAGTCATCTGAAGAAGTGAGTTGTGGCCACAAGCTCATGATCCCATCTACATGTTTTGTTAGTCTCTAACGTGCTGCAAGATTATTCGTTGTTTGTTTCTCCTACACCAATGGGACGGCTTCTCTCATTAGCATAGTTAACCCACCTCCTCAAGAGATGGCAGCTAAGTTAGGGGAGAAGCCCTCTCGCTAACCTAGCATTGTCTACGCAGAGGGTTAGTTTGGTGTAACTAAGTCGCTCGGGGAAGTGGATTTTTCACAATCCTGAGTGATGTCTTATAGTCTATAGTGTAGATCTGGCTTAAGCCAAATGACGTTCAAGCCATTGCTGACTTTTGAGAGATGGAGTTATCTTTAATAAACATCTGTACTAAAAATCTTTAATAAACATTGTGATGCCTTGCAAGAATGAGAGGGGAATGTTCTCACATTTTCTTAACGGTATTCCAGGCTAACTAGGCCATGAAATATTAGAAATATCTGGGAAGAGTTGGGATACATGACAAGTTCAGACTCCCAAAGCAGTTTGAGTAGAAATCATAAATGTTAGCTATTGTCTGAACTCACTCACCAAAGGGCAGATTGTCCATTTGCAATCTAGCCTGGAGTAAGGCTACCAGATAGTTGCACGGCAGCAGCCTGGATGGGAAATGGTGACCCAGAGATTCAAACTACCTTCTGCTCCTGGAGAGCATGAGCTTCACCAGCTCTTTGTTTGTCACACTGCATGCTCCCCAGTGTACTGGTTCATGTCACTGACTGCACTGGAAAGGATGGAGTCTAGGTACCTCCCGATTCTGTTCCTTTGTGCCCACCTGAATGAACGTCGAACGTAATGGCTTTGTGGACCTGGTACCCTTGCATGTAGGATGCAGTGGTATAGCACATCAGCACAAGTGAGTAAGTGGGCAATTAATCAGCATCCCTTGGACCCTTGTGCAGGACAGACCACAGTCTGACCCCCAATTTTTGAAGATTGTCCATTAATGCTAATAAACTAAAGGTTGGACCTCCCTCGTCCAGCACCCTCGGGACCTGACTGGTCCCAAATAAGGGGATTTTCTGGACAAGAGGAGGTCCTTCCCAACATGGCCCATGCTGCCTTTCTGCCCCTGGCTAGGGCACTAGCCTGGTCCCGCTGCTGTGTGCCCGGTCGTGGCTCTCCAGGCTGGAGCTCCATGGCTGCCACCAGAGCCAGAGCTCCATGGCTACTGCCACCGCCCCCAATCTCTATGACCGGGGCCGGAGCTCCACACTGTCACTGCCAACCAGGGCTGGAGCTTTGTGACTGCCACTGACGGCCCCTTGCTCCTGTCCAGCCGCAGGGGCCGGAACTCCTTGCTGCTCCTCCCCCACGCTCCCCCATGGGGCTCCAGGCTGAGTTGCCGGCCTCTCCTGCCCTACAGCCTGACCTCCCTTTACCTGGGCTCTGTGGTCCAGGAACATGGTCCAGACCATGGATGTTGCTGGACCACAGGTCCTGGTTAAGGGAGGTACAACCTATAGAAAGACATACCCCACAGTTGGCCCTGACTTGAACTTTTGGGACTATTCTGTACCCCCCTAGATGCTTGGCTTACCTCTGTTCTTCCTGGTCAGCCTACATCTCCCCTCACTCACCATGGCATCCCCTCTAGGTTGGGGGGTGTCACAGCAGTCACACTGCTGCAGCTCATCAAGACATTGTCCAGATGGGGAGCTGAGCTGGGAGGTGAGAACAAAACAATCAAACTATAACTCTCATGAGGTACCACAGCCGCATTTTGGGAATTGAAATATTCCGGTTTTCACCTGTAACATATCTGTTTTTGGCTGCTCTGCTTTTTGTCCATGTAAATAGAATCTCAAAATTTTCCATGGAAAGAGGCATTTTTCAAGAAAATGTCATTTTGCGGAAAATCCGATTGACACTGAAAAACAGTTTTGATGGAAAATTTCCATTAACAGCTCTAGATGTGGCCCTTCATGTAAGTAAGGATTTCCTGCATGAGTAAATACTCTAGGATAGGCCCCTGAGGATGATTCATGTGAAGATATGCTTATATCATGAGAGTTAAATCATGCCCATCCTGGCAGCAAGGTTGAACTCTGAGGCTGTCTGGAACTCTAACTAATGGTTTCATCTACAGAGAACCTACGCTGGTCCTAACTTCAAAATTATATATAATTTTGTTCCCCGGAGTAAAGAAAATATTGTTCTCCTAAGAGCAGAAAAGGTTCATATAATGGATAAATAGAGCTTAGTAAGTGAAAATAAAGTGAATGGCTAGCGACAAAGACAGCCCTTAATTTGAAATAGCTAACCTGTGATTATTTTTATTGATTGATTTGTAAATATATTTTAAAAGATCCTGGTTGCCCTGCACCTGGGCAGGCTGCTCATAGTGAAATCTGGTGCTTTAATGTATGCCACTGTTATTTGAGCTGTACTGAACAAGCCGTCCTAAGTATATGTGCTTTAGTAAGGCTGTAGAGCTGGAAGATTAATGAGATGAGGCTGCTGAAAGGCACAGATTGTTTCACGCTTCTATAGTGCTCCTTAGCTCAGGGCCGGTTTGCAAATGTACAGCATTGTTCACTAAAGCCCATACAGGGTTGCGTGGGTCAGACAGATGTCAGAATAATCCAGTAAGGTACAGACTGTTAGAGACTGCAGTGCTAGCCAACAGGCAGCGGGTTCAAATGTGATTTAAATAGAGTATTAAATGATTAACCCTGAGAGCAATTACTCTGCAGATGAGTAATCTCTCCCAGGGATTTGTAGCACTTCCTTTCTTCCGGTTCAGTCCCCAAGGTTGCCCCAGTCATCTTCCAGGTAATACCATTACCATTGCCGGATGAAAGACCTGGTCCTGCTGTTCTCATAGCCCTGCTGAAAATGCTTCTTCCCACCATCCCCCTTCAAACGGTTTCCTTGCTTTGCCACTGCTCGTGTTCTCCAACAGCCCTTGCTGACTGTACTATGGTCTTCCCATTTCCGGCGTTCTGGTTCCTGATAGAACAATCCCGTTGAAAATCGGCTGCAGAGAGACAGGGTATGGGAGACACCGAGACTGAAGAACAGAGAGTGTTTCTGGTAATGGTAAAGCAAGGCTGCAGGGAAAAGTCCTAGCCTATTTCAGTTTCCCTCTGCTGAAAACTTCAGGACCTGAGCAGCAACCAGTGTCTAAAGGGTTAAATGAAAAGCTGGAGCAGTTATCCTTATGCATCAGTTACCTTTTCCCTCTCCCCCACGCTGAACATTAACTGGGATTTGAGTTTTTCCACTTAAATCAAACAGAGAAACATCCTTCAAGCCTCATCTTTTTCAAGGCTCTGACAACATAACAAGACAAGATCTCTTGGTCACTTCCTTTGTTTTGTTTCTCAGGCTGATTTTCAGTTAAGTCCCATATCACAATGAAGGCATTCTATCATACAAACTACAAGAATATTTTTCTGTTTGATGAAGTTTAGTTTTAATTTCCTAAAGTATATCAGGCAGTGTGTTAAGGTAATCTGATATTCACAATATCCCAGATCTCTTTATTACAGCATAAACAATTTGTCCTGGTAATTTTCTGCCAGTATGTAACTTGTGTTTGCATATATAGGTGGATAATGGCTAATTACTGCACAGATATTATTAGAGCTGCACACATAGGTTGGAAACAGTTATTAAATCAGCAGTATGCACATGTTTATGAAAATCGTATGCATTTACAAGCATGCCAATCTAATTATGTCTGTAAGCAATAATCCTGGAAAATCTAAACAAATATAGTTATAAAAATAGAGAAAGGGATTTTGAGGAAGGTCTTCCTTTGTTTCCTTTCTAAAAAGGGCAGATTTTTTTTCAAATGACAGATTTGCAAAGGGGGTTCATGCAGCGCTTTGATTGTTCATGCTTTAATATTCCTTACAAGTGGATTTTAAGAGCCCCAAATTTAAAAGAACTGTCTGGGCATGTGTGTGTGCTTGCATTGTTTCCTAGCAGTGTGGGTTTTGTAGTAGCAATGCATGCCACATATTGTGCTATCATCTGTGCTTGTATCCATCTGTATATAAGTGTAAATCAGATTAACATTTACACCCATAGCTCTGCAGAAAGTAGGACTGCTATTAAAATGGTTGTTTTCATGGATCTATCTGTAAAATGTAATATTATTTTGCAAAACACGTTGATTTTATTTTCACTTGAGGGCTGTTTGTTAAAGAGCAGTGAAAAGCAGATAATCTTGACTATCTAATATGTTCATTTTACTGACCCTTAGGCTATGGCTACACTGCAGCGCTATTTTGGGATACTGGAAGTATTCCGAAATAGCTATTCTATGTCTTTTGAGAGTGCCCGTTATTTCAAAATAACAAGCGCGCTATTCCAGCAGCCCTGTAACCCTTGTTCCATGAGGGTTAGGGGATATTTCGGAATAGCGCTTTTTCATTTTGAAATAAGCTCTTTTGAAATTACCTTGAAATAAGCGAGGCAATTTGTGTAGCGCAAATTGCGTAGCTTATTTCAAAGTAAGGGTGCAGTGTAGATGCACCCTCACTGACTAATTTGCCCCATTTCAGCAAAACCCTTAAGCACATATGTGACATCAACTGGAGCTGAGCGTGTGATTAAGTACTTTGTTGGATAAGGTTGGATTTAAGCATATGCTTAAGTTTTCTACTGAATATGGGCCTAGTAGTTTTATCTGTGATAATAAATCAGAGCTGCTGAGAAAAGCATTATTATATGGAAATAGCCCTAACCAAACATCTTATTAATAAAACCCATGACAAAATTGAGCATTCCACTCTGAATAGATAGACCTGTGCTTGTTATATTAAATAACACATAGGCATACAGGCAAGAAGAATTTAAAACCTTCGCCATTGCGGGGGAGGTGCTAAAATGCTGGCTTGGGTATATGTGCAAAATTCATAGGATTTCATCTATTATTGTTATAGAGATTTACCACCTGTCTTTGTTCCCAGGATTCCAAACCATTGTCTCTCTTGATTTGGCTAGAAGATTCAGTGGAGTCTCACATTTTATGCCATTTTATAATCTAGATTACATTAGGGTTTCAGTAACTAGGAGAAGATGATTAATAACGAGGACTCCTCTGGCACCTTGGAGCCTAACAGATTTATTTGGGCATCAGCTTTTGTGGGTAAAAACCTCTTCCTCAGATGCAGATTTTAACCCACGAAAGCTTGTGCCCAAGTAAATCTGTTAGCCTTTAAGGTGCCACAAGACTCCTCGTTGGTTTTGCAGATACAGACTATCACAGTTATCCCTCTGAGATATTTAACTTAGTTCTTACCACATCTGCAATTCTTCACTTGCACCTATTTATGCCACCCGGGATGGACTGGTTTTTGAGGTGCTCATTGCTTTTAGAAGTGCTTTTCACAGGAGGGTATTTAAGGTTTTCAGAATAGCTTTCTCTGTTGAAAAGCATCCAACAGCAGTGAATAGAACAGCTTGATTTATCATATTAGATTTGTACAGGTAAATGCAATAGATGCTGCCGATACATTATTATTAATAATTATTATTTTAAATAGCTGCACTCTTGGACATATTCCCGGTAACTGAGAATGTCTGGGGGAGGAAGAAAATACTTGAGATATGTAGATGAAGAGGGTGGAATAATTACCATCACTGCATCCTTCACAAAATATTTCCTATCAGGAAGCTTTCCACAGCTGTAGTTTTCAGTCTTTATTAGATCTATTATGCAAACACTGAATTCTTCTGAGTCAGCAAAAACACAGCACGGTGGTATGTGGTGTTCACACAGCCATGTAAATTACTCACCTTAATCACCCAAGTGTTGATTGAAGTGGAGGTTAATTGGTTAATTTGTTCTCAACCCTGAAGAACCCATGAAAATTGATTGTTATAGGAGTCATTTAAAAACATGTATGTCACTCTTTCTTATGGTTCAGCTGCATCCCAAAGACACATAAGAACTCTTAGGCCATTATTAAAAATGAAGTAAATCATGCCAGGCCTTCACTGTTGTTGCTTCTAAATTTGACAAATTCCTTTTGGTAGAAGTACCTATAAGTTATGTGCAGTGTCTCCCGCTGCATAGCTAGATTACAAAACAGTTCCCAAACAAATCATCGCTGTCGTGGACAGGATGGAGACCTATGCACATAAGGGAAATACTGTATTTTTTAATATAAATAGCATATGTACCTCAATTTACTTGTGTGCTATTATTCTGTGTGGCTGCATAGAGTTAAATCAAAGGAGGGGAATCAACAGGAAACAAAAGAATGGCAAAGTTCAGGTACAGTTCTGAGACAATCAAGAATCCTTGGAGAAACCACAAAAAATATGTATTAACTGGGGAATGTCCCGTGTCTGGCTCCTACAAGGCTTCTAAGGTTACCTTCCCTAGAGCTGAGCTTAAAACCTTAAAGATGCTGGCCTAGGGAAGAAAATGAAGCTGAATGACTTGCCAAGGGCTGGCCCAGGAGAGTCCACAGACAGGGATGTGAGGATGCAGAGAGAGAGACTATTCTGCAGAAGGGCAGTCTGCTTCTCCCAGCCCAGAGACAGAGGCAGCTGGGTTGATGAGAACTTATTAAAGCTTTAAAGGCAATTTTGGCTTGAATTCATAAAGCTTTGTTCTGGAGTTATTTTAATCAGCTGCTGTCACAGTTTCCCAGAGGAAACGGCCTAAACCAGTTGGGCCTGCCAGGTTAACACAGTTGGCAAGTAGGGGGGCTGTCTACCAGAGAACCATTCCCGTAACCATAGAAACATAGGGTTGGAAAAGACCTCAGGAGGTCATTGAGTCCAACCCTCTGCTAACAGCAGGACCAATCCCAAGTAATAATGGCTGGTCCCTTCCCTAAGAGAGGTGCAGGAAGCAAGTTCCATCACCTTGAGGGGTACACTGCAGAGGGACTAAATGGATCTAAGGTGCAGCTCACCTTGTAACTGTGGCAGAAGGCCTAGGACACATAAGATCTTTTCCGTGATTCATTTCACAAAAGGAATCATTATATTTGCCCAAGTACTTGTATGTCGACCCCAGATCTGAAACTACCTGAATTTCTTCCTGACTGAGAGAGTTTCTAGCAGACTGTACATGTAGTTTCCTCCATGGATGCTGACGTGGTAACCATGTTTTCATCCATCCATCCACTGCTATTTGCAAAGGCTATGGGCAGTTATCTCAGTCTTGCCTGATTGATTGCAGGGAGCTTCCATGCATTCCTCCAGCACGATATTCCTCATGGTTTTGAAGTTCATGGATTGAAGTCATGTCTCCTTTATGCTATGCGACTAGCATCAGTCATTCACTCAAACGATTTATTGTGTATCTCTTTAGATACACTGATCACCACTGCAAAGGGTTGTCTCTTGCAGTTTTCTGTCTCTTTATATTAGCTGTATTGGTGCTTATCTCTGACCTTGGGTTAGGTCTGTTTTCTCTCTGCTGTGTGTATATATATAATGGGTCCAACCAACCTTCATGTAGATCCTGAGTACATTTATTGAATTCACCAGACTCTATTCTCTGATACTATTCGCCACACTTTCTGAGAGTCACAAAAATGTAGTAGTTGCATGTGCATGCTTACTTCTTGGAGTAGAAACTAGATGCATGCAGACATAGGGAACTGCATCTGCTACATGCCATTCAAATGGCATACCGTTTTCGGTCACCTCTACCACCATTCACAACAGTCATTTTTCTACCCTAGCTGCAAAGGATGAGGAGCTGGGTTCTAACAACCATGGGACAACACTTGCAGCCGAAGGTGTCTGAATGCCTTGCTCTCCCCTACTTGATAGTAAATTTGTGTGCTACACAGCATGGTTTTTCCCCATCAAGAATATATTAAATACCCAAGAACCAAGAAATGAAATTGACCATTACATGCAAACCTGCGATAGTTTCAGCTAGTCCTGTGCAGAAGGTTACATCTTCCAGCAGCTTCAGATGAACAATAAAGTGCCTGCCAATAAATTCTCCTTTTGTATTTGAAATCCCAGTCTTCTAAAGGTCACAATCAAATTGACTAACTCGTGAGAAGTGGAGATCTGCTACCTGCAGCCAGAAGCAAGCACAGTGGCATATTTTCATTTTCAACAGGGATCTTGCTTCACTACAGTGTATGCATTTTTCAGCTGGGCTCTGCAGGGCCAGTTGATTAGAGGTCTTTGTGCTGATAATTGACAATGAATTGATGCAGATCAAATGTTGCCAATGAAGGCAGATGATCTCCTCTACTGTCTGGGAGGAATTCAGATCTGTGCCTTAAAAGGGAAAGGATTTGCATGCTCTTAACAGCCCTATCCCCATGTTAAAAAAAAATACAAAAATTACAGATTTGTACCCAATTTCTGTTGAGGATTTTTAATTACCTACTTTTTATGGATTTTTTTTTAATTCCATAGAATTATAGAAAACACTATAACCGATTCAGACTCTGTGTTGGAACCTCTGGCAACTGGGGCAGGCAGCAGGCAATAGTAATTATCAGCCAACTTTATGCTTCCTGTAATCTGAGGCCATACAGGGGCCCTTGCAGGTGTAAGTTAACTTATACTCTGTTTATCACAGGCCCTGGAAAGTAGTGATTAGCCGTTGTATGGTGTATGTCAGACACACTCCCCCTAAACCACCCTGGACTCTGGAGGTGGGCAGCAGTATACGTGTGAAACTCTTAAACCAATTTTGCTCCAGCCCGGGAGACTTTGCGAGAAGCTATATTCTCAGGGAGCTATTTATGTCCATGTTAAGGGCCTTACGCTGCCACAGAGGCCCAAAGCAGCTTTAGCATAAAGGAGAACCAGGTCTCCAGTCTCTTCCACAGAATAGCAAATCAGCTAAAACTCCTAGGAAGAGCCTCTTTAGCAGATAACTCCTAGTGCTGTCCTCCTCCTGCTCCATTCAGCAGCAGCTTCGCTAGCCAACAATTACTATGGAAGGACTAGGTCATTAGAAATCTTTAACCACAGACGGTGAATTGGTGCCGACCAAATACTAGCAGGCACCAAACCTCCTCGTGCTGTTCCTGTTCTAAAACCACAGGAAGGCCAAACCCAGGCCCGTATGCAGGAGGGTTGAGAAGGGTGCCAAAGCACCCCCCCCCCGCTGTGGTCCCCCAAGTAAGCATGCTCCAGCCAGCCAGGGGAAGGCAGGAGTAGCACACTACCCCAACCTCCCTCCCCCATGCTCTGGCCAGCTGAGACGGATTTCCCCACTTACTTGGGTGGCCATGGGGGTGCATTCACACCCTTGCAATCCACATTTGCAAAAAAAGACCCCACACACACACAGAAATTCCTGAGTATGGGCCTGAAACCCTTCCTAATGGGCCTGCCTTTTCTTTACTCTGGCATGTAATCTCCTGAAAGGAGAAGGGCTGGAAAATATGGTTATTAATTATATTTGTGATAGTAGTCCCCATGTGCTAGACGAGCAGACAGTCGCTGCCCTTATGAGCTTACAGTCTACATAAACCAGACCAACTTAAGGTGGGGGAAGGAGTATAAACATAAAAGCAACAATCAATCTCAGTCTCTCTCTCCTTCTCTTCTTCTTTTCTATGGGTTAATGAGAAGGAAACCTGGCAGATCAAGCCCTGAGTAGTGGAGTCCGGCTACTGACCACAAGTGGTATAGTACAGCCTGCAGAACAGAGCAGGTTCTGGTGGGAAGTCCTGGCAAAAGAGCAGGAACTGGATTACAGGGCGATGGCCCTGGGAGGGAGGGAAGTAAAGTCAAGCCCATGGAGGGTGAAAATGGACTTTCATTTATAATTTTATGCTGGGATTTTGTTAGGGGATTGCAGGGGCAACGCCTGTGAATCTTGGCCCTGAAAGAGGAGTGAAGTTAGGAAAAGGAAAAGGTCTGCAACAGGCTGGGTGGGTAAAAGCCCAGAGAGTTAGCAGCAAGGGATGAGACAGAGCAGACCCTAACTGCTGCCTATGAGGTCCCTGGGCTGGAATCTGGTGTAGCGGGAGCCGACAGGGGTCCCCTATCAGCCCCTGGAGAAGCTGGTGTGAAGCCCTAGGGAAAGGACCAGCAGGGAACTTTGAGAGAAGGGATGTGAGGACCACAGGGCTCAGCGTTGGGCTCGAAGACTGCTTGATGGAAATATTTTCTTTGTTAATTTGTTGGA
Source organism: Rafetus swinhoei (assembly GCA_019425775.1). Classification (NCBI taxonomy): domain Eukaryota; kingdom Metazoa; phylum Chordata; order Testudines; family Trionychidae; genus Rafetus; species Rafetus swinhoei. The sequence continues at coordinate 64,971,721 of CM033447.1, read as the reverse complement.
TGCTATTAGCCCAGAAGGGGTGGTTTGAATTGTCTCTTGGCCAGAAGGTCAGTGAGCATCTGGTAGGGAGAGAGGCACTACACCATGCCCAGCCACAAGGAGGTACTCGAACAGCGAGCGAATATCGTCACCATTGCATTTAATTCAGAGGGGATCAGTTACATGGAGGAAAAGGGAAGCAGGGTGAGGGAGACAAGATAGGGGCAAAGAGGGAAATATGGCCAAGCTTGGATTCAGAGTGAGGTGAAATTCCCTTATGGTTACCATACTTACCAGGATGTCACTGATTTTGTTCGTCTATGAAAAGGAGGATTTATCATTCTGTGCTCAGTCACATGCATGATGTTTGACAACATGAAACCAAGATCTGTGGGCAGTAGCTACTTGTTACATTTAATCCTCATCGGTGTGTTAAGTCTGAGCGGATTTACACATCAGGTGGAGCATGGTCCGTTTCAGTGGGACTGTTCAGGTGTGCAGGAATGTCAGGGCCCTAGACGTGAGACTCCGTCTTCCATCAGAATTCTCTTGCTATCTCTTCCTGTCCTGCTCTCATGATAGTGCCAGTCTACTACTGTTGAAGGAAGTCAGTTAATTTGGATAAATACGGTTACTTAGCCAAACTGAATAGGAAACCTTTTCCGATTCAGCTGCAGCTCTATTTTAAGTAACTGATCACCACTCACTCACACACTGACTACCCCAGATATGGTCTTAGAAATGGGATGTTAAACATACTTTTAATTGTTCCATTTGGGGCTTAACTTGTCTGTACTTTGAGATCCCTTGAGCATGAAAGGTGCTACATAAAACCAAATGCTCTCCTCTTTCGGGTATTTCCTTCTGTACTCATGTCACTTAATAAACACAATGTTCCTGCATAATTACTAATTGCATGTTTCTACTGTCTGGAGATTACAGAGCTGTTCTGCAGGTTGGGTGTAAAAATAATTACCATGTAAATCTGGTGTGCTGAAGATTTAAGGGGGGGGGGGGGGGGGGGGGGAGTGCTATTTGCTTTGAGCCAAACCCTGATGCTTCAGAGAAGTCTGGTGAAATGCAGTGGGATTCTACTGTGTGGGGACGGGTTGAAGGGCTATGTGAGGCTCCACCAAATTGAGATGTGGAGTGGAGTGACTGTGCCAGAGGAGAGAATAAGCTACTGGACCCCTACCTGCAGAACGCCCATGTTTCTCTGCACTCTGCAGTGGGAAAGATGGCATTCTCTTTGTGGTCCCTTCAGATCCGCCCGTCCCATTTACTTGTCCATGTGCTGGGAAGAGAACTTTTCCTTGGCAATAACATGGTACAGAATCCATTGGCTCCCTGTTGCAAGCATATTCCAATAATCAGCTACTCTATTGAATGACAAGCAAAAAATCACTGCAGCATTCAGCGGCGGGGGCATGTGAAACAGCTGTCTGCTTGAGTGTGACTATTCCTCAGTGGGTATAGCTCTGAAAAGGGGATCGGAGTTAAATGATTGATAGTGATCAACTGCTAAGGAAAAATCTCAACCTCCTTGTATGGGTAAGTTAAATACAGGCTGAAACGTTAAAATGAATCACTGGCTTAAATCATCTCCTTGTACCTCTTTCCCTCCGACATGCAATCCCCAAATTAAGGCCAAAGCGGGGATCCAAATTTTCTTCTGCACATTACTGAACTTTTTTGTATTATTATTAAATGGCACTTCGCTTATTTTTTGAATTCCAATCATATTTATTTGTAATAGTTCCAAGATAAATGCTAACATGAAACGATACTCCAAGTGCAATTGTCTGCCATTGGGCCGTCCCCCAGTCTCCACAGATCCTGTATGATTTGTCCAAGAACGGGGACATCCAGGAGATAGTCCCATGCCTGCATTCATGGTTTCGCTTTCCAGTGGCTGCCCCATTATCCCAGAGGAATAGCTCTGAGCAACTTGTAGCTTTCCCTGTAATGCTGCCTTTAAGGAAAGTTACCAGCTGTGGAATGGGGCTGTGGGGAAATAATATGCTCTGACACTGTTAGCCTGCCTGAGTAATCTCCACAGGGCTGCTTTGGGGACAGGACAATGTATGTCCTCCTCAAGCAGCCGGTTCCTTCGCTGACCCACCTTCACCCTGCCTTTCTCCCCCTTCGTGGGGTCCAAGAAAAGGGGAGAATGCTGCTGCAGAGGCAGCTGATCCTCCCTTCCATACAGGAGGGGGAAATACGCGTTCAGGCCCGGCTTTTACAACAGTTATAGCATCACATTATTAGTAAATTGATTGAATACACTGACGGGTAAAATTCCCCTGAGCTGTACACCTGAAAGCCCCTAGCACATCTTTTGAAGATAACCACTCATCATCTACTATGTATTTCAGAGAGTTTGTCTTTCTATCTATCTGTTCAAGAACTCCTCCTAAACGTTAAGAGCTTGGCCCACCAAATTTGGTAAACAGCTTCCTTGGATTGTAGCTTAAAGCAAGGCAAGGATCTGTGTGTGCCAAGACAATGGGGCGTGCCTGGAATGGGATTGCTTCTCATAAAACTGTACAGAAAAAAGACAATCAGCAGGCAGGTGAAAGGGGCTGGCTGGGGGCAGCATCCCCCAGTCTGGGACTGCCCAGCCCCGAGATTCCCACCCCCCAGACACCCATGAGGGAGGGTGGGGAGGACTGAAGCTCCTCCTTTCTCCCCCCCCTCCCCCACTCCCCGATTGCTGACTGTTCCCCTTTGTCAGGAAAGGAGGGGAAAGTGCACAGTTTGCTGCATTCCTCACTCTGTTGCTCCATGACAGAGACATGAAGGTGATGAACAAGCAGCCCTTTCACTCCTCCCTCCCTCCCCCATGCAGAGCCCCTCCTCACCCCCCACCCTGACTCCTGTATCCCCCCACGCTTCTTGCCCTGAGCCCTGCCATAAAGATCCAAGCAACACAGGTAACAACAACAAGGTAAATGTGCTAGAAGCCAGTGCTACATGTTAGGAACAATTGGATATTTTTAATCACAATATTTTCTGAATCAAATAAACATGTGGACGGATTATCCCCAGGAGACACTAGAGTGTAAAGCTGGTTGAACATTTTCCAACACAACATTTTTCTGTCAGAAAACGTTTGATAGACATTTATGTATTTCATAGAACCATTAATTTAGATGAAATTTTGTGGGGTTTTTTAAATCACAATGTAGTATTCTGATAAGGTCAAAATAGTCCTCTGTCATGCTTTCAGAACAGACAACTTTGATTTTTCTATTTCAAAATGACTTTTTTTCCAATTTTTTATTTTATATGAGATAAACTTTTTAGTTGGGCAACATCAGCATAAAATGTTATATTGATACAAAACATTTTGCTTCACCTGAAACAATTTATTTGCAGAATTTTCTTTTTCCAGGAAGTTGAAAAATTTTCAGAGTTCTGCATTGAAACAGTTTTTTAAAAAAAATCACAGATCTTCCTGTGAGATGGAAAATCTTGTTCCAAACAGCTCTACTAGAGTTTGGGGTTAGACACCTCTGATCAAGAAGCCCATCATAGGGAGGGAAACTGGGGCAGGCAAACCCTAGAATCTGGGTTATGGAGAATATCATTGGTTCAGACAGATTGGGAAGAACGGCGAGTTCTTTCCAGGCATCTCAATAAATCAAACTCGTACCTCCAAGTTATAAATCAGCTGGAGCACTATCAGTATTTGTACACAAACCTCTCAGGTTTGTCGTCACAAAGTCCATGAGAACTGAGACCTTTGAAGCTTGCTACACTCTTGCCTTAAATAACACTTTTTAACTCAGGAAAGGCAAGCTAATCTCTTCAGTGGTTTTAAAAATATTCTTGGGCTAAGAGATGACATTAACAAAGTCAGCCACCAGCAAATATTTATGGCAGAGTTATAAACCTTCCATAGAATGGTGTTTATAACTCTTAAAGCCCCACTTAAACTGAGTGACACAATGAGTGGTTTGCTTTTATTTTCCGTGTGTACTAGAATATTAAACTTGAGTTTCTGTTCACAAGAGATGTATAGGCTGGAACGCAATCACATACGACACAATAAAATGCTAAAACTAGTGAATTATTACTCATGCTGCTGATTTTTGGAAAGGTTTAAAATGATTATAAAATGCCCCAAGAATGGATGGTCCCAAAAGAGCTGTGATAGCAAGTGCATTGTAAATAAAATGAGAGGTAGGTTACATATTATCTGGCTTTTTAAGTGGCTGATGCGCCAAATTTTATCATCCTCTCAATTGAAAGTGGCCAAAAAGCATGGCAATCTATGGGGTGTAACATTTTCTTTTTAAAAACTAAAGGGTTCCAGCTGCTTTTACTAGCCTCTCTTACGTGTGTTGCTGTTTTTTTAATTTTTAACCTCCACCATCACATGAGTGCCTTGCCTTCCACAAATTAAGGTCCCGATCTTGGGAAAACATAAACATATGCTTAACTTAATGCATTGTGCATAGTTTAGCTGAAGTCAACAGGGCTGCTCACAATGTATTTCAGTGAAGCATGTTCATAAATCTGTGCAGGTCTGGGACGTAAATAAATACAATTTCACTAAGAATAGCTCGTTTTTTTCCTGACAAGCTTTTCCAAGTTCCACTATTCATATTTTTATTATTCATGTACAGGATGAAGCTCCAGTTGAGAAACTCTGAAGAAGGTAAGATTATAGCATGGATATTTGATCAGGAGTTGAGGGAGAGATAATGATCATTCAGATACTGCTGAACAGAAGGTTGATGCATGGTATCTAACATGAAGAATAACTCTAATAATCTGTTTGCAATCAAATAGGGTTCTTAGCAAGGGTGCGGTTTGGGGGGTTATTTTTTAGGGGGTGAAGCTGGTTTTTTGTTTTTGTTTTTTGAGCCTTGACATGTCTGCAGAGATGAACTAAAGTCATTTAGAGTCCATTTCTTCAGTCTTTGCTCATGATGAGCATTACTTAGTTCCATTGGATTCAGTGGGAGTAATCATGTGGGTAATCATAAGTCAAGAGTCAAGGTTTTAGAATTGTGTCCATTGGTTGTTGTTAATCTATTAGCCCTGGTCTACACTAGGGAGTTATTTCAAAATAATTCCCCTTATTTCGAAATAAGAAGCGGAGCGTCCACACTACCAAGCCCGTTATTTTGAAACAAGGGGCTGGTTATTTTGAAATCTGTGCTCCTGCTTTCCACGAGGAGTAATGCTTCTTTCAAAATAATTATTTCAAAATAGTGGTAGTGTGGATACTCCACTGCTGCTATTTTGAAATAACTACGCCCCAGAGTCATTCAAAGTAATTACTCCCCAGGGTTTCCTGGGCTTTAAGTCGAGGTAGCACATCTACATTAAGTGAGCCTGCCTTGGACTAATTTTGAGGCTTCCCTGTAATGTGGACATGCTATTTCAAAATAGTTATTTTGGGAGTTATTATTTCAAAATAAGTTATTTCAAAATAATTTCCTAGTGTAGACACGCCATCAGATGCTATGGGAAAAGGGGAAGGGGAACCGGAGTCAGTGGAAAAGATTAAAATCACCTCATGAATTAAAAGCAGGTTTTAAGCTCTTGCTTTGGACGGAGGCTTTAAAGCCTCCAGCCGTACAGGAACCGCGTCCTTCGTTGTGATTTAATCAAAGGCGTTTTGAAAAACTCCATGAGAAGGTAGCCCTATTAGTTCGTTGGCTCTCTGGTGGTACTTGAATGTCATGTGTTTGTAGTAGGCAGCCTGAGGGACTAGTGCAGGCAGTCATAGCTGAAGCTCATCTCTTTGAAATGGACAGCCCTATTAACTGTCGTGAGGAAAGTATGATGTTGTTTATTAGAGGATATAGTCGTTTTCTCATTAGCATATTGGTTTCAATAATTGCTTTATAGGAAATAACTCCCCAGAGTCATTCAAAGCAATTACTCGCCATTGCTTCCTGGGGCTCTAAATCAAGGTAGCACATCTACATTAAGTGAGCCTGCCTTGGACTAATTTTGAGGCTTCCCTGTAGTGTGGACAGGCTATTTTGAAATAGTTATTTCGGAGGTTTTATTTCAAAATAATTTCCTAGTGTAGACATGCCACTAGAGTGCAATGGAGAATCAGTGGCAATCTTCCAGCTGCCTTCAATGGGTATTAGCTCCAGCCCTTTATCAGGTATAATTTCCTTCTAAGGCCAGAGAAAAACTATACCATTCTAACCTGAGTTACCAAATGCATATGGACTAAAAAATGTTGCCTGTTGTTGTTTAGGTAGGCTGAGCCATGCACCCAACTAGCTTCTCCCTCCTCCATCTTGGTCAGAACTCTCTTGATTTTGGTGAAAATGAGAATTGTGGAAAAGCCTGCTTGATTTAAGAGGCAATATGATTCTGACCAGACACATGGGGTGAGGGGTCCACAAGAGAACAGGGCTGGTCAGACTAGGGTGAGGGATCCTCAGGCTACCCCTGAGGCTGCTTTGGGCAGGGGTTTGGACTCGATGACCTCCTGAGGTCTCTTCCAACCCTAGGATTCTATGATTCTATCCTGCCTCACCCCTGTACATAGAGTAACCAAGTGGTGATTTTAGTGGAAATTGGACTTTTCTGGGTTTCTGACTCTCCTCAGAATCAACAGGGTTTTGCCCACTCATGATTGGCACGTGCCCTGAAACACTGGAATTGATTTCTATATGGTTTTCCAAAGTTACCATGTTTACATGCAGGTAGACACTGTTGAGTTGAGTGTAAAGCTTAGCTCCAGATTGAAAACATGTCTGCACTAGAATGCATTTTGCTAGGGACCTGGTAGAACAATGCAGTGCCCAAGGAGTAATCATGGCTTTTTCTCTACATTTTGCTGAAATGGTAGGCTTCTTTTGCCTCCTGCCCATCTCTTGAGCTGTCTTCAAACTAAAACTCCCATGCTGAAGGCACATTACGAAGTGAATTCAGTCTCTGACAGTTTGCCAGCAGTTTGGATGAACTTTCCTCTGCGCAACCCTGTACCACACAATCCTACTTTCTCTGCTCCAGTATTGCAAAACATGGCCTTGTTAGCATCAAGTTCTTGCCTCAGCCTCCTATAGGATGCAGCTATCCTGGGTGTAAGATAATGTCTACTTATAATACAGCAGTCAGTAATGTATGCAGCCATGCTGACCTAACATGACCTAGTTGAAGTAAGAACAGTTTTTAATGGCCAATGGGACCTTCCAAGTCATGTTCCTTGCTGTGCAGATATGTAAAAGAAACTCCTATTGTGGCTTTTCATTGTCCTGCGCCTGATTACATTTTGGTCTGTAAGAAGTGCCCCTTGGGGTAAGTGATATCAGTTATACACCCCGGACATACAGTAAAAACTTGCTTCTCATGCAGCCGCAGCATTTTTCTTAATCAAGCTGTTGTAAAGATTTCCAGCAAGATGAAAGGACTGTCTGGGTTAAAGCATGGCATCCGGTGATGTAAAGGTGACCCTGGAAAATCAGGCTGTGCTGTCAAAGCACCAGGGTGTGTGTTCAGGGTACAGTTGCACTCCAAGACGCTTTGTTTTGACACCTGGACACATCCACCAATTAATTGTATTGGAGGGGAAGATCAGCATGGCTTATTAGGAAGTTCTCTTATAGATCCGATATACAGTTAAAGCTCTGTTATCTGGCATATTGAGGGCTTAAGGGGGGCCAGTTAATCAAATATTCTGGTTCACTGAGTGTTATATTTTACCAATGGAATACCAACTTTCAAAGAATTAGAGTACAATCAAATGATTCAAGTATAAAATAGTATACATGGGTACTCACCAATCCAGTAGTAATACTGCATGCAGGGTGGTTGGTTTCTTGAAGCACTTAGGTGTATGTAGGGTACAGGCTTCTATATAGTAGATTATCTTATGACCCTGCATATCACTATGGGCAGCACAAGGCGTACACCCAGATCACCAAAAATACACTTACCAGTGACACTCTACCAAACATAGTTTCATCTTTCTTTGGTGATGCAGAAGGCACTTCTGGATCTCGCAGTGCCTCAAGGTCAACATTATCAACATCAATTATCATTGCAGAGGTAGAAGGGGTAGAAGGGTTAGCTGAATCTGTAATGACCCTCTGACACATCATAGAAGCTGCTTTCTTGAATCAATCCCTGAATTCAGCTTCCTGTCTTCTGCCTTTTTTGCATATACGTAGAGTGCAGACTATATGGTTGCATAATATGCTTGGCAGTATGCCAGTCCCGGTTATTAGATTGAAGATTTGTATTGGAAGATATCAGAAATGCCAGTTTAACTGAACTTTCTGGTTAATTGAGTGCCGGATAACAGAGCATTTATAGTATTGTTTTCCCCAGACTCTCATCTGATACCTTGGTTTAAAAGCCGTTGTCCGGAAGTTCCCACAATTTTTTCTTTATAGACAGATGTATATAGCTATCCTTTTCTCTAGTGGTAAAAGTCAGTGATTCCACATAATAGGATTTTCAATTCATACAGTCTGAGTAGGCTTCTGAGCTCATTCATTGAATGAGGTGTCTTCAGGAAAACAGGTGGGGGTGGGGGAAAATGTTTCATTCAAAATGTTGACATTTGAAACACTGTCGCTAGCTCTGAAAACACAGCCTACCTCCCATGCAGTCAGTGAAGTAACATGTTTTCCAGCAGCTGAAAATCTGGCCCATTATCTTTTCATTTAAAAAAAAATCTTTTTCAGTGCATTATTGATGGTCACTTTTCAAACTTCATACCTCTGAAATATAAATATATGCTACAGTAGCATTGAGGTTGTGGTGTTCAAATGAACAAGTTGAGAAAAGGAAAAGGCAGAGTTACTTCAGTAATATTAATGCAGCCTCACTGAACATCAAGTATATTGCGTACTGTATATTTTACAACTTAAGATCATATGATGCTATACATTTATCCATAAAACAGGGATAGTAAATATTATCTGTAGTACATCATGGCCGGGTTAACTCTGATATTGGAGTTGTATCACATTTTGGAGGGGGGGGGGTATATTTTAAATTAAAAATTCAATTATAAATACTTCCAAGTGTGAGCTAATAATTAACAAAGGTTAAAATGTTAGACTCCATCAAAGCTCAATTGGTTGATTGGATATATGTCTTATTGCCATCAGTTCTGTATGTAGGCATATGTGAAATACGCAGCTGCCTAGGGTGCTCAAAAATTGTTTTTAAAGTTACTGACTAACATGGCTACCCCCTAAAAGAACGTTACATGTATGCACAGACAACATTACTTCTGAGTAAGATTTTGTTAGGTAGAGGGATTAAATCCACCTGTCCAAATATAGACAAGATACGACACAAACAGAAGAATTAGCCAAGTTATTGCTTTTCAGAAAAATGTCTTAGAAGAATGGTTGGGACATTTTTTGCTTAAATGAGGAACAAATACATCAAATTATTCATCTACAGTTAGCAAAATGCCTGCCCCAGGGAACTATTATCTTGGCTTCTGAAGATTTTGTGGATTTTGGCATTGTTTTTGTTTTTTGCCATGTTTAGGTTACTTGTAACATAGCATAGAGTGCTTAAGATCTTTTTTTTTCTTGTTTATCTCCTGTTCCTTCTTGATTTTCCTCCCACAGCCCCACCTACTAGTTGAAGTCAGAAATTAAAAAGAAAACAACTCTGAAAGGAAATATGTTAGACAAGCGAAAACAAAAGCAAATAGAGTTTTCTCGGCACACATTAACCTATTCAGAATATACATGCTCTGTATTTATATCTTCCCTTCTCTTTATCCCAAATACTCAAAATGCAATGGCCAAATAAAATATCCAGTTCTTATTTTCAGCATATAATCTTCAAAAACTTGTCTGTGTGGGAAGGGGACATTTTATGACAGAACTTAATGCTGTTTTCCACCAAAACAGAACAGAGAAGGGTGAGAGGTAGGGTCACAGCTATGGTATACTGTGAGCTCTTCATGCAAGGACAGGAAAAGCAGTTCTGGTGAAATAAGAACTTTCAACCCCAACTAGACCCCACGAGACTAGGGAGGTTGTGGAATCTCCTTCTCTGGAGATATTTAAGAGCAGGTTAGATAGGCATCTGTCATTGTTGATCTAAATGGTGCTTGGTCCTGCTGTGAGGTCAGGAGACTGGACTTGATGACCTCTTGAGGTCCCTTCCAGTTCTAGTGTTTTATGCTTCTAAGGCACCAAGCCCTTGCAAACGAGCTTCTCATTCATGCCTGGAAGGCACAATTTGATAAAGCACTTAATTTCAATGGAATTTAACTCTGTTCCTGAAGTTCAGCAAGTATGTAAGTGCTTTGCTGAATCTGGGCCAGAACCTCCAGAGAAAGAGAGAGACAGAAAGAGTTAAAAGAAAAGACTTGACACTCTTTCTAAAGTGGTAGGATTCTCATCCCTGTCAGAGGGAGACCCAGTGTGGCTTTACAACTGTATCCTAGTATGAGCGATGTTACTGGCTGTACTAGGGTTCCCCATGTGAAGGCTAGAGATGTCACTTTAAAAATTCTTTCTGTTTTGAAAGATCTGGACAAAGTGTGAACTCTGTTTGCTGTATCCTCTTACCCTTCTCTCCCTGAGGCTGAGTTGGCAGTGCTATCATACATGAAGCCCCAAGAGAAAAAAACTCTTCCACTCCATCAATAAATACCTTGCAAAAAAAAAATTGAAGAAATCTCCTTTGCTCACTCACTCTCTTCTCTATCTCCCACCAGCCTGCAAAACCCATACCTCTTCATCCCAGCCCTTCGTGTCCACTCTCTTCCATCTGGTAATTCTCTCCCTTCTTCAGCGGCTCCCAGATAATGCATCCTAGCACAAAAGCAGGAAGACACTTACTTCAATGCATTCTTTTATCAAATCAAGCATTGCTTCCCCGCTCTGCCATTGGACTGGTGCAGGGCGAGGTCCATAGTGGTAAGCAGCACTAAGAAGCAAATCTTCCAATCTGGAGTAGGGGACTACCTCTTGGGGTGCTGGTTGTTATATATTTTTTTATTTTAAAGGGCTCTTCCTGGCTTCCCACTTCCTGGTGCTGGTGCTTCCTTCGACTAGTATGGAGGGGAGGGGGTGTTGCCATGGCAAATCAATCCCCATTTCAAATGAGGCTTTGTAAGAAGGATGCTGCAATGGTTAGAGCACTACCCTAGGAGTTCAGAGGCAGGGGTTCTATTCCTTGTTCTTCCCCCGATATCCCGTGTGGCATTGGGTAAGTCACTTATCCTCCGTGGCCTCAGTTCTGCATGTGTAAAATGGGGGTCATCATTTTTCCCTATCTCGAATGGGGTTTTGTAAGGATAAACACCCTCCAGGCTACAAAGTGGTATGAGAGCCACTCCTGAAAAGCACTGTATATGAGCTAGGTTGTGATCGTTATCCAACTCTGCCCTCCGCTGCTACTGGAAGGACTGTGTGGATAGTCGTTCTTAAACCCTGCCAGTTCGTCAAAGCTCTGAAGCCCTGGCTTGTGTCCCATTTTCCTTAAATGACACTGAAGCATGTGCTCAAATGCTTTGTTGAAGAGGGACGGGTTTAAACATTGTTCTGTTAAATCAAGACCCTACTGGGCATGGATGCTCATCTGTGATGGTTTTAATCTTCACTCTTAACCATCAATGACTTATGGTCAGTTCTGGATGAAATAGTTCTTTTAAAGGAAGAGTCTATCCTCTTCCCAGCTTTGCACCTGGTTAACCACTAGGAGGCACAGCGGGTGAGACAGAGTGCTCCCTGCTCTCTTCCTCCTCACGAGTGGTTTGGGTTGCTTGCGTCACTTTTAAATATTGATCCAGGAAGAGCATATTGACTGCTTGTTTCAATACCACCTGGCATCGTTGGTGTAGCACTTGAACTCTCTTAAAGCAAACATGGGCAAGCTCCCACAGAGCCAGACAGCCACTGATCAGCATCAAACCCTCACAGCCTCAAACGTCACCCGGTACCTAGCCGCCTACATTATTAACCAGCATCTGGCTCAGAACACAAGGATATAAGTCCGAGCCTACATTATCCCTGCTAGGAGAGAGAGATTCAGAGCTACAACGCGAGCGACCCAGCTGCAGTAGGAATCGGCAACTGAAGCTTCATTAGATGAACAGAAGCAGAGGACAGTTTTTCTAGAGCTAGCTGTTGAACTGCCCTCCACGGGTCTCTGTTTCAGGTTGTCAGTCACCAGGCAAATGGCTGACTGCAGAATAATAGGCCCTCCTTTTGATAGCTGAATAAAATCTGTGACATTAGGCAGGATGCTCTGTGCTTGGCCTCCTGGTAAGGATGGTAATCATAAGGGAATTTCCATCCCATGTCTTTTCATGAGCTTACCCACCAGCGTAAATGTAAGCCTATTAGAAGGGGGGTGACTTCTCTTGCTTTTAGAACAGAAACAGCAAGAGGAGGTTTGGCTACTGCTGACATTTGGTCTGAACCGATTCATTGTCATTTGTCAGCAGGGAAAGCTTCTAATGAGCTAGCAGCAGATTCCCCTGGCTCTGCTGTAGTTATTGGACAGTGGGGTTGCTGTTGCCTGCCAGAGGAAAAGCAAGGCTCCCCATTTCTAAGTCACGGAGCAGAGGTTTGTCTTCATTGGTTTAGCTGGTTTGCTTTTAGCTGCAAAGACTTTTTTAAATTTGGCTTTTTCTGAAAAATGTGTCTGTTGCTGACACCAATGTGAGTTCCTCTAGTGCACAACCGAGATGCTGCAACTTTCGGCGTATTTAACCGCTGAGCTCCGAGCAGGGTCACGCAGCACTGTGCTTAGAGTGCCGGCAAGCATTGCCGCTACCACCAATGTAGCTGCCTGAGGCCTGGTCTATACTAGGTCGGTTTAAGGTACACAACTCCAACTACGCAAAATGGAGTCAGCTTACCTTAAGCCGAGCTGTAGTGTCCACACAGCAGGAGGCCAACAGGAGCGCACGTTCCCATCGGCTTCCCTTACTCCTCATAGAACTAGGAGTACTGGATGCCGGCGGGAGCTGCCCTCAATGTTTGATTTATGGGTCTACATTAGACCTGCTAAATTGAACGCTAGAAGATCAACCTCCAAGGGGGTCGATCTTCTCGCTAGTGTAGACATGCCCTTAGAGTATGGGCTGACAATTATGTCAGCATAAAGCCTAATGCAAATACAGCCAGTGAGGTTAGAGTTTTATACACATGACCTCAATCACTACTCAAAGTAACCTACTTAAAAAATCCTTAGTCAGATTGGGGACGAGAGGTGTGTCTGAATGGATGATGGGCTCAGCAATGGAGAAAACAGTCTTTTCCTTTCTTGGTCACTGGTTCAAATCCCAAGTCCCAGATCAGCAGGACCTTAGCAGGAAACACTGTTTAGAATGTGGGCCAATAGACAGAGCACTGGAATGGGCATCAGGATTTGTCATTGACCTGTCACATGACTGAAGGTAAATCACTTCACATGTGTGTCCATCTGTCTCCCCTGTCGCGCACCTTGCAATAGTCCCTCATCTTAGTGGCGGGCCTGAATGTGCAGCCCCTCATCGACCAAGGTATTAAATAAAGCTTTTAATGAAATAATTGTGTTAAGACTTTCCAGGCCCTGGATGGTTTGTGAGCACAGGAGTAGCAGTAGTTTGTAGTTTGTTTATGATCAATCCCTCAGAAAACCAGATACTCGGATCTGATCAAGTGCCCAAGTAATCTTACTAGGCCTTGCTACTTCAAAGGGACAGCAATCCAGGTGTTCTGCTCTCAAAGAGCGGAGGAATCTCAGGTTTCAGTTAAATACTTACACTTACCTATCATATTTTGTTTTTTTCTTCCCCCTCCAAAAATGGTAGAGTAACCAGAATAAAATGAGTGCTGTGTTTTGCTCCAGAGGTGGTTAAGTTTCAATGTATCAAACTTTCCAAAAGTTTGTTTTCTTCGTTCTTTTTCTTACTTGACACCAATCATAAACATACACAAATTTCATGAAGGGATTCTTCTGGGGACATTTCTATCCCAAGATTGAAAAGCTGCAAAAATTCTGCCAGGTTTCAGGTGAGCTTTACAAATAGCTTATTCAGGATGAACATTAAGGCCACCTCTTCACTTCCAGGAAGATTGATGGTATGGCATGTGATCTTCCGCAATTCAATTTAGTGGGTCTAATAAAGACCCACTAAATCGAATGCTGAGGGCATCCCCATCAACGGTGGTATTCCTCGATTCATGAGGAGTAAAGAAAGTTGACAGGAACATTGGCTCCCATCGACCTCGCACTGTGGAGATGGTGCCAAAGGTCGAATTAAGGTAAATCGACTCCAGCTATGCAATTAACGTAGCTGTAGTTGCATATATTAATTTGACCTTCCAGGTAAGCATAGACAAGGCCTAAGTCTTTGGAGAGATCTGGGCTGTGATCTTCTTTTATTACTGTGTCCAATGGAGTATATAAGCTCTGGCCAGGGATTTGAAAGGAAAGATTTAACAACCTCACTGAAAGGAAAGACTATGGCTGCATGCCTTAAGTACAGATATGGTCCCTTGGTAGAACTAGGCTGGCTCAGCTGTCAAGAGTTAAGTAATTCCCCTGCACTCTCTACCAGGGAGGTACTCCTGAGGACTGAGTTGGCTCATTGTCAGGGTTAGATGCTTTGCAGGGAAAGTAGAGTGAGAACAAGGGGCTCTTTGTGCTGGAATCAAGCTTTGGCTGCACAAAGATGCCTCAGAGTCTCATTTAAAAACCCTCGTTGTAATCAGATTGGATGGTGTGTTTGACCATGACTCTGAAACTCAGTGGAGAATCTCTTGTTAGACTCTTAGTTTAAACCTTAGTTCAGGGACATCTTCTGGGTGCTTCCGCAACATTTAACCCTGGTCAGTTCACTCATTCAATTGCCCTTTTGAAAACAAGGGCGTTAGCCTCAAATCTCCCTGTGGTATCCATGGCTTGTCATGTGATATATATTGGCTAGATATAGAATGAAGTGGAAGAATAAAGTGTCATCCTTCCTAGATGGAAAAGGGACACTTGGTCTCCCACCTGTGGGAGCCGTGTCAATTGGAACACTCCAAACCATTGCATAACAGAAATGATGCTTTGCAATTATGCGACATTCCACTAGGGTGAAGAAGTTATCTCAGCCCTGGTCTACACTAGGGAGTTATTTCAAAATAGTGGAATGTTGCGTAATAACTCCCCTTATTTCAAAATAAGAAGTGGAGCGTCCACACTACCAAGCCCGTTATTTTGAAACAAGGGGCTGGTTATTTTGAAATCTGTGCTCCTGCTTTCCACGAGGAATAATGCTTCTTTCAAAATAATTATTTCAAAATAGTGGTAGTGTGGATGCTCCCCTGCTGTTATTTTGAAATAACTACGCCCCAGAGTCATTCAAAGTAATTACTCCCCAGGGTTTCCTGGGCTTTAAGTCGAGGTCGCACATCTACATTAAGTGAGCCTGCCTTGGACTAATTTTGAGGCTTCCCTGTAATGTGGACATGCTATTTCAAAATAGTTATTTCAGGAGTTATTATTTCAAAATAAGTTATTTCAAAATAATTTCCTAGTGTAGACACGCCATCAGATGCTATGGGAAAGGGGGAGGAGGAACCGGAGTCAGCGGAAGAGATTAAAACCACCTCATGAATTAAAAGCAGGTTTTAAGCTCTTACTTTGGATGGAGGTTTTAAAGCCTCCAGCCGTACAGGAACCGCGTCCTTCATTGTGATTTAATCAAAGGCGTTTTGAAAAACTCCATGAGAAGGTAGCCCTATTAGTTCGTTGGCTCTCTGGTGGTACTTGAATATCATGTGTTTGTAGTAGGCAGCCTGAGGGACTAGTGCAGGCAGTCATAGCTGAAGCTCATCTCTTTGAAATGGACAGCCCTATTAACTGTCGTGAGGAAAGTATGAGGTTGTTTATTAGATGATATAGTCATTTTCTCATTAATATATCAGTTTCAATAATTGCTTTATAGGAAATAATGGGCAAACTCTGAAGCACTAGTGATCATTTGTGTAATTGTGTAATTCTTTTTCCACATTATCATTCAGCCCATCACTGAGTTATTGGAATAGAAAGCAAAAGGCCCACCTCTTCCTTTTTTAAACGCAAGCTTTTTATTCTGGGCCAAAGAGACCCTCCAATCAAAAACCAGTGTGTCTGGCGGGAGGATGTCAATCCTCAAAGCATCTGCCTGAAAATGATATCTTCTTTTGCCATGACTCAGACTGCCCTGCTGCTTGACCCTATATAATGCAGACATAATAACCCTGCAATTAGGGCCTGGCTATCACTTGTTATGCAAATGACTGACATAGCAAGTCCGCCCTGGTGACTAAATGGCTGGATCGGGGAGGTGACAAAATCCTTTCTTACAGCTATCGTTGACCAGGAGTCAAAAGTGGCCAGGAACTTCTGAAAACCAAAAAAGGGATGCAAAAATGTACATATGGGGAAATAACTTATTGAGCAAGGAGATCCGGGCTTCACAGCCAAAGATAAGTGCTCGGCTTGACTGCTAACCTTTGGAATTGTCTGTGATGAGCTAGCTAATGCTTGCTCATGTCAGCGTCATTCCTCTGAGTCATATAAAACACTAGGGTTAATGTGATCTGTGCAGAGGACAGGCTATTCTGACAAAGGCCACACAGCGGGACAACATTTTGGCATTAGTTGTGATTTTCAGGACATTCTAAATGCTGTTCGGCCCCTGATCCTCTCATGGCTTAACGTTCTTAATATTTTCATTCCATTAAAAAAAAAAAGACTTGGATGTGTTTCTGTGGAGAGGCGGGCCTTTCATCCAAAGTGTTCTGCAAACTGTCAGATCCTAGTCGCAGAATCTCTGACTAAGCCCACGTCTCATGGGCTAGTCAACAGTCTGTTGCAATATTACCCCAATTTCTTATAGAGGGGGGAGTAGGTGGCACGCTTGACTGGCCTGATTCATGTTCAGTAACACCGGTTGGCCAAAACTGCCGCTGAATGTTTAAACAGCCACTGTTGTACTTGTCACCAGTAAGCAATGGCCCGTCCCCCATCTCCTCAACCAACAAGGAAGGGTTGTGGTTGTTTTCCTTCACAAGGCAAACAGCAGCTCTGAGGCGGGTGGATGGTGGTTATAAAATTATCCTGCCCCTAGGGATCAGAGAGCACTTGGCTGTGCCTCCTGCCTCATAAGAACCATAGGGTGTAATTACCTCACAATGATAACCTGCCTTCCGTCATCTTATATTATTTACTGAATTTCATTACATTGTCTTGAAGCTCTGCCTTGTGGTCATCATAAAGAAACTCAGATGTTATCTGTGGTACTGATTGCATCGGCAACTCCTCTTCTATTGAAGGTTACCACTGCAATCAGAACAGCATGGGATCTGTGTATAACATGAGCGGGGGAGGGGACAAGCAAAGCATTTTAAGACCCTGATATAACAGCGAGAGCCATTGCTGCACATCCTCTGAAGCCTGCTGAATTCAGAATTCATCTTGCCATTGTCAGGATTAGGGCCCAATGAATTAAAGCTTTGTGCCGAACTTGATTCGAACAGAAGTTTCCAGTTATTCAGAGATTCACCGAGTTGAAGACCAGAAGGTACCGTTAGGTCAGCTAGTATGAAATCCCACATTACACAGGCCATTAAATTCCAGTAGAGCCCAAAAACTTGTGTTTGGATAAAGCAGGGGTCTGAAACTCCTGGCCCGTGGGCCATCCCCAGCTGGGCAATGGCACAACTCAGCCTGGGAGTGCATTCGCCCACTGCGCTCCACTTCCCCCATGGCTCTTACTGCCGTAGGGAGTGCTGGGGGCAGCGACCACTGTGGCTGTGCAGTGCCAGCCTCCCCCATGATCTCCAGAGATGCATGCTTGGGGGACATGGCACCATGGGGGAGGAGGAAGGGGCGGGGCTTGGGGCTGGTAACAAACAGCCCTGCCCTCCATCCCGCTGGGAGTCCCGGACTGGACTACAATCGCTCTAGCTGGGGAAGGCCTGCAGGCCAGGAGTTTCAGACCCCTGGGCTAAAGCATACATCCCAGAAAGGCACCCTGTCTTAAAACACCAAGAGGTGGAGAATCGACCACTTCTGGTAATCAGTTCCCTTGGATAATCGTATCATGTTTTGTTAGTCTATAAAGTGCTACCAAACCATTTGTTGTTTTTTTCTGTAACAGACTAACTCGGCTACCCCCTGAAGCTTGGATAATCATGCTCACTGTTTTAAAATAAGAGGCCTTATTTCCAACTTGAATTTGTCTGGCTTCAGATTTCAGCCATTGGTTCTTGTTAACACTTTCCTCGCTACATTAAAAGACCCTTTAAGAGCTGATATATTCTCCCTGTACAGGTATTTATGCACTGTCATCAAGTTAATGCTCAGTCTTTTAGCTAAGCAAAACAGAATGGCGCTCCGCTGTTTCATTTATGCTAAGGCTTTCCAGGGCTGAGCCAGGTACCGCTAGGCTTGGCAGTTCATAGCCCCGGCACCTCTGGGCTTGCCATGTGAGTTACCAAGATTTAAAAAAAAAATGCTTCAGCCCCACCCCCTCTTTCATTACAAATTAAGCACTGCTGAGCTCTCGAAATCTCTCGTTGTAAGGCATTGTCTCCAGCCTTTGAATCATTTTTTGTGGCTCTGTTTAAGGCTCTGCTCTCAGACGTATTGTTCCAGTTTCAAGTTAATTATTTAATTTTCATTTTACAGCATCTAATACGCGAGGCATTTCCCATAAATTAAATTTGCCAGATTTAACCGAAAGATTAAAATAAATAACATAGGACAAACCCATCAAATCATTAGAATGCTAAACTCTGCAGATCAAACCCTCATCTCCCCCTCCTCCCAATCTATCAGCCCACATAACACAGCATCCATTAATTATTGTGCTCTGTATGTGGTTAAGAAGGGAAAGCAAACATGAATAAAAGCTCTTCCTTGTATTCTGCATGATCATTTAGGGCTTGATCTCAATGGGAGTGTTTCCATTGACTTCAACGGGCTTTAAATCGTATGGGAATACTTGTTGTTTTTCCACTAGAAATCATTGGTAGCAAAATATATGAAGAGTATTTAGTTCAGGTTGCGTTCTCTGATCCGACAACATCCGTGGTCCAGCGTGATTTAGCCAGATGTCCACTTATCATGGGTGTAGCCAAATTTCCCACAGTCCCCTAAAGTTTGTTTATAGCTATCAGTCCCAGTTCTGTGTTCTGTGCTGATATTTCGCTCTAATTTACCCTTAAATGTCTTCTAAAAGCCTACTAAGCAGTGGAAGTATTGGTGATGCTGCTTGACAATATTGACCTCCTGTGGTTTGGTAAATTCTCTGGTTCGGCAACAGTCAGGTCCCGAGGGTGCTGGACTTATGAGATTCAACCTGTACTTATGAAAAGGATGGGATTAAAAGTCCCCGAAACAGCTCTGTTTTATGTAGCCAGAGGCTAGGTACAGTGTAAACTTTATACTGCCCCAAAAATCTGTTGAGTGGGGGCTGTTGATATGCCAGGAAAACGCTTGTGCCGTCATTGTGAAGTTAGTAAAACTCAGTATGCCTGCAGACAATGCACAAATGAAAGAAAAGGGCTGAAAATAAATATATATTTTGCGATAAATAGTTATCGAGCTATGTACACTGCCACTGATTTACCAGAAATCCACTTTCTTGTATAATGATGCACAACAGGTACTATGTTTCATCTCTTCTTTGGTGCTTATCCCATACTGTTTGAGCCCATCACGTACATGAGTGCATTTGTCATCATGAATGACACAGCAGCATATTACCCTTCATGTTATAGATGTTGACCTGAGTTATGACACAGAATTCTTTCTTTGGTGTTTGGCTGGTGAGTTTTGCCAAAACACTCGTGGCCTGACTCATCCTGTGTTTAGGGTTGGGAAGGAATTTTCAGTGAGTTAGATTTGCAGAGATCTTGGGAGTTGGGTGAGCAAGGTTGCCTTCCTCTGCAGCATGGGGAGGGTCACTTGCTGGTTTCAACTAGTGTAAATGGTGGATACTCCATAACTTGACCTCTTTAAATCATGATCTGAGGACTTCATTAACTCAGAGACTATGGGTCTATTACAGGAGTGGATGGGTGAGGTTCTGTAGCCTGCCACAGAAGTCAGACCAGAAGATCGTGATGGTTCCTTCTGCCCTTAAAACCTGAGTCAATGAAACTGCCTTTTGGCTTGTTCTTGGACTCCTGACCCTTACTCTGACCCATGTCTCTGAATCCTGGTCCCTGACTGGCCTTGCTCTTACTGCTAGGCATGACTGCTCAATCTATGAGTTTAAGAGGCCCGCCTTTGGGGAGGTGCCTTTGGAGAGGTGATTATGCCAAAAGAAAAAATTGCTTTTCTGTGTGCGGCTGCATCTAAGCTTAAGGGCTATGCTGGCACAGCTAGGTCAATACAGACTCTGTGGTCTAGATGCACCCTCAGCTTTAATGTAAAAAGTATTTCACGCCCTCAGGTTTGCAGAGAAGAGGCTGAAAACATGACCCATGTATGTCCTCCAGGCTCAGAAAGCAAAGACACATAAAAAGACCCAAAATGAATTGTTTTGTTTCTCTGTAATCTCATTATTTTAAGCCAGTCTCACGATTTTTTTATTTGGCTCCTGATATTAACCTCCCTAAGGTCGGCCTTGCTCCCAGAATGAAGAATTTTGCATTGACATAGCATCTCTCAGAGGCTACATTTCATTTTTGCTACTCCAGGAAATTAAGGAGGAGCAGGAGGCAGAGTACAGAGTGAGTAGAAGGTTGTATAAATTCTGGCTGATACAAGTGGCATGTGGACACAACATTGTTGTTCCTGGGCAGGGGCGGCCCGTGAGCCTAGGCGAACTAGGCAGTTGCCTAGAGCGCCGCTGGCCCGGGCGCCCGATGATGACGTCACGGAGTGCCGGGGCGCCCTGTGATGACGTCACGGCCATTGACGGCCGTGCAGGCAGGGGCGCCAATCGCACCGCCTGCCTGGGGTGCCAGCTGCCACAGCTGGCCTCGAGCCACTCCTGTTCCTGGGTAAGTAACAGGTTTCATTGTACAAAGAAGTATAGGGCCACTTCATGCAAGAGATTCTGAGATTTGAGAGGTATACCATGCACCTGGGTTTTCATGGATATGACCTTTGTTCCTTCAGTCACCATCCAGACACAGATTTGAAATATGAAAAACTTCCCTGAAACTCTACAACCCATCTTGGCTCTCTCCTGGGGCGCTCTGGACCTGATGCAGGAGTTGACACACTGGGGGGAAAGGAGGCAGGTCAAGATCAATAGACAGATGCACATACTGTGCAAGTGAGCTCACCCCCATCCCCAGGGCTGAGACGTGCTCAGAGTGGAATATTTGACTCACTGATCATGGCGCTTGAGAAAGGGGATTGTCACCATTTGCCTTTGTCTCTCTAGACTGGGATAATGTTCGGTGTCTTGCCTGGTCTCATCCTCTCTGAATTCCTGATTCATGAACAGCTCATCAGGATGAAGACAGACCACCTTGGTCCCTCGCTAGTGTGAAAGCCCTTTGTCAGAGAAAGGGAGTGACTGTGAGGACAATTCCTCCCACCTCCTTCCTAGATCTCTGTGCCAGTAGAAGACTGATTCCCTTTGGGCCGACCTTGTTCTCTAGGAAGGAATTGGTGACTCTTCTGTGAGCATTGTGGCAGGAGCTGGGGAGATTGGACAGAGAGTGGGGGGCTCTGAGGCGCTCACTGCTAAAGCTAGCCAGGGCCCTGACTTGAAGTTCCGTCTCCATCCTGTCCCTGAAGGAGGTAGGGCCCAACATAGCACTGCCCTGACCGAGAATGGCCACTGGGGTGCAGGCAAGGAGGACAGATTGGAACATGAATTTCCAGTCTCTCCTTTCCAGTTTTCCCCAGTGCTAAGGTAAAACTGCCCCCTGCCTCTCCTGACCATGCTCACCTCCAAGGGTGGTTAAACACTGGAATAACTTGCCTAGGGAGGTTGTGGAATCTCCATCTCTGGAGATATTCAAGAGAAGGTTAGATAGACATCTATCAGGGATGGTCTAGATGGTACTGGGTCCTGCCATGAGGGCAGGGGACTGGACTCGATGACCTCTCCAGGTCCCTTCCAGTCCTAGTGTTCTATGATTCTATGTATTAGAACCTGTCTGTATCTGTGGATTCTGCCAGCAGGTTCCTCAGCATGGCACGACTGAGGTCAGACAAGACTTATGCAGAGCCTGCAAAGAAAGTGACAGCCAAGGGTCACAGTTGGGAAATGGAGGAAAATTCTCCTCCCTGTTAATAGGCCCCTGCTTAGCCAATCAGCATCAGGACTCTGAGAAGTGGGAGGCTGACAGGTCTGGGCACATGTCCCAAAGGATGGCCCAGGTCACCACTATAGGGGATCCATCTCAGAGCACTATTCCAGCCTCACCTCTTCGGGACCGCCTCCCTCAAAGCCATACAGGTGGGGGAGAGAGGAGTATTTCTGAGATTGCTCCCGCCTTGCACCTCTGTCCTGCCTGGCTGACGTCAGGCTGTCTCTGTGAGGTCATCACTTCCCCAGCACTAACCCCCAATAGGCTGAGGTCCTGCAACAGGCCTTTGTGATGTCACTGCCACACTCACCCCTCACCTGCAAGGCTGATGTCCTGCCCCTAGCCAGACCTTAGGGACTCATTTGAATGATCAGAATAAAGTGCTTTCAAATGAGCTGCAGACCAACAAATGTTCACAACCATTATACAGAAAGTACTGGAGAAGACCTGGCACATTAGCAAGAATCAGGAACTGCCCAGAGACAATAATTGCAGAGAAGCCACACAATCAAATACATGATTGTTTGTGACTAATTTGTTTGGTCTTTTTGTTCTCTTCTAAGACCAGAGTCTTCCATGTGAATAGGCACCTTCTCGGTCAATCAGCATCCAGACTCTGAGGGTATGTCTAGACTACATGGCTCTGTCGACAGAGCCATGTAAACTAGCTTACCTGACATAGTCAATGAAGCGGGGATTTAAATAATCCCCGCTTCATTAAAATAAAAATGGTCACCGCGCTGTGCCGACAATCAGCTGATCCGGCACAGCGCGGGAGTCTAGACGCAGATCGGTCGACAAAGGAAGCCTTTGTCAACCGATCCCTTATGCCTCATGATCCTTTGTCAACCGATCCTGTAAGCCTTGTTTCATGAGGCATAAGGGATAGGTTGACAAAGGCTTCCTTTGTCAACCGATCTGCGTCTAGATTCCCGCGCTGTGCCAGATCAGCTGATTGTCGGCACAGCGCGGTGACGATTTTTATTTTAATGAATCGGGGATTATTTAAATCCCCGCTTCATTGACTATGTCGGGTAAGCTAGTTTACAAGGAAGGCTCTGTCAACAGAGCCATGTAGTCTAGACATACCCAGAGAGGCGGGAAGCAGAGGGGGTCTCAGTAGAAGTCCAAAAGGATGGCCCAGGTCAGGACCAGAGAGGATCAGTCTCCAAGCACTTTTCCAGCCCCACCTCTGTGTGAAGGCCTCCTAGAGCCAGGGTGGGCAAAAGGGTCTCCGCAGGCTGGATCCGGCCCGCCAAGCAGGTAGATCCGGCCTGCGGAGGCCCTGCTGCTCCCCTGCCCCCAGGCCATTTAGAGCCTGGGAGCGGGGGAGAGCCCGAAGCCTTCTCCACTCTGCCCCCGTCCTGCGAGCAGCGTGTGGTGCTTCAAAGTGCCACGTTCTCCTCTCAGGGTGGAAGGAAGCTTCCCGCTCTCCCCTGCCCCAGGCCCTGATTGGCCTGGGGTGGGAGAGTGTGCCAAGCCTCTTCCAGGGCATGGGTGCCTAGTGGGAAGGGGGGGCAAAGGGGCTCCTCCACCCCCAGCTCAATCATGATCTGGGAGTGGGGTAGCCCTGCCCCTTCCTGTTTAGGCCCCGCCCCTTCCAGGGTGGCCCGGGGCTACTTCAAACATTTTTTAATGGCCGCTGGGCAAAAATTATTGCCCACCCCTGTCCTAGAGTGACAGAAAACCTGTCTGGCATACACACACCCCTCCTTCGTGGAGGGAGGGAGGACTGGAAAAGGGGCAAAAGAAGCAAGAGACAAGAGGGAGTGAAGGAGAAAAAGGGAAACCTAAATGAACAACACCCCAGTCGCCACAGTGATTCTACAGGACAAAGTCCTTGGTAGGAAATCAGATCACCTTATTCTAGTGATTTCTGTGCCTAGAATTCAGCTGGTACCAGATGGATCAGACCAAACAGGTTCCAAACCGCTCTAAGGCTCTTGCCGTCTAACCAGGAGCTACAAAATCAGAAGTAGGGAAAGAGAAAACTCTGATGAGTTTCCTCTCCATGCTCATGTACATTAATCCTAATTCTCTCTCAGTCCCCAAGGAGAGACCTTGAGAAGGAACCTTGTTGCTGCAAAGCCATGGGAGTCTCTGAAATTGCCTCTGCTTTTCACCTCTGTCCTGCCCAGCTGATGTCAGGATGCCTCTGTGAGGTCATCATTTCCCCATCACTGTCCCCTAATAGGCTGAGATCCTGCAACAGGCCTTTATGATGTCACTGCCACACCCACCGCTCCCTTGTGAGGCTGGTGTCCTGACCTCGGCCAGCCTCTTTTTGAAGGCAGGAGACTACTAACCACAGACCAATAGTTAGTCATTTTGAGGGAATGTTCCATCTCTTAAATAAGAGAAGAACACAATCATATTATATTATTGTTGTCTAATGGGAAATATGTTACGTAAACTTGTAATTAGGGATTGTTTGTTTTGTTTTGTTTTGTTTTGTTTTGCCCCAAAAGTAATTTTCATTACATAGACATGACAACAGCAAATTATAATAAAAGCCTCAAAGCTAAGTACAAAAGTAGGCTTTAATTTCCAGATTTATTTTAGTCTATTGCTTACATCAGCAGTTAGTCAAGTTTGGCTTGCTTCATTAAATAGTCTGCAGTACCAATGTTTAATGTATGTTTTTCCTCATTAAAGAGAAGATAAGATGAGCTGTGAAGGGTATACTCTTCATAGCCATGAGCTCGGTTCACCAGATGGACAGACTGCCACCAAAAACAGCATTCAACTTGAGACATGGACAAATTGTTAAAAATGTAGGGGTGAGAGTAACACAT
The DNA here is from genome assembly GCA_019425775.1 of Rafetus swinhoei. Lineage (NCBI taxonomy): Eukaryota > Metazoa > Chordata > Testudines > Trionychidae > Rafetus > Rafetus swinhoei. Next base: position 64,946,742 of record CM033447.1, on the reverse strand, counting down.
TAAATGTCAACTTTTTGTTCTTCACCTCCACTTTTCCCAAGCTAAAATGGACATATTTTTAATAACATGTGTCCAATGTCTGAAAAATTAATGAAAGGGTTCAAGAGTTAAAAAATGACTTTCCTTTTTGTTAGGAAAACAGTAAAAAAGTCTGTTTATTTACAAAAGTGCTAGACTAGAGGGGTAACTGATTTGAAGTTGATCAGAGAGATCTGTAATTTATGCACTGGCCATTCACTGCATCTAACGGATGCAGCGGGGGACTGAGAGAGGAAAGAGATCTGGATTCTATCACGCGAAGCACTGGTTTTCTGTGTGAGCTTGAACAAGTCCTTTCAGTTCTCTGGGCTCTGTTTCTTCTTTTTGTTTGCCTTTGGCAGAGGGGCTGTCTTCAGGCCCTGATTAATAAATGTGCGTGTGATTTACATGTGCAGGTCCCCATCACGAAGAGATAGGGGAAAGGAGGGATAGTGGGGTGGGGAACCTTTTTTGGGTCGGGGGCCACTGACTCACAGAAAAATCAGTCGGGGGCCGCACACAGAGTGAGAATCAGGGGGAAAAACCCCTCACTGTGGCCTCCAACTGAGAAGGAGAAAGATATTCCTCACATTTCCCTTGTACACCAGAGCCTATGGGGGCCCAGCCTAGTAGATTTTGAACCTCCAGCCCCCAAGGGAACAGCAGGGGGGGCTGGAACGCCAGCACGGACTCCCCAATGCTGGGGGGTGGGTCCTGAGCCTTGGGGACCGGATCTAGGCAAGCCAAGGGCCGCATCTTGTTCCCCACCCCTAGTCTAGGTAATATTTAATCCTGCCTTGAGTATCAGGGACTCCCTCAAGGTTCCTTCCATTTCTGTGATTCTATATTAGTCCATTTTCTTGTGTCCCCCATTCCCTTCTGAGGTATTTAAACTGGAGGAAACATTCACACGCAGTCATCCAACACACATTACACATGTCCTCCCTCTCAAGGAGGATGGAAGATTTTGTGGTTAGTGCATTGGAATTCAGGAGGTCTAGTTCAATTTTCCATGGACTTCCTGGGTGATCATGGGCAAGTCACTTAGTCTCTCTTTGCCTCAGTTCCCTATCTGTATAATGGAGTTAATACGACTTTCCTCTTTCAAAGGGGCATTATGAAGCATAGATGCACTCGAACACAGTCACAAGAGAAGAAAAGAAAAAACCCTTCTCACAGTCAGAATCACGTTTGAGTTGCAGCTGAACACATACCAGATGCACAGAAATAGCCACACCCAGTCAGAGCTCAGTAAAGAATAGAACTTGCACTGATGACATTTCCCCCTGATGTTGGCTTGTGGTTAGGGAAGTGTCACTCCCTATTTTCCCAGGGCAGAGTTCTGCCTTCCCTTTCCCTCTGCTGGCCTGCAAGAAAGATGGTTGCCATTAATCTGACAAGTTGTTTCCAGCTGCTGCAAGCATGTCATTCAACGAACTTCCTACACATCAATCTCTTTGACATCTGTCATACAGTTTAGATCATCTATATAATATTTTTCTCAGTGAAAAAGGGTCATGCTGCAAACATTCTTTCATTCATTTTAGGCGCGTGTCAAAAAGAAACATGGACTTCTTTTCAGCATGTCCAACTTTCCATGCTAATGGTGTCAACAGATCTACAAACACTGCCCATGCTTATCCTTTCCAAGTTACTGACAAGCTTCAGGGAGGAGAGAGATGTAGTCTGCATGAAATCTGCTGCCTATGTGGTGGGCAATATGATAATGAAGCCAATTAGCCCTTGCACTCTGTTTCTTTTCTTTGCTCCCATTGATAGATAGACGAAGAAAGACCTTTGTTAACTGATCTCCAGCTTGGCTCTGGATATTCCCACTGGTATTTATGTTTCTAACCCTCCATTCTCCTGATCTGTTTCTCTTGAAGGTTTAGAGCCTGTACAGTTTATGACTGACAGGATAATTCTTGTATTCCTTTAGCCCTCTCTTTGGTGTGCCATATGCCAGGGACTTTTAGCACCATTCAATCTATATAGCATATAATTATTTCAGTTTGCCATTTTTACACATACACATTCACATTAACATCCAAAATCTGGCATCACTTGTCACTGTAACTCAGATGTCAGGATGGATTGAAGCCATTCCTTGGAGGATGTGCATTTGAACTGGCAGAGAGTAAATGATGGATAATGAACATAAGCATTTATTTTGTCAGGACTTCAGCATATCATTGGATGGGAAGCATAGTCTAATGAATGCCACCCACACCTACCAGATGTGTCATTCGAGATTATGCCAGTTCCCTAACAAGACTATTGTTAGATACCCAATGCCACTCACTGGAGAGAAATTGAGAGAGTCAGAGGACTTTAAATTACTCATTATCTTGTTTGTTAATTTCAAGAATGTTCATGAGATGGTGCAAAAAGCCGGGTGTGGAGTGGGGAATGATCTCATAGATTCATGTTCAGTTGGAAGCAGAAATGGAAATTGATATGTGACTGAAGCAGAATAAAATTCAGCAGTTTCACTTTGCAGGGGTTCGTGTGAACATTTTCTTTGATTTCATAATCCCAGCTTTGGTTTTGAATTTCAAGCCTCTACACGCTCAAATCACCAAAGTGAAATTGCTAAGTTTCAACTTCTCTCATGCCGAAGCCATACAAAACTCTAAATTTTGCATGAGTTTGATGCAAGAGCCAGTATCAAGATTTGGTCACAGAGGTATCTTGTTAACAAATCTTTCAATGAACCTGATTGCAGTTTCAGTTTGTAAGGAAATCAAATGAATCAAATAAATGTTAAAGTGGACGAGAGTCATGTTTTTGCATCTTGGCAACACCAAGGTGTAAGGTATACATTCAATCGGGCAGTAGGGAGTTGAAAGGTTCTGGGTAATCTTGCAAGAAATAGGGGAGTATGGGAACTCTACATTGTAATACATGGTTACCTGCTTTCACAGGTTTTTCAGGCATCGATGTGCAATATCAGTATCTTGTCTCTCATAAGATTTCCACCACAGATTTGCAGCCTCATGAATTCAGAATATTTGCATGGTGAACTGAACTTCCTGCCACAACCAGGAAGTTCGCAAGGACATTGGGTAGGACAGCTATGGAAGTAGGCTATTGCTTGCCTTCAGTAGGATGTTTGAGCCACAAAACAGCAATGGGAACAGAAGTTGTCCCTTTCCCTGTTTCTCCCCAATACATAACAGGAACACAAAGGCATAAGGGGGAAAGGAAGTCCAGATGGAGGGGATTGTTCACCTGAATGATTACAAATGCCACAGGAGTGAGACATCAGAAAGGCTGCGTTTTTTTAAGTTAAAATATTATAAAATGTCAACCCTATCTTGTTTTAATGTTGCATCTTCCCTCTGCCCTTTTTATCTTGCTTGCCTTCAATGTAGCTGCCTCTGAACCAACCTGCTGTGAGCTTATGTCGAGTTGTACCTTACTTCCCGTGTGAAATCCCACTGTATTACTCATGGAGTAAAACACCACCAAATCTGAGTAAAGACATTGCAATCAAAATCTGAAGCTGTTTGGACTTGAAGTTTTGGTTTATATCTATTAGTAATTCTAAAGTTTTAAAATAAGATATAGTAATTGGTTTTGTGGAGACTCAGAGATGAACATTTACCTTTTGTCTTTGTGTTGGTCTCATATGCCACACCATGCTTTGGTTGCTTAATGAGAGAGACGGTCTCACAGTTGTCCAACTTAGATCAATGAAATTCCATTGAACTCAGTGAATTCTGATGGCTTAAAACTAGTGTGAGGAGGCCTGGAGTTTATAGATTCACTCTGCATTACATCTGTCCCCCACAGTGTCACCCGCATAAATGAATCCTCTCTCTAGTTTAGTCCAGTCTGCAATATTCTATTGTTCTTTCCCGTGGTGATCACTTTCACTGGTGCATATGTAAAAAAAATGGATTCGATTTTCCTTGTTTCACATTGTTCTCCTTGTATTTTTATGGTTATAGCAGTCAAAGGGCAATAACACCAGCACCATAATATTACCATTGTGTGATATTACTGAAGGAGAAGGAGTGGAGAGCTCATTAGGATTTGCACTCAGCCTTCGTGCAGAGAAGTGGCTTAGATCCCATAATACTCCTTGTGGTCCAGCTGTTGCAGAAATAAGCAAGGGTTTTCTTTTCCCCCCTCTTCTTTCCAACCCTCCCACTATCATTTCTTCACCGTGAACTGTATTTAATATGTAAATAAAAAGAAGGCTTTTAGGAGATTTAACTGTTTCCCTTGGTATTTAAATTATTCAATTATAACTAAAGCTATTAAAATACAGTTAATTAAAATTGTTAGATTGTTTTCCCATGCACTGATCACAGCAATGCCCTACTTCTCCCTCTAGCTGTTTAATTCCTATTAAAAATGATAATGCTTTGCTTTATTCATAAATGCAGTAACCTTACGCACATTCTTCAAGTGATCTCTTTGGTACAAACTGTGCTGGTTTCCTTCTTTTCTACCAGTGAAGCGGAAATTTTGCTGTAGTCTTTAGAGGTTTAATCAGCAATAAAAGGACTCGGAATTTAACATTACCAAGTCGCGAGAAATAATACATCTCCCCAGGACAAAAAAAATCTGCTTTATTTTGATGCAACGTAATGTCATTAGAGACAAAAAGAGAGCCCTGAAGTTTAATAAAAGGTGGAACCTAAATAAAGGTTTCATAACTCACAATATAAAAATACCAGATTTGCACTGTAAATATTTAATTTGAAAGGCTTCACAGCATTCTGGGGGGAATAACAATGTAGTTGAAGTCCAGATGGGTAAGTGCTTTTTCAAAAAATAATAAATAAAGGATGCCAAGCTGAGTTCATATCTTCTTAACTTTAGCTTAGTAGATAAAGAGCACCAAGTGACAATTGTGCCCCTCCTCTCTCCAGCCATCTTCTGTAGCAAAGGAGACACTATAATCACATGCTGATATCCTAAAGAAGAGGGAACAGAACTAACACAGTTCCCATCCCTCTCCCCATCCCCAAAGCTCTGGAAGCCCCAGCAACCATCTGGTTCTCCAGGGATTTGGGAAAGCAGGTGAAACCAGAGGGAAGAAGAACCAGAGAAATCTGGAAACCTCATTAATTACATGATGTTCTAGTGCAAAGTCCATTAGTAGTTCCTTGCAATATAAACTTATGATCCTAATTCATACCCCACCATCTCCATAGCATGGGTTGGCAGTGCACTGCTCTGGCACAGGGGCAAATGTCTATGTGGGGACCAAGCAAGCCAGGCAGCCAAGGGGGAGCTCTAAAACATCAAATGGAGCTGGGTGATGGGGCATCAAATGTGCTGATTCCATAAGGGCCACAGGGTTAAGGTCTGTGTTTTTCATTCCTCCATGGGCATCACACAGTTAGGAGGTTACACACCCAACATCCTCTGCTAGGCTGTGCCCCTTTTCCCCAGCCTGTGGTGGTAGAACAATGTTAGGGAGGGAGAAAACACTACAATCAGGGCTGAGTGGAGTAAAAAACTGCCCTGGCTGTAATAGTTGATCTTCTCCTATCATACTGTGAGGTCTGTCGTAGATACGGCCAATCATGAGGCTTTGGTGACTGTAGTGAAATGTGTGGAAGTAGAGAAAGAGGATCCGAGTTTCAGGTGGGACCAAGTTGAGTGTGATTCAAGGGCCCAGAAATGCAGGCAAGGGGCCAGGCTGCTGTCACAATCCCTAGAGCCTCAGCATGTTAAACTGACTGGTCAGGGCACTCAGTAAAGGTCTTTTTCATTCAACGCTGCCTGTCTGTTGTCTCCATTAGTGGAAATGAAATAGTGACATCTCAATGAATCCTAGCAGGTATAGGATTCCTCTCTTTGCAGGAGATCCTACATGTTCATTCTAGGAAACTACTCACCTGCCCTGAGAGCATTCATGTAGGATAGCAAAGAGTTCTCACCTGGCTGCCCTCCCATTTAGCATGCATTTGTGTGTGTGTGTGTGTGTGTGTGTACACTGTGAGGCTGATAGCTATCCTTAAGCAGATGTAGGCAGAGTTACCTCTAATATACTGATAACACCAGCTCTATATTTAAAGCTAGTAAAAACAATCCAACATTTTTAATGGACGTTTTAAAAATAATTGAAGTTTTTGGTCAAAAATTAATTTGGGGGGAAAATTTTATGGCAAATGTACAATTTTTGAAAAAATGGCCTCTCTCCATGTCTTTTTCCATTTGATCTCACCTCAGTGGAGTTGAGTGACTTACAAAGTGTAGGAAATTGCTCAGGGCCTTCAGGTAGACTTGTTAGATGGAGCTCAGCCTAGAGAAAATGGATGCTTCTGGATTAGGAGATGCAGTGGACGGAATAGCAGAGACTAGATCCATCCCACTTAATTGCTCATGTTTACAGTCTGGGCAGAGGGTCATGTGAAATGTCCTAGCAGTATCAATGGCCAGGTTCACTGTTTCTCATCTCTACCTGCTGAGAAGAGTGCAGTGCTTCCTTTGTCAACCTGGCTACAAGTATCCATCCGTGGTACAGGTAACAGTAATAGGTCTACACTTGAAGATGACTCTGATGTGCAGAAGAAATTGGCTGTTCACTTAAGTGGTGCCTTGTGCAGAGCTCACATTACTCTTCACTGGCTTCTGATCCCATTTCAGGGTAATCTATGAATAATGGCTTCTCTTCCAGGGTTAGACAATGATACGGTCAGTCACTGGACATGATCCAGTGTCGGCTAATGTTATAATAAGTGGCTGCTATTGGGCATTTTTTCTCCTCATTTTGGGCCCTTTGTTTCTAGAATTTCCTTCCCCTTTTTGGCCCTAAAGGGTGCATCTATACTGTACCCGTAGCTCGAAATAAGCTACGCAATTTGAGCTACGCAAATTGCATAGTTTATTTCGAGTCAGTTTTGAAGTAGCTTCTTTCATAATTTGGCGCTGTCTACACTGCACCAAATTTCAAAGTAACCCACTATTCCCGAAACGTCCCTTACGCCTCGTGGGATGAGGTTTACAGGGACATCGGAATAGCGAGCCCGATATATTTCAAAATAACGGGCTTGCTATACCTGTCATTGAGACTTGTTATTCCCTAATGGGTGTTGATATTTGTTCAACACCGATGTTTGTAAAAGGTCCTTTATTAAATCCCCGTAAATACATTCTTGTCCCCACTCTACTTGGTGAACTGTGTAAATGTGCTTTTCATAAATAAATCAAGCTCAACTTTTGTTATAAAAAGTGAAAAGTTCATGGTTATTGTTCATTTGCCAAGTATGAGATTCAAGTGCAAATGACAGACGCTGACAGATAGGATAGGAACGGGTAAGAGCATTAGTGCGATGAAACTTTAAGACTTCATAATGCATTGGCAACTGTGTTCATTTAAGTACTGTCGTTAAGTTCAGCTGGCCTTGTGTTGCTCCAATTCCAAGCTGTCTGCTCTTACTCTTTCCAATTTAGAGCAAGAGAAGTTGACTCTTCAGAGAATTCAGAGTTCTGGGTTAAATTAAGTCACCTGATGTGACCTTAGGCCAGTCATTTGGCTTTCTTGTATCTGGATAAATTTAACTTTTAACATTGGGTAAATGCAAGGTCTGGCTCCAAGGCAGATCTTACAAGAAGTCAACCTTTCCTATGTGAATTAAATGACACAGCTCTACCTGATGTATCCATCTAGAGGGACATTTAATCATACCACCTTGAGCTGTGGACTTCCTGGATCTTCTAAGCAAAGCAAGTCCAAATCGGGTTAGTACTTAGAAGGAAGAAGGAAAACTCGAGGGCTGCAAGACTTGGTCTTGGAAGATTTAGACTGCGCAGAAAGACTGACATCTTTATATACCAGCATGTCGTTAGGAGGTACTTTTTTCATAAGATGATATCTTTTGCACTGGCCATGCAACACTCCCGTGTTTGTAAAAGACCCCAGAGTGTTTCTCACTATCTGATAAAAGTAATATCCTTACTATCCAGGCCAAATTGCCATTTGTTAGCCAGAACCTGGGTATGGGAGGCAGAGGGTGGATCACTTGATGATTGCCTTTTCTGTTCATTCCCCCTGGGGCACCTGGCATTGGCCACTGTCCAAAGACAGGACACTGGGCTAGATGGACCTTTGGTCTGACCCAGGATGGCCATTCTTACATTTAAATTATAACATTTTTCTTAGCCAAAACCTACACATTTATAGTTCCAATTGGACAAAGTATTCTTTACCTCACCTGCTAAATCACTGTGCTGTGAAGCTGTGCTCCTGTAGAATGACTGCTCTCTGGAGGTGGCTGCCCTCAATAGATGTTCTGTATATTGAAAGACCAAGTGCTGGGGTCCACCAAATAAAGTTAGTCCAGAATTCTGGCTGAAGTAAAAAATGGAGAGTAGAAGAGAATTCCTGGTAGAAGTTTATCCAGGGAAAATCCAGTACTGAGCTTCTGAAGGTGTCAGTGAGAACTGGAGAGTTTATAATCTCGTATGGTTGCCCACAGCTTGTGTACCTAACTTTAACTAATTGTGCTCCCTAAGCATCCCTAAAGCACTTAAGCATGAACTTAATGTTAAGTGCCTTCTTAATGGAACTTAAATACATGCTTAAGTGCTTTCTGTATTCAAGACCCTCACGAATGCCCATACTATAATCAGTCCAATAACAAGTTAGTCTCTAATTCTCCGCAGGAAATCACTCGAATATATAAAGCCTCTAAAAGACCTTGTCACTCTTCATCGTGAAAGGTGCTTGTTTATATAAAGTTAGAATAATACATTACTAACATGTAACAACAGGCATAAAATACCAGATGGTCACTTACCAAAGTAAAAACTAATCTCACATCCACAAAGCTTTTATTTATGAGACAATACCTAATCAGAGTGCTTCACATCACTTCCCTAGTACCATTAACGTACGCCTCGAGCGATACTTATAATACATGATACTTATAATACATATCTCTTTACACTAACATCAGCTTCTACACAGAAAAGCCTGATGCAATAGATAGGTCGTGCCCAGCTCCCAGAAGGAGCCATTTCCAGAGAGGCGCACTATCTACTGAGAACCCTAAGGCCCTGCTTATGAGAGGATCTCATTGGTTCTAATTTCAGCTTGGTATGACTCTTAGAATTTATTTATCCCAGGATGCATTTACATATCTGCAATATGAGTGTTCTAAAAGTTTGTAATAACATGTCCAGCTGCTACTTTCAGATGACACGCAGATCTAGTCATTGTTCTGTGCAGTCAGAGTACATTTTCTACTGGTTTATAGTATCTCTCACTATACTTTTGCTCATGGATAGAGTGCCACTGCATTTCTTCCCCCGTGCTCTCCCGCATCATTTTAAAGTATTCAGTCTCCTGCGGCATACGTATATAACTTATTTAGCATCACTTTTCTATCACCTGGGGTTCTGTGGCCTCATTTACATTATGTATCCAATGCTGTATGTGATAGGGCATTCAAAATGAGGGAGCAGCTGGAACAATCATGCCAGAATAGAACAGGTAGAGTTAAGTGATCAAGTCTTCTTCCTGACAGCTCTTCCAAACTGAAATATAATTATACATACATTTTAGCTTTAAAATTATTTTTCTCCGCCAACATATTAAGATTATGGATTTTCTGGTTCTGGAAAAGAATGTTTTCCAGGTGTCACTCAAAGATGAGGAATGCCCTTAAGCAGGGGATAGTCTCACAGGGTCCCTGGGTGGTGGGGGACGGCTCTGCACACTTGGAAGGAGTGGGGTCTGGGGCAGAAGGGGTGAGGCCTGGGGTGGAAGGGGCAGGGCTGGGGGCAGGCAGCCTTCAGGCCTGCCCAGACTGTGCTCCCCTTCCCAGCCCTAGAGCTACCCAGAGTGCACCACCCAGTACTCTTGCAGCAATTTAAAGGGCCCAGCGCTCCAGCCATTGGTGCTGCCACAGCATCAGTGGTGGCAGCCAGGGAGCCCCAAACCTTTTTGAATTATGGGGCCCCAGAGCAATTGCCCCCTTTATCCTCTTTTCCCCCTCCCCCCAACAGCGGGCCTGCCCTTAGGGCTTTTCCATGCTGGAAGGGATATTGTGTTAGAATACGTGTTAAATACAGACACTGGAATTTTAAGGAAACAGGACACCTAACTCCCATAGAACCTCTTGAAAATCTCAGCCTAGTTTTCTGTCTGTCCCAGTTTAAAAAAAAAGAATGGTCAGCTGGATCTGAATAATCCTGTGACAAGTCCTGGGCGCTGGCATGGTCTGCAGTCCCTGTCCTTACGGAGTTCTACGTCATCTTTAATGTTGTGCTAGTTAGCACCTAGTCTAACACTATGTAACTTTCAGAGAAGACAGGCCCTTGCTGAGCTGAGGCCTGTTACCCACTGGGGAAACCTCACACCACAATCTCCTCCTCGTTGGTGGGCAAGAATCTGTTCTCAGCTCTCCATCCGGATGAAAGGCAGCCACTGCTCTACAAAAACCTCAGTGCAAACCCCTGATTGACTTAATTGTTCACAGATGGAGGCAGTTTTGTTTTTTTTAATTTGAAGGCTATGCAACAGTTTTAAGTCTAACTGAGATTTAACCCTTCCTCGTGTAAAGGTTTGGTTACAGCAAGTATGGGTTTCACATACTCGTCACATCCTAGTAAGAATAGTGTCATATGAATGGGACTGAATGTTCTTGCCCCAGGTTTTATGCCAATGTAAAGCCATTGACTTAAATGGATTTACTCCCAGCTCACTCCAATACAGCCTCACAAGGGAATGAGTTCTGTGTCTATGTGTGTGTGTGGCACCAGATACACCCAATGCAGCTCCCCTTCCTTATGTTGGAAGGCAGTCTGTAGTTGGCTGATATAGTGGGGCACATCAGAACTACAAGCATGACCTGCAGCTAAAGTTAGTCAATACTGAGGGACTGGGGTTGTAACAGAGGCATCTCCTCTATGGATTGGGTAGAGGACGCGAAGGAGTAGCCAAAAGAGTTGCTTGTGTGGACACAGTTGTGAAAGAACAAGAGCAAGAGGTTCATGTTCTGAGAGATCATGGAGCTGGTTGACATTTTTCAGTCAAAACACCAATATTCTGGAGTCTGAGCCTGGCTCCGCCAATGTTTGGTGTTATATTTTCTGAGCCACCCCAGGCATAGGAAGGACCAGGGAATACAGCTCCAGAACCTGAGCTTTGGGGAGCCCTGCACTTCTGGGAGGCACAGAGTCCAGGGCAACCTGGGGAAATATGGGGGCCTTGTGGTGGCACACTTCACTCCACTCCATCCCTTTCCCCAAGCTTCTGACCCACCTCTTTCCACCTTCTGCCCCATCCCTTTCTCCCGAGCAGCAGTGGGAGCCAGCAGGGGTGGGCAAAGCGCAGCGGGCTGAGGTAGGTTGTTTGCTGCTGCCAGGGGCAGTAGGACCCCCATTAATTCCTGGACCTGCATCATTCTGAAGCATGGGGCCTGGAGGAGTTGTCAAGGTCTGTCCTGTGGATGGGACAGCTCTGCTTGAAACCGTTCTGGGCATCACCAAAAATAACCTAAACCTGGCACCCAGGCAAATGGAAAATTGTTCAGATGCTTGGGTGAAAAATGTTGTCCAGTTAGATGGTGTCTTTCACAGGGAAAATATTTCCTGATGAGCTGTGTCAGTCCGTTTTGTTTTTAATTGAAAATCGACTTTGAGTCAGTCTGCATTGGCCTTTGCGCAAGCGTGCATGGAGGGCGGAAAGTCCAAGCATACAACCTTCCCTGAGCTCTGGCACCAGGACTAGTCTACAATCACAGCACAGAACTGCTCTAGGTGACTGCCAACAGCGATGCCAGACTCTCGGGAAAGGCTAAAGACAGAGGAGGGCAAAGCCGCTAACTCGATCAGTCAGCAAAGTTAAGCTGGCATGTTGGTCATGCATGCTACGCTTGTGTCCTTTGAATGGGTGCAATAGGCTGCTTTGGATGAGGTACAAGTGAACATGGAGTCACTGGGCCTGAGTCAAGGACACTATGCCCTGGTCTACACTAGGGAGTTACTGGAAATAAGCCCCCTTATTTCGAAATAATAAGTGGAGCATCCACACTACCAAGACTGTTATTTCGAAATAATAGGCTGGTTATTTTGAAACCTGTACTCCAGCTTTCTTGGGGGAATACACTTATTTTGGGAGCAGTTATTTCAAAATAATATTTCCTACTGTGGACATGCTGGATTGATATCCCTTAATACTACTTCTTCCCCCTCCCCTCACTGCAAAAGAATGACATAGCTACACTTCAGCCCATTATTTGATGATTGGATTTTATTCTGCATTGCCTTTTGATTCCAACAGCATGTACACAGCTTAAATAATAACAGCTTCCACTTAACTTCTTGCAATGGTGCTGCTGCAGTTTTTGCTTATGCATTTGCAAGCTGTTTGTCAAGTCTCTCACTTACCCACTGTCTCCCTTGGGCCAGTATGCAAAATCAAGTTGTATAACTAACCTATGAGTCATTCTTCCCCTTGCAAAAATCTCTTTGGGTGGGCCTTTCTGGCTCTCAGTGACACTGTCTGTTATACTACTGGCAATTCTTTATCCTCTTCTCTGGATAGCCGTTCTGTTTTTTTCCATTACTCCTGTGAACGGGTGTCGTGTTTAATTATAACAGACATTTGAGACTGCCAAATCTATGGCCTAGATATGTAATGCAATAGTGTGGTAGTGTCTTACTTTAGCATATCTGACTGTTTTCCAGCACCATTAACAACAAACTTCTTAATATTTTCATGACTTCCGTTAAATCATTTTCACTTGTCAAAGCTGTAGAATGACAAACACTAGGAAAACAAATGACTCATTATGTTGATCTCACCAAAGAAACATATCAGTCCATTAATAAAGGCTGAAAGCATGGGCTCCTTATTTTTAGATTAATTAGTACTGATTAGTCAGCATTTGTTTATTTTAAATCCTAATTTTCTATTGTATCAGAGCAAATCGGAAGCCTGTGTCACACAGTAACAAGGTGGGCTGTGATTGGTTGGTGCTTGCCCTCTGTCTCGTTGTTGTTTTTAAGTGTAATGAAAATACCAACAGACTTGTTTACTCATGCGCAAGATGTAGTCATTGTGAGAAAGTGGTATGTGAATCAAGCGGGTGTACAAAAACAAAATATGTTTGAACATCACTGCCTACAGGTAAGCCACATTGGCTTTATACTTTGCATCAACTTTTACATAAGATTAACATAACATAAGATTAACATAAGAACGGCCGTACTGGGTCAGACCAAAGGTCCATCTAGCCCAGTATCCTGTCTGCCGACAGTGGCCAGCACCAGGTGCCCCAGAGGGGGTGGACTGAAGACAATGATCAAGCGATTTGTCTCCTGCCATCCCTCTCCAGCCTCTGACAAACAGAGGCCAAGGACACCATTTTATCCCCTGGCTAATAGCCTTTTACAAAATATTACCTGTTCTGGGAATGGTTTTCATTAACGTTTTGAAAAAGCAAAAGTGAGAGGAGGTTTTTCTCAGAACTGAAGAACAAACCCAACAGACATACCCCACTCTGTTCCAGTCTGCAACTCAGATGTGCCATCTCACTTCGTGGATTATTGGCTTTGCTGTTGGATGGAAAGTGCTTATTGTCTAGAAATGGGGCAAGAGTGAGGAACAAATGTGAATTTGTGGACTCATTTGTGAATTCTGTCATGGTTTCAGCCATGCAGCCTTTTCGGCCAGGCCGTGTTCTGGTTTGGCCCTTTAAAAAATAAGGTTTCACGTGTTCGTGTCAGTAAAGCTTTGTTTGTGTGTATGTTTGTAGAAATAAATTTCAGGCCAGAAGCCAACAGTTGTTTGATCAGGAAGCAATCTCTTTCTTTCAAAACAAAATTAATTTGGAGTGAAAGCAGGAGTAGTTCCTAAAGGTTGGGGACTTTCCGTTAAGAAATGGAAGAACATCTCTGCATTCTGACTGAAGGGTTTGCAAACATAGAATCATAGAAATGTAGGGCTAGGAGGGACCTCATGAGGTCATCTAGTTCAGGCCTCTGTGCTGACGCAGGACCAAGTAAACCTAGACCATATCTGACAGGTGCTTGTCTATCCTGTTCTTTAAAAACCTCCAGGGGTGGGGATTCCCCAACCTTCCTTGGAATCCTATTCAAGAATTCAAGTATCCTTACAGATAGAAAGGTTTTTTTCTAATATCTAACCTAAATCTCCCTTGCTGTAGATTATGCTCATTATGTCTTATCCTACCTTCAGTGGACATGGAGAACAATTGATCCCTGTCTTCTTTATAAAAGCCTTTTAATATATTTGAAGGCTGTTATTTGGTCCCTCTCCTACCTCAGTCTTTTGTCTCAAGATCAAACCTGACCAATTTTTCTAACATTTCCTTAAAGCTCAGGTTTTCTAACCCTTTTATCATCTTTGTTGCTGTCCTCTGGACTCTCTTCAGTTCATCTATTTCTTTCCTAAAGTGTGATGCCCAGAACTGGACAAAATCTCCAGCAGAAACTTCACCAGTACCAAGAAAAGCAGAACAATTACCTCCTATGGCTTATGTATGACACTCCTGTATCCTAGAACATTAGTGTTTTTTGCAATTGTATTCAGTTTATGATCCAGTACCAGGCCCTTCTCAGCACTACTACCACCTACCCAGTTATTCCCCATTTTGTCATTGTGCATTTGATCTTTCCTTCTACATGTTATACTTTGCTCTTGTCTTTGAGTTTCATCTTTCTGATTTCAGAGCAATTCCCCAAAGTGACAAAGTTGTTTTTTATTTTAATCCTGTCCTTCAACATGCTTGAAACCCCTCTAAACTTGGTGTTACCCACAATTGTATAAGCATGCTCTCCACTCTATTGTCCAAGTCATTCATGAAATTGGATTCCTGAATGTCTTCTCTGGATTCCACTAGATACACACTCCAAGTTTGACAACTTTTTAATAGACTTTATTCAATCAGGTTGTTCACCCACTTTATAGTAATTTCATATAGACCACATTTCCCTAATTTGCTTATGAGAATATCATGGAGTATTGTGTCAAAAGCTTTATTAAAATCATGATGTATCACATCTACAGTTTCCCCCCATCCACTAGACCAGTGACCTTGTCAAAAAAGGAAATTGGTTTGGTTTGATACTATTTTATATTGACAAATCCATGCTGGGTATTCTCCTCTAGATGCTTGCAAATTGATTGTTTCAATAGTTTGTTCCAGTATCTGTATAGGTTTCGAAAATAGGCAGCCTAATCCATAATTCTTCACATCCCTTATTCCACTTTTAAAGATAGGTATGATGTTTGCAAATCTCCAGTCCTCTGGGAACTCCCCCTCCCCCCCCCCCCGCTTCGCCCCGCCCATGAATTCTTGAAGGTAATGACTAAGATGTCTTTGGGTAGTTCCTTAGATACATTTGGAAGAATTTCCCTACTAAATAGAAGACCTACACATAACTTAGTATTTTTCTTGCCCCTAATGCAGGGCTACTCAACACGCGGCGGCCTGTTTGTTTGTGGCCCGCGGTGCGGTTTGGGTTTATGCAGGGCTCAACATGCAGCCCGCGGGTGGGATCCTTTGAACATGGCCTCCATTGGGAACACGCTTCATAATGGCAAATAAATATAATGGTCTTCTGTTGATATGTGTTTTAGTAGTTAAATTCCTGGACTGTCACTGCTCATTAAAAGTGCCGTCATATGGGTGGAAATGGGGTAAATATTGCATTTTATTAATATCAGCAGAACTGACTTAAATGGGGCCTGCGTGTTGTGTAGTCTTGCCTTAATCTTTGTATTCATGGCCGTCAGTGTGAAAGAAGCTATTTGCATATATTTGCATATATATTTGCCTGTACACGCAATCACACTAAAGTTGAGGCCCTTAGCATGTGCTGTAAGTATCATTGTGGCCCCTGGGGCTTCCCAAATTGAGTAGCCCTGTTCTAATGTATTTTTTACGATCTTGTAATGAGTCTAGGCAAGCAATATGGCCTCCCTCTGACCTGGAAGGGGAAGGGCCCTTTAAGACTGCTTGGTGGGTGGTGCCAGAGCAACCTGGCCCCACCCACAGGAAGCAGAAAGGCAGGGCCGGAAGTATAAAAGGCCGGGCTCAGAGCTTAGTTGAAGCCCGGCAACCGAGCAGGCCAGACACTCAGCCCAAGCTCCAGTGGAGAAAAGTTCAGCCATGATGCCCTCAATTGGGGAACTGGATTGGGCTGCCAGGGCTGCTATCGGCTCCCAAAGTCTAGCCAAGGCCACCACAGCTACTGCTGGGCCTTGACAACTGGTCAGGGTTGCTGAGACCACTGCCACGGCCTCAAGACTCTCCAAGATCTCGGGAACTCTCGCCGGGCCCCGACGACTGGACCGGAACCTATGGACATGCTGCCAGTACCTCCATCCCCAGCCGACCCCGAGAAGCAGTGCCCAAGCCAGGGGAAACTGGAAAGTGGCCCAGGGACATCCGACCCCGGGGCGGCTGAGGAGATGGAGGTTGGGTGGGCAGCGTGTTGCGGCTTGGATCCCCGCTGATCCCTGGTCAGCGGGTTGTGGTCCAGATCTCCGCCAACCCAGTGGCCGCCGTGCTGCCACAGTCAGGGCCCTGGGCTGGGGCACGTGGAGCGGGTGGGCCTGCATCCCCCCGTCACTCCTTCCCTCAGGTGGCAGGCTTCCCCCTGTGAGGGCAAAACCCCTGCACTTATCAGCTGTCCACCAGTGAGGAGACCCAACCCCTGCTCCGCCTGTAACAAGCTAGAGCCTTAAAACTGGTGAACTATTTGTTCTGCTGCTCGGCCTGCGGCCAGGTCAGAGCCTTATTTGTACTGCTTGTTGCCCCACACTGACCAAGGGCTGGGACTTCTAAACTGCTGCTCAGCCTGCAGCCAAGTTTGAGCCTTATTTGTACTGTTTGTCGCACTGTCCTGGAGGCAGGGCTTGGCCTGGGCCTATAGACAGTTGAACGGTTTTGGGGCCTGCGCTGCTCTGTACTCTGGGCCCAGGAAAAGGGAAGGACCTCTAACTGTTTCCTTCTAGGCCTGAGCACAGGTTGGAGGACCAGGATTAAGCCACAACCTCTACAGATCTATTTGTATTGCTTTGCTTAGCTGTAACTCATTTTGTTCCTTAGCCTTTCTCATTTTGTCCCTACGTATTTATTCTTTTGTACTCCTCATTACATCCGATTGTCTAAAATATGCTTAGATGAATTATTCATTGAACAATTTGAATAATAATTTGTCAACATTGTGATGTATCTACAGACAATAGCTAGGAAAGGCGACACCGTTCCAAAAATGTGTCATCTCCTATTTGGAGAAAACGTTAGATTATATGAAACAGAGCCTTGGATTCAGACAAGCTGCACTTGGTGCGGCTGAAGGTTGGGCAGGCAATGTGTTTGTAAGTCATCTTGTTGGCTTCCTGATCTTGAAGAGAGCTAGGGCCCATCCTAGGCTCAAGAATAATTTGGATTAGCTTCAGAGTTACTCTAAATCATGTTCTGATGCCCACAGCCATAAGAGGCCACTCCAGCTTTTGCCCACAAAAGCTTATGCTCCAACACTTCGGTTAGTCTATAAGGTGCCACAGGACTCCTCGCCGCTTTTCCAGCCATAAAGGATCAATGGAACACAGCAGCACTGCTACCAGACTACCTTATCCTAGCCAGTAATGCAGTGGTGTGGGCTGGAAGGAGTACAGGCAAAGTGTCACTTCAACCATTCTGCAGAATCCATGGACTGTGCTGGGAGAATCTCCAGGAGACCATGTCCAATTAATTCCCAGGTACTTTCCACCAATGGAACAACACAAAGCAGCTGGTATTAGGCCAAGAGTCCAGTAGGCCAAGAGTCTGTCACTTTTAAAAGGGAAAACGCGCATCAACATCCACCCTATAAGAGGGCTATTTCAGTTCTGCAGATTTCAATAACCCTTGAACTGAATCGGGAAACTGAATGTGAATGGTATGAGAACTCAGAACTGGAATGAATGTACAGAAGACTAAATTAGTTTCAGCACAGAACAAAAATAGATCAATAGAAAATAATTTAAAAGCCAAGGAGTATATTTATCTGGGTCAAAGCATACCCAACAGGATACACTAGACGATTTCAATAACATCATGAAAAATAAAACTCTTTACACTAAGCCAGTATGTTTTTTGTCATATTGAATTAAAAGTCATGGCATATTAAGGAGAAACATGGGCATTCTTGGAAGTAGACTGCGATGCAAGCATTAAAATGTATTATTGATAACTGTTTTAACATGTAAAGACACAAGTAGACCAAGTGAGAGAAACCAGGAAGATTATGAAGAAGTTCTAGTGGCAATTGCCTGAGTATCTAGCAAGAACAGGAGCTGACAAATTGAAAATCTCAGCCCTTTGTTACTTGTTCTAAGTCAGTGGTCACCAACAAGTAGATCAGGATCTACTGGTAGATCTTAGAGACTCTGACAGGTGATCCTGACTGTTTGGCCAAGAGGCTATCAAGTGCCGGCTCTTCAGCTGTCCCTCCCTTGACTGCTGTGCATCTCCTGCCCTTTGCCTTGCAGCTGTCTCCTCAGGAGCCTCCTGCTTGCTGTGTAAGACAAGGGAGGGAAAGGAGGGTGCTGATGTCACCCTCTGAATCCTATCTCCACAGAGCAGAGGGAGGCACGACAGCACTTAAGATGGAGTTTGTTGGCTGCTTTTGAGAGTGGTGTAGGGCCAGGGCAAGGGTAAGCCTGCCTTAGGCTCCACTGCACCACCACCCAGGAGCCATCTGAGGAAAGCAGTGCCCACCCAGAGCTCACATCCCAAATCTCTACCCCAGCCATGAACCCCCTCTTACACCCCAAGGCCCTGCCCAAGCCCCGAGCACCCCTACATCCAAGCGCCTTCCCAAAGCCTGCACGTAGAACCCCTTCCGTACCCCAAATGGCTGCTCCAAACTCAGCTCAGAGCCTCTCACACTCCAAATCCCTTAATCCAAGACCAGAGCCTGCACCCTAATCCTCTGCCCCAGTCTGGTGAAAGTGAGGGAGGATGGGGAGGGAGGAGCCAGTGAGCAGGGGGTGCCTCAGAGAAGGGGCACAAAGGAAGCGGGGGCAAGGGTATTTGGGTTTGAGGTAGATCTTGGATTACACTGAAATTCAAAAAGTGATCTTGTGCTTAAAAAGGTTGGAGACCACTGTTCTAAGTCAAGTAAGAGATTTAGTCACCCAACTTCACTTAAAATTAAGCCTTTTGAAAAATGTGTCTTCAGACTATGAAATAAGGACCACCAGCAAACATAACGAGCGATGAAGATTTGCAGGGCCTACATAATCATGTTTAGTCCAGACATGAATGTCTGCCAGCTGTATTAATTATGAAATCATCCTCCTCCATTCGAGATGAATTAGGCTGTGCTGGCACTGATTGTGATAAGTTTCTTTTCCTATTGGAAGCCAAGTACTCTAGTCAAACACAATGATGTGTGGTAATGTGATACAAATGACTTAAACATTTCTTTATGGAGATTCAACTTCTTAAATAACCATCACTGTAAACAGAGGGTTATTTTTTCCTCCAGTACTGTAAGTTTTTCTGTAATAACAGTATATTATTTTAAATTCTTTTCCTCTCAGTGAGTTATGATTCCACTAGGGAATTGCTCTGAAAAAGCAACTTCAGATTCCTCTGATTTTTAACTAAAGCCAGCAACTAACCTCAATAACTAATGCTTGCCATTCCTCATCTTCTTTCTTATGTTATCCTGGCATGTTTCCTGTATTCACATTTTCTTATTTAGTGCTAGACTTGACCAGTGATTCTGTTTCCCCAAATGCGCTGCTTCTTTCCTGTTTTGATTTATTTGCTTAGTCATTTTTGTATTGGGATCTAACCCAGAAAGTTCAATTAAATGTGTGTGGCTATCATTAACTTTGGTATACTATACAGAGCATAGTACTCTAGTAATTTAGTTGTACAAAGAGCCATTAAACTGTGCAGTGACGAACATCAGAGATACGTTAAGCCCTTGTGGACATTGGGAGTTTGCCACAATTTCAGCCACTGGTGTAGGCCTTGTCTACATTAAATGGAAGATCACCGCTGCCGTGATCGATCTTCCTGAGTTTGATTTAGCGAGTCTAGTTAAGACTCACTAAACTGAACTCAGAGGGTGTCCCTGTCAGTTGCTGGTACTCCTGCTTGTGCGAGGAGTAAGGGAAACTGATGGCAGCGTTTGCTCCCATTGGCCTCCCACTGTGGGGATGGCAGGGAAATGTAAAACAAGGTACGTCGACTCCAGCTACATAATTAACATAGCTGGAATTGCATATCTTGCTTCGACGTTCCCTATTGAGTGTAGACCCAGCCTTAGTTTGAGTATCAAAGCCACTTTTTGCACTAGTGGCATTGAAAAGTCACTTTATCCTAGGGAAATGCCACTGCTGCAGCTTTACATGTCTACGCTGAGCAATTGCATTGGTGTAGCTATGTTAGTTAATGTCTGAATCTGGGGCAACATTTTTATGTAGACAAGGCCTGCACTTGCGGGCTTCTCTCCTACATTTGTAACATCTTACAAATGATGTGTTTTTAGTCAAAGCTCTGACTTCATAATCCATTTATAAACTGAAGAGTCAGCTAAGTGACTTGGGATCCTTCTGAATGCAAACATGTACAGCAGAGATTTCCAGAAATAGGCGCCAAAGTTCATACTTTTACTCCTAAATAAAAGACCTGATTTCAAAAGTGCTGAGCTCTCATGCAGCTTCCCCTGAGGCTTAGGAGCATACCTGGAGCTACCTATTTTTCAAACTCTTGGCATATAAATAGAACTAATGAATATATTATTACCATCCAATATTTTCAAAAGGGACTAGTGATTTTTTAGGAGACTCCCAGTTGTGAGGCACCCAAATTTATTAGCCATCTTTGGCCATTATTACCGGTTAACAAGTGAGAGTAGCTTTTAAAGTAAATACCCATAATGTGTTTGCTTGCCTTGAACAATCCAGTATCAGAGATTTCACATAACTTTAACTTCTCCAGAAGAGTGGCCTAATGCTCTTAGGACCTTGTCCGGGCTGTTCCCCACTCTGGCACTACGAAAGGAGAAGGTAAGGCCCACAAGAGAGCTTCAAACCCTTGCCTCTACAGGCCCTAGTTACAAACATTTCCCCCAAAAATCCTAGTACCCAGATTTTGGGAATTTTGCTGACACCATCAAGTGCTTTGATCCCCTAAAAAAAAGAGGGGGGATGAACACTTGAAATCACCCCTAGGGGCAGTCCAAGCTCTTTTACCCCAAAAGAGCTTGAAAAAGAAAAAAGAAAAACAAGCTTCAGTCTCTAGTAGCTGACCCCTCAGTCTGAAGGTGTGTCTAGACTACATCCCTCTTTCGACAGAGGGATGTAAATTAGGCACTTTGAAATTGCAAATGAAGCCAGGATTTGAATTTCCCGCACTTCATCTGCATAATTGCATCATGGCGCTCTTTCAAAAAAGCGCTATTTTGAAAGTAAAACCGCGGTCTAGACACGGTTCTTTCAAAAAGGGAAGGCTTTTTTGAAAGATCCTGTAAACCTCAAAAAATGACCGTGGGTGATGTGCAGGGGCGGACTGGCCCCGCGGGATACCGAGAATTTCCCGGTGGGCCGTCGTCTGGTGGGCCGTTGCCCCTCACTCCGAGCAGGTCCACGTCTGCACTGTATGCGGCACACAGAGCCCAACCCGCCGCCTGCGCCACATGCCGGACATGATGCAGGGAAAGGGGGCGGGGCTTGAGGGGCACGCAGGGGTGACATCATGGGGAAGGCCGTTCTCAATCCATTTCCCGGGCCAATTTTGATTGCCAGTACGCTCCTGATGATGTGTGCTTGAAAATTCAGATGCCAACATTAGGCTTTCTGCAACCCCAATAGACACACCCATTTTAAAAAATGAGAGTACTCTATTTCAAGATTCTAGTTCATTGAGAACATGGAAATTAATTGTTAGTAGTTAGCCTGTTATAAATGCCTTTCTGATGGATATGTTGGTAGGCAACTCCATAGTTAAGATGTAGTTGAGTTTTTCAGTTAAATCACTCAGGGTATGTCTACACTACAGCGTTATTTCAAAATATCTTATTTCGAAATAGTTAATTTGAAATAAGTTATTTAGAAATAACGCGTCTACACACAAAATGCATTTCAAAATAGCGTTTTGCTATTTCAAAATAGCACATCCACACTGCGTGGACGCTGAATCACATTTAAGGCCGGCCAGAACCAGGTCAGGCAGGGCATCAGGTCAGGAGTGTCTTTGTGTGGCTGCTGCCTGAGGCTATCTGAGGCTTGTGCTTAAAGGGACACCCCTCCCTCCCCCTCCGGGGCAGCCAGTTCTCAGCTTTCCCGGCTTGCTTGCCTACCTTGATGAGGGACAACAAAGCATTTTGTCTCTGTGTGCTCTGCTTGTCCTCACTCAGGACACCACAGAACTCTGCAACATGGAGCCAGAGCTGCCCCTGGGTACTCTGGTGCTTCTCTTGGACGTGTTGCTGCGAGCCTGGCTGCACTTTCTGCAGGCTGCCATCCAGGAGGTCCATCGGGGGGCTGTCAGTATCCAGGAGGCCCTGTGGGAGAGCTTCCATCCTGAGGAGCATTAACAGTCTCTCTGGTCTTCCCCACTGGGGACTTGTGCCTCATTCCTCTCTCATGTCCTTCCACTCACCCGCCCCCCCACAACGTCCGCTACCTGATGTAAAATACAATACACGTTTTTTCATAAACACGAACTGTCTTTATTTAACAAAACTGCGGGGGGGATGAAACTCTGGTGAGACTGGGGAAAGGAGGCAGGAGAAGGGAGAGAGAGGGTGGGAGAGGGGAGGGGGAAACCTGGGAGGAGGGACCTGGAAGGGGGAAGCAAGGGGAAGAAGGGGAAGGGGAAGCTCAGGGCTGGGGGTCTCGCCGGGCCAACTGTCTCCCAGCACCACGAATGCGAGGGCCTCAGTGTCCCTGGGGGGACGGGGAGGGGATGGAGGGTGAGGAGGGTGTGGAGGGAGAAGCGGGAGGGGGAGAAGGAGTAGGAGGAGGAGTGGTAGCTCGGGAGGCAGCAGGCGCTGGAGCGACAGGAGGCAGCAGGTGTTGGCAGATGGCACAGCCCTGGGCAAGCTGCTCCTGCTGGAGCTCCAGGTCTTCTTGCACCCAGTTCTGCAGTGTGCGGTGCAGGGCTCGCAGTGCCCCCAGGCAGGGCTGGACTGAGCCATTCCGGCACCCTGGGCAGACAGTTTAATTGAGCCCCGGGTTGGGGAAGGGCACATGCGTGGCCCCGCTCCCACCCGGCACGTGGGGAAGGGCGCGTGGCGCTGGCGGCGGCAGGACGCACGTGCCCGGCCCGGCCTGGCCCAGCCTGGCTACCGCCGCTGGCGTGCAGCCCGGGGCGGGCCGAGCCTGGCCGTGCAGGGCCCCATGGCTGCAGGGGGAAGGGCGCTGCTGGCCAGCGCTGCAGGGGTTAACGTGGCCCCCGCCCCGGGTGGCCGCTGCAGGGTGGCTGCTGGGAGCTGCTGCAGCCCGCGATCCGGGAGCCGGGCGCGCGGCGCCTGATGGCAGCTATGAGGGGCACCCCCCATAGGTTGGCGCCCCAGGCAGCTGCCTGGCTAGCCCATGCCTTAATCCAGTCCTTCCTCAGGTGCTGCTGTCGGTACCCCTCCACTGCACGGGTGGCCTGCGGAGCCCTCGGGTGCAGGAGCATGTCCCGGGCGGGGTGGTGCGACCTGCACGTGCAGCTGGTGCAGCTGTGGAGAAATAAGAGAGGTGGTCAGTTCTCCCTGGGGACACAGTGGGTGAAGCCCAGCCCCCCTCTGCAAGGTGAGGAAGACCGTTCCCTGCACCATCAGAGCCGATGTGCTTGCACACAGGCCATGTTCGGAATGTCCGGCTATTCCCGGGAGTGGGAGCTGCCCCGAGACTGCACCCATGCCCCTGTGCTGTGTATAGTGTGGGTGAGGTGGGGGGGGAGATGTTCCCTGCCTCTGTGTAGAATGGCCTTGTGGAGGGAGGGCATCCTGCTGTGTCCCACCCCAGGGTCAGGAGCATGTCATGTCTCTTCACACATGCGTGTGGCTAACAGGCCAAGGCCCCTGTGTGGCAGCCAGCTGGGGCCATGTGCCCAGGGGTGGCATGGCACATGCTCACACGTGCACAGGTTGCTGCGTGATCTGTAGTAAGCAAGGCCCATGTGCGCAGTCCCTGGTCTCCCTCCCCACCCCCAATAAGGGGACAGTGATGGCATTCACATGTTGTTGCCTCCCCGGATAACACTGGTGACGGGTCTGCTGGGACGGCTCGGGCATCCTGGCTGTGTGGCACGCTTCCTCTGGACTCCTGCAGTTCCTGGCGCTCCTCCTCCATGCCCTGGTCAGGGCCCTCTGCTCCAGGATTGATGACCCCCGGGGTGGTACGGACCATCCCGCCCCCCAGGATGTGGTCCAGGGCATCAAAATAGGGGCAGGTGTCTGCCCCTGGTTGGGAGCTGCCCCCTGTGGCCCTGGCATAGGCCTGCCGCAGCTCCTTAATTTTCATGCGCACCTGCTCCTGGGTGCGCGTGTGGCCTCTGGTGGCCAGGCTGTCAGCCATCCGTCTGTAGACGGT
This sequence comes from Rafetus swinhoei, assembly GCA_019425775.1. Lineage (NCBI taxonomy): Eukaryota > Metazoa > Chordata > Testudines > Trionychidae > Rafetus > Rafetus swinhoei. The sequence goes on along the minus strand of CM033447.1, from coordinate 64,922,198 downwards.
AGCATTCCTCCATCTAGTGCGGAGATCATGGACGTTGGAGACATCCCCCCAAACCTCAATCAGGTCCATGATCTCTGCACTGGACCAGGAAGGCGCCCGCCTTCTCCGGCCCCTGGCAGGCTCCTGGGAGCTGGGGGACTGGGCCCGGGGAGCAGTGGAGGACTGGCTGGCACTGGCTGCCTGGCTCATGGTGGGGCCACTGGGTCAGGGGCAGCGACTGCTGGCTCTGTGCTGGCAGGCCAGGAGCTGGCACAGGCACTGTGGCCAGAGTCTACCCTTTTAAGGGCTCCGGGGCTGGGGGAGAGGAGAGGAAGTTTTCCTGGTTGTGCCCAGAGTGGCCACCAGGGCACCCTGGGAAGGGCTGGAGGCCCCCTATTTCAAAATAAGCATCTACACAGTGCTTATTTCGAATTAGCTATTTCGAATTTGGTGTTATTCCTGCAGAATGAGGTTTACCAAATTGAAATAAGCGCTCGCTATTTCAAATTAATTTTGAAATAGCGGTTTACTAATGTAGGCAGCTAGGAAAGTTATTTCGAAATAATGGCTGTTATTTCGAAATAATTTTGCTGTGTAGACATACCCTCAGTTTCGCTATTTAATTATTTGAATTTACTCTCCAAATTTAGTAATTTACAGTTCAATGGGTCTTGATGGAGTGCACTGTTATAGGCCCCAATTCAGCAAAGCATTTACGCATATGCTTAAGTCCATCCGCATTCAGCAACACATTTAAGCACATGAGGAACACCCACTGAAGTCAGGGGAACATGACATATTCACAAAGTTAAGCTCATGCTCAAGTGCCATGTTGAATACTGGGCGGCTCCAGACTTGAGGCAACAGTGAGGTAGGAATGAAATAGAGTGAAATTCCCATATGTCACTATATTGCAAATTGCAGTTCCGGACCTAAAAAAAAATCTCTGTTTAACTAACGTGAACATTCCAGGAATTCTCTTGTTTCATGCTGTAATTAGATCTTTGAAATTACATTTCCCCCTCAACTCCATCTTCATAGTAATTTCCATGTACAATTTATGTAGCTGAAATCAAAAGGCCTACTTTATATTTAATGCTCATTGAAGTTGGCATTTAAAACAAAAGAATTAAGACATCATACGTTGTTTTTCAATTTGACAAAGTAATTTACAAAAGGACAATTTTATTTTGACTGGAGTGTTTCTCCACATGACTTAATCCTTCCACATAGTTTCCTCATTTTTCTTAGTTTAAGATAAGGCCTAGTCCTTTTATCTCCTGGGCAAGTTGCTCTTTTTCTTGTGGGAGTATGTCTCATCTCTAACACATTGGGCCTTTCTAGAATAAATATACCAAGGGAAAAAAATTGGCTGAAAAATATATTTTTTAATCTGTGGCAAACCAAACAGTGTAGAATATTGTAATACAAGCTCTTATTTGCCCAAAGGTGGATTGCAATATGTGACCTACCGAAGAACATTTTTTGTTCAGCAACTCAAAATACATTTTGAGTGCTACAAATGAATGCTTCTAAATTAAAGAAACATCTGCAAAGAGCTGAGAAACAGAAAAGAAAGTCCCTCTAGAAAGGTTTATTCAGAAGAGTAAGTTCTTAGTATTAAAAAAAAAACCTTCTTTTGTGAAAGTTGCATGAGGAATTTGAAGATATTTTGCTTTTGATCACAGAAAGAGAAGAAACTACACTAGAAGGACTGTGGGTAACATTGCAAAACCTTGTAAAATTAATGAAGGACAAGTTAGAACCATCTGTGTACTCTGTGAAGCCATATTTTTCCTACTCAGTTTAAATAAAACTTAATCAAGGGTATACTTTATTTTATTCCATTTATAAATGGCTTGTGAGGGATTAACATGATTAGTACATGTTGCAGGTATGAAAAGTTGTATATACTTATATTGGGCCAATTTTTTTTTTTTTTTTTTTTTTTTTTTTTTTTTTTTTGTGGGAGTGATACAGGTTGGACCTCCTGGTCTGGCACCCTTGGGACCTGACCAATCTCACACAAGGGAATTTGCCAGACCAGGGAAGGTCAGTCCCCTCTTTCTGGTTCAGGTCCCAGCCAGCCCATTATTTGGTCTTCTGACAGTGGCCAATGCCAGGTGCTTCAGAACCAAGTCCTCCATTGTCGCCCATTTTCAGCTTCTGGCAAATAGAAGTAAGGAACACACCATCCCTGCCCATCCCGGTTCATGTACAGATTAAATGTTTTTTTAACTTTTTTAAAAACTTTTTTCATTGAGCCAGCAAACTGAAAAATCAGCTATTTGTATATGTGTATAGTGAATTATCAGGACATCAACAGAAGGTATTATAGGTGTTCATAAAACAAGCTTTAAGCAATCTGTTGTACACCAATGATTGAGTAATCGTTTATGAAAAGATTATTAATCATCTATTAATCCTTTATATTGAGGCTCCATTTATGAACAGTTTCCAAAGTCTGACCTTTATCCTCATCCAGGTTACAAATAAGGTAAAGACAAGCAAACAGACATGCTCTCCATCCAGGTGTTCCATAGAACAAGAGTTTTTATAGAGAACTTTTTAAAAATTTATGAAACTCCAGTTTCTGCTTCAGGCTTGGCATCTGATCCCAGAAGTGGCAGTCTTTCTGTATGCAACAGATTCTGCGTAGATTCTTATTTTTGTGAAGGCTCAGGACCTAGAATGTCTTCTGGGCTTTGCCACAGACTTCCTGGGTGTGCCACTCTGTCTAGCCAGCCAGTGTGCTGATTGCTTGCTGTATCTGGAGATTCGGGTTTTAAAATGTCTACCAGTGCCATCAATTGCATCTTATACTCTCTATAAAGCAATGCTGCTGTAAGGTTATTGTGGTATATTTTAACACTCCAGAATGAATAGGTGACAGAGGCATTGAGCGGCAAGGCCAATACCGCTCAGTCCATCGATGGGCTCATGAGTTGTGGAATGCTGCTGCAGGGATGTGAGTCATCCGAGAAGTATTTTTCTCTCTGTAGGTTGCTCTGCAGTAAGATCCGGGCTGATGAGATATTTATGTCCTTTGGCAGCTCCAGTGACTTCAATGGATTTTCAACGGCTTACAACAGAAGAGAATTTAGCCAACAGTTTTCACGTATACTGACATGAAAACGTACAGCAACTCCCAGGTTTGGTCGCAACTCCCAGGTTTGGTCACTTGAGATTGGGTTTACAACTCCACCCTGGAGACCTCCTCTTCGGTACATCCCGGTGAGACGGTGTGTGACCGGTTCCCGTATAGCCTTTATTTGGAACCCTCTGCATCACCGACATCTGTTCCTGGGGATGGATTTTTGTTTTCCTCTTGGCTACTGAAGATCACAGCCATCTGGTGTCTCTGGATTGACTCCAGATTAAATGAGCCAGCAGCATGAGGCGTCCATCACGCTGCACCTGTTCAACACTGCAGCCCAAATGGCCTAGGAGACTGAGATGCAGCATGAGCTGCAGGTCTTGAGTCCTTTCCTTTTATTCTAGGAATACCTACCTTTTTAGAATCAGACACACTTGTGCTATTACTGACCCATCCTACAGCATGCACTCAGCTTCCCCCACCCCCGTGTTAAAGAAGAAGTAGGGCTTCTTGTGAGATAACTGGCTCAGCATGGGGGGGAGGAATAAAGAGGGAAAGCGGGCCTCCAAATCACGTCCTGGGGAAGTGGCCTGCACCAATCCTATTTCAGGGGTGCTGTGGCCTAGTTTGCCACTGGTACACGCTAGGTTGGCCCGCCGGCTTCCCACAATTTAGGCCCTAAAGGTCTTACAGCCGTGAGAAATCACTAGCATGTAAGTCTGCTCTGGACTTTCCCGTTCATACTCCCTGATGTACCAGTGAGGTCCTCTAGGGGAATTTCTCCTCTGCCAGCGGGAATTCACCAAAAGGGGCATGCAGCTGCTTTGAGGCTTCTTGATGCCAAAAGCCACAGTGTTGTGACAAACTCTTGCCCGAGCGGAAGTTTGCTTCCTCTTCCATCCTCTAGCCCAGGGGTGAGGAACCTTTTTAGGGCTGGGGGCTGCTGACCCACAGAAAAATCAGTCTGGGGCCACATACAAGTGAGAAACAAAAAAACCTTCCCGCTGACGTGGCCCCGAACTGAGGGGAAAAACACTCCCCGCATTCCCCTTGCCCACCAGAGCCTACAGGGGCTCAGCCAAGTAGATTTTGTGGTCTCCAGCCCTGCGGTGGGGGAAGCAGTGGGGCTGGAGCACCAGTGCAAGCTCCCCAATGCTGGGGGGTGGTTCTGAGCCTTGGGGGCCAGATCCAGGCAAGCTGGGACCGTATGGCCTGAGGTTCCCCACCCTTGCTCCAGTCTCTCTCTGATAGGCACTCTCTAGGTGGCACAGCATCAAGGTAGCCCTCCTGCCACTTCTGCAAAAATGGCCCAGGTTGAATTATGCATCTTAAAAATGGGGAGTGACACAGACTGGGACAAAAACATGCAGAGAGAGCAGTGACTGCCTTAAATGAGTGAATTGGAAAGTGTGGGGGGATGCAGAATTGAGTAAGTTGGAGCTTTCAGAGAAACGAACTCTCGTGAGATAGGGCTGTTGTTGAAATCACTGGGTCTAATTGCCAGAGGAGAATGTAAGGTTGTGCAGGAGCTAAATAACTGAAGATTCAACAAGTGCAAGTAAACTTTGTTGTTGCAACTGTGTTATTAAATTAGGTCACGCCAGTGCCCCAGGGCCAGTCAGGCTACGTTATACTGTGGGTGTTTTGCAGAAGAGGAAATGCAAATGGAGTGCTCATTTGTATATCTCACACTCTCATTTGCATATCCTCTTCCGATCCTTTTTGCGGAAGAGGCTTTTGCGATAAAAAGCCCTGTGTAGACGGGGCCATTTGTCGGAAAAAAACCCTTTTGCGCAAGATCCCTTATTCCTCAAAAAATGAGGTTTACAGGCTGTTGCGCAAGAGGGCTTTTTTCCGACAAATGGCCCCCATCTACACAGGGCTTTTTGTCGCAAAAACCTCTTCCGCAAAAAGGATCGGAAGAAGATATGCAAATGAGTGTGAGATATGCAAATGAGCGCTCCATTTGCATTTCCTCATCTGCAAAAAACACCCACAGTGTAGACGTAGCCTCAGAGTTGGAATCCCATTGTGCTGGGCTCTGGATTCTGTGCAAACCCAAGGGGAGAGACCGGTCCTGCTTTGGCAATGTCCCACAGTAAAGTTTCCGATACACAGAAGGAATATCCTTTATAAACCGATGGAGAAAATGGGTCTTTCACAGCCGCTTTGGGTACAAAATGGTAAGTTTGCTTGCCCTTGGTGCCGTGGTTTTTAAATTTCACTCCTCTTTTTTATGCCATGTGCCATTCCACCAATGTCTGCAGCAGGCTGCATCTCTGGCTAAAAAGCAGTCCCTTGAAGAGATAAGACTAGATGCATTCCATGAATTGCTGGATAGTCCTACGTACTACTAAAGTTATCACTTTTATCTTCATTGGCCCAATGCTTAAAATCATATCCCAGATGGGAATATCGCCAAACTACCATCCAAAATGTAACAACCCTGCCCTTCCCCACTTGTTATTCAATAAGGGCCTGATTTAAAGAGGTGCTGCACAAATTTGCCTAGATTTTAGCTAGTGTACGTTCAAGTTTTCCTTTTAGTTTATGTAAAGCTTTAGCATCATCTAATATTTTTAAAAAAGAATAAAAAGATATATGGGCTGACCCCCCTACCCCAACGTGCAACACCAGGAGCCATTTACACAAGTGTAGTGTGAGTGCAAATTGGGTGTGATATGCTCCCATTTTAGCAACTTGCACTGATATAAATGACTGTACACACCTCAGGGAAACAGTGAATTGGTTCATAGGGATTTCTTTGTCTGTGAGAGAGACATAAAAACAGAACAGGGTTTCGGTTGGTTTGTTTGTTTTGTGTGGGTATGTTTCCGGGAGGGGTGAAGAAAAGGCTGAATATTGCTCTCAGACTGCAAACAAAAGATTACCCAGAATGCTACTTGCTGTCTAAAAAATTACAAAATGTCTAGTTGAAGCTTTAAGCTCATGCCATTGTTTTGGCTCTTGACAGAAATCTCTTTGAGTAAGTGCACATTCTGTTTTCCTATATGTTTAATTTGTCAAGTTCCTAGTTGTGATAGCCTCCTTTCTTCCTCCCCTTCCCCCGCCTCCCCAGCCACCCCCACACCTTGATAACTGACAGAAGAGTCTGGAAGATTTGTATTACTACTAGCCTGCAGTAGCCTCTAGTGGCCTGAGGCAACTGGTTGTACACAAAATATGTATCCTTCTGACACCCATGAATTTATTTCTTTAGCATGCCATGAGCTAAATATATCTATCTCTGGTGTATTTTAGAGGCTGTGTGGTCTTGGGTGGTAGAGTGCAACACAAAAGGAAGCTTAGTATAGATGTTTGTTTTCCCAAGGTAAGAAGTCTGGCATTTGAATGCTTTCTTACTTTTCCTTACTACATCAGTGGGAGTGCTCGCACTTCACAAGTGTTCAGGAAAAGGCCGGGGAATGGGTGGGTGCAATAGTGTAGCACTAGATGAGAGCTGGGCTCCCTGTTAAGTTGGTCAGCTATTGTCTACTCAGGTCCTCTAAGGTTCTGGAGCCCTGAAATAAATACTTACTGAAATAAATACGATGCAATCACAGTTTTATACATTTTTAATTAAAACAAATAAGCAAAAATAAAATCAAGAAACTATATCACCAAAGCCAAGCCCTGTTAACAACTAATCAGGGCTTGTCTGCATTGTCTCACAGTGCTATTTGCGGACTACTTGAATGTGAACTAGGAGCCTTTGAGTTTGCCCCAGCAAACAGGGGAGTTGCAGTACAGGCCTTTGGTGTGCTCCCCAACACCTCCCGCCCCCCATAATCTGAATTGCAGGGCAGAGTAGACACGCCTTATGTCTAAACCAATACCACTACCAAATACTGATTTTTAAAAAGGTCAAATCAACAAGTTACTCTCTGTGTTAAATTGGGATTGAATAATCAGATGAATAAAACAAATAATCAATTCTTATCAATTCCAAGCAGGAATCTAAGGATGTTACTGTCCATCTGTGTTACAAACCCTAGGTTGGAGCTGGTTGAATATTTTGATATTTAATTCAAATTATCTAATGTCCGAACCACAGACTCAATGCCAATTATAAAGCTTCCTCCTTAAATTTCAGGTCTATTGTGGTGGCTACTAACCCTTTCCTTCACACCCATTCAAACACAAGCGTTCACAGGGCATTTTGTTAAGTGGAAGTTCCATGACTCTAATTTAGCGGTTTAGAGCTGGCGGCTCTAAGTGTTGTAGGATACTTTAAACACAGAATACCAAACATACTCCCCCAGGTATCTTTGAAACTAAGTTCTAGTGCTCTTCAAAATTTTGCATCTCGTACCCTCCCTGTGTAGAGCTTACAAGTGCTCCTGTTTCTGCGTGTGCACACAATCACACTTTCACACCCTAAAAATCAAAGAATTAAAATGCTAGGGTGTCTGCCAGCCAATCAAAAGAAAAGACTAAAATAGAAAAAGGGAAAATAAGATAACAGGTGCATGGGAACTCTTCAGCTCCCAGTCTTCCATATCCCAACAAAAATACAAAACACTGGCCCATTTCTGAGGAAGCTGACATGGCCTTGTCTGGGTGAAAAGGTCTTGCGAAGACGTGGTCACCAGTTTATAGAAAGCCCAGTCTAAAATCCTACAGAAATAACTACCTGAAAAAACCTGATAACAGCCAACTGCTCAATTCATCCATCAACGAAATTAAAAATAATCTTCCACGTCAGATGACCGATATCATCCTTCTTCTTGCAAACAAGACTGTTTAGTAATCTGCATGCTTAGGAACTAGCCCATAAGTTAAAGAGCTTAGCATTCGAAGTTTTTTCTTCTTGATGGAAAAAAAGTTACTTTAAAACCTTTTAGGATGAAACCTTTTGAATAAATAAATAATACAAAATCGGTATTCCCATTTATATTTCTCTTGCAGCTGTGAGTTTCCAAGTTTAATTCTATGTGTTTGGATGGAAACATATGAAGATGTGGGGGAATAAGCAAGAGTCACTTCACTGTGTTTCTCAAGTGAGACAAAGGAGTAAATGGGATTTAACAATCTGACAAAAGACCATGAAACCTAAGGACTTGTTTACAGAGGGAAATTGACTGGCATAGCTATGGCAGAATACGATACTCCATAACAGCTATTCTGGAAAAGGTCCCCATGTGGACATTCTCTTCTAAAATAATGTCTTCACTAAATGGAAGACTGGTGCTGCTGTGATTGATCTTCCTGAGTTCAATTTAGCAGGTCTACTTAAGACTCACTAAATCGAACTCAGAGGGTGCCCTCGTTGGCACTGGTACTCCTGCTTCTGTGAGGAATAAGAGATGTTGACGGGAGCATTTACTCCCATCAGCCTCCCTCTGTGGAGATGGCAGGGAAACTTGAAACAAGGTATTTCAACTCCAGCTAGGTTATTAACACAGTTGAGTTGCATAACTTGATTTGACCTTCCCTTTTATTCCACAACAGTGCATCTACACATGGAGCTATTCCAGAATAATGTTGCTGGTCCATTTTCCCCTTGTAGACAAGCCCTAAGGGTATCAGAGCTGTCTTATTAGGGAAAAGTATATATTTAGTAGTGTTGCCTCCCTCCTTGAAGTGTTAAAAGCAGTGTCTCTACTGTGTATAGTACAACACAGGAGCTTCTTTTTTGTTCTCCTTAAAATCTGAAAAGTGACTTTGATTCCTTTCCTATTCTGCTGAAACTTAGGGGTATGTCTACACTGCATGGCTATTTCAGGATACCGCAGGTATTCCGAAATAACTACCCCACATCTACACAAGACACCCGTTATTTCCAAATATTTTTCAAAAAACAGGCACGCTGTTTTGCCATCCCAGTAAACCTCATTGCAAGAGGGATAAAGGATAGCTAGAAATAGCGTGTTATTTTGAAATTTGGCACTATGTAGACGCACCAAATTTCAAAATAAGCTATTTCAAAATAGTTTCAAAATAAGATATGCAAATTGCGTCTCTTATTTTGAGTTTAGGGTGCTGTGTAGACACACCCTAAGTGCTCAGTTTAATTGTTGCTGAGAGAGGATTCAAATGTAGCCGGATAGCTAAAGATCACAGGGACAAGTTTAGCCATTTAGCATTATATGTAAGACTGTTAATGCAACTCCACACTTCAGCAGAGCTGCAGTTCCCCATTACAAATACTCCTTCAGACTTGGTTAAACTTAAACCAAAGTGCACATAATTTAGATATCAGACTTTCAGGTTCTGCTGTTGCTCATTAATATTACATGAAGGGAAATGCAAACCAGTCTGGACAATATAAAACATGCACTCCATGGGAAACTTTAGCCAGTACTGGAGCCAAACCCAAATCAAAGCTTTTTTTCCGTTTTTGCATTTCCAGGATCTGCTTAAAAGCAGAATTGGATGTGCCAAGACAGATGCCCTCCTAGCAGTATGGAGCACAAATAAGTTGGAAAGCCTTTTGTGTTTTGGAGGGGTGTTAAAGGCAAGGTCCTTAGATCATCCTGGGATCAGGAACTTGAATACTGCAGCAAATCATCTGCAGAGTAGAAGCTGGTAGGTTTATTATTGCTGGATACTGAGACTGCTTGATATGGGGAGGAGGTGATCATGGATCAAGAATTGGGGAAGATGCAATTTTCCTAAATCTTGTGAGTTTTATCCTGAGCTTTTGCAATATTAACTTCACAACGTCAGTTTGTAGCTCCCATTGTAACAGAGAACAAGCTGGATCAATGTGATCCCCAAGTCATTAACCAGAAGGGAAATAAAAAGATTTCTCAATGGATTATTTTTAAAATAGTTTTTTTTCCAACCAGTCTTTGCCTCAATTTCTTGTGAGTATAATGGAGATAATGCCTTTCCTCCCACTCTGCCTGGCTTGTCTGCTTACTTGCAATACATAACAAATTGGTAATGGTAATGTGTTACTTCCATAGACAGCAGGTTTCATCCAAGGATGTCCAACTATTGACAAAAATTCAGCTTCACAAAACCTTGTGAGGGAGGCGAATGTATGGCCAGAAGGAACCATTATGATCATCTTGCTTGGCCTCCTATATAACATCGGGCAGGGAATCTCTCCCCCTCCCCCCAAGGCCTGGTGACTTCTGCATCAGGCTCATAACTTCTGGTGTTAGATGTTATTTCATTTTGTAGTTGGGTACGTTGAGGCACAAGGAAGTTAAGTGATACGCACAAGGTTACACACCAAGTCGGTAACAGAGCCAACAGCTTCATTTATAGTTTATGAAAGTTTAATAAATGTGTAGTCGATGTTTTAATAAATGGTTAATGCATTTTTACTGAGCTCAGCAGGTCTAAAGGTTGCTTCCAGCCATCTATAATACCTTCTATTGATGTGCGCACATCCATCTACAAGTGCCTGTGACTGTAACATGAGTCTCATGTCTATAACATGCTTTATGCATCTATGAATCATTTATTAACCCTCTACAATGGTTTTTGTGAGTAAACGCAGTTATCAAAGTGAAAGAACAATCATTGCAAGATTAACAGAGCAACTGTGCTACGAGAGACAGCTGTGCCTGATTCCTAATGCCTAGCATGTTGGGACAGGAGAGTGCATTTCATCCATGTACACAGTGGATGAGTGTTGAAATGGAAACGTAATGTAAAGTGCAACTAAGGCTCTGTCTACACTGCAAGCAAAAGATGTGTGTCCCCTGCTCATGTACTCAGGTAGCTCAAGGAAAGCTAGTGCAAGCCTAAATGGTAGGCCCAGTAGCACAGGCTTAGCTATGTCAAGTAGGAAACAAGTGTATACTGCACACCACCACAGCCCAGCTTGTCATAGCTATGTTACTATCTAGACTCATGCGAGGTCTCATTGCCCTCCCATGGGCATGTGCACAAGACCAGGAAAACCACAAGGCTAGCGCGCGGTGTAGGCATAACCCAAGTTAACTTCCAGTCTCCTGATTTAAGCACCAGACCAGCAGAGATTTATGTAAAGAAAATTGAGTCATGTGTTGACAGTGTGCCTTTAAGACCAACATGTCATTCTAGATATACGGCTCTAACTTGGCCTGTCTGTGATTATGTGCTTTAACATCATTACTTGTGTATAGCCTGTCTTTTCCCTTTCCAGGTTATATGGGAAGTGATTCTTCAACAAATAATGGACACCATTCACAGCAGGTGGTTTCATGTTTTTATTACAAGCCCTGGGATACGTCTATAAAATGTTAAGAGCAGTTGTTAACCACCGACTCCACCATTTGTTGTTCAAAGCAACTGAAATACAGTATACTAATATGAACTGGTCAGCATATTGTGCTCTCTCTTACATTTGTGGTCTGTGAATGACAGTTCTTCTCACCACCAGGATGGATAGGTAGGTAGGTAGGTAGATAGATAGATTATTTTGAGTTAGCTAGCTGCTATCTAGCCGTTTCTACAGGGAAGAATAAAGGCATTTTCCTCTTCACACTGTTTGCAGCCTTATCAGTGAAATTCTACTCAGAGAACTTTAGAAGTCCACAACAGTCAAACGGTTTAATTTAAAATATAGGTGTGTGACAGGCAAATTCCCACACCAAGGTGTTCTATATCACGTTTAACCCCTGAAGAGAATCTTAGAGATGAATTATGAATCTAGAATGCACAAAAAACTCTTTAATATAGAGCTATACACCATTGCCTTGAACCATTTGCTAATGGTGATTAGCTCTAATTAAAGAGTTGAATAGTTATTTGGCTCAGTTTTGAATAAGCACACAAAACCAGCTGACCAGCTGGGATATCCAAAGCTAGCCCCCAAATCTCATTGCTCTTTGTTTATTGAATGGATTTGTATTACCATAGTTCCCAGTGGTCCCAACCAACCCTCGGTGGGCAAGTCGCTGTACAAATATGTAGGAAGGGGTGCATCGTTGGGTTGAAGAACTTCTAAGGGAATCTAAGGGCCACACTGTGAACCTTGTACTTCTGTTGAGGCTACTGTGGTGGCAGCAGCAGCTGGAGCCTTGGACCTTTAAATCACTGCTGAAGCACCAAGGGGCATGCTCCGGGCAGAACCAAAGGCTGCCTCGGGGAGCCACAGCACTGCCACTTCCACCCCGCCCCATCCGCCCAAAGCCCCAGGCTTCCCCCCCCACACACCTTGCCCAGGGCCCCACTGTGTACATGTGCGCAATGTACTCTCCTGTCCCAACATGCTAGGTATTATGAATCAGGCATACTTGTCTTTCATAGCGCAGTTGCTCTGATAATCTTATAATGATTGTTCTTTCACTTTGATAACTGCTTTTACTCACAAAAAGTGTTGTGCTGATCTTAAGGTCTCTGTTCTAATTGCCACACTGGGGTTATGCAAATTGCTAATGATGTATTATTTAGAATTATCATACAAAGACGGGTGGTACTTTGGATTTGTACCAGTGTACAGAGAGGAAGTTGGTCCCCTAGGGTTCCAAATAGAGCAGGATGAATATCAAAACATTTGCCCTGTATATTAGTTTGAATGTGTAAATGCACTCACTTTTAATATGCATGTGCCTTTTTTGTGCTCTCTTTTGGAACATATTCTACTGAATGAATTCACCAGTGGGAATGTTAACAGACACAGTGCATTTTAAGCAAATATTGCAAAATATTTATGGATAATGGACTACAAATTCATAAAATACAAGTAGTCATGCCTGATTCTTTGAGTTGCATTCACCCAGGCAAGGGGTGGGAAACATAATCTGTTGTGTTCAGTCCAAAGGCACTAACAGCTAGAGTTTTTATTACTAGAAATGACCTGCACATGCATAAGCCATAGAATAAGAGCTATAGTTTTCACAGAGAATAACGCTGAGTTACAAATGTGAGAAACTTGTGAACCATTGGTAAACAATTGCAAACAGGATATAAATACATTATTGACTAAAATTATCCCCCAGATTATTTTTCTAGTTTATCTTAGTATGTCCACAGTTCACCTAATCATAGCACTAGTTCAGAACTTATTTTGTGCTTCTCAACTCTGGCTTAAGTTGAAGGACTCAAGAAACCACTAAGTCAATGTCTTTTTAGTACAAGAGTCTGTTATTTTTTTAACCTGTAGATGTTCATAACTCATTGGTAGGAAAATTACTGCATTTCCATTTACTGGGAATTGTAATGATGCGATTGTATTTTAAGAATTTTTCTCCATGATTTGGCATAATTTGTTAAAGACTGATTGTTTAAAGTCATACAAAAGTTTTGAACTGAAGCTGCTTATTTGGACGGGAAGGTGATTCATGGTAGAGTGATATAAATTCTCTTCCCACCTCTGCTTACCAAAATACACGCATCAAAATGTACAGACTCATTACATAGTTTAATTCTATTTAGTATTTAGGTATCTCAGTAAATAAATTATTGAATGCCAGAAGCTGAAAACTCTCCATAACAAAAGGGATACTCTAGGAAGCTGTTTAAATCAGACATAAAAGCCACAACTGTAGCTCAGAAATCAAAAAGCCTGTTTCACAGCTGCACAAGATATAGGGGAAGAATTACCTCTCTCCGCCTGATTGACGGAAAGCCCCTCAATCACTGAAAATTTCAGTGGTGCCTGTAGGAAGAACAGATTCATGCTAATCTCACAGATACTAGGGCCACTATGACCAAAATGTCTCCTCTGCGTTTCGTGTATGTGAAATGAGTTAATGGACTCAGTTGAGTTCCTGAAAGTCAGGAATCCACGTTAGAAAAGGTCGTGATCATAACTGCCAGCCGCTGACTGATTTTAATAGCTGTCTCAGGAGCAGGACTGAGGACTGAATGGATGTGATGAGTGAATTGCTATCTCATCCTTTTGCATGGTCTCTTCCAATCCGGCTAGAAGCACGTGGAAAGCCTGCAGTGCTGCTGTTCAGATTGCCAGGTTTCAGAGGGGTAGCCGTGTTAGTCTGCTTCAGTGAAAACAGCAAGGTGACTAGTGGCACCTTAAAAATGAAGAAATATCTGGAATCCCTTCCTTTCTTTCTCCTCAAGCATCTGAAGAAGTGAGTTGTATCTCACGAGAGTTTATGCCTGAATATATTTTTTTAGGCTTTAAGGTGCCACTGGACTCTTGTTTTTGCTCAGATTGTGTGTGCTAGAGACTATGGAGTTTGCACCAATTCTCAGACAACAAACGGAGCATTGCTTATGGAGGGGTTAGGATCAGACCCGCAGAGAGGACTTATGTTCACGGGGTTGTCAATATGCCACTGGGTATAACTAATACATTTCTTTTTAACAAAGAAAATGAGTGGCCATGTCCAAACATGGATTTCCCTGTTGCTTCTCAAACTGAGGCAAAGCAATTGATTTTACCAGTTTTAAGAACGCTGTTGACAGAGACTTTCCCCCGTTCTGCTAGTGGTACTGTAGGTAATTGCCACCTGTTATCTTTACAGTCTACTTTTTCTACAGACATGTCAAAGTCAATGTGAATAGCAGCATACCAAGACTAGTGCTTTATGGCTTCATTGTTGTTATTATATTGCTATAATACCATCATTACCATCTAAGTTTAAAATTACTGACTACATTGAGCAAAATACACCTTTCCTGATGTTAATGCCAAGGCGGGAACTTGACAATATCCTATAAACTTAGGTATAATTTTCCCTCTAATAAGTTACAGCTATTACCAGAGCAGTGACTCAGTAGCTTTAAAGATCTTTCTAAAGTCAAGGTTTCTGATTGCAGACTGAAGGATTCTCCTTTTTTCAGTCACGGAAGTTAGATGCTTTTAAATGAATGCATTCTCTGAACAATGTGTCTAGTTCTGAGATGTACTGAGCTCCTGGTATTCTCTTGGCTGAGTTGCAGATGTTCAGAAAGGGGAAAAACTCAGACAGCTGAAGTGAGACTTGAGTGGCAAGTTGGTTTTGTGCTGTTTTCTGCATTGGAGTGAATTTCATCCTAAGTGCTCAGTACTCATTGAAATAGAATGCCAATAGTATTGGGAGTGATAATAGATTATAATAAGCCGCGATGGAAGGTTCATTGTGCACCTGCTGGTACATATAGTCTGGCTTTCCAAAGGGCATGCTGATATATCTGTGATAAGAGATGAAGTGCTGCCATGCTGCAGAACATTATTTTGGAGATCAAGTGGTTGCTACCCTAGGAATATATCCTGTTACGTCTATGCATTCATTTTTGCACATGCCTGTTCACACATACTCATACGCTCTGCCAGTTTGGGGTGGTGGAATAGTGCTCCTTAATATAAAATGAAATAAAAATCATTATTAATACAAATGTTTTAAATAAAATATTCAGTCCGTCAAGTTTTGATAAGTAAAGCTCAGGTGTAGTTATGTCAACACTGCCCCACCTCAGGCAATGGGCATTGTCAACCACTAACTACCAAGAAATCTGACCAGGTCTTGGCTTAGAGACTGCCAAGGAGTGTTTAGCTGGCGGAAAGGATGATGCACCAGCTCGTTCTCTCTTTCATGAGTGGCTCTTGAACTGGTTCTCCAGCATCTTTGGTGTTACTAAACTTTACCAGTTGCTGACTGGCACAGAGAGTACTCTTATTAAGTTTGCAGATGATACCAAGCTGGGAGGGGCTGCAACTGCTTTGGAGGAGAGGGTCAAAATTCAAAATGATCTGGACAAACTGGAGAAATGATCTGAGGTAAATAGGATGAAGTTCAATAAGGACAAATGCAAAGTACTCCACTTAGGAAGGAACAATCCGTTTCACACATACAGAATGTGAAGTGTCTGTCTAGGAAGGAGTAGTCCAGAAAGGGATCTGGGGTTATAGTGGACCACAAGCTAAATATGAGTTAACAGTGTGACACTGTTGCAAAAAAAGCAAACCTGATTCTGGGATGAATTAACAGGAGTGTTGTGAGCAAGACACAAGTCATTCTTCCATGCTACTCTGTGCTGATTAGGCCTCAATTGACATATTGTGTCCAGTTCTGGGCACCACATTTCAAGAAAGATGTGGAAATTGGAGAAGGTCCAGAGAAGAGCAAGAAGAATGATTAAAGGTCTAGAGAACATGACCTATGAAAGACTGAAAGAATAGTTTGGAAAGGAGAAGACTGAGAGGGGACAGGATAGCAGTTTTCAAGTATTTAAAAGGGAGAACACTTTTGTGGAACACTTTCAGAAACACTGGTCTAGATGGTGCTTGGTCCTTCCTTGAGGGCAGGGCACTGAATTCAATGACCTCTCAAGTTCCCTTCCAGTTCTAGTATTCTATGCATCTATGATTCTATGACTTTTAAATGAAATGTAAAACTGAGGCCTTAACTACAGTTGTCACTCACAATCCTATGGCACTTGGCACAGGTATTACAGGTGTTCCACTCAGAGTCCTGACCAAATACCGACTGTATTCTGCCTATTTACATCCCTCCTGCCATTTCTGTTGGGCATGGTTATGGGCCTGTGGGTTGAAGGCAAGGCAGAAACTAGGAGAAGTGTAAAACACCAGGTGAGACGTCATTTTTACTCAAAAGAATTTCTGGTCAAAGAGAGTAAATATCCTCAAAAAGTACATGCACCCAAGAACCAAAATGAGCACAACCCTTACAGCCGTTAAAAGCATTAATATTCTACCTTGGCACCTGAGGGGAAAATCACTCCAAGATCAGACAGAGTCAAGCCCTGTTTCCTGTCTCTGAGAAGGGCAGAAGTGCTCAGCATTGCAGAAGTAAATGTAGCACAATGTGGCTCACGTATGGTTCACCATGGCTGTTTTGCAAGCTACCGGATGGCAGCAGAGCCAGGTACAGGACTGTGTCATTTGTCCTACTCTACAGTCAGGATTAGCAGAAGGCTGGAGGACTCCATTCTCCACAATCCAGTCATTAGGCATGGGAAGGATGCGGCACGGAGGGGTAGCACGATTATGGTGTGCGGGGCTGATGTTGCATTGCGTCATCATCACACATCATATTTCAGCCACTCCATCTTGTGAGGACTTGGTGCTGAGAATAGCTGGGAGGGTTTCTAAAAACTCCTTCCGATATATTAATACCGCATTCTCCTCCCCTCTGCCATGTACCCAACCTGACTGCTGGATGAGGAGATTTCTCTTCTTTCACCCTCCTGGCAGCTGGAAGGGGCAAGGAGGAGTCCTAGGGCCTGTTTATAAGGGGGGATATTTTCTAACATGTAGATTCAGCTACACAAATGATAACACTAGCTAGTGCCATAATCTGAACCGCATTTCAGGAGATTTAAAATGAGCTGACCTTTTGTATTCAATGGGTTTCGAGGCCACCTGAAATCAGTTCAGTGACGAGGAACCAGAATCCTAATGCTATTTACACTGAATCTACACTATAACCATAACTGATCTGAAACCAATTGGACCAGTGAACAATTTAATTATAGTGGCTAATGGGGAAGGTGGAGTGGAAGTGTCACTGACAGTGATGCTGGAGCATGGAAGAAATCACATTTCTTCTTGTGTGTGGAAAAGCCAGGCATTTCAATGTTGCCTTGCTGCACAGAGCTGTTGTTAGCTGCAAGATCTGTGCTTCCCCCAAGGGGAATTTTGCTTTTGTGTACAACAAGAACAGCAGCGTTCCCACTTGAACAACTCCCCGTGGGTTTTGTTCCAACAAATACCTTGGAGCCAGGCGGCTAGCATGCTTTGGCCTGTGGAAGGGGAGAGGTGTAGCTGACAAAAGTTGGGGCTCTGTCAGGATTCCAGGACTGAGTAAATCCCAAGATGCCTGGCCATGGCCACCACCTCACTGCCTCTGGAGCCTGACTCATGTCTCAGGTGCAGTGGTACAGCTCACGCACTGGGAACTGATGATGGAAGGGAAATGATTCGCTGCCCATGATTCAGGGCAGGGAGAGGATAAGTGAGCCAATAGGGTAATGAGGTAGGTCTGCTGGGCGCTAGCTATGAATATATAGCCCTTTGGACCACGATGGAATGAGGGATGTGAACGGGCTTTTCGAGAGATCATTACTAGCTGCCTAACTCATGCTTCAGTCTTAGTTTTTGCTGACCCGAGCAAGCCATTTATCCCACATACAGATGCCAATTTGGAGGGCTTGGGAGCGATTTTATACCAAGAATTGGAAGGAAAATATAAACCAGTGGCCTTTGCCAGCTGAGGGTTGTCTGACAGATTAACTCATTAACCCATCCACATGCTGGAGTTCTTGGCCTTGAAATGGGCCATTGCTGACAAATTTTGTGCTTACTTGTATGCTGCTAAGTTTCAAGTATGACAGACAACAATCTACTGACTTATGTATTGACAAGTGTTAAGCTGGATGCTAGTGGACAGAGATGGGTGGCCGCCTTGGCTAGATAAGAGTTCAGTATACAGTACCGATCAGGGAGAAGCAATATAGATGCAGGTGCATTGTCTCGTCGCACACAGCCATCAGAAATTGGTGAGATTCCTATGGACGGAGTGAGAGCTATTTGCTATGGAAGTTATCAAGAGTCTGAGGCCCATGAGAGTCTACATGGCTGTGTTGCAGAAATTCTGGGCCTCCCACCTGAGAGTGTGCCTTCTGCCTCAGTGAATTACATTGTGTTGGACCAATCTCCATTGCCCAGGCTCAATGCAGATGACTGGCAGAAAGCCCAGCTGCAACATGCTGACATTCGTGACACACTACTTGCAAAAAGAGAGGGGGAAAAAAACCCCATCCACTCCTGAGGGTAAACTACTGTTGAGGGAATGGTGGAAACTGGGACCAATACAGGGGGTGCTGCACCGGATCACCGTAGATCCTTTGCAAAAATAATGAACACAACTAGTGCTACCAAAAGAGTGCAGAGCCTGGCCATGAGAGCCCTACATGATGATTTTGGGCATTTGGGAATGGAGAAAACCCTTGAACTTATCCGTAGTAGGTTCTACTGGCCCCGGATGGCCGAAGACGTACGGAAAATATGTGAGACATGCGCCCGATGTGTTTAAAGGAAAATTCTGCCTACTAGAGCAGTCTATCTGGAGAATCGGCGAGGAGTCCTGTGGCACCTTATAGACTAACTGAAGTGTTGGAGCATAAGCTTTCGTGGGCAAAGACCCACTTCGTCAGGTGCATCTGACAAAGTGGGTCTTTGCCCACGAAAGCTTATGCTCCAACACTTCAGTTAGTCTGAATCTTATCATCAGCAGCACCTTTGGATTTCTTGTCTTTAGAAGAGGACAGGAAGAATATGGGGAACATTTTAGTAGTGACTGACCATTATACCCAATATGTGCAGGCATATCCCACACATGACCAGAGGGCCACCACAGTGGCTCGAGTTTTGTGGCAGAGATATTTTTTGGTATATGGTCTCCCAACTCAGATACACTTTGACCAGGGATGGGACTTTGAGAATAACCTCTTGAAGGAGGTGCTATGGTTGTCTAGAATTAAGAAGTTCAGAACAACACCTTATCACTCCCAAGGTGACCCTTAGCCCGAGCGATTCAGTCGGACTCTATTAGATATGTTGGGGACTTTATCTCTCAGGTGTAATCTTGTAGACCATCAGATCTCTAAGTTTTTCCACCATCAGGTATAGCATTGCCTTCCATCTGTCAGCAATCTTGTGCTTGCCAGCAACACTCAAATTTCATAGCAGAACTCTGCCCCCTGGTTGGAGCTTCTGCAGATGCACTCTTGCATCATATCAGTGTTTGTGATGAGCCATGTTTTTCCAGGCAGCAGCTGTAGCCAAGTGATAGGCATTCTGCAGCTTTCTCTTAGTTGGGAGACATACTGCAGGTGTGTCACATAGCTCTCCCCATTCCCTGTTATGCCAAAGCATAGGTCTATAGGTAGTATTGGCTCTCATCCAAACATCATGAAATATGGGGTGACTCCTATAGCATCATTCCTTGTAGCATTGTAGGCATGCACCAAAAATGCCACATGCTGGTTCCAGCATGCCTTCTGGATGAGGTCAGGGCAAGAAAAGACAGTGCATCAGAATCTTCTGCTACCTGTGGAAGAGTTGGTAGGTGCTCCTTACAAAATGATCATGACATGGGACCTTGGCGAAAATGGAGTGTGTAGCCAAATCTACCACATATAGTGGGCCCTGTGGGGCTAATTTGCCCTTACCCAGCACCTTTGAGAGTGAATCTGAAGAGGAAGATGCTCCCATGGAATATCCTAGAATACAGACCAGATTCCGAACTCCATCAGCTAGATATGGGAAGAGCTCCTCTTCTTTGGCTCTGAATCCTATGGCTGAAGTATTTAGCCCTGTGGAAGGAAACCAGCAGTCCACAACAAGATCAACCTGGGATGATGAACTTGTCCCACCTACATCCCCAGACCTCCTGGAAGATGAACGGACCTGTGAAGACACACCTACGTTGGTGGGCAGAGGGAATGTTCCAGGGGAAGGTGTCCCTTGTGCCCTGGACATCCCAGCAAGAGGTGCAAGGGCCTGTGTCTGTAGAGAGGATGTGTTCTATCCCCAGAAGAAGCCCCCACAGCTCTTGCTGTGCCCACTTTCAATAGGCATGACAGGGTTATAAAACCAGTAAACAGGCTAACTTACAATGCACCAGGAGTGGTTAGTGAGGATGTGATATACTTAGCTCACAGGCTTCTGGAAGCCATAATGGGGTTTCTCAGAACCTTTGAGGAGAACTCGTGTGGCTGGTATGATCAGGAATATGATTTGCCGGGACGGAAAATTCTTGGCTGGGGGGAGGATGTAAGCAGGGTCTAAATGAATGCTTCCAATGCAACCAGCTGGAAGGGGAAAGGAATCCTGGGTGTGGTTATGCTCACACAGTTGTTTAGCCCTGTAAGGTATTCAACCTGTTGTTATGTAAATACAGTTCATGCTGGAATGGGAAAGAAATCCTGGGTGTGCATATGTAAATCCAGTTCAGTCAGTGCTATAGGCCTGGTAGTCAATTGTTAGAATGGTATTTTGCCTATTGTCATTAATTTGGCTGTTGTGGGGTCACCAACCATGTTAACCCTAAATGTAGGAATTGTAAAATATGACCACCAGTGCTTGCAGGAGAGACACTGTCATTGGAAAGAATCTCAGATGGACAAGCCTTTCCCTTCCAGACTCAAGTGGATTGGATTGGGGTGGGGGGGAGCAGAGCTCTGAACCAGCAGGCTACCTGCCCTTCAGGCATGAGCTATAAGACAGGTTCAACCTGTTTCTCCCCCCTCACACAGCTACCCTGTTCTAATGATAGAACTAAAACAGACTCCATAACGAGTCTCTTTATTTTCTGCTGCCCTGTGCTGTGAGTCAAGAGCCAAAATCACTGAGGAGCTGGAATCACAGAGAGCTGAAATCACTAGGTTTGGCCCAGTTCCAAACCCATTGGCAGCAGGCAGCCAGCAGGGCAGCTGGCAAGAGCGAGAGGCCGGCGGGAGCAGCAGCAGGTGGCCAGCAGAAAAATGCCTCTTTCTGTGATCCTTTATCATGGCCACGTGCCTGCGGGATCGGCTAGCATTTGGATGGGAAGTCACTATGGAATCTAAAGAGGGGAGAGGCTTGTTGGATAAGGGTTGCAGAGCACTTGTGGGGGAAAGGGGCAGGAAAAGGTCCTAGGCCAAAGAATCCCCAGGATGGAAATACTCTGCCCCAGGGCTCCCCGGGTTAATGAAAGCCGAGTTGTTCAGCGACGCGCCTTCATACAAAGGTACCGCTTCAGAACATTATTCGTCACCAAACTCCACATGGAGGTGGAGAGCAGCCCCTAGCTAGCCTCTCTCCCTTAATCCCAAGCATTCATTTCCCCTTTGCTTTTGAGGAGAATAGCTTCCACACGACACGGGTTCAGTTCTCAGGGCTCAAGAGTTTTTGATTTGTAAGGGGAACTCTATTAGCCGTTAGCTGTCACAGGTGGTCACCTTGCATGTAGTCCAGCCCCTGGAAAGGGATGTGATATACACTGTGCAGACACCTTATGCTTCCTTCTAGCTATTGAAAGACACAGCCCCTTTCCACCCAGTTAAGGAGGTGTAGAGAGTTCAGTACAGCCTTTGGACTCAATGCTTGAGTCCAGTCCAGCTAGCAGCATTGCAGGAGCTGAGTGGGTAGGTGAATGTGACTACCCCTTGCTCCTTTTCATGCATCTTGAAAGGGGTCACCCAGACTGCAGAAGTACTCCAGCCATGTCCCCAATACTCGGGGCAGTGAGTGTAACAGTATGGTTTTTCTGTAGCCATATTGGAAGGCCTAAACTAAAGCCTTCTTCTGCAGCCAGACTGAATAGCAGCAGCCATTAGCTGTAACGCCTGGAGTCATATACTCACATTACATTAAAATAGTGTTACACTAGGCTGTGAGAAGGGGATCCTGTCCTAATGGCCCCCACTGTTACCAGATAAAGAAACAGATATCAAGATGGGTAAAGAAAACTTAATTAATAGCATTTCGTCTGGCAAGGAACTGTTTACCAATAGTTGAGGTTGTGGAATCCGCATTCTATGATTATTTTCCTCACTTTCCTATTGTTTGTCTGTGTGATCTCTGTCTGGTTTGGAACGGTTTCTGTCTGCTGTATAATTAATTTTGCTAGGTGTAAATCAACTACGGTGGTGGGGTATGATTGGTTAGGTAATTCTGTTACAGTATGTTATGATTGGTTAGTAAAATTATACTAAAATAATTAGTTAAGGTATAGCTAAGCAGGACTCGAGTTCTGCTATATAAACTGGGGTCCAAGAAGGAGACAAGCAAAAGGAAAAAGCAAAGGGAAGAAGAGCAAAAGGGAAAGGCAGGCAGGCAGACTGAGAAAAAGGAGGGAAGACCTGAAAGAACTCACCTCCAAGACAAAGCCTCTTCTGCACAACAGTGATGTGCAGCAGCTAGATCCAGAGAGACTGACCTTGCCTGGCCAACAGGGCAAGTCTGCCTGCCTTTATCAGGATTGGTGAGCATGACACTGTGTGCTTAGCATGTGTATTCTGCTTGCTTGGGAATTGTCAATAAATAGAGAATAAGAATATTACTGTGTGAGGCTCTTTCAGTGGCAAAAGATCCTGCAAACCTGCAGGAAGTTACGCCCTGAGCCCTAGGAATTGGGTAAGGGTGGGTGTGTAAATTAACAGGGTTGCACCTTGAACCCTAGGAACTGGATAAAGGTGTGTGTCCCTAAAGCGTGGAAGGGATAGAGAAATTTGAGGGGTTAAGACCCCTTGCTCCCTTGCATATATCTTGAAAGGGGTCACCCAGACTGCAGAAGTACTCCAGCCATGTCCCTGATACTGGGGGCGGTGAGTGGAAAGTGGCCCAGAGCCAGATGTGAAGGCTGTATAATCCCTAGGGCTGCCCTTATGCCTGGGTGGCAGCTAGCTGAACTGGCTTTGACAGCTCATTTACACCATGGGAACGGCACAGAGGGGGTTAGAGGGCATGCGCTATGACTATAGTGTTTGTTTGTTCTCCACGGCTCCATTCCCTCTTGGCTCACAAAGGAAAACACGAGCACTGGGTCTGCCTAGGCCATTTCATTTCTCAGCTCGCCCTGTGTTAGCTGGCTTGAAAGGCTTGGAAGTCAGTCCTCAAGTCTTTAGATAGACCCAAAAAAGAAAAGAAAAGCCCCACACTGGGTCGACGTTGATTCTAAAGGTTATTCGATTAGTCTGAGACTGCTTGACTGAGGGCAGCAAGGTTTCCCAAACCCGCCAGGTCAAATGCTTTTCAAGCAAGAAGAAATACGTGAGGGACAGTGCATCGCCTCCACTTGCTTACATCCAGTGATTGGGCTAGAACATACACCCTATTCATTCCAGAAATGTGACACCTATCCAGTCTGAAAGAGGACCATAGCATAGACCCACTGCTACTCATTAGGAAAGTTAGAATACTGGGTTTAAAGACAAGTCCTCAGAGTACCTCAGCAGAGGCAAAGGCATGTGAAAGAGGCAAAAGAAAAGCTTTGTCTGTGCCTAAAGGACTGCCATTTTTTTTTCATTTTCCTGGTGGTAAGCAGCTAAATGTTCCAGGCATTGAAGACGGAGTGGGGAGGGGAGCAAGAGATTTTTAAAAGGCAAGAGAGACTAAAGAAAATGCAAAAGCCACAGCAAAGCATGTGAGCAGCCACAATTGCTATGCAATTAGTGCAGTTGAATGCAAACGGCAAGTCTTTGGGTTATTAAGACAAAGCAGAAGGAAGAAAGCAGGATATTCTTGATGAGCCTCTGTATTAACTCCACTGCTTTAGGCAACAATGGGAACCAGCGTAGAGTCGGTCTGCCAGCTGGTGCCGTTCTTCCCAGCCCCATGTCAGTAAGAAGTGTGCTTAAACTCAGTGTTGGCAGCCAGTAGGCTCTCTGGACGAAGGCTCCCAACTTTGCTGACAGCGGTGGAGCTGAACCAGTGTCAGCAGCAGTTGGAAAAATGTTCCTGTTGAAAGAAAGGCTTTAGCACAGCGAAGGGCAACCTAAGCCAGAGAGTGGGCCACATAGTGGCCCTCTTTCCTGTCAGTGAGCCACAAGATTGTTGTAATCAAAACAGTCTCCCGGGATAGAGAAGTTTTGCTAAACTGTGCTTGAGTACTTAGAAGTTGCGGGTTGTGGCCGCTGAACCGTGGCAGCACTTTGGGTGCAGAGGGAGCGCATGGCTCTCACAATGTTGTGTGCAATCAGCTCACACTTCTCTTCACGTGCCCTGCTTTACGTGCGTGTCACTTTTGTAATACCAGCAGGACGAAAAGGACATGGACAAAAACCAGCAGAATCTGGCAACCTTGTACATGGGCAGCAGGAACAAAATGTCTTGTGGGCATGCAGCCCTTGGGCTACAGGTTGCCCACTACTGCCTTAGTAGAAGAAACTACTTGTAAATGAAAGAAAGTTATTTCAAGGAACCCCCACTCCCATCCCTACCCTCACCGCTGATTCAAATACTGCTCGTTTCTAGAGCCATCGCTTGCTGACTCAAATCAAAGAGCTGTCTCTTAAAATTGTCGCCAGCACACAGAGCCAACTGTTCCAGATGTATTGCTTCCAGTGGCAGCTTGGTCATAAAAGGCCGAACTCCCAGCTATGGCAGACAGTGGTGTCTGCTTCATTTCCCTCAAGGCTGAGTGTGGTTCCAAACCAGGGTCTCAAGCCTGCACACTCCCAACCTTTGGGAAAGTTTAGCTCCCGATCTGAATTCTGTAGTTGAGACCCATTCCCGGCCCCAGAAAAACAGCATCGACTCTGAAAATGGTCTCAAACTCACACCCTGCAGGCCATTCCAGGTCTGAGTGACTACACAATCCGGCCCGACACTCCCAGCATGTTGGCGGGGGGCTGTCCATTACTGGCCCGAAGGCTGCCCCTTCCTGCCACTACCCCATTCTCTCCCCACATGGCACTCCATCCTCCAAGGACACAGCTTCAGAGATCACCGGTGGAGGAGTTGGGACGGGGGGAAGAAGGGTCTAGTTTTTGTATCTATTACAGAAGAAGAGCCAGGGACAAAGCTAAAACGAATAGATGCACCAGAATTGAGGGCCTAGAGCCAAACACCACAAACCTGAAGCATCCTGCAGCTCAGATTCATCCCTGGTGAGCAGGAGTGAATGGAGGCTTGAACGTGTGTCTCAGTATCCAAAAGTTTACATGCTTATGCCCATTATTCAAAGGCCTTAAGTCTGTATAAATAGGACTGGAAGTCTGCAGTGATGTTGGTATTTGTGGGATTTGGGGTTGACCTGGAAAAAGGCTTTCCCCAAAGTTATTCTGCATTTCAGCTGCTGTAGCTTGATCAGCTTGGGAGAAGGTCAAGCTGCCCAAACTGACTGGACAAGCAGGCTAGGAGGACCTAGGTTTCTTTACCAGTGCATGTACGTGTGTACATGTGCATATGCACACCGGGCTGAACTCCTCCGCACCACAAATGGAAAAATGAAAAATGTTGAAAGTTAAAATGATTTTTCTCTCCCTTACATGATGTATTCCTTTATCAGGGGAGCCGACAGCCTCCACAGGCCCCTCAGCCAGGGGTGGGAGAGCAGGCTCCACGCTCCAGGAAGGGGTGTGGCTTTGGCTCAAAGGGGTGGGGCCAGGCAGTTATCCTCCAGAGCCGCATGGACCATGCAGTGGTGCTCCAGCAGCGATTTAAAGTGCCCAGGCATCCAGCCACTGCTGCTGCCTTAATTGTTAAGGGGAAGTTTGCTTGAATAAGGATTAGAGAAGAGAGCTGCCTATGAAAAAATGCGTAGAGTTTTGGGCCATTACTGTTGACTACTGTTAGTTGTTTTTTCAACTGGGGATCCCTAAAAACTAAACAAAATCCTGATCAACTAACTGTAAAAATGGTGAGCAATATCTCCTCCACGTCTCTCCGCCTTCTCCAGCTGGCCAAAATACAATTGCTTTGGCTGGCTGCTTGGGATGTATCTGCTGAATTATCTGTTCTATAGACTTCTAGGCACCTGTTAAAATGGAAGGAATCCAACGGTTTAAAGGAAAACAATTTCATAATACACAAAGGACATTTTTTTCCTCTGTTTTGCTGACGTTCTCCCTGTTGGTTCCTTCACCCTATGCAGTGGGGATTGAGAGAGTTCAAGGTTTTTCAAAATCGTGACAGTTTCCCTGACAACCTACTTCACCCTGATTTCTTAGCACAGCTAGGGTAGGGGCATGAGTCCTGAAATTCCACTCCAGGCGTAGGGAACCTTTTTTGGGTCAGGGGCCAGTGTTGGCTCCCCAATACTTGTGGGGGAGCCCTGAGCCTCGGGGGCTGGACCTGAGGTTCCCCACCCCTGCTCCAATCCATGACAGGTGAGCAGCAGGAGGTAAAAAATGGTATATGCTCATGTCTAACAGAAAAGATGAAAGGGAAAATCAGATGAGACAAGGAGTTAACTGCAGAATTCTGATAAAGCCCCAAGACCTTTTCCAATAAGGTCTGATCCAAAGCCCAGTGAAGTCAAAAGGAATTTGTTCATTGACGTTGAACCAGGCCTGTGCATAACTGGCTAAAAAGTGTGTGATGGGGTGTGTACCCCACAGGCCTGGATGGGTTTGTGTGGGCCTCAGAGGCCTATTAACATACCAGGATGTGCCTTAAGGGGAAGCCATGCTTAATTCATCATCAAGCCTAGCTAGGCAGGAGTAAGGTGATAGCTATAAAAAAAAGAGGAAGTTCAGACCAGAAAAGCACTGACAGAACAGCAGGTCTGATAACAAAAAAGCAGAAGTGTAAATCACAAAAACTTTCTGAGGGGTAAGTAACAATGAAAACCAAAGCGCAGTTTGCAGCCAGATTAAAAGACAGTTTACTGAATAAAGGCATGATCAATGAAAGGTTTTATACACAAGAACTTGAGGAAAAACTACCAAAATACACAAAAATACATCCTTAGGTAAAGATAACAAGGCCAGTGCTCCCTGTGAGCTGTGTATTTGGTGGCCACCCAGGAAAGATTCAAATGCCACCTAGCTGATTAGCAGACTACCCAAAGCCAGCAGCATGTTTTTCTATTGGTGGTGCACATTTGCACATGCCTTGGTGCACATTAAAAAAATATTCCACACATGGATGGGAAAAAATAGAAGAAACATTGCATATGACATGTAATGTTTAACTATCTTCCTGAAAGCAATTTGAGGGTTCTTTTGTAATTGTATAATGTGATATAGACACAAGGGCTACGTTTACACTGCGCATTCTTGCGCAAGAAGATATGCAAATGAGGTGCAGCGATGAATATCTCGGTGCCTCATTTGCATACCTAATAAGCCGCCATTTTGCACAAGGGGCTTTTGTGCAAGAAGGAGCAGTGTACACTGCTCCTTCTTGCGCAAAACCCCCCTCTCGTGCAGGAGCCGTTCTGCTGCTTATTTTCAGGAAGAACGGCTCCTGCGCAAGAGGCGGTTTTTGCACAAGAAGGAGCAGTGTAGACAGCTCCTTCTTGTGCAAAAGCCCCTTGCACAAAAATGGTGGCTCATTAGGTATGTAAATGAGGCATGACGATATTCATTACCATGCCTCATTTGCATATCTTCTTGCACAAGAATGCGCAATGTAGACGTAGCCAAGGAGTGTTACCAGTGATGTGGAAACATGCAGTATTTACTCCAATCTGAACACCAGGCAAACTGTCCGCTAAAGTGGATGCCTATAGACCAATTGCACTTATGTCCTTTGGGACTAAAATTACAGAGAAAAGTATGATTGACAGGCTGGGTGCCTATTTGGAAACGAATGGCATTATAGAGAAGGTGTGGACTTGTTTTAGGAATGGCAGATGAAGCACCATTGTCCAGATTGTTAGACTAGAAACTGAAATACAAAAAAATGAGGAGAAACAAAGGTTTCATAATAGCCGTCTTTCTAGGTATTTTTAAAGTGTATAGCATGTTATGGAGGGAAGGCTTAGTGAGTAAAAATAGGGGTACAGAGAATAATGCATGGATGGATTAGAGAATTTAGAGTAAATGGACCATGCAAGCCAGCATTGGGAAAATTGCGTACAACACAAGGAAGTTTCATCAGCCTGATATTACTGAATATTATGATTCCAAAATGCATAAATGCCAGGGTAGGTGTCACTCTATTTGCAGATGATTGTACTCCATAGATTTAGAGGAGGAACACTGAGGTGTCTTAATGACGAAACAAACAAAATCAAGAAAGAATGGCATGAGTCCTCAGACTGGGGAAATGCATAGTGTTTCAAGTTCTCCGTTGTTAAAACCAAAGGATTGGTTTGGTTTGGTTTGGTTTTACAAAAAAGAAAGCACCAAAAGAATGCAAAATGTGTCTGCACGGAGAACATAATATTGGATACAAAATTACTTCGGAAAGACCATATAGACTATGTTAAAGATAACAGAAAAGGAAGGCTGAAGCTGCTTAAAGTATTGCTGGCATTAAATGGGGAGCCGATAAGAAAACACTGCTGATGGTATACAGAGTGTAATCAGACCGTTCATCAACTATGACTGCCATGCTTAGGGGTCAGCATCATAAATCAGAATAAAAAAAAAATAGATTTAATACAAGCAGAGGTACGACTAGCCGCATGCAATGCATTTATTACAATATCCATATGCACACTTCAGATAACTGCTAGTGAAATGCCAGTTACACTCTGAATGATACCACTGAACTTAACTTTCGGGGCCAAAGTTAATAGGAATTGCAATGATGAAAGTGCCAAACAAATTCATGGGGATTATTGGGAATTTAGTACGTGAACTAAAGCACACAGCATTAGAATTCCCCGTGCTGTTAGAGTTAAAATGCAGACCCAGGAGTTGAAAGACCAAAAAAAGCTAAATAAAGTAAAAAGCTTTTAGTCATGGAAAAATTAATTATGAATGGAAAGGCACATGTCCAAATGTGGATTAAGATTTAGTTTATAAAATTAAGGCTCAAAAGGAGACAAGTAGGTATAAATAATTAAGTATTCCAGTATAGAGATGAATACTGGAGTAGTTTTTGTCAAACGTATAAAGATGGCTCCATAAAAAGAAAAACCCGTAAAAGTAGGGACGCATATTATGTATCAGAAGGAGTACATCTCAGAGAATATCTGATCTTGAGGCTGTCATGACAGCTGAAAAGGTAATAGTAGCGCTACCATTAAACTGGATCTGAGTGCATGAAAGAAGATTTGAGGAAGGGTGGGTAAAAAGAAGCCCAAGGAAACAGCAGCAAGAAGTGGGACTGAACAGGCCTTGTGTGCTTGTTTATAGGGTCTCTGGGCTGGAAAACTGTAGTAGGAGGGTCTGGGTTCCTTGTCAGCCACTGGAGACGGTGGCACGAACCATCTCCTGATACAAGAGGATTAAGCCTGGAAAAGGGGACCTTTTTTTGGAACAGGAGCCACTGACCCTTAGAAAAATCAGTCAGGGGCCACACACAAGTGAGAAGCAAAAAACAAAAACAAACAAACCTTCACTGATGTGGCTCACAACTGAGGAAGAGAAAGACACTCTCCACATTCCCCTCACACACCTGAGCCTGGGTGCGGGGGGGGGGGGGGGGCAAGCTAGTAGATTTTGTGTGCTTCAGCCCCACAGGGGAGTTGAGGGGGGCTGGAGCACTAGCTCCTCAATGCTGGGTGGGGGGGAGCCCTGAGCCTTGGGAACTGGATCCAGCCCCTGGGCCTTAGGTTCCCCATTCCTGATGCTCCTGAGGAAGACAGTGGAAATCCTAGAAGGAAGAATGTGAGGACCACAGGACCAGCACTTGAGGCCAGAGCCCCTCTTGTAAGGGCACTGGCCTGTTTAATGTTGAGTTTACTGTTACCCAGCACGGGTGGATTAAATGGTGACCTGGCCAGAGGAACAAGTTACTGAAAGAGGGAACCACCACAGTGATGGGCCACAACTACTGCTAGGCAGTGTGGTCTTCAAGTCGTCATTGTCAAGTCCAAGTCGTGGGACTCGAGTCAACAACTCTGCTGCTAGGCATAAGCAGACTGAGCTATTGCTTAGGGGCCCAAGCAGCACAAGGGGGGAGGAGAGGGTATTTGCTTTTAATTATAAGAACCTGCCTGTTTTAGTGAGGGCAAATATTCCTGCTCAGGGCCCACTGCTGGAGCAACTGCTGTCCTATTGAGGAGAAGGCCGCTATGCAGCACCCAGCCAAGAAGGGGCACTGCTGCGCTGAGTAAACACCTTCACAATGGGCCACAGAGGTCTGGCCATTTTTCCAAAAAGACCTAACAAGACTCTCCAGCATTGCTGAGTGTAGTTTCCCTGTCAAATACAAACCCTGTCTGCCCCAGAACGAATCAAGTTTAAGGTCAAAGCCCATCCAGTTCCAGCCCAAAGGCTGTGCTTTCCAGCGTAGACAGCTTTTTCATTCCAAAGAGTAGGAATAGATTGAAGGCAAGCTTCTTCACTTAGGGCATGTCTACACTACAGAGAAGATCGACCCTCCCGAGGTCGATCTTCTAGCGTTCGATTTAGCAGATCTAATGTAGACCCCCAACTGGAATGCTGAGGGCAGCCCCCACCAGCGTCTGGTGGTACTCCTGTGAGGAGTCAGGGGAAGCTGGTAGGAGCATGTGCTCCTATCGGCCTCCCGCAATGTAGACACCACAGCGGCTCGGCTTACGATAGGCCGAATCTAGCTACACATTTTGTGTAGCTGGACAGCGTACCTTAAGCTGACCTGCCTGGTCTCGTATAGACCAGGCCCTAGATTGAGACATAAAAAAGACATTTTTTACGAGCTGTAAAGGTGCGGGGATTGAGGAAATGGGGGAAGAAAAGGAAAGCGGAGCTTTTCAAAGAAGTACGTCAAGACTACCCAAATGTTTACTTCCCGCTGGAGAATGATATTGTTCTGAAGAACCTTTCAATACGCTTCAGCTCTGGTCCCTGCACATCAAAAACCTTTAAAGTGACTACATTTTAAAAAGCCAACTCCCTCTTTCCTTGTTTCCGCGATGTACATCCAGCCCTTAATCGTGAAGGCTGAACTAAAAATTTTTTGAAGCCAGAAACAGGAGCAGCAAAATATCACAAGTGTTTGCAGTATAATTACAGTAGAGGATACCTATAGTCTTCTGCCGATTACCCAGAGCTCGTGACATTTCCAGGTTAATTTTCAGGATCTAACCACGCAGCATCTGACTTCTTGGTGTGCGAATTCAAATTGAACCTCTCGCTGCGTATCCCCTGCCTGCCTTTTTTAATGGTGAGGAATCACATGAAATCACCCTCCTGAGGCAGCAGGAAAACCAAGCGATTTATTTGCTTACAAGATCTTGTTCTGTTCCTTCCCCCTTGCAAACAGCAGCCCCAGCAAATGGTTCAATTAAGAGATGGAACAAAATCCTACAGCTTTTAGATAAAAACCCTCTCTGGTTTTCCCAGCAGCTCATATAGCACGCACGGCGGAACTGCTCTTTTTCTGCCGCTGTGTGGTCTGCAAGATACTTAACAGGAGCAACGTGTATTGCGACTTGCAGCCCAGACACAATGTGGGCATACTGCACCCCTCGGGAGGGATTATATATACTCAAGCCAGAGAGAAGCTCCTATGTTACTCTCTCCCCTCCCATGTGACAACTCTACTTTCTAAATACAAGCAAACTGTTTGGAGCAGGCTAGCTGTGGAGACTCCTTTGATGTCCTGCCATCACACTGAGCTATGGAAAGCCTTCTTGTTGTCTTATGTAGGGAGCAGTTGAGGATATCAAAGGGAAGATGGGATGTTAAAATTTTATTGATGAATGTTTAATAGTCTGGGTTGTAAGCTGTCATGAGTAATGCTGTAAAAGGATTCAGTCTGAGTCTCACTGTTTGCTGTACAGAGCCTGAAAGTGATTAGCCTTTAAAGAGCCCAAATCTCTCTTTTTTTTCCTCCTGCAATTTATTTTCTTCTGCACTTGAAAAGAAATCTGTCATGCTCTTTAGGAGAGAGTCAAGTGGGCATCATGGGTTAATGCATCAGCCTTTCCCAGCTGGTGACTTAGGTATGAATCTGCTTTACAACACAATTGCAATGAATGTCACTCGCTCACTCAATAAGCCCACCATGTGATGTACTTGGCCAGTTCTCCTGGGGGAGCCACAACAGATTTGCATGGTTTCACATTGGAGTTGAGGGGCATTAGCAGAACAATGTGGAGAAATCTGGCTTTGGATGGTCCCAGAAGCATTGCCAGGGGAGAGATGGAGGGGGGTATGCGTCCCCTCTTCTGGAAATCATGACTAATAATTATCAATTTCCTTTCTCCCCTAAAACACAAGGGGAATGATACACTGAAGACTTTAAGACCATGCTTGGAAGGTAAGAGATAATTGCAGCCCAGATTCTGAAAGATTGACTTCACTGCCACTTGATCTCTGGCGCCTTGTGAAAGTGAGCCTATGCTAAACTATGTCTAATCTCAGGGGGACCTTTGGATAGGGGGGCATGAAATATTTCAAGTCTCTGATAACGTGCTGGCTCCGTAACAAAGTGCCTATACAATGACAGAACAAGCCAAATCACGTGGATGAAGCAGGAACAGCAACTGTGGTGGCAGGAACAGGGATACAACTCAGGGGCAGCTGTCACAGGAGATGGTGTGTGAGGTGCTGGTTTCACCGTGTTATGAGATCTAATAATCTGTGTGTCAGCCATGCAGAGGCTCTGTGGAACTTGATATGGTTGAGTAAGTTTTGATAAGCTTTGGGAAACAAAGAGTACGTCTACAATGCAGCTGAGATCCAGCCTCCCACACCGTCCACAGAGTTGGGTTAACGAGACTGACCCTAGCATGCTAAAAATATGCTGTAGACATCTTCGCTTGGCTTCTCAACTTTGGGGGGGTGGGCAGGCTTTAGAGCCCACATTCCAGATGGGTCACTTTCTCAAAACCCCATCTACACAGCTGTTATTCGCATGCTAGCCTAAGGCTGTGGGCCTGGCCTTGGACAGTCGCTCCCTGATGTAGTGTAGATGTACCCAAAAGATTAATATGAATTGGGAAAACGCAAGACAGTTCAGCAAGTCTTGGGCTCCACCTTTTTCTTGTTCTTCCAACACTTCAAGATTATTAAACAGTATACATATTTGTCAGAGAGACTCTAATGTTTGGAAAGGCTGAATTTGACAGCTTTGGATCTGAAGTTCTCTGCTTATCTATTGAACATGTACAGCAGCTTGCTGCACAAAATTTCCCCCATTCCCTTGTATAATCTCAGCTTTGAGGGTGAAACAGTAATTCAGTCTTTGTTAGTACAGATTGTGGAATATTTGCTGTGGATGGAACTGGAGTGAGGCTCCACACTTGAGTCATAGGCCAGGTCTACCCTGGCAGAGAAAATCAATGTAAGATATGCAATTCCAGCTATAATCGTGTCAAAGTATCTTACATCGATTTTCACAACGAGAGGTCAACAGGATAAATGCTCTCGTCGACTTCCCTGACTCCTCGTGACTGTGAGGAGTACTGCACTCAACGGGGGTGCCATCAGCATTCGATTTAGCGGGTCTTTACTAGACCCGCTAAATCGAACGCTGGAAGATCAAACACCACAGCGTCAATCTCCATGGCAGTGAAGACAAGCCCATAGTCTACTGTAAAAGACTGACCCATCCCTTCCCCTGTCATTGGGATATTTTTAGAATAGTTTTCTATTACTGATTGTGTAGTGTTTTCCTCCTCCACCACCCTGATCATTTTTTGTTACCCTCTAAACATTCTGAGTCTCATTTTCCAATAGTTGTACCACAATATACCCATACAAATTGGAAGGGCAGCTTGTGCATTGGTTCTTTTGCAACAAGGAGCCTGTAGACATGCAGCCCATGAGTTGCTCATGAACATACACATGTAGACATGCCAACCAGTGGTGGTTTGCACTTTGGAGTTTTGCATATGTGGAAAAGGGCATGCCTGAAAATCTGTATCAAAATCTGTGCAGTAAATGTATCGACTGAGGCCCCGTGGGATATTCCTCACTCAGAATAGTTGTTTCTGTTTTCTTTTGGATTTCCACTTTTCAAGTGATTTCCTACTGTTTGCATTGAGAAGTCTTTAATAAAACATGGTTTAATAGTCTCATCTTTAAAAACCACCCCTCTTCAGCTAGCATCCCTGCTGGCAGACTCAGTAGAGCAGTAAAGATTTAAATGGGCCATGAAGACTGACTGATGTTATCAGGCTTGAATATGGAATGTGCTGATGGGAATAGTGATAGGGAAGAGTTTTTTCCCCAGTCTTTCTTGTGAATGGGGAGAATTACTGAAATGCTCCCTTTGAGAATTTGGCCTGAGAGATTACAGATGTTTGTCTTTAGGAATCCTCGATTCTATTTAGTCCCCCATCTGGCTATTTCAATTGATGTCCCTCTCTCTCTGTTCCTCACCCCAGTTCTCTGAAGATCTGTGACAACAGACATCTCACAGTTCAGTGGTGAATCAAGAACAAAATGAAGGACTAATTAAATTAGCAGAATTTATTTTGTAAATTAAATATACGTATTATAAAAATTTCTTAGTGCAACCATCAAATCTTACTGTTACACATACTCATTTAAAATTAATCTGCATAAACACTGGGAATATTGTTAGTTCTAACAATAATAACTTTTTTTATACCAGTGCTTTCCACATCCCTCTCACCAACAAGAACAGCTGCTGCCAAGTGGCTCTCTAATGTTCAAGAAGAGAGCTGGGAATTAGGTACGGGCTTAATCAGCCTCTTTCTGTAACTTTGTCTCCTTAGGATATTACTTATTCTGTTCCCTCAGGAGCCATCCAGACCAAGTACGCTGCCTGCTCCTGTATTGTATCGTGTTGCTCTATATGGGGGTTGAGCTAATCGAAAGGCCTGTCATTTAGGATTGGTCAAAAAATTCTCTCAAACATTTTATGGAAAATTCTGTTTTCCCCACAACATTTTTTTTCTGCTCTCCCATGGAAATTTTTGATTTTTTGCTGAAAAACTGAATGCCTGAAAGTCAAAACAATTTTATTTGGAAATGCTTCTCAGATACTTCATGGGAGTTAATTGGCTGTCTCAGGCTATGTTCTCTACTATGGACTGAATTTCTCAGCCGAACTATATCTTGCATACTGTGATGGATGGGAGGGGTACTGCCCTTTTCTAGACATCCCAGCCATTTCGTTAACTAAACTGCCTGTAAAGGTTTAAACCCATGAGATGGTGGGTCTCCAGGAAGTGTTAGCAAGGAGCTGTCAGGGCCAATGGGAAGAGAGTGAGATTTAAATAAAAAAGCATCTTCTGCCTGCTTCAGTCTTTTTGTGAGAGTTCAGAGCAAGAGCTGGGGGAGCGATGAAGTAAATCAGGAACCAGACGTGGAATTTTCAGCAATATCCACATCTAGAAAGGACTGGACCTTGGGGAAATGGATGTATAAGTGAACAGGGAATGTTTAGTTAGACACAATCAGGTTATTTATTTTATTTTGTGGTATATGAATTCCTCTGTACTCACCCTTTCCCCTCTCTCCCCTGTATACTAACTTTTAAACTGAAAGGATTCCCCACAGGAATTCCCAAGTATGTCCTCCTGGGCTCTCAAGGGGTGTTTGCATTTGGGTGCTGGCAGTGTATCACCCAAGGTCAGGGAGTCTGTGGCCTTGGGGAGTTTTTTAAGTAGAAGCCTTCAGTGGAAGGCTATTTTAAGGTCTCTTGTGGGCCCCCACCTTCTGCACTTGAAGTGTTAGTGTGGAGAACAGCCTTTGAACAATCTGGTTGACTTCCTTTCTTCCTTTTAACCCTGACCTTAAGCCTAACTCTTGGGGAGCTACCATGGTTAAAAGCATGATTAAAAGCTCTTGTCCAGGGCTATAGCTGGCACCAGCTGAAAATAGGGAGGATAAGGCAGCCTCTTACCCCTGAGGCCTGATACCACACATTGAACCAACTCCATCGCTCATAGAAGGTATCAATTTCCACTGACCTCATAGGGAATTAAGGGTGATCAGCTACACAGAAAATGCTGAAACATATGGGCCCAAAATCTTGATCCTCTTCTGTCAGATAAGATATGATGTGCCCTCTCTTTTCTCATAGAATGTGCAGTATATTAAAAGGGGAAAGGATGAAGTAATTTTAAAAAAGGGTATTAAATGCACTGTATGCCATCTTTGCTACTTCTAAGAAATCTGTGAAAGACAATGTAATTCTGTTCTTTTATGCTATTAGTTTACAGTAAGGATCCTATTCAGCAAAGCACTTAAGCATGTGTTTGACTTTCAAGCTCGTGATTAAGCCTATCCATATTCAGCAAAATACCTAAGCACGTACTTAAAGTTAAGCATGTATTTGAGTCATGCTGAAGCAGGACGTAAGCTGATTTTATTAAACTACTCAAGCCCCAGTCATACAAACCTTTACAGTCTGTAGTGCTATTCATGTATATACATTAAGCACATGCATAAATCTTAGCAGGATTAGGCACTAGGGAAACAATCACTTCAGTGTAGGTATCCAATTTGTGCAAAAAAATGTGGAGAGGATTGTGAGAAGTGGT
The DNA here is from genome assembly GCA_019425775.1 of Rafetus swinhoei. Classification (NCBI taxonomy): domain Eukaryota; kingdom Metazoa; phylum Chordata; order Testudines; family Trionychidae; genus Rafetus; species Rafetus swinhoei. The sequence continues at coordinate 64,885,289 of CM033447.1, read as the reverse complement.
GGATTGTTAAGGTCAGAGGATTCTTTTAGTTTTTTAAAATTTATTTTTCCCTTGTTTTCCCTTGTTTGCTAAGGTTATATGAATGACACTAGTGTACTTTAGTTATTTTTTATATGGGATAGTCGGTATTTTTTATAACTTAAGGTGTGCCAGGTGCATCTCCCTGGAGCATATGGATAGGAGCCCTTTTCAATATGTGTAAAGCTAAAGAAAAATATAATTTGAGTGACATAAAACAAAGCTTTATTCGTTCTTTTAATTTGTGTGTCTCTTACTTGATAGTAGGCAGCGTGCTTCAGTTTTGAATTTCTAATAAAGACGATACCAAAGTAGCTAGTTTTAAGAAATGAAGGCCTTGTCTCCACTACATAGTGTATGGACACTGCAACGATAAATTCACCAGCGATCTATTTATTGTGTCTGATCAGACATGATAAATCGATCTCTGAACACTCTCCCATCAACTCTGGTATTCCACCAGGACAAGAAGTGTAGACAGAGTCAACGGGAGAGCACCCCCTGCCAACCTTACACAAGGAAGACACTGCAGCAAGTATGTGGACTTCAGCTACACAATTTGCATAGCTGACATTGCATAGGGAAGATCAATGACAGGTGGGGAGGGATTGAGTAGACAAGGCCTAAGAGATTGGGTCTGTTCTGCGAACTTGTGTATGATGAGAAGTAATGTGGCTGAGAGCTGTATAGGATGTGTTATACCTGAAACAGTGTACATCCACATTAGAGATGACCTAAGCCATCTGGAGTCAGGCATGGGAGTGCATCTCAAAGTCTTTCTTTCCAAGGTTCAGGAGGGTCTTTTATTTGAAGTTCCAGCTCAGCCCATTATAGAAAGAAGCACTGAACCGAAGTATCTTGGAGCATGTCTACACAGCAAAGAAAACCCCACAACTGTCCAATACCAACTGACTTGGGCTTGCAGGGCTTAGACTGTGGGGCTATTTCATTGCTGTGGGCTTGTGGGCTTGGGCTGGAGCCGGGGCTCTAAGACTCTGTGAGAGGGAGAGTCTCAGATTTTGAGGTCCGGCTCAGGCCCCAATGTCTACAGCTATGAAACAGCCACACAACCAGAGCCCTAAGACCCCAAGTCTGGCCAGTTGTGTTTTGTTTTTCTTTGCTGTGAAGAGATATTTTAGGGCCTATTCCCCTTTGGCCCCAAACTGGGAGTCTTCCAGTCTCAGGGTCCAGTTTAATTAACAGATTACTCATCTGGAAAGGACTATTGTGATCATCTAGGCTGACTCCACCATAAAAGAGGCCCTAGAACTTCCTGGAATTAACTCCTGGTTGAACTAGAGAGGGGATGGCCAACCCATTAAACAAAGAGAGCCGAAACAGTGGTGGAAAAAATTTGAAGAGCCACACCAGAATGGTTGAGGGAAAAAAAAAGGATGCTGCCGCTTTAAAAATGAAGGTTAGGCTTTTTGGCCACATCAGGCTCCCGTTGGCTGCTGCTATATTGCCACTTCCATTTTGCCACTCTGGACAGCTCCCCTGCACCCAGTGAACACAGGGAGTCGGGGCCGTTTATAGGGGCGCGTGGAGAGGCTTCGCAACTTGCGGGTGGCGGGGGGGTTCATGAGCCACACTTTCCGGGGTGAGGAGCCGCATGCGGCTCGCGAGCCATGGATTGGCCACCCCTAAATTAGAGCATGTCTTCTAGGGAAAAAAAAACAACCAATCTTGATTTAAACATTTTCAGTGATGGAGAAATTTACCATCATGACTGTTGGTAAATTGTTTCAATGATTAATAACATTCACTGTTAAAAAAAAAATCTCTGCCTTATTTCAAGCATGAATTTGTTTAGCTTCAGTTTCTAGCCATTGAATTTTGTTCTACCTTTGGCTACTAGTTTGAAGAGCCCTCTGTCAGCTTTCTGTTCCCCACCTAGCTACATAGTTATTGTGATAAAATCAACCCTTGACCTTCTCATTGATAAACTAAATAGATTGAGCACTTGCACATCTACTAATGTGAAAATGCCACCAAGTGCCAGCAATGCCCCTCTGCCATGTACCTTGGCCAAGCAGGACGTTCTCTATGCAAAAGAAGAAATAGAAACAAATCAGACCTACAAAAATCAATAGGAGAAGACTTCATTTTCCCTGGACACTCAGTAAGAGATTTAAAAGTGTCCATCCTTCAGCAAAAACTCTTCAAAAACAGCCTTCAAAGGGAAATTGCAGAGTTGCAATTCATTTACAAACTTAACACTGTTCATCTGGGTTTGAATAGGAACTGGGATTGGCTGGCTCACTACAAAAGCAATTTTCCCTCTAAGGGTATTCACACCTCCTCATCAAATGTAGGGGATGGAGCCACATCCACCCTGACTGAATTGGCCTAGTTCTGTGGTTCTCAACTGGTGGTCCATGGTGACTTTTTCGGTGGTCCACAGGAACATTGTCCAAAGTCACACGGCGTGGGCAGGCACCAAAAATCTGTTAGTAAGAAATAAATGTCAAACCAAAATATTCGTTGTCTGCTCTTTTTTATCCTGTCTCAAAAAGGAGGTGGTCCACGAAAATTTTTTGATTGGCCTGGTGGTCCGTGGACTGAAACCACTGGTGGTTCAGTGGTTTGATTGGCCTGGTGGTCCATTGGCCTGGTGGTCCGTGGAGTTGAGAACCACTGGCCTAGTTAGTACTGGTTCTCCACTTGATAAGGTAACTCCCTTCTTTTCATGTGCTGGTATATTTATGACTGCCTCTGTAATTTCCATTCCAATGCATCTGATGAGGAGAGTCTTTGCCCACAAAAGCATATTCCCAAATAAATCTTTAAGGTGCTACAAGACTCCTCGTTGTTTTTGTACATTCAGGCGACACCTCTAATCTTTGTCACTAGGAGGCAGGTTTTCCAATCATTTAATCATTTTGGAACTCTCTAGAAATTTTCCACGTCCTTCTTGAATTGTGGACACCAGAACTGGACACAGTATTCCAGTAGCAGTTGTACCAGTGCCACATACAGAAGTAAAACAACCTGCCTATTCCCATTCAATATTCCTCTGCCGAAACAGTTGGCTCCTACTCCATTTACTTCAATGACGCTCTAGTGGTTTACTACAATTGAGGATGTGGCCCAGGGCTCTAAACTACTTACATTCATCTAGAAATTTTATATAGGAAGGAAGAGATTAAAGAAAAAAAGTGTATTTTTAGTCAGAGATTCTGCTGACACAGTGGATTCTGGGAGCACAGTGTGCTTAGTGAAAGCATTTGAACCTTGAAATAGAAATATAGACCTCTTAATTAATCTTGCTGTTATTTTATAAAGTGTTAAGAAAATGAATTCAGAGACTTTTTTCCCATTTAATTACAAAAGGAAAAATGTGTGTGCGCATGTGACGGGGAGGAGGGTGTGGACCAGGGCTGCACATTATGCTTCGAAAGTAATTATGTAGGAGGGGAAAGTTTATTAGGCTGCTATAAGCTGTCATTTACGCTGGTGCAGTCTCTATTAGAGAACTACCTGTTAGTATTGCTCCATTTAAACTTGTTTCAGAATGTGTGAGATCTACATCATGGCTTTTCTTGAATTTATAGCGACGCTGGAATTTGTTTCTTTAAGCTGAATCTGGCCACATTAAAAAAAGTGACTTACAATGCATTTAAATGTTGGCTATTAAGGTTTTAGTTACACTTGATTATTTTAATTTTATAGGTAATAGATTTGCAGGCTCACAGCTCTGAATTTGCTTTCTTCTAGGAAACTCTGGGAAAACTGGGAAACCAACTGTGATGGGGTATATATCGGACTCTTTGATGACCCTGCTGGAGGCCTTGCAATCCTATTACATCCTGCCCCAGAAAAGGAACAGTGAAGGTGGGTCCTTCAGGCCTGCCTAGAGAGGCTGCAGAGAAGCAGCCAAGCTGAGCACAGCAGGCCCAGTTAAAGGGAGCAGTGGGGCTAGAGCACATCAGTTGCTAGCTTAAGGATGTTAACTATCGGTTATTTTACTAGTCGAGTAGTCGATGGAATTTCCATCGACTACTCGACTAGTCAATAGGCACTTCGGCATTCCTCCTTTGAAATGTACAGAGCTCCTGCTGGGGCTCTTGTACATTTCAAAGGAGGAATGTGGAACTCCATGTGCAACCCAGGGCCAGTGGGAAGTCCTGCTGACTCTGGGCTGCTCCCGGCATGCCAGCTTTGAAATGTACAAGAGTCTCCAGTGGGGGCCCTTGTCCATTTCAAAATGGCAGTGCAGCATGGAGCCCAGGGTCAGTGGGGGACTCAGAGCATGGAGCCGGGGTCAGCTGGGGACTCCCCAGATGATCCCGGGTTCCACAGAAATGCCATGCTGGAGCCCGGGGTCAGCTAGGGAGTCCCCAGCTGACCCCGGGCTCCACGTGCAGCAACACTGCACAGCTGATCCCGGGCTCAGCAGTGCAGCGCTGCCACTTTGAAGTACCTCCTATTCCCCCCCTTTACTGCCTCTATCTGATAGAGGCAGTAAGAGGGTGGGGAATTGACTAGTCAACTAGTCTTTAACATCCCTATGCTAGCTAGGACCAAAGTAGCGAGGAAGGAGAGGAGTTGAGATCTTCAGCCCTGAGGGAAGGGTGAAGAAGTAGTGGGCAGGCCCGGGTTCCCCTCCCCTCCGTTCCCCACTGGCAGGGTAGCCTAAGTCTCAAGGCGATAAGGCTTGTTTATGGGGCCAAGTGAAGGGCAAGATTTAGAGTTCTCACAGAGAAAGGGGATGCTGTCCTATACCAGGGCCAACACAGACTTAAAGCTAGCCCCAGAAGTGCTGAGGACTGAGCCCAGAGGCAGCGCACAGGGACAGGCCTTGTTGGACCATTTACCTCAGAAGGGGGTCCTTCATGCATTTGTGCGTGACTTGGCTGGAGGGCCGAGCCGCTGGAGACCGAGCGGATGAAGCTCGCAGCTGACAGGGAATACCACAAGCACAGGGAGTGCAGGTGTGTACCAAATGACAGGAGGCGCTACTGAGACGTGAGCATCGCCCTCACACCACCCAACCTCCGCCTTGTTTTGCTGATCTGCACATCTGTGTGTCCCACTGTCCTTGGCTGCCTAACCCCATTCCTGTGAGCCACCAGGATATTGCCATGTAGAAGAATAGGCTGCTTCTCTGCCTGTATTTTTTTTCAGCAGCCCATTTGCTGCATGAGGCCAGCCCAGTATTCGTGGACACGCATATATAAATATTAAAAAACACAAGCCTATTGCTCTCCGCCAACTGAGCAGCTGGAATTGTGCATAAGTTGCAGCTTTCATTTTCATACACAGAATTCCTAGGATCGGTGTGGCAGTGTGCTGAGAAACCCGTTCTATATTTATGGTGATATTTGAATTGATCCTGTTTGTCTGGTGGGGTGCTCTGATGGAAAGCTACTGGGTTTATCATGGTGCAAGAGCTTCTGGGTTAGTTTGTCTGTATATGTGAAGTTATATTTGTTTTACTGTGCATCTCTTAGAAGGCAATTGATAGGCACATTTAGGAATGCATTAAATCAAGTATGTCAGAATATTAACTCCGGGTGTGGGAGATGTTCTCTAAAGCAGCGTGATTACACAAGCATGATGAATTTTGATATGCTTTATGTAGGCTTTAGAATCATTAATTGGAACAAAACCCCTCCAATCCTTTGGAGGTTCACCCATCCCTAAGGTATGGCTGAGCTATCAACATGCAACTCCCCCCCGGCCCCCATTCTTGAAGCTTGCATGTAGGCAACGGATATATGTTTGTTGTTTATATTAGCAGGTAGATGCCCCCAGAGAAACTGGGGTCTAACATGTTGTATATAAACACAGCAAAGGCCAGTCCATCGCATGAAGACTTTTTTGTGTCCATTTTGAATGCGTTACTAGCAGCCCCATGTTACAGACAAGAAGCTCAGGCACAGAGAACCGAAGTGGTTTACACGAGATCACAGAGAAAGTTGGTATCAGAGCCAGGTGTAAAACTGAAGTTTCCTGAAGCCACAAGAGCATCATTCTGCTCAAAGAAATTCTTGTTTGGAGTACACTGCTTCCCATAGCATCACCCTTCCCTGTCCTTTCGGTGGTGCTTCGTTCCAAATCCAGTCACACTTTTTTGGAGTGTTTCTGTCTTTTTAAACATGCCTCTTATGTTCTGAGCTTTCCCCAGCCCCAAACTCTAATCAGAATGCCACCCCCGCAATCATGAATTCTGGGAACTATATGTGTCACTCGGGGTCCCAGTGTAAAAGAGTGAAAGGAGAAAAGTGGGGCACTGTAAGCTACCTTGTGAATGAGATGCTGGCAGAATCAGACGTCTTGAGTCTTGCTTTCCTTTTGCACCACAATGGGAGGAGGGAAGTAATTCCTCACTGTGTCAAAGCAGGGGAGAGAGTGCTATTAGAGGAAGCATACTGGAAAGATAATTAAAATGATGGGCAACTATCGTTTTAATCATTTGGACTTTGCTTCATAAAGAGAGATGAAATTTCCCCCCTTGGTCTTCAGAGTGCTTGGATTTCATGCATGATTCCCCACTGACTTGTCTGCTGGATATAATTAAAAAATTTGAATTTTGTAATATGCCCTGTGTAACTCAGTTGCTTGTTGAGACAGATTTTTTCAATGTTTTGCTCCCCCCCTCCCTGTCATGTGTGTTCTCGATTCCTCTCCAAACAAACAAACAAACCCAACAACAATAACACAGCTTGTCAGACAAAAATACCAACTGTTCCTGGCACAAGGCAAACAGATTCCCCAGAATCAAGAGACATTTCTAAGGGATGGTGGGGGAGGCACAGGCAACATCCAGCGATATAGATGGGCATCATCAATAAACTCTGGAAGAAAGGCAGGGGACACATTTTTCCAATAAGTAGGCGATCTTGGAGCCGATATTATTAAATGCATAACTGCTGTGCCCCAGGAGAAAACCACAGTATTCATTCCTTTATCTCCCACCTGGCCACGGAGCTGAGATAAGCTGTTACTGCTCTGTTCCAGTAGCAGCTTGACTCAGCTCTGTTGGCTGCTATGTTGGGAGTAGTATATACTACTGTTGGGCTTCATTCATTTCCCACCGTGGGCCTGCATTCTTTGCCCATCTCCATGCGATGGGAAGTAGTGGCTTCTTAGAGACTGCTCTCTCTTCCACTTCCTGCGATGACCGAGGTAGCCAGCTCAACCAAGGTAAAAGGGTGTCTTACATCCCCTTGCTCCTCTGTGTGTTTGTAGGTCAACAGGCAACCAATGGAGGAAGATAATCAACAACAGCATTTTGCATTTACATAGAGCCTTTCCTTCCTAATGAGTAGCTTTACCAACCCTACTTTGCAAACTCCGTCATGGATATGCCCCCCCACGTGACTGCTCTCTGGTGATCGCAGCCAGCAAGACTGTCTAACAGGTTAGGGCGAGAACTGAAGAATAAGTGAAACAACAGAAGGAAAAGGTTGGGCAGAATGCAGTCACTTGGGCTAGGCATGCAGTGTGCCCAGTAGACATAAGAATATAAGAAGGGCCATACTGGATCAGACCAAAGGTCCATCTAGCCCAGTAACCTGACTGCCGACAGTGGCCAATACCAGATAGGATGGCCAATACCCATAGGGAGGGATCACAACAGGTAATCCTCATGTGCTCCCTCCCCTGTCTCCCACTTCCAGAGAAACAGAGGCTAGAAACACCATTCCTACCCATCCTGGCTAATAGCCATTGGTGGACCTAACCTCCATGAATCTATCTAGCTTTTTTGAACCCTGTTAAAGCCCTAGCCTTCACCGCCCTAATCAGGTGGTTGGGTGAATATCAAGCCCAGGTTCAAATGTTTTACAAATCTGTGTGGATGTTGGTCCCTAACCTTCCCAGGTAGGAAGTCTCCACAGAAAGCTGCACAGTCCTGGGGTTGTATAGAGCTCTAAGCTGCTGTTTGTCTGTTACTGCAACTTTAAAATTTAGAGTATTATCAGGGACATAACTATAAAAATCCTAGTTATTGAAATCCTTGATGCATCTGATTTCAATGGGGTGTTGAAACTTAAGCATATGCTTAAGTGCTTTGTCGAATGAGATCTTACTAAATTGTCCCCTTTACAAAATTAAGGTTGATATTAAGGTTCAGATCTGTGATTGATTGAGTGCTATACAATAGTTAACTCGTATCAACAGTAACCTCTTCATATTCCCTCTACTTTGAGTAAGCAAGAACTCCAGTTGCTCGGAAGCTGTGATATGAGCTAACCTTGCAATGCCCATTCCTGTACATGCTTGTGTTTATGTATATGAACACCCATCCTATATATGCACACCATTTAAAATACAAACAAAACCCCACAGTAAGGACTTGATGTGAAGTCAGTCGGAGTCTTTCCATTGGCTTCAATGGACTTTGGATCAGGCTCAAGTGTGTATATGTCCAGAACACACTTGTGAGTGTGTATTTGTGTGTGTATGTGTGTGTACATATTTGCAGGTCTATATTTGTGTGAGTGTATCTATCTGTGGGTATGCTTATGTGTGTATTTACATACACATTCTTACAAACAAATATATATTTAAGATTTACTGTTCTGGAAAGTCTAGTGAATAATGTAAATGATTAAAGCAGATGCCTTGCAGAAAATATTGTACAGACCTCCTCATTTAAATTCAGCCTCTTATTCACACTTGGTAATACACTGTGCCGTATGAATTATGGATGCCTGTTTTTATCTCTCACACTACACATGAATGTTTGATAAAGATTGTTTCCAATATTATATTTTGTCAAAATGCTCATCTAAAATTCAGTCAAAAATACTTCCCAGTAATTATGCATTGACTTAGCATTTTTAAAAAAAAAGCCAACTAGTAGCGTCATTGTTTTTCCTGAATATTTGTGCTGAATAAGGGTAAGAGATTGAGAATATTTGAAGCCAAAATTCCTTATTTATACTCAGCCCGCATAGAGCAAGGGAACTGCGGTATGGTTGGGGGTTCTTTTTACACTGCTGTACAAATGCTTCAGCCTTACCTCTTTGTCTTTTAAAGGACGATACTCTCTTTATGCTAAAATGTTTGTAATGATGTTATGACTTTGATTGCTATCTAGAAAGGGTCTAGAGTTCAGTTGAAGGGATATCAAATGCATCTCCTTGAGACAACTGGATAGCTTTATTATGGTGACTCTAGGGGTATGTCTACACTGCAGAGTTTTTTCAGAAAAACGGCCATTTTTCTGAAAAATCTTCACTTACGTCCACACTGCAAATGCGTTGTTTCAAAAAAATCAAAAGAACAGAGGGGTTTTTCTGACATTGGTAAAGCTCTTTCTACAAGGAAGAAGCCTTTTTCTGAAAGAGCTCTTTCAGAAAAAGGCGTGTGTGGATGGGGAAGAGGGAGTTCTTTCGAAAGAAGAGGAAAGAGGAAAAAAGCACAGGTGCCCTGGTGGCCACTCCGTGCATAGTAATCACAGCTTACATGCAAGATAGCTTCCATTCAGTGTGGACGCTATCTGTCAAGAAAGCAAATCGCTTTTTCGATGTGCTTGGGCAGTGAGGACTCTCTTTCAGAAGAAGTTTTTTCAGAAGACCTCTACCGGAAAAGCGTCTTCTGAAAGAAGCCTGCAGTCTAGACATAGCCTAGAAGAAGAAAGCCCAGAACAGTGTTTTGGTGCTGCAAGTATTTGTATTGTTTTGTTTTCCCTTTCTCTGAGTGAGTTTAGTACTCCTGTACATGCAAGACTATCAAAAGCAAAACGAGGTGTGGGCAAGTATTTGGAAAGAATTCCCTATCCAGATCTCTGCAGCTCTGCGAGTGAAACTAAACCATGACCTTCAGGTGACACCAAGACCAGCCCTTTCTTGTGGAGTGTCATCTGAAATTGTGCCAGACTGTCCGAGTGGTTTGTGACGATAGTCAAATGCCCAGAAAAAAATGAAACGCTCCATCTGAAGCCCACTGAAGTCACTGGAAAGACTTCCATGGACTGCAGTGGATTTGGGATACAGTTCTATGGATCTTCAGACTCTTTTTCACGTGGTGAGTTGCTGCTGCAGCTGAAGCCAGCTATTCACAGCGGCCCTCCAGCTGGGGTACATATTTTGGTGGACCGGTAATATTTTATTTGCATGTTTGCATATTCGTTATTTGCATAATGAATATGCAAACATGCAAATAAAGGTTACCGTTCCACCAAAAGTTTGTGAATGGGCTTGCCAGTCTGCGGCATAAAAAAGGTTGGGAACCACTGCTCTATATTATCATACAATTATAGGGTTGGAAGAGACCTCAGGAGGTCATCGAGTCCAACCCCCTGCCCAAACGAAGACCACCCCCAACTAAACCATCCCTGCCAGGGCTTTGTCATTACATTGTTGTCCCTTTCCTGAGCTGTAGAAGCCCTTAAGAGAGGATTTCACGTGAAATGACCATTATGTGTGCGACCGGCAATCTTGGCATTGCACAGCTGCGTGTGTGTGTGTGCTCAGAGCAAAGAAACCCAAGGCCTGATATGGAACTATCTAGAACGACAATGTTTACAGGTAAATCACCACTTCAGTCGCAATATATATGTCGAAGGTAGTTCTGATGCATCAGGATCATGACCTGAATCGAACGTTCAAAGCACCATCTATCTATGTCAGGAAAACATCAGAAGTTTCTACGCTCTTAATTGTTGGTGTCTCGTGGCTTTTTGCTTTCCTTTGCTGACAAGTGAGAAAAGCATTTCCAGGACCAAATCCTCGGCCATTGTAAATAAGCATAGCTTCAGTGGCTTAAACAGAACTGCGCCAATTTACACCAGCTGAAGATCTGACTGCTAAACTCCTGCAATTTATCCTTTATATTCTTGCATCAGTAACCCTAAGAAATCATTATTGGTTGCTCTCCTACTGCATTCCCTTACTGTGGTTAGAGATGAGTTACTGCGTGGCTTGGGTTAATGGATGCATAGTCTCCTGAGATATAAGAACACGCTAGCTTTTAGATGGGGATGGGTACTTTATTATGGTGTATGACTGATTTCAATGCTGCTTTAGCATCTGCCAGCATGCACACACAAACTAATAAGCTGTTCACTGCTTCATGCCCCTGAGGGCACCTTTCAATGAGGAAAACCATTGATTTTTACCATCAGACACACACACACCATAAGCCATTGCCTGTATTAGTCTATCCCCAGTGGTACATTCTGTAAGGAAAGCCAGTCATTTTAGTCATTGCAACCACACATACAGATAAACTAGCTAGTAAGACACAACCTAGGATGCTCAGACATTTAATTTTTCCTCCTAGCAGGAGAATAATTGCTTTTAACTTTTTTGAGCGGTCCAGTGGCCAAAATAATCCTTATTAAAATATTTTGATAAAAGGCAGAGCCATGTAAGGATGAAATATGTATGCTCTGACAGCATGAAGTTCCCAGTGCATCGCCAGCTGGCTATCATTGTCATTCTTGGTGGCAGTCTCAGCAGAAAGGCCAAAGATTGAATGGCAATGAAGTGTGTAATCATGCCTACTACCTTGTAGATTGCTTGCTTGTGTTTTCCCGTGTAGGTAATGGTCCCTCTTCTACCTTGCTATGGTGCTGTTTGGAGCAGGGAGAAAACTTACGCTAGGTCCTATACCAGCCATTCTCAGACCCAGCTTCCCACCTCTAACACTCAAAGTTGCTAGAGGTGCCACCTTTGATCATGCTAACCCCAATGTTGCTGTTTGTGTTCTTATTCTCTTGCTGTACTTTAAATAAACCAACTTTGCTTCTCAAGGGCTGGCCAGATGACAAGGTCCTAGCTTTTCAGTTGGTGAAACTCCACAGATCTTCATTGACTTTGTTGGAGATATGCTGGTGCATACCAGTTGAGGCTCTGGCCTGTGGGTGGACTTCTCTCTCCCCTTTTTAGCAAGCGGGTCTTGGGGGAATCAGCAGACACACTAGTTCCTCCTCAGCCACTTCCGTGAACCAGCTCTGCAGCTCCTCTTTCCCCCTTCCCTTCAGTCAGCTGGCAAAAGCAGCAAACTGAGGGGATCTGGGGAATATCAGACACACAGGTCCATGATACTCTGCATGCTAGACTGGACTGCCTGGAAAATGCTTGTGATGGTGTGAAGCTTTTTAACCTTGTCTGAAGTACCAGTGACAATTTCAAAGCATGATGCCTTCTGAGCCTGCAGAGCTGGAAACATGTTACCCCATCTTTCCAATAAAGTACAGCAGCTGTTTCCAGGTGTATGGTTCATGAGACATTAGACCTTAAAAATCACTTTGTCTGGATCGTATTCTTTGTCTACCATGTGTGTGTTATCCCTGTCGCTGAGTAACCTTCCTGACTCATGACCCTAGTATATCTGAGCTTCAGATAAATGGAATGTGAGAAGAGCTGATTGGAAAGACTTTGTGAGTGAAAAAAATTTCAACCACCAGAAAATGTATCTTCGTCACAATCAAAATTTTCTCTGTGGAAAGAAGCCAAGAGTCAATATCCATGAATTTTTTCTAATTTTCCAATCGGGAATACTGAAACACAAAATGGCATTTTGGATTGACCTTTTAAGAACAAAAAAAGGCAATTAATTAGTTGTAATTCAAAAAAAGAAAAACTTTGACATTTCTGATACAAAACGTTTTCTCGTATTTTTAATTTCGCCCCAGCCCCAAAGCCAACTTTTCACTCTGATCTAAATGAAAATTTTTTTTTTTTGAAATGTAGAAATTCCCCATAAAAGGAAAATTGCATTTCTTCAACTAGCTTTAACCATCAGTGAGCTGGACTTAGGACAACAGATCTTCTACCATATTCAAATCTTTGTGTATGAGCCAAGCTGCAAAGGCAGCCAGTTTATTCAAATCTATAGAATTCAATGGAAACTATACCATCTATTTTCCCACAGAGTCATACACTGTAACAAACTGATTTCATGTGTACTTTGGATAGCTATTTAAGGATCTGAAATGTGAACTTTTACCCACATCCCTATGTGGTGAGGAAGAGCTATACTGGCCATTATAACAATTTTAAACCAGGAAATGGTTTTCTAAAAAAACAAGAAAGTGGACCACTATGGAAAATATCCTCAAACTCTTCCAGGATCATGACATTAGCCATATTTCAAGGAGGACGTTGGCATGTCTGTGTGCACAGTGATTGTGATGAGCAAACAGAGTATTAACACGTATCATAGAATCATAGAATACTAGAACTGAAAGGGACCTCGAGAGGTCATCGAGTCCAGTCCCCTGCCCTCACAGCAGGATCCAGTACCGTGTTGATAACATTTTAGACACCTTACCAACAACATCAACTTAACAGGCTAATTAATCATTGGAAATAGTGGTGGAGGGACAGAGTTTGAATCAAGATGGGGTGTTCTTCTAAAAGATACACTTTGGGGCCAGATAATAACTTGGACTGTGCAGCCATGTGAGGGAGTAAATATCCTCCTTGCACTCATAGCCAGCCCTCAGCTCCGGATGCAAAGAGTAAACAGTGTTGTGCACCTGCTTACCCAGTCCCTGGAGCCAGTGGATTATCTGTCTAACTAGTAAGTTATTACTTGTAGAGGCCAACACTACATTACTACCCCCAGGGGCAATGGAGGAGCACAGATGTGATACAATCTTAATGGGCTTGTAATTGGAGGTGGGGATTTATTTTGGAAGTGATTGCTTGAGCAATTGGCACCCCAGTCACAAGCATGCAACAGCAAAATAGCTGTTTGTTTGCACTTTCGGGAGACCTGAGCAAGAGTAGGTCACCAGGGAGTTTTCTGGCCTCCCAGCTCAAGGTAGGAGACTGGCCTTGCAAAACCATGGCATTAACTCACAGATTAGAACATCTTAATTTAATCGTCCGTTGTCCACTGTCACAATGTCAACAAACCATTCGTCACACTTGGTAACTTTGCTCCAAACTGGAAGTGAAGGCATGGTATAACTCAGACATGAGATTCATGAGCTGAATTGTATGTCAGGCTCATAATCTGCTTTCCTTTTTAATGCCCACGTCAACTGAAATTGATTAACCCCTTGCTTTCATTAGAACCAGGCCAACTCGCTCTCCCCACCCTTTTTAAAGCCAGCTTCAACGGGACAGGAACAAATTGCATTTGTAATGTCTGGCTAAAAGGCAAGCAGAATACCCCTATCAGTGGCCCTGGATATTAAGATGTAGAGCCAATGAAAGTTTAAGAGGATCCTGCAGGCAGTGTCATGCTTTACCTGCAACTACTCACAGATTAAAATCCTTTCAAGTGTTTTACAGAGGTGGGGAATGTTCTCTTCTGACACAAATCTTTAACCACGATGTAGTCATTAGAACTACTGCAGGAAGAGGTGAATTCTCCATCTCTTGGTGTCTTTTCATCAAGACAGGATGCATTTCTTGAAGAGATGCTTTAGTCAAACACCCATTATTGGGCTCAATGCTGGGGTAAGTAGGCAAACTTTCATGGGCTTTGATATGGAATATTGTATGTTAGATGATTTAATGGTCCTGTCTGACCTTAAAATCTATGAATTTTGCAAATTTAGTCAGGGATAGTTCAAGTTAAGTGTAGTCAAAGCTAGAAGGGTATGGCAAATTTGCTTGCGGAGAAACTACATAACAAGAAATATGATATGATATAATAATAGCGAGGAAGACGTAAAAAACAGAAATGTCCCAGATCTGGGCACCAGTTCATACAATAACAATAGGACTCAGCTTCTCCAAAGTTAGTATCAAAGGATAATCATTTATAATGACAAAGTCTCTGAGCAGAGAAGCTGAGCCTCGGATTGCTAAGTAAACCATTGCAAAAGGCCCTTCAAGAAAGCACCCTCACGCCACACCAACAACGCACACCTCAAAAGTTTTCAGAGGTGGAAGAGAAAGAGATGAAATTAAGAAAGTTGTGGAGAGTTAATAATGGCAAAAATAGTATTTGGTCTGTTTATAATGAAAGAAAAACACAACTGTGTTTTACTCTCTTGGAAATTTCAACAGCATCCCAGAACTTCTTACCAGTATGTCCAGTCATAGGCTACACAGGGCACTATAGTCTGCCAGATGGAATCAGAACCCTTGGACATCTAGTCCAATATCCTCTTTCTGTCTGTGGTCAAGGCCAGTGCTAAATTTAGCCATTGGGCCAATGGGACCTGTGCCCAGGTGCCCTGGACAAATGGGTGCCCCTGTACTTTGACCCGTTCTGCTCACTCAGCTCCCCAGAGTGGAGGGCAGACAGGTGGAGTGGGTCAAGCCCCTACACCTCAACCCCACATCCTGGCTGGAGCACCAGGGAGGCAGAGCAGAAGTCTCCGCATCCCAACCAGCTCCCTCACATGTGTGGTGGGAATGCGGTGGGAGGGCAGTATAGGGCTGCAGGTGGAAGGCCTGGGGAGGGACCCCCACCTGCTCTGGATTAGAGGCCCACCAAACCCTAATCTGCTCCCGGGCAGGGCAAATCAGTGTTCTTAATATTTTCTCTGTGTTTTTGAAAGGGCCACTTTTTTCTGTTCTGCTGGACACATAAGAATGGCTATCCTAGGACAGAATAGTGGTTTCTCTCACCCAGTATCTTGTCTTTCAACAGTGGCCTGTGCCAGATATTTCAGAGGAAATGAATAGAATAGAGCAGCTATCAAATGCTCCCTCTCCTGTCGTCCACTCCCAGTTTCTGGCAGTCAGAGGTTTAGGAAAACCCCGTTGATGGGGTTGCGTCCCTGACCATCTGAACTAATAGCCAAATAACCACTTATGGACCTACCCTCCATGGACCTCTTCTCTGAACCTAGTTATACTTTTGACCTTCACAATATCCCCCGGTAATGAGTAATGCAGGCCGACTGCGTGTTGTGCAAAGAGATACTTCCTTAGGTTTATTTTTACATGCCACCTATTTCGTTGGGTGACTGCTGGTTCTTGTGTTAGGTGAAGTGGTAAATCACACTTCCTTATTGACTTGCTCCACACCATTCATCACGTCATCAGGTCCCAGCTGATTCTGAAAATAACAGTTGGCTTTGCTGACGGGATCTCTGGAGAAATGGCCTTTGAAATGATTTTTTTAAACTTAGACTCTAGAGTTGAAACTCTAGTTCTATGAAAGTGAATGGGAGCATTGCCAGAGACTGCAGTGGGACGAAGATTTCATCCATAAACTTTAGGAATGTAAGAAACATATACTGGCAAGGTCAAATGATGTCATTCAGTATCCTCTTTCCACTAGAGGAAGATCATTAAAAAACCTATATTGTACCTAACCATGCAGTATATACCTCAGAGGCCGAAATTTCCTCTTGTAGTTCTAATTAGAGAATTTATTCTTCACATTCCCTCTTCTATGTAGTTGTGGTGCATTGCTGCTGCTCAGTTAGACCCCTTTTCCAGGGAAAAATCACTTTTGGGGTTGTCAAATTGTGATTTGCACATGTCTTTTAAAAATATTCCTTGCGGGATTTGCTACAACATAAATGCTTTTCTTTCAGGGTGTTTTTTGGTTGTGACGATGAATGAGCAGCAAGTAAAATCACCGTGTCCTAATCTTTAGAAAACATGAAATGCGGGCCTCTTCATATCCAAGCAACAAAAGAGTCTGGCTCCATTTGGAGAGAGGGGGAGAGCAGGCAGAGAAATATACTAGTGTTCTTAAAAAGATGTAGATGCCACATGGGAAACCATGGATTCATTCTCTTTGGAGCGCAAAAAATGTTTGTAGTCTAGCAGGCACATGTGATGTGATAGCCTGTCACTGATCACCTACATTCTGTGACTCAGAACCAAAGATATGGTCCGGTTTCTACTGCAGTAATTGTAAGGCCTCATGGGTTTAGAATTTAGGCTTGTCAGGCAGCTGAGATTTCTATGTTGCCACGCAACGGGAACTATGTATAACAAGGTTGTAGAACTCTACTAGCCATAACCTGCAGTGGACACAGACCATAAGAAGTCCCGCCTCAGTGGGTCTGACAGGCAGCAGTATCATGGCTCCTGATTCGTTGGTTTGACAACCCTATATAAACCCATGCGGGTTCTAGGAACTGTCCAGGCAAGTGTGTAGCTCTCCGCTAACTACCATGAGTGTTCCCATGCCTGAACTCCTGGTGTCTATCTTGGCTAGATTAGGACTTCCTCTCCTGCCCTGGACCTTGAAACCTGACTTGGACTCTGGCAGTTGGTATCAACCCTGACCTGGAACCTACCTATAAACTCCTCTGCTAGTTCCAGCCTCAGGTTTGACCCACCTCTGACCCTTGGTCCTGGCTGCCCTTGTTTTGATCATGAAAGCAGTAACCGACGTGTTCCATTCAGCCCAACATATGACCCATGAGATTCTGACTTGGGCTGTTCATTGAAAACTGATCTGCTGTCTACTGGGGAGCCAGCAATGACTGACAACCTTTTCCATGGCAAAAGAAGTTATAGAACGATATGCCTGAGCCCCATTCTCTCAAATTCTGCTGGTGACCATCATTGTCTCTGATACAATGGAGTAGTTTCAGGAGTGGCTTCTTTAAATATGCTGATGTTCCAGGAAGCAGAACTGGGAATATAGTTAAACTGCTAACACCTTATTGACAGAGCTGGAGTAGCACATCTCTGGATCAGAACTCGTTGTGCCTGATTCAAGCTGAAGCCTTCTTCCCAACGGGAGGACAACCCGCTATATACCTGGTTTTAAAACGGCAGAACTGAATATGTTGGGGCACAATGTATAGCTTTTAGGAGCATCCCCTGAAATTTCTAATATGGGGAATGTGGAAAAAACTCCTTCCAGTGAGTGGGAGACCAGAAGAAGGTGTGCTCAGTTCTCCATTATGTTTATACTAGATTCTGTATATGTCGCAATGGAAAAGATTTGCTGCTGTTATCACAAGTCGCAGCTTTGCTGACAATGAAACAGAATGCTGTTGGCAGATGGTGCTAAACTTTCCTAAATGATGGGAGTTTGCTTTGGGGGGAAAGGAACAGGTGTGGGGAGCCCTGGTAAAATGACAAGCCCACTTTTACAGTCATGGCAGCGGCATTCAAAGAGATGTGCTTTCTCTGTAGTGTGAACATGTAATTTGAACTACGTGCCCAGGCAGGTGGGAGTAGGGGAGTGAGAACCCCACATCAGCTCTTGTACAAGTGACCTATACCTTGGAGTTAAGTGGAAGGGAGGAGAATACAGAGGAAATAGAGTCTGCTTCTTTACCCTTTGCAGTGGGTGGGTGGTGATGGATGAAGGATCATATCTTTGCAGCTAGCACAGACCAAAAGCAAGTCGCCACCTCCGCTCCAGCAGCGCAAAGGGAATTGTGCCTCAGAGGGGTGTCTCTCAGTAACAGAGCCTCCAGGGGCTTGTCCTGTGAGGGGGCAATTACATACTATCCGTTACTCATGGCTGTGCTCAAAGGCACAGTCTGGCCCTTAGCAGATTTTGCAGGTGAGCTGGCAATCAGCTTCCAAAGAGCTCCAGGAAAGGCATTTGCACTGAGTTGGAGAAAGAACTCAGCCCCTCCATCCTCACTTGAAATAGCAATACAGTCCTAGGACCGCCGGGTAGTTATCGCGGTGCGGATAAAACTGCCCGAGAAAGGGGTCTCGCCTGGAACCATTTGCCGTCAGTGAGCATTTGGATCTCCACAAAGCCTTTTCCCTGCGGGTTGCAAAAGATAAAGGCAAACTCTTCACAGATTACTCACTTCTCAGACCTCTGATGTCTGAGCCTGTAAAATATGATCTATGGCCAGTGGAAAAGTGGCAGAAGGTTTTTATGGAAGCTCCAGAAGTGCCTTTGCTGTAGACTTGTAATTGCCTTGTAATGAGGTCCCGACTCAACTGCTTTTTGCAGCAAGCATTTTCTCTCCCTCCTGTTTTTTTTAAAGGGCGGAAGGAGCCCAATAACTCACTTGTTAATTAATGTTTTGAAACTGGAGCCAGAACCATGTGACATTTCTTTTGTCCTGCTCTCAGTAATGATTGTCTCCGCTCAGTTTTAGGCAGCCCACCTTCCCCCAAGACCAGGAGCTGTATTCTGCCGTCAGATGCTCTCCAGCCGTTCTCACTGCAACGTGCAGCGCCCTTGGAGAGAAACAACCTCACAATCACAATGTGAATTCTTTTAAGTCATTGGGGAATCTTCATGCCATCACAGATGTTCACCCGGACCTCAGTGGAACCTCCTCCTGAATAATGGTTGTCAAAGAACCTAGCCCATAGAAATTTAGGGTCAGTGAGCGTAAATTGGCATCGCTCTTTCAGCTAGAGGCTTTGCTGATTGAAACCAGCTTTGGATCTGGCCCTGGAGATGGGAAAAACCTGTTAGCCTATCTCCCTTCCAGTGCAGGACTGTTCTCTATAGTATATTGTTCTCGTGATACGTCAGGATATTTTCAAATTCCTGATGCCTACCTCTGTTTCCTCTGGGAGATTATTCTACAACCACGAGTGAGTTCTCATAGTCAACCTAAATTTCCCCTTTCCCAGTTGCATCATATTATAGCTCCTTGGTTTGGGCTAAGCAATTCCTTTATACATGGTGTATAATACCCTTCAGACACATGTTCTAGCTTTTCCCCTTTGCTTGTTATGTAGCCATGTTACACAGATCAAATGATCGAGTTTTAGCTCGATTAATCTTCCCTGAGAGCTATCCTTACAGTTCCCTGTCAATGAAGTGCTCAGAATTAATCACTAAATGCACCAGCTGTGATCTTATTCTATAAGGACTGTCCTTATTTCTTCTCCATGGCCTGATGCTTCTGTATATTTCTCTGTATATGGTGTTTAAGACCAAACATGCATCTGTCAGTAATCAGTGAGAACATTCGCAAATAAGGATAAAATTTCAAACAATAAACAAAAATCCACAGACATTCCTCTTCACTGGGGCTACGTACCAGTAGCATGTTGTCAGTTAGCTGGAAGGTTCGGAAGAAAATGTACCACACGCTGAAGAGAAAATTCCACTGCCTCGCAATTTATTGTTCCTACTGCCTTGATTTTTCCTGCTATTTTTTAATGTCTCCAGTAACTTTAATTTGACTTTTCCATGCTGCCCAATCTTTGGGCCCTGGTTTGTTTTTTAACGTGACAGTGCCCATGAGGCCGGTTTTCCCAAATGCCTGCAGCTCTGCTTAAAATTCAGTCATCCTTGGACCAAGTTAAGATCTGAAGTAAATTAACTGAATTCCATGGAGACTTTCATTGGTTATGACCTGGTATGCATGTAACGCAGATTGCTTTATCTGCATTTTATCAGTGGGGGTGCCAGACTATGCTGTCTCCTTCTCCCTCCCTTGTTCTATCGACTCGTTTTCCAATAAGAGATAAAAGAGCTGACTTGTGATCACTAGGGGTAGAGTTGGACTCTGCAATCTACAGTGCTGCCAAAACAAAAAGCTCTGTGCCAAATTGGACCATACATTCTACCAGTGGCAACATCTGGTGCTTTTACTAGCTGGCTCTGCTGGTAGTTTGGGTAATCCGATTTACAGCTCTGAATCATTTTTTTCTGGGACTATCTCTGGGTCAGGATGTATCTTTTCCTCCTCCTATTGAAAGCCAGCTCCCTGAAATCAACTAATTGCAGCATGAGTTTAAATTAAAGGCTGCCAGACGTGGATTGAATTTACAGAGGCTAAAACTTGGGTAGTTTTAATTGTGAACTTGCTGGAATGCCACATACCCCTCGGTGCGTTAATCCTCCTCACGGATCTCACAGAGGAAGAGTCCCATTGTGAGCTGGTGCAATTCAGCAGGGCTAAGTTTGGAGACAACAGACAAAAGCCTGATAACTCCTTGTGTCCTCTAGAGATAAGACTGTGGAGGGGTGGGCTACTTCTATTGGCTCCTAGCCACTTCCAATCAACAACTCCACTTATCATTGCTCCTTCCTGTAATTATACTTCTGAGACTCAGCACTAAACTTCGGTGGTGCCAGTGGCCAAGCATTGGAGAGTGCAAAGGAAATGTACCTCATGCTTTAAGAAAAGAAAGCATTTCCTTTTCTAATTGTCAAGAGCTAGGCTTATGAATACTAATATGGACTAGCCTGTTAATACCTCTGGTAACGAAGGACCTGATTATAGTTACACTCAGCTTCACCTTGGGCCTTTAATGACCATCGGCCACTTGCAATCTAAAGAGGTATCGTTGCTCCTTATGTTGGATGTAATCCTGCAAAAGATTGATGCACTCACTTAATTTTGAAGTCTGAGAACTATTCACGTGCACAGAATGAAAGATGTCTTTGCAGGAGGGGAGCTTAAATGCTTAACAGAATGAACAGCTGTTAATACACCGTTCTGGCTAAGATATACCACAGCTGATAAGGCATTATGCCTTTAACAGCACTGAAGTCTAAGCTATCGGCCTGCTTCTCTGTTGCCCTGCTCCTTGAACAGTCACTTCCACCGAGGCAAAGGGGTGTAAAACCTGCTGCTTTCATCTGGTATATTTTACATCCACTTTGTAATAAAATTCTGCAATCCTCTCACTAGGTCTAATCAATTTCAGTTCCATTGTGTTCTCTATCACATGGGGCCATTTCTTGCTCT
Organism: Rafetus swinhoei; assembly: GCA_019425775.1. Taxonomy (NCBI): domain Eukaryota; kingdom Metazoa; phylum Chordata; order Testudines; family Trionychidae; genus Rafetus; species Rafetus swinhoei. Next base: position 64,863,808 of record CM033447.1, on the reverse strand, counting down.
GGGGTATATCAAGAGTAACTCCCCTGGCTTGAACAGAGTTACTCTAGATTTACTCTGGGGAAGAGTTCCCCGCAAGGTGAGATCTTGGGCAGCCACACAGGTGAGATTTCAGTGCCTCCCAGCTGATTAGCAGAGTGCCCACAGCCTGCAGCATGTATTTCTACTGGTGGTGCACATCCACACATGCTTTGGTGCATGTAACACAGGGTTTCTTAAACTTTTTAAGACCAAGGTACACCAAACAATACTTTTTTTTATGAGGAACACCAAGGATTTTTTTGTTGAGCAAAAAAAAAAAGGTCGGAGGGGGAGGGGAAAGGGTTGGGGGAAGTTAGGGTATGTCTACACTAGCCCCCTAGTTCAAGCTAGGGTGGCTAATGTAGGCATTCGAACATGCAAATGAAGCCCGGGATTTAAATATCCCGGGCTTCATTTGCATGTTCCTGGGCAGGCACCATTTTTAAATCCCCTTAGTTCAAACTGACTCCTGCAATGAGGTGTAACAGTTAATCCGAACTAAGGACTTAGTTCGGATTAACTTCTGACTGCCGCGTGTAGCCACGGGCAGTCAGTTCGAACTAAGGGGATTTAAAAATGGCGCCCGCCGGGAACATTCAAATGAAGCCCGGGATATTTAAATCCCAGGCTTCATTTGCAAGTTTGAATGCCTACATTAGGCACCCTAGTTCAAACTAGGGGGCTAGTGTAGACATAACCTTATTGAGAAAAAAATGTTGCCTGCCCCTTTAAGAGTGGCCATTTTGAATTCTGTTGTTCGCCGCGGCACACCTCCAACTGCCTTGTGGCACACGGGTGTGCCATGGAACACAGTTTAAGAAACACTGATGTAACAAAATGTATTCTGCACGTGGTTGGAAAAACTAGAGGGAACATTGCTCTGGAGTAACTGAATTTAGCCTTTGGTGTAGGAGACATTTAACTAAAATGTCAGACTATTTAACATGGTACTAATTTGCATGGATACATATTTGAATTTCTTTGGAAAAAAAGATTTTTTTTGTTGTATTTTTGTGAGATTTAAGTATAATATGCACAAGGCTCGGTGCAGTAGACACCAAAAATAGTAAATAAACTCCTTGCTGCTGCTCTCAGGCTGAGGAGGGATTAAAATGATCTTTTGTGTCAGAACACATTTCCTCCAGAATATGGACCAGACAAGAGTAGCTCTAGATGCAAATGTTTCATCAGAGACTGATATTGTGAGAGAGGTTTCTAGAAATCACTAGAAAGTGCTGGTCGAGCATAACTTCCCCCTTCAAAAGAATTTAAATATTATCGGCCCATAAGGTGGTTTTCCCTGGGATCATCGATCTTTACATCAACTGGAGACTGTACAGAGACCAAAGGAACTGGTTGTCCCAGTGCCCTCCCGTTCACCCCTACCATCATGCTCTGTTGCACATTAAGCTTCTTACAAATCTTCTGTCTTTTTCAGCTCCTGCTTCTGTGCAAATATATCTCTGCTTTGCAATGTCACAAACAACTGCTCTCTGCAAAGTAAGCTTGTCAGATCTCCCTAGAGTTCTATGCGCTGTTTGTACAGATATAGGGAAGAGTAGGCAAAATATCTACCCAACTAGAATATTTACCCGGTGTTGCTTGGGTCCTTAACTCAAATAAGTTTTGGGTTTTTTTTTTTCATTTAAATCATTGTTCTAGGGTGGGGCTGGGGAGGAGGGATTCAGTAGGCAGGCTGCCCCGAGGAGAGAGGACAATCCCAGCCCTCTCTCACCACAGCAGCTTAGGGGCAGATGAGAAGCACCTGTCCATGGTTGCTGCATCTGCAGCGGGCACATCTGGGGGAAAAGGTGCATGTCTGTCTCCCAGCCAGCTGGGTGAAAGACAGACACATAGACAAACAGACAAACACTCTTAAATATACTTTCTTAAATGTCTCTTTTTCCACCCCAACCTCCTGCTGGGGTTATAGCTGTTCTGGTCCCCATCTCTGCTCCCTTGCTGCCTCCTGTGGCCATTCTGTAGTATAAATGTCCCTCCTGACAGACCTCTCCCTTTCCATTGTATGAGAAACAAATTCCAGACACATCCCATAGTCCTGGCACAACCAAACTCTGACCTTGCTTTAAGGTCTGGTAAGAGGAAGCTGCCTACCAAATTTGGTGGCCCTAGCTCTTACCATTTAGGAGTTCTTGAGCAAATGGACTCAGAGGTGGATGGATAGACAGACCAATGGATGCACATTTTTAAAATATATCGCAAGATAACTCTGTGCTAGGGATGTTAGAATGCAAGAGTGGGTCAAGCCAGTAGTCCAACTTGCCCAGTATCCTGTCGTCTGGCCTGTGCCAGAAACTTTGGAGGACATGAACAGAACAGGGCAATTATCAAGTGACCCATCCCCTGTTGTCCCATCCCAGCTTCTAGCAATCAGACACTTCTAGCAGAGATATTCAATGCAAACTAATTAAGTATAATTATTAGCCTTCTTATTATTACACATACAACTAGGTTTAGCTTTTTCTCTTGTAGATTTGAAGTCAGAGACTTTGCTGGGCAGTTGGAGGTTTTTACTGTATAGTTCAGGGAGTGTGGAATCCTTGTTGCAGTTGGGATTTCTGTAAATCTTTGGTGGAAAATCCCCACACAGCTAAAAAGTTTCTGAATATTGGATACAAAAAAGCTATGGACCCCCTACATCCAGAGACGTAATGGTGCTTCTGCATGCCAAATCTCACCCCTTCTGTGTGACGCCATCTGCCTCTTCCCTCTACTCCCCCAGAGAGCTATTTGGAAATTCATGTAGTTGAGGAGATAGGAACTGGATGGTTCCACAGAGATGTGGTGGGAACTCAGACTGCCCCACTTCCAGGCCTACAGAGATAAGGAACATAGGTCGGGCTCCACAGGTGGCTATTGTTGCAAGGGGGCAAAGTTATGTCACCATCTAGAACACTGCATGTGGTAATATGTCCTAAAAACGGGGCAGGGTTGGGAGAAGTGACTCACATGGACCTATGAAAGTTCTGGAAGGGGGACAAACCAAGATCTGGGGGTGGGAGGGGCAATTGCCCCCCTTGCCAGATATCAAATGATGCCCCTGCTTACAAAAGTGCTAACTGGGTGAGTTGGAGTGTATAGAGTTAATATCTGAGGTGCCAGTAGATGGTACACAAGAACACATTTGACAGTGGTAGACTTTAGAGTCAATGAGGCTTCTTGTTGTGCAACAACAGATGGCTTCCTGTGTGCAGCCGTTTACCTCAGCTTTCAACTGTGTCAGTACACTGAAGCTAGACTGACTTACACCAGCTGAGGATCTGGCCCAAAATGTAAAATAGCCTTAAACTATGCAGCCTTCCCTCTTTTTTTGTGGGGTTCCCTTTTCATGGGGTCCTTTAGAGAGGCAGCCACAAGTTGAGTCCTGCCTTCCAGGGCTCAGAAGACTGGCATAGGTCTCCTGCTGTTTCCCTGGATTCTGTGGGGACTGGTTGCTGGGCCCTGGGCTGTTCTCCAGGGGCTGGAGACAACTTGGAAAAATCTTCATGGGGAAAACCTTGCCGAGATGCTTCCTTTAGCTCCTTCCAGTGGGTCTCAATTTGCATATGACCAATATTGTGTGTGCACGCACTTAACAGACGACCTCTTAATAAATGGCCTCACTTAGTCCTGGAAGGTCAGCCTTCATTGAAGAGAATGAGATGGGGCACAGCAAGTTCAGACCTTTGCTGCTGTGATTAACTTAGAAATTGCCGAATGCAGAAAAAACTTGCAAGACCCATTGCTTTTTTCTTCTCCTGTCCTTGACTAGATAAGGAATGTTTTCAAGGACTATGTTGACTTGGTGTCTTCCATGAACACGGTCCTACCAGCAGGCCCAGCACTTACTGCCTCTCTAACCAAGCATCTCTAATAGCGCAAAGCTTTATGAAGGCTCTGATAAAACTCTTAGTGTGTGTGTGTGAATAATCAAATTCTCTCAGAAGTGACTTAGCCATAGCTCATGAATCTTAGTCTGCTCTCACACTCTTTTGTCTCCATTGATTTGAATAGAGCTATGTCTGACATAGGGTGACAGGGGAAATCTATCACCTGTCAAAAATGTCCACATTTTAATTATTTTTGCACTATAAAAAGATTTTCTTTAAATTTCCATGGAAGTGTCATCCTTTTTTTTTCCTTCTTCTTCTTTTTTTTCACCAGCTGAATAACCATGTGGAAAACTTCAAAATTCCAGTGGAAAAAAACCCGAACAATTTTTGGCTAACTTGTTCCTTGAAATATGGGAACATTTTTCCACCCATTCCAATTGCAATCTATGTGCACGTATCTTTTCAGACATGGTTGTGCAACTGCACCATGGGGAAGGCTATTTTCATGCCAGATTTCAATCATCACCTAATGTTGAGTTATCTGTTGGCAATACACTTTGCTGGAAATTGCATGTTCTCTCCAGCATGCCACATTTACCACTTCCATCACTGAGTTTAGAGGATGCACCTTCAAAGCCCAGCTTCATGTCCTATTGGGAATGTGTAAAAACCAGAAGGAAGAGAGAGAAAGAAAGTGGGGTGTGTGGCAAAGCTCTGGCCGATCCCCATGAGTCTCACGCTACTGGCGGACAGGGTTCGCCTCAGAGGCTTGCTGTGGCCTCTTTCTCTTTAGTAGAGGCAGGAGTCACAGCCTACTGAACCAAACTCATCACAGGCTAGTTCATGGTTTTGGAGTAAAAACCCTTCTGGAGTCCTGATCTCCCTTTTTAGGGTCAAACTCTGTGAGAGTGTGGAGAAGTTTGGGGAAAACCCAGGCCCCCCACTACTCCAGGTTCCCACCCAGGGACCCCAAGGAAGTGGCAACAGGCAGAGTTACTGCCACTTCCCATTTGGCAGCTTTTCCCTGGGGCATTTCCCCAAACAATGCCTCCCAGCACCTTTCCTCTGGTACCTGCTAGTCTGTCCTCAGCTCACTCCCACACAGCTCTTCTACACCACACTTCCCGTCTTCACTCTTTTCCTTCCCCCATCCTTACCTGGGTAGGAAACCTTTTAAAGCAGCTCCACAGGCCTTAATTGGCTGCAGGTGTCTAATTAGCCTGTAGTTTCCAGCAAACTCTAATTGACCCCAGGTGTCTGCCTGATTATACTGCACTAGACTTGGCCCTGTTTACTCAGGGAAGAGAAAGCTGTTCGCCCAAGCCCCAGCATGTCTTCCCTCCATTAGTGTGTGGCAGCCAGCTGGTCTGAGTCTGTCACAGGTGATTAAGCCCAACGTCTCCACACAGAAGTAAACCACAGTGAACCATAATAAAATCACAGACAAACTGAGTTAACCTTTAGAGGACAGTTTGATAAAACCAACTCTGAAACAACAGCATAGAGTTTGGGGGTTGGAGCCACATCCTAAAGCCTGGAAATTTGCATTTAGTGTATAAACACCCACCTTAATTCTGCCATTTGACTTCTCAGAAGCAGCTAGAGCTGAAGTGCTGAAAACATGCCCTTGTGCTTAGGACTTGTTCCTCCTCCATGGTGTGCACCTAAACGCAGATAACAACCACATAGCCTAAATGCAGCTATCAAAGATTGTTCCCTAGCTTCTCTCTGAGAAGTCAGAAAACTAAAGCGGTATCCTCCTACTGGTCCCTTCTTGCCCTAAATTCTATTAATTTACTTTTCCAGTGCTAGCAGTATGAAGAATTTTTCTAATACTTTCATGCCATCTCCATGACAGTACTTTTGCTACACTGTCCTGGTAGCTTAACAACCCTTAGAAGGAGCAAAAGCAGTTCATGTACTTTAATGTTAACAGCAACAGTACAGCCGATGCATGGGGAAAGGGAGTGCATATCACACTCCAGTGATTTACATTGGACAGATTGGGATTTGCCAACAGCTACCATAAAACATTATGGCTGTGTCTACATTGGCACCCTTTTTCGGAAAAGGGATGCTAATGAGACCAGTCGCAATTGCAAATCCGCGGGGGATTTAAATATCCCCAGCGGTATTTGCATTACATAACTGCTTTTTCCGGCTCGGGGCTTTGCCGGGAAAAAGCGCCAGTCTAGACGAGATCTTGCGGAAAATAAAGCCCTTTTCAAGAAGATCTCTTATTCCTACTTGCAAGTAGGAATAAGAGATCTTGCGGAAAAGGGTTTATTTTACTTGCAAGTAGGAATAAGAGATCTTGCGGAAAAGGGTTTATTTTACTTGCAAGTAGGAATAAGAGATCTTGCGGAAAAGGGTTTATTTTCCGCAAGATCCCCGTCTAGACTGGCGCTTTTTTCCGGCAAAGCCCCGAGCCGGAAAAAGCGGCAGTTATGTAAATGCAAATACCATGGGGATATTTAAATCCCCCGCGGATTTGCAATTGCGACTGGTCTCATTAGCATCCCTTTTTCGAAAAAGGATGCCAATGTAGACACAGCCCATCAGAATTTACCTAAGAACAGGAAATAAAGTGAGAAACTGGGTGATATTTTAGTGGAAGGCGGAGCAAATGGGATTTCCAGTGTTTGTTTTCTGTCCATGAGGGAAAGAAAAAGTGAAAGAGGAGAGAGGGACAAGAGAAAAGGAACAGGCTGAGATGGAACAAGAGAAAGGAAGAATGGAGGAAAAGTAGAGCTGAGGAAGGAATACAAGGAAATGAGAGAGGAGGAGCAAAGCAGACGCCTTCTATAGGAAAATTGGTTGAGTGATACAGCCCCTCAGTTCCTTTCTGTCTGGCATTTCAACTGCAGGGGTAAAAGTTTTGTCCAGCTTCAAGTTAGATTTAATAGGAAAAAAATCTTCAAATATTCAACTCTTGATAGGAGGAAATGGTCCAAGCCTAAGACACCAGATAAATCAAAAGTTATATGCTGTATTTGCAGTAAAACAGTAACACTAGATTGTTCACTGTCTGTACAACAACCATGGTTGACTTCCTCCTCGTTCTTTCTAAAAGCTGGTTGGTTTTCGAGTGTTAAATCAAACACAACTCTGGGTATGCACAGATGTAGATGTGTCACTGCCGATCCATCGGCAGAGTATGATGCATGCAGACTGCTTTACTTAAGGTGCTTTGGGAGGTGTGGTTGTCCAATGGGGAAGCGGTCCACAACCTCATTAAAAATAACAGGTTTCTTTTTCCTTGTCTTAAACATCTCTACAGATGTGTTTGTCTGTTAAATTAGTCACAGGCTCCCAAGCCTGCTGAACTTGGAGAACTTTCAGAAGGGCTTTTGGAAAGTTTTTTTTTATTTAAACTATTTCTCATTCCAGCTAAGAACAGAAACAGTATCTGACCTAGTGCTCATCTTCATAATTACTTGCTCACTCAAAGAGCTGCAACCAGAGTTGTATTTGTAAATTTTAGGATTTTTTTCTGCTAGATTTTTAATTTTTTTCTTTGTTTCTTGCTTGGACTGGATTGTAAAAGGAAAGGAGGAAAAAACCCTCTAATTATTCAGGGCATCATCATTCAGCAAGGAAAAGTGTGAAGAGTCGGTCTTCCTGCAACTTTTCAGACTCATGAAACACCAAGCTGGCATCTCTGAATTGCAGCCACAGTTGTCAGACATCTTGTGTAGAGAACATGCTGGAGTATGAGCAACTTGGCAACGTCACGCAGCACAAGAGGAAAAATTGGTTGGCTTCAGAGCAGGCTCTTGATGTGACTGTACCTCCTAGCCAAATGGTAGCACTGAATCTAATTCCATTACACAGATCATTTTTCTCTAGCAGAGCATGATGCTCGCACACCCTGGGTCCACCCTGCCCAATCCACCCAAATCTTCGTATCAGTCCATGTACTCCAAAGACCTTTCTTTCTAATCTCCTTGGGGTAGGAGAGATGCTGTAATTACATATCTTCAGGCCTTTCGACACAGAAGAGCAAGGGGGCAACTGCCCCAGGGCCTGGCAATTCAAAAGGGCCCACGGCTCCCAGCCGCTACCGTTACTACTGTGACAGAGGCCTTAGGCCTTTTCAGTCACCGTCAGAGCCCCGTACGGTGTGCTCTGGGCAGCTCTGATGGTGCTGGAGGAAGCTAGTTCAACTCCCACCTCTTCTGCCAGAATCCCACCCCCACCACGGAACAAAGTTCCCCACCTTCCTCAGGGGCCCAGCGAATCTGTCGGCCCCACTGCCACCCGCCATGGCGGGACAGCTTCAGGGGATCTCCCGGGTGCCCAGCAGTCAGGAGCTGCTGAGGGCCTGCCACCATTAGCGGCTGAAAACTGTGGGGCTGCCTGCTGACCGCTCCAGCCCTGGAAGCAGAAAATGTCATGGAGGTTTCTAGAAGTCACGGATACTGAGACCTCAATGACATAATCGCAGCTTTCCTCAGAGGCCAGACTGATTTGGATTTGCGTGGCTGATTTGCTATTTTATGCCATTCCTCCCACCCTAATTTCCTTCTTTATTTATAACTGCACCACTATCACTTTGCTTGCTGTTGAACTATTCATTAGCAACCCCATATATGTCTTACCCTCCGTTGTGACTTCTCGGCACAGCTCCATAATATCCCCAGAGCTTCTTAGCTTTACAGGGCAGCCTGCTTGCTGCTCCACCCTGTAAAAGGAGGCTGTAATCTAAAAGTGATCCTCAAAATGCCTTTGGGGATTCCACATTTCTTGTTCCTTTTATTCTGAATCAGTCTCATCTTGGCAATAAAAAGGACGATTACCTGCCTGCAGCCGTACAACCTCAGCCCAAGTTCTTCAAGCTGAGTTGCCTTGTTCCCTTTCATTCAATCGTTCCTAGGCTCCACGTGCCCAATAATGTCCTCATTCACACTTGGGCAGTCCCATTGTCTTCACCTCCAGGATCGTCAATGGCATTGCACAGTTGCAGCTGATTGACACTTTGGGAGATAATTCGGTTAATGCCATGGATTCTGGAATCCAATCCTGCTCGCCCCCTGGGAGCTGTGCTGGTTCTACAGGACCAACAGGGGTACGGCTAGACTGCAGGGTTTTTTTGGGATACCTAACTCCGCTGTGTCCAGGAAATGCGTTTGCTCTTCCGCTTTTTTGTGCGGAAGAGCAAACGTGCTCTTTTGGCAGCCCCTGTATTCCTCGTTCTGCAAGGAAGAAGGGGGCTTTCGAAAGGGGGGGGGTTCCTGACATTTGGCCCAGTCTAGACGGGCCAAATGTCAGAAAAGCCTCTTCTAACAAAAGTATCGGAAAAAGCTACGCAAAATGCGTTCTGCATTTTGCGTAGTTTTTTCCGACAAACTGATGTAGTTTAGACGTACTAGGAGTAAATCGCTTTAAGAAGGGAATTGTCAATGCTTTTTTGAGGCATAAGGGATCTTGCACAAAAGGTTTTTTTTGCGCAAAACAGACCCATCTACACTCCTTGTTTTTGCGCAAAAACCTCTTGCGCAGAAAGCATCAGCAGAGATATGCAAATGACAGCGTGACAAATGCTAACGAGCGCTTCATTAGCCTACTCTCTGCCGGCAAAAGGCTGCAGTGTAGACGTAGCCCCAGAAAGCTTCTTTTAGCTGCTAGCATCATTAAGGGGAGAAGATGGGTCAAAGCTTTGCCTCTTCCCTGTTCCTCCCAACGCTTTTAGGAGCTGCTTGTACACAAGGAAGAAAACTGTCGTTGGCACCTGGATGAAAGGCTCAAATGGGGGGTTGAGAGGTGGTCATCTTTTCACACACATGTGGGCACCGAGAATTATTATTTACTATGCATTTTACACTAGTGAGTACAATCTTCCCCAACCAAGACCAGGGTTCCCTGCTGCTAGTCACTATACTGACACCTAGGAAGACACAGCCTACAATCTAAGAGCTTTCAGGCTTTATGGACAAGACAAACAAGGGCGAAAGAAAGGAAGTTCTGTATTTGATTGATGAGGAACAGAGGCATAGTGTGATTAAATGACTTGCCAGGAAGAGGATTGATAATTCCGTGGTTAGGGCAATTGCCTGGGACTCAGAAGTTTAATTCCCTGCTTTGCCAGAAAGTGTTTATGTGAGGTTAGACAAATCGCATTGTCACTGTGTGCTGCTACAGTTTCCCATCTGTAAAATGAGGATAATAGTATCTCACAACAGTGGGAAAATAAATATATTAAATATTGGGAGGGACTCCAATACCGAGGTGATGGAAGGGGTGGGAGAAGAGAAGGCATAGAGCTACCTAAGATGGAGAAAGAGAGAGGTCAGCAAGAAAGGCCTGATAGAGCCAGGAATAGAAGCCAGCTCTCCTTATGGACAGGCTAGTACATTAACCACAAGCCCATACATCCTGTCTTGCCTCAGGGGGGTGATAATTATTTTTGTGATCAGTCTGATCCTGGGCGTTGATTATTTAACTGACACGCAGGCTGGAGCTCAGGTTGTTTCTGAGGATGAACTAAAATATTTGAAAAGGGCTCTATCCCCCCTTTTCAGTGTTAAAACTAGAGATGCACAAGTGAGCACACGATGCTCCTATTCTATAAACTAGGACCTGCCATTGTATCTAAAAACCCCTCTCTTTCCCGCCCCCTAAAGAGCAGCTGATTAAACGGTGATGAGAAGTATGTAGAAGCCTGATAGCCAATACTAAGCTACTTCAAGTGTAATAAATGCATCCTTCTCTTTTCTAACAGGGACAGTTGGCAACATGATTTTTTTCCCCCCTGTTAAAATGATAGCATCTGGACTAATGTAATCCTTAAAGTTGTAAACTGCATCATGTTGTTTCTCTTTGGAGTGGATCCGTCAGTCTGCTTGCCAGAATTTATTCGAGTAAAACTAAAGACATTGGCTATAATTTTACTAGGCGTGGGTTGCTTTGTTCATTTCACTGTGGGAAATTATTCGTTTCAGATGTGGGATTGGGTGGGGTAGGAAATGCTGTACAAAATTAAGGGTTCCTCCCCCGACAAAAATCCCTAATATAAAAATATTTAGAAGAAGCTGTAATCATTTTACTGTGAATTTTGTCACCCTCTGGATTATAGTGTGTAGAAGATCTTAGTCGTATGGGATAGCAGCAGTATATGTAGAGGAGACTGGCAGCTTTAGGAAGGGAAGTAGCAGTCTGAAAGATGAGATTCAGAAAGACGGAGAAGCTGAGGGATTCTGAGTACCATCCGTGAGAGGGGATTATGCAGGAGCAATTCAAATGAAGCTGAAAGGAAGTGAAATGAACTTCACGAGCTTCAATTTCCTCAGACCTTTCTTGGGCATCTAGCGCAACCTCTGGATTAAAAACTTCTGTGTCATGCACTAATGCTTTTATCCTGAAATTGCACAATACCCACTGCAAAGAGGGGAGAGACACAGTCAGGAGGAGGCAGTGCCTGTGTTTGCCCTGCATCCTTGACATGCATAATCCCAGTGGCACAAATGGCAGAGTAGAGGAGTCTGAGTACTCACTAGAAATACACCCAGGAAGCTACTAATAATTTTAGCACCATAGCAGCCTGAGGATTGTAATATCTTGCAGTGGCTCCTGTTAAACTATGTGTTTAAAGAGTTTAGGGCTTGGATTCAGTCTGAACAAATGACCAATACTTTAGATGCTTATCTGATGTACCTAAAATATTTAGATCTACTGCCGTGGGCAGAGGAGTACTTATGAGAACAGGCTTTCTGGTAAGATATCCAGTGCTTCTGGCCCTCTGCCATCTTGCACTTTGGGTAATCATGCACACGTGGGCATTTGACATCCACTTGACACAGCCGTAAGGGTACGTCTACACTGCACACTTATTTCGAAATAAGCTATTCAGGAAGAAATACTCCAAAATTGCTTATTTCAAAATAGAATCATAGAATCGTAGAATACTAGGACTGGAAGGGACCTTGAGAGGTCATCGAGTCCAGTTCCCTGCCCTCATGGCAGGACCCAGTACTGTCTAGACCATCCCTGATAAAATAACATGCATCTACACTACAGGGAAGCCTTAAAATTAGTCTGAGGCAGGTTTCCCTAATGTGAACATGTACCTTGATTTAGAGCCGCAGGAGGTACTAGGGAGTAATTACTTTGAATGGCCCTGGGTGTTACCCGCACAAATTTCTCTATCCCTTCCACATTGTAGGGACACACACCTTTACCCAGTTCCTAGGGCTCAAGGTGCAACCCTGTTAATTTACACACCCACCCTTACCCAATTCCGAGGGCTCAGGGTTTTGCAGGATCTTTAGCCACTGAAAGAGCCTCACACAGTAATATTCTTATCCTCTATTTATTGACAATTCCCAAACAAGCAGAATATACATGCTAAGCTCACCAATCTTGGTACAGACAGACTTCCCCTGTTGGCCAGGCAATATCAGTCTCTCTGGATCTTAGCTGATGCATGTCACGGTCGTGCAGGAAAGTCCTGGCAGCTCTGGTCTTAGGCTGTATCTCCGAGGTGAGTTCTTCTTCCAGGTCTTCCACCTTCTTCTTGGTGTTCCTTGTCTCCCTTTGGTCTTCTTCCAGCCTCTTGCTTCTTTCCTTCTGCTTCTATTACTTTTTGGACCCCAGTTTATATAGTGAAACCTGAGTCCTGCTTAGCTATACCTTAACCAATTATTTTAGTATAATTTTACTAACCAATCATAACAAAATTACCTAACCAATCATACCCCATCTCCTTAATTGATTTACACCTAGCAAAATTAATTATACCTCAGACAGAAACAGTTACAAAGCGGACAGAGATCATACAGACAAACAATAGAAAAGTGAGGATACTTAACCATCGAGTGTAGATTCCGCAACCTCAGCTATTGATAAGCAGTTTTTGCCAGACAGAATGGTGTTACTTGAGTTTTCTTTACCCATCTTGAGAGCTGTTTCTTTATCTGGTGACAGTGGGGGAGCTCTAAGGACAAAGTCCCCTTCTTACAACCTGGTGTGACACTATTTTAATACAATTTAGATGGAACTGTGAGTATGTGACTCTAGGCCTTACAGTTAATGGCTTCTGCTTTTCAGTCTGGCTGCAGAAGAAGGCTTTGGTTGAGGCCTACCACAGGCCTTCCAACATGGTTACAGAAAAACCATATTGTTACAGTCCCCTCCTTAATGATGCTTTTACCAAAGCTGTCATTACTATTTCAGGAGTCCAATACTCAGACTGGCTGAGCTTGGTCTTGCCTCCAGGGTATCATGAACAAGGGCCTCATTTGACTTTGCTTGCCAGCTTCCTGTATCCTTCGAACAGTTCTCTTCACCCAGCAAGCCAAAGTGATCATACTCACTAATAAAGCCAATTGGCTTCCAATGATCACCACAATGGGGTGAACCATTATATTGAGCACACCTGTTGCAGAAGGTGACCAACCTAATAGTGTTTCCCACCAGGAGTGATGTCCTGCATCTGCAATAGTTTTTAGTACATGAGTAATTTCTGCATTATTATGCTGCACTTCAACACATATTTGTTCTCCTGTCTGTGCAATATACTGTAAATGTGAATGTAACCTTAGGTATGAATATAATGTCCATACAGGTACATAGTATTCAAAATCACAACTCTTCATTTTTGTAATGTTACATGAGGAGGCGCTATTTTGAAATAGCAGCAGAGGCACATCCCTATTACTGCTATTCCGAAATAGCTATTTTGGAATAGGCATTATTCCTCGTAGAATGAGGCTTACAGAAGTCGGAATAAGCCATCCATTATTTTGAATTTATTTTGAAATAACGGAATTGCTGTGTAGATACACCCTAAGGGAGTACACAAGACAGAGAGAGGCAGTGGAGAACCCAGCCCTCAGCACATGTAAAACCTCACTAATGGCGTGTCTTCACTTAGCCAGAGATTGATGCTCTGGAGATTGATCTCGTGGAGTTTGATTTAGCATGTCTTGTAAGGACCAGCTAAATCAATTGCTGATGGTGCCCCATCAACCCCAGTATTCCACCAGGTCATGTAGAGTAAGGGACGTCGATGAGAGAGTTTCTCCCATCAATCTCCCACAGTGAGGATGCTGCAAAAATTGTACTTAAGGTGCGTGGACTCCAGTTCAACTATTCTCGTAGCTAGGGTTGCGTATCTTAGGTCAACTTTCTCCATTGGTGTGGACTTGGCCTTTGAACTCACAAGTGTAGGGCCTTCCAAAAAACATTGGAAACACCAGAAAAATAAAAGTCAGTCAAACTGTTTTAAACTGCTGGTTTGTTTTAGGTATGGAACAGAATTTCAAGGGAGGAGGGGAATTTCTCATTTTATCCAGATCTGCTGGCTCCTATTCAGTTTCAGCCCCTTCATCTCCCCCATCGTGTGCCCAATTCAGCTTTTTTCTGCACACTGGCTAGTCCTTCCCACCAGTGCAAAGTGGGTATAAAATGCTACCAGTCCGAGTGAGAGGATTCAAAGAGGGATGGGCGGGGGGTGCACATCACAAGCACAATTAGCATTATGCTAGTAACTATTTAAACCTAAACAAGAGTTTTGGAGGACTATAAACTCTCATGCATTGGGACATAAGCCAGTATTTTCCCCCATTGAGCAACACTATTAATGGCAAATGGATGATACTTCAGTTATCTCTACTGAATTTTTAAAAGGGACTTTTCATATGAGTGCAAAAGCACCAATTATGTGAACAATGAAAGAACGACTCTTTACACTCTTAAACACTCTTCAGAACCATTGAGGAGCAAGTGTTTTCCCTCTACAGACACATTACCAGCCCATCTTTATCCATCATCCTGCTAGCTATCCCCAGAAAGCGTGCATGGTGTATTATGGGTGTCACAGCCCTAGAATGATGTAGAAACCTCTCAATCAAAGCAGCTGAACTCTGAGAGCGTTTCCAAGCTGTGCTGGTACAGAAAAGTGCAGGCAACCCATCTTCTCCAGGGGATGCCAGGGATTTGGGGTGGAAGGAAAGGACTTATCTGGCCAACCATGCATGAGATGGACAATCCTATCTAGAGGTCTCCTAAAGTTCTAGGAGCCTTCACTGGGTAGAAAAAGAGTTGCAGGATATTTCTTTCTTGCATACATCGTATCCCCACCCTGCAGCAGGGAAAAGGGAAAACTACTGCTTGTTGAGGACATGGGACTTTCTCTCAGAGGTTCAGGAGAATTCCTTTAGTTTAATAGGGAAAACGCCAAAGCTCACGTGGGCTTGATGGCTTTGGGTGTGTCTAGACTACAGGGTTTTGTCGACAAAAGTGGCCTTTTGTCTACACTAGTAAGTTGACAGAACGCGGCAGTTTTGTCGATGGCGGTAAACCTCATTTTACGAGGAATAACGCCTTTTTTCGAAAGTACTCTTTCGAAAAAAGGCGCTATTGCATGCAAACTGCTTTTTCGAAAGAGAGCATCTACACTCTCTTTCGAAAAAGCAGCTTGTTTTTTCGACAGAACTGGTTGCACTCTAGACACTCTTTTTTGACAGAGGCTTTGTCAACAGTATCTGTCAACAAAGCCTCTGTCGAAAAAGGCGTGCAGTCTAGACGTAGCCTTTGTGTTTAAGCTTCACTGAGTTTATGGCTGTATACAAAACCCAAACTCAGCGGGGTACTCCTGGGTGTCAAAACCATGTCAGCCAAACCTCGCAGAGGAGGAATGGGTAGATTTCACACGTAACCATTACTCTGCATGAAAATATACCAAGGGCTGATTCATTTGCTTCTGGAAAGCAGCCTGAGATAGGTAGAAGAGATGTTGGTTTAATATCCCTCTTATCAAAGAAGTTATCACTTATAAAATAGCCCACTCGGGGTACATCTAGACTACAGATCTTTTCCAGGATACCTGCCGTGTCCAAGGAACGCATCTGCTTTCCTGAAAAAAATTTTGGAAAAGCAAACGTGTTTTTTCGGCATCCCTGTAAACTTCGTTTTACGAAGAAGAAGGGATGTTCCGAAAAAGGGTTTTTTTTCCAACTTTTGGCCCCGTGTAGATGGGCCAAATGTTGGAAAAGCCTCTTCTGGAAGAAAAGCGGAAAAAGATACACAAATTGTTGTTCGAAATTTTGTATCTTTTTCCAACTTTTCTTTGTAGTGTACACACAGCCTCAGCAATGCAGTTCCTGATGGGGGAAGCTGCCCAAGTCTTTGTAATCATACCCATATGATGCCCCACTATGTCCTATTAAAAAGGGACAGATCCCAGGGGAAGAATATGGACCAGGGGAAGCCCCAGGGGCCACAATGATACTCACAGCACATGCCGACAGCCGCAACTTAAGTGTGGTTGCATATACATGTAAATATATATGCAAATATATGCAAATAGCTTCCTTCACACTGATGGGCATGAATACAAAGATTAAGGCAAGATACAAAACACACAGGCCACATTTAAGTCAGTTCTGCTGATATTAATAAAATGCAATATTTACCCTATTTCCACCCAACTGACAGCACTTTTAATGAGTAATGACAGTCCAGGAATTTAACTACTAAAACACATATTAGCAGAAGACCATTATATTGACTTGCCATTGTGAAGTGTGTTCCCTGTGGAGGCCAGGTTCAAAGGATCCCACCCGCGGGCCATGTGTTGAGCCCCACATAAACCCAAACCTCACCGTGGGCCGCAAACAAATGGCTCATGGGCCACATGCAAAGAACTTATACTGGTGTAAATGGTCACAGCTCTGGTCACTTTGGTACAGCTGTTTGATGTAGCTGTCCTTTGTGTCTGGGGCAAGGGCAGCTGTAGAAAGCACCAGCCTTCTTCCACTTTGGCCATCAGGGCTGTGAACTGCAGTGTGGACAGGGGGAAGATGTTATTTACAGCACGTTCTGGCTGCTGTTCAGGGATTAAGTCCAATAATTGTATCGTTAGATGTAAACTCTTGGATGCAAAGAACAATTCAAGAGTGGGACTGATTTCCACTAGCTGAGCATTGTCCCAGAGTATTCTGGAGGCATCGTGTTTCTTTCATGTGCAAGCTGTGTTTAGGCCTCCTGTGGCATGGACGTACTGTGGTCCATCTGCTCACTTTGTGTCATTTCCTGTACAAAAAGAGATGCTCAGATTCACATCACTGCCAAGCAGTTCACTCACAAGAGAGACCTCAGATGCACATCCAAAATGCTTCATTTTTGTTTCTTGTTACATTATACAACAACAAAAAACTCCTCCCTCTCGAAAACATTATAGAACAACTAAACACAAACAGCTCCTCCCTCTCGAAAACAAAAGGCCAGCTCCTCGGCTCTCATAAACTGGAGTCACTCAACTCCAGTCAAATGGAGTGACTACCAATTTATTTCAGCTGAGAATCTGGCCCAGAACTGTAGAATGTCTTGCACATCATCTAGCATCTCACTGAACAGTTGCAACAGTTTAGCATCACTTCAGACTTTTCCCATTGTTGTCTTGGATATATCCCAAAAGCTAGAGAAATAGTAAACCTAGACCACTCTAGGTATTCCAGAAGCCAGCTAGGAGTTCAGAATCAGGCCCTTGCAATTCTCTCCCTAAGAAGGTACCAGTGAGCTCCATATAAATGTAAGGGTAGTTCAGTGGCAGCAGGTGTCAAACACCTTTCCTCTCTGGAATACCAAGTGCAAATCTCAGCACCATCAATTAGGCCAGGTCTACAGCGATGGGAGAAAGTCAACCTAAGATATGCAACTCCAGCTACAAGAATAGCATAGCTGGAGTCAACAAATTTCTGCAGTGTCCCCACTGTGGGAGGTCATTGAGAGAAACTCTCCCATTGATTTCCCTTACTCCTTCCAACCCTGTGGAATGTATGGGGGCACCATCAGTGGTCGATTTAGTAGGTCTTTACTAGACATGCTAAATCAATCCCTGGAAGATCAATCTTGGGAGCATTGATCTCCGGGTAAGAATAGACAAGGTTTTACTTGTCTGCACTGGTGATATTAGTACTAAAAGTACCACCATCTGGGAATGGTGGGGCCATGACGTTGCTTGGAGTATCAGTAGGCACTTTTTTTGAGCAGCTAGCTGTGATTTCTGGCATGTATTGGAAGTTACACTTCAGGCTCACATCTGTTGAGAATAAATACTGAAAACCACTGGCCTAGTGAAATATGAGCTACTTTTTATGACTTGAGTCGACTGAAGTCATAGCATCAGTGAGAGCACATTCTGAGTTGCAATAAAAACTGGTATGTTTAAAGAATGGCTCAGTCTGTGTGTGTAGATTTGCTGGGGTTTCTCTTTTTACATGCAGAGGGGGGAACAGGAAGGTCTGCATCAAGGAGGAAACTTTGATGAGAAAAGAAAAATGGAAGAAAGAGTATGGAAGAGAAAGATTTAAAGACTAGATACAGGATTCAGGAGGAAATAGAGGAACAAGGAGAGGAAATGAAAGTGATGCAAATTGTGAAGGGAAAAAATGATACAGAAAATAGCGAGAGAAAAATGACAGAATAAGATTAAGAAAAACAGCAAGGGAAGGAAGAGAGAAAGCATTAGAAATGGTGCTGGAATTAGGCAAATACTAAGCAGTGGTAGTTCAGAAAAGAGCACTGCTATCTCAATGTAATGGGGGCTGGCGGCAGACCAAAAAAAGTTGTTCATGTCTAATTCTGGCGATTAAATCCAAACACTGATGACAGAGATGCACAAAAAGGAGTGCAGAATGAAGCTTTGGGGAAAGAACTCTTTAAAGTGACAGTTCTTCTGCATGGAAAAATTATGTAAATGTCAAATATGTAGAGCAGGGGCGGGCAAGAGGCATCTAGCAGGCCGCATCTGGCCCACCAACCCGCTGGGTCCAGCCCGTGGCCACCTCGCCAGCACCCTTACTACAAAGCATCTGCAGCCGCTTTTAATGGTAGGCTGCTAATTGCTATGCAGTCTGAGCAGGGAGGAGAAAGCCTTGTGCGCTGTCCCCATCCCTTAGCAAAATCCCTCAGCAACAATTGGCCAGTTTCTGGTCAATAGGAGCTGAGAAATTTTGCTGAAGGCAGGAGCAGCGAATGAAGCCTCCTCTCTCTTTCCCTCCCCCAATCCCTCGCTGTGCTGGAGCAGAGTCACATGCAGCAGCCTGCCCAGGACACAGGCAGGTAAGTGCCTCCCAGCCAGAGCCTTCCTCTGACACCCCACTCCCTTCCCCCAACTACCTGCCCCAGGCCAACACCCAAACCCTCTGTATCTCCTCTCCCCACCTCCTCCAGGTCAAAACTCCCTCCCAGACCCTGCGCTCCCTCCTACAGCCCTCCCCATATGCCAGAATCCTCTCCTGCACCCATAAACCCCTCCTGGACCCTGCACCCCAAGCCCCTGTCCCAGATCACAACCCCCTCCTTCACCCAAACTCTCTGTGGGTATGTCTACACTACAGCACTAATTCGAACTAACTTAATTCGAATTAGTTAATTCGAAATAAGCTAATTCGAATTAGTGCATCTAGACCTAAAACTAATTCGAATTAGCTTTGCTAATTTGAAATAGCATGTCCACATTGAGTGGACCCTGAACCGGTTAAGGCTGGCCGGAACCAGTGCCGCAGGGCATCAGGTTAGGACTTAGAGTGTGGAGCTGCTGCCTCAGGCTAGCCGAGGGCTGTGCTAAAAGGGACCCGACCCCCACCCCAGACAGACAGTTCTCAGGGTTCCCCGCTTGCTTGTCTAACTCGATGAGAAACAGCAAAGCAGTCCTGTCTTGGAGTGCCCTGAGTGCCCACACTTGGTACATCACAGCACTCGGCCATCAGCCCGGCTGCACTTCCGATAATCCGGCACCTTTGGGACCCTGGGGGTGCCAGATTATCGGATATGCCAGAGTATCAGGAGGTACTCTGGCAGAGGGCTGTGACGAGTCTGCCGGGACCCGCACTGCAACTGGGGGGGAGGGGTCGGCGGGGAACAGTGCGGCGAGGGGCGAACCCTCCACTGTTTTGCAGGGAGGCGGGGGAAGCCCCGCGCAGCTGCCGGCGACAGGCCAGCTGGGGCTGCAAGCGGCAGCGGCGGACTTGGGGAAGCGGCGGAGCAGAGCAGCTGGGGTGCTGCCGGGTTGGTCCCACAGTGCTGCCCCTCACCTCGCCCCCTCTCCTCTGCCGCCGCTTACAGCCCCAGCTGGCCTGTAGCAGGCAGCTGCGCGGGGCTTCCCCTGCCTCCCTGAAAAACAGTGGAGGGTTCGCCCCTCGCCGTGCCATTCCCCACCGACCCCACCCCCCGGCCGGACACAGTGCAGGTCCCGGCAGACCCGTCACAGGGGTATAATCCTCTTTCCCTCTCCTCCCCTTCCCTTTCCCAGCCCGTGAGCACGCGTGGGGCTCACAGGAGCTCTAATTGTCCGGCTGGCTGGAGCACTTCCTGGTTCCAGTTGATGCCGGACTATCAGGAGTGCCAGACCACTGGATGCCAGACAATTGGAGTTTTACAGTATTTCAAAATAACGGAATGGCTGTGTAGACGCTCACATTGTTATCTCGAAATAACGGTGAAGTGTAGACGCACCCTTACTAAGCCTCATTCTTGATTCCATGGACCCCAGTGTAAATCATGAATAGCAGCACTGGGGTTATATATGTGTAAATGATAGCAGAGCATTTAAGCACAAGCTTAAGTGCCACCACAGTGAATGGGTCTTTAGTACATGTTTAAGTCTATTGCTGAATCAGGGCCTTAATTTCTACAAACCAAATAAACCTACGTGGCATTCAAACTTGCAGATGTCTGGTTTCAGAATTGGAAGTATAGTTGAGGCCAATAATTAGAGAGTGAATGATTTTGCCATATATGAAGTTGGGCAGAACTACAGACCATGTAAAATAGAGTGTTCCTATTGGTTCAAAAAGTGTGGGCCCCAGTAAAGATGAAAATTAACTGCTTCTGATCTCTGCCCTTAGACTGACCTTGAGAGCAGCTTCTGAGTAGAAAGAGAAAATGAGTTTCGGTAGCTGGTTAGCTGTCTGGTTTGATTTTGCACTCTGGAATCTTTCTGTCTGTAATAAAAGGTACCTAATTTGTTAGTATCTTTAAATGGCATGGTGAACAGTACCTTATAATGTACTTCAGAAAGCTAAAAGGAATTCCCAGTGTGGGCTTTGTGAATTTTTAACACAGAGATTTTGCATTATCCAGCAATGAAAGCAAATTCTCTGTAAAGACAAAACTGTTTCCATATATTTAGAGTATGATAGTATCATAAACTGAATTACTGCCATTTAGGCTATGTCTACACTACAGGCTTCTTGCACAAGAAGCGTTTTGTGGAAGAGATCTTCTGCAAAAACCTCTTGCACAAGAGAGCATCCACACTGCAAAAGCACATCGAAAAAGCAATGCACTTTTGCACAAGAAAGTGTCCAGACTGCATGGATGCTCTCTCAAAAAAAAGTGCTGATAGCTATTCACAGAATAGCCACTAGGGCACCTGTGCTTTTTTCAATAGTTTTTTTGCACAAAAAGAGGCAGTTCCCCGTCCACACACACCTTTTTGCACAAGAGCTCTTGCACAAAAAGGAGTTATTCCTTGTAGAAAGAGGAATAACTCTTGCACAAAACCCCCTCCATTCTGTCGATTTTCTTGCACAAAAATGCGCTTGAGGTATGGACACTCCATGAGTTTTTGTTCAAAAACGACTCTGCAGTCTAGATGTGGCCTTAGAATCACAAGATACGTTACTTGGCCAAGCACCTTTTTAATTGTACTTTTTTCCATGTTCTCCTTTCTCCTGCTCTGCAAACTCTGGAAGCTGTCCTTTAAGATATGCTACTCTTTAACTCTCTCATGCAATCAGGGAACAGAATACCATGTCATTCCTGTTTCCAATCAAAACTAACACATCTGAAATGTGAACTGTCAACTATTCACAACAAACATCTCATGATCAGTCTGCAGATGCAGCATCCCAATCATTCGGTGAACATTATGCAATAATAACCACTTTGAGAAAATCAGAGACTGCTCACAAACAACTTATGAATATAAAAACAGGCAAAATGTTTTGAATACATGATTCTCATTCACTCTGATGGTATCTTGGTGGTCAGTACCTCAGTAGGAGCCTCTCAATGGAAACCAAGTGCTGCAGGCAGTAGTTACAGCATTTCAGTAGGTGACACTTGTCTTTCACAGTTAATATTAAGCGAGCACTGGGGGGTGACACAGTTTAGTCCTAATCACTTGTTGACTGAACACCCATGAAACTTTGCATGAGTGTTTGTTCTGGCAGGATGTAGCTGTAGTTCTAATTCTTTTCATCTGATTTCTCTTGTCATTTAACCTTAAAGTGATCAACTCAAGTAGCTTGATCTATGTAATTTAACAAAGTGAAGATTTGGAACTGACGGAAGCACAGTCTGCAAATATCCTCATTGTATTTGAGAGTACCCACGTGCTATCTGATAGTGGACTCTTTAATTCAGTGCTGGCTAACCCATGGCTTGCGAGCCGCATGCGGCTCTTCCCCCCTTAAATTGCAGCCCGTGAAGCCTCCCCCGTGACTCACAAAGCCGCCCCTGTGCCCCTAAAAACCACCCTCTGGCCCCCAGTTCCCTGTGCTCACCATCCGATGCGGCAAAGCAAAATGGCACCGACAAGATGGCACCATCCGATGGGAGCCTGATGTGGCCAAAAAAACCACCCGGAGTTTTGTTTAAAGGGGCAGGTCTGGTTTGGGGTTTTGGTTTTTTTTTTTTTTTGCTAGACAACTGTTTTCCCTCAGCCCTTTGTGTGATATCCCTAACTATTGTGGCTCTTTGCCTTTAACGGGTTGGCCACCCCTGTTTCAATATGTCAGAGAAAGGTAGGACACAAGCCAGTGGCTGGTAATTGAAGCGGGGCAAATTCAGGCTGGAAATAAGGTATGAATTTTTGACAGTGAGAGTAACTAACTATTGGAGCAATTTCCCGAGAGTGGTGATTGAGTTTTGCATCATGGGCAATTTTAAATCCAAGACTGGATTTTTTTTTTCTAAAAGAGAGATACTCTAGGAATTATTTTGTTATGTGCCCGGTGTCATACGGGAGACTAGGTGATCACAGACGACAAAGTAATCACAATGGTCCTTTCTGGCCTTAGAATCTATGAAGCTATAAGTTATACTTTATATCTCATTCCCAACCCCCTCCCCCCCCGTATATAATCTTCAATGCAGAACTCATGTCAGCCTTAACTATGGAATGGTGAAGTGAACTTCCACCATTATTGGCACAGTACCCCTAAAGAGGTCTGTAAAACACCATTATTGGTACTGTACCCCCTAAAGCAGTCTGTAAAACACTTGGGAATATTTGTTCTATAAATAAATGCAAGATGTTGTCAATAATTATCTGTATACCGTGTACCTATGCGTTTTATAAAGTCTGTGGTGGGGGCAGAGTAGCCCTACACCCGTGAAGAAGGGGTTAAGGAGAGCCTAATGGCGCAGCTAGCCCTGCTCCCACCAGGGCCTCCGACAGCAAGGAGCAAAGCAGGCATTTGCTCTGGAACCCAGTGGTTCAAAGGAGCCCGGGGCTCACAGCAACCAGAGCTGTATGCTCCAGGTAGCGCTAAGGACTGGCTGTCCCTGGCCCTGCCATTTCTGCCTGAGGCTCCACCCTTCCCAGGGTGCAAACCCGTCCCCCTCCCCATCTTGTCCAGGGCCCACAGCAGCTGTTGGCTCCCCTAGCCCCCACTATACCTGCAGCCAATGGCAAGCTTGAAGGGGGGGGTTAAAAAGAGAGCCTGGCTCAGTTGAGTTGTGGCTGGCCAGGATGGAGGATGGAGCTCTGCCTGAACGGAGTCTCACATGCAGAGTTGTGGAGAGATGGGCCTGCTGGGGAGTAACAATTAGACCCCAAAGAGCATGCGATACATGAATGAAAGACTGAGAACCAAGCCCAAAAGAGAGGGCAGGACACCCCACTGGGGGACAGCCCAGTACAGAGTAAGGCTTACTTTATGTTGTAGAATGTCTTGGGGCTAACCCCTTTCCCCCAAATCTTCCAGCAGGGGATAAGACAGAAGGGCCAATTAGCCAGTGGACCAGCACCCACCTCAGTGGATAGAAGAGGCACACTTCTTCCCCCACAGAGTGCCCTATGGCTTTACTGGGCCATGTGAAAGGTCCACAGAGGGGCACAGGAGCAGAATACTCTTATAGTGTTCATTCAGGTAATCTTAATGCTAATATTTTATAAATGTACCCCATACATTAGCAAACAGTATAGTTTATAAATTAATTTCAAGTTCATATTAAGCAATGCTAAATTATTATGAAATTACAGATGCATTACTACCAAAAGAGTCCATGATTTATGTTATTACACTGAACACCAAAGGAATTAATAATGATTTGCACTTATTATAAAGTGGCACCAATGTGGGAGAAAAAAAGAACAGTTAGTCTAATTAAATTCTGGAAACCACTTTAGGGCTCTACTGTGTTGTGGATGCTGGTTCTTATGTTAATAAATTCTGTCTGAATGGCTTTAATATTGTTCAAAGAGACACAATTTTGCAACCAAAGAGTATTTTGGATTATTTTTTCCCCGTGGGATCACTGGCCAAGAAGAGCCCTTAGCACAATGGTGATCTGCTTCTAGGTACTATTGAATACAGAAAATAAATAGCAATATCAATGATAGTCCTAAGATGTTGGGTATATTGGAGGAGAGCTGAAGCACAAGCTGTGGTAGCTTCATGTTTTGAGAGACCTGAGTGAGTAGGAAACATAGCCTCGGTCCAGCAAATCACATAAGTACCTGCATATCTCTGCTCCCATGAATAGTTCCATTGACTGTATGTAGCTTGAACATGGACATTATGAAACTCAGCTCGATATATCTATAGATATTGATGTTAGTAGGCAGGAAGACTCAAATTTTCCAGCTGGGTTGAGCAATGTGAAAATCCATGCTCCATATTGTCTCCGTTTGTTTATTTCAGTATAAATAACTAAAAGAGACACAGCCATGAGTCTAGACACCTTGACACAGCTATACCGTATAGGCAAGCACTGGGTTAAAGCATTAAAAAGACACCTTTCTATGGTGGAAGGATATAGAAGGAACCCGAAGTGTTTTTTCAAGTAGAAGAGTCACATCATAGCCCTAGAGTGGCGCATTGCTGGTACAAGCCTGCACAGCAATCTGGCACATGTGGTAAAGTTTAATCTAGGCAACAGGGACTGTAGGGGAAATCTAGTTGCCCATATGGAATTTGACATCAACACTTTTACTCTAGAGAAAAGTGTCATAGACACATTCATGACAACAAGGGGACTGTGATTCGGCTGAATAATAGCACTTGAGCAGCTGTGTGTTCCCTGACACCCCATTCAGGAGATGGCTCTTGAACTTAGAGAACTTACCTATTGAATCACCAGCCCTGCTTCCTTGTCGTTCCCTCCCTCTGCACACCAGGTGTCTCATACCAACACTAACCAGATCTGTCTCTAGTTAGCTTATTTTTGGCTGTTTCTCGCCTCTGAGGCCTGAGTAGCTGCTCTCGTGGTAACTACGGTATCTGGCAGTTGCAGGTTACGGGATACAAAAAGTAAAACCAATAATAACTTAGAAAACCCTTAAATATTTAATAAATAATTTTACTGTAAACGTTATAGCATCTTCACAATACATTATGGGCAGGGGTAGTAAAAAAGGATGTGTTGGCATCTATTTAGGATGACCTGTATAACTCACTCATGGTTTCAAAACTTTTTGAATGGTATGATCATCCAAAAATCATTTAGATTTGCACCAATATTAAGTTATGAAGAATATGAATGGGAATAGTCACTCTGCTCCTGTCGCTAGTCCTGTTTAATTTGCTGATGGGCTTTTACTTTTATTTAACTCTAACTTGCAACTCATTGCTATAGACCTGCTTGAAAAACCTATTCTAACAAGATGTTTTTCAGACTGCAATTCAGTTAAAGCACATGCTTGCTTTTAGGCATGTTTTTAGGTTCTGTTGACTTAAAATGAATCATGCAGTTAAGGGGTTTTTTGAATAGAGATGGGCTAAGCGTGTGCTTAAATCTTTTGCTGAATTGAGGCCTAAACCTTTTAATTAGAGACATGTTTACAGTAAATTAGATTCCTTACCTGTTCCACAGTGATCAAGAAAACTACCAGCTTATCACTAATAAAAACAACCAGTTCTTGCTTTAGTTGAAACTTGCAGTCTAAGGAAGCAATAAAGAATATATAATACATTAATTTAATTCTTTGTTACATCAATTATTTATTGAATGCGCAAAATATCCTATCTGACATCAAAGGGGGAACCATGAAGAAAATGCAAAGTGCGGCTGTTTGTTAAATTCACATATCAGTAAAATAATGGAATGATACCAAATCTTTTGTGCTCTTAATCTTTTTCCTTCCATATACAGTATTGTATGTAGTGCCTCTCTCTCTCTCTCCTTCCACTCACAATTTATATTCAGGATACTCTAATGAAGTACATCTTGAGTCTCCTTTTCATGGCTAATGAGGAGACAACAAGAATTTGACTAATACTAGTACAATTACTAGAGCAGTGAAGCGTGCATCTCTGATTAGACATGATAATTTGCAAGGCTGGGCTCTTCACATTAAGTTTGCAAACAGTTTAAAAATCACTTCCTCTATTTATCCAGCTAATCTCTGTTTAATGACTCCAGATCTGAAAAAAAGAAAATGTCTCTTAAAAATCCTTTATTTCATTTATGAAGCTTGAGTAGGGAGCCCAGGTGTAATTTATAGCAAATCTTTTCCAGGATACTCTTTGAGGAAGCCATGGAGCTGACTTTTCACATGTGATGGTATTAGATCAGAGTTTCCTTTACACTAAGCTTTGTAGCCTTTGTTTTCTCTATAGAATATCATCTTAGCCTAGTCCCCTGCACTCATGGCAGGATCAAGTATTAACTAGACCATTCCCTGACAGGTGTTTGTCTAACCTGCTCTTTTTAAAAATCTCTAGTGACTGAGATTCCATAACCTCCCTGGGAAATTTATTCCGGTGCTCAACCACCCTGACTGGAAGTTTTTCCTAATGTCCAACCTAAACTGCAATTTAAATCCATTACTTCTTGTCCTTTCCTCAAAGGTTAAAGAGAATAATTTTTCTCTCTCCTCCTTGTAACAACCTTGAAGGTACTTGAAAATGGTTATCACATCCCCTCTCAGTTTTCTCTTTTCCCAACTAAACAAACCAAATTTTTTCTATCATGCCTCATAGGTTGTGTTTTCTAGATCTTTAATCACTTTTGTTGCTCTTCTCTGGACTTTCTCCCATTTGTCCACGTCTGTCCTGAAATATGGCACCTAGGACCAGACACAATTACAGTTCAGGCCTAATCCATGCAGAATAGAGTGGAAAAATTACTTCTTGTATCTTACTAATGACACTCCTGCAAACACATCTGAGAATGGTGTTTCCTTTTTTTTTTTTTTTTTTTTCAAAAGTGTTATGCTGTTGACTCATATTTAGCTTGTGGTCCACTGTGACCTCCCACATCCCTTTCTGCAGTACTCCTTCCTAGGTAATCATTCCCCATTTTGTATGTGTGCCACTGATTGTTCCTTCCTAAATTGAGTACTTTGCATTTGTCCTTATTGAATTTCATCCTATATATCTCAGACCATTTCTCCAGTTTGTCCAGATCATGTTGAATGTTAATCTTATCCTCCAAAGCACTTGTAACCTCTCCCAACTTGGTATCATCCACACACTTAATAGGTGTACTCTCTAGGATATTATCTAAATCACTGGTGAAGATATTGAACAAAATCAGACTCAGAACTGCCCCTTCAGCTTGACAATGAACCACTGATAACTACACTCTGGAAATGGTTTTCCAACCAGTTATGCATCCACCCTATAGTAGCTCCATCTAGGTTGTGTTCCCTCATTTGTTTATAACAAGGTCATGTGAGAAAATATCAAAAATCTTTCTAAAGTCAAGATATACCACATCTATAGCTTCACCCCTATCCACAAGGCTATTTACCCTGTCAAAGAAAGCTCTTAGGTTGACTTGACATGATTAGTTTTTGACAAATCCCTGGTGACTGTTACTTATCACCATATTATCTTCTAGATGTTTTCAAAATGATTCCTTAATTATTTGCTTCATTATGTTTCCAGAGGCTGAAGTTAAACTGACTGGTCTGTAATTCCCCAAGTTGCCATTATTTCCCTTTTTATAGATTTGCCATATATTCACCTTTTCCCGGTCTTCTGGTATCTATCCCATCTTCCATGACTTTTTGAAGAAAATTGCTAATGGCTCAGATACCTCCTCTGTCTGTTCCTTCAGTATTCATCAGGCCCTGCCAAATCAAAGGCATCTAACTTGTCTAAGTAATTTTCAACTTGTTCTTTCCCTATTTTAGCCTCTGGTCCTACCTCATTTTCATGTTAGATGTCCAATTGCTACTTTTTGGAGGAAATTGAAACAAAAAATGTTATTTAACTCTTCCGCATTTCCACATTTTCTATTGTTGTCCCCCACCCATTGAGTAAAGGTCCTAGCCTGTTCTTCGTCGTCCTCTTGCTTCTAATCTATTTGCAAAATGTTTTCTTGTTACCCTTTATGTCTCTAGACAGTTTAATTTATTTTTGTGCCTTGAACTTTTAAATTTTGCCCCTACATAATTGTGTTCTTTGTTTATAATTATCCTTTGCAATTTGATCAAGTTTCCATTTTTTGAGCACTCTTTCTTTGAGTTTCCCATCACTGATAATGTCCTGATGAAACCAGGGTGTCTCTTGCTATACTTCCTATCTTTCTTGTGCAGTGGGATAGCTTGCCCTTGTTCCCTTAATAATGGTTCTTTGAAAGACTACCAACCCCCTTGAACTGTTTTTCTCCTTAGATTTGTTTCCCATGGCATCTTACCTACCAGCTCCCAGAGTTTACTAAAGCCTGTTTTCTTGAAAGCCATTATCTTTACTGTGCTGTTTTCCCTCCTACCATTCCTTAGAATCGTGAACGCTACCATTTCATGATCACTTTCACCTAAGCTGCCTTCCACTTCCAAATTCTCAACCAATTCCTTCCTATTTGTCAAAATCAAATTTAGAACAGCTTCCCCCAGTAGCTTTCTCCACCTTCTGAGCTAAAAAACTGTCTCCAGTATATTACAAAAACATGTTGGATAATCTGTGGTCTGCTGTATTGTTTTCTCAACATATTTCTTGGTAGTTGAAATCCCCCAACACCACAAAAACGTATTCTTGGGGTGAATTTGTTAGCTGTTTCAAAAAAAGGCCTGATCCACCGCTTCCTGGTTATGTGTCCTACCCAGGGCCGGACCGAGCTATTCCGGTGCCCTGGGCAGACAGTTTAATTGTGCCCGGGGTTGGGGGAGGGCGCATGTGCGGCCCCACCCCCGCCCGGTGCCTAGGGGAGGGCACGTGGAGCTGGCGGTGACAGGACGCATGTGCCCGGCCCGGCGCAGCCCGGGGCCGCCCGGGGCAGGCTGAGCCTGGCCGTGCAGGGCCCCGCGGCCATGGGGGGAAGGGCGCTGCTGGCCAGCGCTGCGGGGGTTAACGCGCCCCTGCCCCAGCTCGCCCCCCCTTAATCTGACCCTGGTCCTACCATGACATCACCCTTGGTTTTTACCATTTTTATCTATGCCCAGAGATTTTTAACAAGTCTGTCTCCTATTTGCATCTTAATCTAAGTCCAAATGTATGCCTTTTTAATTCAGGGCAACACCTCCTCCTAATACACCCCTTGGATTTATACTTCCCTATTTACACAAGGCAAATTGCTTTCTTTGACAGGAGAGTAGTGTTTACTCATCAATCAGCATCATTGCGCACAAGCTTATTTCATGATACTTTTGTAAGGCTGATGCTATTCCCAGGCTTCTGTGAAGTTCCCTTTGTCCCCCTGAGACCTGTACATTTCCTACAGTTAGAGCTGGAGCAGACAGATTCATAACGGCCAGTGTGTCCTCCATGCAACGTTCTCTGAAGTCACAGCTTCCTTGGGGAAGATTCTGGTCGGACTTCACAAGCCGAACAGGACCAGATAAGTCCTTGGATGGAAATCTTTCCAGTGCAACAGCCACTCCAGGAACTGGTGGCATTGCCTCTGTAGGTGATGGTCTGCCCATGTAAGGCGCCAGGGATGAGCTTCAGCCATAGCATGGCAGTGGGAGGGGAGACAATCCTGCAGGGGTAAAGTCAGGACTAGGCAGTCCTACTTGAGTAGTTGAGTAGATGATTAACCAATAAAACTAGGTGCTGCCTGTCCCCACCCCCCATGCTGTTTCCTCTATCAGAGGCAGCAGCACACCGTCAGAGGCAGGAGGGACAGAGGACGCTGCCCCTGGAGCTGGGACCTCCCCGTGGACAGGGGCTGCTGCCAGAGCAGCCTCTTTCTGCAGCCAGCCCTGGTTGCCACAGACAGAGGCTGCTTTGCGGCAGCCTTCCCCACCCCCTCACCCTCTCCAGCAGCCTCTGTCCATGGGGAGCTTGGACCCCTACAGACAGGAGCTTCTGCCACCCCATGCAGCCGCCTCTGTCTCAGAGGCAGAATTGTGGGGTGGCAGGCAGCAGGTCCACGACAAAAGCTGGTTTTTAAACTGGCTCCCCTCGAGGACCAGCTCCCACATGGCACCCTGCACTGCTGCATCTAATACAGAGGCAGCAGCGCGGGTTTGCAGGGGGCTTCCCAGGAGTGAGGACAGATTGCACTGGCTGCCGGCCCCACCCCCAGGGACTATAGAATAGTCGACTAACCGCTAAAAATTAGTGCAGTTAATCGACTATTCTATTACCCGCTATCTAATATCCCTAATCAGGACCCGTAGCTGACTGCTATCGCAGGGAGTCCGAAAGAGATTGTTATCCTGACACAGCTAGTTCCCTCCAAGGCACTTGCTGAAAACATTAGCAGCTTTATGCCACCTCTTATCCAGGCTTCAAGTAAATGCAAATTACAGGATATCTTTTTTAAAAGCATAAGTGTGCAGGTGTACCCTGGTGAAGGAGGTGGCTCCTCTGGAGCCAGAAAGCTGAAGGTTTGAAATCAGCATGGTATGTCTCTGCAATTTGCCAGTCCTTGCTCATTTTTTGAGATGGGGAAAGTTGTTTGCTGTCAGAGAAAAAACCGTAGCATTTGAGAACTGTAGTGGAAGGAAACAGAAGGGACATTCCCTTGACAAAAGGCATCTCTGAATACAGAGGGCACCTGTGTTCTCCTTCTCCCAACACAAAGAGAGGTAAAATTAGAAAAACGATATCCTGGGTTGCAAGCTATGGGCTGGCAAGTTTCCAAACCTCAGTGGCAGAAAGTCCTTCTCCCACTTCCAGGGGAGAAGAGTTGACAGTTCAAAGCACAGTTCTAGCCATCTACTGCTGTTGTAGAAGCCAGCTGACTTGGTTTCAAAAGATGGGTAGAAATTGGCAAGAGTTCCCCTTAACTCTTTTCTGCGGTGTCTGCTGATGGGCCTCCTCTCTTCCAATCTAGGTATATCCAGAGCTTGGTTTTCAAAGAGGCTGACTACCTCTATTTCCAACTATCTTCCCAAATGATTAATAGATTTTCAGGCCAGAAGGGACAT
This sequence comes from Rafetus swinhoei, assembly GCA_019425775.1. Lineage (NCBI taxonomy): Eukaryota > Metazoa > Chordata > Testudines > Trionychidae > Rafetus > Rafetus swinhoei. The sequence goes on along the minus strand of CM033447.1, from coordinate 64,832,461 downwards.
TTATTATCCTCTCATCTGACCTCCTAGATAACATGGGACAGAGAATTACACTCACAGATTCTTGGTGAGATTACAGATTGAACACCTCTGAAAATCAGGCCCATCTTGTAACTCATCACCAAAGGATCTGGGCACTGTAAAGCTGTCTTTTCCCCGGAGAACACCTGGTGGAGAGCAGCCATGTAATCACCACTGTTCTCTCTGGGGAAGTGAACCTCAACTCTGGTGCAGCGTCCCCCTCCTCTGCAAAGAAGACCACCTTGTCTTATGCATGTGAACACTGCTTGATAAGAAATAATAATGGTTCATCCTTTCCATATCCTTTGCTGGACCGGAAATATACTGGGCAAAGAGCCTGTCTTATATTTTTCCTGTATTTACCCTGATGGGTGCAGCCTGGAAGCTAGAAATATAGACTTGGATGAAGGTGAAAAATAATGAGCGAGGATAAGCTGTTTTTTTCAAGTCCCTAAAAGTGTTGAGGGTGAGAGAATTGAGCAAAGTTCCTAGTTACTTTATCTCAATTTTAACTCATTTCTACTGAATAGTTTAAATATACATATGAAATGTCTGTGTCCTGGTATAAATATCAAACATTTTGTTCCTAATTCAGTCAGGGCCTGATCCAGTGAAGTTAATGGGAGCCTTTCCATTGACTTTGTTTGTCTTTGAGGTTCTGTCTCGTAATGCTCCAGTATGATATATTTTAAAAAATCTTTTTTTTTTTTTTTTTGCTTGTAAGCTGAGAGGAAAAAGAGGGGAGGTAATTTATTTTATGTGTAGAAAATTATTTGTGAGCAGAAATCTATGACTAGAGGATCATTTTCATTTAAAAAAAAAAAGCAAGGGAATTAAATTTTAAAAGGAGCATTGTCATTTAAAACAAAGCCAAGTTGTTCTCAGCTATATATCACTGTAGCTGTTAGTGGTGGAGAGGAAAATACATCAAATACTCACATTAAAAACCCCAAATTCAATTAGCTGGTTGCTCCTTGAGGTGAAAAGGGTATGTGACTAAATTTAGTACACACGACTGATATTTTTTTTGCTATTATCTTTTATGAGGAATATTTTACGTGTGCAGTTCAGTGGAGGTTGCTGTCTTTTTCAAGCCGTGTGTCTGAATTCTCCAGAGCAGTACCTTTTGCTCATTTCCTCGCAACTGCTGCAGGCCATACCCAGGAAAATTTGAAACTGAAACAGTCATTCTAAAGCCTCATTTTAAAATTGTATCCAGAATTCACTCTGTTAATGCAAATAGATCACTGGGTAGCATGTATCACTGTACAAATTGATCAACATGCTCTTTGAGATCACTTTCATGGAACAGCTATTATATTTCTTTGCGTGATTAAAAGGAACAATGGCCCTATGATTAAGGCACGAGCCAAAGAATTTGGGAAATATAAGTTCAATTCCAATTTGTATGTTAGACCCTTTGAGCGACCTGAAACAAGATGCCACAGTTGCTCCTCCATAACATAGAGGATAATGCTTCTTTTCTCCCACTCTGGGTGCGTCTACACTGCAGGACTTAACTCGAAATAAGCTATGCAAATTGAGCTACATCAATAGCATAGCTTATTTCAAAATAGGGAGCGTCTACCCAGCACTAATTTCAAAACAGAGCACTCTTCCTCCGACTTCCCTTACTCCTCGTACAATGAGGGTTACAGGAGTCAGAGTAAGAAGTCCTCCAGCTTGACATTATTTTGACACTATTTCAAAATAACTGCCTGCAGTGTAGATGCAGACTAAATTATTTTGGAATAGTGTTGCAGTGTAGACATACCCTCTGTGTGCATTTGGATTCATGGACTCATAGAATCTTAGAACTGGAAGGAACTTTGAGAGATCTTTGAGTCCAATCCTCTTCACTCATGGCAGGACAAAGCACCATTTAGGCCAGTGTTTCTCAACCTTTTTTTATAAAGTACCCCTTTTTCAAAAAAAAAGTCCCCCCAATACCTACAGTTTTCAGACACACGCATATTTTTTCTACCATTGCAACACATTTGTTTAAACAACTTAATCGTAGCCGGGCGGGCGATGAAATTTTTGGGTGTAAAAAGTACAGAAATAATAAAGCGCTGTAAAACTTAAAACAAAAATTCGGTTTTCTCCAGATTTCACTTGTGTTGAGGTACCCCCGTAGACTTCTCTCGAATACCCGTAAGGGTACTTATACCACTGATTGAGGAACACTGATCTAGGCCATCCCTGACAGATGTCTGTCCAATCTGCTCTTAAAAATTTCCAGTGATGGAGATTCCGCAACATCCTTAGGCATTTGATTCCAGTGCTTAACCACTTTGATAGTTAAGAAGTTTTTCCTAATGTTCAACCTAAACCTCCCCCTGCTGCAGTTTAAGCCCATTGCCTCTTGTCCTATCCTCAGAGGTTAAGGAGAACATTTTTTTTCTCCCTCCTGCTTGTAACAACCTTTTAGGTACTTGAAAGCTGCAACCTCTTACTATCTGTCTCTTGCTATGTGTACGTGTGGTCAGGTACTGTATGCCCTACTATCAAAGAAATAATAAATGGATTTTCCCAGTAGAATAATTCTGCCACTTGAGCCACAAATGCACCTTTTTATTGTGAATATTCCTGTGTCAGCATCTCTCATTACTCAACCAGTGTGAAGCCCATCTCCAGCCAGCTTTGTAGATGTGGTGCCCATATAAAATATCTGGAAGAGTGAAAAAGGAGCAAGAGACCCTCATGGTCTTTCTCTACAAGTCCTAGATCTACCTTAAAGCATAGCAAGTTACTGGGGTATATCATGGTACAAAACAATCTGACATTAAATTCTGTAAAATAGGAAGGGGCAACAGTAGCCTAAAGCAGGGGGGGTGGCACTTTTCTTTCAAATCCCAGTTTTCTTGGTGTGGAGTTTTACTGTTGCTCGGCTACAGTAAGTGAAGTAATCTCAATGTCAATAGTCATGGAGTTTCCTGATAGATTTGTAAGGCCATTTGGTCTTCTGAGGTCATTGCTTCACTCCAATAGCAGCTGTGGAATTTCAAAGAGCCCTGCCCCACAAAGTAATTCCAATTTTGTTTCTCCTCCCCATTTGAAGTGAACCCTTAAAATGTCCAGAGTTTCAGAAAGCTGTGAAATACCCCATTTTGCAGGCCCCACACAAGCTTCTGAATATCTTTTGTACCAAATCACTGTCGTGGGGAATAAATACATATTGAGCTATTTATTTCTCCGTTGCTGTATCACAAGATAATTTGAAAGGAGAGATAGGTTGAGACGCTGAAAAAAAAAACTTCTCCAGCTAACTCTGGCTGTGCCATTAATACAGGGTTGGCCCGAGGCTTTTGTCAGACTCATTCATGTGGTGTCTCATCCAGTTCCCTCACTTCAAGCCATCTTTGAAGCTCATTTGTGCTGTGTGCACTTTGGCCATCATTTGAGAATCTGACCCATAATGCCCAGCGAGTGGGTCTTGTGATGCCTTTGTCTGTCGCATGAAAGAGCTCTCTACTCTCTGTCTTCCCCCTCTGTAGGTACTTATAGACAGTGATTAAATTATCTCTTTGGTCTTCTGAAGTCATTGCTTCACTCTAGGCATATCTCTGGAATATCAAATTGCCTCGCAATGTCTATCAAGAATTTCCTCCACTCCTGACATTGTGATTATTTCATTTTTGCCAATACTATAGCAGATGAACAGACTTGCTTCTTTTGGAGACCTGTTCACACTTTGATTTTGATATTAGACTATGAATCCTACCCTAGTTGCTTGCCCCATGCCCAATAAGTGGTCCTGTGGCATCTTAGAGACTAACAAAAATATATATTGTATCATGAGCTTTTGTGGGCACAGCCCACTTCATCAGATGAGCTGGAGTGGAAATAACAGAAACCAAAATATTTATAACAGGGAAAAAAAGTACCTGTCAATTGTAGGACCAGTGCTCATGAGGTTAATTAAGTGGTTTGGAAGTGTCCCATTCTTAGCATTTGATGCAAAAATGAAGTTATTAAAGGCAGGGGAGATTGTCTTTATAATGTGACATCCAGTTAGTGTCTTTGTTCAAGCCCAGGGAAAAAGTCTCACTTTGTCTTTTCATTATAGGTCTTCGTTGTGCCACAAAATCCCAGTTCATAGCCATTGGCGTCTGGATGGGCACTACTTATAGAAAATGTGCAAAATGCCTAGCATTATCTCAATTCAACGCTATGATCACGCTATTGGTTATATATGCGATTCTGAAGCTTAGTAACGGGAAAATTCATACAATAAGGTACTAACTAGCTATCCCTAAAGGCTAATGTTGGTGTGTGTTGTCCTCCTGATGTTTGTGGAAAATTTATTTTGCATGTATCATTCCCATTAATCTTGAAGTAAGATCCTTGCTCTAGGAAATCTTAATGTCAAGGGAATTATTTTTTGCCATGAGAGTTCAAACAATTAACTCATTCAGGGGTGAGGAATTTTAATTGAGATCACTGGAGTTGGAAAAACAAGTGTTTTATTCATAAGCAAAATGATTCCCTCTCCCAGCCCTTTCCTCTAAACATTTGGTCATAAAAGGGTTCATTTTGGACTGTGTGTAGCAACAGCAGAAGTAAACATTGCTCTAAAGCTTAATATTCTGTGAGCCAATGGAAATGGGTGTGATCCAGCTAGATTTATCTTGTCGTGTCACTTCAAATGTTCCTTACCCACTCTACAGAATCATTCCTTGTCGATACCAGCAGGAGTCCCTGCCATCTTAAACCTGATTTTCTTTTTAAACCAGTCTTGTTTGTTTTAGACAGGCTGCTTCATACTCTGTTCAAAAATGAAATGTTTTCTTTGTGCATGGGCTTTGACAGAAATGAAGAAAAATCTCATCCATTTCCCTCAGTTGCCCTTACCTCATACAAAGGAAAACATTCACAGCTGTCTCTGGTGTCCTGCAGTGCAATAATTCTTCTCCAGATGCAGAGTAATACCTGAAAACCTGCTGACATGGCCACTTGCCTCCAATGATGCTGTAACTTCTGGACACTGAGAACACATGATTGATTTGTGTCGTTTTTCCATTAAGTCCAATATCCCTTTAAACAATCTCGAAGCATATTGCTGTTTAGAATGATGAAAAATACTCTACAGAAGTCTTTGATTTTTATCACTAATGTTAAAGATTTAAATGGTTTTCAAAAACACCTAAGGGAATTAGGCACATGGGTGCTATGGAAACTCAATGGGATTTATACTCTTTATTTGACAACCTTATCCTTACATTTGTATTAATAATTACATACCGCAACCCCCCAAAAATATGGCAAGTTGTTTTATCTCTATTTATACCAGCTTGCTCATTCTGCTTTAACATGAATTACTACAATAAAGTGATACATTTATTGATGCAAATAGAAAATATAAAGATAAATGTGAATTGGTTTGAATTTTAGCTGCAGTACAGTCTTTTTTTTTTTTTTTTTAATCACCAATGGAATAAAAAGAGGTCTTCTGCCTGCAGAAAGTAAAGGTAAAAACAAATGTAAAATTAGCTGATAATTAATGGACTTGTGACAAATCAGGTGATAAATACCATCTTCTTTGGTTTGGTATTTAACTACAAAGAAAGACAGACAAGCTTCATAAGAAGATCAGAGGTTCTGGCTTTTCGCCTTGAACCCGCAATTATTTATGATTAAGGGTGGAAAACATGTGAAACTTGGTGGTTTTCTATGGTGTCACCCTCAAACCATATAAAACTTGGTGGTTTCAGCTTCAGTGAACAAATGGAACTAAGGAAGTGTGAACCCAGGTGAACTGAAAAAAAAAAAAAGATAAGCAAGAGACCTGAGATATAAAGCCACAGACATTTTGTGCATTTGTACCAGAAACCTTTAAAAAAAGCAGTTTTAGGAGGGGAGGAGAAAGAAAAGATTATTTTGAACAAAAAAGAATCACAAGGCAACAAGCTTCTATTGTGTGTTAGGGAAGAGAGAATCCAGGACTTGCCATTCCAGCTCAGACAATCAAATCCAATATTGTATTACTAGTGGTGCCCAATACTTGGCTAATCATGCAAAGTTGAACAGGAGGGATAAGATTCCATCATAAGAACGGCCATACTGAGTCAGACCAAAGGTCTATCTAGCCCACTAGCCTATCTTCCGACAGTAGCCAGTGCCAGGTGCCCCAAAGGGCATGAACAGAACAGATAATCATCAAGTGATCTACTCCCTGTCACCCATTCCCAGCTTCTGGGAAACAGAGGCTAGGATCAGCATTCCTGCCCGTGTGCTTTAACCAAGCCATAACATAGAAAAGTAGGGCATACCTACAGTCTAAAAACCCATGCCTAACTCTTCCAGCAGCAGTTGGAAGATTTCACTGTAAATCCAGGAGTTAAAATCAGTTATGTGTTAGAAGAAAGGAGTCTACAGGTTAAACACTGTGCATTGAAGTCAATGGAAGTTACACCCAAGCAAGGGCAGAATTAGACTCTAAGCATTCATTATATTTTGTTAAATTGAAGCATGTAGCCATTATCCTCATGGTCAAAATTTTATTCCTGCCTGCATATATAACGTATTATCCTATTAGAGATTGACCTCACTCATATAATTGACAAAAGGGTATTCCATTAAAAGTAAAAGCTTTTTTATTTCATTTTCTCTCTATGGTTCTTTTTTTGATAGTCCAGCCTTTTAGTGACCAAGCATTTAGCAGGTTCACTAGCTTTCCATACACCCCTTTGTGTCTTGGCTGTGTTGCACAGAGGTAAATGTCTTGATTATTTTTTTTAATTTTTTTACTCAGAGAGGTGACCAGATTCTTGTTTTCCAAACTGCTCGTCATCCTAGACAGCAAATGGGTTGTATCAGGGACAATATTGTTCTGTGTGTATCGACAGCTCATCGTGCCATCCCGATATAAATAATAATAATAATACAGCCGGTCCCCTAGTTACGAACGGTCGATTTACGACCATTCGCATTTATGACCAAACCTCCCATTAAGCGGTCATAAAGGCGGTCCCCAAGTTACAAACCGCACTTATGAACAGTGTGGTCGCAATGTAACTCAATGGGGTCTGACTTACGAACGTTTCGAGTTACGGCCAAGTGTTTGGTCCATAACCCATTTGTAACTTGGGGACCAGCTGTACCAGCAATGCTGGAGTTCTTGGAGGACAGATGTTTGAAGGTTTAGAAGGACACGTTATTACAGGGCCGCCAACATGGGGGGGAAGGGGTGCAGGGGCAAACAGGGCTGTTGGCCGGGGGCCTGGCAATTTTTAAAGTGCCTGGGACTACAGGCTGCCAACACCACAGCAGTAGTGGCAGCCAGAGCCTGGGCCCTTTAAATCGCCATCGGAGCCCTGCACAGCACAGTCCAAGCAGCACTGAGTGCTACCTAGGGAGGTGCAGCATGGTCTGGGCAGCGTTGAGGGCTGGCTGCCCCTAGTCCCGCCCCTAGGCCTGGAGCCAAGTCCCTTCCCCCTCCCCTCCCCACCCACACACATTGCCCAGGGCCCAGCCCTGCATTATTGCAATAGGTGAGTGAAGGTTACTTGTTACTTGCAGTGGGTAACTGCCTATCCAGTTTTGAGGCAGAGATGGCATGGTCTTTACCTGCGGCTCCGGATTTGCTTTTGTGTCTGTTTTGCTTTCAGATATCATCACCAGAGGGCATTTTTTTTTAAAAGGCATAAAACTGCTTTCTGTTACAGGTCAAAAGGTTAATGCACTGTTTACTATTACAGGACCTTGTCAATTCACAGCCTTTTGTAAAGCTTGAAAATTAATATAATGCATTTATCTCCTTCAAGTGTTCATGTACTATAAAGTAAACACTATAAAGTATGTTTTACCCTGAGTTACATTTTCTGTAGTTTCATTATAATGTATGTATTTGTTGGTAAATTCACAGTTTAGCAAAGCATCTCTCAGGCCAGTCTACACTAGACCCAGCAGCTCGGCTTAAGGTTTGCAACTCCACCTATGTAGAATACGTAGCTGGAGTCGGCTTACCTTAAGCCGAGCTTGGCGGTGTCCCCACAGTGGGAGGCAAATGGGAGCAAGCGCTCCCATCGGCTTCCCTTACTCCTGACAATAGCAGGAGTACCAGATGCCAGCGGGGGGTGCCTTCTGAGTTCGATTTAGCAAGTCTTAACTAGACTCGCTAAATTGAACTCCGGAAGATTGATCACAGCAGTGTCAATCTTCCGCAGAGTGAAGACAAGGCCTTAGTCTTCCAAGAAACTTAATATGACTTTACTGTATATAAAAGTGACAGGCAGATGGAAGCTGTGAGTTATGAAAACTGTCTCTGAAAACAAAATTTTAGCAATGGATTTTAGGTGTGAGGAAGACAATTAATGTATCGTTGACCTCAAAAGGTAGGAGAAGAATTTATTAAAAGTTCTGCAAACAGCCAGCATCTCTCTGGGGCATCTTCTGCAGAGCAAATGTGAGTAGATAGTGCTCAACAGAGCATAGGACACAGAACCTTTCATCTCTAGGTCAGGGGTTAATATCTGGCCCAGTGTCTGAAATTCATTATCATCTGATAATCACTGAGTAGCCTCTGTGACAAAATGAGTTGGTCTCAGTCCATTAGCTGCCCACACCACATAAACCACTACTACAATTAGCATTAACTCACATCATGTGTTGGCAGTCTTAGCAGAGTAGCCAAAATACCGAAAAGTTCTGCAGATAGAACTAGTGTTTCAGTCCTATAGTTCCCTCCAGGTCAGAGTTGGCAGGAAAATAAAATAATAATACTTAGCACATGAGGAAATTTGCTTTGTTGCTGCCATAGCCATACCAGAACTATGAAAAGAACAGAACGTGATTTTTCAGCACTGGCAGCATGGTGCATTTCACAAGCACTATAAAACTTATCTGGACACATTTGAAAATATTCCTTGGCCCATTTGCATTGAGGAACTGAGTACAGGTGCAACCTCTCTAGTCCAGCACCCTCAGGACCTGACCGGTGCCGAACCAGAGAATTTGCCAAACCATGGGAGGTCAATATTATTTAGGGGGTTTACCACTGCTTACTGGACTCTTAAAAGACATTTAGGGGTAAATTAGAGCTAAATAACAACATGGAACACTGAAAGCCAGCTGGGAGCTGGTCTGCGAGGGGAGCCAGTTTAAAAACCAGGTTCCTTTGTGGATTGGCTGCCTGTTGCCCCATGCTGCTGCCTCTGACACAGAGGCAGCAGCGCAGGGTGGAAGCAACCTCTATCCAGGGGTGGAGTCTGAGCTCCTAGACCCAGCACGAGCCGGAACTGAGCCAGGTTGCCTGCCCGCCTGGTTCCTAATACACTTTAAATGCAGAGCCACAGCAGGGGTAGGTCCCAGACCTGGTAGAAGCCAGGACTGAGCCGGGCTGCTGGGCAACCTGCTAAAAAATTTACTGGCAAGGTGGGGGGGGAATGCATTTAGTCTATCACATTAATCAATAAGCTTTTGCTTATCAGTTAATCAGTTAATCGACTACACTGTTACATCCCTACAGGAAACTTGGCCACACCGATGATAAGTGGACATCCAGCTAACTAAAAACATATAGGACCACAGATGTTACAGGACCAGAGAGTGCCAGACTAGGGAGGTTCAACCTGTAAATCTTAACAGCTGAGAATTCCCCTGGTGTTGAGGTGCCCTCACCTGGCACAGAAACAGTATAGTTGATCTCGAGACTGTTTCTTCATTACCAGCCCTCGTATGCGCAGAGGAAATTCTAAAATGTCCCTGTTGTAGACAGCAATTTGAGGGCCATTACTGACGGATGTAGTTTAGACAGCCCACAAGTGGCTCTAAACTGCATTATGACCAGCACAGAGTCACAACCAGCTTCTTTGATCTCTGTTCCCACAATTGCCAGTGGAGATTGCACATGGCATATTTGCTTAGATCGGTTTTGAGTATCAACAGATGCAAGCTACTGAATGGAAAAGGAGTTCATGGAAGTCAATTCATATCCACTGCCTCCAATCACATTTGGAGCCCAGTGTTTTAAAATTAGTTACTTTTTAATTCCACTAAAGGAAAAAAGGGGAAATCAGTATTACTGACATGGAGCTAGGTTTTTAGAAGCTTTGATTCAATTTTGTTTTCTAGAATTTTTTTAGGAATACATATTTTGGTTTGGATTTTACTGAAAATGTCCATTGGAAATCAAGTTTAAATATATATTCCTGGGAGCTGGATAAAACCTCCTGGAGATTAGAAGGCATAAACTCACACTTCGATTAATATAACTATAAACATAAGCCCTCAGTTCAGACAAAACGTGCGGGACACACCGCAGGAGCTTTTGGTAGGGATTGTTTTGGGTAGGTATATATGTGTGGAAAGAGAGAATTCCCACAGACTGATGTTAGACAAAAGCAGAGGCAGCCTGAAGGAGCCGCAAAAAAAATGTGTGGCTGATTCTGGAAGAAACTTAGGTCAAGGCTTATGGGTCAGAGGTCCAGGCAGATAAGAGCACTCTTGGTGCTGTGAGTAAAAGAAGCTGTTGCTTTCTATTTGATTCCTTCTGTGTTCAAAGACACAGGGCTTTGTATATGCTCTGAAAATAAACAAAATTGCATCAAAGAAATACCTATCAGCCCAACTGAAACATCCATGCGGCCCCAAACCGTCACTAGTCATTTGGGTCCCTAAGAGACAACAGTACCATGAGAGGCCCGAGTGAGGATTTTCAAAGACAAATAGGAATAACGTGGCTCAATCTCCTATTAGCTGAATTGGAAGTTGTGTAATTAAACCTCTTGGAGTATGTCAACACTGCAATAAAAGACCCATGGCATGGGTGCAACGCACCTGACTCATCTGACTTGGACTTCTGGGGTTTGGGCTGCAGGGCTAAAAATGGCAGGGTAAATGTTCATACTCAGGCTGGCACTGGGGGCTCTAAAACCCCAAAAGGGAGATGGGTCTCAGACTTTGTGGTCCAGCCTGAGCGTGAATGTCTCCACTGCAATTTTTAACCCCACAGCCCACAAGTCTGAGTTAATTGACCCAGGCTCTGAGACTCCATACCAGGAGTTTTTTATTGCAGTGTAGACGAACCCTTGGTGTGCTTTGAAAATCTCAACTCCGAACCCTTTTCTTGTGTCACGCATATTACTTTACCCTGTTCAGTCTGCTGCTGCTTCCTTCAAAGGCCTCTACCATTTTCTTTCCACACTTTCCAACTTTCGTCTAATCTGATCGTACCTCTTAGTGCGTGGATGTGTGAAACAAACATACTAACCCGATAATGGCCTTGTTAAAGCTTTTATAACACTTGGAGAATTTACACTTGGATTTCATCCAGGAATGAAATGTCTGAATGAAACAGAATTTAAATGTTTATCCATTGCAATGCATTTTTTTCTCCTGGCTTTTTTTTTTTAATAGAAATGATAAATTGTGTTTCAAGAAATGCTGACCTTAGAATAGAAGAACTGGAGACAGAGGTAAGATTTTGGGCTGAGATATGTGTGTGTGTAGCTGTGTAATATGTATGCATCTATGTACATTTCTTCTGGAGAATTACTTGATATGTATCTTTAATTTTCCTCATTGTTCTGGCTGTTTCACCCAGGTTAGACCACAGATTTCCCCAGAGGGCAGAACTAATCAATCTCTTTAAGATTAAACACTTCATTCATTAGGACCAAACCTTATACTTGCCACTCCTGACTCTGTGTTTTTCCATTGGTTTGTTGTGAAGTGAGTGAAGCCAGTTCTTGAGTGGGAAGCGTTTGCTATGCTCCTTGGTGCCGCTAACACATCAAGATTAGAATGGTCATATGGACTTACCATTGGGGGCTATGTCCAGTCAGAGACCAAAGCAGATACCGTGCTCTGTGTCCTTTATTAACTGGGGCTCACGCTTTCTGCACACAACACCACACCACCAGGTGGTGCCTTTTCAGGTGGAATTCTAGCTGTTAACACAGATGTCTAAAACCCATAAGGATTTGAGACCACGCCACTCTACTGCAGTTGTGTTCAGCAGTGGAGCTGGCATTGGCACTCTCTCAGTATAAAACAGAGGAGGCTGCCCCTTGGATCATCTCTCTGAAAACACTTCACCTCTGCAATGCATTTTCCCCTTTGGTCTACCCGTGTTCAGACCTGTTAATCTTCCAGGCAGGTGCAGCTGAAGGGAAGTGAGTAGAAGGGGTTGTTGTAAACTACTAGATGCCTCATATTGGTGATTTTTTTTGAACTGGGGGGGGGCATTCATGTTTATGGTGATGATTGATCAGTATTTATTTTTATGTGGGAAGAGCAAATTGATCACTGCTCTGGTCTCAACTGAGTTTTGGGAGGCAGCCAGAGCACAGAATGGCCACTCATCAGCTGTTTCCAAGTTCAATAAATTAACGCAGAAAAAAATACAGGCACAATGCTGGGTGAAATAACGGGGCTGATCCTGATTTCAAGCCATTCGTCTTGTTGAGATTACATTCCTCTTTTCATCCATCACTTGGCAAGTCTTGTAAGGCACAGTCGTCGCTGCCCTTCCCTCCGTTTGCATAGGAAAATAAGATAATAGAGTCATCCGAATATTTTCTCATTCGTATTGTGCCCTTCTTCCCTAAGATCAAAGTGCTTTCAAATCAGGAGCTTACTTGTCTGTTTAGGGCAAGCCCTTCATAGGAGCCAGAAAAGAACAGCATCACCCAAGGGGACTCCAGCAGGGAGGAAGAATGTCTGTCTGCCACAGTTCCCCAGCATGCAGGGGAGTCAAACCTGCTACAGCATGTCTTTATGGGGTTCATCATGCTCCCACTATGTCCTGCCTATGGACTGAGATGGAGATCAGGGAGAAGCCCAGGCTCTGCTGACCCTGTTAGGGTCTGTCCCTGCAAGGGACACAGACCGAGGAGTCCTGCAGTCTTGGCATTCTCCCTAGCCAACCCGCAGCCCCCTAAGGGCAGGCAGAGTTTGAATCATTTTACCTACCTGTGACGGGTGTCTGCCCTGCACTGGCCCTTTAAGGGTAAAACCGAGCCCTGGGAGAGGGCTGAAAGCAAAGCCCCTCAGCTGAGATGGGTACTAGCTAATTAGGGCTCAGCTGAGGGGAGTATAAATAAAGGCTCCAGGAGGGGAGGAGGCCAGACAGACTCTTACTCTGGTTGGGGAGCAGGAGGGACCTGCCTGTCAGGGAAGCTAGAGGCCCCTGAAGCAAGGACTAGATGAAGACTGGCAGTGGGTCACTGAGGCAAGGTGGGCATAGGCGGTTGGGAGTTCCCAGAAGGGGAGGACTCCAGAGTATGGGGGCACTGTGATAGGATAGTACCCAGAAGTGGAGAAAAAAATAGGTAACCGTGGGTGAGACGCCAGCCGAAAGGGGGCGCTCCAGGGCTGAATGAACTAAATCCCGAGTGACCAGCAGGAGGTGCCCATAGCTGTGTGGCACACCCGATTCCACTACCACTGAAATGCAGCCAGACTGCTACCTGCAAGCAACACACAGCACAAGCGTGTGGCCATCTGAACATTGTGCCTATTTTTCTACCATAAAAGATTGCCCCCACTGCCGAGGTATGTCTAAAGCACATAGTGACCTATGAGAGACATGAGAATTCACCGCTTGATCAATCCTGATCCTAAATTAGTGGAAAGATGCTGGCTAGCTTCTGTGGACCAGGCGTTAGATAAGCGGAACTGCTCGCTGTAAAGTTGTAGAAAACACCTTTTTTTTGTCTCTCATGATGGGCAAAGTGATACGATTAGACAAACAGAATAATTTCCAGTTCATGCAGTTTCAGGCCAGCTTCTGAAATCTTTCTTCTTGATCTTAGGGGGAGCATGTGTGTGTCGGGGGGGCAGACGGAGGTGTCTGGACAAAGGAAACAGCAAGCACGGGCAAAGGAAAAATGTCCAGACTTAAATATAAAAAAGCTGCTTTGGAGTCACTAATGTCATCTTCCCTATTACGTTGATTTATCTGCCAGTGTTTCATGTTTTCCTTGGATAAGTGCTACCAAATGGGGGAGCTGAGTTGCCCCATAAGCCTTCTGATAAGCTAGGAACATTTGGAAGTGATTGAAATGTAGGGGAGGCGGGGCCTCTCCATGGGTATTCAGTGATGCAATCTGGTTTATATTACTATGGAATTTTTGAGAGCTAGAATATACTTGGCTAACAACTGTTGGTTGCTAGGAAATGTATGATCATTCATACTGGTTTTTATATTGAGCGACGTTCATATTGACAAGCCTGTGGGATTTGAACTTGTTGGGGGAAGCCGGTGGGTTATAAGAATAGGAGCCGTTGTTCATAGCTTGGGTGTGTTTTCGTTAGTCAGTTCCATGCTGCTCAAAGGTGGCCTCAGTCCTACAGAATCTACGTAGACACGTTGAGCTCCTGTGTCACAAGTGAATGGCAGCTGCTATGCCATTTCCAGTTTTTTGTGATCAGCCCCTTCCATCAGTCAGGTCAAACACACATGACATCTCCTGACTTTACTCCTTACCCAGCTCTTGTAAAGGTTGCTGCTGGGTTCCTCATTCTCGGTTCTTGCTTCCTTAATGGAAGGTGGGACAATATAAGCTCCAAAGAAAAGCTGTTTGTGGGCCTGATGCAGGAAGGAGCTGTTTGCAGCAGAAGTCAAGGTCACTGCAGTCAACGGATTTTGCCTCCCAAAGGGAAGGAATTTCTACACCACAGGAAATAGCTTCCGAGGAAATGGCCAGTGGAAAAGCCCCCAGACTGAATGATGCTTTGCCACCTTACGAGCTGGGGTGAAAGTAACTTTAAATTTCTTACAGGTACTGTCCTATCACAACCCCTCATCCCCTGGAGGGGTTTATGGTGAGGGGGTGATAATACAAAAATTAAGGGCAGAGGGTTGGGGATATGAGGAGGGGCTCAGGACAAGGGAGTATGAGGAGAGGCTCAGGACAGGAGGCCAAGGGAGCCATTTTGAGGGTGAGGGCAGCTGCAGCCGCATGTACCTGGTCACTGTGAGGGGAAAATGCAGACCCTGCTGTATTCCTCCTTTGCCTCTCACCTGGGCAACCAGGAGGGAGAGGAACGTAGCAGGGTCTGCACTTTCCCCTGACTCCTTAGTCACAGCAAACAAGAAAAAAATACACAGTGATGAGGTAGGTGGGGCTGCAGCCCTCCCCCACCAAAAAAATGGTGGCAGTAGGGAGCTCGAGGTTAAGGCAGCCCTGGGAGGGAGCCCCCAGGCAGCCCCTCCAACCTGCCTGACTGCCTGCAGCTGAGTACGGCCACCTGCGGGAAGCTGGGAGCCAGACTGGGAGTAACCCGCTTCTCCCACTATAGCCAAGTGCCCCTGCCAGCTGGCTTCTTGCTTTCATCTCTGCTCACAAGTCACAAATGGGCTTTTTATTTCCTTCCAATGACTGGAACAACGGATAAGTTCCCAGTCCCATAGGGTGTCCAGTGCTTTCTGATGGCGCACACAGTCCTCGCCAAAAGTTTGCCTTGAGAAAACAAATGCCGGCCAGTTTTGCAGCTGACGTTCTCCTGCTACCAGACATGGCATGTCTGCTGTCCAGGCACTATTATCATCCCTGACAGTGTCTCCTGAAGGAAGAGGGGCCACGGACACAGCACCCGGATAAGGTGCAAGCTACTGCCCTCGGAATTTCCTTAGCTCCGTGAAGCAGGTGGCAGGCCGCCAAAGCAGGAAATAGAAAGTCAGAGGGAGAAAAGGGTCTCCAGCTTGAATGGGAATTGTTGATATTTCATGTCCAAAACTGCTGCTGCCCATAAGCAGCCTGGTGGAACAGATCAAAGTTACAGCCCTCAAACTACCCAGCCTCCTTTGGAGACTGCAATTTGTCTGAGGCCTGTCTCAGCAGGACCCTCGGCTTCCCTCATGCAGTCTAGCCACTCTCTACTGCTTTGTAAAATCTGCTCATTCGAGGAGGAGACATCAAGCGCAGCTCGGGAAATCTGCTTGTGGTCCTTTTTCTGTGATCCCATGCACCCAAAGGCAACTGCCTCTGTGACAACAAAGGTGCGAGGACTGTGAAGCGGAGAGTGGCAATGCTGAACTTCCACAAACATCTGGCCATTAATCTCCACTTTTGGGAGGTTCGCAGCATTGGCAAGCAGAGCTCCAGCTGGCCTGGGGACCGCTGCTTCTCCACGAGCAGGTAAATAGGCCAGATGGTCTCTAATTTTACTACTGTTGCTAGTATGGATTATGAGCCCTGATCCCCCAGCGAGCAATCCGCCTTCCAAACCCCGAGCACTTTGATGCACCTTGTGACCACACAGAAACAATGTCATTATTAAAGGAGCAGCATCGCAATTGGAGTGGCAGCCAAAAGGCACGGTTGACAAGCAAAGGAAAAAGCAGCAGAGATCAGGTTTTCTGTTCTCAGTGCAAAATGGCAAGACCAGACATCCATTTCAAACCTCTGCAGTTGCATTCATTCTTGCTATGAGCCTAAAGTCTCTGTCCCCTTTTCCCCAATGAAGCTGCCCTTTTGCTCCTTTTAGCTATTGGGGGAGAGGGGCAAACAACTCCCAAAACTTCCTCTTACTTTTGTGTTTACACAAAGGGAATGGAGCAGTGAAACTCAGCCGCCTTCACCACCACAGGCACCTCTTCCTGGACACTCTGGGGATTAGCTCTTCAGCCCTGGAGCGCCCCCTTTCACCTGGTGTCTCGCCCAGGGCTACCCATTTTCCCCCACCTCTGTGTTAGGACTCACGTCCCTCCTAGACTGTCACCCTCCCCTCTGAGTACTGCCCTACCTCAGTGCTCCCACACTCTGGGGTCCTCCCCCTCCAGGAACCCACAACCCCCTATGCCCACCTTGCCAGACTTCATCTAGCCCCTGCCTCCGGGGCAAACTGCCGTCTGAAATGGCCACTCATCACTGGCAAGGGGATGTGGACCTGCTGCCTTTGCCTGCCCTGGTTGCCTCTCTAGTAGCGTCAGGCCTTGCTTCAAGCCCTGCAGCCTAGGAGCTTTGCCAGCTCTGCCTGACTTTCCCCAGCCCTGCTCTAAGTCAGGAAGCCTCCAGCTTCCCTGACAGCAAGGTCCCTCCTGCTCCCCAGCAAGAGTGAGTCCATCTCCACCTCTCCAGGAGCCTTTATTGATATGGCCCTCAGCTGGGCCCTAATTAACTGATTCCTGCCACAGCTGCTGGCTCCACGGTTCCACTGCTCCAGCCCTCTCCCAGGCTGGGTTGTAACCCTTAAAGGGCCAGTGCAGGGCAGACACCCTATCCCAGGCAGTCCTGCTGCAATGAGCTCATTGAAGGAGAAATCTCACTCTGGTTACATGTAGCATTCAGACTCAGAATGAGGAAAGGGGAGTGGGGGGCGAGGGGGGCGAGGGGGAGCTCAGGTTGCCATTAGAAAATGTCAGATTGTTATTTTTGTGTTTGCATCACAGTAGCACCTAGGGCAGGTCTGCACTGTGCTAGGAGCTGTATGGACTTGTGAGCATGGAATGCTTGCTCAGCCCAGTGATCACTTACTCACAGGAGCTGTCCCATCAAAATCAGGGTGGTGCACGTGGGCTATTGGGGAATACCAGACTATGGCTGCTCCTCTGTTCCTATGACATATCCGCAAGATCGCCATCTTAAAACCATAGTCTCATAAACGTGGCTGTCTCGGTGAAGGAGAAGAGAGAGCGAGAACGTAGAGATGCGGTCGTGTATGGGAAAGCAGGGGCACTTAGGGAGATGCCTTCTGTGCTAGTTAGGGGATGCAGGGATGTGGGTGCATCCTTGAGGAAGGAAGGGGGGTAAGTGGCACGAATGGCTATTGTGGAGTGCAATCGGCGTGTAGGGTTTTCATTCGTCATTCTTGTGGAAACAGCCCATAAATGTCCAGCTAAGCACAAAAGCAGTGGGGAAGGAGAAAATCAGTCCTACCCACCCATCAGACTGTAAGTTCCCTCTCAGGCTCCTCCCTAGTAAAGCTGCCAGGATTCATCCCCAAAGGCTGGAAAAGTCTGCGTGTGACTAGAACAATGACTGGAGGAGCAGGTGCAGCTGCCTCTCCCTTTCCAGGTTCTAAAAAGCCCCTGTTTCTACAGAAACTACCGCCACACAGCTCACACGAGGACGCTCCCATCCCCATGTGGGAGTACATCTACACAGCAACGTTATTTCGAAATAACTTAATAATAAAATATACGGAGATATACCTATCTCATAGAACTGGAAGGGACCTTGAGAGGTCATTGAGTCCAGCCCCCCTGCCCTCACGGCAGGACCAAGTACCATCCCTGACAGATTTGCCCCAAATGGCCCCCTCAAGATTGAATTCACAACCCTGGGTTTAAGCAGGCCAATGCTCAAACCACTGAGCTATCTCCCCCCCTCCCCCCCGCCCCAGCTAGCAGTTATTTCAGAATAATGTCAAAATACTGTCAAGCTGGAGGACTTCTTACTCCTACTCCTGTAACCCTCATTGTACGAGGAGTAAGGGAAGTCGGAGGAAGAGTGCTCTATTTCGAAATAAGTGCTGTGGAGATGCTCCCAATTTCAAAATAAGCTGTTTCCGAAATAAGCGACACAATTGGCATAGCTCAATTGTGTTGCTTATTCCGAGTTAAGCCCTGTAGTGTAGACACACCCTTAGAGTCTACCCCTAATCACACCAAAGGCAATGCGAGTTGCGGCTTACTGATATGGAAACAGGCTTAGGTCCTAGGCTGTATTCGTAACAGAGGAAGCATTAGCAGCTGGCACAAGCAAATCGAGTCACAGCTGCTGCCAAAATAACAACAGCAACAGCATCTCTCCTGGCTGTTTCTATGGCACTGACTACGCAGTAACAGAAACCACAAATTGAGCCTGTTGTCAGTGCCAAAGTCCTGCCCCATAGCTGGACAAGGGCTGCTTTCAGGGATGGCTTTGTGCTCCACCTTCAAAACCTATGTTGCCACCCTCTGCAACTTTGCCAACAATGAAGCACTGGAGCATTTCTAAGGAATCCCCACAGAGGCGGCAGCTCCAGCAGTGGCAAGCAAAAAACAGGCCATCAAATATCTGATGTATGAAGTTTCAGCAACGTGCCAGAGCAGAAATAGACCCACGTCAGCCCCACCTCCCCTGTAGCAGGAAAGACTGCAAAGAAACATGTGGGTTTAAAGAGACTGAGCTCAACACATCAGGCAAGGGGCAGAACAACGGAAGCTGAAATTTGACTGGGGTAAATGGAAAGTGAAGCTCATTGCTAAAAATAGGCTGAACTTTTACATGCTGCTGGGCAAACAACTTCCATGAATCCCTGTGGGGGAAAGGACTTAGGAGACATCACAGCTAGTTGAATAAAGACATGTGCCCAGTGTGCAGCAACATTTGAAAAAGCCAATCCATTGCACTAAAAAGGGATTCAGAAGCAATTGTCGACCCTCAGTCTCCACCTAGTGTCCCCCTGGGGGGGGAGTGAAGAAATTCCAGGGGGGGCGTGAGGCAACCCAGCCACACACACACACACACACACACACACACACACACCGTCAATCCCACCCCAAGTTTTGCTGCTATTTTGGGGGAGGGGGGGCGTGAGGGTTTCTCAAAAATCAAAAAGGGGGGCGTGATGCCAAAAAAGTTTGGGAACCACTGACCTAGCTAGTTTGCTTCTAGCTATATTGGTTTTCTTTGGGAATCTTCTAGCATATGAGGATTAATGAGCATTTCCAGAGAAAATAGACTTCATAGAAGACCTTGAGACATAGTCTATTTAAGGCTGTTGCTATCTGACAATCTAAGAGGGGTTCTGGCTTCTAGGATGCTGCGAGGCAATCTTCCCCGTCCTGGGTTTATTTTATCCTATACATTAGAGTGGTTGTGCACTATGCTTATGTAACCCTTCTGATATCCCAGGTTGTATGCAATAGTGTTGGATGTGTGCTACAGCACAGAATGTACTGTAAGGCTGTTGTTTGTATGGATGCAATATGCATGGGAATGCAGATGATTCTTGCGCTAGCCAGCAAACATTTGGTGCTTTCTTGAGTGTCCCTGAGTTAGGTTAATATACCGACTATTTTAACATCTGACGGGAAATGCAGTGGGAAGGGCCATTATAAACAGATCCGACACCTTTAAATAGATCTTTGAATCTGTGGGAGTTCACGTTTTCACTGCTTGGGGAAGTAATGGACCCAATCCAGAGCTGATGTGAAAGGGTATCACTCCGCTGAAGTAAGAGGATCTGCGCCCATTCACACATGTAAAGGATCTGTTCCATTTTGCCTGTGGTGTCCCACACAGGTAAGTAGTTACCATTTCCTGTAAAGCCTGGAAAGATTGACGACTTAATTTCTCTAAACACATAAACAATGTGCAAACTCTTCTTGTCTCTCTCTGTCTCTCTCTCTCTCTCTCTTTTTGTGCAAAGATAAGCGCCGTGACCACTAGCAAACCTTAATCCTTAACTGGTTCCCTTCTGACAACTAGGGTTCCCGGCAGGGGATAACAGACGGCAATTACCGAGGGTGGGGTGGTTGACTTCTGATCATGGACATTATTTTCATCATGCTTTGGCTTTGTGGTGGTCAGGTCAATGTGTGGCTGATGGATGCCAGTCAGCTGGTGAAGTCAGGCAGCGGAATTCTATTCACCATTTAATGTAGATTTTACTGGATTGTGACTTTGGAGATCTGGCCCGAACAAAAATCACCAACCTTTGAGTCAGCTGATGAATGTGAATGCCTCTGCTGGGCGTTCTTCTCGTTGGTCACTGTAACCAGGAGCACTCATGCTTCCCCATGCACCTATGCAAAAGGAGAAAAAAGAGGACCGATATCTCTGATTGGGTCATATAGTGGATGCCATGAACTGTATCTTGTCTGTAATGCTCAATATACCAATTTTTGCCCTGTGTTACACCGAGTGCTGCTCCCATTGAGGTATAGAGTTTGTCTTCAGCTATATGGAGGGGGGAAAGGGTAACTCTATAAAGATTCTGGATAATTTCATGGCTCTAAAGAGTGGGCTTGCAGTAGTGTTTCAGAGGAGTACTTCCAGTTTGAATTGTGTCTGTACTGGAGTCACAAGGAATTTGGGAGCAGCACTACGTAGTAGCAAGCCCTATGCAAAAGGGAAGGCAGCTCCTTTTGTCCTCAGATATCAGCAGGTAACTTCTTAGACTCTTTTCTCATCTGTTTATTTTAGCTTTTTAAGCTTAAAAATAATTACTAGTCATTACAAAATGTATCCTGGCATTGGTAACTCTGACAATATTATAATGAGTAGATGAATAACAAATAAATGCTCAGTTACTGAGCCCAGTGCTGGTTATAGAAAGATCCCAGTCAGGGACAGTTCGTCTAGAAAGGAGATAAGTTACGGAAGGTTTCTTTGTGGTACAGTGTTAAAAACATGGCTCATACTAGATGATGATATTTTTCCTGTTTTTTTTCACAGTTCCGTCATGTGGTAATCTGTTTCTTCTACCATTAAAATTTCCTGGTGGTGGTGAATAAAAGCAATACACACAAGAAATGCTGCCCTCTTCACTTGAACTTTAATAACTTGGAAAGCTGAAAGTAAAAATATTCTGTTAAAGCTTCAGTTTTTCAGAGCAAACTACTTTACCTTAAATGCACCAGATTCTCAGCTGATTATCATAAAAAGCAAAATGCAATCATATCAATTTTTGTTTCCAGAATCTCTGGGGGGAAAAAAAATCAAACCTTAATTCCATGAAGCCAGGTCAGGACACAACCGTGTCCCCTTTTTTTCCCCATTCCTAACTTTTTGAGTGTTTCTCAGTTCACTTTACAGCCTCAACTCAGTTACCCCATTCCTCAAGTTCCCAAGTCTTCCCCCTGTGCTTCAGTTCCTGAATTTCATAGAGACCAGTTAGCATGGATTATTATTTTGCAGTGCTACTATGCTACACTGTACAGATAAAAGGCAATCGACGTCTTTCCTTGACAGACTTACCAGAAAGGTAATGAGACTGTATTAAGGAGGAGTAGGGGGAATGGTGCTAGTCCTGAGCTAGAAGGTTACCTGGTGAAAATGGACAAAGGGATTTCGCCAGGAAGAAGTTGCTGGAGACATCAATCAGTGAAGTTTTCAAGGAATTCAGCTTCAATAGAGTGAAAGCTTATCCCTTCTTGACTGGAAATCCAAAGTACATCTTTTATGATTGCTATTTTTGTTGATTTGAGGCCTTTTGTATTGAGAGAACCAATACAGAGTTGGATTTGCATAACTAATACACGTTGAACCTGTCTGGTCCAGCACCTTTGGGTCCTGACTGGTCCCGAACAAAGGAATTTGCCAGACCAGGGAAGGTCAGGGCTCTCACTCCCCTTCTACCCAACAGTCCTGCTGCTGGCCCCAGCCAGTGGGCTGGCAGTCGCTTCCAGCCCTGGCAGCTGCCTACTGGGCTGTGCTCCAGGCTGTGGTGCCCTAGCTGCACTACCGGACCCCTGCCTCCTGGATTGCCAGTTGGGCTCCACTACCTGCCTCTGGAGCTGCCAGTTGCCATTCCCTCTGCCTCTGAACTGCCAGCTGACAGCCCCTGGAGCTCTCTGGTCCAGGGACTCTGGTCCGGCAACATGTGTGGTCCTATTGGACCATGGATGTTGCTAGACCAGAGAGGTTCAACCGGTATCTAGTGATGTACCAAGAGAGAAATCAAAACCAGATAATTGTTGTTAAACACTGAAACTCATTACAAAAATTATGGTTTTTTAACTAACCAAAGCAAATGTATTTGGTTTTGTTCAGTTTGTACAGCTCCTAGCACAGTGTTTCTCAACCTTTTTTTATAAAGTACCCCCTTTAAAAAAAATAAGTACCCCCAGTACCTACAGTTTTCAGACACACACATTTTTTTTTCTACCATTGCAACACATTTGTTTACACAACTTAATTGTAGCTGGGCGGGCGATGAAATTTTGGGGTGTAAAAAGTACAAAAATAATAAAGCGCTGTAAAACTTAAAACAAAAATTCAGTTTTCTCCAAATTTCAGTTGTGTTGACGTACCCCCCAGACTTCTATTGAGTAGCCCTAAGGGTACTCGTACCACTGGTTGAGAAACATGTCCTAGAACAATGGTATCCCAATACCAGAATATGGGCCCTGGATTCTTTGGTAACACAAACTAATAACAATACAGCACCATCTAACAACATTGACCTATGCACATGGGACTGAAGCTGCCCAAACGTTTGTAGCAGCTTGGATACAATTTAAGCACAAGAAGACAATGCACAAAACGAATAGGGCAGTATCTTAGAAAATAATAAAAGGAAATCTTTCTTCATGCCTATGTATGGAATTCATTCCTATTGAAGTTTTCAAGACATGCAATGTTTGCTGGACGTTAAAAACATCTATTTAATTTTAGCACCCTAATGCCATTCTAGCATATTGAATAATCCGATTTCAGATGTAGGTTGCTTAAGTAAGGACTCAATGGATTTTTTTTTTTTTTTGTCTCCATGTTAAGCATTGCCCAATTGGCTTGATATATTCTGAAGTGGCTTTGTTGTCTTCTGGAACATCTAGAATAGCAAATCCTATGTTTCTATTGCCTAAAAAAGTACAGTCACATTAGTCATCTAAATATCCAGATTCACATATGTTGTTATACCAAGCAGAAAACATGCCTGGTTTATCTACTGGTTCACAAAGGCTTCTGAGCACCCAGGTAGACGGCAACATTTTCCCATGTATACCAGAATTCATGGTCCTGGGGACAATTTAAAGTAATACAATTAAAGGGGAAAATAGTCAAGAGCCCACCGAGGCAAAGGAGAATGGTTCCTTTTCCTCTGTCTCAGAAGGAGGCCACACCACCTCTTTACAAAAACTTTTTCAGCAGTTCATGTTGCCTCCATTGTTACTCATTTTCACAGGGTTTCAGTGAATGCACCCAATGGTTAAGGAGGTTTCTAAAAGCTGTATCTAGAAGTCATTCATTCTTCTCTGTGGTAATTGTAAAGTAATATAATTAAAGGGAAAAATGGTTGAGAGCATTCAGAAGTGTATATGAATTGGATGTGTGCAAGTCAACTTTCTGTATGTGTGCTTAGGAACTTAAACACTTCTTAATGTAGAATTTGAGTGCCTAATGGTTATTTTAGCAGGGTACTATGAAAATTAAAGATGTTGAATTTTGCTTTGGGTTCAGAAATAGACAAAGATTTGATTGCTATTTTATTAGTTTCTCTAATCGCTAAAAAAGGTCCCCTCTGATGCTTTTCCTTGTAAGAGGAATGCTCAACAAAATGGCAAATGAAAGTCATTGTTGATCAATGCAAAGTGATGCACCTTGGAAAACAATTATACATACAATTATACATACAACTTAGCTGTCAAAAAAGAAATGTTGGAGTTATTGCAAAGATTTTGCTGAAAGCATTTGTTCAATGTGCAGTAGCAGCCAAAAAAGCTGACAATATTGGGAATCGTTAGGAAAGGGTTAGATAATATTACAGAATTTATCATAATGCCACTATATTAAATCCTGGGCTTTGCCCACACCTTGAATACTTTTGTGCAGTTCTGGTCACCCCATCTCAAAGAAGATGTAACAAAAATCATTAGGGATATGGAACAGCTTCCATATGAGGAAAGATTAGAAAGACTGGGACTCTTCATCTTGGAGAAGAGGTGACCGGGGGTGTGGAGTAGGGATATAACAGTCAGAAATGGTGGGGAAGGAAAGTGTCATTTGTCCATTTACATAATACAAAAGTCAAGGATCACCCAATGAAATTAGAGGCAGAAGAATAAAATAAATATAAGCAAGTCCTTCTTCACACAACGCACAATCAGCCTGTGGAATTAATTGCTGGCCAAAACATAAGTGGGTTCAAACAAGAACAAGATAAGTTCATGGAAGATAGGTCCATCAAAGTCTGTTAGCCAAACCTTGCACTGCCAGAAGCTGGGTGTGGATAATAGGCTGGATCACTCAAAAATTGCTAGGTTCTTATTTCTTCTGCAGAATCTGGCACTGGTGACTGTCGGAAGACAGAATATTGGGCTAGATGGACTTTTATTCTTGTGTGTCTTATGTTCTTACGCTCTTTCCTTCTTTTTCACATGGGTCTGAGTAGCAAGGCATGTGGTATCTATCACTAAATTGTCAAACACCAGATAAAAAGCCATGCAGAGCATTAAAATGGCAGAAGCCCAAATATCATGCTGATCAGTCCCAAGGATCTGGTCCTGGCAAACATCACAGCACTCAGGTAGGATGATCCACAGGGTAAAATGAATCGAATCCCAATGGCCCTATCTTGCAGCATGCCAAGAACCAGGGGAAGACACTCAAAAAAAGTCAGAGAGAGGAGAAGCTGGCGAAATAAGTGGGAAAAGCAGCAGGCTCTATAGATAGTCCGTCAGACTCCAGTGGGGAACGATCCATCTCTAAGGATCCTTGACAGGGAAAGTCTTGCTTTAAAGTGGTCAAGAACTTAAGGACACTAAGCAGGTGCCTCGGTTGGCTGTAACTATCTACCAGGGAGAGAGAATAAGAAACTTCAGAAATATAATGAATAATCTTCCACTTCTAGGCTGCTTGTTTCCTCAATGCTTTTCAGGCTATTTAACATTGCCGTGTGACTCACCAAGTAGCAGGTGTTTGAGTTGGCCATTAGCCATTTAAAACTAAAGTGACAATGGCCATTGGATGTTGGTAAATTCCTTCCTGGTTTTGCATTTGCATAAGATCTGGGGTAGAAACAGGTGTTTATTGCTAATGTATTTTATAAAAAATAGTAGGGAGTTTGCCTGAATGGAAGTTCATTTTCCACTGCAATGGAAAGTGCTTCCCTGTTATTCCCTTGGAAAGCCAACAAAACCGAGTCTCCTATCAATAACTGTGTCCACATTTGGGAAACTGAACCTGACAATGCAAAAAAAAAATTGAGTCTCAAATACTTCCTTTCTGTACCAGCTTTCTGATTCCGGCCCAAAATGCAAATAAAGCATTTTCTAGACAACCTAAACTGCAGTGCATGAACATCTTGTCATGCTCAGACCCAAGGTCCTATCAAATAAAACTGATCGAAATATTTGCCCTGTGACCTGCAACCCAGTTCAGCATTAGCCCTAGATTCAAGGTTCAAAGTGTTTGCAAAACTCCAGACATCCTCTTAAAAAGGTTTCAAACAGGAGTTACTTTGTTTGCCCGGCTGGTTTCTTCCCTTGCCTCCTCTACCTAGTAGCTAAAGACCACTCCTTCTGTGGATCTCCAGGGATGAGTTGGTGCTGAACTATAAAAACCCTTTGTTAAAGTCACTGCTGCACAACCAAACAGAAGTAAAGGGCTGGGAGTTCTTATTAGACAATTAATGGTTTACATGACCAAACTACCAAACGAAAATTGCACAGGGGAGCAAATTATGAAATATGTAAATAACCCTGCTGAACAGATCAAGGTGAAAAGCGCCAAAACGCTGCGTGATCAGAGAGAAAATTCCATTAGAGTCATTTTTAAAGGCATTTATTTTCCTTACAATCATAAGTTAATCACATAATATGTCTCTGACAGATATTCATGCACATGCTAAACAGCTCTTTAATTTCTCATACTGTCAGACATACCGATAAGCCATTCCAGGAAGTTCACCAACCGTCTCTGGCTGAAATGCTAATTCCTCAACATGCACAATGTACTGTTAAAAGTACCCGTGTTACTAAATGAAATACAATTGTTTGAATAGACTCACCTGTATTATTTTGTGTATTATTTATTAGCTGCCAACAATTGCTTGCATATTTTGGGAGGTGCAGTGAAAATATGTTTGCCATGGTATGTCTTTGTGAGCAACAGCCGGGGAACTGCTACTGTTGTTAGTTATTATACCAGCATTAAATGTGTGAATTTTGAGACCAGAAAAATGGATAATATGTGTTAAGGTTTGTTGCCACGATAATTAGGGTAGTTACTATGGGGACTGGAAACAAACTAGCAAGTTACTATTAACTATAAAATAAATTCTAGAGGACTTTCGGGGAGTAGGAGGTTGAATTTGAGAGGATGGTGTTCTGTTGAGCTTTATAGGTTTGCCCAGAGCCTTTTTTTCTTATTTAGCTTCTTTCTTGACACTGAAAAGGGTGGGAGAGAAGGGGAAATCCCTGGTGAAAACCATTGTCTGAAGTTACATCAGGATTAAAGCACAGAAATGAGGGGACTGCTTACAGCCACTGGTCTAGGAAAAAAGACACTAGAAATCTAATCCCATAGCACTCACCTTTTAAGTTCTTCGGGGTGTGAGGTTTTACCAAAATACTCCTAAAATCCTGGTTCTTCTCTGCCTTTTCAATGATGCTGTGTTGTACAGTAAATAGTCATTTGATGTATTCATCTGAGAAATAATCCTATCTGGTATATACAACAGGCTTAAAATACTACTCTCTCTAACCCTGAGAGCAAGAGAGAGGTATTATATAAAGAATGTGGGACAAAACAAAACAAAAATCCTATGCAAATGAAACCTGTAGAAAGTAATTTATTTTGCAAAATTAAAAATCTGTGCCTGGCTATGAATGCTATACAAATACCAGAGTCTTTCTCAATTATCCCAAGGTACAAAGAGGAATATTTTCTTCATTTAGTTTTACTGATTATGGACCTAACAACCCCTGTTTCATTGCAGTCTGGCTGTTTTCAACTGGGGTGGTTTTGCTGAAGCATCTCACAACCATTGGGTTTATTCTTAAAGCACTAGCTCTCAGAAGCCAGTGGTTACATGAGAATCTCAAGTCACATGTACAAAAAGAAAAAGTAAATATGCAGCCTTTATGGTTGCCGAGAGAACTTGAAACATGTGAGCCCTTAAGGTTCGAAAGCCAGACAGCAAATACAAGTTCATTTCTTTTTAAAAATAGCATTATGTTTAAACCAGGGCAGCTGACAGCCTCTGTGAGCCCTTGGGCGAGGGGTATGGGGGGCTTGGATCCATGCTCCTGGAAGGGACCGGTCCTTGGGCAGAAGAGGCAAGGTGGAGGAAGCCAGCGCTCAGCCCTTAGCACTGGCCAGAGTGCACCACCCAGTGCTTCCATGCCGATGTAAAGGACCCAGGGTTTTGGCTGTTGCCATAGTAGCGATGGCAGCGGACGGGAGCCTTGAATCGCTGGGCCTTGGGGCAATTGCCTCCTTTTGCTTCCCCCACCAACGGCTCTGGTTTAAACCAGTCCCATATCGAATGCTCAGGATTCCCAAATCTGTGCTGGTCTGAACAGGTCCATTTGACCCTGGAGAAATCCCTCCTTCCACTGGGTGTCAGGTTACACGACTGAGACAGGAGGGGATTGGTGCTGAGGGCCGTTTTTCACACCATGTTCCTATCACCCGAAATCCATGGAACGGTAGCAGGCAATACAATACTCGTGAGCATTACTTCACCCGCTTTCCTCACTGTCATCTGAATCCACCCTGAGAGGCTGTGGGGGCGAATTAGCCTTCTGGGAACAGGGGGGATGGAAGAGTTTCTATAGTGGAGGTTTCGAGAGCGATTGAACCAAACCGTAAACCCTGTATATAACGGAAACCACTTTAAGTGGCATCCCTAACACCTCTCTGTGGGAAGTCACGGGCAACGTCACTCTTGCAAGAAACTTCATTTTCATTCGTGATGGAAACACTGGCTCTCCATTAGGATGTGACTTAAACAGCGTCCACCACATGCTCTGCAGTTCATCGCCATAATATCACATAAGAGCTGGCAAGACTGTAATTCAGCACAGATCACTGACAACAGACATTTTGACATTTACCCCAAAGTAATTACCTCACCTGCCTGTTATCTCTAGAATATGATTCCCGAGTTGTCATTCGGCAGCCTAGAATATCTGTTGAATCAGCAGGTGGGGTTGCCAGATGGTTTCAACAAAAATACCAGATACACTTGACATCACATCACAATTGACATGACATCTTATTTAGAAAATACCGGACATTTAGATTTTCTCATTTAGATTTTCTCAATTTGTTTGCCGAACAGAAATCTCAAATACTAGACTCTCCGGTTCAAAACCGGACACCTGGCAACCCTATCAGCAGGATGCTGAGGAAGGCTTGAGAACACGCCACATCCGTAACCCACAGGCCCAGAAAGCAAAGAACTCCAAACCTATCACTTTAAACCCAAATTCATGTGATTGGGGGGGAGGGGCTGTCTGATGATTTTTGGATGCTGGTGGTTGGGATACTAGAAATGTGTGAAGACTCCTCCTAGAAATGTGTGCAGACTTCTAAACCTATCCGCACTCTGCAACAACGTGATTCATTTTCTTCTGGTTCCAATGTGCTTGTGAGCAAGAATGACCTTGTTGCACCATAATATTTTCCAAAGTAAAATGACCAAGCTGCCCCACATCAGGACAGCCGGAGCACAGATCAGAGATTGTGGTGCAGTGTAAATAGTCCCATGGAGAGAGCTCGGCTTTCAGATCCTTGCCTGCCCACAGAACTTCCAGGGGCCTCCCTGGTCACCAGCACTGTTTATCAGGGTTACCTGGCAACCTGATGGAAAAATTCTGCACCTGGCCTCTCTGACCAGGAAACTCCTGCACTTGCAAATCTAAAAGCCTTCTGTGTACACAAACATAGCAGATAAACACCAGACTGGAGCCTGTCCTTGTAACCAATTAAATAAACAGCTGTTAGGTTTCGGGAGAGGGGGGTGCTTTGCTTTGTAAACAGACTGTGGAAAGCACAAAGAAAGCATCTGCAAGGAGCGTTCAGAATAAATAATTATTTCCCCTCAGCTGGGCAGGGGAAGCCACTTACAGGCAGGACCCTAGGACACTGGTACTTTTAAACTGGTACTAGCAAGAGGAGAGGCACAGAGCCCAGTGCCCGTGGCCCTCCCTCAGACAGAACCCCCTCATCTGGCCCAGAAGAAAGACCCCTCTTTGTTCATTGTAGAGACATAACAAAATACAGCCCCTCCGTAATCTCTAGGGCTGCATTTTTGCGCAAGGTCCACAGTGCCAAATCAGCAACCAACGCATCTTTGGGGTATGCCTTCAAGAGGTGGAGAGTTGTTTTCTGCACACTGCAGCCGCCCCTCCCTGGGAGACCACCTTCTTTAGGGGTGCCTCTGTATGCATCTGTCCTGCTGCCTTTTCCTGCAGATGTTGCCTCCCTTTGTTAGGGAACTTAGGAGAACCAATAAAAGGACAAAACAGCTGACGTGTAGAGTGTGACAAAGGATACTCTGGATGTGGGAAAGTGGCTGGATTGACAGCTTTTTGGGACAGGAAGTTCCTTCTTGTTCTCTTTGGATGGTGGCTAGTAGGATGGGGTCCTGGACCACGACTGGGGCTGCTGCATGTTGTGCTAATGTAAATAAATAAGGATGACGGATGGCATTTCCAGGCATTCTAATATTTGTGATTCTCTTTAAAGAATGGCATGGTGTAAAAAGCATTATAGTCGTGTGTGTCTGGACGTTAGCTGGACTCCCCTGAAATACACTTTCAACCCTAAGTCTTTCTTAGCCATATCCTTTGCTTGGACTTGTCACCACATTCGGAATCATCGCTGAGATGGCATTGCGAGTCGATGTTGTCGGAGCCATTTTTCTGGCTTTTCAGTTTCTGCCCATCTCAGGTAGCATCACGCAGAAGGTTCTCTATGGGGCAGAGTCTCTTCCCAAAGTCTACACATTTGTGTCACTCCAGTGGACACTGGAAACGGGAGGCTCACTCCAGCGAGCCATTGCATTGGCATGAGGCAGTTCCTGGCCTGTATATAACTGATCGAGCCAGCTCCTGCAGCCCCAGCCCTGCTCCAGTGGCCAGCAAGACGAGTCTGACCACACTATACTCCCTTCCAGCAGTGTCCGGCCAGCAGACAGGATGGAAGCCAACTAAGATGTACCTGGTTTAGAATGGGCATTGACAATTTGCTCGTTTTACACACCTCTTGCTGCGCCTAGTGGTACTTGCTGCAGCAGAGAATCTGGTCTTCTATGAGCACATCCTTGCTTTGAACTTTAAAGTAATCTGAGCCCAGCTCTTGAACATCACAGACATTATAAAATACATATCATTTTAAATTAGGTGCTCTCATTACTAATACCATCAATGCGCTCTCTCTTCACAGTGTTGGTGGATGGTGTCCTCCACCCCAAAAGCCCATATGCCTTCCCAGTCTTTTAATTGCTCAAATCTAAACTTTCAGCTTCATTCTCCTGGGCATCAACTCTTCTCTGACTCCTACTTGACTCATGAATATTGATGGCTTTTAATGAGCAGATTCACCAGACATATAATCCAAATAGCTCTGTCCCACACACCAATGCTGCCCACAGGTCAAATTTCATAATGTTTTACATTAGCAATTTAGAATAATGATCTATAACATGTCTCTGTCAAGGGCTTCACGTGACATCTATGGTTCACTTAACAAAGGGTGTAAGAAAGTGGGGGGTACGTCTAGACTACAGGTTTTTTTTTCCCGAAAGGAGATATGCAAATTTGGCACTAATTTGCATGTCGTCTTCTGATCGCTTTTTCGAAAGCGGGTTTTTCAAACGTCATAGTAGGCTGGACATGGGTTTTTTTCGGAAAAAACCCTTTTTCCAAAAAAACCATTCTTCCTAAAAAAAAAAGGAGGTTTACGCGGTTTTTCGAAAAATGGGTTTTTTCATTAAAAAAATCCAGACTACTTTCACTTTCGAAAAACCCGCATTCAAAAAAGTGATCGGAAGAAGATATGCAAATTACACCGAATTTGCATATCTCCTTTCGAAAAAAAAAAGTAGTCTAGACGTTAGCCTGGTTGATTTTTAAGGGGAAAGAAAGAGCTGATTTTTATTTGCAAAACTTTCTGGGATTTGGGTTTGTGTAGCACCTGATCCAGAGTCCACTAAGTCATTGGAATGACTCCCATTGACTTCAATAGGTTTTATGCCCGTCTTGCAAGTTCTGCAACTGCTGTCATATTTAAAGCTACCCTTTTGATTTCTCATTATCAGATAGGGCTGTGTGAGAGGCCTGAAGTGTTAGAATGGGGCATCACCCGCAAAGTAGCATAGTTAGACTACAGATGCCCTAGTCGATATTCCTAACCAGTTACAAAAATGATAGCTGCATGCAAATAGGTCAATTGTATTCAGTACATCGTAACCTTTCCAAGGATACCTTATATCAGGAATGCACAAAATATGGTCCGTGGGCTGGATTTGACCCACCGAGCTTTGGGATCCAGCCTGCAACTCAGCAGGCCCTTGTGCAGGCTCCTTGACATCTGTGGCCCCCACAAGCTACTCAATGCATCTGGCTGTGGGAGCCAGCTTGTGTGACTCTGTGCAGCCTGTGCCCCTTGGGGAGAGGGGGAGTTCCATGCCCTGCCCCCAGCATCATCCTCACAGCCTCCCATTGGCCAGAAATCTGCCAATGGAAACTGCAAGGATGGTGCATGAATGTGCATGCAGCATCTGGAGACCCACTGCTCCTCTCCTCCCAAGGGGCACCCCATACAGAGACCAACCTGCTGGGCCACTGGCCAGGAGCCACCTATGGTAAGCACCTCCTAGGCAGAGCTCCCCCTTCCCACCAGATCACAACCCCCTCCTGCACCCAAACTCCATCTCAGATCCTCCCATTCAAACCCTCCTGCATCCCTGCCTCAGGTCACAACCCCCCTGCACCCCAATCAAGAGCTTCCTCTGGTACCCAACTGCCGTCCCAGACCCCTCCATTAATATTGTACAAAAGTGCAGCCCCTCATCACTTACAAATTCTTGGAATGCCTTCCTGAGTGAAAATTATTGCCCACCCCTGCCTTACATGACCTGTCTTGTGTAAAGCCTATCTTAGTTGTGTCATAATCATATCATAACTATAGTTTCATAAAAAACATGGCATGTAATGACAAAAAGATCATCAAATTTCTAAATTTTGTCAGCTTTTTTTTTTTTCATTGTTCAACAGATTCAGGAGCTGGTGACAGAGAACGATGGGACTCAGTTACTCCACTCTCACCTTACCATAGGCCCAACCCCAGAAATCTGGGACAGCTTCCACACAGCATTTTCTTGGAACTTTCACCACCTCCTGGGGGATTAAATTGGAGACCAGTATCACAGAGTGGCATGTCAGACACTCCATGACATCCATGTTGGAAGGGTGTGACCATCTGATTATTATTAGAAATGGGAGCTCATTGAAATTTTTCAACTGAACAATTGTCCCTCTGAAAAATGAGCGTGTCAAAAATATTTTTAATGCGAAAAAAAATGTGTTTTTGAATGAAATTTCTCATTGGCAAATTTTAAATAGTTCCTTTAAAATGTCTCCATTTTATCCATCTCTGTTAATCCCACAACAAATCTGCAAGCTTCATAAACTCAACTTTATGGAGAGGCCTAAAATCTGCCGTTTTGCAGCTAATTTACCAGACAGGGCCTCAGTTGAGGAAGGGAAGGAGAGACTTTACAGTGAAGAAAAAGATTACCCTGGATCACTAGCTATGATAACAAAGGCAGGCACTTCCAGAGAGCTAATTAATCTGGACCGGGCTGTATCAAGAGCCTTATAAAGCTTTGTCAACTGAATCTGGCATGACCAAGTAGTGTAAAGGATGCAAAGTGGAAGCTTGTTTGGGAATTAGTGACCGGAGTGCTATTGCCAGTGTGAGTACCATAAATGCCTTTTGTGACAGTTTAACCTGAAAATGGAGCCACTCACGTTTTGCTTGACTGTCATTGTCACTGAGGTAAGAGATGTTTTTCTCTAATCTGAACACTGGAACTGACATAAGTAGCTGGCGACATAATACTCAAGCATAAGTGTGTTGGATGTAGTAGTTCCTTTGTGGCTGTCATTTGGTTTTGCCCATGTAACTGTTTTTAAAATGAATCGCATTTTAATGTGATTTAAAAACACCTTTAAAAATGTTGATCTGGTCTGAGAGATAGAACAAGCACCTGGCAAGGCACTTTCTTTACGGAGGAAGTGTGTCTTGTGAAGGCAGGGTTGTGATGAGGGGGGTCATGTGACAAAATAACTGTAAAAGTTCCATAAACATTTTCACACCCAGTCACTTGTCATGTGCAAGATGTTGAGACACAAAAGAGAGGATAAGTATTTATAACCGGTAACATATAAATCCATCACCATCTGCAACAACATTAAGGTGCCAGGCTACCAAGACGACTGACAGACTTGCGGGCCCCTGGGCGAGGTGGGGGAGAAGAGTGGACAGAAGGGGTGGAGCCTTGGGTTGAACGGGTGGGGCAGCCAGCCATCAGTGCCACCCAGAACGCACCACGCTGCTCCCTGCCCCCACACACACACCAACCCTCAGAGCCGCCCAGAAGGCCTGGGGCTCCCGGCCACCACCACCTTGAATCGCTGTGTCTTGGGGCAACTGCCCCCTTCCTCCACCCCTACCCCCATCAGCAGGTCTGCAGGCTATATTCTTTTGTGGTTTAGATTTAAAATCTTACCTGCATTTTTTTGGCAACTTTTAGAGGAGAAATAAAGAAAAAAACTCGATTCCTATTGTCCGATATAAAATGCAGACACGAAACAGCAGACTGCTGGAATGCAGCTCCCAGCATCCTCTCTTCAACTTCATACAGATAAGGATTTTTTGAGCCAGATGCCACCTTTAATATGCATAAATATGCTGGGCAAGCTTTATAATCCCCTCAAGGTCTTTTTATTATCAGGTATGCTAAAATCGTGTATGTAATAGAGTGATACACATTGTATATTGCTTTGCTTAGCCAAAATAAGGTGTCTCATTTACTGGTGAAAGCTGAGGTGTCATCTAATGAAGGAGCTGTTGGGAATAAGATGTATTTTTTTCCTCCAATAATTATATTCTGATGGCTGGTAGCTCAAAGAGAGACCTGAGGAAAATCAAATTGTGTTTCTAAAGCAATGAAATAATAAGAAATTATGACAAGGTGTGCAGTTTCCCTTCCTGGTGACAATATACAGTCATGCCAGGGCGACCAGTCCATGGTTTCTTCAGTAATTAGCTATCAATATCAATGTATATCATATTCTGTAACAAAGGAGATGGTAGACTGTATGTGAACTTAGGTTATAAAAAGACTATATATCTAGGGGTTTAACTGTAAATATCCATGAAGCATCTTGAAATCTACTATACTTTTGTTTAATTTGGAATCCTTGTTCTCAGCCAAATTAGAGTTTGAGAGCCCAAGTCTATAGCCAACAGGAGGAAGGCTTTGCTGGACATTGGTATTTGCTGTTGGCATGAATTGGTTTAAGTCTGTTGAACTGAAATGTACTGCATTAAATCACAAGTGGTTTAGAGACACTGGTTAAGTTACGAGATGGTGGAATGAAGTTAGCACAAAAGAAATGACAGGAAATCTACATTTAAAAGAGAGGCAGGGAGGCGATACACACTATAGCAGACATGTAATCAATGGGGGAAAGGAAGACATCTTATGAAAATTTGTCCCCTCTGCATGTTGATTTCTAGTCAGGCTATTTCCTTAATAAATAGGTCTTTAAATTGATTTTGCTCTACATAGTATTGCAAAGAAAGGGAGAACTCCAACCCATCCTTTTCCATTTCCAAGCCTATTGGCTTGTAAACAACTAACAGTTGTATGGAACTTATATCTCTGACGCAGCTCATTCTTTACATTAAAGTTGATTCATTCTGCTAACTGGATCATGTCAACTCCTCCTGGTAATCTTACTCACCAGGTAGTCACATTGACTGCACTGGGGTTGTATGTGCAAGTACAGATACTTGTGTGTGTAAGTGATCACAGGATCTGGCAATGTGCTCTATGTACAATAAAAGTGTGAACCCATACATCCTGCAGACATAACTCTATACTCCTGCAACATCCGTTGCCTTTGGTACAATAGCCCTGTGCTTTCTAATGTTCAAAACAGAACATAGATTCATGTTAATACTTGCTCATGGCTTTTTGTTGCTATCTTCTCTTCTGTTGATACTAAGCAAAGCCTGATAAGAATCCCTTTCCGTAGCAGGAACAATCGTTAGCCTTCAAATTCTATCCAAAAGCTATTTCTCTGCCACCCTCGTGAAATGAGGTTATTATTGAACCCCGTGCACTTAAACTACTTTCTCTCTGTCTCATTTTGCAACAACTCTGAGGCTATGTCTACACTGCAGGGGGGTTTCAGCAGAAAATATGCAAATGAAGTGCTCATTAGCATATCTCGCGGTCTCATTTGCATATCCTCTTCCAATCCTTTTTGCGGAAGAGGTTTTGCCGTTAAAAAGCCCCGTGAAGATGGGGCCATTTCTCAGAAAAAAAACCTTTTGCACAAGATCCTGTAAACCTCAGTTTTGAAGAATAAAGGATCTTGCGCAAAAGGGGTTTTTCCGACAAATGGCCCCGTCTACACGGGGTTTTTTAACGGCAAAACCTCTTCTGCAAAAAGGATCAGAAGAGGATATGCAAATGAGAGCATGAGATATGCTAATGCACACTTCATTTTCATATCTTCTGCCGAAAAAAACCTGCAGTGTAGACGTAGCCTGAGTGATCTCCCAGTTCTTTGCCCAGCTGCTGCTGTGCTAAAAAGGCACATGAATTTATGTTTGACTGGTGATCCTCCTGCAAAATGTGCCATATGCTCATTGCTTGATTGAGGGCTGGGCAGGTTTTAAGACATATTGCCAGTTTGGTCTGATACTGCCTAGAGAACGTAATTTCAATGTGTTTACTTTCTTAGCATGCTAGTTATTTCTCCTCTTTTTGTGTTTCTCTACTGACTTCTGCTGAGTCTATCTCATGCAAAGTTTGCAAGCTTGATGAACTGAGCAAAACATTTTCCTTCTCAGGGCTGTTTTCTCTCAGCTACTTTTAGCACCAAATTCCATTTCTTTAGCAAAGGATCAGCAGGACTTGAACCAAGGCCTGTGGGGCTAATAGGCAACCAACTGCCTCTCACTGGTGCCATGGGACAGTTCTAACCTAATTTCCCCCTGCAACCTCCAATCCACAGAGGCTGAATGCCACAGGAAGTTCCGCCTCAAGTGATCCAACTGACAGCTGTCTGAGAGATACCTGATTGGCTGCTGGATGGGCTGCCCAGGGGGTACTAACCCACAAGTATCCATGCAACTATGTGGCTCTCTGACTAGCTGTTATTGCTATCCTATTTCTGAATTCCTCATATTGACATTGGTTCTGATTTGAATCCGGATTGACTCTGGAACTCTAACACTGACGCTGATACCTGGTGTTGATCCTCCACTGGACTTGGACATCAGCTTGGGTTCCTGGTTCCCAAGGTCCTGCCACTAGCCCTGCCTACTTTCCCCCAGGATTCTGACAGTTCAGAAGTTACAAAAAAGTTTTCCTTTTCAACCAGTGATCTGCCAACCAGAACCTTTATCCAGCTGCCTCTTACAGCATCAACTAGTAACTCTGCAGTCAAAATCTTCACTGACAGTTTTCCTGCTCATGCAGGAGGCAGAATAAAGCCCTAGCTAACTGTTTACTGAACTGGTGCAGCAGGGCTAACAGGAGCTCCCTTACCTTACGTAGTCACTTAAACCAGTAGAAAATCAGGAAAAGTAAACAGCTGTAACTCCAAGACAGGCACATGCAACCTCCCACTGAAATCAACTGGAGTTTTGCCACTGCCTTTCATAGAAGCAAAAGGAAGTTCCTCGTTGTAATATAGACCCATTTTCATAGAGCTATTTGAAAAAAAAAAAAAGAGGGAAAATCCATGTTTAAAAAAAATCCCACTTCTACAAGTTGGAATTTTCCAAATTTTGAGTAAATGTCAACCAGCTGTGTTTTTGGAGCACAGCAATGTTGTGAAGACAATTTGAGTGCTGCAGGCCAAGTTCTGTAGTTCACATTCCTTCTTTAAACAGGCAAAATCTACACAGAGCATAGTGGGAGCCTGGTTGATTGTGCACTTCATAAAGAAGGTACATCCATCAAAGACATCTATCTTCAGCCTGTAACACATCCCTTGTGAGTTGCTAACGTCACTTGAATGTATTTACAAAAAGGAGACCTAAAAATATAAGAAGTCTGTCCTAGAACCTCTAGTATACGAAAACACACTTTAGGGTGAGTGTTCTCCATTGTAGCCCCTTTGCTCTTTGAGCCAAAATAGCTTGAACCTGTTGATTTTCAGCAAAGGAAAACAGGAGCAATGAAAGTTCCTAACCCAGCCAGGGGAGTTTTTCCCCAGTGCAGTATCTGGGTAGGACATAGGTCACGTAGGGGGTATACCAGGGCAGGAGACAGTGTCTTAGATGCTGTAGGGCTCTCTGGAGCAGAGGTTCCCAAACATATTTTGCTGTGCCCCTCCTTTCCCATAGGAGTCACATAACAGTCTCTACCTTACCGCCAAATACAGGAAGTAACTCACCAAGGGGAATGGGCGGCTCATGCCCAGGGTGGTAGTGGGACCTGGCTAGCTCCATCCTCAAAGAAGCCCTTGGCAGCATGGCAGGGAGCGGAGCAGGGCGCCTCACTTTCCCACCTACCCTCTGGCTCCTCTAGGCTCTGGAGATCAGTGGGGCCTGGAACAATTTATAGAGTGGAGTTGCTGAAAGACATTGAACCAAACTGTACACCCTGTACATAATGGAAGCCACTTCCAGGCAAGGGGGTGTAGCAGCCCCCCCCACACACACACCACCACCACCCACAGTTCCAGCACCCAGGGGCAGATGACCGTTTTGCGGGGCCCAGGGCAGCACAATTTTGCGGGGCCCCCCTTTGCCACGGCGCATGCGCGGGGCTTTTTGAAGCGTGGGGCCCGGGGCGGCCGCCCCAGTCGCCCTGCCCTATATCCGCCCCTGCCAGCACCTATGCTGCAGTGTTTGTAATTTGCAGGGCTCTGGCCAGGCCAAGGTGGGGCAGCTATGGGGCAAGCACACAGGGGGTCCCCAGCAGTCAGGGAGGGGTGGAAGAGAAGAGCAGCCGGCTGCTGTGGGAGCATGGCTGGGCTGCACTCCCTCACTCCCTTGGGACTCCCTGTGCTTTCTCCCCACTGTGACTTACACACTAGGCCAGCTACAGCCCTGTGCCCTACCTCATGCGCCCCAATAACCTCCTTGCACCTCCGAGGAGGGAGCATGTGGGGCAGGGTGATAGAGAGAGAGGCTTTATCATTTAAAAACCAGTGCCCCATAGAAAACACATCCATGAGGACTCTCAACTGCTTCAGGCTGAAGACCAGCCCTTGGACATCTAGGGATTTGAGGGGTTCTGTGCCCTGCACCATCTCCCTCAGTGATGCCAGAACTATGGGTGCTGAGGGGCTAGGAATAACAAGCACCAAGTACATGGTTTCCATGATCAGCCCCCCACACCATAAAAAATTGTTCCAGCACTCCCGTCTCCCGGAACAGTGTCCCAGCTCAGAGTCAGTCAAGCCCATTGGGGACAGCGCGCCATTTTTGTGCTGCCTCTCCTCAGACTCCAGAAGGCACAACAAAGACTCTTTGGCTGGAGCGTCTGCCAGCCGCTGCTTGGTAGGAGACATGGATGGAGAGGATGAGGGGAGGGTGAGGAGGGAAAAGGGCTGCTGCTGCTTGGAATGTATTAGTCTCCTGAATTATATCTCGAAATCTATGCCACGGGTGGCCAGACATCTGGGTGGGAGCTGTGTGGCATGGAGTTTTCCATCTAAGTAAAATACACAAAATGAATCTCCGAGCTCTCATTTGGTCACTGTTTTGTGAGGGGGCGTGTGGCGTGTGCTGAGAAATAGATCTATGTTGCTGGAATAGGAGTTTTAGAGAGTAATTAGAGCAGCATAATGGTACAGGGACAGCTTAATGATGTGCATTCCTTGAATTAAAGGATATAAGAATTGATCTGCAATAACAGGACTGTGTAGATTGGAAGATAGTAAAAGTATGATCCTGCTGTGATCAGCAGGTATTTAATGTCTTCTCTGCCTTTCTTCCTTGTTCTTTTAAAAGAATCTGTTTGCAATTATAGCATGTTTTGATTGTGAAGTCAGAATATTCATCTCAGTAGGTTTTATGATAAAATGACATAAAAACAGTATTTTTCATTCCATTATCTCTTCTCTTCTCATACTTTTAACAGAGTTATTTGGTTCCGGACTTGGGTGATATGGTGGTTGCTGTATGTATGTGAAATCTTTCTACTTTTTTAGTTATGCTATGGCTACTTCATTAAAGCACTTTACAGTAACTGCAGCCATTGACTGGGCATCAGGGAATAATTAAGGGTTTTCTGTTTTGTTTTTTAATTTATAGAAGCAATAACCATGCAGTTCTAGTTTAAGAAACGAAGACATTTTTTTATCATCTGTCTTGGTTTCCTTCTGGTTGAATTGTTGCAAATACATTATTACATGAATATGGCTCTTTTTTCTGATTATAAATAGATTGATTTCTTTGAATGCTTTCAGTATTTGCATTTGCCAAGTCATTTCTACAAACAAATTCCAGTACATCGGTTATTTGCAAATTGTTCGCTTTGAATATTCCCAGTGTGTGACTGGTCATGGTTTTGTTCTGTTGTTTGATGGGAAGACTGAATGGCTACGTCTACACTGTCATGATATTCCGCAAATGCTTTTAACGGAAAAGTTTTCCGTTAAAAGCATTTGCGGAAAAGAGCGTCTAGATTGGCACAGATGCTTTTCCGCAAAAGCACTTTTTGCGGAAAAGTGTCCGTGCCAATCTAGACGTGGTTTTGTGCAAGAAAGCCCCGATCACCATTTTCGCGATCGGGGCTTTTTTGCGCAAAACAATACCGCATTGTCTACACTGGCCCTCTTGCACAAAAGCATTTGCGAAGAGGGCTTTTGCCCGAACGGAGCAGCATTGTATTTCAAGAAGAACACTGACAATCTTACATGAGATCGCCAGTGTTCTTATGAAATCAGCGGCCAGTGTAGATAGCTGGCAGTTTTTCCGCAAAAGCGGCTGCTTTTGCGGAAAAACTTGCCAGTCTAGACACAGCCAATATTTTAAAGAGTGGGTTATTGATTATGGAAGAACGTATAGTGATTAGGACTTGTAAACTGGTAGATCTGATCACCAGCCTGAGACAGACAGCCATGCCCAGTTCCATTTCTGGCCCTTCTTTTTCAGGGCTCTATCGGTTTATTTTTCAACACACAACCAAAAGGCAATATAGAAAGAAAGCAATAGCCCAGTTCTGGACTGAGACTGTGTGGCCCTCTGGCATCCAGTAGCTTAAGGGTCTGGACTTCTCTAGCCTAGGGGATCCACAGAACTTGCTTGCTCCCTGGCCATCTTCTGCAGCATCCACAAGAGAGTATACACTCAGCTCTCAGGCTTCCTCATTGAGCCGGGGGCCCTCATTTGCATCTTCTCGCTAGCAATCAGACCCACTCATTAGGCACTTTTCAGGAAAGCCTCAAGGTTTTCCTGCTGGACCAAACATCCTTGCTCCACTCCTTCTCTGAGGCCCCAACCCACTCATTCCGTCCCCCCCCCCTCCATTGCTCGTTCTCCCCCTCTCTTACTCAGTCATTTTAACCCAATGTAAACAGGCATGCTCTGGTGAGACACTACTGAAAGTACCTAATTCAGGACAAACTGCTGAGAGACAGGGCTGCCACAGCCCAAGACTGGGGGGGCCTCCACTGTAAGGTTCACCAAGCCAGTCCCAAAGAGCACTTCTGTCTCTCCCCACTGGCTCACAAGAAGCCCTGCAATCAATTCCCTCGGAGACGCCAGTTCCCCTGTGTCACCCACCGCTAGTACCACTTCTACAGATGAGTGGTTATGAAAACCAATTTCATCAAACGAAAGGTTCTTCCGACACCAAAGCACCAACCACATGTCAATATATAACCGGGGCCTTACCCCCAAATCACACTGTTGCCAATCCTTTAATTTCTAAAATCTAAAGGTTTATTCATAAAAGAAAGAAACAGAAGTGAGAATTCATATTGTTACAGGAATGAAACACATACAACATTTGTGAAGTTCTTGATTCAGGCTTGTAACAGCGATGGAATAAACTGTTGGCTCAGGCCAAGCCTCTGGTTACTTCCAAATCATTGGAAGGATCTCAGTTCCTTAGTTGGAATACTCCAATTGGCATAAATCCACAGTCCACAGATCTTAGCAGGAGAGAAGCTGGAGCAGGAAAGAGGCCAAATAGTGGCATTCCCAGAGCTTTTTATATCTTCTCCCATGTGGAGGGACACCCATTGTTCGTAATGTGGAAAATTACAGTAACAGAATGCAGTTTGTCACATGAGCTGTCACGTGAGCGAATCACATGACCATGCATGACTTGGTTCTTTACAGGTGGAAGCCATTGCCCCCATGCTAGTTTGAACGTTTGCAAGGAAGTCCTTTCTGTGTAGGTGGGTGTCTCCCGTGCTTCGTTGTCAGTTAAGAGTTTCTTGAGGAGTCCTTCAGCTGACATAGTCCCTTCCAGACAGGCCAGCTAAATACTTTATGGGCGTTACTCCAGGAACCAACATTTGAAATACAGATATAAAGCTAAAGTTCATATCTTCAAGTGCAAACAGAATAGCAGTCTGCAAACACCTGAAGTTAGGGTTCCAAAGAGGATGGAGCCAGGCTGTTCTCGGTGGTGGCAGATGACAGAACAAGGAGCAATGGTCGCAAGTTGCAGTGTGGAAGGTCTAGGTTGGATATTAGGAAAAACTATTTTACTGGTGAAGCACTGGAATGGGTTTTACCTAGGGAGGTGGTGGAATCTGCACTCTTAGAGGTTTTTAAGGCCCGGCTTGACAAAGCCCTGGCTAGAATGATTTATTTGGGGTGGGTCCTATTTTGAGTAGGGGATTGGACTAGATGACCTCCTGAGGTCTCTTCCAACCCTAATCTTCTATGATTCTATGATACATACACACAAATGGCATAATCATAACAAGTAAATCATAACTTTTCCAACAGTATCTCACTCAACAACATTTGCCCAAGATTTGTTGCAAATATAGAACTCCGGTTGCAACACTGATCTACATATCCATAGTTCAATCAGATAACATCACATCAGGCTTGGGAGGTTGAAAACTAGACACCTGGCAACCCTAATACAAGGCCAGTTGCTCCCTGGCCTTTAAGGGGGCAGCCCATCCTGTTACATCACTTTTCTGGGCCTAATTTTTATTCCCATTTAAAATACAATAAACTTTTGCCATTTGCCGACATTTTCTCAAATAAGCCATTAGTTATCTGACTACTCAATAGACTCTTTAATATGACCCAGCAAATAACAGGAGAGTCCACTCACTTGGTTTATTGATAAAAGTAGTCCCACATTCCTGTTTTTATTATTTGATTTGGTTCTGCTCATGACATAAATTGTGAAACTCCTGCTGTAAAATCCTACACAGCCCCATGCCCCAATAAGCAGTCTAGTTTACTTTGGTTTGTGTTTCAGGGAATGGTTCAATATGTGAGTAGCCATTACTCAAGTGTTCTTCAGGCTGAGGGACATGACCCTCGTTAATCTTAGAGTAACCCATGTTCTACACAAATCTAGTGTCTCCTTTAATTTTTGTATTGTGTTCCTGGAAAATTATGTACACTAGAAATGCAAAATCATTAAACTACTTCTTCCTATCAAAAGAATGAATCCCAGAGCATTTGCATTTCCCTGAAGAGGCCAGGACTCAGCAAAGCACTTAACCATATGTTGAACTTTAAAGTGCTTTAGGAAGATATACAGGCCCTGCTGAAGTCAAAGGCAAAGCTCCCATTGACTACAACAGGGCAAGGTTCTCCTGTTAAGTTAAAACATGTGCTTAAGTGCTTGGCTGAATAAGGATGGGGATTAGTCACCTGCTTAATTGCTTGGCTGAAGGTGGGGCTGGAATGATTTTATTTAATCCTGTATTTGGGGCTTTTGTGATACCTTACAGCCACTGGCAAGTTGAGAGTTCTGAGCGTGAGCCTAGGCTGTGAACTAGTTCTCCCATCCTTAATGAAGATAGTGAAAGGCTGCCAATCTATTATTCTATGAACTAACTGTTCCTGTCTCATTTCAGGTCAACCGATTGTGTTGGCAAAACATGCCACATTAGTTTAATGTTCGAAGTCCAGAAGGAATCCACTTAATGGGGAATTTCTATCATCTGATTTTCCATTATTTTATTTCTTTGTCTTTATTTACTTAGTAGAAGTGTTTGCTAACCTACTGGCAATTAGGCAGTGCTAGCTTTTATTTTCTCCCTAAAACAGACTCACATGGAATAACAGCCATCTGTGGTTATAAAATTTACTGCTCACACAGGATATTATAAAAACAACTGGTGGAGCTGCTTGGAAAAAAAAGTTTAAAAAATAGAGGCTCCATTTAGTATTTTGCTTCAAGGAAGAGGAGAGAGGACTTTTTAATCATATTTTATTCCGGGTATTTGTTTGGACGATATCAACTCTTTCGATGAGAGAAGTTTGATTTTTAAAGTATTAGGCTGAATGTACAGGGTGGGAGACAGCAGTAAAATAAATCTAACTAAATGACTCCACAAAGCAGTTTCATATGTAAACTCAAAAGCATTATGTGCGCTTTTTGCTCAAGTCATAGTATTTTCATTGCACATAAAATATTTTTCTATCTGTATCAACACGCATCAGGAAATGCACACTTGTTTTACAGCTGCACAAAGACAGAATCATAGAATCCTAGAACACTAGAACTGGAAGGAACCTCGCGAGGTCATCAAGTCCAGTCTCCTGCCCTCATGGCAGGACCAAGCTCCAATTCTGGATGCCAATTCTGGTTTAGATCTGGATCTTCAGCTGGTATATATTGTCATGGCTCCATTAACTTCAATGGAGCTACAGCAGTGTACACTGGCTGACGATCTGGCCTTCAGTCGCTGGCACTAATTGATTGTGATTGGAAGCAGTTTAAAATAAGTATGTTTTCCCTGATTTTTCTTTCCATTTGTTCTTGAGGGCTTGTAGCTTAAAAGCAGGATGAATTGCATATTGGTTAGACAATGGAGAAATGCATTTAAATAAAGGCAATAGGATGTTTAAGGCCAAGGATATCAGAAAGCAGAGTAGACAGACTCAACACATGAATTCATCCAAAGGCCTTATCCTCTTACAGGCCCAGC
This sequence comes from Rafetus swinhoei, assembly GCA_019425775.1. Taxonomy (NCBI): domain Eukaryota; kingdom Metazoa; phylum Chordata; order Testudines; family Trionychidae; genus Rafetus; species Rafetus swinhoei. The sequence continues at coordinate 64,787,499 of CM033447.1, read as the reverse complement.
TCACTGTAGTTTAGAAGTAGCTTAATCTCTATCCTTATATTTTAATGTATTCCAATATATAGCATATAGGGTTTACATATAGGATAAATTACATCCAAACTGTGAAGACCCGGAAAAAAACCCTTTTTTCGAAAAAACTGCTCATCCTTAAAAAAGGAGGTTTATGCGGTTTTTTCCGAAAAAGGGTTTTTTTGCCGAAAAAAATGCATCCAGATTGCTTTCACTTTCGAAAGATCTCTTTTGAAAGTGAGATCGGAAGAAGATATGCAAATTCCCGTGGAATTTGCATATCCTCTGGAAAATTCTACATAGTCTAGACATAGCCATAATCAGGGCTCGACAAATAGTGTAATCTACTCACCCGTGGCAAGTAGATTACACACCGGAAGAGCCGACACGGAGCGATCTGCACATGCGCAGAATGATCTGCGCATGCGCAGAGCGCAGAACCACGTGGCTGGCGAGCGGGACTTGCCACCACTCAGCGAGCCCTGGCCATAATAAAGACCCAACTTAACATGAAAAGACTAAATACTTTTAAAACTAATACCCAGCATCTGGTACATAATAGATGGGTCAGAAAGGAATTAAGTTGAAAGGTGTGTCCTTTTCACCCTATTCAAAGATCCCACGGAATTTGCATATCCTTTTTCGAAAAAAAGTAGTGTAGACATGCCCTATGAGAACTATTTACTGAGATGCCACAACTTGCAGCTAGCATTCTTACCATGTGCGCATAGACTGACTTCTTGATGTTACCTCCAAAGTCTTCCCTCTTGCAACCTCTGTTCCTCCCTCCAAAATCTACCAGCTTCCCTTTCTTTTTCTGCTCCTCTCTAGGCAACACTGTGGCAGACCAGGACCTCTGAATCCTTTACAGACTGCGGTGCCCTTACATAAAATAAAATGTGCAACACTGGCTATCACAATTCTCATACCAACAGAAGGGGGAAGATGGCTTGGGGTAGAGGAGAGGGCAAGGAAAGAGAACTGATATTTCAAAGCTTCTTGCAAGCTAATTATAAAGGGAAGGGGAAAGAAAAGATTAATAGGGTCAATCGGTCATAGGTTAAAGCAAACAGGAAGGTTTTAAATGGGAAATAACTCAGTGGGAGAAGGGGTGAGAAGGCGACTTCCAGATCAATGGGAAAGCGCAACATAAGAGCAATGCTCACTAATTGTGGAGTCTTGGGGAAAGGGAGAGAAGGCCAAAATTAGCATGTGGTCTTGAGAAGCAGGGGAATTAGGTGGATATAGGACCAAAGAGAAGGGGATAGAATGAGTTTGAACCCAAGACGAGCCGTTGTGAATTTGGTTTTTGAAATAGTGAGAAGCCCTTCGTTCAGCTTCAGGAGCCCTGCGTTGCGAATAGCAGGACTGATGCTCGCTTCCTGCAGAGCTGTGTATAAAACGTGTGCAGCATCTGTCTGCTTTGTGCCTGGCTCGAATTAATGTTCCTAGTCTCATGCATTCAGGAGTAACACATTTACACAGAGTACGGACACTATATGGAAAAAAACCAGGGCTTGTCTATGATCCAAAGTAGAAGCTTCTTTGCTGTCATTCCTTTTAACACGCCCCTCTGATGCTACGGTCACCTCTTCTGTATTGCAGATTGCAATTTAAATACATTTCAGCAGAAGATGGTTTTCTTTTTAACTAAATGGCGCTTGCTTCCTCTTGTTCTCTCCTCCCCCTGCAGTGATAGAGTCAAACAAAAAGGCCACAAGATCAAAGATTAAACTGAAACTAAGCCAGACATCTCCTGCACTCAAATAGTTATCTCCTTTGTTCATGGTTCACGTAGAAACCTCCCCTTGCACGATGCCATATTCTTCATTCTCAGGAAATCACAGGAGCAGATGCTCCCTTTGACATGTGGATACAAGTCACAGATTTGGAGGCTTTCTTGATTTGTGTTGGCTAATGCAAAAGTTACTTCAGCTGAACTCTGAGTAGTGGAGAAACATACTTCCCAAACTTGCTTTGATTTCTTGACAAACTAACTGGCAGAGATTAGGACAAGTGTTCTTTGCTTATTTAACTCTCTCCATTGTTTACTTTCTTGCAAAAGTGGGATGAAATTAATTTTCCTGCATGGAGATGTTTTGTTTTTCTTTCATTGAGAAATGGATGTTGGCTGTGCATTTTCTTCCTTGTTTAAAAAAAAAAGTCAGTCCTTAGTGAATTTATTGCTGGTAGGAAAAGGTTGATGGTTTGGCAGCTCTAGAGACTGATTTCCTCATATTTATTTTGTATTTATTTATTTATTGCATTAGCATGTTGGAGCCCCAGTTACAGACCAGGAGAACTCCTTGTGCTAGACCTTGGACAAACACAGAACAGATGCACAGACCTTACCCTAAAAAGAGGTTACAGTCCAAATAAAGCGGCAAGTTAGAGAATGAGATCAGTAAAAGTGGCCCCACACTGCTGTGTGTGAACCCTTATGTGGAGAGAACACATATAGTTCAATCTCCATGCTTATCCAGGGAGAATTTCACCCTACATTCAGGGCCAAAACAATGCCTATCCCCTGCTGGGCTTGAGTGATTCATGCTGCCCCACTGTGTAGGGTTGCCAGGTGTCTGGTATTGACCTGGTCAGTCCGGTATTTTTGCCTCCCGTCTGGTAAAAAAATTCAGAAAATACCGGACACCTAAAATGTCCAGTATTTTCTGGGGGGGGTTTCCCTGCCAGGAGGTGAAAATACCGGACACCTGGCAACCCTACGACACACTCAGCAACTGGCCCCAGCCCCTGGACTTCTCCCTGGGCCCCCGGACCCTCGCCCCCGGACCGCCTGATTGCCTGGTTCCGCAGGGAAACTGCCTTCTGGCTCGACCAAAAAAACAAGATGGCCACCGGCAAAAAGCCTAAAGACCTGAAGCAAGGGGAAGCAATGCCTTCCCTGGGTCTTAGTGTTCAACCGCTCCCTCTTCCTATCCCTATTCTGACTCTGCATGCACTTAAAGTGCCCATGCTGTTTTATTTTATATATTTATTTATTTATTTTGCTTAATAACTCTCGGGGTGCTTTTTTTCTAACAACTTTGGTCTCCCCCTTTTTTCCCCTCAACAGAATTTTTTCCCCAGTGGGTTTTTTTTTGGGGGAGAGGGGGATGTTCGGTATTTTTGGTTAAACCATCTGGCAACCCTACCTCTGTGCAGGGGTGAACTTCCTGAGACTACTTCCAACGCTTCAGTTTTTAAACTGGTCACTGTGAGGGGGATAAAAACAGTCACCTAATCTAATTTAAGTCACTGAGCAGCTTTTCACAAAGGAAAGCCTTTTGTCTCTTGCTATTTAGGCCTGGGATTCTTAAATTTCATGGCAGCACAACCCCCTTGAGACAACAACAATTATGACATAACCCTAGGAGAGGGGACCAAAGCTTGCGCCCCATACAACCCCAAGCAGCAGGCCTGTAACCTGAGAATCGCCACCCAGGCTGATGCCCTCAGGTTTTGGCTTGAGCTTTGGCCCCCAGACAGTGGGATTTTGGGCGTGGGCTTCAGCCCTGGGCCCCAGCAAGTCTAAGTCAGCCATGGCAACCCCATTAAAATGGGGCTTAACCAACCATCAGACTATCTAGATTATAGTCAGAGCAACAATCCAAAAATGAAATGCCCTGTACCTTGTTCTTATACCCCCACAAGCCAGTCAACCCCCTCATGGTTGTTTTGATACCCTGCAATGTAAATTGTTGTTTATACTGAACGGGAAAGCTTTTCAAAGGTGTATTTAGGCTCCCACAGATAAATTTTCAATAGGAATGGAGCACTTTATCTGTGAAGGCATTTTTGAAATCCCACCAAACATGGACCTTCATTTTTAGGCGCCTAAATCTTTTGGCTATCTGGACCCAGAAGCCTAGTACCTCAAATGCAAGATAAAGAGTGAGATGTGGATTTCCTGTTTACCAGTGGGAAACTGTTGTTGTATTAATATTATAACTTTATAGGACATTTTGCACCACAGCCTTTAGTGGTTTTTAAATAATCACTCTATGCGGAGGGGGTCTCTCCTTCTTTGGAGTCTTGGGGATTAAATTGGTAACTAAGCCCTAACAGAGAGGTAGAAAGAATCCCAAATAAAATATACAATGTATATGTTGTAGAACATGTGTGAGCTTTAAATGAACCCTGACAGGTCTAAAATACTACCTCTATTCAAGGCACAGCATTAATATTTTCCAGTATTAATAGTATTTTTTACATTGTGTCCCAAAGAATTTCACAGATATCTTTGTATATATGGATGTATGTGTTGAGAGACACACAGACACATACACACAGACCTCCCTGGGTCTGAGTTAGTCACAGAGATTCTGGTATGCAGGATGTTACACAATCATGGAAAAGAGGAAAAACGTGGCCTAGAACATCCCTATCCTTATAGAAAATGCCAGGGAGTCTTTTAAGTCCATGCAGAGCAGACATAACTTCATTTCTTAAGGTCTCTGTCAAAAGACTCATGTACAGTAACTGCCTGGCACTCAATTTATCTCCCTTCGAAGGAGGAAGGGCTGAGTTGACCTTGCATTTTCAAGGATTCTGCGGTAGGCATTTCAAAATTGATGCTTAGATCAATCACTAAATCATTACTTCTATCTGAACTGATTCATTGCTTATTTACCCACAAGGAAAAGAGCAGAAGAAAAGCAAGGCTCTGTAAAGTTCCTCTAATACTTCCAAATCATTTCTTTCTAATTCTGCCTACTAGGAAAAATTAGCAACCCAACAGCAACTATCCGCATTACAGGGAGCATGTATGGACACTGAACCTTAACATGTTTGTTGCCAGATAAACGAGAAAAACACTTATGCAGTTTCTTTTATTAAAAAAAAATTAATATTTTATATTGCTAAGTCTGTGCTATTCTAGTACCCAGAAATAGCTACACTTAGGGTATGTCTTGACTGCATCCCTCTATCGGCAGAGGGATGCAGATTAGGCAGGTTGACATTGCAAATGAGGCAGGGATTTAAATATGCCTCCTTGCAGGAGGCATAAGGGATCTGTCGAAAAAGGCTTTCTTTCTCGACAGATCCCCCTCTAGACTGCCGCTTTTTGCCGACAAAGTGCTGAGTCGGCAAAACGCGGTGGCCATTTTTATGCAAATTAGGCACGGGATATTTAAATCCCTGCCTCGTTTGCAATGCCGACCTGCCTAATCTGCATCCTTCTGCCGACAGAGGGATGCAGTCTGGACATACCCTTAGGCAGGAGGACCTCAGTGCTTTACTTCTTTGACAAGTGAGCTTGAGATAAACTCCCAGATGCTAGTCTAGCCTTCTCCCAGGGAATCCTACTGGGGCTAATTATTATTTCATTATTAAATGTTACACGTTTATTAAAAAATAAGTGATTATTGATATAATTGAACAGATTAGCTCATAGATTGCAAGTGGAATTTACAAAAATAGAACCCTCTAGTGGGTCGGAGTGGCCGCCCACTGACACGGAGGAGGAACCCCTCCGGTCACCATGTTGGGCTGAGGCTGACCCCGCCCAGCCACCTGACCGGAAGCCAGGGGGCAGGGCTAGAACTATAAAAGCCCAACCAGCAGACTCAGTCAGGGCTGAGCTGGCAGAGGGACCAGAGGCCTGCTCAGGGCTCCCAGCCTGGGAGGCTGGGACTGAGGCCTGGCCCGGGCCTCCTACCTATCTGAGGCCAGAGGCCAATGACCTGCTCCCTGCGTGGGGGGCTGAGGCCTGGCCCAGCCCACCTACCTGGACAGACCCGGACAAGAACCCAGAGGATCAGCCCTCTGGGAGGCAAGCCGACTACACACCCACATAAAGCCATGCCCAAAAAGAATGATTCCTAAAAAGCCTAAATTACAGCATTAGTTTATTCCTGGTACTCCTCTATTCCATGTATGCCTGTTTGTTTCGGGGCTGAATTCACAAAAGGACTTAGATGCCAAATTCCCATTTTAGGCACCTAAATCCCAGAATCAGTCCCCAGCAGGATGCACAAAACCCCTGCTGAGCCGCCCTATAGACACCTACTATCGCTTAGCATCTAATTTTTGCAGTAAAAGCTACCTAGGCACCTATGTTTCTGCCTCTGTGCATGCACACAGCAGTCCCATGCCCAGGCACCCAAATGCGCGAGGCACAAACAAGAAGATAGGTGTTCCTCCACACAGTCCTGCCTATAGGAGGAGCAAAGGGGGCATTTGCTCTGGGACCTGGCATAGCAGTGGTGGCAACCAGAGCCCCAGGCCTTTTATATCCCTCCTGGAGCGCTATGTGCTCCGGACTGCGCTAAGGGCTAGGGGTGGGGGAGCTCCGTGCTCCAGCCTGCCTGGGGGTTGGTGTGGTACATTCCGGGTAGCACTGAGGGCTGGATGCCCTTGGCCCCACCCCTTTCAGGAGTGTGGAACCGCCCCTTCCCCGTCCGCCCTTGCTCAGGGGCCTGCAGAAGCTATTGGCTCGCCTGCATCCACATACCTCACGTGCAGGGCCTAATATGGTAAGCATGCTCCGAGCTCACCAATGGGATCAGTCCGCTATATCATAATGTTTAGCCCAATGGTTAAGATACTCTCATGGGCTGTGGGAGAACTTCAGATCAGCTCGCCTTCAAGGGGGAAAAGGATTTGAGCAGGGCACTGCCCCATCCCAGGTGTGTGTCCTTTAGCCACTAGGGGATAAGTACATTCTGATGTGTGGCCCCTCAATTTCTCCACAGTTTCCACTGTGGCTAAATGAGTAAAGTCACTGGAACCCTGGGAATCTCTAACCCCCGGCTGTAGAGTCATTTTCATGATCTCTCTCTTCCCCTATTCTCTGTGGCCCAATATCAAAGGTGTTGCATTTGTAGCTAAATAATGAAAGACTCATTGGGCCAGACAGAAAGAATGAGACTCTGTAACTTGCCCAGTGTTAGCTGAAGTAAGCGTCTATTGATGTCAATGAATATTTTACCATGAATTTCAATGGGACACGAGTTTGGTGACTGCTTTTGAAAATCCTGGTCTTGGGGATAAAGACTACATCTTAGATTTGTCCTGTAAAGCGCCTCTCACCCTTTCTTTGTGGGCTCTATGGGTATGTCTAGGCTACATGCCTCTGGTGACAGAGGCATGTAGATTAGGCTACCCGGCATAGGAAAATGAAGTGGCGATTTAAATAATCGCTGCTTCATTTAAATTTAAATGGCTGCCGTGCTGTGCCAATCAGCTGTTTGGCAGCACAGCGCTGTAGTCTGGACACTCTGCGGTCGACATCAAAGGCATTTGTCGACCTCCCCGTTATGCCTCGCGGGATGAGGTTTACCGGGAGGTCGACAAATGCCTTGATGTCGATCATGGAGCGTCAGACTAGCGCGCTGAGCCGACAAACAGCTGATCGGCACAGCGCAGCAGCCATTTAAATTTAAATGAAGCAGCGATTATTTAAATCGCCGCTTCATTTTCCTATGCCCAGTAAACAAATCTACCTGGCTCCGTCGACGGAGCCATGTAGTGTAGACATACCCTATATGACTAGATAAGTATAATTAATAAGTATGCAGCCTGTGAACTCTGTGAGGCTTGAAATATCCTCCTGGTTGTCCTGACATTGATCTGGGGGAGTTGCATGTAGGGAGTTTTAGCAACTTGCCACAACCAGCGACAGGATGGAATTTGGGTCTGTGCTGGTTTAGAGTTGGGGTGGAAATAGCACGGAATATCTACTTTGAGGTTCTTCAGGCACTAAAGAAAAGGGTGTATCTTTGGTGGTTAGAGCAGGGGGTCTGAGAATCAACTTCAATTGTTCAGATGCTAACTAGTAATTAGTGCCATATTAGAAACTTGATAGTTTGATCAACAGGCCATCCATCTTCCCAAGAGGTTCCATTCCTAAATCTACCAATGACTTGCTGTGTGACCGTGGAGAACCTTGTTTGAGTCTGTGTGCCTCAGTTACTCATGCATGACATGCAGATAGAACGTGCTTCATAGAGTGTTGTGAAGCTTCACTAATTAATGCTCGGAGATCCTAAAATAAGAAAGGGCCATATAACTGCAAAGTGTTCCGTCTATTAATTCCACATAAGTTATTTTGATTAAGCTCTTCAACTGCAGAAGACAGCCAGGAGTTCTTGCAGCAGGCAGCCATAGAGGTAATTTCTCCTGTACTGAATTGTGCCCTTAGGAATTAATGATTGACTTCTAATAGGTTTATCCCATTAAAGTGGAGGGGTTGAAACAGGATGTGATGCAGACAAAGGAAGAAAATACCCCAAGTGGAGTAAACTTCAGTGAATGTAAGGAATCATCTTATGGTATGTGTTGTAATTAGAACCTAAGAATGGCTGACATTTTACAATACTCAGTTATAGCACTGAGTTTCATTTTGTAATTAATTTTGAGCTGCACTTTCAGTTCACTACTTCTGAGCAAAGCACTTAAGATTGGACAGATGCATGGCAAAACTTCCATACTAGGTTTCAAAGTAAATGTTTATCTAACCTTTCATAAGAAGTTAATATTGCTCCTTACAACGAGAAAAGAAGTCATTCACATCGACTCTCATTTTAAAATCATTTTATTATCACAAACTTGCTCTATGTATTAATGGCCAGTTTTGTTGCTTATTTGGGTTATACAAGGGCTTGCCAGATGACCCGGTATATTTCATTCGAAATTTACAGAGATTTCAGAGTTTATACCTGTTTTCACAGAATCTGCAACGTTTAGTATGTATTAAACTTTAATCAGATTATAGGTATTGTAAACTAACGCAACACAATAATATCTAACATCATACATCCAAAGGCCTTTATAGAATGATATATTTTGTATTCAGAATCACTTTTTCCTCCTCTTGCCACCTCTGGACCAGAGCAAAAACAGCCATTTAACATAACAAACACAATGCAAATTGTCATGCAACAGTTCAGGACAGGAAGTGAAGCATACCATAGTTGAGCCTGCAGGGAGCATTTAGACAGACAACTTGTAGTTACACCAACTAGTATTTGTCTAGGATGACAAAATTAATGGGTTGTAGTGTGGGTCAAATGCAAAATCAAGGTCTAGTTTCCTAGAAAAATAATTTTAAAATTCTGTTTTTACATGGCCATGGAAGTTCGTCACTTTTTCTGTTGCCTTGAACAAACGTTTGCCTTTTAAAAGTCTCTAAAACAATATTGAGTGCAAGTGTTGTCCCAATTCAACAAAGCATTTAAGCTCATAAACTTCAACAGGATTTAAGCATGTTCCTGAAGTTAGGCAATACTAGTAAATTATTTTTTCCCCCACTCTGTGTAAACTCCTGTAGATGTCTGGTGGGAGTGGGGATTAATAGTATTTGACCATTGCTTGCAGGTAAAAATGAGGGATCTTAACTCAACATTGCTAGTCTTGGGAAAGATAGGTGAGACTTAGGTCTAATATATTTGTGTTTATTGTATGATATCTCAGAGAACCATAGCAAGAGACTGGAGAGTAGCTTCTCCTGAACCTCCTTCTCTATCAGGAAGAACAAAGTCAATAAAGAAGCTCTCTGATTTATTATTTCACTACAAGGAGGAAATGTGGCTTACTGATTAAATGGAGGATGGTGGATGTATTTCTTGTTTTGCTTCTGATGCATAGGGTGAGATAAACCTCACTGTTCTCAGTATACTCTTTTGTAACATGGTCATAACAACATAATACCTACCTCACAGGAGTGAATTCTTAATGGTTGGAGCACAGCAGAAGGGTAAAATATTACAGAATGCCTCTGAGTCTTGAAGTAATCTTTCTTAGAAAGAATCCTGGGGCAGATGTAGTGGCTGAAACTGCATTTGCGGCTTTTAAATAATTAACTAGACTTCAAGTTGGTGGTGTCCTTTCAAAGTTCAACAACCGTCTATTATGTAAATGTAAAAGCAAGAATCACTTCTAAGTTACACAGCCTATCACCCAGACCCCTGGTTTTATGGTTCCTTTTAGCTATCTCTGATCCTTAAACAGATAATATTTTCCCACTACAGTATTATTTGAAGGATATATAATTGTTTCCAATGGTTTTTACATCTTTTTATAGGAACTGCTAGTGTTGAGAAGTATAATATTTTTTGTGAGGGATAGCTGCTATTTCTTTCCTGACCACTCCCAAGCATTCAAAGGTCATGAGTCAGGCCTCAAAAACTCTTGAAGTTGGCTTAAAAATCATGAGATTTGGGGGTGTGTGTGTGAGGGGGGGGATTAGGTTCTCCTTATTTGCCATGTAGTTTTCAAGCTTTTATCTCCAACCATGGGGGATAGAAACTTGGATGAAAACTGAACCCTGAAATTCTCAATTAATACTTGCTGAGCTAGAGCTTAAAACAAACCAACATACTAAATATTGTGAGACTCACAATGTAATCACAAGGGGCTGGCCATACCACAGATGGATTGTTTTGTGAGGCAGAGCTGTCTGAGCAAACAGCAATATACTGCATACTGCTAAAAAGATCATACCAATCGCACTGTTTGGATCTGGTTCACTAAAACAGGCCAAATCAAATCCACCTTATAAAAGATCTGGAAAGTAGCTAGTAGGCAAAGTTTATCTCTGTGTAGTACTTTTAATGGAGCAGAACATCACAAATGCTAATACTAAATAAAAATATGGGATTTTCTAAATTAATTTCCTAGAATGAGTTTAATTTTATAGTCAGATCCATCGAGAGAAATTTGGTGTGCTGGGACATGATGTTCACTACTCCACCCCTCCCATTTCTCCCCAGTTACAGCTGTTTGGGAGGTCCTGAGTCCTCCCCGCTTTTCTCCCCACTATTTACAGTGGACTCCCTGGGCAAATCTGATAAATCAGTTAACTGCGTGTAAATAACTGTTCACTCATAGCAAACCTTTGTAGCCCACCATGAAGAAGCTGGCTCCATACATAACTCCTTCATGGAACACATAGCTCACCTTTTTAAAATACCACCTGCTCATTCATATTCTGCATCCAATATAAGGTGTACTACATGAATTCAACCAAGTAAGTATAAGCGACCAGAAGATAGGGCCAGTGTAACAGGGTGGCTCAGGCAACCTTCTTCACTGTTTAGCTGGTGCTGAGAAGTGGACAGATGTTCCTTATAAACAGCTACAGGAAAGGGGGAATTAGGAAGAGAAGCTGCAAGAGAGGATAATCTTCTGAGAGACATTGCTCAGCTAAAAGAATCTGCAGAGCCCAAGAATAGGGCAGAGGGCATATAAAACGGGTGCCCAGGAAAGGAACCCAATTTGTTTTCTTGCCTTTAAGAAGGGTGTGGTTAGACCACTATTGCAGGTTTGCTTGGAAGAGCCTCAGATTATGATTTGGGGTGCGTTCTGCATTGTCAGGTTTGGACTCTGTGGACTTTTAACTTTGGACTTAGCTTTGCTTTAATGAAGGAGCCTGAGGAAGCATGCTATTGAAAAAGGGAATTTGGGAAGTCCCGGCTCAAGAGCCGGGGGCGTGGGAAACGGTAGTAGAACACCGCAATACCAGGTCTTGATGCAAGGGGGGCTGGGAGTTTGTAACAGTTGTATTCCGATTTCGCTTCCAACCAGGGCTGCTGAGGGGGAGCAAAGAGGGCAGCTGTCTCAGGGCCTGGTGATTTAAAAGGACCCAGGTCTCTGGCCCACCACTGCCACTAACACTGCTGCAGTGGTCGACGGAGCCCAAGGCAGCACTGAAGGCTGGCTGCGGGAGGTGAAGCACAGTCTGAGCAGCGCTGAGGGCTGGCTGCCCCTAATCCCACCCCTTTTGCCCCAGGCCCTGCACTTTCGAGGGGCCGGGGGCAGAGCTGAACACTCCCCCACATTGACCAAGGCTGGCAAATTTACACCAGCCCTGCTCCCTACAGTGTAAACTGGAAATAATGTCTCTAAAATGAATAAAGTTACATGAGCATAAAACCAGTACAAGGTAAGACCAAAATCGAGACATTTTTAAGTGCTTGAGTGCTGTAAATGATGAAAGATAAATATGTTGCCTTTTGGTAACTTAATGGCCATTTTTATCAACATGGGGTTTGGAAGCCAGGGGTGGGGAATAATTTGAAATTGTATTGAATGGCTTTGCTACAGGGTCATTCAGATAATCCCTGCAACACAATAGCAAGAGGAACATAAAGACTTTATTCGCTCTTTCCTATCAGGGAATGAGAAACTCTCATCCAAACTCCGTTGATATTTCAGATGAATTAAAGTTGTGGGAAAATCCCCAGTCTTAATCATCTTGCTCTGAATTTGTTGGGGTTCTCTGAGGCCCCAAATTTAGAAAAATGGGGTGTCATAAAAACTGGTATGGTGTTTTTGTTTGTTCTGCATGGATGTAGAGAACACCCATAAGTAGAATTTCTACAACTGGTGTTTTCTAGAGAATTGGTGAGGTGGAGTAACCTGCTTTACATTTCTGCTCTAAAAATAAGTCTTAGTGAGCTCCTGAATCTAGCCCTTAGACTGTGCACAGTCAGGAAATCACAGGCACCAGTTGCTTATTGACATCTAACTGGCTGTTTGTATATGCAGTTGTCCAATTTGTGCACACAAATGAGGATACCTATTTGCCCAGACATTTTCAGAAAACACTAGTGGGTTTCTACCAGTAGGAAGCCAGGTCAGATCCTCAGCTGATATAAATCAACATAGTTGCAAGGACTTTACCTAATATTGGTCTAAGGACAGGACTATGCCAAAGGGGAAGGTCGAATCAAGATATGAAACTCCGGCTACGTTCATTACATAGCTGAACTCAACATACCGTACTTTGAGTTTCCCTGCCGTTCCCACAGCGGGAGGCTGATGGGAGCAAACATTCCCGTCGGCTTCCCTTACTCCTCACAGGAACAGGCATACAGGCTGCCGACAGGTGCACCCTCTGAGTTTGATTTAGTGGGTCCTTAGTAGACCAGCTAAATTGAACTCCGGAAGATCGAACACAGCAGCATCAATCTTCCGGTGAGTGAAGACATGGCCTAACTTTTTAGCCCTTGATGTTTTAGAAAAAATATTGTTTTGCTTTTTATATGTTTGCATGAGAGAAAGGGGAGTGGGGAGAAGTAAAAGTTGTGTTTATGAAGTCCTGCAACAAGAGTTAAAAATGTGTACTTTTCAGACAGGGATTTAGAAATTACTTCTTGTGATAACTTAAACATACCGAAAAGCACCCCACTATTGGTTTCTTTGAGTCTGTGTGATTATTAAAACCAGAGAGTATGTGAAACAACGATATAATCCCTTAACTAACAGTTTATCTTGCATGAAGAAAAATACCATTATTTCAGTCTTGATGAAACCTAATTGCTATTTGACTGCAATCACATTAGCTGCTTTGTGCTCCTGAAGTTACACTTTAAAGGTGAATTCCTGTATGCATTAATGAGCTTAGTTTGTTACACCAGATTCTTGTTGGGAAGGAGCATTTTGTGGTTGGTGGTGTTGATCAAACATCATTTTGATCACTTATACTTGGTATTAGACTCCATTAACTTCCGTAGAAGTTATCTTCGTGACAACAACCATTTTTTCACAGCTCTTGCACAGACAAAAAGAAATCCCTGAATCCCAGCTGTGCTTGTAATGAAGGTGAATTGTGTTTAATGACTTAAAGAGTGCCATTTTGTGCTTAACAGTTTACGGATTGCAAATTACCCTGTAAATACTCAGTTTCTGGATCAAATTAATTGTATAACAAGGTGGGCCAAAAGGCAGTCGATATTCACTGCTGTTCTGGCTCCTATACTCTAGTAGCTTTAAAAGGCTTTTCAGAAATCCTGCTCATACCTTGTGAGCTAACATGGCCAATACTCAAACCCGGAGGTGGAACCCCTGATGGAGTGGAGATGGGGATGTAGCCACTTGGTATTTAAAACAATAAGCTATTACAAGGCTGGGTGCACTTTGACTTGCTTGTCGTAGTTAATAAAACGGTGGAAGGAAAACTGCATAACAAAGTGCCTTTCTGTTTTATGCCCACAGCTCATTAAAATAAAGAGAGCTAGCCAATTTCAACCCTTGCACAAATTACAATTGACATAAGTGGGAGTTATCCAGGCTTACACCAAAGCTGAATTCAGGCTGCTCCTTCAGGGCCAGATCCAAAACCTGTTAATTCTAGAAAGAGTTTTTCATTGGCATCAGTGGGCTCTGAATTAAGCTTAAAGTATATATATACAGGACCAGGGCTGGTGACAGAATTCCCCCAGACTCTGGGCAAGAATGGAGGGGCTTGGCTCCGTGGGGCCCCTAAAGGGGGGGGGCTTATGGCAGAAGGGGTGGGGCTAGCTGCCCCCACTCAGAATTTAGCACCGCCTTGAGCTCCAGCTGTAAGCCCCAGACCCGTTTAAATCATCGGGCCCTGGAGTAGCTGTCCCCTTGGCCCTCCTGTTGGAGGCCCTGTCCAAAACAGACAAATGGTGGGAGAGAAACAGAGCTACAGAGAAGTGAAGTGATTTGCCCAAGGTCACAGACAGGACCAGGAACAAAACCTGCATGTCCTGAGTCCCAGTCCAGTGCGCTGTCTACCCACTGGACCATACTGTCTCTTTTACACGGTTATGTATCTGGCTTTTCTACATTGTACAGCTATCTTTTCAAAACCTTAGCTGTATAGGACTTATTTCATTATTCTTGGCGTGAGCGATCAAATGGAGACAAAATCTTGAAGAATCCCTCTCGGAGAGAGGGAAAAACTGGGGGTTGCTTTTGGGAGGGGCTTTGCCTTTTTTCTGCAAGGAGGGAGGCACAAAGACAAAATTTTACAATGTGCAAATGTCTCTGGTTGCAGATAAACAAGGAATCCGGATGCAGTGCAAGGAAGATGCTGTCTGTTTGGATCTGTGCACTGCATTCAGCCGTATGGAGTGGAAATCCATCAACTACACAAGGAATCTGGAGTCAGGTTTCAATCCCTGTTCCTGAATTCAGTGGGAGTCTTTCCTTTGACTTGAACAAGCATTTGATCAGGCCCATAATTGCCAGTGTGTCAAAGCACAGGATTATCAGTTTTTAATATGGTCTAGCTTTAATGGGTGTGTAAGGAAATGTCAATAGAGTTAGGGTTTCCTGTATCAATTTCAGTACCAAAAACTTATCTGGATATGCTGGAGCATTGTTGGTATGAAATATTTAATTGTGGTGCTGTCTGGGCTTTAATGTACTTGTATTATAGCTGGTAGTCCTCTCAGATGTCCTTGGCCAAAATGGCTCCTTCCTGCCATGTTGTACTGGGTGCTTGACAGTGGCTGTGTACTCCATGAACAGGTCCAGTTTGGTAAGGTTCTGGTGTTAGGATGTACGTCAAGTACTGTGGGATAAAAGGTGCTGTGTGCATGTAAGACCCTGATTAAGGAGGTGGCTGTTTCATGCCTGAACACGCACATGCAATCTCCCTGAATGTAGTTTTAATCAAGACTCTGCATGGGCTGTAACCCACAAGGTCACAAAGATTAAGTATACAGAGGTGCTGCAAGTGAGATGCTCTGGTCTTTTTACTCCAGAGGCCAGTTGATTTTTCCCAGTGCCCTTAGACAAGGCAGGAGTCTTCACACTCCTAGTAATTAGAGGGCACTTCTCCCAATCCCATGGTAGCCAAAGAAAATGGCACTGAAAAAGCCATGTAAGGAGAGAAAACATTCATAGGCTGCTAACATGATCTTCATGGAGAAATACAGAGGTGTAAGAGAATGGAATGGTCCCCAGAGACTGTTGTAGTAATCCTTGTACTCAGTATGCATTGTGAGGAATCATTTGAAAACACATAATTTGCTGGACATTTTTATCCTGAAAAAATGTATGAGTCAACACTGCATATTAAGTAACAAAGTCCCAGGAATGGTGTTCTTAACACATGTTCCAAAGAGGCTGGTAAACCAGGTCTGTCTCAAACAAAGAAATGTGTCCTACTTAAGTAGCTTTTACACAGTAAACAGAATCATGATGCAGGAAGGGAAACAAAGTCAGCATAACATAACATTTAACTGGTTAAACATAACAGTTAACTGGCTAACTGATTAAACAGGATTTTACATCCCTCTTTCCAGGTTAAACAGTGGAACAGTTAAGCAGACTGATGTATCAGTGGTACCAAGCAGCAACTCCTGCATCCCTTATCACCAGAAACATGCTCAAACGCCCTATACTAATGATTTTTGAGGCAGGCCTGTGTTCTTAGGTGCCATGAATTAACTCGGGTAGCCTCCCATTCATCCCTAACCCAAGGGCTATGGTCAATGCTCCCTCTAAACTCTTCCATCCATGTGCGGACTTTTTCCATCCACGTGCAGAATACATTTTGTTGTGTGTCCCAGGGCAGATGTGCCCCAGCGGTAAACACACATGCTGCCGGCTGTGGACGCTCTGCTAATCAGCTGGGAAGCATTTGAATGTCCCCTGCGCGGCTGCACAAGCACACAGCTCACAGGGAACACCGGCTGTGGTGTGCCTGAATGATCAGGCTCATTTGTAAAACTTTGCGGTGCAATCACCCTAGCGGCAGACTATAATGCTAATGGCACACTGCAGCTTTTCAAATCTTGTGAGACTGGCGCTCTCGGTGGCTTACGCTCCAGATCAGGTCAGACAATGCACAGTTGCGTGGCATGTTAACAGTGATCTCAGAAAAGAGCCTCGGTTTGAGGAGAGGATTCAAGCCAGGAGAAGCTAGGCAGCCATGCCTGAAGTGTTAGCAGCACTTTCTTTAAGAGCCAGATAATCAGTCTAGAGGGAGTCTCTCAAAAGGAGATTCTCTCGCGGGCTTGGCCGGCACAGGAAGTTGCATCTGTTTTAAATCAGTGCAACGGGGAATGTGGACATTCCTAAAGCAGCTTTAAACCTGCTTTATATTGGTCTGGAAAACAGTTAGAACCTGAGCTGCAAATCTCAGGAGGATTGGATCAGACATTACAGGAGCAAGCTAAACCACTACAGGGCAAGTTTCCCAATACAAGTGTGCCTATATAGGAATTTGCTCTCATTTAATTAAATCAGGTGAGGGGGGGTAAAACATATTTAAGTAACCAAGTGCAACGTGACTGTAGACAAGCCCACGATATGAATATGCTTCCAAATGCATGTTAGACAGGAAATATCAGACCTAGCTCACAGAGTGGAAAAAATGTCAACTGTTTAATATTTTATAAGCACCGCACGTGTTTCTACATGATAGATTCTGGAAATGTGGTGCATAAATAATCTGCAGCTGCTTGAACAACTCTGTTCACATAATTGTGTTGTGTTGTCCTTCTCGTCTCTGTGCTAGACTTTGGAATCTAAGCCAGGGGATTCAAACACTATTGTACTGAATCCTTTTATAAAATTTTTTTAAAATACTCAAATTGTTGGAGAAAATGAAGAAGGATGTATGTGAAAAGCGAAATGTGGCCTCTTGGTCTAGCAGGTGGGGCTTGGAGTCAAACTGCTGAGTTCTGACCTTCAGGGAAGTTGCTTAAACCCAGTGTGCCTTAGTTTCTCCACATGTAAACCTACACTTCTGGGGGTGCCTTAGTGGTCTAGCTAATTGAATTTCAGCTATATGTAACTCAGGCTACGTCTAGACTGCAGAGTTTTTGCACAAAAACAGCCATTTTTGCGCAAAAACTCGTGGAGCATCCACATCTCAAGCACGTTTTTGCACAAGTAAATTGACAGAATGGAGGGGTTTCGCGCAAGAGTTACTCCTCTTTCTATGAGGAATAACTCCTTTTTGCGTAGCACTCTTGCAGAAAAATGTGTTTCTGGACGGGGAACTGCCTCTTTTTGCGCAAAAAACTCTATCAAAAAAAGCACAGGTGCCCTGGTGGCCATTTTGTGAATAGCTATCAGCGCTTTCTTTCGAGAGAGCATCCATGCGGTCTGCACACTGTCTTCCGCAAAAGCGCATCGCTTTTTCAATGCTCTTTTGCAGTGTGGATGCTCTCTTGTGTAAGAAGTTTTTGTGGAAGATCTCTTCCACAAAAAGCTTCTTGCGCAAGAAGCCTGTAGTGTAGACATAATCTCTGAGGACTAGGATGAGACTTTACTGGATAATGTCTGCAGTGTGCTTTCAAAAATGAATCTCTACCTACCTTCACTGCTTCTGCTTGATAATATCTGAGCACTTGCATGCATTTATTCTCCAATACCCCCATGCAGAAGGGAAGTGCTTATTCCTGTTTTAGACAGAGGGAACTGAAGCACAGAGAGACAAAATGGGCTTTTCAAATGGGCGCCCAATTCCCATTCAAATCAATGGGAGCCCACCATATGTGATTTGCCCACGGCCATACCGAAGTCTATCAGAGCAGGAGTTTAAACGCTGGTTTCCTAACGCTAGACTAGTGCGCCAGCCATTGGACTACTCAAGCATGTTGTAAAGCCCAGAGGAACAGAACAACCATTTGGCGATAAATAGCTTGGGCTTTTGTGTGTGGAGAACATAGTTTTGAAACTGAAGTGCATATTGATCTTCAGTGTCCAACTGAGCTGCCCATGAAGAAGAGGCAAGGAGAGTTTTCTCCCTTCCGAAGATGGAAGTTCTCTATTGGAAACTCTGAGGGCTAGGTTTGACTTGGACTAAGTGTCTGTGTGAGGGAGAAAAACTCCCTTGATCCTTTGTGGGCTACTGGGTCTTTGCTCTTCTGGGAGTAAGGATAGCTATTCACCTGCATATTTCCTCAATGGAGCAAGTGAACAGGAAAGGAGCTACACCCATTTCTAACTGACTGGTCAGAGTAGTTGAGGGGTGTGTAATGTGGGCCAACCACACATTACAACTCCCAGCAACCAAGTGGCGTGCAGGAAAGGAACCATGTCTCTGAAGTACAGCGGCTCTCAATTCTGATTCTGGATTGGAGCTGCTTGCTACGACCTTGCACTCCACCTTGAGTGTGGGTGGGTGAGAGAGGGGTCTGATAAAATAACCCTAGTCTTCTTACACTATCAGGTTTTGGGATGGAGAAAGCCACCCTCTCTGATCTGCTGGCCAGCTAAAGTGCTGGCTGCAGCAATATGAACTGGCTTTATCTTAATACCGTCTCATGACCTCAATCTTGACTTGGAGACGGGGGGGGGGGAGTTTTCTCTCTCTCTCTCTCTCGCAGGGTGGGAGTCTAGTAGGTGGGAGCATTTCTTCTCTGGTTCATCCTTAGTTTCTCCACAAGATGAGCAATTTCAGCAAAACGTTGCTAGGGTTGCCAGATGGTTTCAACAAAAATACCGGACACACTTGACATTACATCACAATCTACATTACATCTTATTTAGAAAATACTGGATATTTATATTTTCTCAATTTGTTTCCTGAACAGAAAGCTCAAATACTGGACTGTCTGGTTCAAAACCGGACACCTGGCAACCCTAAACATTGCAAGAGGTTTTTTTGTTTTGTGTGCCATTGTTTTGTAGTGAGAACTATCCTCCACTAGATGTTGGAAAAGACCACAGTATTGTCAACACCAAACATTCAAAACACATTAAGTCAAGCTTCTGAAAAGCATGACATGGTAAGCACAATACATTTTAAGCTCTTTGTTTATATTTCCTTCTGCTTATTTAACCTTTAGGGGACACACTTGCATATTTTCCTCAACAACCCTGAAAGTTAGAATCTTTATATAAAAAATAATAAAAGCTGAAATTCTTGCATATCACAACTCCAGGAGCTTGGGTTTTATGAAGGCGGGGGTCAGTAAATTTCACAAGATTTGTGATACAGTAGCAAGAGTTGGCCACGCTTAGAACAGGAAATGCTTCACAAAATACAGATAAGTCTTGAACCATCAAAATATCCTTGTTAAAAAAAAACATGGCTAATTCAATTCCATTCCTCTTATGTTAACAATGCAGCATTTTCAGAACAAAAGCTTTAGGCCAGTCCCTAGGCCCTGTTCCCTCAGCAAGTGGTGATGCAGAATTTGAAGGGGGTGATGTATAGAGAAATGTATGGGTTAAACTCATAAATCTTTGTATAATTTCAAATGCCTACTCTATGGCTGTGTCCTACACAATAGGCTTTCCTGCTGGCATTTGTGCCCTCTCTGAGGATATTCAGAAGCTACTGAATGAGAATTAGTCTGCACTATCACGTTTTCACCTTTTCATGAGACAATTTGCCATGTACATTATACCTGTTGGCATGGTCCCATGCCTTGCATCACTAAGCCCCCTCCACTGGATGGTCCTAGACAATTCTGGGGCATATCTGTAGGGGAGCTGGGAGGTAAAATTCCGGTTTAAGGAGACATACCAGTGCTAGTGCTGATCGAGCTAACCCTCTCGATATAGAAGTGTAGTCATGGGTGTGCAAACAGTGGGAGGGGCTACTCCTCCTGAGTATAATATCAGAGACCCTAAGTACTGACTCGGGGCAGCTAGACCTCCCTGCTGTTGTGTCCCCTTTAGCTAACCTTCTATTTTTAGCATGCCAGCTCAATTAGAGCTAGAGTAAGTATGTCCCCTCAAGCTACAATTTATCCCTTTCAGCACCAGGGTAGGCATGCCTCTGCTACTGCACACATGGGCATCTGCTTGGCGACATAGGACATTAGCCTTTGGTCAGTTTTCTCTGCACTGCAAGGTCTGTTTCCACCCTGTTGAAGAGCTTCTGCTCTCTTTGACACTGGGGGAGACAGGTCCCTGGCATTTGGGGATACAGTTGAGGTGAAGATGCCATATTATCACATTGCTTGTGTTTTAGTAACATCTACAGGTCCCACTGAGATCGCAGCTCCATTGTGCCGAGCCTGGTACAGACATGCAAAAGACAGCCACTGTACGCAATCTAAATAGAGAAGACATTATCTCCCCCCTTTTACAGAAAAGTATCTGAGGAACAGAAATAAGTGACTTCTCCAAGAAGTTTGTGGCGGAGCAGGGAACACAGGACAGCTGGGATGAGTATGTCACTTAGGGTAAGTCACTTAGCATTTCTATACCTCAGCTGCCCTTCTGTAACAGGGGGATAATAATAGTACTTCCCTACTGCACTGGCATGTTCTGAGAATGTTAAAGATTGTACAGCTATGGGGGCCATATAAGTACCTAAGATCAATAGACAGATATTCCACTGCAGCGCCTTAATTACAAGACTCTTTAGTGTTATTGTGTCATGTTCTCCTTATACTCCTCCATCTGCCTATATCCATCTGTTGTCCCTTCTCTTCTATGTACACTCTGAGCTCTTTGAAACAGGGCCTGTCTCTTTTTTCTTTCTTTTTTTTTTTTTTTCCTGTGTTTGTACAGTGCCTACTACAAGAGGGTCTGGGTCCATTTTCTGGAGTCTTAGGTGATGTGATAACACAAGAAATTAAAAAAAAAACTTATTGGGTATTATTACTGACATTATGGAAGTGCCTGAAATGTGCTTGGTGCTATAGAGTTATATAGAAAGAAGCAGACCCTGATGCAAGGAGCTCATAATCTGAAGAGGAGAAGCAAGTAGAGTGAACAGCGTATCAATGATACCACATTTTGTTAACTCCTGTCAGAATTAAGCTGCTCAATTAATTAGTCAAATAATGTCATTTGACTACTTGTTGTTTGGCCCCAGCCAAACATTTCAATAAGAATGCTCTGATGTAGCCAGTGGCCTGCATTTGATTTTGATCATGCTTATCTAGCTTACTTGAAAAAAAACCAACACAGCAATTTGGTTTTTGTAATTAGACATAAGTATCTGAAGTGAAGTCTGTTGGGGTATGTCTACATTGCATTCCTCTTCCGAGAGAGGAATGCAAATGCAGCCAAGCGAAATTGCAAATGAAGCGGGGATTTGAATTTCCCGCGCTTCATTTGCATAATCGCATCCAGCCGCTATTTTGAAATACCCTATTTCAAAATAAAAAATGCTGTGTAGATGCAGTTATTTTGAAAGAAACCCCTTCTTTTGAAATAACCCTTACTCCTAAAAAAATGAGGTTTAATGGTTATTTCAAAAGAAGGGGTTTCTTTCAAAGTAACCGCATCTACACAGTGTTTTTTATTTCGAAATAGGGTATTTCGAAATAGCGGCCGGACGTGATTATGCAAATGAAGCATGGGAAATTCAAATCCCTGCTTCATTTGCAATTTTGCTCGGCTGCATTTGCATTCCTCTCTCGGAAGAGGAATGCAATGTAGACATACCCTCGGAGGCCATGAAGTGTTAATCCTTTTTTGTTACTGTTCTAGTAAATTAGTGTCTTAAAATATCTGACTAGTCAATTGGCAAATTATTTTTTGGATTGTTTCAATGCTCAACCCTGGACTGGGCCCTCTAGGAGAAAGTTGGTCTAGCCCCTTGGTGCCTCATTAATAGACTCATGATGGGGGCTGATAGAGGGCAGCTGGTTTCTCAGAAAACAGAGCAGGAAAGAGCTAGAAGGCTCCTGCAGGCTGAAGAAGAGGAAGAGCTGGAGACACTAGGGAAACAAGACTACAGGCAGGTAGGGCTGGGAGTAGCTTGTCAAAAGCAGAGCACTGAGTTGGACTTTGCTGAGGTACTTGGATTTGGTTTTGTAATGTAGATAATAAACAACCCAGACCTTAAGGACTGATGTCTGCACTGAGTAAAGCCTGTGTGTAAAGTATTGTGGAGGAGCCCAGTAAGAAGTGACACTAGGCTGGCTGCTAGAAAGCCACCCGGGGCCAGGGGCTGATCCACAAACAAAAGATATGGAGCTAGGCTCTTTCCCTACCCCCCCACCCCAGGACCTTGCTCTTTGGCAGAAATGCCTGTGTGGCAGGGATATGCCTTTTGCCATCCCTGTGCCAATATGCCCCAAACTGGCCAAGTGCTCAGGTTCTGGAAAATGTGCAGTTTGTCTAGAATATGAACATACAACTGAAGACTGTATCATCGTGTTTATGCACAAGGGGGCGAAGTTAAAGGTGAGTAGCCAACAGAGGGTGTTATGTATCCAGGGGCAAAGGCAAAATTTGCACCTGCCACTGCCACACGGCGGGGTCGGGAACCTGGAGCACAGCTGAGCCCAACCTTGGCGGGGGGGGGAGATTGTATTGTGTCTTCCCCTGCCCCCTCCAGTTTGGGGCCGGGCTCCCACACGCACTAACCCACCGGCGGAGACAGAGGAGGGGCAGACTTGGGGAGGGGAGGAGGCTCCAGCCAGTGGCGGGCGGAGGAGGAACAGGCGAGCCAAGGGATGACAAGGGGAGCAGAGGGGGACTAAATTGACTGCCCCTAGCATCACGCCTGGGGGCAACTATCCCCCCTCGCTACGCCACTGGTAGCCAATCAACAATTATGTCATTTTGTGACAACTAAGTGTTTGACTTTGCAACCTTAAATAATGTTCTTTTCATATGGTTGTGTGTGTAACTTTAATGTATCCATGCATTCCTACTTACAAGTTTCATGCCATCTGATGCGGATTTTTTTCCCCTCCAAAAATGCAAAATAAATGTAGATTCCATTTTATGAAGACAGTAAATACAAACTATGCAAAGAAAACAAACACAACAAGGATTATAACTGTGGGGCTGAGCTATGGCAGTTTTGAGATAAAACAGACTGGATTAATTGCAAAGCGCTCTGCATGATGAGGTTCTGATGGGAGCATATCTCATTGTTTAGCCAGATGTTGTGAGTTTACCCTACACGCTAGAGAGATCACACAGCCCACTTGTTCTTCTGAGCCGTGTGATATAAGGCAGGGATACGGTGTGTTTAAGTCACCACAAGTCTTAACCAGAGAGAGTGGTCGTAAACTGGTTTGTGTGCCTCCATTTAGTAAACATCAAACTTGGCTAAAATGTATGTCATTAATTAGAAACCGCCCCACTCTGGAAAGTAAGCTGATCTCTGCTCCATCTAATGTTGTATTAGTCACCATTTTACTTGGTGCCCTTCCAGCTTGACTGATGATGCATTTGGCGTTGACACAGATACTTGCTGTGGAATATGTTTGCACTGTCAAATGTGTCATTTTAGGGGCAGCAAAGAAATTCTTCTGTGTAAACTGGAAGGTAAAATTTTCTTGACTTCCTGTCCTAAAAATGCTGTATAGCATTGCTTGTGCTCTGCTAAGCAGCTGCTGTTTTCCACCGCCAAGGTAGATGTATTCCGGTGGACACTGAATGTTCTATACACAAAGTATTCAAAGTTCACATTTCAGATCTTCTAACTGGACCTTCATTTCAGGTGGTGCCTTTACTGTTACTGGTGTCAATCAAAGCCCACGTTAGGAGTAAGTGCATTGGCTTAGTTTGACTTCTGTGTTTGAGGGGCAGCTCCAGTCAGGCCAGTGGGGGGGGGGGGGGGGCAATTTCCATGCCTACCCAAAGCTTGCAGTTTGGGGGCCAAATGCCCCCTCTTTCCTGCCCTCAGCTCCACCCCGTGTTGCATCCATCGTTTTCAGTTATTTGGTTATTTGACTATGCTCTGGCAAGCCAAGGATGCATCTCTTCAGCTGAGCTTGGGTCTCTGGCCCTTGTTACTAACCCTAGCTCATCTGACTGATCAGAATCTGCTATCTTTCATTTGGGGGGCTGCTGTGGTTTTATTCTTCAAGGTGTTGGGTGTAGGCTCAGTGGTTTCTTCCGTCTTGAACTGCTGCTCCAATGAACTTGTTACTGTGAACAAATGCTCTTTTGTGAGCAATTCAGTCCTTTCTTTTGAAGGAAAAATAATACTGAATGTTTAATCATAATATATAATTACAGAGGGCTTAACCTTCATAGTACCTGTCACCTCTCAGTATCAAAATGCTTTAGATTATTTATCCCCTGACGCCATGGGATAAATAATAGGTGCTGTTGTTGTCCCTGTTT
Source organism: Rafetus swinhoei (assembly GCA_019425775.1). Taxonomy (NCBI): domain Eukaryota; kingdom Metazoa; phylum Chordata; order Testudines; family Trionychidae; genus Rafetus; species Rafetus swinhoei. Next base: position 64,762,788 of record CM033447.1, on the reverse strand, counting down.
TATAAATGGGGAAACTGAGGCACACAGTGCGCTTAAGGCCAAGATTTTCAAAATAGCACTGATTTTTTTGGATGGCTCCAGTTTTGAATACCCACTTTTTGAGGCATCATCTGTTCGGGCACTTAAATTACTTCAGTCAATGGGAGGTTTAGTATTACTCTGGTAGCTGAAACCACATCCTCTTTGTCACAGATCAAAACTTTGCTTCTGAAAACTGCCTAAGATCCACAAGAGTAGAGTTCCATTCCTAAACTCCAGGGTGGCTAGTCCACTAACTTTTGATTGGCTAGTGAGTTCTGTAAGCTGTGTGGCACCCTAATTATCCAAACACTTGATTTTTTTAAAATAAAGTTTTGGATGTCTCCCAAGACTTCTATAAAATTGGGGGGTTGCATAACATCTGCATTGCTAAACCAAAAAGTCAGTCAAATCATATAAGACTGTTTTAAACCAGAAATAATCGTCTTTCTTCGGCTCAGACCACTTGCTTCTAATTAATGCAATAAGGTAACATGATACAACTGCCCCATAGCATCCTTCCCAAAAGACTAGGGCCACAATATAGGTTATAAAATTGTTGACTTGGAGTCAACATTGGAATATACCAGTGCTTGATTTACAGTATTTGGTTGTAAAACTATAATAGCCCATATAAGAAAAGTGGCTCCATCTTCTTTCACTATTTATAAGTCCTAGATCTGAGCCTTGCCTATTTATAACTTTAATTTCAATGTTACAGAGTATGCATATACCTTATAGCACACTGCAAAAGCAGAGATCTTATCACCCCAAACATGGCTATCATTTTAGAAATGTACCCATTAACAGGTCTTTCAGTTTTATATATTTGTTCTGTGTGTGTGTGCAGTTGAAGAACAGTGTGAAATAGGAAGAGGAAGCTGGTAGTCAGAGATAGTAAGAAGGAAAAGAAGATTCATTATTAGCATGTTGAATTTTGTAACTTGTCTTCCACATTCTACGTTACTAGGATATGGGAGTAGGACTGATGTCCCAGCCTCTCTTCCTTGCTGCTGCTTCAAAGTTCCCATCTTGGCTTAGTCTCGCGTGTCATGAAAATAAAGTCCTCTGAAGTGGGCCCTCCTTCTACTTGTAAGAAAGCAGCTGTTATGTATTCACTGAAACACATGTGGCCTACTTCTTGGGACCAAAGGGCCATGAAGTGCCTTTGGCTTGTCCTAGGCATTTCAACCTTTGTGTCTGTTACAGGATTTAGTGCTCCTCTCCCTCCTAAGCAGCAAACCTATGTATCAAATGCATTATTAACTAGAACTTTATATTTAAATATCACTAGGGTTGGGGGAGGAAACATTATTGAGCTTGCAAGGCAAAAATCTTTATATAAAAAATTAAGCAAGGTAACAGGTCTAACTTGTAGCTAGCATTTTCCCTGCTGTCCCAACCAATATGTATTCTTGCACATAGTGCATTTGTTAATGGCATGCCTGTTATGCTCAGACATGAGTCATGCTTTACAGCGACTAGCTTAACTGTTCCCTTGATTGGCCTTTATTGCTCTACACCCCCTTTTTAGTCCCTTCCTAAATTCCTGTCTCCTCTTTCCTTACAAACTCTATGAACTGATACATGAGCCACAATGATTGGCCCAGTTGGTAAGGCACCGACATGGGTCTCTTTTATTTTGCTTCCTTGTGAGGTACAGGCACAGTGAGGTGATAAAGCTTACCGTGAGAGCTAAAAATGCCAAGACATTTTCACTGTCAGTCTGCAGCACAGCTGTTAGCATAAGGGTAGAAGAAAGGTTGCCCCCCAAAATGTTGCTAATTAACACACACAATGTGAAACAACATGTTTCCTACCTGCTGGGAAAGGTGGAGGGACTGGGAAGCTATAGTACTGGGACGGGGAGGTTGTGTGTGTAGGGGCTGGATATCTAACTCCAAAGAGTGGGAAACAAAGTTTAAATTGCTTGTGTTGGTTCACTCAGGACTGACTGAGAGTGGAGGAAGATTCATTGATTTTTTTTTTATTTTTATTTTTTTAATGACTGCTTGAAGGTTCTGATGCAGCCAGTCTAGGACATTCTGAACAATCATTATCAAACCTCCTGCTTCAGCGATTTAAGGGCTAGATTATCCAACATCTGCCTACTTGTGTGGTTCCCTCATCTTCCCATGAAGCATCTAAAACAGTCTGCTGTCAGACAGGAAATTAGACTAGACAGACCACAGATCTGATGTGTCCAGCAATTTCTAGGTTCATAAGATATAATTATTAAACACTGGCCAAAAATGAAGCCATAGTTCTTGCTCTTGGAAGCTTAAAATCTTAAAGGTAAATGCCAGATAACTTTGCATGAAGGGTCTCGGAGGATGGTGTGGTGTCTTAGGCTGGATGTAGGAATGGTGATGTGATGTTAAATGGGTATGGGTTATTTGCAAGCCTGGTGCAAGCCAGATGTTAGGAACAGATGCAAATGAAGAGAGAGGTTTGGGTGTCTGGGATGCTCTTTGTAACGCAAGAAGATTTCTGGAAAAGAATCCAGTCCAGGCAGTGTTTATTGTCAGTGCCTGGCTGTCCTGAAGCATTTCACAATGTATGTTCAGGTGTGTCTGTGCTGCAGCTGGTGGGTAGGCACTCGCTCCACACAAGAGACCACACTAACAAGAACAGCTGGGCTGTGTGGACCCCAGTGTTTTCACTGCCTTGGGAGCACAAGGCAGCTTCCCATAGTGCAATGTCCACGCTCCTTTTAGCACAATGGCTTAAATAGAGACTGTGTGTGTGTCTGTCTGTCTGTCTGTCTGTCTGTCTGTCTCTGCCCTCACTGGGAGGCACATTATCCTACAGCGTAGTCATAGCCACTGAATCTTGCTCAAATGCAGATGCATGCAAAGGAGCATCTGCAATGGAGACTGTTCCCTCCAACTGCAGCAATTCATTTAGGCTATGAACCTCTGGGAGTAATTGGAAAGCCAGCCATTGACTTCAGTGGGCATTGACTCAGGTCCTCTAAGCAGCTTTGGGCTTCTGAGCCACCTGTGTAGAGAGGACCTGCTTCTTGCACCAGGGGATACAGTCTGTTCTCCCCATTAGGTTAATATAGCTTACCGGCCCTGCCCTGCTGGATGGTTTGGGGGGGAGGACCTGATCCTGACTCTTCCCAGACCTGTTCTGTGTATTTGCATCCCAGGAGGAACAGGAACAAGTACTCACTGCACTTCCCAAGAGCAAAGGGAGCATGACCACAAGTGGCCCTTGTGCAGCTGTTCAAGGTGGGAAGTTTCTTGCTCAACCCTCCAGCACGGTGCCTTCATGCAAGGACCTCTCCCCATCTGGATCTTTGTGGTCCATCATGGCAGCATGCCCAGTGCTTGGCTTGCTCCTAGACAGAACATGGACATGTCTACCACATGCAATTGATAGCAACGTTCTTCCTGATTTGATTCCATTTGGGAATTTCATCTGCGTGCGCTGAGTAGGCCCACGTTATGTCATTTTGACAGCTTCATGAAAGTAAATGGAGGAATAAAGAGCGGAAATGAGGGCATGTACCAAGAGACTCGTCAAAGTTATTGTATTTCTTCTCTGGTGAAGGATGCAACCCTTAAAAAAACCCACACAACTGGAGTGAAGATGGGTCAGCAAGTGAGTAAGTACAGCCCCGCTGTGAAATTGGGGTTGGTTGGCCTCTAAAAATGCACTAGTTTAGTCCTGCTTTTAGGGTGGTCTGAATCATAAAATCCTAGGGTTGGAAGAGACCTCAAGAGGTCATCAAGTCCAACCCCCTGCTAAACCCAGGACCAATCTCAACTAAATCATCCCAGCCAGGGCTCTGTTAAGCCAGGACTTAAAAACCTGTAGGGATGGAGATTCCACCACCACCCTAGGGAACCCATTCCAGTGCTTCACCACCCTCCTAGTCAAATAGTTTTTCCTAATATCCAACCTAGACCTCTCCTACTACCATTACTCCTTGTTCTGTCTTCTGTCACAACTGAGAACAGCCTCTCTCCATTTTCTTTGGATGAACTGGGACCCCACATCCCTACACTCCCCAAACATTGGCAGATTTAACAAGTCCAGACCAGAAGATTCTGACCTGAATATCTCCAGTTCTGACCTCCATTTTTAAAAAGGGGCATAACAGGCAGAAGGCAGACAGACCATTGGGACCTGTCAGGAAAAGGCTAACCCTGTTGGGTATGGAAGCATACCGTACAATAACACCTCTTAGAAGTTGGGAGCCCGGGTTGTGTCCACATGACACTAATTCTTGAATCCTATTGGAATGGCATGGTATGAGCCCCAGCACTGTTGTACACCATATTAGCGCATGTGGTGTGGCTGCCAGCAAGGGGGAAATTCCCAACTGATTTTGAGAGCTGTTTCATTTAATATAGAATGAAATGAAACCATTCTGGAAACCAGGCTAATTTAACACCATAGTGTGGACAGGGCTTCTAGATAAATAGTATTTGCTGCGGGGGGGCCCCTCAACTTTTTATTTGAGCTGAATAAATGTTACCGTTGAAACAAGTCCCTGGGGTTTCAAGTCTGTCTTTCAGCTGCCGATGACTTTCTTTCCCTTCAGCTGCTGTTTCCCCTGATAGAGTTGACAGCGGCATTGCTCCTAGAAAAGAAGTAATGCTGGTCGTATGCAGTTATCATTGAACGCAGCTGCTCTGAATTTTAATAGTAAGCCCCTCTGCAACTGCAAATAACATATGGCTAGCACTGAGCTGCATCTTCGAGAGCCTCTGCCTGCTCGCATCTCTAGATCAGGTCACTGTGGAATGGAAGGAAGGCTGCCACTTCAAGGAAGGCATTTAAATAAGGCAAGCTGTGGGAAGATTAACTGAGTTTTTGTAGGATATGTCCCGGATCCTAATGTGTGTACAATACACACTAGCTTCTCTGCTTTATAGGAGTAATATCTATTAATGCTCTTGTTAATAGGTGGAGTGCTTTCCCCAAAGCCTATTTGATAACAAATATGTAGATCATTATTTGAAAAGAGAGGTCTTCAGTCGAGCTGGAAAACCAATCTAAGCCTGCAGCTCGTGTCTGTGTTGCCAGAAGGTAACACTAACTACTAGGGGGTGCATTTTAGCTGCATGCTGAAACTGTAATGTCCTTACGGTTCACAGGCAGCTAAAAAGAACACATTTTGACAACTGTATTTAAATACCATCCGCTGTTCAGCACGCACCCCCAGCCCCCATGTGTTGTTGCATTCGCAACTTGTCCGTTGGTCGGAAATTGTTCCTGTGTATTAGCCATTTCAGTGATTTAAGTCTGGAATTATACACAGTCACTGAACTTCCTTACTGTTTCCTTACCTATTTTCTCACAGGGTACAGTATGTTTGTGGGCTATCTGCCACAGAAAAGTAAAAAGAGCCTATAACATGACCTGCCGTCTCTGGAGAGGATTACATTTGCGCTCAGAGAATTAGAGCTAGCTGGGGGGGAAAAAAACATTTTTTCCTCAAAACTTTCTGACCATCTCTCCAGAAGATTATTATCATCCCTCTTTTGCTACAGATGAGGAAACTGAAGGTTTAGCTACCTCAGGGGAACGCTCGCTTGCGTGAATTAATGGCACAGTGTCCTAATGTAGATGCGGTACCAATGTTGCATATGTACAGTAGAGATGTGACTATATATTGTTTCAAGATACACAAATTTCTCTAGTCTAGACAAGTTCTGAGGTATAGTGTAGCTATGTGAATTATGCAAGGTCATTCAGCAAATCTGTGGTAGACTAATGATAGAGATGCTAAGGAATTGGAAAAGCTAGCTAACTAAAGCTAAAGGAAACTAATTCTTAGAACTCATCAGAAGCAAGAATCTCTATAATGTGGGGGTTTCAGATGTGTTTTTTTCCTTCCTCTGATCTGGAACAAAGACAAAAGCGCCCACAAAACAAATCTAAATTTTTGTCATGCTCAACCATGTAATTTTGATGATGTTGAAATGTCATAATATATGTCAAACAAAATGAATTGAAGTGAAATGGGAGTCAGAATTATTTGACTTCTTCTTACTGGAAACTTTCGTCAGAAATTTAAATGATTCAGTTTTGAATTAACTGCATTTTCTGGTGGAAAACTGTTCCATCAAAAAATATTTGACCAGTTCAACTAACTAGAACATTTTTCAAGCTACTTTGGAAGTCAAAGTATATAGTTTACTTCTGTATAGTGAAGTCTTCACTGGAGAGCTGTGTCTGATTTGGGGTACCACGTTTCAAAAAAGAGGTGAACAAACTGGAGGGAAGAGTCTAAAGGAGAGCAACAGAAATGATGAGGTATAGAAAACCTGACCCATGACAAAAGGTTGAAAGGACTGGGGCTTTTTTAGCCAACAGAAGAGGGTTAAAAGAGGACTTCAGTCTTCAAATATATAAAAGGAGACGGTGGCCAATTGTTTTCCATGGCCGTAGAAGGTAGGACCAAAAAAAGTGTTTGAGTTTATAACAAGTGAGATTTAGGTTAGATATTAGGAATAACTTTCTAACTATAAAGATACTTAAATAATGTATTTCTGTACTTAGGGTAGTTGTGGAATCCCCATCACTGGAGACTTTTAAGAACAGGTTAGACAGGGATGGTCTAGGTCAGGGGTCTCCACTCCTAGCCCACAGGCCAGAGCAATTGCGCAATCCAGCCCGAGAGTCCTGGTGCACTGGGGGAGGGGACTATCCCTTCCCGTTCCACAAGCTCCACCCCTTCTGCCATTGCTCCACCCTGTCCGCCCTATGACAGTCTGCCCCTGAGGATGTGTCCTCAGGATTACCGGGAGGGGGTTGTGCAGCGCAGTGGAGCAGAGTGCAGAGGGAGTCGGCTCATGGTCCTTCCCACAGCCCCATTGGCCAGGAACAGCAAACAGCCGCCAATGGGAGCTGTGAGCAGCCATACCTGTGAATGCGCAGGTAAATAAAGTGTCTGGCAGCCCGCCAGGGGCTAACACTGGTGAAGTGTGTCCGGCCTGCGGGCCGCTTATTACTCACCTTTGTATTACATCATGCATCAGATTGACGATGTCATGCTAAAATGTAGCAATATTAACCCTGTTTCTGCCAAACTGTAAAAGTTGTTTCAGTGCTACAATAGGATAAAAAGTCACAGGGCTCATTGTTGTTTTTTTGTTGCTTTTTTTTTTAATGAATTCATTTGTGCGACCCTTTCTGTGTTTGTTTTTGCTCTGGGTGTATAGTCTAGCTATATTAGTTGTGCATACTTGTGAAGGCAAATTTGAAGTTCACATGCTGGAATATTAATGACTATAAATTGGTTTTTAATTCAATGAAGACTTTTTTCTATCTTTTTTTTTTTTTTTTATGTTTGGGCAGTGTTTGAAACAATGGTATCTTGCTCAATCATGAATGCTAGGCAGTGCGCCTGACCACATGGCCTTCAATGCAGAACATAACCACGCAGCCCAAACACAGCCGGGGAGCGGGGGGGAGGGTACTATTTACAGATCTGTGTTTTTTAGGAAAAACAAGAACAACAAAAACCCATTAAGGGGTTGGCTCTCTCCAGCTCTCGGCAGGGAATAAGTAACCTCCCCGTATCCCTTGGTGCCGGGTCAGGTCTGGTCAGTAGGGCAGTCTGTGCCCTGGAGCAGGGGAGGGGAGCTCCACTTTCCCTCACATCGGTGCATGGGCAGCTGTGCTTTTTACAAGGTGAAGAAGTTTGTGTTCTGCTTTGTTCCCCAGGGTGCTAATAAGCATTAAGGCATTCTGAAGTGCCCACCCCCAAGTGGTGTCCCTCTACACTCCAATGCAGGACTGTGTCAGCCTGCTCAAGTGTAGCCCCTATGTGGGTATTCTTTCCTCTTCAAGACTCTCTCTCCTGGAGCCAGCAAGCTCATTGGTGTAACTAAATTCCCACCTCTCAGCCCCTTCACAACATACCCTTGAACTATAGGTTCTCCCCTCTGCGCCCTGGGGACTCTCACTGTGTTCTTTCCTGGATAATTGCTGCTTTATCTGTCGCTCACCAGCTGCGTCTGCCGGGGATTCCATATTGGAAAGCTCTACGGCAGCAGTGGCTGAGAATGCATAGACGCCGCTAGCCGGCGTAAATTGTCATCGCTCTGTTTGCTCCAGTGACGCTTCACTGATCGGCACAGGCTGCGCATCTGGTTCAGTGCCTCTTCGGAGGACAAACAGCAGTGAGCTCACCAGCTAGCCTTGGCCAGTTTTCCAGAATACAAACAACTCCCTGTATTTGACGTAAATATGTCCGGATGGAGGAGAGGAAGCTCGATGTATTCATTTTTCCCCTTTCTAATTTCTCTTCCTTTGAGAAAAGAAAGAGGAACACTGTTCTGATAACATTACCATGCTGCGATTCCAGGCTTAACGCAGTAGTGGACGTAACTACAATTCGGGGCATCAGTATTTACAGGCACAGTTGCAAGATAACATATCCATCATAAACAGGACAACCAAATGCAAGTCACTGAACGGTTCCATGGGGTCAGACTTTCTATTTGAAAGCATGACAGCTGGGACAAATAAATGTGCCAGGAGGCTCAACTTTCCTTTAAGTGAGTGACTGAGGAAGCATAACTGACTGCACTCTCTGCTTAGCCTGCACAGCAACTGTATATCCTCTTCCAGGAACTTCAGCTTTTGCAGAGCCACAGTTTCCTCAGTCAGGCCATAGAATATGTGGCATCTTTGGGAATTCACCCCCCTTTTCTCTGAAACCGACCTAACTCCACTAGCACTATGCTTTTTGGCCAAGCAGTTGGCCAATATTCGGGGCCCAGAAGGATGGTTTGCACTGGGAGGAAAAATGGATGATATGAGACAGGCATAGCCCCACCCCAAAAAATCTGGAGTGGCGCCCCAAAGGTGGCTAGGTACTAACATTTTACTATCCTTCCAGCAGATTATGTACCACATGGGTTCGCTCTTATAGATCTTGCCAGTGCAGCATGCCAGGCAGCATGGAAGGCTGGCTGCCCTAGCTCCACCCCTTCCACAGCACTGAGTCACCCCCCATCTACACCTTTTCTGGGGGCCTGTGGAAGCTGTCAACCCCTCTGGTGCTAAGCAAGGTTGTATACTTGCCCCAACTTACTTTGGGATTTTCTTTTCCCTGATACTGGAACAAGTATTCATTTTGGTTCCTCAGATGAAGGAATCTATTTCCACACAAGATCTTATAGAAAGCCATTCAACCTTGCAAGACTCAAATCTAAAATCAAGACTTGGAATGTCTTTATCCAACACCACCTCTTTGCTGATGATGGAGCAATGACAACCCACACAAAAGCTCCTCTTCAAAGCCCAATGGACAGTGTTTCCAAAGACTACCAAGACTTTGGACTTACTATCAGCCAAAAAAGAATAACACACTGTGCCAAGGAGCCCAGGAAGCATCCTCCATCAAGATCAACAACTGTGAACTTGAAGTGGTGAACTCTTTCACTTGTCTGGGATCCACTATCACAGTCAAACCTTTCACTTGAATCGGAACTCTACATCCGCATTGGAAAAGCTTCCACAATCATATCTAGACTATGTCAAAACAGCAAACTGACAGAACGCACAAAGATCCAGGTGTATCATGCGTGCATTATCAGCACACTTCTGTATGTGAGTGAGACATGGGCCTTATGCTCTCATGCTCTCACCAGGAGAAGAGGCTCAACAATTTTCATGTGCGTTGCTTTAGCCGAGTTTTTGAAATCTCCTCAAGGGAGAGAGTCATAAGAACATAAGAACATAAGAACGGCCGTAGCGGGTCAGACCAAAGGTCCATCTAGCCCAGTATCCTGTCTGCCGACAGTGGCCAGCACCAGGTGCCCCAGAGGGTGGACCAAAGACAATGATCAAGCGATTTGTCTCCTGCCATCCTCTCCAGCCTCTGTCAAACAGAGGCCAAGGACACCATTTTATCCCCTGGCTAATAGCCTTTTATGGACCTAACCTCCATGAAATTATCTAGCTTCTCTTTAAACTCTGTTATATTCCTAGCCTTCACAGCCTCCTCTGGCAAGGAGTTCCACATGCTGACTACACGCTGTGTGAAGAAGAACTTTCTTTTATTAGTTTTAAACCTGCTACCCATTAATAAGTCATCAGCACAAAGGTGCTCAAACAGGCCAGCGTACCCAGCACACACAAACTCCTCTATCAGAGATGCTTTTGCTGGCTTTGGCAGTGGTGAAAGTAAGTGGGCGCACCCTGGTGCGCAGCTTCGGCTGAACTGCAGCAAAAGCCAGTGGGGAGCTATTTAAAGAGTTGGCAGGGACCCAGGTTGCAACAGGAAAGTACCTGTAAGAAATTTTAAGTTACTTTCACCACTGAGCTTGGGCATGGGTGCTGAAATGAGCGATGGGTACATTTCAAAGGACATCCTCTATCGTGAATTGGCATATGGAACAAGATCTTAAAGGGTGCCCAAAATTGCATTGCAAGGATGTGTGCAATCAAGACCTCAAAATAATGGGCGTGGATGTGAATAAATGGGAAGATCACACTCCAGACCACAGCCTTTGGAAACAAGAGCTTAATAAAGATCTCTGGAGTTATGAGAGGAAGCAGTCCAGCTTAGCAGAAGAAAGGAGTTTGCAAAAGAGTAGAAACCCTACCTTGAAATGTGACAAATGCAGCAGAGATTGTCTCTAAAGTGGGTCTCTTCAGCCATGTTTACGGCTGCCATACAATCAAATGAGTAAATTCTTTACCTCTCAGGGACACACACCCATAGTCTCTAGAGACCGAAGGGTGCCTACTACTACTACTATGTTGCTTGATTCAAACCTATTAACTTGCAAAGAATGTATTCTAAGTTCTACCGTGTTCCAGTAGCAGAAACATAGCAGGTAGTTTCTTTGTTCATAATGTCTAAATCTGCGTCTCCAGTCAGTGTTGTACCCCAAGGAGCTTTGTCTCTGCACCCTATCAGAGCCATAGTCACAACTGTTAAGTGTGTTGAACTGCTTGCTCTCTTGCTCTCTCTCTCTCTCTCTCTCACACACACACACACACACACACACAACACCTTGCCAAAATAATCTCTTAGCAAGTGGGGAGCCCCTCAGCCCACACAACAAAGCGTCTTATCATAAATTCCCGTTTGGTCCCATTGCTTTGGGCAGTAGCTTCTGTCCTTTCCTGCTATATGACTCCCAAAGGGATTTAATTGTTCCTTCCATTTAAACTGAAAGAAGGATGTTTGCGCACTCATTGGCTTTAATGTAGGGCGAGGTCTACAGTTAAAACACTGCAGCAGGGCAGCTGCAGCACTTCAGTGAAAATACTATGATGCAGATGGAAGAGTTTCCCATCATTTATATAGTATTGTCTACACTAGGGAGTAGATGGAGATGACTGTCACTCGGGGGTGGACTTCTCACACCCTTGAGCAACATAATTATACTTGTGACAGGTTCTGTCCCAGTGATCCCTTTGAGACTGTCACTTGACATGCTAAAATACCACAACCTGCCCTTTGGGGAACCCCACCACTCTGTCAAGCTCCAGACCCTCTGGTCTCCTCCAGTGATGGCACAGAGTTTGGGGAGTCACAGCCCACAGCAGAGTATTACAGACACTGAGTCAGCCTGTGTTGTAACTGGGTTCTCCAGTAAGGAAATGGTTGTAATGTAGACAGGGCCTCTCTAAGTCTCACTTAATTTTAAAACTAGACCACCTTCTGACCAATAGGAAACTAATAAACTGTATTTGATGGCAATTCATTTCTATCTTGTACAAAATAATCTAAAAATCTTTGTAGTAATACGATCTTACCTCTGCCTTTAAAAGCCGACTGCGTTTCTTGCTTGTCATCCTTCATCTCTCTTGAGATTCAAAGAACTAATCACTCCCAACTTTGGAAGGTAAATCAGTTTCCACACTTTAGCCAGATGAGCAGCCTCTATTCTTTGATAGCTAATTACCTGCTAGGAGTCACATCGCTCTGGGCGAAATACACAAGTGAATGGTGGATATTTCTCCCTTTATTCCCCCCTCCCTCCCCAGCTGCTTCCATTTTTCTTGTAGATATTTTTTTTTTTTAAGTCGCTTCTCTTGATCAACACTCAGATCCCAGGGCTGAAACAGAGCCAGGGTAATCCACGGAGCGTGACCGTGAAAGATAATGGCTGGCGGCCTATCAGTTCTACTGGTGCGAAGGTTACGGATCTCTCGAGGCATCTAGATAGACTTATGTGTAGTGCTGGGGAGGAGCCGGTGGTCGTGGTACATGTAGGTACCAATGACGTAGGGAAGGGTAGGAGAGATGTCCTGGAGGCCAAATTTAGGCTGCTAGGAAAGAGACTGAAATCCAGGACCTCTATGGTGGCGTTCTCGAAATGCTTCCAGTTCCACGCGCAGGGCCAGGTAGGCAGGCAGAGATTCAGAATCTCAATGCGTGGATGAGACGATGGTGTAGGGAAGAGGGGTTTGGATTTATTAGGAACTGGGGACACTTTTGGGAGAGGGGAGCCTATACAGGAAGGATGGGCTCCACCTAAACCAGGGTGGAACCAGACTGCTGGCACTAAACATTAAAAAGGCCGTAGAGCAGTTTTTAAACTGAGAGATGGGGGAAAGCCGATTGGTGTGGAGATGCACGTAAATCGGAGGGAGACTTCTCTTAGAGGAGAATCCATTGATAGAGATTCTCTAAGCTGTAGTCAGAAAGAGAGGAGGGAGAGGGCAAACCATGGGCCAGAGCAGACAAACAACCGCGTACAAAGGAATCCAATGCATCAGGGAAGGGCAGACAAATAAGCAGTGGCAAATTTTTAAAGTGCTTCTACACAAATGCTAGGAGTCTGACTAATAAGATGGGTGAACTAGAGTACCTAGTATTAAATGAGGAGATTGACATAATAGGCATCACTGAAACCTGGTGGAATGAGGAAAATCTGTGGGACACAATCATACCGGGATATAAAATATATCGAAAGGATAGAGCAGGCCGGGTGGGTGGCAGAGTGGCACTGTATGTGAAAGATAATGTAGAATCAAATGAAATAAAAATATTAAATGAATCAACATGTTCAATAGAATCGCTATGGATAGTAATTCCATGCTCCAAAAATAAGAAATTAGCAGTAGGGATATATTACTGACCACCTGACCAGGACAGGGATACTGACATTGAAATGCTGAGGGAGATTAGAGAGGCTACCAAAACAAAGAACTCTATAATAATGGGGATTTTAATTACCCCCATATTGACTGGATACATGTCACCTCAGGAAGAGAAGCGGAGATAAAATTTCTCAATGGCTTAAATGACTGCTTCTTGGAGCAGCTAGTGCAGGAACCCACAAGGGAAGAGGCTCGATTTAGTCCTGAGTGGAGCGCAGGATCAGGTCCAGGAAATAACCGTTACAGGACCGCTTGGGAATAGTGACCATAATATAATAACATTCAACATTCCTGTGGTGGGAAGAACACCTCAGCAGACCAGCACCCTGGCATTTAATTTCAAAAAGGGAATTACACAAAAATGAGGAGGTTAGTTAAACAGAAATTAAAAGGCACAGTGACTAGAGCCAAATCCCTGCAAGCTGCATGGAAACTTTTAAAGACACCATAATAGAGGCCCAACTTAAATGTATACCCCAAATTAAAAACATAGCAAGAGACCTAAAAAGAGTCACTGTGGCTTAACCACCATGTAAAAGAAGCAGTGAGGGACAAAAGGCATCTTTTAAGAAGTGGAAGTCCAATCCTAGTGAGATAAATAGAAAGGAACATAAACACTGTCAAATCAAGTGTAAAATGTAATAAGAAAAGCAAAAAAGATTTTGAGGAACAGCTAGCCAAAAACTCAAAAGAAATAACAAAATGTTTTTAAGTACATTAGAAGCAGGAAGCCTGCTAAAAACCTGTGGGTCCCTAGACGATCGAACTATAAAAGGCGCAATCAAGGACGATAAAGCCATTGCGGAGAAACTAAATGATTTCTTTGCTTCAGTCTTCACGGCTGAGGATGTTGGGGAGATTCCCAAATCTGCACCGCCCTTTGTGGGTAATGAATCTGAGGAACTGTCCCGGATTGAAGTGTCATTAGAGGAGGTTTTGGAACAAATAGAAAACTTAATGTTAACAAATCTCCGGACCGATGGCATTCATCCAAGGGTTCTAAAAGAACTCAAATGGGAAATTGCTGAACTATTATCTGTGGTTTGTAACCTATCCCTTAAATCGGCTTCCGCATCTAATGACTGGAAGGTAGCCAACGTGACACCAATATTTAAAAAGGGCTCTAGAGGCGATCCGGCAATTACAGACCGGTAAGTCTAACTTCAGTACCGGGCAAATTAGTCGAAACAATAGTAAAGAATAAAATTGTGAAGCATGTAGAAGAACATAATTTGTTGGACAAAAGTCAACATGGGTTCTGTAAAGGGAAATCCTGTCTTACTAATCTATTAGAGTTCTTTGAAGGGGTTAACAAACATGCGGACAAGGGGGATCCAGTAGATATAGTATACTTAGATTTCCAGAAAGTTTTTGACAAGGTCCTCACCAAAGGCTCTTGTGTAAATTACATGGCCATGGGATAAGAGGGAAGGTCCTTTCTTGGATTGAGAACTGGTTAAAAGACAGGAAACAAAGGGTAGGAATAAATGGTAAATTTTCAGAGTGGAGAGGGTAACTAGTGGTGTCCCCAAGGGTCAGTCCTAGGACCAATCCTGTTCAACTTATTCATAAATGATCTGGAGAAAGGGGTAAGCAGTGAGGTGGTAAAGTTTGCGGATGATACCAAACTGTTTAGGATAGTCAAGACAGAAGCAGACTGTAAGGGACTCCAAGAAGATCTCACCAAACTGAGTGATTGGGCAACAAAATGGCAAATGAAATTTAATGTGGATAAGTGTAAAGTAATGCACATTGGGAAAAATAACCCCAACTATACGTACAGTATGATGGGGGCTAATTTGCTACGACAAATCAGGAAAGAGATCTTGGAGTTATCGTGGACAGTTCTCTGAAAACTTCCACACAGTGTGCAGCGGCGGTCAAAAAGGCAAATAGGATGCTAGGTATTATTAAGAAAGGGATAGAAAATAAGACCGGAATATCTTACTGCCCCTGTATAAAACTATGGTCACATCTTGAATACTGTGTACAGATGTGGTCTCCTCACCTCAAAAAGATATTTTGGCCTTAGAAAGGGTTCAGAAAAGGGCAACTAAAATGATTAGGGGTTTGGAGCAGGGTCCCATATGAGGAGAGGTTAAAGCGACTGGGACTTTTCAGTTTAGAAAGAGGAGACTGAGGGGATATGATAGAGGTGTATAAAATCATGAGTGGTGTGGAGAGGGCCGATAAAGAAAAGTTATTTATTAGTTCCTAAATAGAAGAACTAGAGGACACCAAATGAAATTAATGGGTAGCAGGTTTAAAACTAATAAAAGAAAGTTCTTCTTCACACAGCGTGTAGTCAGCATGTGGAACTCCTTGCCAGAGGAGGCTGTGAAGGCTAGGACTATAACAGAGTTTAAAGAGAAGCTAGATAATTTCATGGAGGTTAGGTCCATAAAGGCTATTAGCCAGGGGATAAAATGGTGTCCTTGGCCTCTGTTTGACAGAGGCTGGAGAGGGCTGGCAGGAGACAAAGCGCTTGATCATTGTCTTCGGTCCACCCCCTCTGGGGCACCTGGTGCTGGCCACTGTCGGCAGACAGGATACTGGGCTAGATGGACCTTTGGTCTGACCCGGTACGGCCGTTCTTATGTTCTTATGTTCTTATGAATCTGAATCCTTCGTGTGCCATCAAACATTGCTTAGGGTCCAAACAAGGGTCCACCATGCCTGCCTTTTCTGGGACACTCTTTGTCATTGTATTACAGAAATAATTAAATGTGCAAAATGAATAAAGATGGCAGAATCTGGACCTAAATTCCTTTGAGACTTTCTGGTGTATGTATAGCTGTGAAAGAATGTGTAGAATATCTGCATTGTTTGCCTACGGGTAGATCTATAATAAAATTATCTAGCTGGTATAGCTATACTTGTATACAGTTCCAGCATAGCACGTGTAGCAGCAATGGGCAGCCTAGACTTATGGGTGGCCCTCCTTCGTCTGAATGGACCACAAGATTGTCATAACCAAGACGGTCTCCTGGGATTTGCTAACTGTGCTTGCATACTTAGAATTTGCGGGATGTGTCGATTGAACCGTAGCAGTGCTTTGAGTGGATGCAGAGGGGAGCACACAGCTTTTACAGTCAATGTTGTGCACGGCCACTTCACGTGCCCTTGTTTTATGTGTGTGTCACTTTAGTAATACAGATATAAAAAAAGACACAGAAACCAGAGGACTCTGGCAACCTTGTGCGTGAGCAGTGGAAAGCAAAATGTCTTGTGGGCACATAACCTGATGGGCTGCAGCTTATACTGTCAAAGCTGTGCTTCTTCCAGTCCTCTTTCCCACTTCCCCTGAGCAAATAAGCTGTTCCAGCACAAGCGATTCTTTCCTAGAATAACTGCATCAGGACCAGGGGCTTTTGCTGGCACATGTGATCATACCCGTGACTGATATGTGATGTCAGCAAAAATATGTAGACCTTGGCCCTGTGTGCAAAGGAGCAGAAGCCCTTTTGTGCAGACAGGACAATGCAAACTGAGCTCCCCCATATTGCTTTGATTCTCTTGTTCATTCTTGTCATTCGACCAATCCGACCTTTTAGTGAGAAACTGAGTCTTATCAGGCCAGCTTCCATTACTCGACTTCGGTTGAGTAGCCACCTATTGACAAGTAGTAGTGTTGACTTCAGTGAAACTATATAAGCAGGAAAGTGGCGCTCATTCTGAGTAAAGGTATCCAAATCTAGCCCTTTCCAGTTCTGCATGTTGTTTTCTTATATTTGGTCCACATTTCCAGCCTGCTCAGAATTAAAAGCCACAGTGAATTTTGCAAAAAGAGTTGTCATTGTAAGATTTGTCAGCCAGGTCTTCAGGCTGAAAAAAGTCAGATTAGTAGGAAGAGTTGAGAAACTTAAGGTGCTCTTTTGTATTTAACCCTCAGACCTTTTCAGGTTCACCAGTAATTGGAGAAAGAATGAGCAGTTTCATAGCTTCAGACGTTTCTTCACTTAAAAATAATTCAGCAGTTGAGTGAAGAACTTTGCATCCACATAGTGACTTCCCTATGGTGTGGGTTTTTTTTTTTAAATCTTCATTCCATAAAGACTAGGACATTGTTAGTACTGTGAATATCTACCTCTTGTTATCCCTGTCTGAATACCAACAGCCCCCATTTTCAGAAATGTGTGAACTGAGTATAAAGAGAAATTAAATCCCTTCAGGCTGGCTAGCTTAAAAATGAAGCTTGCAGTTTCTAGCAACCACAACAAAAAACTGTGGACTAAACACTGAGTGGGCCTCCAGCTTAGTTTGTAGACAAAATCTTGACCTGGAATCTGCAGACAATTTCTCTGACAGACGCATTAAAAATGTTATTTCTGAGCCAAGAATTTAACGGGAAGGGTAATAAAAAATAATCTAAATAGGCCCATTTTGACCAAATGTGTTTCTTATTTTCTAATTCCACTTTTCTGCTACACAAAGTATAGCAACAACTTCAACCTATAGAATTTTATGGTGGCATAAAATTGTTTTAGCTGTAGCCTGTGCTCATACAGAACCCATCACTTTGGTAATATTACTAATTGACTTCAGTGGAGATCTGCTGATTTGCACCAGATGAGGATCTGTCTGTAAATGCATGCCTGTGAAGGAATTTCAAGCCTGAATGTCCAAAAGTGACATCCTAGTATCTGCTCTGACCTGTCTCCCAACTTCTGCTTTGACCACTAGATCAGACCTCCCATGTCCTGGTCATTACAGTGACTAGGCATAACATGGCAGACAAAATTCAATGCTAAATGCAAAGTAAGGCATGTTGGGATTATGTTCTCCAACTGTCATATAAAATGATGGTGTCTTAATTAGCTGCTACCACTGAAGAAAGAGATGTTGCAGTCATTGAGCAGATGTTTCAAGAGAACTATCCACAATGTGCAGGGGCAGATGAAAAAGTAAACTAATATGAACCATTAGGAAAAGAATAGGTAATAAGATAGAAAATACCATGCTACTCTACAAAGCCACGGTATGTCCATACTTTGAATATCACATGCAGATGTGGTCACCTTATCTAAAAAAAAATTAGAATTGGAGAGGGGCAACAAAAGTGATTAAGGGCATGGATCAGCTTCCTATGAGGAGAGATGTAAAAGGTTCAGACTGGAATAGAGATGACTAAGGGGGGATACAATAAAGGTCTATGAAAGCATGAATGGTGTGCAGGAAGTGAATAGGGGAAGTGTGTTATGTGAAGAGCCAGGGTTGCCCAATGAAATTAATACATAACAGGTCTAAATCAAACTTCAGGAAATAATATTTCACACCACCCACAGTCTGCTTACGGCACTCATTCCCGAGGGATGTTGTGAAGGCGAAAACTATAACTGGGTTCAAAAAAGAATGAGATCAGTTCATGGAGCATAGGTCCATCCATGGCTATTAGCTAACATAATCCAGGGGGCTACCCTATGCTAGGAAGTCCCTAAACCTCTGTCTGCCAGAGTCTGGGCTCGGGGCCAGAGGAGGATTATTCAGTAATTGCCCTGTACTTTTCATTCCCTTTGATGCATCTGGTTAGTGGCCACTGTCAGAAGGCAAGGTACTTGCCTAAACGGACCATTGGGCTGACCCAATATGGTTGTTGTTAAAGCAGAGACCCTTGATAGCTTCAAAAAGCATTTACTGCAAATATACTCCTGCACCATGGATGATAGTTAGTGCTTTTCCATGACCAGATGTAAAAAGGAGGGAATCTGGCGGCAGGGGGGACAGAGATGGGTTGTCTCGTTTTTTCATTCCTACCACCTTAGGTGAGGGACTTGGCCAAATAATTGTTGGAAGGCAGGCACTGAAAAGAGTTTTCCCAGATAAGTGAGTAAGTGGGAAAGAGAGTGAGTGACATATATAGAAATGAAGTGAAGCAAGATGTATGGAATTTTGTTGTGGCATTAAGACGAGCATTGTGAAGACTGTTTGATCGTTGAAAGACTGCATTTTTTTGAGATGTGATTAGACAATTATAATGGTCCTTTCCAGCCTTAAAATCTGTGAACCCTTCTAGCTCCACCTTGTCATGGCTCAACTCCGCTGGCTGGTGCGAGTCAGGAAAGGAAATGTTATGGCTAAAAGACCGGACTAGAACTTGGGAGATCTGATTTCATTTACCTGACTCTGCCACAGAGCTCCTGTGACCTTGGCTCAGTCTCTCTGTGCCTAAGTTCACCACGAGGGAACTTCCTTTCTCCCACCTTAGGCCTGTCTTGTCTGTTTACACTGAGATCTTGGAGGCAGGAACTTGCTCTTACTGTGGCTGTCCAGCATATAGCACAATGAAGCATGGTCTCAGCAGGGGCCTTGAGGTGCTACCATACTATTTAATAATTACATAAAAAATGAACTTAACTAGTCATGTACTTGCATCTTGTCTCTTTGCACAAAAGGAGGTAGTGGTCCAGTTGTCAAGGCTGGTCCCCACTCTGGCACGCCAAATGCAGAAGGTGGGGGCCTACAAGAGACCTTAAAAATACCTCGCCTCTGTAGACTTCTGCTTAAATCTCCCCAAGGTCACAGATTCCCTGGCTTTGGGAGGTAGCTGCCACCACCAACTAAAAAAAAAACCTTTCTTTTTTTGAACCTAGGAAGAAGCACTTGGAACTTCTCCCAGGGAGATACCCCCAACCGCTTTTACCACAACAGAGCTTGAGGGGGGAGGGGGGAGAGAGAAAACAATCTACATCTCTGATAGCTGATCTCTCAGTCTTAGACACGTGTACACAGATCTTCTATTACTTTCCAGGACACAAGAATAAAATCATTGCTTTAAAAAAAGGTGATTTTATTAATAAAACAAAAAGATGTACTTGATAAAGCATACTTGGTTGCTGGGTGTTTTAAAGCAATTGAGGAAAGAACAATTGAAAAACACAGAGAAATTTCAGCCCTGGGATGCAGCTTAAAGTTACAATGTATAGGGAGTGGTACATGGATTTGGCACAGAGAAGTTTAACCAAACAACATAAGAACTGGAGGTCACCAAATGAAATGAATAGGTAGCAGGTTTAAAACAAACAAAAGGAAGTTTCTCTTCACGCAGTGCACGGTTGGCCTGTGGAATTTATTGCCAGAGGAGGTTGTGAAGACCAGGGCTTTAACAGGGGTCAAGAAAGAACTAGATAAATTCATGGAGGTTAGGTCCATCAATGGCTATTAGCTGGGATGGGTAGGAATGGTGTCCCTAGCCTAGCCTGGGAATGGGTGATGGGAGAGGAATTGCTTGAAGATTCCCTGTTCTGTTCACTCCCTCTGGGGCATCTGACGTTGGCCACTGTTGGCAGACAGAATACTGGGCTACATGGACCTTTGGTCTGACCCCGTATGGCCGTTCTTATTTTCTAACAAAACAAAGAAAATAACCTTATCGCGTCTAACTAGACATTTCCCTATCTACTCATGATCCATGCTTCAAGATCCAGTCCATTTCCATGCCCAGTATTCTTTGTAGGTATAGTTGTGCCTGGTTCAATTTGTTCCCCCAATTCCTGGCTTAAACTCACAAAGAAAAACAGCAGGCAGGTATATCTTCCCGTTCAAATCTCGATACCTTCTCCCATTGGCTCTCCTGGCTCCCTGCCAGCTCTCCTTAACTACCTGAGTTTAACCCTTTAGTCACTGAATGCTGGGATGTTCAGAAAAGGCCAGCACTCCTCCTATCTATCACAGTAGTATGTCACTGTAAATCATGCGTACAAGGGATATTATCCTAGAGTGATCCATTTTGGGGACCTGAGGGTTGGCCAGGGGAAATGAGGCCAGTTCTGTCTCCTGAAAGTGCAGTTTTCTGCCGTGTTTCCCAGAGGATGGGAGTGGGCCACTCGGAGGACCATGTGCCAGATTTAAGGATGGTTGAAGGCAGGGTAGAAGCTCAGCCCAGCTTTCCTCTGACTTTCTTTGCCCCCCCCCTTTCTCTGATCACTGCTGTTCCAGCAGTTTCCTGTTGTGCTTTTTAATCTGTGGGAGAGATGCTGCCCTAGCCCTGGCCTCAGAAACCTATTTAATCATTATTTTGGCTTGTTGCCAAGATTGTCTTGAGGCCCTCTCATGAGGGAACAGACTCGGCCATTTTCAAAACTGAATAACTCAGCCGAACCTGAATAGAATTCCATGAGACGACAAAAAGGCACATCTCTGACTCCAGGGCTTTGTCCCCGCTCACTTTCAAAGGCCTGCTGCAAACAATGAGAGGTGTTACAGTGTCTCAGAGAGGTATGTTTTATAATGGAATGTATAATGCAAGCTAAATATTGGGGCCACTCTCAGCTGCCCTTAAATGAATGGGAGGATGGGAACATGGTTATCACAGTACCTTTACTGTACTCTTCCATGTGCATTCTGTAGATCTAGGGCAGCTATGTGTTACTTCAGTACTGAGGATTGACACTATATCATTAGACACATGTAGGGCATAAACAGGGATATCCTTAGGATTTATGGGGCCGTACACAATATTAAATTGGTGCCCCTATCCCTGAAAACAGCTGGGGAGGATGCCGATTTTTTTTAGAGATGGGATTTTTTAAAAAACCTTCAGGAACACACTAATGAAATAGTTGACAGGACCTTAGTTTTACAGCAAATTTTAAACTAACACTGTAAATTCAGAAACTGACAGTATATACCTTGGTATGGCAAACACTTGTTAAATGACTTCATTACCACTTGAATGGCTCTTTAATAGGGTGTGTGTTCTGGTAATAGGTCTGTCAGGCTTTTTCACTTTAAGTTACTTAGACCCTCTCCAAAGGAAGCAGAACTACAGACCAGGGATAGGAAGAGGTGGGAGGGTGGGTATTAAGACCCAGTAAGTGCCCTATGTAGCTGCATGTTCCGTGTATGGGTAAGGATAGCTTTGGGCATAAATGGTGGGAGGAGAAAAATAACTTCTTGTCCCATCTTTCCATCACATATGCTTGCACAGAACTAGGCGCAATCAAGCTCATAATTTCAATAAGTATTTCAGTGTCATTTCCTGGACTGAGAAGGCCAATCAATAAAAGGTAGCTGGAGGAGGAAGGTTAATAGGACTTTTTTAAATCTTGAGGAACATGCAGGCCTTTACATACAGGGAAATCTTCCCCTCTTCAAGGGATCCAGCTAACAAAGGCTTCTTGTAAATGCCAGGTGCAAGAAACCCAAGGTAATTGTCTATAATTGTAAGCGTCTTGTTAGCGCTATAGTTAGCTCAGTCAAATATGCATGCAGCATGCATTCATGTCAATGGGATTTACGTGCACAAATTGAGGGGAGAATAGGGCCATTTATGTTTAACTTCTTTGACGCAAAATGCATTGAGCTCGTATGCTAGGAGGTGACTGTTTTTAAACAGTATCCGACATTTGCATGTGTAAAATGTGACATTTCGGGGGTTTTATGAGTTGTTAAATTCCAATTAGATTTTTGCAGTTGGAGCTTTCCTGGTAAGGAGATAACACGCTATTATCAAAAGATACACTGTATGTATTTTAATATGTAAATTGACTCACCTTTTCTTTAACATGGCTTTGGAAATGAATGCTTTTGGAAATCTAGACTTTTATCTTTGAAAGGCTAGGTAATAAAAAGAGCATGTTTTGCACGTATCTAATGCCTTGCATCTCAACCTCAAAGCACTTCAGACGTGTAGGGTAAGTCGCACAGAAAATTGTTGTTATCCCTATTTTACAGATGAGGCAAGCTGTAGGAAGTCCGTGGCTGTATCTAAATTGAGCATTCACTCCAATTGTAGCAATTGTAGTCACCAGCATTGTGGCACAAAAGGACAAAACCTAAAGGAAATCCAAGATTTGCACCAGATGAGCTACTCCTAACTTCAAACATAAAGCACTCGCATATGACTTTCTACGTCTACACTAAGATTTTTGCCATGGTACAGGCAGACCAATTGCTGGCTGAACAAGGGCCACATTGGGATAAATCTGTATCGACAAGACCTGTGGCAATGCCAGCAATAGACCCTTTCCCAAGTCATGAGTGCATCTTCTCTCTAATTTAGCTAAATAAAATTGAGAAGGGTGTCTTGTGCCTGTGAGTGGACTGAAGTGGCGGTGAGGAGATGGTGAACTTTAAAGGGTTCAGTTCAAACAAGACTGTCCATTTTTTAAAAATTGGTTGTTGAAAATATTTCCTCATCAAGAGGTGTGCTCATGAAACATTATATGAGCTCCAGTTACAGCTAGCAAGAATAGGTTTTTTTTTTATAAGCAAGACAGAATCCCAACTGGTTCTCGTGCAGCTAAAGCAGTTCAAGCCCTCCTCCCTAAACTCTTATATGCTGGTGCCAAAGCTGGCTTGATTCCCATTTAGGGAATACATTTCCTGCTCCCAGGTTGTTGTCTCCATGAACAGTCGGGGGCAGATTTTTCAAGTGTTCAGTCACTACAGGGACTACCAATGTTCACACTGGGTGCTGCGCTCTTTGAAAATCTGGCCATGCTGTCTGAAAAAGGGCAGGGTCACAACTCTATCTCCTGCCGCTGCCTCCTCGCAGCAAGCAGACACAAGAGAGCAAGGAGCAGTGAATGTTTTTTGCTCATGGAAAGGGTGATGGAAGTATTTCCTCAGGGAGTCACCAATGGAATTCTGGCTGACCAGAAATATCAATATTCAAGGCAGAACATATGGTTGGGGGGGGGTTGTTGTTGCTATCTTGTTTGTAGTTTAAATCTGATTTATAATGTGACTTTATCTACAACAACTAGTGTGTTTATAACCCATTTTGGCCCTGGTTGCATTTGCATTGCATAAGTGTGTCTGGTAATCTCATTTCTTTTCCCGATCTCAAGCTGACTCAAACTAACATTCCAAGGAAATGTTTTATTCTCATCCCGTTGTTTAGGAAGTTCCATATGTTAAATTTTCATGGTCAAAAAACGAATCCATTCGAGTGAGATTGAAGCAGCAGATGTACTATAATGCTGGGGCATCACAGGGTGAGTTCAGGACAGAATAGAAGCCTGGATTTGACATTTACTGGATTTTGTCAGATTGTCACAAGCTTAAATGACGCATTCGGTGCTGGGCTGATTGCCGGCAGCGTGGGGGGAGAGAACTCTCATGCAGAAGTGCCTATGGCCACACCACTTCACTTCAGGCTGTGAACTTGTCAAGTCTCATAAACTAGGCAGGGTCAGCCCAGATCAGTGCTTGGGTGGGAGAAATCCAATGGAAGCCAAGCTGCTGCCGATGTGGGGCCCAGTGATTCAGCATGTGGAATGCTTCCCAGTGAATCTGTGTTGAACCAAAGCCCTGATATTGTGCTAGAGATATGACTTAGTTACCAGGCTCAGATAGTCTGAACCTTTTTCGTCACTGACAATCCCCTGGTCCTCTTCATAAGAGTGGATGGTGGATGTTCTGGGTAAGTTCTACTCGGAAATAAATATTTTCTTTGTTGCTTAATTGAACAAATTTTGTTTCATTCTATCTTGTTTGAGACTCTCACCGGCAGTATTCCTGGGCTTTCACTTTCCACCCTATAAGTAGCTGAATTAACTGCTGTGGTAAGTGAAATAATACGGGGTCGGATTTGACGCCACTTGGCTTGACAATGGCTATTTTCTACGAGTCGCCCCATGAGTATTTATCAAGTACTGCTCAGTGGGGCCACTGAGCTCAGTGACAAGACTCCCATTAACAACACCTCTTCCCCAAAGACAAGATCCAAATTGAGCCCCGCAGTGAATGCAGTGGTTAAATTTATCTCCTTCTCCGTGACTCATAACTGTCCAATTTTAAATTATCTCCTTTAGGAGATCTTTCCATTCTGTCTTAGGCCAAAGGGAAATGTTTGTGGAAAGTTTATGGACATGCTGTTCAGCCTATTTTGTTTTGTTGCTGAATGGAAAAAAAATACTGTTGACTTTAAAAGGGACTTGCTTGCTTTGTTTCCTAATAATAATGTAAAAGACTTCAAAATGTGTTTTCAATTTAAAAAAAACTAATTACAGGAAAGATGAGTTGCCAACTTCAAAAGCCCTTACCTACATTTAAAATTGATTACTTCACTGGATAGGTAACAGTATGATGTCACTAGGAGTGGGAAGGAAAAACATGTTTATGTCCCCGTGTGAAAAAATAACCACCCAGGCGCTATTTAGATTAAACCTGGCTTTAAATTTCTCTAATTCTTGAAATTTTGATGAAAACTATATGTGAATACCTCACTTCTTGTACGAGATGGGATTTGGGGGGGGAATTGCATGAAGACAGGGAGGAATGTTGGAGGTTGGGAAATTGTTCCAGACACACAGGAAGCAACAAGAAGAAGAAACTGAACTTGATGTGGAAAGCCAATGGAGCATTTCCATGATTGGGGTGACTTGTTAGAAAGAGGGCTGAAGAAAATGACTCTCAGCATTTTGGATGCATTTTGGATGCACTTTTTTTGAGGCCTTGTGTCACATGTGTCACTGTGGTGAGCACTGCTACTGTCCCATTTCAGTTTGGTCTCAACATGGCATTCACAGAGGATGGGGTGGTGCATGTCTGGATAGCTGTACACTGCTGCAGTGCATATACAAAGCCCTGGGAGAAAATGCATGCGAAGGAATGAGAGACTTGGCACAATATCATAATTCTTAATGATTTCATAATATATGGTTAGTGCCAATGAATATCATGAGGAGTGTTAGTTGCTGAGTCTGAGTAGTAACGGCTTTTCTGACATTAATAACTCAGCTGTTTTGGATTTCAGAGAATGCTAAAAGCGTCATGCTTGCATTATTGACTATGGAATACGAAATTTCCTTAAACAAACAATGCAGCCAATTTTAGGTACAGGATTGATTTAAGGAGAGGAAAAAGCATCTGGAACTGGCTGGAGAACAGTTTTGATTCCTTTTCTGAAATGGAAAGGGCTGAGTGATTTTTAAACGAGGGTTTCACAAATTCATTCCTGGGCTGTGAACTGGTAGAGCAAGTTAACAAGGTACATGCCTCAGGTGCAGCCAGAGCAATGTAACAGAAATGCAGGTTTGGTCTTGGTAAAATTCTGGCCCCATTGCAGTAAATGGTAAACCTGCCTTCACTTACATGGATACTGTGACAGATCCAGGCTAGCAGACTGCCACAGTCTAATGGAGGGTGGGTATATAGAGGGTGCTTGATAAACAGTTTTCTATTCCCTGAATACATTCCCAGAGTCTGCTGCCCCCGTAATTAAGGCAGGCAGACACCTGAGGCTAGTTAATAGCTGGCCTGAAGGAGCAGGCTAATCAGACATCTGCATCCAATTAAAGCCTGTGGTGCTGCTTTAAAAGGTTTCCTGTAGGTAAGGGGCGGGGGGGGGATAGAAGAGGGGATGGACAGTGTTTGTGGAGAAGTTGCGAAGAGAGAGATTCAGTCAGGTGCCAGAGAAATGGTACTAGGGGTGCATTTGGGGAAGTGGCACAGGGAGAAGGTTGCTGTCTTGGGGCTATAGGGAAAAACCCGAGCAGTTGCTGCTGCCTAAGGTCTGTAGGCCAGAATCCAGAGGAGTGGGTGGGCCTGGGTTCCCCTCAACCTCCTGGCACCACAGTAAGATCTAATTCTGAGAAGAGGAGATCCAGGATTATGCAGGGTTCTCCCCCACTCCTTGAGTTTGCCAGTGGTGAAAATGGCTCAATAAGCTGGCCTCTAGAAAAATGTAAGAGGCAGCATGGAGGGTCTCAGTGAGCCTCTGAAGCACATAATAACCACCTAAGGAGTGCAGGACCCATGGGGAACAACTGGAACTTTGCCACAATACCCAGATTCTGCATTCCCGGTAAACCTGGAGGAGAAGAATATGGCAGAAGACAACGGGGTTCCTCTCACAAAAGGCTCCAATTCTGCTATATTTTTTCCATGTTGGATAATCCTTGGCTGCATCTACACTGGCATGATTTTCCGCAAATGCTTTTAACGGAAAAGTTTTTCCGTTAAAAGCATTTGCGGAAAAGAGCGTCTAGATTGGCACAGATGCTTTTGCGCAAAAGCACTTTTGCGGAAAAGCGTCTGTGCCAATCTAAACAGACGATTTTGAAGAAAGCCCCGATCGCCATTTTTGCCATCGGGCTTTTTGCCTAAAACAGTCCTGAGCTGTCTACACTGGCCCTCTTGCACAAATACATTTGCACAAGAGGGCTTTTTCCCGAATGGGAGCAGCATAGTATTTGCGCAAGAACACTGACAATCTTACATTAGATCGTCAGTGTTCTTGCGCAAATTCAAGCGGCCAGTGTAGACAGCTGGCAAGTTTTTCCGCAAAAGCACCTGCTTTTGCGGAAAAACTTGCCAGTCTAGACGCAGCCCTTGTATCTGTACACACTGTTACAAGTCAGGGATCTATATGCACAGATCAGCAGCACACCCCTGCAGATTAGCATCAACGTTTTCCCCCAAGCTATTCTTCCAGAGGCTTCATTGTATCCTGCTCCCCAAAAGCCATGAAATCCCAAAGGGCATCTGTACTCATAACCTGTGGCTCTGCCGAAGATCTGCACTGACTCCTGAGTCCCCCTCTATTCACTCCAGCCCCTTGAGGTATCTTTTTCCTGGCAGCCTTATCCCTGAATGAGAGGCTTCTGCCTCATAAACAACTGTCCCACATGGCAGAAAGCCAAAATGGCCCAGGAGGCCAATGCAAAAGGTCCCATCCAAATATAGATCTACTGGAAGGACAAACAACTGGGACCACAGACATCATGTATTAGAAATACTGAGCCAAATGCTTTGCTGATTGAAATCAATAGAGTTCTCCACTGGTGAGGCCACGTCTGGAATACTGCATCCAGTTCTGGGCCCCCCACTACAGAAAGGATGTGGCTGCACTGGAGAGGGTCCAGCGGAGGGCAACCAAAATGATTAGGGGGCTGGAGCACATGACCTATGAGGAGAGGCTATGGGATTTGAGCTTCTTTAGTCTGCAGAAGAGAAGAGTGAGGGGAGATTTGATAGCAGCCTTCAACTTCCTAAAGGGAGGTGTGATGGGGGGGGTTACAGATGACCCCTTGGGGTTGCCTCCCGAGGTTCTGACACAGCCACTGCCACTGGCCTTCCTGCTTTCTGGGGCTCCTGGTCCTTCTGGGCTAGCTCCGCTGGTCTCCCCCAACCAAGGCCCCAATCTGAGGTCCCTGCCCCTACCAAGAAGCAGTACAGTCACTGAACCTCTTCAGGTCCAAGGAGAGTGCAGTTTAGGGCCCAGCTTCCTGGGATACCACTCCCCCAGATGGGATCAAACCCCAAAGAATTAGGTAAGCCACCTTTAACAATGAAAGGGGGAATGTACGTACTGGTTGCACATACCCCCCCCCCCCAGGTAACAGTCATTTACACTGGGTTTGATAGAAAATAAATCCTACTGCTTCCACTTCATAAAATCATTTTTAAGTGGTAATAAGTGAGAACAGGCAGAGCAAAGTAGGTTACAAATCAAAAAAATAAAAAACGCTTGGCTAACTCTACGCTGAAACCTTAGCACAAACTTACTCAAACTCACCTTAAAGCCTCTTTTCCAGCTGCCCCTCCAAACCAGGGCTGTCTTCCCACCCTGGGGTCTTCGGCTCCTTTCCTTCAGGTGCAGCCCGGCCAAAAGACCTGGGCCTCTGCTATTCTTTTTGTTAAGGAATGGAGGCCATTCCCTACCAACCACTGCTCAGACTTAAGGACGTAAGAGATTGTTTAACAGTTGGGTAACACCCTCCATGTCTCTCATTCACACATTTAAAACCCACAAAGTATTCCCCACTCTATATGTCTAATTTTACACTCAAAAATGATACATACATCAAAGTAAGAAAAACAGAACCAGCGGATCGTGACATGAAGATTGATGGGTTACAGGAAATAATTTGCTCAAAGCACCTTTGATTTATGTATATTCATGTCCACAAGTCCATTTCATAAAGCATGGGGGAGGGGCAGTCTATCACAGGAGGTTCTGAAGAGGATGGAGAGAGGCTAGTGACGGATGACAGAACAAGGAGCAATGGTCTCAAATTAGAGTGGGCTAGGTTGGATATTAGGAAAAACTATTTCACCAGGAGGATGGTGAAGTACTGGAATGGGATCCCAAGGGAGGTGGTGGAAACTCCATCCCTAGATGTTTTTAAGTCCTGGCTTGACAAAGCCCTGACTGGGATGCTTTAATTGGGGTTGGTCCTGCTTTGGGCAGGGGGCTGGACTCGATGACCTCCTGAGGTCTCTTCCAGACCTAGGATTCTATGATTCTATGAGTTGCACCAAAGAATCTGGCCAACCAGATGATAACATGATTGTCCTAAAAGTTTTTTGGGGGGATTGGGAATTTCAAAGGTGCCAGAGGATGGTATTCATCCAAGTCTCACAGAACTTCAATGGGATTTGGATGCCAAACTCCCTTTTTTGAAAATCCCTGAGTTGATTTGCAATCCCCATCGTGGCTGCCACCCCTTCAGATGAACACAGAAGGACTTAACATAGCGCCGTAATTTATTAATAGGGCTTCCAAAGTTGCCTGGTACTGCCACTACAAAGCACAATACCACATTCCATTTTCCTGCTAGGTTGAGCATTCTGCCTTTGTATTTCTTTCAGTGGATAGTGTGTGTCTGTGCGCACGTGCGTGGAGAAATATACAGGAAAAGGCATTCTCTTAAATGATTATTTTAAAAGAGAACTGAAAACAGGTGAGACTTTAGCCTATCATAATCTCTTTCAAGCCTCAGTAAAATGCTCTAACAAGTTTGATCAAGCATCTATAAAAAAGAAATATTGTGCTATTCATGCTAACTGGACCACCTACAGTTAGATGTCACTATAATTATTGTCAAGTATTATTGTTACAAGGGTGTACAGAAGACTTAGATCTTCCTTTAACATGACAGTGGCCGATTTAATGGAACATTACTTATTAACACAGCCCAGAATGGAATCTGCTAACATACCTTTAACAAAACTTTGTTATAGTTGAATGAATTACAGAACACCTCTTGAATGCCTACTGGCTGGCATGGTGCCAAAGGCTGTAAAAATTGAAAATATAGCTTGCTTCCTCCTTTTTCATAAAGAAATCTGAAAACAGAAGCACTGACCTTGGCAAGCATCTCCCAGTAAAGTTTTTTCCAATAGGAAAAAGCACTATAAATCAAATCAGAATAATTTTGTATACAATTTATTTTCTCACCGCTTGCTAGGATTGCACCTCAGGATTGAATTTTTGTAATATTAAAGGAATGTTTTTAAACCCTCAAGACTTACAACATGGTGTGAGCCCAATTCAAATTTCATCATTATTTTTGCATTTGCCTAACACCCTGGCTCCGGGTTCGCATGAAAATGCAATTTATTTCTCTTGCAAAAGTCATTATGACCCATAAGAACAAACAAACACCCTTGAAAAACTAAAAATGTCATCTAGGTGAGCTTGTTGCTCAATGTGCTACCTAGCTTCTTCCCACAAAGCAGAAAAATAAGATAAAAATTGCCTTGCTTTCCCTTCATTATTAATTCAGTATTATTTATCACACAGGTTGAAAATCTTAAAAGGTTTATTCACCATACCTGCTTTGCGGGAGCCTGCTAACTCTTACAAGAATTGTCACAAGCCTTTGTTCTAAAAGCGATAACCCTAAACAGAATAGTTTTGATTATTATATGGACATTAAAGTAGACTGTCAAGACTGATTCCAAGAAAAGAAGGGACCAATATGATCATCTAGTCTGATCTCCTGTATAACACCATAAAATGTCCCCAAAATAATTCCTAGAGCACAGCTTTTTAGGGGGGGAAAAATTCAATGTTGATCTAAAAATTAACAGTGATGGAGAATCTACCAAAACTTCTCCTGGTAAGTTGCTTCAGTGATTAATTTACACTCACAGGTAAAAACTTGAAGTCCTATTTTCAGTCTGAATGTATCTAGTTTCAACTTAATATATAGGGCAGATTTTCAGCTGGTATAAACAGTCATAGCCACATGCACAGCAATGGAGCTATGACAATTTATGACAGATAAAGATCTGCTTCTTTGATGGTTAGTTTAAATAAAAAGTATTTATGATAATACCATATGTCATGAATGGGAAAGGGGTAATACCTTTCATTCCAGACATTTAGTTAACTGAAGTCTTTTCACGGTGGTTAACTCTTGAGAGTGTAAGGCAGTGTTTCTCCAAGTGGCCCACAGATCCACTCAGAGAAACGTGCTCACTGGTAACTCTGGTTTGTTTATTTATTGACTCCGCATTGAGCTCCTCGCGGCTCCCATTGACTCCAATTCACCATTTGCAGCCAAGGGGAGCCACAGGAAGTAGTGTGGGCCGGGTACAAAATATATCGGAAGGACAGAACAGGTCATGCTGGTGGGGGAGCGGCACTGTACGTGTAAGAAAATGTAGAATCAATGAAGTAAAAATCTTAAATGAATATAACTGGACCGCTTGGAAATAGTGACCATAATATAATAAAATTTAACATCCCTGTGGTGGGGAAAAAACACCTCAAAAGCCCAACACTGGCACTTAATTTCAGAAAGGGGAATTACACACATAGTGCTACTCCCCCACCAATGTGACCTCTTCTGGCCTTCCAATATATTTTGTACACTGGTACAACTGTGTCCCATTGATTGTCCTCAATCCACCAAGTTTCTGTGATGCCTATTGTATCAATATCCTCCTTTTGATACGAGGCACTCTAGTTCACCCGTCTATTACTTAGACTTCTCCAAAGGCCCCACCTGTCCTAAGCCTTAACTGGTAAAACTGACTAAGGCCTTCATTTAGTAACACTCTTTTTGGCCTACTGAAATGGTTTTATCAAATCTCAATGTATATAGCTGCCAAAACAAGAGACCTGGTATGTTTTGTGTACAGTAATTCAGCTATTGGCCCTCTTGCATCTTAGTCATGTGGTTAGGTCTTCAGTTCCTGTATGTTATATGGATGTTGAAATGTAATTCTAATCCAGTTCTATAGAGGAAACTTGGAAGAGGAGTCCTAGTCTGTTCCATTCTGTCTGGGTTCTAATCCCACACTCATAACTTTCAGTCTGAGACTAAAAGTAACAATCCCATGGCCACTTCATAAAAAAAAGTAAGAAAGCCCTAATACCACAGCTAGAAATGCTTCCCAGGCTTTAGGTGTGTTAATGCAATGTGCCAAATTTACCTATATAGTCAATGTGCTGACAGTATCTGACTCGTGTTGTAAAGTGGATATAACCAAGTTCTAATCTTGTCTACATATACTTGCATGTTCACTGGGGTTACGATCCAATTAGAAGTATTTCCCTCAACTTCAGTGGGCTTTGGATCAGACCTGTGTGTAATTCCCAGTTTGATTAGTGGTGTGAGCCTGTCTAGTGCCCTGGACTGATAAACTCCTAAGGGTTCTTTGAGTTTCAGCATAGGTGGAGAGTGGAGGTAAAGTGTAAAAAAAAAAAATTGCCTGACCATTAAAACATTGACATTGTTTAGTAGCATATTCTTCCATGAGTCATCAAATATTAAATGAAAAATTGTGTGTCCAACTATTAAATCAGTGTTTTGAAAATCATCCCTGTTACACGTTGACTTAAAATTCTTTGTGTTCTACTCCTTCCAGGAATGTGATCTTGTTCAATTAGTTAGTGATCCCGCTCCAAAACACGTTTATCTTGGAATCCTCTTCTTTTTTATTTTTCCCAGGTTATAGGCTCATCAATATCATCCTGAGCATTTTGTTTTTACATTCCTCCCTTATAGCATTCTCTTCTTACTACAGATTGAACCTCATTAGTCCAGCACATTCTGATCTGGCAACATGTGTGGTGTGGCATGATTTTAGTTAGCTGGATGTCAATTTATCATGGATGTGGCCAAGTTTCCTGCAGTCTCATAAAGTTAGCCACCGGTCCGGGATCTCAGTGTTCTGTGCTATTATTTAGCTCTAATTTACACCGAAATGTCTTCTAACAGTGGAGTGGAAGTGTTGGTAATGCTGCTAGATAATATTGACCTCCTGTGGTCTGGCAAATTCTCTGGTTCGACACTGGTCAGATCCTGAGGGTGCTGGACTACAGAGGTTCAACCTGTAGTCACAATGCTCAGTCTGTATTGACACGTAAACCTGATTTAAAGGAATAGGTTCACTGCTGTTTTAAATATGTTCTTAACTACTGCTTATCTAATGGGATCAAATTCTGCCACCCTGAAGTAGAGTTGTATAGTTCTCAAGGAGATTACTTGTGGAGCAAGATTTTAACACAAATAATGGTGGCAGAATTTGGCCCCACTGCAAATGGCTTTGTTGACTTCAACATGGCCAGGATTTCACCTGAAGTGTTTCAACTCTGCAAGGCCAGGACTATAGGTCCTGAACAGTGCCTATTACATTTATGGTAATATAACTGATAACAAGAGTACCTCATTGATCTTGGAAATGTAACTTCTTGTTACATACTTCTGATAGAGGTAATAAAAATTCTAGTATGTGCACATGCAACCCCATGTATTTGGGCTCTATTCTTAGGCTTGGGACAGATATTCATCTATCTCCAGACTTGATTAGACCATTTAATTTGTTTTTTTTAAGGAGAAGATATGATGATAGGATTAGAATATATTCAAGCCGCAGAGTTAGTTCAGAGAAGCTGGTACAACTTAGGGATTCCTAGTTTATGGAAAGTGTCTGAAGCTGGTTCCAGATGGGTTCTAAAATTAGACAAGGCTTCACAGAAATACTCGTTCCCTCAAACTGGTCAGTCAAAGACATAGGCACTTTTTTACCTTTTGGTCAATCATATGCGCCAGGGTACAACCTCTCAGAAAGTGACTACTGTATGCTAGGTAGCCTGCACTTAGGTGTCAATTTGAGAGATGGAAACACTGACATTTCTCAATGTTTATTTTGCAGTTGACACTACAGCTATTGCAGGGAAGTGACTTTCTCAACAATCCCGTGAACCAGCTGTCCTTTTGTCACGGAGTGTGGGGGAGTTACCAGACCCTGCACCCTCATCCATGCTCAGACATAACTCTCAGCCAGCATGTAGAACAGAAGGTTTATTCATTGACAGGGACACCGCATAGCACAGACTTGTTATTCCAGGAACCAGGAGCATTCAGTACAATCCATCTTAGGGAAGGTGGGGGGGCCCAGAGCCCCAACTCTGGGCCCTGCCTGGCCCCCCACAGCAGCTAAGCTCCCTTCTCTGTAAGCCATCTGAAAACTAACTCACACCCCCAACAACTGGTCACAGCCCTCGAGGCTGCCATGCCACCTCCTTCATCCTGCCCAAGGTGTTATCTGACTGTCACTGGTTGCATTTCCCCTAGGATCAGGTGACAGGAGGCCTGGGCCATTCCCTACATGCCTTCCCTCAGGAGTCCTCACCCAAAGATCCCATCCCCGCTGGGCACTGCGTGCACACACAGTTACTACAGAGTAGCACAGGACAGTCGGAATCACATACAGCACAACAAAGCAACCAGAGTGAATACCATCCCCATTAGGTCACACCTTTGCATGGGTTCCATTCACAGTGATCTGAAATGGAGTGAAATATAAGCCCTCTGAGGTTTGTTTTCAACCTTGATACTTTGGTGGGTTGTTTTCTCAACTGTTTCGTTAAGTCATTTTGAGAAATTTCACATAAGCTCCTGATTCATTAACTCTGTGCCATCTGTGTGCAAACCCGCCTAAAATAACACAAAAGTAATAGCTTGGGTCTAGCCGGAACCTCCAAAAACAAGATGACTGAGTTCAGACTACAAATTCTGCCTGATGCACCTTCCTTAACGTGCCCCAATGTGTCTAGGGTTGCAGCACATATGGTCTGTAAGATCACCCACTGTTTGAAGCCCCCTGAAATACATAGCAATAGGTGCAATGTGGTGAATTACAGATGGGGTAGAAGATTTTCAGCCTTAAACCCACAGACATATGGAATTATAGCTAAGGCTAAATATCTGTTCTGACATTGTCCTTTGCTCCCCTATTGGGTCTAGATAGTTGGAGACTCCAAACAGTGGGTGATTTTTACATGCCATATGTGCTGTGATGTCTAAGCAGAGTCAAGGACAGTCAGAACAAAGCTTCAGGCTTAAAGCAAGGAGATTCTGAAAAGTCAAACTCTTAGCTGTAACTTTCATAGTCTTTACAGTGGGGGAGGAGGGTTCGCTTGCTATATGCAAGTCTATAATCTGCATTCCTCAGCTTCCGTGGCCAATTTTATAATACAGGTTGGACCTCTCTAGTCTGGTAGTATCCATGGTCAGGCATGATTTTAGGTAGCCAGATGTCCACTTATCATGGGTGTGGCCAAGTTTCCTGCTGTCCCATAAAGTTTGTTTCCAGCCACCAATCCTGGCGCTCGGTGTTCTGTGCTGTTCTTTAGCTCTAATTTACCTCTAAATGTCTTCTAAGAGCCCAGCAAGCAGTGGAAATGATGGTAAATGCTGCTAGACAATATTGACCCCCTATGATTCGGCAAATTCTGTGATTTGGCACCAGTCAGGTCCCCAGGGTGCCAGACTAGAGAGGTTCAGCCTGTATTTGAGATAAATATATGGAGACATGAAGTGATAAATAGAAATATTATTGGTGGACTCTCCAAAACAGGTACCAGTTACAGTACTTCAATGCACAGTACCAAATTTTGACCTTTTACGTTGACATGAATTCAGACTAACTACACTAAAGCTAATGGTGTTGTAATGGTGCTCCAGTTACACAGTAAACAAATTCTGGCCCTGTGCATATAAGAATTTTGGATTTTGTTTAAAATGGAAGAATGGTTTGCTTTGGGGACTTAAGAAATATCGATACAACCGATGGCATGCTTGCTTTCAAATGTGTGTGTGTAGTAAGAATAATAACACCAACTTCTTAGTGTTTTTTCATCCATAGGTGTGCAAGTGCTTTTAAAAGAGGTCAGTAGCATTGCATACCTTAACCAATTGGTGCCTCAGTTTTTCCATCGGGTAAAGTCCCTAAAGGTACAAAACAGGCCAGTGTCTGAGCCACAGAAACAACCCTCGTCTGCACCATTTCAGTTCGGTGTACTACCCCCTAGGTAATTATTAGAGACTAGAAGATTTACCCAGCGTTGCTCATGTCCTTAACTCAAATAGGTTTTGTTTTTCTTTGTTTAAATCGTTGTTGGGGGGCTGCAGATGAGGAGTTCAATATGCAGGTTGCTCTGGGGAGCAGCAGCTTGGGGCCAGGTGAGAAATGCCTGTCCATGGCTGCTGCAGCTCCGGCAGGCACAGCCTGAGTGAGGAGGGCACGTCCCCTTCCTGGGAACAGACAAAGACACACAGACATAGAAACAGACAAACTCTCTGAAATACATAGTAAATAGCTGTCCCTTTCTCCACCCATGCCCCTTACTAGCCCATTGGGATTAGAGCTGTCCTGATCCCCATTTCTGGCTTGCTGCCCCGCCCCAGCCGTGGTCATTCTACAGTATAATAGATAGTAAGATGCGAAATGAACAAAAACACCAGATCTAAATACCATCAAATTTTGGATATGGATCCAAACTCATTAGCTCCATCGATACTTTAGAATTACCTGGTAGCTGCTTTTAAATCATGAATGTCTTTCGGTCTTTTAAAACAAAATGCATGGCATATTAAATATTTCATTACTGTTTGTGTGTTAAATAAGAGTATATAATTAATAACAGTAGTCATCAGAGCTCTGAACCAAACCCAGTGGCTGAGAATATACAAGTTTGAAGGGTTGGCTGAATCCAAATGTACATCTGGATTTGAATGTTGCAAATGTCTCCTCTTGTTATGATGAGCAAAATAGAAATGCCTAATGTGCACAAAAAATAGTCAGAATTTTATTTATATACAGTGGTGAAAGTAACTTAACATTTCTTACAGGTACTGTCCTCTTGCAACCTGGGTTTCTGCCAGCTCTTTAAATAGCTCCCTGCTGTCATTTGGTACAGCTCACAGCCATCTCACCAGGGTGCATCCACTTACTTTCACCTCTGTTTATATACTAAAAATGTACATGTCTGCTCATCCCTCTTAGGTGCTCTGCAATAAAACAAATATAAATGATAAAATGAGTCCAACTGTTAGAAGAATAAATCAATTAAAATAACAGAAAGCCATAGATTAAAACCAATGAGGAAGGCTGAACACCTCTGTAAATAAAAAGGTTTAAAACCAGCTCTGCAAGAGGTCAGTGTCATGGTTTTCCTCTGGTGAAAAGGCAAAGCCAGTGCACAGCCCTGGGGCTGCAGAGATAAAGATACAGAAAATGCACTATATCATCCACTTCATCCCCTTCTGCTCCAGCGACCAGGGGGCCACAGTGGGACCCAGGAGTTCAGAGAAGTATGAGGTCCAATCATTATGATCATAGCGAATCTAACCCAAAAATGTAAATCTGTGCTTATCAGCATTTGTTCTGGGTATACGGCATGTGTATAGTCACAGAGGGCCAACCACACAACTCCCTCTCAAAGTCCTTTGGTATCTACTCTATCAGCCAATGGATTCACATGCACATGGATCCAGCAAAGTCTATTTTTTCTACACATTCAGGGATGGGATGAAGCGTGTGTCCTACAGTCAATTGGACAACCTCCCTCAGCCAATCCAACAAACCAACTTCTTGCATTCCATACTAAACCCGATGTTAATTCCAGATCCTAAATTGCTAAAGAATAGACTTTGATTCTTAGGGTGTATCTAGACGACAGGGATTTTTCAAAAAAAGTGGCCTTTTTTCGGAAAAACTGTACTTGCGTCTAGACTGCAGCCGCGTTCTGTTGACAGTAAATTGAAAGAACGCGGCAGTTTTGTCGATGGCGGTAAACCTTGTTTTACGAGGAAGAACGCCTTTTTCGACAGAGATCTGTCGAAAAAAGGTGTGTGTGGACGTGGGGAGCCTGTTCTTTCAAAAAAAAGGCCTCCAGGAAGAAGCCCTGGTGGACAGTCCATCCTTTACATGCTGAGCACCTCTATGGTTCCTGTCTGCAGCCTCTTAAAGGCACAAGCACCCAGACAGGCATTGCTGTCAGGAAGCCAGCCAGAGCACCTGTGTAGCCATGTCCCAGCCTCATAGCCCCCCTGGCCCTTCTCAGGACAGTGAGGAGAACCCACCCAGGGGCACCAAAAGGCGAGCACCAGCCTGGTCAGGGCCAGAAATTAAAAACCTCCTGGAGCTCTGGTCCCAGGAAGAATCCCTGCAGTCACACCGCAGGAATGCAGACATATATGAGCACATGGCCCAGGGACTGGCCAAGAAAGGGCATCACCCCCGCACCATGGACCAAGTGAGGGCCAAGGTGAAAGAACTGCGGCAGGGGTATGCCAAGGCCTAGACCAGAGCTCCCATTGGAGCAGATTCTGGGCGGTGGGGAAGCCCAGACATCACTGCGTGTGGTGGAGTCCGGGTTACCCCACCATATTGTGAACAACCCTTGAGGTACGACGACCAGGAAGGAGGGATGGAAGAGTTGCATCCAGAGGAGGAGGAGGAAGAGACAGCAGGAACCCTCTCCCGGGAGCCGGCCGGTCTTCCAGACCCCAGGGATGTCGGGAAGGGAACATCAGGTAAGTGCTTTGAGGGGTCACCACACAGGGGCAGGTTGGCAGTGTGGGTAGCCATCTAGTCCCATTGCCACTGTGGGGCCCCTGTGATGCTTTCAGGCTACTGCCCAACTCACACACGGTGTCACATGTAACACCCCTGAGTCTCCTGTCCAAAAGAGAGCCCCTGACAGTGACGGCATGCCCTCGGGGACAACGGGGGTGCACACATACATTGATTGTCTCCTCCTCTTTTCCTCCACAGCTGGACCCTCCACCCAAGATGGGAGCACCACACCTGCCCCACCACCATCCCGGACACGTGGAACCCGCAGTCACTTGCATGTCTATACTGACGTGCTGAAGGAGCACGTAGTGGCCCTGCAGGACCTCAACAGGACTCTTCAGCAGAGGACGGAGGCAGAGGCCGAGTGGCAAAACAGGCTGCTGGATGAGCTGGTCCAGCAGCGCACTTCCATCTGTGCCACTATGCGGGAGATCCTAGCCTTGCCTGCCCCTGTCACAGGCACCGCTCCTCCTGCACCCTGCTCCCGAGCCCTCACAGGCCCAACAGCTGCCCCCGCCCAGGGCAGGATTGGCTCTTGCTCCACCCGAGCCCAAGGCTGTGGCGGTGCCAAGACACAAGAAGGTGGCAGGACCCTGCGATCGGGGAAGCAGCGGCCTACTTGAGCCTCCTCCAGGTTTTCAGCCCCCCTTCCGCCTTCAGGTTTTCAGTCTCCTACAACCCCAGTTAAAGGACATTTCAGTTATGTAACAAAATCTTTATTTTTGAGTGAAAGATTTACCTTGTATATAAACATTTAAACAGTAAAAAGAGAAAGTTAGCACATTTTCCTTTCTGATAGTGTTTCTGATAAAAAAAACAATGTCTGTTTACAAAGAAAACTGGGTGTGTATGTATTCCTTATAGGAAGAGAATGAGGGTAGTGGAGGGACAGGTAGGGGTGGGCCAGGCCAAACCCCCCATGGAGGAGGCCCTGAGGAGAGTCAGTGGGCTCCTTCTGAGAATCTCTCCCTCAGGGCCTCTCGGATTCGGACACCAGACTGGTGAGCCTGGTGGATGGCAGCTGTCTGGGGCTGCTCAAATTGCCTCCCCTCGCCATCAGCACCTGTCTCCCACCCCGGCAAGAAGGCCTCCCCTTTCTTCTCCACCAGGTTATGGAGGGCGCAACATGCGGCCACCACCTCTGGGTTGTTGCATTCGCCTATCTCCAGCCGTGTGAGGAGGCAACGGAACCTCCCTTTCAGACGTCCAAACGCGCATTCCACCTGGATGCGAGCCTGGCTAAGATGCATGTTAAAAAGCTCCTTGCTCGCATCCAGGTGGCCGGTGTAGGGCTTCATGAGCCACGATATTATGGGGTAGGCCGCGTCGGCCATGATGCACACCGGCATCTACACGTCCCCGAGTGCGAGGTCCCGCTGGGGGAAAAATGTTCCTGTCTGCAACCTGCGGTACAGATAGGAGTTGCAGAATATGCGGGCATCATGTGCCTGCCCCGACTACCCGACACAAATGTCCATAAAATGTCCCCGGTGGTCGACCAGGGCCTGCAGCACCATCGAATAGTAGCCCTTCCTGTTATAAATTAGGATGCTCGATGGGGCGGTGCGCGGATTGTGATGTGTGTCCCATCGAGGGCTCCTCCGCAGTTTGGGAAGCCAAGGGCAGCAAACCCAGCAATGATGTTCTCCAGGTCCCCGAGATGGACTAGAGTCTTCAGCAGCTCCGCATTGATGGCCCTCACCACCTGCAGCAAGAGACAAATAGACAGACAGAAACCAGGGAGTTAGACAGGTTACCTAAGAGCTTGGGAGGAGAACCCGCCCCACCTCTCCCCTTGTCAGGATGCTTCCCACCCCCGCATCAGCACAGGGTTGGCCAAGGAGCCACCTCCAAGTGCCACTCCATCCCCCACTCCCTCTTGCCCTTGCCTGGCCGGCCCCTTTCTCAACCCCTGCACTCAGCAGGGCCTGTCCCCCGAAAGTGACTTACCTCCATCAAAATGGCCCCAACAGTAGACCTCCCCACACCAAACTGGTGTCCCATGGAGCGGTAGCTATCAGGGGTGGCCAGCTTCCAAAGGGCGATTGCGACCCGCTTCTGCAGGGGGATGGTGGGCTACAGGTGGGTGTCTTGGTGTTGCAGAGCAGGAGTGAGCCAGGCACACAGCTCCTGGAATGTGGCCTTCCGCATCCAGAAGTTGTGGAGCCAGTGGTCGTCGTCCCAGAGCTCCATGACGAGCCAGTCCCACCAGTCCAAACTCTTCTCATGCCTCCAAATCTGCCTGTCCCCAAAAAAGTTTGGGGGCAAGGATAGAGCTCCTGCATCCCAGATAAAGGTCTCGTAGGTCTGGTCCGGGTCCATATGGGACAGGAGATTCATGACAGAGTCATGAAGATGCAGCAGAAGCTGCAGTATGGCAGCATGGGGTCATCGCCTGCCCAGGGGCAGCTCAGGCTCCATGGCCAAAAACACAGTGCAAAGCAGAAAAAAACCCAGAAAATAAACTGCTGTGGTGTCCAAGAAAGCAGGGCAACCAGAGCAAGCATTGCAGCAGCTTTGCTTTCTCTCTAGGAGGTAGGCAAGCCAGAAGCAGGAGCAGCGCAACAGCTGTCCAGGAGTATCCCTTTAAGCACGCGTCTCTGCAAAGGGCATGCAGCAGCACCGGGAAGTAAAGGCTGCCCCCATGCCCTGCCAGAAGCAGTTCCGGGTGCCTTTTTTTTTTCAAAACAACATCCAGTAGTCTGGATGCTCTTTTTTGAAAAAGTGGATCGATTTTTCGATCCACGTAATGCAATCTAGACGCTCTTTTTTGAAAGAGGCTTTTTCAAAAGTATCTTTCGACAACGCCTCTTTCGAAAAAGGCGTGTAGTCTAGATGTAGCCTTAGTTATTCAGAGGCATCATCTTTGGACAGACGGTCATTGTTTAATGCAAGTGAGGAAGGACTTCTGGAACCTGAGTCCTTCCTTTTATCTAACACGCCCTCAATTTCAAATAGTAATAATGCAGATTTTTAGAGAACGGGACCCACGGTGCGGTGAGAATCCTTATTTTTCACAAAAGAGGCGGCATCTGTTTGGATTAGGAGTGCCACCAGTGCCCTGTTGTACGCTGTGACAACTAGTGCTAAGCAAATTGATGGGCGGCCTTAATGCTACAAGACGGAACACTTCCCAACTGTTGTTTTTTGCTCTTGCCCTCCCTTGGGAGACCATCGCTCCTAGCATGACCCCTTTTGCTTTGCACGCCAAGCAAAGGAAAATCATCCCTTGACGCACTTCTAAGGACAGATATTGATCTCAGCCATTCTGATGCGTTTCCAGAGAAATCCCACTGTAGTCTGCAGCATTATTCCATCAAAAGCTTCTGGAATTGACATCAGAATCAGGCCTTTGGCCTCTGAGCTGGATCTCTTGCACCATGCAACAGAAAATAGCATACCTGATGCGGTAGCCATGCAACATGCACCAAGCCATACGGCCAGAAATGCAGACAATTTATTATTGACATTTATCACACAGAACATTGATGTATGTCACAGTCTTAGTGCATTTTCTTAATGGTCACAGCTATGCCAAATGTATTGATGTTTCTTCAACATATTGGGAGCATAAATATCAATGTTTAATTTTCATAAAAGCCTTGTTTTTAAAGAAATCATTGAAAGCTTTCTCTCATAATTCAGACACCCCTTGTTCTCTGCAAAAATGTTTTTTGCTTGTTTCTGTTAAGCTTCATCACTTAATTTTTAAGCGCTTTGAACGGTTTCATAAAGTGCAGGGTTGAGAATCTGATAGCTGTGCAAAAGATGAACCCAGACAAGGAGGTCTTATGGGAGAAAATAGCAGCAGGTTCTCACTATTTAACCAATTCTTGTCAACTAACGGCACATGCTCCAGAAAAGCTGATATATGGCAAAATGTTCTGAGCTGTTTTTCACCATGGGCTGAAGTCCAGGTTTTCCCAGTGGTCAAATGGTGGCTGTGTTATTTAAAAAATATTAGAAGATGGTCTCTCTCTCTATTTCAGATATGGATCTAGCCACAATGGTGCAGGTCTTCATGGCCATTGCAGTAGGCTTGGCTGATTGTGTACTTTATCTGGGAACTATTTGAGTACCACTTGGCAACAAAACTTCTTGCAGGCCTTCCACACCTTCGCTGACAGACTGTTATCCACTCTGTACTCCTGTAGGTTTTAGGGGTACCTGAGGGAAGAATACCCCAGCATTTCAACTGCTATCAGCAAAGGTGAAGCTGTTGGCCATCTAACTGAATAATCCTGACAGAACAAGAGAGGGCTCCTTCGTCCATGGTCATTACAGCATGCATTTTGGTTTCCTTTGCTAGGGTGTAGGACAGAATTTTTGCTTTTTCTCTTTTTCATGAACCTTCCCATTGACCATGAGGCCAGTTGACCTTTTTAGTTAAAATAATAAGTTTCTGTATTTCTTCAGCTAGCCTAGATGTAAATATCCATTACTGACACCCATCATATCTAACTGAAAGAATGAACAGGCTACAGAGCCACACAACCTCTAGCTAATATAAAAAAGAAATATTTTGCTACTACAGCCGGTCCCTGAGTTGCGAACGGTCGAGTTACAACCATTCGCATTTACGACCGAAGCGGTCGTAAATGCAGTCCCCAAATTATGAACGTGATCCACACTTACGAACAATGCAGTCGCCATGTAACTCAATGGGGTCCGAGTTACGAACACTTCGAGTTACGGCCAAGTGTTTGGTCCAACTCGTTCGTAACTCGGGGAGAGGCTGTACTGGGGTCTGAATTCAGTTCTGTTTGGGTTCTTGCACCAACCTCATTGAGTGGTGCCTGAGCTAGCACCTGTTAATATCTACGATGAGTGATTTCATAGCACCGCTTTTGTCCTTCGGGAAGTATTCCATCACTGCAATGAAAACAATGATATTTTTCTTAATGTGCTGGTTCTGCATTGTCCAGCAAATCTAGCCTCACTTGAATTGTGAATTGTTACCTTGCTGATCTGTGGCTATCACTATTTGACATTTGTGGGATGAAGTTATTAGCTTAAGTCACTTGGTATTATTTCTGCTTCCTGCAAAGTATTAAAAAAAAAAAAAAAAGAGCCAGGAGAATGACAATGGCACCTGAGTGAAAATAAAAAGCAACAGGTCAATAGTGTAAACCTCATGTTTATTAACAGCATTGTCACTCGTATTGTGGTGGTGTCTAGGAGCCCTGACCACAGACCAGGGCCTTGTTGTGTTAGGTGCTGTACAAACACAGAACAAAAAGGCACTTCCTGTCCCCCAAAGGGCTGACCAGCTCTAAGTAGATAAAAATGAATATATTCATGTTCAACCCAGGTGTTTATATAAATATCATCCATTCCATAACCATTAGTGAATTATATATTTGAGAGTGTGTGTGTGTCTGTTCAAGAATTCCTCCTAAACAGTAAGAGCTACGACTATCAAATTCAGTATACAGCTTCCTCTTATCATAACTTAAAGCAAAGTCGGGGTTTGGTTGTGCCAGGACAATGGGATGCGTCTGAAATGGGACTGACTTCTCACAAAATCATACAGAAAAGAGACAGAACCACCAGGCAGGTGAAAGTAGCTGGATGGGGGTGCCTCCCCCATTTCCCTGGTCTGGGACTGCACCAGTCCTAACCCTCCTACCGACCAGGATCCCTCCATTCACACAGGAACATTTCTGGCTTTTTCCCTTCATCAGGGAGCGAGGGGAAAGTGCACAGTTTGCCACCTTCCTCATTTTGACTGTGGCGCATAGAGAGAAAATGAACCTGGACCTGCCCTATCCGGGGGGAGGAGAGGAAGGGACATGCACTCCTCCCCAGGCTGTGTTTGATGGTACTGCATTGTCAATGGAGAGGTGCTTCTCACCTGGCGCCAAGCTGCTGTGGTGAGAGACGCCTGGGGTAGGTAGTCGTCTGTCCCAGGGGCAGCCTGCCTACTGAACCCCTCATCCCCATCTCCACTCCAGAACAATGATTCAGATGAAGTATGTACGTTTTCATTTCATTTGCCAAAAAAAACCAAAATTAATTGAATTAAGGACCCGAGCAACACTGGGCAAATCTCCTAGTATAGAACAGAGAGAGGCAAAAGCGTGGCAGAAACGAATAGTCATTAAGAATTCAAATATGTTTTCAAATGCTGTTGACCA
The DNA here is from genome assembly GCA_019425775.1 of Rafetus swinhoei. Classification (NCBI taxonomy): domain Eukaryota; kingdom Metazoa; phylum Chordata; order Testudines; family Trionychidae; genus Rafetus; species Rafetus swinhoei. Next base: position 64,717,996 of record CM033447.1, on the reverse strand, counting down.
GTATTCAACCAGCTCTATATTGGACAATAATTTAGTGGACACTTTTACCATCTCAGATAATGGAAAGTATTTTTAAATGTGTCTGGCTGGTGATGGCAGAAACTCTACCATTTCGCAGTGGTTTTAAGTGAATATTATTATAGCGTGGGGTTTCAAGTCTGAGGCTTCCAATCCACAGTCTGCCACTTACCTTAGCAGTTTCATTTTTATATTGCGCTCATCACAGTGCCACTCGAGCGCCAGTGTTCGTCACATGCGCCTTTCCTCACAGAAAAGGAGCAGCAGTCATTAATGCTTCACTCTCCTTGATGATTTTATTAACTGAAGCTTAATTACTTCCATCGCTTTTGAACAATATAGCCTCGTGCTCATTTACTCCCCCAATTATTAAAAATTAGAGGAATTTAAATAAGGATGCATTTGCATGAGTACACAATGAACACGAAGTCAGACCAGGCCTAATTAAATTCTCCTGTCTTTTATAGCTCTGGAAAGCCACCTCTTCCTATTTCTCCTTCCACACACCGCACCTGGGGCCTGTTTCTTAGTTACACTAGGGCCCCTTTACATTACTCTGGCAGAATAAAATGGCTTTTAAGTCAATTATATGCATATTGCCTATGATAAAACCCTTTGCACTAGCAGAATGCTGTAAAAGGCGCCTTAGTGTAAATGGCGGTTGCTCTTGATGACTTAAACTAAGTATTCGTGTGATTAAAATGTCTAACACCTGATCAAGTTCCTGTTGTAGTCAGTGGTAAAATTTCCATTGACTTCTGTGATGGATAGGAGGAGTGCTGGCCAGCATCCAGTGAGTAAGGGGTTAAACGCAGGTAACTAGCAAGGGTATTGGGAGGGGGCCAGAAGAACCAATGGGGATATAGTGCTGAAATGTGAATTGGATATAGATACCTGGTCTGCACTTCCTTTGTGGGTATTATAAGTAAGGGCTGGAGAGAGCAAGATGCAGGGACCAGAATTATCATGCCCATAAGAAATATTGGACATAGGAGGAAATTGGACCTGGAAATACAGATCAGCACGGATCGGGAAAAGTGTATCTAGTCACAATCCTGGTATTTTTCTTTATTTTTGGTTATTTCGTTCGAACTTTTTCATGGGTCTGTCTAGACTGCATCCCTCTGTTGGCAGAGGGATGCAGATTAGGCAGGTCGACATTGCAAATGAGGCAGGGATTTAAATATCCGGTGCCTAATTTGCATAAAAATGGCCACCGTGGTTTGCCGACTCAGCACGTTGTCGAAAAAAGCGGCAGTCTAGAGGGGGATCTGTCGAGAAAGAAAGACTTTTTCGACAGATCCTGTAAACCTCCTTGCAGGAGGCATAAGGGATCTCTCGAAAAAGGCTTTCTTTCTCGACAGATCCCCCTCTAGACTGCCGCTTTTTGCCGACAAAGTGCTGAGTCGGCAAAACGTGGCGGTCATTTTTATGCAAATTAGGCACAGGATATTTAAATCCCTGCCTCATTTGCAATGTCGACCTGCCTAATCTGCATCCCTCTGCCGACAGAGGGATGCAGTCTAGACATACCCCATGTGAATCCATGCCTTTCCTCCCGCATTCACTATCGAAGAGTTGTTCCCAGAGATTTTCTGTGTTTTAATTTGTTTTACTTAGTTGCTCTGTAACACCTAGCAATCAGGCATGGCCAACCCACGGCTCATAAACCGCATGTAGCTCTTCCCCCCGGTCAGTGCGGCTCGCAAAGCCTCCCCCGTGTCCTCTGAACTCGGCCCACACCTCCCAGCTCCCCTGTGCTCACCAGGGGAGGGGGGCTGTCTGGATCAAAATGGCAGATTCAGTATGGCAGCCGCGGCTGCCGACAGGAGCCTGCTGAGGCCAAAAAGCCTCAAAAAGTCTTCTTAAAGGGCCAGTCTTTTTAAATTTCCTCTGCAACTTTTTGCCCCGGCTCTTCACGCTGGATCCAGCTGAATCTTGGCTCTTCATCTGGAATGGGTTGGCCACCCCTGAAGTATGCTTTACCAAGTATATCTTTTGGTTTATTAATAAAAATCGCTTTTTTTAAGGCGATGATTTAATTCTTGTATCCTGGAAAGTAACAGAGGGTCTGTGTGTGTGTTTGCCTGCCTAGACTGAGCAATCAGCTACCAGCTTGTTTTTTTACCAAGCTCTTTTGTGGCAAAAGAGCTTGGGTTATCCCTGGGGGAGGAGAAATTCAAGTGTTCCCCCCTGTTTCCTTAGAGTAAATCACTTTATGGTGGCAGCTTTTGTTTTTCTCGGAGCCAGTGCATCTGTGACTCTGGGGAGTTTTTGTAAGCAGAGCCTATACAGGCAAGGTACTTAAGTTTTCTTGTGGGCCCCTATCTTCTGCACTCAGAGTGCCAGCGAGGGAATCAGCCCTGACAACTTCAATAGAGCACAAGAAGCTCTATATAGACAACACTTACTGTAGTCTCCACCCGTGCAGTTAGGGCATACATGTTCAAGAATAATGAGGGATGACTTGGGTTTGGGGTGGCCATCTTGACACACCCTACAGAGGCCTAGTTTTTCAGACATGCTGAGGTCCCGTCATCTGAAAATCATTGAACAATTCTCAAACTGAGCACCCAAAATAACTAGCCATGCTTTAAAAAGTTGACCCGACTGGTTTTCCTTGGCAAATCCATGTAGATATCTTGAACATAAGAACATAAGAATGGCCGTACTGGGTCAGACCAAAGGTCCATCTAGCCCAGTAGCCTGTCTGCCGACAGTGGGCAGTACCAAGTGCCCCGGAGGGGGTGGAACGAAGACAATGTTCAAGCAATTTGTTTCATGCCATCCGTCTCCAGCCTCTGACAAACAGAGGCCAGGGACACCATTCTTACCCCCTGGCTAATAGCCTTTTATGGACCTAACCTCCATGAATTTATCTAGCTTCTCTTTAAACTCTGTTATAGTTCTAACCTTCACAGCCTCCTCTGGCAAGGAGTTCCACAGGTTGACTACGCGCTGTGTGAAGAAGAACTTTCGCTTATTAGTTTTAAACCTGCTACCCATTAATTTCATTTGGTGTCCTCTAGTCCTTATATTATGGGAACTTATGAACAACTTTTCTTTATTCACCCTCTCCACATCACTCATGATTTTATATACCTCTATCATATCCCCCTCAGTCTCCTCTTTTCCAAACTGAAAAGTCCCAGTCACTTTAGCCTCTCTTCATATGGGACCTGTTCCAAACCCCTAATCATTTTAGTTGCCCTTTTCTGAACCCTTTCCAAGGCCAAAATATCTTTTTTGAGGTGAGGAGACCACATCTGTACACAGTACTCAAGATGTGGGCGTACCATAGTTTTATACAGGGGCAGTAAGATATTCCGTGTCTTATTTTCTATCCCTTTCTTAATAATTCCTAACATTCTATTTGCCTTTTTGACCGCCACAGCACAGTGTGTGGATGTTTTTTTTTAGAGAACTATCCACGATAACTTCAAGATCTCTTTCCTGATTTGTCGTAGCCAAATTAGCCCCCATCATACTATATGTATAGTTGCAGTTATCTTTTCCAACGTGCATTACTTTACACTTTTCCACATTAAACTTCATTTGCCATTTTGTTGCCCAATCACTTAGTTTTGTGAGATCTTTTTGAAGTTCGTCACAGTCTGCTTCTGTCTTGACTATCTTGAACAGTTTAGTATCATCTGCAAACTTTACTACCTCATTGCTTGCCCCTTTCTCTAGATAATTTATGAATAAGTTGAACAGGATTGGTCCTAGGACTGACCCTTGGGGGACACCACTAGTTACCCCTCTCCATTTTGAAAATTTACCATTTATTCCTACCCTTTGTTTCCTGTCTTTTAACCAGTTCTCAATCCATGAAAGGACCTTCCCTTTTATCCCATGACAATGTAATTTACACAAGAGCCCTTGGTGAGGGACTTTGTCAAAGGATTTCTGAAAATCTAAGTATACTATATCTACTGGATCCCCCTTCAGAGGCTGAATCTTTTGGACAAACCATTATCCATTGAAATTCTTCATTCTTTTTAGCCTTGTTGGACCCTTAAGTGGGTGCTTTGTAGTTGTCTGTAGCAGAATTTACTATAGAGATGTTGCCGTGTTATTTTATTCCTGACTGCTTTTCATATGGTGGGATGTTAAGAAATTGCTTTTTCTGCCCTCTGCCAATAAATGACCTGCTTTAACCAAGCAGATCTGAAATGACTCATTTCAGAATCAGCCTGTGCACTAGCAATTACTAAGGAGATCAACAGGCTGTGAGACTGTAGCACTGTTTGTTCTTCATTTCCACATGCAGAGACACTATTTTTGTCATTTGAATGGATGAAGCAGACACGATTGCCTAATAATCTAGTGATATTGGGGAGAAGTGATAAGGTAACATGCCCTCGCCTGTTCCCATTTATCCCTAACTTTGTGATCCTGCCATTGAAGTCACTGGGGATATAATAGGGTGGCAGATTATAGAGTCCTGGTTGACTTACCTAGAGCATTGTGCATGCCTGTTCTGATGTCAGGACCCAGAGAGGCAGAAATAGCTTAGCAGAGTCAGGCCAGCAGGTGGATCTCAGTAATGCTAACCAAGAAGTAAGAGTGGTTGAGTCCCATACAAAAGCAGAGAGGATTTGGAGCTGACTTGACGGGGAGGAGGTTCTTCAGTGAGAAACTCAGGAGCAATGAAATTTGAGGGGAAGACCTAGGCTGGTGTGGGGGGTGGTGTTTGATTTCAGTAAACAGCACCACCAAACCTGAGGAATAGAGTCAGGGTGGACGAGGCATGGTGAGCGTATACTCTCATCAAAGCAGAATGGGAACTTCACCTCCTTGCGGGGAATGCTGACGCTCACTTCAGTGATAACAGATTCAAGTCCTAAAGGTGCAGATATCATAAAATGTCATATGGGGGGTGGGACAGGTGGAAAGGACTGAGGCAAACAGGTGCAATCTAGCTCTTCATGTTTTTGTTTGCTTTTTGAGTCCATTTCTTCTGACTATAGATATATAGAGACAAATTACTGGAACAGCCCATTGTTCTCCATGAATGTATGGCTTTTTTTAAGCTCCAGAGAATGGGAATCTTGTCCTGACTGCCCCACCACACTTAACATCACCAGTGGGTAGGCAAAGCAGACTCCAATCTTTGTCTCCAAATCCAGCCCTAGAATTTTGAACCCCAGCCAGAGCCAAAACCAGGCCAGAAAGGGTCTGTTTTCCAGATTCTGTTCAGAGTTGTTCCAGCATGGTAAAACTTTTGACAAAAATAATCTGATCTTAGGGAATGTCTGTGTGGTGGGTAAAAGGGTAGGAGAAGATCTTGTGAGATTTCAGCACCATTGAACCTGAATTTCAACTCCTAATCTCATTTGGCTCTGCAGTCAAACATGGTCTTCTCAATCCGTCTTTCTCTCTCTCTCTCTCGTGGTGTCTACTGATTTTGTTTTGAAAGAAACAGTGCATTGAGCTAATTTTTCCATGTCGATCTGGCTGCTATGGGTTTTTAATTCCGAATCTTCTTCATATCTTCTAAATACTGAGTGCTGTTACAGAGAAACTAACCTTGAACTCCATCACTCTGAGTCTTCAATTTGAAAAGTGGTGAATGGATCCCATCCCTCCCAACAAGACAATACAGTAAATTCAGGGTACACTCTTAAAGCAGTGTGACCAGAACCCAATACTTTAATAAATGTACTACACATGCTTCCAGGGCACCCTTTAAAAATGCAAATTTATTATAATAAAAATAAAAGTAGCTAGGTGTGACACTTTGGAATTCTGAGTGCTTTGGAAGTGAACTGTTTTCTAAGCTACAAAGAACTGAATAGAAAGTTTGCCACAAGAGAAGCAATCAATAGCTTTGTTGTTTCACTTTGAAAAATACATCGAAAACACTGTGGGATGAATTAGTTTTGAAAATAACTTGGGAACCAAGAAAAATGAACTAAGAAACTCTCTGTGGGGAAAGTTGATAGATTACGCTGGTACAACTCAATTTTCCCCCTCTAAAACTTATTCAGTCACCACTCTGGACTAATAAGGGAACTCTCTAATATTCAATAAATGGAAATTAGGGATGTTAAGTAGCGGTTAATTGGCTAATCGAGTAGTCAATGGAATTTCCATCAACTATTTGATTAGTCGATGAAGGAGAGCAGTGTCAGCGTTCACTCCCAGCTCACACTGGGTCTTAGCACAACCTCCCTCTGCCGCTTTGCATTTTTAGATGGAAGCTGGCAGGAGAGGACGCTGGCTGAATCCCTATTCCTGAGTCTCAGCACAAATACATACACTCTTCTCGCTGCCGCTTTGCGTTTTTAAAGGGAAGCCAGAGTAAGTGCTGAAACCTGGGACCAGGGATTCAGCCAGTGACCTCTCCTGCCGGCTTCCCTTTAAAAATGAGCGAGTAGTTGATAGTGCTCCTGCTTATTGGGTAGTCGACTACTCTTCTACATCCTTAATGGAACTATGGTAGCTCACTAGCAAGAATTAAGCAATTAGAAGATCTCCAAATAAACCCTGATCTGAAGAAATTCCAAAGATCAAAGTAGAGAATGGATTGTACCAAACAAGAAAATAGCTAATAGAGTCATTGAATAAAACAACATCCTGGTCACCATGTGTTATAATATATTAAATGGTATCATGATGATCCATGACTATTGGAAATCAGTAGAGTACAGTGAACTTACTGCCTCTTTCAAAAGCCATTTAAGTTAATGGTACGAGTCCTGGGAAGTTCAGGGGACTTGAGATCAGGATTTCGCTCTCTGGCATGCGAGTATATTTAGTGATCTAACTGTGTGATCAAATGACTCGAGAGCAGAATATAGAATGCATTGGTGTGTCTGTTTTGGCTTGCCCCCCTCAACACTGATGTGAGTACTTACATGAAAGCAACTGGGATTTTTTTTTCATTAAACTTTTGCCCATGGTATGTATATATGAAAACAAATGTGTTTGCATAAAGAAACAACCAGAAATTGACAGATAAGATGTAATTTACTTAAAATGGCAAAATATAGTGGCATGCCATTCCAATAACCCATCATGACAGAAGGAGAATCATTTGAGACAGGAGAACACAATAAACTCCTACAAATCTGGATCCAGATGTGAAGCGGATGTTTGGGAACCTCTCCGCTGTATTTTGCTCAAAGAAATCACTCTTTTTAACATTGTTAACATTTTGTTCCTCATCTCAAAATGTGATGGGGAAGTTGGACAGGCTACTTTCATGATCAGGTTTCCACGTCTGGGTATGAATTGAAATCTTATTTCTGAAATTTCTATGAACTTTGCTGCTTTCCTTTCTAGTTTTTTTCAGTTTGAAGAGGGATTGTAAAATGTTATAATCCATTATGTCTGCAGATTTTTCTGTGGGTGAAAATGGTCAATACAGTTAATCTTTGCCATGCTTGAGGAATCACAAGTCACCATGTTTTCAAATTTTTCTTATTATTGGACCAAAACCATCCCCCACATTCTACCCTTTGTATTCAGACCTTTTAAACAAAAAAGTCTCCTTTTTTGGTAATGATCAGGTAAAATGGGAGAAGTCACAGGTCCTAGTTTTAATTCTGAAATTACACCAGCATAAAAGCAGTATAATATAGTCTTTGGTCTTGATTATCTACTCTAAGGATATGCCTTCAATACTCCTCTGAGAAGCTGTCTACTTGCTTTGCACATGTAATATTTGCTCCAGTTTCATATTGTCCTAACAAATTAAGTAGGCACTGAACATAAGAACATAAGAACATAAGAACGGCCGTAGCGGGTCAGACCAAAGGTCCATCTAGCCCAGTATCCTGTCTGCCGACAGTGGCCAGCACCAGGTGCCCCAGAGGGTGGACCGAAGACAATGATCAAGCGATTTGTCTCCTGCCATCCCTCTCCAGCCTCTGACAAACAGAGGCCAAGGACACCATTTTATCCCTGGCTAATAGCCTTTTATGGACCTAACCTCCATGAAATTATCTAGCTTCTCTTTAAACTCTGTTATATTCCTAGCCTTCACAGCCTCCTCCGGCAAAGGAGTTCCACAGGCTGACTACACGCTGTGTGAAGAAGAACTTTCTTTTATTAGTTTTAAACCTGCTACCCATTAATTTCATTTGGTGTCCTCTAGTTCTTCTATTTAGGAACTAATAAATAACTTTTCTTTATCGGCCCTCTCCATACCACTCATGATTTTATACACCTCTATCATATCCCCCTCAGTCTCCTATTTTCTAAACTGAAAAGTCCCAGTCGCTTTAACCTCTCCTCATATGGGACCCGTTCCAAACCCCTAATCATTTTAGTTGCCCTTTTCTGAACCCTTTCCAAGGCCAAAATATCTTTTTGAGGTGAGAGACCACATCTGTACACAGTATTCAAGATGCGGGCGTACCATAGTTTTATACAGGGGCAGTAAGATATTCTGGGTCTTATTTTCTATCCCTTTCTTAATAATACCTAGCATCCTATTTGCCTTTTTGACCGCTGCTGCACTGTGTGGAAGTTTTCAGAGAACTGTCCACGATAACTCCAAGATCTCTTTCCTGATTTGTCGTAGCCAAATTAGCCCCCATCATACTGTACGTACAGTTGGGGTTATTTTTCCCGATGTGCATTACTTTACACTTATCCACATTAAATGTCATTTGCCATTTTGTTGCCCAATCACTCAGTTTGGTGAGATCTTCTTGGAGTCCCTTACAGTCTGCTTCTGTCTTGACTATCCTAAACAGTTTGGTATCATCCGCAAACTTTACCACCTCACTGCTTACCCCTTTCTCCAGATCATTTATGAATAAGTTGAACAGGATTGGTCCTAGGACTGACCCTTGGGGGACACCACTAGTTACCCCTCTCCACTGGACCACTTCTGTGTCTTAACTGGTCAAACTTCTGTGTCTTCTGTGTCAAACTTTACCACCTCACTGCTTACCCCTTTCTCCAGATCATTTATGAATAAGTTGAACAGGATTGGTCCTAGGACTGACCCTTGGGGGACACCACTAGTTACCCCTCTCCACTGGACCACTTCTGTGTCTTAACTGGAGATTAACCTCATGATTCCAGGTTTAAAACCATCTCTGTTAGGGATTAGGTTGAGACCTTCATGGTAGGCAGTTTGTACTACATTTGCCTACTGTGTGATGCTGTATCTTCTGCGGAAGCATCTGGTGCTGACCCTTGTTGGAACCAGGATACAGGAGTAGATGTATCTAAGCCAATGTGGCAATTTTGGTATATATTAAAATGTCATAGTAATTTCTTTTTTTGTTTGTTTGTTCCAAGATAAGGCACATTTTTTAAATAGTTGATGCCAGGACTGGTAAATCTTGGGAACAGCTGTATTGTGTAGTTCTTTGTAATTCAGTAATGAGGGGTTAGTTATGAGTAAAGTACTTTCAGCCACTTCTAGCTCAAATAATTATTAGTTCATTCCTTTTCCATTATGAATAGAAGGAAACCCCGGGAACGAGAGAGGATGCTGTAATGAGTCAGTGCAATATCGTAGTAACAAGAATATTACTGGAGGGATCTCTGATGAATCTGCTGTTGTGAGAATGTAGTGACTTACCCAACAGAGGACAGTTCTCTGGGTGGTTCATTCTCCCTCCCCCCCTTCCCTCCGAGCGTCCAGGGTTGCCAGTCAAGAAGAGCTGTAGAATATTCCAAAGGAGCATTAGAGTCCAAAAGGTGTTATGTTAAACTCAGAGGCCACATTAGATGGTGAATACAGTATTCTCTCCATGATTTGGATGCACATCTCCTGGTCAGTAGGCTCTGTCCAGGTCCAGGCCTCCTCCAACACTTCTCGAGTATTATCAATCTTAGGAAAGAGAGATGTCTCTCACTGTAATGTCATCCAGCCATTGTTTGTCCACGTGTATCTGTGTCTCTCCATACTGCTTCCTTATTGAGGCCAAGGGTATGGGCATAGGCGGCTATCTGAGACCTCTTTCCACTTTCTGCTGTAGTTGTTTACAGACCTCTGCTTATGGGTGGACAGGAATCCTCCATGGCCCCAGTCTTAAAACTTGGCATTTCCAATCTCAGTCCATTGCTGTGTCAGCCCTGTGCATCCCAGGTCACTATCTACCCTCCAGTGAAGTAATTGTCTCGGCTGGTTCTGAGTTGCTCTCAATAGTTTGAGTGAAAGACTCCCTCCTCCTCAACGCCAAATCTTGCATATTATCTTCTCTCTTGTTTCATTCCCATGTTCAGTCTGTTGTCAATTTCTCCCTGCTTTCTAAGCGCCTTGTTGTGCTACTGCAGAAATGCGCTGCGAGGCTACCTGTCTAAGAGCATAATGAAAATCATGGATAAATTTCTCTGTATCCTTGTTTCCAGTGGCTGAAGGCTTCTGAGTTCCACTCAGTCTGTGGATTGATCCAGAGGCCACTATATGGCATTTTTGACAGAGGCATATACCCTTCGGATATCCTGTGTCTATCTTCCAGATGTCTCCTGTGTTTTGTCTTGCATCAGCAGACTAAGACAGGTCATCTTGGTGGCCTCATTCTAGCCATTTACTCTCAAAATGGTTGATCCCGTTGCCTCAGCCATTCACAATATATATTTCAGGCATGAAAATGAGCCTGCACATTTCCCTCCCCTCCCCCCCCCACACATACATTTCCACATCTACCCTGCTCATCTCTTCCCACAGGGGGGACACTCAGGAACACTTGGATTATCTGAACATTTTGTTTCTTGCTTGTGTGCAGCCCCTAACTGACTTTTCTGTAGGTCAGTGACTCCCTGACCCAAAAAAACTTTCCCCACCCCTGATTTAGAAATCCAAAGTGAAATGAAACCAAAGCTACTAAGGCTTGCTTGTTTCCATGTCAAAATTTGGTATATGTGCTGTTTTGGGTGGTTCTGACAAACATTGTAAATTCCAGCAGCGTGGGTTTGCTTTAACATATATTGGCTTTGCCTTCTGCTGCATTCCTCACTATTTTTGTAATTGTTTTACTCTGAAATTGGACCAGACTTCATATTAATAGTCAAACTAATCCAGCCAAATTTTACCTGGGGTTACATTTTATGACAGTCCTTCATAACACTCTCATTTAATGTCTACATGCTAGTGCTAGAGAAGGGTGAAAGTTCATCTTCTAAATAATGATATAGTCCAAGTGCCAAAATTTGAAGATGAATTAAGTACCCTATTATGTTCAAAACTTTTATAGTATAGATACAGTGGGGAAAAGCACTTTTTGCTTTAATGGCTGAATAGTTGTCATAGATAGTATAGCAACAGGAAAGAACAGTGACTGGCGGTCAGTTAGACATAATGCAAATGGGTTTAGTTGGTAACTAAATATATTTATGAAGTTATGTCTAACATATAGGCCTCCCAGAACACTTTTTAAGAAGCCATGGCTAGAACGGGGAACTGGGCGTCAAGGGACGTGGATTCTGTTGACTCAAAGCTGATGAGATGTGACAGTGCATAGCTGAAACTGGCATATAAGAGTGAACTCGGAACTAGAATCTGTTTGACAGCAGCAGATAGAGTTCATATTCTGTTTAATGCAAGGGGAAATAGTCAGTGCCTTCCTTTGGAAGCCTCTACTTATTCTAGTTCCTACCCGGCCACTGATGAACTGATTGTATTTAATCTCTCTGTGCCTGCTCTTCATCTGATGAATGGAGCTAATTCCTACTTCTGAAAAATGCTTTCTGATCCTTGGATGAAAAATGGTACAGAAAATCTCTGGGCCCACCTACTTCCCTCCAAATCATGGATGGGCATTGGTGCCCCTACGGCAGACAGTTTGGGGTGTAGACCTCTTGCATGTCACCTGTGATATGAAACTGCATTTTCCATTTTCAGGCCTCATCACCTGACATCTTGATTCCTGTTCAGTGTTTGCAGTTGTTCCAAACTCTACATGTAGCAAACATCTTGATTGCTGGTGTCCCAAATAATTTTATACCTCTGTCTTACTTTGAACCCTTTTGGTTAAATCATGGGTGCATGTTACAAAACAGGAGAGATCTTTAGGTTGACCCCATATTACACTCCTTTTAATCACTTACTTACCAAGATAACTGCCGCTAAAAGCAATTCTGAGGCAATTTCCTACCAAACAAGCAGTCTTATCCCCAATTTAATGACTCCGTACCTTAGCCAATAATCTCTGGTGTGGAACTAAAAGTCAGATGCTTTTAGAATATCAAAGTACACAATGGACATCCCTTGTCTACCAAGCAGCTATATTACTGGAAAGAAAAATCTCTTCAAAGTTAGTTAAGCATGACCTCCCTTGCACAATAAACCAATCCTGACTGACTGCTAAATGGTGGCTTCCAGGTGCTCATTGAGTCTTGGAAAATTATCAGGGACAATTTTACTATGACAAATGTTTAATGGGCTTGTTTATGTTTATTGGGTGTGGCTGATGTGTTCTTTGGTTTCCTCTTTTTTATATACAGTGTTTTGTGTTTGATCCTTTATTGTTCTCTATGCTCTGTTCTAAAAATAACAAAAATTGATAGCACAGATTTTTAAATTAGCATTCTTAAGTATGCCCACAATTTGCTGTTGCTTCACCAGATGCATCTTTCCCCATTAACTTGCAGTTACCACATATAAAGATTCATTCTGCACGTAGGGTTGCCAGATGGTTTAACAAAAAATACCAACCCCCCCAAAAAAAAACACCGGGAAAAAATTCTGTTGAGAAAAAAAAAGGCGGGAAACCAAAGTTGTTGAGCAAAAAAAAAGGGGGGGGTTGCACCTTTAAATGGCCCCGCGCTCCTCACTCTCCCACCAGACGCGGCAGGGGAAAATTGTACCCTCTGGGCTTCTGTCCGAGGGAAACAAGAAATACCGGACATATTTTCTAGGGGGTTTTTACCAGATGGGGGAACCCGAATAATGGACAGTCTGTGCAAAAACAGGACACCTGGCAACCCTATCTGCACATGCACAGAATGTAGAAATCTATACTGGAAAGTTTTTCAAGACGGCCCAATGTAAAGTTCAGGAGAAAAAAGTTTGCCTTTAAAACATCTTGGCAGTCTCCTAATGGTATCTAAATCTACTGAAACTTTAACAAAATACAGGACTATGTAGCCCACGAAAGCTCATCATCTAATAAACCATCTTGTTAGTCTTTAAGTGCTACATAGTCCTGTTTTTTGTTTCAGCTACACCAGACTAACACGGCTACATTTCTATCACTATTCTACTGAAACTTTGTCTGCCTTAAGATAAGGATGCTAGAGCCCATGCTTATCAGTTAATGGTGTCAATTGCACTCAGCCGGTTCCCAGGGAGGCAGCTTCGCTGGGGCAGAGCAGAGAGTTCCCCTCCCCAGGAGCCAGGCAGTCAAGGGATGCCTGCTCCACTCCCAGGGAGGAGGCTTTGCTGCAGCAGAGAAGCCGCCTTTCTGGGAGCCGGGCAGGCAGGGGCTGGGGACCCCACTCCCAGGGAGACTTCGCTGCAGGCACTACAGTATAAAGCTTAACTGAGCTTTATACTGTAGATCCCTCATTGTGTAACCATTTCACCACTGAGATTTTCAGTGGCTACATAGTTACCTGTTTAACCGACTTCTAATAACCTTAAGAAGATATATGAGCCCCACTATCCTAAGGGCATCTGTGGTCAAAAAAGGACTCTCGGTGTAGATCTCTCCCGTTTTCCACAGGTGTGGCGTCCACACCATCTTCCTGGCTCCACCTCATCCTCCAGGCATTGTCCCCTCGATGCAGCATCTGCCCATGTTGAGGAAACAGAGCAACAGGCCAAGACTGACTTGAGCAGGAAGATGGAACTCGGCCCACAGCGAATTTAAAAAAATGTGAATGAGTATTTGTGGGAAATCTGTTGTTCTCCTTCCCCCCAGATTCCACTGAATTGCAAGCTTATGGAGAGTGTGAGCGTTTTTTCCTCATTTGAGGCCAAGTCTGAGTAGGTGGTGCCACAAGAAAACTCCAGTATCAGTGACATTTCCCTGTGTCAAATTAATGTGAGACAATTAATGTGTATCAGGAAAAATATTAAAGAGAGATGAAACAAAGTGACCGCCCACTGACTGGGGGAATTACAGAAAGAATGTCCTGTGTGTATAGGCCTCTGTCCAGGAAAAACCCAGCATAGGCCTCTGTGTGATGTCACAAGAGAACTCTGATAGCAGTAAAACAAATACATTTCGGCTTGTGTAAGGCCAAACATAAAATAAAAATAAGATGGTTTCCATAGTAATTTTAAAAAGGAAATAATTATACTAAGCCAGTTCTTGTCAGTCAAACGGAGAGACTAAGGAGAAAAGATTTTTTTTCCCCACTAAACTATTCTAGGTTCCTGGACTTGAGTGAAATAAGAATGGCCTTATTGCATCAGACCGCTGGTCCAACAAGCCTGATGTACTGTTCATTCCCTCTGAAGCATCTTGCACTGGCCACTGTTAAAACAAGACAGTTTTGAGTGATCCACCCCATGTTGGATGTTCAAGGATATGCAGCCTTTCTCTAGGAGATGCCTGTGCACAGAATGGGCTCATAGAGACAGTACTCTAAGGGTGTGTCTACACAGCAAAGTTATTTCGGAATAACAGCCATTATTCTGAAATAACTACGCGAGCGTCTACGCAGCAATTTGAAATAATTTCGAAATAACGGATGGCTTATTCTGACTTCTGTAAACCTCACTGTATGAAGAATAATGCCTATTCTGAAATAGCTATTTCGAAATAAGGCGTATGTAGACGCTTCACTTCTGCTATTTTGAAATAGCCCCTCACTAGGGCCATTCTAAGTTATTCCTCCTGGGGCTCTAAATTGAGATAGTACATCTACATTAGAGAATCCTGCCTCAGACTATTTTTGAGGATTCCCTGCAGTATAGACGTGCTATTTCAAAATAAGCTATTTCAGAATAACTATTTTGGAATAACTGTGCAGTGTAGACGTAGCCTAAGAGAAATTACATGGTGTTTCTATCGTGTGACCTATCTCAGCAAGCATGCACCCACATATCACAAGCAACCTGAAATATTAGTGGGTACTCAGCTAGAGCAAAAATATCATCACCAACTTTTCCATTGTTAGTAGGCACACCAAAAATTGATATAAGTGTGGTTGGTCACAGATGTCAGTCTCAAACTGAAGCTGATTGGAAGTACCCTGGTGTATTGAATCGAACAATTTATACTACAGTAGTGAATCCAGGAGTCATTTCCAGGCCAGTATTAGCTGAATGGACAATTTTTATTGGTTTAATGTGCAAATATGGCCAAGTGATGTGTGGGATGCCACATTTATTTCTCCTCGGTGGCTTCCAGATCAAGTTTGTTTCATTCCAAAGTCCAAAGATCTTCCCTAATTACCTGGCTCTGCAAACAGCCTAAAATCTGAAAATCTGGGAGGCAGAACCAAATCCAGCTTCCTTGTCTGTAGCTGTTTAAAAATCTTCTTTGCTCAGTGCGTGCTTTCTTGACTATGGGTATATCTTCCCAGTCTCCCTCAATCAATGTATTTCTCTGAAAAGTAAAGCAATATACAACATGTAAGGGAAGAGTGAGCAAAATCAAAGCACAACTCTAGTACTCAATAGCATCAGGGAATGGGGAGAGGGGAAGAGGAGTTTTTCAATAAAAGCATCATAAGAAAGATGGCATTTAAAATAAATGTAGCATGGAGAATCAAGTGTTTGCTTGATTTTCAGTGGTGTCTAACTAATACAACATCTTGCTCAGGCATTTTAAGCACAGCCTCCTCCCCCCCATGCTTCCCGACTCACTGCTCATATGGGACAGTTATAGTCGAGGAAGTGTTAATAGTATGGATTTTCCCATTAAAACGAGTGAGCTGACATTTGAAAGCTGTGATCATTTATCACTTAGAGAGAAAACTCTCCAAATTTGTCACCTTGCCAATTACATCCAACGGGAACTACTGTTCCATGCTGCTATTCCGTACCAACCAGACCGATGTCAGTGCTGCACATACACAGCTTCAAGAAAATTCCATGTGGCTCCCATGCTGGGCAGGATCCCCCTGAGTTCATTCACCCTACACTGTCACAACTCAGTGTCTCGTAAACACCCTTTTTTGCCACGTTGTTTATGGTTAATCTAGTGTGTTGCTCTTCCATTAACCTCTGTCTACCTGTTTGTTCTTAGACTGTGAGCATAGACTATTCCTCCTTGAATTCTGACAACAGGGCTGTCCTTACCCATATGCTGCATAGGGCACCTGAAAATTTGGGGCACCACTGCATCTTAATGTCTGCCCATCTGCATCTTCCTATCCCTGTTTTGTGACTCTGCTTCCTCTGGAGAGGATCTAGTTAACTTAAAAGTGGGAAAAGGCCGCCAGAGCTGGAAGTCAAACAACTGAACCTGTGAAAGCCCTTCAAGTAATAATGAAGCTATTAACGGGCGTTTGCCAACTGCAGATATATAGTGTCCATTTCTGAATTTACTGTGTTGGTCTACAGGACCTTAGTTTAAAAATTTGCTTTAAAACTATTTCATTAGTATATTGCTGAAGATTATAAAAAAAATCACACACACACACACACACACACACACGCACACGGCTGCCATCAGACTTAGGGGCACCAGTTTAATAGTACTGCGTAGGGCCTCATAAATCCTAAGGACGGTCTTGTCTGAAAGAGTGCCTTGCACTTCAACTTTGTGTTGGTTTATGGCTGAGCCCATAAAGATTTCATTTCAGCTGAGAGCCAGAAATAACCCCGAATTCCACAACTTGGCTGTGGAACTCTGGGTGCTTGGCTTGCCTCTTTCATTGCACAGAGAGGCTCAATCTACAAAGTTCAAATCCAAAACAGGGTTTTGAGCATCCTAGGACTCGAGTGAAGTTCACCTCTGGTGTTCCAGTTCAGACCCATCTCTAATTAGAGTGAGCCCAGAATTCAAAGTAAAAGCCACCGCATTTCACATGGCTTCACCTTAAAACTACATGGCATGGCAAAATTTTCTCACCCACACGTGATAAAACTATCCAACACTGCCCTGGGTTCAGAAACTTGATCATTAACTTTCACATGGACAGAATCTGAATTTCTTTAGTTTGTCACAAACCTTCAGAATCAGGCAAATGTCCCAGGATTTGTGGCTTCCTTCCAACCCTTTTGATACGGCTTTAAACCATACTCTGTCAGCTCTCTTCTAAGTTTTCCACTGAACAGAATCATAATTCTGGCTACTTATTGAGGCTGTAACTGTTTCATACCCCTATTGAGTACAGTGTGTTGAATACCTTGGCAGATGGGAATTTTATATGGTTTCCATGGTTACAATAATAAATATGATGATCTGCCCAGTAGCTCTTGTTTTTTTTCAAAAAGGTCTGTACATTCCTTGTTCATGCTCCTTGAATTTTGCAATGGATTTCTTTTTTTCACCTATCTTCACACAAAATGTTTCTGACCAGACAGTGGGGAGTAGTCCTTTCAATCATAGTAGCTTTGGTGACATGTATGGTTACACGATAGTGAATGTCTTTCAAGCATGGTATGTAGTAGGGTGAATTTAAAATATGTTCCATTCACGACTTGACAGATTCCACCTTAGTAAAACATACCCAGACTTCCATAGAAGTAATGGATATAGTAGTGAATTGCAGTTTCACTTTTTTTATTATATGTAGGGAATGATCAAATTTATTGGTTGAATAATTAGGGGAAATTCTTCAAAAAATTGCTGGTTGCTTGAAAAAAGATCTCCAATCTCTGTAAGCTTTTTGCAGGGACCATGTTTTGTGCTGGCATACGGGGGTAAAGGGAGGGATGCTGAGGAAATATTAGATTCGATCTGACAATCCCTTTTTTAAGCCTTCAGCTGAACTTTTTACTTAAGTACAAGCCGGAGTTCTAGCTTTCTAGTAAGCATTAGACAGTGTTTAAACCTCTGGGTTAATGTAAGCAAAAACCTGAAAGTAGCTGTTCTCCGTCAGCTTCAGAGGGAGAGAGGCATGCAATTTCTCAATAAACATGCATTTAATATACATAACATTATAGAGAGTATTTTGGTTTATTTAGGAATAATTTTAAACCAACTATTGGCAGTAAATCAACCAGTCCTTATATACACTTTCCCAGTGTGTTGCTGTTGCAACTACTACTAATGCATGATGCCTAGAACTGGGAACAATGGAAAGACTCCAGTTAACTTAACTGATCATTGGCACAGCTCCCAAGTTTTATAGCAGGGGTGAGGAACATCGGGACTGGGGGCCAGATGTGGCCCCTGGCTTGCCTGGATGTGGCCCCTGAGGCTCAGAGCCCGCACCCCAGCATTGGGGAGCCTGTGCTGATGTTCCAGCTCCCCTGCTTCCCCCACCTCGGGGCTGGAGCACACAAAATCTACTAGGCTAGGCCCCCCTTAGGCTCTGGTGGACAAGGGGAATGTGGGGAGTGTCTTTCTCCTCAGTTGCGGGCCATGTCCGTGAGAAGAGCTTTTTGCTTCTCACTTGTGGGCAGCTCCCGGCTGATTTTTCTGTGGGTCAGCAGCCCCCAACCCAAAAAAGGTTCCCCACCCCTGTTTTGTAGAAACAAGAATCTCAAGAAAGGGAAAAGTAGCACTCCAGTTTGAAAGAAGAAATCTTAGATTTTGTAGATAAAAGAATGCTGGGTGTATCTTGACATTCAAAAGCATAACTCTATCCTTAAAACAGAGATCCTGGAAAGCAAGCATCCTTGGATGGAGAAGGTTTCAACATCATAATGAAATGATGAAGTGTAATTATTCCTTTGTATCATTGTTAGAAAGGCCCTGGGATAGTATAGGCAAACACTCTTTTTCTTATCTCTGCGATTCTATACTTTGAGAAGTGAATTATGTGTTAATTTCATTTAACTGGACGTATTTCTGAACTTTGTTCCACAGCATGGATGGCTCATCTTCTTTTGGAAAGTGTAATCTAAAGTTATACTTTCAAGCTGGCACTTGTCCTTAACCTTAAGGATAAAGAAAGGATACTATACAATGAATCTGCCCTCTTACTACAAGTAAAAATAATTGAATTGAGTGATTCTACCTCATAATGATCAGCTATTTACTGTAAGGCTTTTTTTTTTTTAACTCAGAGCCTTGAGAAATGAACTATGCTGACAAATTTAGAGTGCCTAAAGAAAGCCTTAAAGAGGGTTGGGAATTACTAATTAAACCCGTTGTACACAAAATAGCTGGTGAGAGAATGTAACTGAGTACACTAAATTCTTTGAGACTGTAACGAGATGTTACCTCTGCCTGAAGCTGTCCTTGATTAGCAGAGTGCCACAAATACTTGAAACACAGGGGAAAGTCATTAGTGCACATTGTTATTTAAAGAGATACTTGGAGAATGGTTAGGAGCCTATGAATGGCAGAAAACATCTGATACTACTCTCATAGGGCACATATAAGTAGGAACCCAATAAACCACACAATAACCATTAAAAGCACTGATCACAAAGACCACAGAGCTCTGTGACTCAGGAAAGGATCTCACTGTATGGAGAATCTCTCCTTCTGGAGAAGTCGTTATGTACTGTCAACAAGAAAGTATCGGCAAAACATGTGGACAATGTGCTTCCATTGGACAAATTACCCAAGGGAGGCAGAGATCTAGAAAAGTTCCTAGTGGAATTAGTATTTGGGGATGTTGGTGTATACAGGCCTTAATCAGGAGCTGGATAGAATTCAGACGTATCATGAGCCTATATGTAGATTGAACATTTTCTTTTCCTCCTCCATGGTTACAATGTCCCTTCCATATTCCCTGTAGCTGAGTCTGTTAAGCATGCACTGCACGCTCTTTCTGAAACTTCCTTTTTTTTCCTCTTTACACTAAATTCCCCCCTTCAAATCCTCTGAATTTGCCTGTTCTTTCCTCTGAGGTGAATTTCCTCAGAGCGCTGTGTTTCAGAAGAAAGAGAAGGGAGTTCAGAATTAGCAGAACTTGGGATGCTAACTCTATTTTTTTATGTAGATCAATAAACATAATTTTTACTAGGGCTCAAAGTGAGTGGTAGATTCTGAGCCCAGCTGTCACAAGGACTCAACAGTCAACATTTTGTTCTGTGAGTTTATTCAGAGGCTACGAGGGTTAAAAACCAACTTGTTTTGGGCCCAATTGTTACACAGCTTCCATATGGAAGGAAACTCGCTGGAAAGGATATAAACATGAACTTAGCTCCATCATATGATGAGTTCATGTTCCTTTTCCCACTGAATAGCATAAGAAGTTATATGGCTCTTAATTTGATTTTTTTCTAAATGTCTCTTTGGCTGACCAAAATGCTATTATTAATAAATCCTATTAACCTCAGTTATTACAGAAACAGGGGAGGACACCTGAGGCAGACAGAATATACTCCGTGGTCCTTCGCTCCAGGGGAACTCTCAAAAAAATAGAGTAGTCCTCCAGAACTGCACGCCAACATTTGGAAAGTATGGTATGTTGCTAATGGGACAGAGAGGACAGTTGCTAATGACCCAGTTGCAGGTGGCAAATCGGGCATCTGTCTTGTGGGACAACGGTCACACAGCTTAGAATCCTAGGGCTGGAAGAGACCTCAGGAGGCCATCAGGTCCAACCCCCTACCCAAAGCAGGAATAACCCCAACTAAATCATCCCAGCAGAGCTTTGTCAATCTAGGACTTAAAAACCATTAGGAATGAAGATTCCACCACTTCCCTAGGGAACCCATTCTAGTGCTTTACCACCCTCCTAGGGAAATAGTTTTTCCTAATATCTAACCTAGACCTCCTCCATTGCAACTTGAGACCATTGCTCCTCATTCTGCCATCCGTCACTACTGAGAACTGCCTCGCTGCATCCTCTTTGGAACCTCCCTTCAGGTAGTTGAAGGCTGCTATCAAATCCCCCCTCACTCTTCCCTTCTGTAGACTAAATAAGCCCCAACCCCTCAGCTTCTCCTGATAAGTCATATGTTTCAGCCCCCTAATCATTTTCATTGCACTCCGCTGGACCCTCTCCAGTGTGTCCATCTTTTTTGGAAAGTGGGGCCCAGAATTGGATACTCCAGATGTGGCCCCACCAGTGCCAAATAAAGGGGAATATGGCAATGATCCTATTAATGCACCCTAATATGCTATTAGCCTTCTTGGCTACAAGGGCACCCTGACTCCAGCTTCTCATCCACTGTAATCCCCAGGTCCTTTTCTGCCAAACTACTGCTTAGATTAGGTGATTAGGTCCCCAGCCTGTAGCAGTGCTTGGGATTGTTCCGTCCACGCGCGGGACTCAGCACTTGTCCTTGTTGAACCTCATCAGATTAGGGCACTGCTTAGCGAGTGTTGCGCTCTGCTTTGGAATTGTTTGTTTCCATTTCCAACCCAACAACAGTCTTAGCTGGTGGACTCAAGCAGAGTCCAGAAGAGCAACACACAGTAGGTTTTCTCACCTTCCTAATGAAAGATAATAGCTATTTTGAGGGTGGTGACAGAAAAAGTTAAACATTTTTTACTGGAATATTTATATCTAAAATTCTAAACACTTCTACCCTGAAGAAAGCAAGAAATTTTTTTTTTATCCTAAGTCATCTTCTCATTTGGCTTGTTTGTTTTCAGATTCTCTTGTTTAGTTAGTTTTGTTCTGGGACAGAAACGCTCCAATTCTCTAAATGTGTTTTACATGTGAGTGCATATCTAGGCCCAGGTGCTTCCTTCTGCATTAAAGGGGGAGGGACCAAAACCCAGG
This sequence comes from Rafetus swinhoei, assembly GCA_019425775.1. Taxonomy (NCBI): domain Eukaryota; kingdom Metazoa; phylum Chordata; order Testudines; family Trionychidae; genus Rafetus; species Rafetus swinhoei. Next base: position 64,696,318 of record CM033447.1, on the reverse strand, counting down.
TGAGGGGGCAGAGAGAGAGACCTGTGTGTTGGAGAGGCAGTCTCTTCCCTTTCCCTTTATTCTGCAGATGCCACTATATGCACCCCTTCCTCGGCTGCGGGCACTTGCAGTGGCCATGGACAGGTGCTTCTCACCTGGTCCCAAGCTGCTGTGGTGAGAGGGGGCTGGAGTTGCCCTCTCTCCCCAGGGCAGCCTGCCTACTGAACCCCTCATCCCCAGCTCCACCCCAGAGCAATGATTTAAATGAAGAAAAACAAAACTTTTTTGAGATAAGGACCCAAGCAACGCCGGGTAAATCCCCTAGCAATTAATGTTATAGAATGTTTTAACAATGCAGCTCCCTGATCTCTCTCAGCAGTCTGGAGCCTTAACGTTCAAAGATGAACTTGTGAGTGGCTGTAGCCATACGCTGCATCCTCCTGCAGCAGTGACAGTGATCTACACAGCCACTCCAGGCCTACTCAGTGAGACTCAGTGGTTATGAAGGAGGGTGTACTCAAACTGAGAGGGGCCAGGACCATGAGAGGGTGAAGCCTGGTTGTTACTTGGATGGGAGAGCCCTGCAGTTAGGATAGATGGCTACAAGAAAGAAACAGATAGCGGGTATAGTAGCCTTAGGCTGAACAAGTCTCTGTTTTCCAGGTAACCCAACAAGGTTTATCCTGGGTAAGATACCTGGAGTCAATAATGAAGCTGCATTAACCAGTGGAGATATGTTAATAAGACACCTGAAGGCAAGCAACCTGCGAGACCCATTTGAGATTGGCTCCAGGTGTCCCAATCCACCTACCAAGGGGCCGGCTGGGACTGGTTAAAAACCCTTCCCTTCAGTCAGTTCAGTAGTGCTAGGAGTAGTGTGGGGAGGAGGTGTTACTGGAGAGCAGGAACAGTAGAAATACTGACAAGTACTAGCAGGGAGTCCCACAGGTACGGGGGATAGGGAGAGCCCTGCCCAGGGAACTGCTCCCTCAGGCACCAGAGGTCTGAGGGAAGTAACTGGTTGCTAGAGGGGGAAAGATTGAGTTAAGGAATCTAATCTGTTTTCTCCATCCCTGGAGAGAGCACCAGAGATTTTTTCCCGCCCTTTTCCCTCGGTTAGCCAGTGATATGAGTAGCTAAATCAGACTATGGTTTTCCCCTGAAGTAAAGGGGCTTGACTGAGAACTGTAGTGAGCCACTGAAGTGAGCAGTTAGACTGGCAGTTGCTGGTTTTTCCACATGGGGAGAGAAAATACTCCATCTGTGGCTATCTGGAAGTACACCAACCACACCGCCACCCCTCTCATTCTGCAGGATTTCTTTCTAGAAAATAGTTTGGCCCAAATCGGTATTCCCCTCACCCGGCTCCCTCTAGTTCAGACACGTGTCCCTCCAAAAAGATGAGGCAGATGAGGAGAAACATTATGGAGGCACCTGACTCAGCCACAGTGACCTGGCTCAACATCTGAGGTAAGGTTTTGGCTGATCTGCATTCCCTGGTGGTAAGGGGCCACTCTTCGTAGTGAAGGATCAATTGTCCATTGTGGACTTTGGTTGGGGTGTGCATCTGACTGTGAAATTAACCCCCGAACACTTCCCGGTGCACCTACAGAGCATAGGCAATCCCTTTTTGGACAGTCATGAGCTATATACAGAGGCATTTCTGAGAGTTAGTCCTTAATATTCATGTTCCTGTTGATACCTATGTCTGTCTCTGTCTCTCTCTCTCTCTCTCTCTCTCTCTCACACACACACACACACAATCTTCCTTTCTAACCTAGTACCTTTCCCACTATGGAATGAAATGCAGAAACTCCATTTGTTGGTCTATGTGGATAGTGTTCAACACTGAGGATACTTTGACCTTTCATTAACAAATTCCCACTGTAAAATTTTCTAGTAAGTCTGTCTTGCTACTACCACTCAGAAGTAATTCATTGAGGCAGCTATTTGAATGAAGCATGGGCATGATGATTATTCCTACAAGGAAACGTACCAAAAATATGTAATTTAAAAAAAAAATAAACCTAAGTCTCTCTAATTTTTTATAACCACTGAGACAGAACACATAAGTAGCTCTCATTAAATCTGATGTGGGGTGGGTTTTTTTCAAGTGAGCGAACTGAGATCCCGATGTGGGAAGTACAGCTTTTATTCAAACACATGATGTTTAGCAGTACACCTGTCAACTTCCCTCTAAAACATTCCAATTGTGCCAATTTCAGTGGCAATCCCCAAAGTGGGTGGTTGTGACTCTCATTGTTCTGATCAGAACCTTGAGCAGTCATATCAGCATTAAGTAATGACACCCTAGAGCTGACAGGCTTCCAAAATCTTTTTTGTCTCACAACCAGTACAACTCCTTGTAATTGATTTGGATTGTGGGGCTGGTAATAGAGCACTGACTAGCAATTAATGCTAACATTTTAGTCTCATTTCACGCTGTCAAATACTCTTGACACATTTTTTTTATGTAGAAGATTGTCAGGTATAAAGCCATTTGTCTCATTATGTGCCGATTTGCCACCTCCCCTTCAGATCACTGTCATGAGTGATGCAGGTGATGCATCTACTTCTTTTAACTCTTCACTCAGTGGTTATATGAAAGGGGTCTGGAAAGTATGTACCTATTTACCCTTGTGACTAAATCAGCTCCATTACTAGTACCTCATCATACACCTGAGGAAATGGAGTAATTGGCTGCATTAATCTGTGCTCAGAAACTTCGTTTTGCACAAATGAGCAAATGTTAAAAGGTGCCATCTGGAACTTGGGCTGTGTCAAGCCATCAATTATGCTTGCTGACTCTAAGGTGCAAGTCCCTGTGACAGGTCATGCAAAATGTCTACAGTCCGTACTCTGCCTGTCCCAGGGTCCCTAGCAGGCTCGTTGTAGTTTCACCAAGAGAGAACTGCCTGAAGAGCCATCTCTCCCAGAGTGAAACCCTCTTCTGGGGTATGCCAGATGTCTATTGTTGCCCTGGGGTACTGTGCCTCCCTTTTACTCCATAGAAATTGGGTCCCTTTTTGTGAAACGGGGTTGGGATGCTTTTTATGTTTCATATGAAGCCTTGTTTTGCAACACTCAGTCCACTTAATAACAAACAGCCTCAAAGCTCTGTAATCTTTCTGGCTGCTGCTTTGCTTTTCCTGTTTGAATATAATGTGCCTTATTTGATTGATCTGGGACTTGATTCTGAAGCTCCCATTAAGTCATTCTTTGGCTTGACTGAATGTTTTGCTTGCTTAGCCCACACCCCAGCAATTACCTTTTAAGTGATCAATGTGAAGCGGTCTGGTTTTCTACACACCTTTCTTGGTAAAAATGGCTGTCTTCTGTTTATGAAAGTGGGTTTACAAAGGCACTAACCTTGAAAAGATTTGTTACTGTTGTTTCTACTAGCAGTGAGAATTTTTGCCGAAAAACCTGCTCTTGCAATCACTTCATCTCTGCTCCTCTGCTTAGGTACTGTATGTGTCAGTGTCAAATAGTACATGTCGGTTTCAAAGAGTACTTTAGGAAATTTAAACCATAGCATGTAGAGGAAGACAGGAACTCCTGATCAGACAGGGATCATGAAGAGCCTCTAACAGATGCATGAGTCACTGCCTTCTAGCTTCCTAGAACAGATGTTACTGGGTCTTTCTGCGTCTGTGGCCTTTGCCCACAAGTGTTGATAGGAGCGACCTGTATGCACCCCACATCCATTGACAGCACAAGTGACTCCACAGCCTCGCTGTAGTTAGCTCATTCTTTCTTGCTCCCTGTATTGATGACTGACGGCCCTTGCTCAGGGGTTGGTTGTTAAGGTAGCATCACTTAATGATCCGGGCTTAGGCCTGTGATGCGCAGGGGGGTTGTTGGACAGGAGCCTAGCCCTTCGCAGTGCACTGAGCGCCAGTCTAGGGCCGTTGATAAGATATAGATATTCAGGCCTGCCTGTAAAGGCCTGCATGTTAATCATTTAGATGTATTCTCATTTAGCTCGTTACAGGGGTATAAAAACAAAGAATCAAAATCACAGTCCACCTGTGTGTGGGCCTTCTCTCATTGGGGCAGTCTGAGGCCTTGTTCTTTGGCTAAGCAGCCATAAGCTGGGAAGGCTACAGTCTCATCTTCACGTTCCAAACCAGTCGCGTTGAAATGAGGCAACATTAGGCTGTTAAGAAGGCGATCCACTCTAACTCCTTCAGGTCAGGAAAATATCGTAGGCTGTTTAAAGAAAACTTAGTTTTTTGTCTGGCAAGACCAAGAGATGTAGTGATGAAGCCCTCCCTTCTTTATTGTTTTGTCCTTATGGTCCCCACTTTTAGGGTATGTCTACACTAGCCCCCTAGTTCAAAGTAGGGTGGCTAATGTAGGCAATTGAACTTGCAAATGAAGCCCGGGATTTAAATATCCCGGGCTTCATTTGCATGTTCCCGGGCAGGCGCCATTTTTAAATCCCCTTAGTTCGAACGAACTGCCCACGGCTACACGTGGCAGTTTAAAGTTAATCCGAACTAAGTCCTTAGATCAGATAAACTGTTACACCTCATTCCACGAGGAGTAGCCGCGGGCTACTGCCGTGTGTAGCCGCGGGCATTTCGTTCGAACTAAGGGGATTTAAAAATGGCGGCCAGACGGGAACATGCAAATAAAGCCCAGGATATTTAAATCCCGGGCTTCATTTGCAACTCCAGTTGCCTGATTTGCCTACCTAGCTCGAATTAACGAGCTAGTGTAGACATCCCCTTATATTGTTGATTTGTATGGTCTCTGTCTGGTTCTCTATATAATTAATTTTGCCGGGTGTAGATCAATCAAGGTGGTGAGTTATAATTGGTCAGGGGATTGTTACAGTATCTTAGGATCATTTAGTAAAAATTTTCAGTAAATAACTTGGTTAAAGTATAAGTGAGAATATTGCCACAGGTTGAGCCTCTCTGGTCAGCAACATCCAGGGTCCAGCAAGATTTTAGTTAGCCATACCTCCACTTATCATGGGTGTGGCTAAGTTTCCCACATTCACATAAAATTTGTTTCCAGCCTCCAGTCATGGTTCTCGCTGTTCTGTGCTGTTGTTTAGCTCTAATTTACCCCCAAATGTCTTCTAAGATCCCAGCAAGCAGTGGAAGTGTTGGTCATACTTCTAGACAATCTTGACCTCTCATGGTTTGGCAAATTCTCTAGTTGAGCACCAGTCAGGTCCCGAGGCTGCTGGACTAGAGAGGATCAACCTGTATATAAATTGGGGTCAAACAGCAAAGGAAAATTGGAATCATGCTTGGCAGAAGTTAACCCCCGATAAACATCAAATTATCTGCACTTCTGGTTTTGTGGGTCTGCGTGAGAAGAACCAGGGAAGTGGGAGGATGAAGGCAAAAGTCCCTCTAATGGCTGTCAGCACTTTGCCAACTGGGGCTACTCAAGGCTGCCTCCCCAAGAGCATTTCCTATCCCTGCCACATTGTCCCAAGGTTGCCGTCGCAGTTAAGGTGGTGTGAAAGTTGTCCGCTCACCTCAGGGCTCCTTCTGATGGCTATGTGTAGCAAAGTGTGTGTCTCTCTCTTTCTGGTGGCCACTGCAGCATGGTTCTCTGTCCCACAGCTTCCCCCACTGAGGTATCCTCTATAAGAAGGAGAGGGGACTGCTTCCCTGTCAGCTTCTCTCTGTCTGGTCTTCCCTTCCCTCCGGGAGGGACCATTGTCCAGTTGTTTAGTGAGAGGTTCTGCCTTCCTTCAGCTCTTCTCCCCTGGATCAGCAAGTTACGGGTCTGTCTCTTCCTTGGGCTGCCACCAAACAAGCTGCTCCTCCTCCAGTTGGTGCATTTACTACAGGTGTGGCAGGCAGGGTGGGGCTGGCTGGGCCCAGGAACGTCCTTTAACCCCTTGTTGCCCAGCATGGGATTTGTATACCCCATCCCAATGACGTTTTGGAAAACATTTTGTGCCATATTTGAGCTTTATATTCTGACACTAGTACAGTGGAGTTGTCAGGGCCTCTGAAGCCATTATTCAGAAGCAGGCCTAATGTATTGTTAGTACTTTGTGCTGTGAACAAGAGGTAAGTAAGGCTAAGCAGGCTTGCTTTTGAACCGTGTTTTGGATAGGAGACCCCAAAGAAGCTCTGCAGGAAATGCAGCTAGTGTGTGAAGGTGAAGTACATATTAAGCCCTGGCCAGCAGAGACAGGGCAAAGTCCTTCAAGCTTCTCCAAAATTCTCTCCAAACAAACGCTCTGACATACAATGTGTGTTGGGGGGGGGGAGATATTATATAATAGTAATTTAGTTCTAATCCTACATCACCCCACCCCCATATAGGAAATACATCACTTTCTTCATCACCATCTCCAGAAGAAATTAATCTTCCCACCTCCGCCCCCCCACACACATATCTTGAAATCCATCCATCGACTTTTGTGATCTCTCCCCACAAAAATCCATGTTCTCTCCTCACCCCACCACAATCAACCTGGTTCTGCCTCTCCTCCCCATTCCATCTACCCCCCACAAACCCCTCCATCTGTGTCTTTCCACAATTTGATCTCCAAACTCTATGACAGTGTTTCCAGCACACCTGTGGGGGGAGGGAGGCTTGTGGTCTGTAAGTTGTGGGCTGCAGGACTCCTGGAATGTTGTGAAACAGAGTAGATGGCTTCATCAGCTCTGGGGCTCCTCGTGTGCTCTGGTGTAGGAACGAGCTGCAACCACTAGCAGAGGCTTATATCTGTGTAAGCGGCCTGAAACAGTCCCTTTTCACAGGCTGTGATTGGTAGGCAAAGGAGAGAGGTTCAGATGTCAACTTTGCACACAGCCCCAGTGGCCTAAGAAAATGTCTGATGGTCCACGTCGGGATCTATACCGGGATTCTTCTGCTCATAAACACACAGACCTTGAAGGATCATGATAGATCCCTAACATCTGGCTGTGTTACTGAAGCCTCAGAGCATGATTTAAAGACTGCAAGTTACTCAAATCTTGAAGTGACCTATGCCCCATATTACAAAGAAAGTGTTTATAAAAAAATTTAAAAAAACAGGGACTCTGCCAATCTGTCTTGGGGAAGGGGATTCCTTCCTGATCACAAATATGGCCGTCCGTTGGAGCCTATCTCCTGCCAGCTTTCATTTGGTTAGGCTAAACAAGCTAAGTTCCTCAAGTCTTCTCTCATAAGGTAGGTTTTCCATTCCTCTTAGGATCTGAGTACCCCTTCTCTGCACCTGTTCCAGTTTGAATTCATCTTTCTTAAAAGTGGGAGACCAGAATTGCACACAGTTTCCAGATGAGACGTGCCTTGAATAAAGGCAATAATGCTTCCTGGGACTGCATTATTGCTTGTCACAACTGCATCACATTTGCGGTTTATAATCATCCTGTGATGAACGAATACACTTAGGTCTTTCTCCTTTGCTGTTGCTTCCAACTGATAGGACCCTGTCTTATAGCAAAAATTGTTGGTGTTAGTCCCAAGTGCATGAGCTTACACTTTATCCCATTTGTTATCTTGGTTTTCAAAATCAGCCAGATCATTGTTCATCATATTCTGGTACAGGAGACCCTTGCAATGCATAGAATTGCTATTTGCAGTTTTGGTATTCATGGGTTTCTCCCATCCCTCCCATTGCACCCCATCCCCTGGACTGAGGGGCATGTGGCCTCAGAGTGGGGGGCAGTTGCCAGATAGCAGCAGAAGCAGTCAGGACCCCCCTGCACTTACCACGGTGGCCAGGAAGCATGAGGAGCTCCCCACAACAGCTGGGAACCACCACCCCAGTACTGTGGATTTTGCCATTTGCAGTGGTGCCAGAAATGCTTCCACCAACAAAGGCAAGGGTTTCCTATATCTCCCAGCATCATGTCACCTGCAGATTTTATCGGACACTCCCCTTTTTTTGTGTCAAGGTCATTCATGAAAAGTGATAAATAAGACTGGTCCCAAGTACAGTCCCTTAGGGTCTCCACTAGTAAGCGCCTGACCATTCACCTTCCAGTATGACCCATTCTATTCTTCCTTTTCACCAGTTCCTCACCCAGCTTTTAATTGTAATTTTATTAATCCCCATTTTCTCCAATCTAACTAGCTTCCCATGGGAAAATGTATCAAATGCTTTACTGGAATCCAAGTAGATTAGATCTGCCACATTTTCTTTGTCTAGAAAACTGGTTATCTTCTCCAAGAAAGCAATCAGGTTGATTTGGCACCATCTACCTCTTGTAAAGCTGTGTTGTATTTTATCCCAATTACCATTTACATCTGATGCCTTATCTACTTTCTCTTTCAAACTTGGGTCCATTAGCCATCCTGCCTCTGCCTGTAAACTTCTCACTGCCCTTATTAAAAACTAAAACAAAGTATTCCTTCAGGTATTGGGCCATGCCTAGATTATCTTTAATCCTCTTTCCATCATCAATGCTTAGTGGTCCCACTTCTTTCCTTGTTTTCTCTTCTGTTTAAACGGCTAAAGAACCATTTACTGTTGCCTTTAATTTTCTTTGCAAGGTCCAGCTCTGCTTGGCTTTCAGCAATTCTCACTTCTCCCTTACACTTTGTAACTTAACAAATAGCTTTCCTTGCTAATCTGTCCCATTTTCCAATCATTGTAGGCTTTCTGCTTTTCCCTTAACAACATGTTTGAGATATTTATTCATTCAGTTTGGTCTGCAGCCCTTCCCTACTAATTATTTTCCCTTTAATTGGGATTCAGTCTTCAGATTTAAGATAGATTCCACAACTTTTGGCTTAAAGTAATTCCAAACCTCCTCCATATTCAGATCCTTGAGTTCTTCAATCCAGTCCATTTCTGTAATGACTTCCCTTAATCTTTTAAAAAGTTGCCTTTAGAAATCAAAAGCCTTAATTGCAGACCTATTTTTGTTTATCCTTCCATTTACTCTAATCTGCATTAGCTTATGATCACTTGAACCAATGTTGGCTTCCACAACCAGTTCTTCTATGAAGTCTTCACTGATAAAATGACCAACATCATGGGTGCATCTAGACTGGCAAGATTTTGTGCAAAAGCGACTGCTTTTGCACAAAAACTTGCCGCCTGTCTACACTGGCCTTGAGAATTTGCGCAAGAACACCGACTTTGTAATGTACAAAATCAGTGCTTCTTGCGCAAATACTTTGATGCTCCTGCTCAGGCATAAGCCCTCTTGCGCAAGTATTCTTGCGCAAGAGGGCCAGTGTAGACAGGAATGCTAATTTCTTGCGCAAGAAAGCCCGATGGCTAAAATGGCCATCAGAGCTTTCTTGCGCAAGAGAGCGTCTACACTGGCATGGATGCTATTGCGCAAAAGCAAATCTTTTGCGCAAAGGCACATGCCAGTATAGATGCTCTCTTGCGCAAATACTTTTAACGGAAAAACTTTTCCATTAAAAGTATTTGCACAAAATCATGCCAGTCTAGACGCAGCCCACCTCTTGTTTGTACAAACAAGGAGCAGTCCTGTGGCACCTTAGAGACTAACATGTATGAGGTCATGAGCATTTGTGGAAAAACCCACTTCATCAGATGAGTTGGAATGGAAATTACAGTATCTAAGATAGATAGATCGATATCTATATCTATCTATCTATATTTATATCAGGAAAAGAAGGTACCTGTCAATTCTAGCCCACCCAGGAATATCTGGGCCCTACCATTATTAGTAGCCCTTGACCTCCAGTCTGTAAGAAGGAAATTAAGTCTCCCATAATCACACAATTCCCAGTACAATTTATTTCATTCAGAATACTAAAGGTCTCTATCCACAACTAAAAAACAATTACAAATTTAATTTTTTACTGAATTGTTTTTGTTTGTTGATCTTTCTTCCCTCCTACCACTTTTGCCATATTGCAGTTTAAAAGGGAGGGAAAATTGTGAGAACCCCAAAATCCTAAACTGACAAATAAAAGCAAAAACATGTTCTGGTTGGTGTTAGCAGTACTTGACCTTTATAAAAAAAAAAAGCCCTTTTTGTTAATCTTCTAGGCCATTTCATTGGGGGGGGAGAGACGATGAAAAATTATGACCAGCTGTTGTCTTCAGCACTTGGGTTCACTGAAGATCCAATGGCATTTTTCACCTGAGCAAGTTCATTCATTAGTTCTCATGATATCATCTACATGTTTTGTTAGCCTTTAAGGTGCTGCTAGACTATTCATTGTTTTTGAAGTTTTTTCAAGTTCATTCTGTCAACCCAATCAGAAATGTTCACTACTGTTTCCTCTGGAGAAGATATTCCTCTACACTTCCCCCATCCCAATGCTGTTGTGCTTTGGTGCTTCATGGATTTGAACAAGATACTAGTTTCACTCTTCCAAAGTGGCAGAACTTTAGTGGTGGATAAAGAAATAACTTCAGTACTGAGATTGTTCTTTGTGTAAGGGGACGGTTAGCCCCTTACTAAAACTCAGTGGGAGTTTTTGGTTGGCCAGCTCCCAGTACCAAAAGGGGAAGGGTCCATGAGAAGTCAGGGCCCTGAGACTGACAGACCCCAGGGACAATGGGAAGAGGCCAACACTCCAGCTCAGCCTGATTGACAGGTCAATGAGAGAATTAGAAGGCCAGGTCCCATCCTCCATGTAAGCTGGGATTTTCTGGGTCTCTGTGAGAAAAGGAGAGAGAGCTGAGAAGAGCAGCAGGAAAAGCAAGCTGTGTGGAGAGACAGACCTGCAGTGTCAGAACCAGGCACACACAGCCCAAGGAGTGTAAGCTGAGCTGAGGGGCAGACCTGCAGTGACCAGGGAGCCAAAGGGTCAGAGAAGCAACACAAGAGCTGGAGTCTGGCAAAGCAGCACAGTCTGCAGCTGGGTGTGGTGAGCAGCTGGGACCAGCAAAGGGGGGAAAAGAGGCTTTGGGCAGGGACACACCACCAGCCAAGAGGCCCTGCAGGCCAGACTTGGAGAGGGATTGTAACTCCAACTGGGAGAGGGGTCCTGCCACCTAGAGCCTGAGGCCGTGTGGTCACTGCCAGAGCAAGTGTGTCCAACCTGCAGCCCCCCTGCAGCACAGCCAGGGCCTGAGAGAGCGCCCTGGGACCTATAAGGAACAGACTGTGAACTGTCCTTATACTCTGCAGATTGCTGTTTGTGATGTACCCCATGCTACAGAGCAGGACTATGTGTTCTCATTTAACCTGTCTCGTTTCTCCTTATTCTTTTCTTTTTAATCAGTTGTTTAATAAATTGTATTTGCTTTGAACTGTATGAAATGATCACTGGGTCACAAAAGCATGCAGTGTGCAGAGTGGGGATACCCTAGCCCCTGCCCCAAGTGACTACAAGGTCGGGAATTAAGCCCCAGAAAACGTGGGCCCAGCCTTGTTGGGATTTCGAGGACTCTGCTACTCAGGAGAGTGGAAGGGGAGCCCTCAGGGTCAGGGAGGCCTTTGGGTAAAAAGTGGGAGCGGGGACTCAGATCCTTTCGCTGGTCCATTTTACCGGGGTAGTATAGAAGCCAGGAAAGTTCCCCACATAGCGGGACCATTCCCCCACTTACATTTGGCTGCCAAGGTTGTCTAGTCAGTATCATTGACAAGATTACCAGACTGATAGCTTTGTCAGTGTCATCTTCAAGTATAACAGACAACATGAATGAGATGTGCTTTATATAGCATCTGGAGGGGGGTTTTGAATTAATGTGTTATGTAATTTTAAAGTCTCTCTCTAATCTCTTTTCTTTTGTACACAAGTGTCGCTCTCCTTTAGAAAATCCCAACTGTGCTAAATCATGTTAGATGGAGTCTAATGAAAGCTTTATTTCTTGCTGTTAAATCATATTTTATTTAAAAAGCAAACCCAGTGCAAAACATTACTAAAATGGCATAAAATGTGGCTGCTTAGAATTCACCAGGCTCATTCTGTCGGTAATATGCAAAATGGTGCCTCCTTCCAACCATACGGCTATATATAGTGAGGATATATTGCAGCTTATTACTATTATATTGTATCCTTCTTAAAAGCAAGGTTCTTTTCTCAGACAATCTTGAACAAGCATTTATCAGTTTTATTCCTTTAATGACTCAAACTTCTTTTTTTCCATGATGTACATAGGATTTGGTACATAGGATTGTATGGATTTAACAGTTTTATTAATTTAAGAGGTTTCCACTGAGTAGTAAAATGGCTCAGTAAGACTAAAAAAGTATCATAAATGAATTGATTTGTCCCTTATCAGAATGTGATCCAGCAGTGATTTCATTATTGTGGTTATTTCCCTTCAGTTGTCTGCAAGCTTAAAATGCTAAACAACACCCCCATCTCAACTGAACCAAAAAAAGTCCCCCAAAACAAATGTCAGATTTCACAAATTTCCTTCAGAATATTGATGCCTCCCATTAAATGTTATTCCTTAAGGCACAATCTTCCTGGAAATCAACAAGATATTTGATTGAAATGTGTTGTGCCAGCTAGGCCTTCAAGGCAAAAGGCAGACAAGCTGTAGAAGACGTCTGTACAAAAGCTGGAACACACTGTAATGCTGTTATCGAGAACTGCATGTGTCCAGCATTCTATAGTTTTTGCTCTAGGACAGAACTTCTCCTGCTCATGTTACCAATTAGATCACAAAAATCTGATAGAAAGGCAAGGAAGTCACGAGTCGTAAAATTTAAGCAATTGTTTTTGTTCTAAAGGGCTGGATTTTTCAAAGCCACAGTCCCACTGAAATGCAGCAGGATTGAGATGTCAGATTTTCTTAGACTATTCCAACAATCCTAGCCTAACATTCTACATTCTGTAGGGCTCTAGCCAAGGGACTTGTGCAGAGGCTGAGAACTACGATGGTAGTTACTATAGTTGGAGACACTTAAGTCTGCTTCAGAAGGAGACATGAGCTCAACTTATTGCTGTCTCCACTGACAGCAAAATCATGTTTAATATCATTTTGGTATCATGACTTCTGATGATCATGTTCTATCACTGCCTAATTTTCTAGTGAAAACAATTGCAGTGAATGGTACTCAAAATTCATTATTTGTACTGCAGTAATGCCTCGAGGCCAGGCCACTGTACAAACACATAACTAAGATGAACACTATCCAAAAGAGCTATGTATGAGAGGTGGATGCAATTAAGCAGGTAGATGCAATTAAGACAGGAGAAGCACAAGGAGCTAGTGAAATGAACCTGGGCAGAGATTTTATAGACTGAAGACCAAAAGAGAGCGTTATAATCTAATCTCTTTTGCTATACTTCTCACACTTAGTAATTTCTGCATTGAGCCCATAACTTCTCTTCCAGTTGTACTTTATCTTTTTAAGTATCTAGTCTTTATTCCAACTTCGTGATAGAGAATCCACCACATACCTTAGTAAGTTGTTGTAATGGTTAATTACCCTCACTAATGAATAATTAAACCTTATTTCTAGACTGAATTTATCTCGTTTTCCGTGTCCAGCCATTTTGTTGTCTTATACCATTTGCTGCTATATTAAATAATTGTTTATCAGAAATCTATTGTCCGTGTAGGTACTATGACCAAGTCACCTCTTACCTTTCTCTTGGGTAAATTAAATAGATGGAGTTTCTTGAATTTTCTCCAGGTATTGTATGTTTTCCAGACATCAGATTGTTCTTGTCACTCACTTCTCATCCTTTCTAGTTTCTCCACATCATTTTCGAAATGTGGATGCCTCAACTACTCTCAGCATTCCAGTAATGGTCACAAATGGTGTGTACAGAAACAATACCACATCACTACTCCTATTGCATATTCCCCTGCTTATGCCTCCAAGGAGTATGTTACCCTGTTAGCTACAGCATTGCTTAGGGAGCTTATTAGATGATGGTTTACCACCTGCCCCAGTGTATCTTTTTGCTGTCAGACATGTATTTCATTATGTGAATGAAATACATTTATTTGCAACCCACCATGCTCATGTATTTACTAATTATGTACAACATGGAAGGCCTCTCGCTCCCTCCCCAGAGAGGTGTGAGAACCATGGAATGTCTTGAGTTGGTAGTGGATTTGGTTGTTGTCATTGCTGGGTTTTCTCAATACAAATATACCTGTTATGTGTTCATTATCAGAGAAGGCAGGCAAAGAAATGTGCCTACCACCTGGTTCAGAAGCTGGTATGGTTTGAGATGGCCCTTAGTTCCCGGGGGAACTCATTCTACAGTCTTCAACCCCTGCTGGAGAAAGTTCTGTCTCCCACCCAGAAAAGTCTTATGATCGTTGATAAGCGTTCCATTGTGCCAGAGAAGCATAGTTGTCTGCCATGATCTTCATCCTGGAATTTGAGATTATTTTAGGTGTCCTGAGGGCTGGCCTTGCAGTGCTTTCAAGATCAGGATTGGAGACCTCGATCTCTTGTTAGAATTTCTCAGGAAAAGCAGCGTAGACCATCGAGGTTTGTTTGCGTTTGCAGTAGCCTGTGTTTCTGAAGAGATGCTTTACAGTGTTTTGTGCTCATTGGAATTTTCTATGTGCTGAAGGCTTGAGCAATGCAGTATATGTGAGCATGCAGTCCAGGCAGGAGGTGAAGACATGTACAACTAAAGCCAGGTCTTCAGGCATCAGGAGGCGATGGTGTGTCCTTGCCAGCCAGAGATGGCGGAAAGTGTTTTTCTGGGATGCTGCTGCATGCTAGCTTAGCATCAATGAGGAATCCAAGAATACTCCTAGACTGCAGACTGAATTGGCCAATTGTGGAAGCATATCTTCAATCAATGGAGAATTTCACCGTGGCTGCAACCTCTTCAAAATACTCTCCTCTGCCTAAACCATGTCAAGGAACTCTAGCTGAATATATAGAGAGAGGAAAAGGTGGGGCTCCAGTATAGCTCTGATGGAGAGGAGACTTCTTCATGTCAGGGCATTTCATGTCCATCCTGCTGCTACCAGTCTGTGTTATCAGAGGTTTGTCTGCCAGTCCACACGTCTGCAGTCAGATGGCTCTGCCTGCCGTAACAGCTGTCCAGGGCATGCCATACCCCAAGGTCTGAATTCTTGGTAAAGCCACAGTACAGCCTTTTCATAGAGCAAATAATTATCGCATGGAGGTTGCCACTGTAGCTCACCAGCAGTCATGAATTTCTAGATGCTTTCTATGGCTGCTGGTGAGCAGACGTGTGGACTGGCAGACAAACCTCTGATAACACAGACCGGTAGCATCAGGATGGACATGAAACAACACACTGTCGGCAAATACTGCAGGGACTGCAACTGTTGAAGAGGAATGGCTGCGGTCATGGCAGTTTCTTTGTTGGCAGGTTCAGCTGTGACACTTACGATAAAATGGACGTGGAAATTAAAAATCTCTTACGTCGACAGATATGTAAGAATATCTGTGCCTGTGTGCTCTGAGTAAGGATTAAGGTAGTGACAGCCATGTGGGGATGTTTACATGCCATACTTAATATGTGGAATGAGGTCTTATGTCTCCCATGCTGTCAATTTTCCGCCTTTCCACAGCTCTTTGTTCTTGCAGGGGCAGAAGGGAATATTAAGAATCAGACAATAATATATTTAAAGAGTATTTTCCACACACTCAAAAAATTTGGACTCACTGAGTTGACAAAGGTGTCTTTCTGCTAGTCTCTAAAGCTTCCGAAACAATTGAAAATGGCTCTGAGTAATAAATAAAATCTCTCCAATGCAGTATGATTATGCAACATGAAAATGGATGAGACAGAATGTCTGTAGATCATTGATTCATTACGTTTAAGGGAGCAGGTGGGATAGAAGGATTAAGCTAGTGAACAACACTCTAACATTAGATCACAACTATGGAATATATGGCATTTAAGTTGTAAAGACAAATGTAGTTGTCATGTTGTTTTTTCCCACTGACCTTTTGCTTTTACATACTGGTGTATGGTTACCTCAAACCATTCATGTGCACTAATTTTGTGTTTCATTCGTGGGCCTGAAAGAAGGGAAGAGACAGATTGAAAGATGGTGAATATGACTAAACCTGAAATAAATTCAAGGTGAATGACGATTCCAGCTTTCTACCTTGAGCATTTCATTGCCTCCCTGACCTCCAAGAGCTCATAAAGCTTTGTTATTTGTGGCATTAAAATAGCCTGTCTAGTGCTACAAAGAGTATCTCTTCAGATTACTCCTGAGACATGTAATGAATGCATCCATTAGTCAATACAGGTTGGACCTCCCTGGTCCACCACCCTCAAGTCCTGAGCTGTCCCGGACCAGGGATTTTGCTGGAGCAGGGGAGGTCAATGCTCCCCTGCAAGGTCCTCCGCTCCCAGGCTCCTCTCCCTAGGGGTCCCTGCCCTGCCGCTGGCCCTGCTGCACAGCTCCCCAATTTGCTGTGCCTGCTGCCTCAAGGTCTCCCAGGGTTCCCGGTGGGGACTACTTGGCTGCTGCAGGGATTCCCCGGGGTTCCCAGCTGGGGCCACCCAGCCGCTGCCAGCCCTGCTGCCACCAGGGGGTCCCCAGCTGGGACAACCCAGCCACCCCGCCCCGCTTCTGGGGTTGCCCTGCTGCCACTGGGGATTCCAACCACATGGTCCAACTGATGCCAAGGGTTCCCCAGCCGCTGCCTGGGCCCCTCTGATACCGGGAATTCCCTGGCCCGGGTTGGGGCTCCCTGGCTGCCATCTGGCCCCATTATTGCTGGGGGTTCCAGGCCAGGGTGGGGGCTCCCCAAATGCTGCCTGGTCCAGCCAGGGCTCCCCAACCCTTGTGTTGCTCCAGGGTTCTTTGGTCCAGCAATATCTCTAGCCCTGCCGGACCACGGATCTTGCCGGATCAGAGGGTCCTGGATTTGGGAGGTTCAATCTATATCTCCCTCTGAGAACATTTACTTATCTAGGATAGGCTAATATTACAGGAAACTCACAAGTCAGATGAAATAGCTTAGAACTATGTGTCAATGAAACAGATTGGAATTTCTCAGCAACCTCTGCGGGGTTGACACACGCAAATTAAATCGCTCAAAAATGTTGCCAGTTACCTTCTCACAAATTGTTGTTCTCACTCTTCACTTGCACAGTTCAAATTTTAAAACCTTTCTGATTGTTAGCATGTACCTTTTTCTCCAATGACTCATTTTGCGTTGCTTTAATCATAAGTATTGATTCCAGATGATCCAACAAGATTGTGATGTATTTAGCATCTAAGTGATACTGGCGGATCTGTGCAAAATTACCTCCCTAAGTCAATTACTACTGCACATGCTGTAATTTTTTCTTTTGAAGATCCACATGGTAAACTTTGATAGTTGTTGGATGTTAAATGGTGCTCTGTATAATATGAATACACACATTCATGCAGAGAGAAAACTGATATATCCAGCAAGGAACTAACTGGTTCATGCAGAAAGATAGCAACATTTTAATTTTGTTGTTATGTTTACTATGAAACTAATGTTTCAATTCCAAAATAAGATCTTGAGCATAAAAATGTGTTTCTTCCCTTAGGAATAATGATTTACCTGCTTATTTTGGTTAAGAAAATAATGTTCTTGTTTTGGGCTGGGTTGAATTTTTAGCTTTATTATTTATAGCAAACTGGATTTACAAGCATCTGAAAACTGTGTTCACTCTACAAAATGAAATGGTTTCCAGTACTTGGTTTTCTCATGATCTTATTGCAGAAGTAACTGTCCTCTTCCTTCAGTTATCAGTTAAATCTCTTGTCTTGTCTTGAATTAGATTGTAAGCTCTCTGGGGCAGGATACAGCAGCTAATGAAATAGTCCCAATCCTGACTGCAGGCTTTAAATCTTAATATAAACTAAATGATAAATACATCATAATGATTTATAACCAATTATCCTCTTTTGACTGAGAACAAGTACATCTAATCTCAGTGGAGGGCAAACTTTGAGACCTCTTCACAATCTGCCTTGGTAGGTCAGTCTTCATAAAAGTTACTGCTTTTTTGTTCTAGTGATTGTTGTGATGAAGGATTTTATTTTCTGTAATATGAATTCCTCATGGCAGGATTGTATGTCTTTCCGATGTACCCCACAGCAATAAAAACACTATCTGAAGTTGGCCAATAATAATAACTAATATGCTTATATCTTACTGTGATGGTCTTATAACAACACTGCTCAGCTGAGGTCAGGGATGCTTGTGGATGCTTTGTAGACACAGAACTTTTAGCCTGGGTCTCATGACAGCTCAGTGTGAGTGCAAAATAGCCTTGAATTAGTATATCAAATATGTTTTAATCCCAGGAGGCTACTTTTCAGGTTATTGTATCTATTGGCAATGATTTTCCAAGCTGGTTCTCTCTTTGTTCCTTCATGTTTGTTTTCCCCGAAGTGGGAATTGGGGCATGAGAGGTATGAGCAGTTATTCTAGAACCTGGATCCTGCATACCAAGGTTTGGTCAGGAGACAAGGAAAATTTGTGAACATCTGGTCAGGTTCGTGGTGGAACTTGACTGATGCTTTTTATGCGGCCTACTCCTCGCACTGCATCTTTCCCCACAGCAGAATACCTTTCTCACAACTTGATCTTCAAGGGGGAAAGAAACTGAAAGAGGAATTCTGTGAATTACATGTGACCGTGTCCCATCCTACCAGCTGGGACACTGCCTGCTTGCTGCTCTTGGCAAATAATCATTAGAGTGATGCACAAACAGACATTCTTCTTCGAGCAGTGTCCCATGGGTGCTCCACTGTTGGTGTCGGGCTTGTCCCGGCGCCGCAGATCGGAGATCTTTTCCAGCCATAGTCCGCCGGACCGCGCATATGCGAAGTGTGGCTCGTGGCTTTTCACGCTGTTTGAGTGCGCGCGGTCCGGCCCCCGCCAATTCCTCCTGACCGTCCTCGGCCACGGACGGACTCAACGCTCTCTCCATAACTCCTGTCAGAAAGAGAGAGAGAGTTTACGTTTAGTTGTAATATATAGTAATAGTATAGTTATAGTTACTGTTCCTAACCAGTTATAGTCCAGTCGTTTAAAAAAAAACAAAAAAACCCACCATTTTTCCTTCTATAGTTACTGTAAATAGTTTCAATGCCTGGTTTTAAGAAATGTGGCGAATGCCGCGAGGCAATGCCTGCCTCTGATGGGCATTCCCTGTGTATCAGGTGTCTAGGGGAAGGCCACAGACCTTCAAAATGTCCCCATTGCTCAAAGCTCACGGCTAGAGAAAGAAGAGATAGGGACATGCGTTTGAAAATCTTGTTATCCACAAAGTCCTCCAGCCCCAAACTCAACAACCTAAGGGGCATGCAGAACAACCCAAGAAAGTGAAGGGGAAACAGTCTCCATCACAATCCCTTCCACCTTCACGGGTGAGCATTGGGGATAAGCCAGGGACCTCGGGGGCACCTGCCACACGGGGCGCTGGAGAACCAAAAATCAGCCGGAGTAAGTCAGCTCCAAGCCCCTCTATATTGGGCTCGACAGTCTCAGCCGTTCCCTCGGTCTCCAAACCAATCCCAGGGACTTCCATGGCTCCGAGACCCTTTCCCGGTGCTAGACGCTCCCCGGCACCGACTCGCTCCTCAGCACAGGAGCGCTCGTCGGCACTGACTCATACGCCGGCACGATCACGATCGCCAGTTCAGAGTCGCTCTCCACCCCACGTACGAGCGGCACCGAGGCGTCCCGAAGGATCTTTTGTCAAAAGTCGAAGATCTACCGTTCAACAGGCAGAATCTTTTTTCCGATAAGACAGATCGACTCCTCCACTCGGGAAAAGATTCTAGGACTACTTTAAAAACGTTGGGCATGTACACATCACCGTACTGCCGCAAACAATACAATCCTTATCAAAGGCAAAGACCCCTTCTCCGGCAGCCTCCTCCATTCAGGCCACATGAGCAACAAAGGGGTAGACAATGCTAACAACGAAGGTGCCCTCCACCTAAAGCGTCTACCCAACAGGGTAACAGACAGCAGGTTTGACGCTCCCGTCAAGGGACTGAGAGCCATTCCCAGTATTACTGGTCTGAGTGCTAGAAAGGCGATCTTCCACCATCACTTGAGACCATATCTCCATCGATGGGCCTACATCACCAACGACAAATGGGTCCTTCAAACAATTCAACTCGGTTATACCATTCCTTCCACGTTGTTGCCTCCCCCATCCCCCACCTGCCCTGTCCCTTTTCAGGGACCCATCTCATGAGTCCTTGCTCAGGCAAGAGGTTACTCGTCTACTCACCATAGGTGCGATAGAATCTGTACCGAACGAATTCAAGGGCAGAGGATTTTATTCCCGGTATTTCATAATGGAAAAGAAATCAGGGGGATGGAGACCAATATTAGATTTCCGCGCTCTCAACCGTTAGCTGCGAAAACAACGATTTTGAATGGTTACCCTGGCTACAATCATTCCAGCACTTCAGAACGGGGAACGGTTCACGTCCCTCGATCTCCAGGACGCATATTTTCACATTGCTATTCATCCGGCACACAGGAGATTCTTACGCTTTCAAATCGGCGCAGACCATTTCCAGAACAAGGTCCTGCCGTTCGGTCTCTCATCGGCTCCATGGATTTTCTCCAAGACCCTTGCCGTAGTGACTGCCTATCTTCGTCGTCTACATGTGATGATTTTTCCGTACCTCGACGACTGCTTAATCGGAGCTCAATCATTAGAGGAAGCACGCCACGCCACAGACACCACACACATAGTCTTCGGAGCGCTGGGTCTCATTCTCAATATCCCCAAGTCGTCCTTGGAACGGCACCAATCAATACAATTCATCGGAGCTCATCTCGACTCTATACGTGAGTGAGCTTTCTTGCCGACAGCAAGGTTCCAGACAATACAGGATTTGATTCAGATTTTGCTAATCAGCCCAATGTTCCCATACTGCGGTGTCTACAACTTATGGGGCACATGGCTTCCATGACGTACATCGTCAAACACGCAAGGTTACGTTTTCGCTCCCTTCAACATTGGATGGCAACGGTATGCCCCCCAAACGTCCACGACGTACACACGGCAGTAACGATTCCCACCCATGCCAAAGCATCACTAGCTTGGTGGACCATTCCGGACAATCTAATGTCGGGTGTACCCTTTCATCACCCACAGCCGTCAGTACAGCTTACAACCGATGCGTCACTTGTCGGATGGGGTGCTCACCTCGGGCACGAGCAAGTACAAGGCCTATGGATTCCCAATGAATCGTTGAGGCACATCAACTTCCTGGAACTCAGGGCAGTGTACAATGCCTGCCAACATTTCCTTCACATTATTCAAGGACAAGTCACACGAATCCTCACCGACAATATGATGACCGTTTATTATATAAACAAACAGGGTGGAGCCAGATCCCACTCCTTGTGCGCAGAGGCGGTACGTCTATGGAATCTGTGCAACCATCACAATGTTTCTCTAATCGCAGAATATCTCCCGGGCCAGCACAACGTCACAGCCGATGCCCTGAGCAGACATTTTTCTCTCAACCACAAGTGGGAGTTACATCCCAAAGTGCTTTCTGCGATATTTCAACGTTGGGGATTTCCGTCAGTAGACCTATTTGCAACTCACCGCAACATGAAGTGTCCTCAATATTGCTCGAAAGCGTGAATTGGACGAGATTTGAAAGGGGACGCTCTGCTCTACTACTGGGGTCGTCACCTATTATACGTGTTTCCCCCCACACCTCTAATACCCAGGGTCGTGGAGAAAATTTATTCGGGACAGAGCCACAGTGATCCTAATAGCCCCCTCTTGGCCGTGGCAGACGTGGTATCCTTACTTCCATCGTATGTCAATACGTCCTCCATATCCTTTACCGATACGACACGATCTGCTTTCGCAGGATCACCCCTCCCTACTCCATCCACAGGTAGACCAGCTCGCACTGACAGCATGGTACCTAGTTGGTTCCAACAGTCAGAAATAGCATGTTCACAATCAAACACATTACTAAACAGTAGAAAGTCATCTACGTGAACTATTTACCTCTCAAAGTGGTCTCGCGTCTCATCATGGTGCTTCCAAATAGGCCTGGATCCGACTTCTGCACCCATACAGAGCATCCTAGACTACCTGGTGCATCTCAAAAATTCCGGCCTTACCTGCGCCTCCATTAAAGTACATGTCACCGCAATAACCACCTTTCACCAACCTGTCAAGGGATACTCAATATTCTCCCATCTGATAATGAAAAGCTTCTTGAAAGGAATGACCAACTTGTATCCACACCATACTCAACCTGCGGACCCTTGGGATCTTGAAATGGTCCTCAATGCTTTGATAGGTAAACCTTTCGAACCCTTAGCAACGTGCGACCTTCATAACCTATCCATGAAGGTCGTTTTCTTGCTGGCAATCGCCTCCACGAGGAGAATCGGCGAACTAGCTGCTCTATCAGCCTCACCTCCCTATACGATATTCACCCACCAAGGGGTGATATTGCGACCGCAACCACATTTTCTCCCCAAGGTGAACTCCTGTTTTCACATCAATGAGCCTATGGTTTTGCCTGTCTTTCACCCCAAGCCTCACCCTTCGCCCGAGCATGCGCGCCTACACGCTTTGGACGTGAGACGAGCGCTGGCCTTTTATATCGAAAGAAGTAGACCTTTCCAAAAGGCGGACTCACTACTAGTATCAATAGCGGAACGTTCTAAGGGCCGTCCATTATCCGCACAACGCATCTCTTCCATTACTGTGTAATGTATAAGGAGTTGCTATAACCTGCGAAACAAACCACTACCATCGGCATTGAGACCCCACTCGACTCGGGCTGTTGCAACATCCACTGCTTTCCCCAAGGGAGTCCCATTGAGAGAGATTTGTAAGGCTGCCACGTGGTCTTCGAACTTAACCTTCGCTACACATTACGCCATCCCCAATCTCCTAATACCAGATTCAGCGATGGTATCTACGGTTACGGCACATTAGCTCCGAACCCTCCTCCATTCGTGAGCTACTGCTGTACATTCACCAACAGCGGAGCACTCACGGGACACTGCTCGAAGAAGAAGTTACTCACCTTGTGCAGTAACGATGGTTCTTCGAGATGCGTGTCCCGTGGGTGCTCCACGACCCGCCCACCTCCCCCTCTTTGGAGTTTTCTCTATTTTGTCTTTCAGATCAAGAGGCAGGAGGAACTGGCGGGGGCCAGACCACGTGCACTCAAACGGCGCGAAAAGCCACGACCGCACTTCGCGCATGCGCGGTCTGGCAGACTATGGCTGGAAAAGATCTCCAATCTGTGGTGCCGGGACAAGCCCGACACCAACAGTGGAGCACCCACGGGGACACGCATCTCAAAGAACCATCGTTACTACACAAGGTGAGTAACTTCTTCTTACCTACAACCAAGAGGCAGACAAAATCTGAACATGCCAACTACATTTAAAAGGTTAAGAATAAGCTTAATCGCTTCAATAATGATAATAGCAGGCTTGTGTCATCTGCGATGGGCTAGCAAAACCACCCAGAGTAAAGAGTGCCTATCTTGCATTTTAGTCCAAATTTCAATCAGTCAGAAGAAATGCAGGACCTGATTCTGAGTTCACTTAGACTTGTGCAGATTGGAAGGAAGGCAAAAGAATTCCACCGACGTTAAACCAATGTAAGTGGAATCAGAATCCAAGTCCTTCAGCAAACACATTTCAAAGTACCTTAACCCCATCAATACCTCTTTTCATTCGTTGTAAACATTCATCTAAACATTATCTGTTTCAATCTTCCATCCTTGTAATACTTGGGAGATTTTTCTGTTCTACACATGGGTATGAATGTGTCAAAGTGGAGAAGAAAACAATGAAAAAGAAATACTTTCCTGTGGAGAGGACCTAACACTGAAGAGGTGATCTAGGTTTTGTTTATTGAATGAAAAAAGACTCTTCCAAAGAAAACTACAAGAAACACTAACCAGCTCTTGCTATGAGCTGTAAGTAGTAAGTGAGCTGTTGATGTATTAGTGTCATATTCCATTACTGCTTCTCCAGATCTAAAAGAAATCTTAGCTCAAGTAGTGGGAAGTATCTGAGGTAAATTATGAAGCAATATGGCCTATTAAAACAAATAGTCATTCTAACAAATAGTCATCTTACATATTAAATTTTAATTGTTTTGACAAATGGGTGTTGGGTTTTGAAATTAAGCAGTGCGCAGCACTAGATATAAAGTTAGAGCACAGAGGAAGCAAAATGTTGTGACTTAAAAATACATTTTTGTTTGGTGTGGTTTTTTAGCATTTAAGGTCAAAAAATGTTTAAAAAATTCTCTGAAAATGTTGGCATTGTTTCTTTTAAACCTCTTGGTTTTGTACGTGCAAGAAGTTAGATTTATGTGTGCCAAGACACAACTCCTGCCCCGACCTAGAACTCCCTTAGGTGAGGAAGGCTCTGGACACTGAACAATCAGTATAGTTCTGTTGCGTTGAGGCGAGGGATACATGTGGAGGGCATGGAGGTGAGGTTGACTGAAGGTCAGCAGAAAACACAATCTTCCCATGTGATAAATGTACTAGCAGGCTGCAAGGTAGTTGATGTTTGTCTGAGCCTTGTCGTGCAAATTTACCAAAGGCAGATAGTATTTTTGGTGACCTCCCTGTACAGTGAAAAACTGCCACGATAGCATCTTCCCTCAGGCAAAGGAGAATAGCGTCTAATCATTAATCCTGGGCATTTATCTGGGAGCCGAAGCCCACCATCCTGTGACAGCTTTCTGTTACCTGGGCATCAAACTCTTACACACAGTTCCAGTCCCATGGTAGATTGTTATAGACAAGCAGTAGCTGCCTAAGAAGTTGCTTTTCAACGAAGGGAGTGAGAATTCCAAAAACGTTTTTAAAGTAATTGCATTCCCTGATAGTTATTTCCCCTCTGTGTTTTTTCAATTTTGCCCCAGTCCATTTGGCAAATATGGATTTTCCCCATCCTCCACTTCTGCCTTATGTTCCTACCGAAGCTGGATACTTAACATGTTTTTTTGTTTGTTTGTTTTTTGTTTTTGTTTTGCTCTTTTAGTTCACAGAATGATCAGCCAAGGTCTGATACTTTCAGGGGACAGGGTTTGTTAGCTCACCTTGCTTTGGCAATAAACAACTTTGTGATTCCCAGCTTGGTAACACCTCTCCCACCTCCCAGATTATTTTTTTACTATGAGCAGAGCTGATTGAGAATAGTACATAATTTTCCCGAAAACGTTAACCTGTTTTATTATTTAGGCCAAAAGTCAGAATTTTGACAAATTCCAGAATTTCAAAGTTTGCATTTTAGTGGGTCATAGTCATAATAACTTCCCCTTTTTTGGTTAAAAATACCACATTTTGGAAAAATTGGACCAGCTATAAATGTAGGTCACCTCTTCCTCCTCTTGTACTCGGACAAGCACAAGCAGTGGACTTCAGAGAGCTCAATCAGTAGATCAGAGACATGTGATTAAGTGGAGGTGGCAAGTAGACTTGTTTGCCCAACTTTCACTAATGAAGCTATTGCTAGGAGTGCCATGGAGTCAGGGTCTCCTCCCCTTATCTCCAGGAGCTATCCAGGTGGGTCTTATAAAATGCCCTATTGCTTGCTGCATAGAGTGGGGACTTACATCAGTGTCTTTGCCAGCATCCTATCTTGCATATACACTGTGTCCAGCTGTATCATGCAGGAACCATACCTGGAGCGTAGGAGCTGCTCTCTGTGCATCCCCAAGGGGATCAACATACCCCAAAAGGGGAATGAAAGGAAAAGAGGAGGGGCCACCATGGCTCCAACCTCCCTTTTCAGGGGGCAGCAGAATGGTTGGGCATAAAGTGCCAGGCATGTTGCACCCTCTGGAGGGACGTTGTGACAGGCATGTTTCATAATGGGTTGCCAGATGGTTTAACTACAAATACCGAACACCCCACCCCACCCTACCCCTCCCCCCAAAAAAAACACCGGGGGAAAAATTCTGTTGAGAGGAAAAAAAGGGGAAGACCAAAGTTGTTGAGCGCAAAAAAAAGGACTCAGTTAAGCTAAAAAAAAGCATGGCCCCTTTAAGAAATGCAGCTGTCCACTATCTAGTCTCTCTGCTCTGGGCCGGACAGGTAAGCACCCGGTATTTTTGCCTCCTGGCCAGGAACAAATCAGAAAATACCGGACATTTTAGGTGTCCGGTATTTTCTGAATTTTTTTACCAGACAGGAGGTGAAAATACCGGACTGTCCAGGTCAATATCAAACACCTGGCAACCCTAATTTCATAGTGTGCCAAAAGATCATTCTTCTGGGTGCTCCCCTGGGGCAGTGCAACTTTGAGCCGTGACTTGAAAGCCCACATGGCCCTTACTGAAGTGGAAGACCTGTGCAACTGGAACCAGCATTTCAGCTTTGTCTGGGGAGCCCGAAAGAACTGCCAGACCCCTGGGCAAGGCGGGGGGGGGAGGCACTTCTGCTCTCCCAGAAGAGGCGAGGCTTGTGAAGAAGGGGCGTGGCAGGGGGCTACCCTCCCTCAGCCAGCCCATCAGTATCACGCTGAGTGTGCCGCCCAGCACTCAAATGACAATGTCAAGGGCTCGGGCTTCCAGCGGCCACAGTAGCAGTGGTGGATGCTGGGAGTCCCGGGCCCTTTTGAATCGCTGGGCCCAGGGCAGTTGTTCCCTTCCCCCGCCCCCGGTGGCAGGCCTGTTGATGGCTCAAATCCTGAGGCTGAATAACTTGGCCCAGGCTGTGAAGTGGGAGGAGAGTAGACTCTACACCACTCGCTTCCTTTCTCTCTCAGAGATTTGAAGAATATGGGAAATTTCAGGTAACAGCAAAGCCCAGGGGCCTCTTTCAAATCCCCCCCCATCCCCATTAAGCATTAGTGCAGGGGGTTGGATTCAGAACCAGGCATGGCTTGAGCCAACCTCTGTGTTTTACTCAGGGTGTTGCTCTCCTGCTCGGCTGAAGTCCAGGCCGCACGTGAAACATTCTGTTACAAGGTAGGAGAGGCAGGATCTGCCCCTGTTGGCCGATGCCAACGCTGCACTGCCAGAACTTTTGTACCTGTCTCTTAAAGCAGTTTGCAATAGTTTGCATGAGAGGGGCACAATGGAATGTTCTGTTCTATCCAAAACTGTCCCCGGATAGGGGAACCATAAATGCAAAGGCTGAAACTATTTTAAAAAAATCACGGTGATACTCGAGTCAGAATTCTAACACCCCTCCCCCCCTTAAAGCTGACCAGCTCTACAAAGAGTGATATGATGAGCTATTGGCAGACATTGGGCAAGAAAAGGAAATTACATTTGTACACTGATAAGTGAGAAATCCATGGCAGAGCAATATGGCTGAGCCCTTTGGACCTCTCTGCCAGGGTAGGATTTAAATGGATGCATTTTAAGAACAAAAGTGAATGAGCATCAATGTATAATTCTGCTGCATTGTATTACTTGCTGGTTCTTCTGTTAACCTTTACATTGACCTCCGAAGGTTATCTTTTGTTCCACATGGATACAGGTGCCCCGTTGCAACCTTCTATTCACTAATGAATTGTCCTAAGTGATCAAAGAAGCAATTCTTGGGTTACTCTTTCACATTGACATGACCAAGGGAACTGAAGAATCAAAAAATATATATTTAATAGAAAGACTTAAGGAAATGCACAAATTTTCTCCCTGAGGAGATACAGTTAGCAAAAAAGCCAGCTGGACTGCAGAGTTCAGAGAATTATTGCACTCACACGATGGTGACAAGTATGTTTTAATTACCTAGAAAGAATTAGTAACAGACACATTTTGCTTTCTGATTTGAATCAAGGCCAGGATGGTAGTGTTCAAAAGCTGTCCCAAGTCATGCTCGGTCTTAACTAAAAGGGTGCTCTTAGTCCAGGTGCAAGGTAGGGTTGCAAGGGAAATACCATTTTTTCAGGGGAATTCCATTATCCCAAAGCAGGGCTTGTGGAACAATCCTTTATCCCAAAATTACTTCAGAATCCCTTGTCAGCTGATGTGGTAGCAAACGTGTACAGGGTGTTCCAAAATGTCATGAAGATGCATTTACATCATCATGAAAGAGGAGTTCATCCCATCAGAACTTTGTGCCCTAGTTACAAGAGTCAAGTTGTATTTGTTGAGCTCTCAGAAAGAAAACTCTCTTGTAACCTTAGTGTCAAAGGCACATCTCAAAGTACACTAGAAATGTTTTGGGGTTTTTTTTTAAACTCATACAATCTTAAATCCTTCACTTCAGATCATATGGATCATAAAGCCAATCATGCTGGAGTTCCCTAGAAAAGCATTAATTTTGGAATCAATGTCTCCTAATTGTGCTTAATTAACCCTTAGAATTGTTTATCTAGTATTGCAGCAACTTGCTGTCAGAAAACTGAGTTTTCTTTTGATCAGGCATTTCTTTTCTCCCACAACTCTTCTTTTTATTTCTGTTACAGCTGTGGATACACACTGATGTGCTGCATTATATCATTTCAGGTGTTGGGAAAAAGCCCTGTGAGTCATGAATATGTCATCTTCACTTGAATACATTGATACATGCTATATATAATTGACTTACAAAATGCATACTGACAATAAAAAAGAAACACACAAATAGAACCATTTAGAGAGAAACTGCAGAAAGTTCACTTATGAATAATTATATGAGCATTCCCAAAGTTTGGGGGAGGTATGTATATCTACCTTTATAAATAGGGTTGCCCAGTGTCCGGTTTTGAACTGGAAAGTCTAGTATTTGAGCTTTCTGTTCGGGGAAACAAACTGAGAAAATATAAATGAGGAAATATAAATGTCCAGTATTTTCTAAATAAGATGTAATGTAGATTGTGATGTAATGTCAAGTGTGTCCGGTATTTTTGTTGAAACCATCTGGCAACCCTATTTATAAACCAAGCCTTCAGGATTCATCTGAAAATACAGATCCAGACTTCAGACCCATTTAAGTTTGGCTCTAGATTCATATCTAGAATAATCCTCTGAACTAGACACTAAGATAAATCACACCAGAGAAAGAGAGAACTCACTGATGGGTCTCACCTCTTAGACACAGTCAAATATACAGCATGAAAAATGTAAAAAAATGCAAAATTTCTCTTCATTCTGCATATCTGACTTGTGTGGTTGAAAACCCCGTGATCCCCATGAAATTTTGCAACAGATTTTTTTTTTTTTTTTTTCCCAAGAAAAGTTCAACTGCAGTAAACCATTTTCACCACTAGACTAATCCTAGGTCAATCTCTTTGATGTTCAGATGCTGGAGAATTTTAGGCATTGTGTGTGCAACAGTATCCCCTATATTCAAGTAGCCTTTGATTAAAAACAAAATTTCTTAAGACGTGTGTATAGAAAGCCAGCCTGACCCTCCTAAGAGCTGTAGGAAAAGTCAGTTGTGACGGGGGAATCCTATCAATGAATCAGGTGCTAGAGATTATTGCTGGTCTATGATTAAGTTGGAAGTGTTGACTCATTTATTCACATCACTTAAAGCACATCAGCATGTACAGTGCACAGCACAACTGGGCTCTAATCCTGTTTGGAATTCTCAGGTGATGTTACAATATAGCACCCAGAGGCACCCAAATTTGGCCAGCAGGGCTGCAATATTTACTTTCCCGAGACTGAGAGAATCTGCTGGGAATGCAGAGGTTCACAGGACACCATCGTTAATTACACTATTGGCAGACTGTCTTTGTAAGGGGTTCCTTTGTTAAAAGGAGTACAGAACTGGGTATTAGAAGCAAAGCTCATATAAGAGAAATCAAGGGGTGGGTGAGATTCTGTGGCCTGCATTGTGCAGGGGGTCAGACTAGATGATCATAATGGTCCCTTCTGACCTTCAAGTCTATGAGTCTATACATAGTAGAAATCTGGAGAAAGATTGTGTGTTCTGCCAGGAATTTCTGAGATACTAACAAGAATGCAATTCCAACAACATTTCTAGAAATGAAGAGCATCCGTGGTATGTTTGGGGGAGAAGGCAGGGAATTTTGTACTCCTTTATGGTGATATTACGACTTCTGCCTCTATGGGTAATTCCAATGATCCTTTCACAGCTGTAAATCTTCAAAAGAAAGGCTGGAAATTATTTTCTACAGTTAAAAGCTAGATGGTCAGGGTCAGGTGAGTCCCTTCTTTCCCTCTTTCCCCAGACAGTGACTACTTGTAAGAGACCCTACCCCCTCATTATATTTTGTTTTTCGGTTATCTGCTCTCTTCATGTCCCTCTTGATCCAGGAACCAGAGCTACAGGAACCAGAGCTACAGGAAACTCTCTAGAGGCTCCACTAGAGAATTCTATAATTCCATAATACAGATTTAAAAGAAAAAGATTCTTCTCCTTGTGTGTTCCTAGAAAAGAGATCCAATGTCTAGTGAACCAGATGAGGTTATATTGCAGATATATACTGCGATTATTATGCTCAGAAGACAGCACTGTAATATACATCTCAGAATATAGTGATTCACGAAACCAATAATATTTTGTATCACAAACACTAATGAAAATGATTTTTAAAACACTATAAAATAAATTTAAGTTAAAATATATTACAGTATTTCTTGAAGCATGTTTCAGATCTGGTTATCCTTAAAGTGCCAATATGCTATGAATAAGAGGCATGTTCCAAATCCACGCTTTTTTTTTTTTTTTCTTAGATGTGGCCCTTCTTGAATTCCTGGCATGAAATGTGATTGGAAAACAAATACGACTATACAAAAGACAGGTAAGAGAGTTTGTGGGGCAGAGGCTGAAACTTTATTGATTTATTCCAGCAGTGGCTTGAAAGATATATACTGAGATTTTCACCTGAGTCTCAAGGAATTGGGTGCCTAAATCTGTTAGGCCTCATTTTGAAAATCTCTGCCTTAAAGTGTATTGCTTACCATACAACGGTATTTCTCTAAGGCTGATCTATATCTCACAAGACACATCATGCTCATTTCTATCCTCTTTAAAACCCTGCTTCCCATTTAGCATTTTGTAAGGACAAAGGTTCAGATATGTGAAAAAAGAGGCCTGATTTAAGGCCTTTTTAAAAATCAGGCCTTCAGGGAATAGTGAAGCAATCTCATTCCTGTTGTTATGGCAGGCTGCACCCTGCACAATTTTGGTGCGGGGGAAGGCGGAGGGACCTCATAGAATGGAATGGTTCAGTTAGTTGGCAGATTTGGTGTGGATGGGGAATAAGTGCACCAGTCAGTGTTAGCACTGGCTCCACCTGGTTCAGAACAATCAGCGTTGCCATGTGCACCTATATCCTAGCTTTGCAGCGTGATGCGGGAGCAGATATGGGAAGTTTGGTGGCCATTGCAGTTTTTGTGAAGTGTATTTGCTACTGTTTATATAAGCAGTTAAGTTTATATGAACTGCACCGCTGGCCCTGTGTTGGGGGATCCAGTCGCCAGCCTGTGCCTGAGGGCCCTGCTGCCACACAGTGTCCTGGCCCCTCACCCTGGGCTCCACAGCCGCCCATCCTGGGGAGATGAGGAATGAGGACAGGGGCAAGGAGGGGCAGGGCAGCTGCCCCCCCCCGAACAGATCTTCAGCACCTGGGCCCAGGATGTCCCCAGAGGATGCGGAATGCAGCGTCCCCATGTTGTCCCCCTCCATAACACACCGCTTGATTTGTGAGTGCAAATGCGACTTGTCTGTGCAAATCAGGGGGGTTGGACACTCAGGGCATGAGTCTATATTTTAAAAAATCTGACTATTTTTAAGCCAGAGTCATCGTTTTTAGGGGACTGAGTCCTCCTTGCTGGAGTCTCAATGATGGGAATGCTGCTTACACTCACAAACACACACACCATTCTCAATTTTTTGGACAGGAGAAGAGGAGGGAGAGGGAAGGTAAGGAGCACCTCTATTGCAAGTCTGTATTTCATTGATTTTTTTTTTTTAATAATAACTAAGCTTGTGAAGATAGAACCTGCATTTTCAAAGGAGACTAATTTTTAAATTTTTAGATGCTCAACTTGAAACACTTCCAAATGGACCTGATTTTCAAATAGTGCAGGGACAGAACTTGCTGAAAACCAAGTGCTCTTTAAAATGTTTTAAGTTAGGCACCCAAGAATAGAGCCACCTAAATTCATTCTTCACTTTTGAAATGGAGGCTGTGATGTTTTGCAAGATAAACGCGTTGTATATGTAAACAGATACTCAGCATTCCCGCCTATACCTATTACCTTTTAATGAGGGCCTTGCAGTGTCTTACCTTGTCTTTGTCTATTTGCCTTAACTTAATTAATTAAATTAATGGATAGTAGATATTGTGCAGTACAATAAATGCTTGTAGGGTTTGGTCTGTTATTTATTTTGCTATAAATTCATGCAGCTTTTTCCATGGGATTCTTCATGGTAACGAGCAATGCTTTGATCCTGTTTGCACAATCAGACCCTTAGATTATAAACTGTTCAGAGCAGTTCTGTAAATGTACAGCTTTCTAGCCACTTATGCCACCATATACATGCTCATCGGGCAGGATGACCTGTAGAACCCTGCTCTGCAATGGTGCAGAAGCCTTTGAGTGCCATTTTACCCTACTAAAATGACCAGGGGGATGTGGTTCTACACGGTGCGCCTGGCCCTGACTCAGCAAAGCACTTAAACATATGTTTGAATTGAAGCAAGACATCAGCGGGACCACTCGCGTGCTTGAAGTTAAGCATAGGCTTCAGGGCTTTGCTGGATCAGAGGCAGACTACGCAGAATTGAAATCCAAACTGGCACCGCTCACCTGGGTGATGAGTCTAATAGGCCAGGGGAGGCTACACCCTGCCTGGTGCAGCCACTGATGCCAGATGCTGAGTTGCAGGTTTTGGTAGGGTTGGACAGTCCGGTATATTTGGCTTCTGTGCAGTAAAAAAAACAACAACAAAGTACCGGACATGTAAAAAGTCCGGTATTTTCTGTTTGTCTCTGGTGGGGGTGGGAATGGTGGGAACGGTGGGGATTTAAAGATGCAGTGCCTTTTTTGTTCAACCAGTTTTTTTCCCGTCATGTTCGGTATTTTCTGTGAAAGTATCTGGCAACCCTAGGTTTTGGTGTTTTGCATGGGCTGGGCTTCTGAGGGGGAAAGCTTTTGCTTATTATGTGCCATGCAGGTTCCGGGACATGAAGAGGTGAAATCAGCTGCCTAACTTCTGGTTTTATCAGGAATCTTTGCATTTTTCGGGAAGAGCTTTTGCTTTTCCCACCAGACATCTTGGATGGGGAAGTGCAGCATCTCTCCCATTCTGCAGCTGGGGCCAACCAGTCAGCAGTCAACCCAGAGCATCTCCAGGTGCAGGGATTGGGTTTAGGCCAGGCCAGGGCTCCTCTAGCCATGGGGGGGAATGGATTTGGAAGCTAGGGTGGACAGGGAGTTAAGCCTCCCTGAAGGGGGGAACATCTACCCACCACCCATAATTATTGCTATTCAGTCAGTTGCCAGACCAATTGTTACTCATGCTCATAAGAACATACATAAGAACATAAGAACGGCCGTAGCGGGTCAGACCAAAGGTCCATCTAGCCCAGTATCCTGTCTGCCGACAGTGGCCAGCACCAGGTGCCCCAGAGGGGGTGGACCGAAGACAATGACAATGACCGAAGACAATGATCAAGCGATTTGTCTCCTGCCATCCCTCTCCAGCCTCTGTCAAACAGAGGCCAAGGACACCATTTTATCCCCTGGCTAATAGCCTTTTATGGACCTAACCTCCATGAAATTATCTAGCTTCTCTTTAAACTCTGTTATAGTCCTAGCCTTCACAGCCTCCTCTGGCAAGGAGTTCCACATGCTGACTACACGCTGTGTGAAGAAGAACTTTCTTTTATTAGTTTTAAACCTGCTACCCATTAAGTTACTGCTCAGTTACTATACTCCTACTGCAGTCATTGCTAGTGTTAATTACTATACTACTATTGTAGTCATGACTAATGTTCACTGTCATTTCTTTTGGAAATGGCTAACCTCTCTAGTGTTAGCTCAGCTTTGACTAACACATCTTTGAGGACACAGGCAGCCCTGCTCTGGGCACACACAGAAAACTCTGGCACCGAGAAGGAAATCTGTGTGTTCTCTCAGTGGCAAGAAGAAGCTAATCTTGAACTATACAGAGAGGTTTCTACAAGTCAGAAGCAGGTTGTGTCGGGTGGAGGAGAAGAATTGCCGAGGGTAGCTGATTTTTATTTATAATTCCCTTTAGTTATTTACTCACATGAACTTTTCAGAGTGTGAAGAGAAAAATCTGAGGCATCCTGTCAGACACAACACAAAGCTATGAAAATGCGTCCGTCTTAGGATAAAGAATAACTGTACACAAGCTTTTAGAATGTCAGTTTTGAGCTCTTAAATCAACCACAAGATTAAGACCTTGCTGCACGGCAAAAGACTTTGCACATTTGAAATCAGTGGGGTGGGGGACGTGCATGTGTGTTGCTTTTATCATGAGTCAGTGCAAATTCACCATTCATAAAGCTAGTTATGAACGCACATGGAATACAGGCTGGCATTGACATAGAGTGAAGGCAAGTACAGACATGGAAAGCAAATATAGAAGGGGGAACACCCAAGACGTAATTTAACTAAATGCCCAGCTAGAGTTACTCTTTGGACTAGAGAACTTAGATTATCTTCCCTCCTGTTACAGTCATTACAGTCAAAGATTTTTTTTCAGGAAGATTTTATAGCAATTCCAGTTCATCCCTGTGTAAGGTATATGGCATTCACTACCCGGGAAAAGTTAGCAGAGAGAAGCATTACCAGAATATGTGCCTTTCCTCACAGTGCAAAACAAGCCCCTATAGAACCTGCTATGGTTTATTAAAATATCATGGAATCCGAGAAGCGGAAAATCAAGCCGCAGAAATAAAGCTGGAGATCTCTGGAAATCAGTCTAGATGTCAAAACCCATTAAATAATGGCCCTGCCCCAGTATTGTTGAAACCCTGTTTAAGTATAGCTGTTGTGAGTTACAGCTGATGAAAAACATGTTGAGAGGGGGAATTGTGCACATTCTTCATCAGCATTTGAATGGGAAACTGCATCCAAGTTTAACATTTGGACAATATTGATCAGCTCCATGGCTGGCAATTTCTCTGGTGATTAAGGACAGGGATTCGTTCCCTCTGAAAGTGATGCTCTCCATCACCCATGGGGCTAGATGGTAGCATGAATCAACTATCGTAGGTCCAAGAAAAGCTATCTCTTTGGGGGCCCCAGCCTAGAAGCTTCCTGAGGAAAAACAATATGTAAATGTCAACCTGACTGTTTCTAGGCTACTTTCAGACATACTGTGAACTGGCCCATAAGGGACTGGGCCAGTCTTTGCAATGTTACATGTCTGTTAACCTGGAAGAATCATAGAGTTGGAAGAGACCTCAGGAGGTCATCAAGTCCAGCCCCCTGCCCAAGGCAGGACCAATCCCAACTAAATCAACCCAGTCAGGGCTTTGTGAAGCCAAGACTTAAAACCCTCACTGCTTTTATTTGGAGCTACTCTAGGTTTATACCTGTGTAACTGAGGGCCAAACATGACCCACTATGATGAGTGTGAGTATTTGGGCTCTGTGGGATGGAGCAGTTGGAGAGAAGAAATCTCACATGACCTCTGATGGCATAGCCACAGGTGCAGTATTTCAGGCACTGGAAGACAGCCAGGAAGGAGGATGCAGTTGTGCAAAGTGGCCTCCCTCTCTCTCCAAGTGGTGTGGAGGGACCAAGCACCAGCCTAGGAGAAGCCAGAGCTGTAATAGCAAGAGATCTTCTTCTCCACTCTACCCCCTCAACAGCTTTCTCCATCAGGACCCCAACAGAAACTAAATCTGCCCTCAGCTGCCCATTACGTCTTGGGTGCATCCTCCTATGCTGCAGTGGGACAGCTGAATTTAAGGTGTTCTTCATCCTTTGCTGTTCTTCATCCTTTGCTGAAAGCTGTTGCAGCCTTTGGCTACTTTCTCACCACCCCAAGTTGTGACAAATCTTCCTGCTGGTTGGCTGTTTCCAAGGAACAAGCTGCTGGTTTCTGTTGAGTAAGCACAAAACCCAATAACAGAGGAGAAAAGGGTGGGGATTTTTTTTCAGGGCAGAGCAGGAAACCCCGTTCACAAAATGAGACCCCCTTTCACTGCTTTTAATGAAACCCCCTTCACAAAATGAGACCCCCTCTTACTGAGGATGAGTTTTAAGGGAGAACCCTGACTGGTTCCATAGCGATTGGCTAGAGCAGGATAGTTCTAAGGAAGAAGAAAAGTAGAAGTCTCCTACTTGTGTGAAAAATACACACCCACAATCGGTCAGTTCGGCATGTTGTCTAGGAGTAATCTGGGATTCCTTGGTGGTGAGGAGTGCTCCAATAATAGCATCTGTGAGTAATGATTTCTGTGATCTCTGCTTGGCTAGGAAACTCCATTCCATTCCAACTTCACTTATTGTTGTATTCCTTATACCAGTGCAGTATACCTGGGCATGAAGTCTTCAACACTTAATGAGGAAACCCCCAACTAATTCAGTACTTAGCCTGTTTTGCTGAGCAGAGGTACTGCAGTTGGAATTTCCTATCACAAACATATCAGACCTGTTCTCTTCTCTCTGTGCTGGCTTCCCTTCAAAGCACTGCATGCCTTGGCTGTAAGATAGCCGAAAATCCATCTAAAGCTCTGGAACAAAGACCATGGTCAACAACTACTTTCCTCTGGTACAATGGAACTCTAACCAATAAGAGTAAAGGTTCTCTGTGCCAGATATGGCAGAGCCTAGATTATCCTGTGAACATTTCTTAGGGCTTCCTGGACACTTTTCCTAACGCCCCTCTGCTCTGCCCCAGAGCACAAAATTCCAGATGTCCTATATTCCTAAGTATTGCGATGGAGGTAAATTTACCTCCTCCTTTTCCACTAGAAATGTAGGTAACAACGGACTTTTGAACAGTCTGTCATTTATTAGATGTGTCGCGTAAGGCCAGTCAGTTGAGTGTTCAGCACTTTTTAGGACACTTTTTAGGCCCTGATGTGTAATCCTGGAAAGGTTACTAATTCCTCTAATAAGACTTCGGCTTCATCCAGTAACTTTTTCTCCACTGAGTATTTAGATCCCCTGGCATTCACACTTACACATTGGACTAGGAATATAGATACTTCCCAGGGCCAAAACCTCTCCAATGTAGCTGCACGTGCCACTTACAATCTTGTGTTGCCTGGATCTCCGGGGGGGTTCTGTAATCATGTTGCTGGGTCTGATAGTTTGAGAAATCTCTGTGAATTTTGGTTGGTTTTGTGAAGTTGCTATATCACCAAAGACCTCAGTGTATATTGAATCAGTCATGTGATGTTAGCCCTAGTAGCAGATCTTCCAGGCCTGGAACAATAGAGAGTCATTAACCTGAATAGCCATCCATTTAAATGGGAGGGGTTTAGAACAATGGGATTGCCATGGTCTACAGAACAATCAGTTCTACCCAGGTTGCTTGCAGGAGGGGAGGCTGGATCAGTGAGAAATTCCCAGGGAAAAGAAAGAAGGAAGATACAAGGTGTTAGAACTGACTTGTAAAGTCATAAACTCTGGGAAGTTCAGGGAACACTCTGTTAGCTGGGACCCTTTTAATGCGGGTCCCAAACAAGCAGAATAAATTTTGTTACATGCACCAAGGCATGTGTGAATGAGCACCACCAGTAGAAACACCTGTTGCTGACCTTACACACTATGGGTATGTCTAGACTACAGGGTTTTGTCGACAAAAGTGGACTTTTGTCGACAAAACTATACCTGCGTCTACATTACCGCCGAGTTCTGTCAACATAATGTCGACAGAACTCATCAGTTTTGTCGACTGTGGTAAACCTCATTCTTCGAGGAATAATGCCTTTTGTCAACAGTTCTATCGACAGAAGGCGTTATTGCATCTACACTGTCCTTTGCGTCTATACTCTCATGTCGACAAAGGAGCTTGCTTTGTCGACAGAACTGGATGTAGTCTAGACGCTCTTTGTTGACAGTATCTATCGACAAAGCCTCTGTCGACAAAAGCCTATAGTCTAGATGTACCCTATGTGTGCTCTGCTAATCATTTGGGCAGCATTTGAATCTCTCCTGGGTAGCTGCCCATGCGCTCCACTTTCAGGGAACACTTTAACCTGGTCCTGAATCCTTTGCTCTCTAGTTCATTTTCTTAAGTTAGTATCTAAATTTACCAAAATCAGAATGTGGAGATTTCTTTATTCTAATTATGCATATTGCATAATTGTGGTGGTACTTCTGAGAGTTTCTGTGGACCTTTTCCACTTTTATGCTCCATTTCTTTCTTACACTCGCTTTTTCTTGATTCCCAGGTTGCAGGATTACTGGATTTTTTTTCCATGTCCCATTTAAATCACATTTCAAACCCTCGCCTGAAAAAAAGTCTGTCAGAGTGAGGAAGTGAGGCTGGATGCCAGACATACACCAATGTTCTCGCCCTCCTGAATTTAATTAGGGATTTATATGAAACGCCTTCCTCTAAGCGCTTGCTCTTATTTGGAAGCTTCTAAGGAGAAGATTTTTTTTTTGGTTTTTGTTTTCGTGCTGATGAACTTTCAGAACAATAGTTTGACTGTATCACTAGTGTCAGAGGCATTCTGGGTTAAAGCTAGTGTGGCAGTTGCCAAAATATTCTTTTTCTCCTCTATGTACAATATGAGAAGCTTTAAATGTTCAATGTAATGTCCTGGAAAGATGCCCTCTATAATCATGATAAGGAAATTAGAATAGAAAAAAGATCTCCCTGAAGAATCTGTCCTGGGTTTTACATAAGCGCTTTTGGTAGTTGGAACAGAACTTTTTTAGCAACTTCTAGACAGAAAATGCAGGCAACGTAGATATGGCCAATAAATTTACTGAGTCTTTGCATATTGTTCTCTAAGCTGTCAACATTCTGCGACTCACCACTGTAAGCTTTTAAATCACTTTTTCTCTCTGCTGTTTATGTGGCCAGGAATTGTTCATTACCCAGTTGAACTTGCATTCTGATAAGGGAGAACCCCCATTACAACAAAAAATGTGCAGGTTATGGTAGTATAAAACCCACTAATGCATAGGTGAAAAGTCCTCTCCTGGGCCAAGACCCACCGGTTGTGACAGCCCCCAACTACAGATTTTTGACTCCCTATCGTAGGCTGCAGATGATCACGCTTTTAACTCTGGACAGTCCTGCTTCAGTTCTCAATGTGGTGGCCATGACAATAGTACATAGGCAAAAATGGACAGTCAGTGAGAGAGACTCATGAATAAGGTCTCAACCTCCTTTTGAAAAATCCAGGCCCAAACATTGGTCGTCCATTATACCTTGATTGGGATTATGAACTCCTAGATGCCTCATGGTACGTCTACACTGCAACACTATTTTGAAATAACTAGCGCTATTCCGAAATAACTTAGTCTGCACCTACCCTGCAGGCAGTTATTTTGAAATTGTGTCAAAACACTGTCAAGCTAGAGGACTTCTTACTCTGACTCCTGTAACCCTCAATGTATGAGGAAAAAAGAAAGTCAGAGGAAGAGTGCTCTATTTTGAAATAAGTGCTGTGTAGACGCTCCTTATTTTGAAGTAAGCTATTTTGAAATAAACTATGCAATTGGCGTAGCTCAATTTGCATAGCTTATTTTGAGTGAAGCCCTGCAGTGTAGAGGCACCCACAGAAAGGACTCGGACAGTTCAAGAACCATGTCAGCCAGATGCGGAGTGGGTCATGAAATCTGAAGAAAAAGAGTGTGTAACCTGCCGTGGGGTTTCATTGTAATGGTTCCCCCAGCTCTGGTCATAAGGTTGGAACACTCACCCTCCTTTTTTTTCTAGCTAGAGACAGCTTTTCCACCACATGGTGCAGGAAATCATACAACAGTACTAGTTAATAGTGCATGCATAACATTTAAACAGGAATATTCATTGTATATGCCTCATCTGCACAGGGCGTTTACCCTTCCTTTCTGACTGGGATTTTGAAATATCTTTGATCAATGATAGCAATACATTAATTATGTCAAAAAATCAAGACATTGGGCTTTTTTTCTTTTTATTTACTCTTCTTGCCTGGGGAATAGATTCTAAGTAGTATTTAGGAGAGAAATAGCCAAAATAAAATCAATAGGCCAGAGCTCTGGCTGCTGTAAATCAGCATAGCTCCATTGAATCAACTGGGCTTCACTGGACACACTAGAGTTACACTGATTTATATCACCTAAGAATCTGTCTCTCTTTTTTTTCTGCTGTCTTTTGGTAGCCGGCCATTTTTTAGCCCAGTTAAATTACTCATGCTGAGTAATATTGATGCACTTCTATTTGCGACGGTGGGATTTGAATTTAGTTGAGAGCGGTGGTGTACTTGTAACACCACCTCCATGTTTGGTGGATTTGGAGGCATTTGGTGCATTCCCTCAAAGTGGAAATTATTTTTATTTCTGAATCTGATACAACGTCTGAATATGTGCCAGCATTACCAAGAGTAGCACCTGGCCTCATGGTTTTCACAGAGCAATTTTGACTTTATGGGAAGGTTTGATGTCACCAGAATTCTATTCTGCATATTCACAAGCAAAAGAGTGGTCAGTTTCCCATGCCAGAACCGACATCCATCCAGCAAAGCTTCATCACTAGGGTGAAAAGATGGATAGAAATTTTCTGCACAATTCTATTCCATTCTATGATGATAATGACAAGGGAATCAGGGGCGGCCTGTCCATATAGGCGAACTAGGCAGTCACCTAGGGCGCCAAGTTAAATGGGGTGCCAAATGGTGGCGCAATATCATTGAGGAGTTTGGAAGTGGGGGCGCTGATTGCATGGTTTGCCTAGGGCGCCAGTTGCTGGCAGCTAGTCTAGGGCCGCCCCTGATTTGCCCTGCATTATGTAGAAATAAAGATTGAAGAAGAAATGTCAAGAAGGACTTAATTGGAGCTGTTTTCCAAATACAAGTAAAACTTCCTCCTGTGGCTAGCCACCTGGGGCTGGTTTTCTATTAATTTCGTTATTTTCCTTTGTAACATACAGGAGAAACGAATGGCTACTTCACCATGATAGCTACTTTACAAACAGTCTGGGACAGGTGTGTGAAGATTTATCCGTACAGTTAACGTTAATGGCTAGACTGAAGATTTATCCGTACAGTTAACGTTTTGTAAATAAGTCTTATGTACACTAAGAGAAATGTACATTTCATGCATTTTAGGGACACTTCGTGTTGTTACAATGGTGCAAAGGGGCCTTACAGACCCAATAATCTGGCCATTTATCCTCCGGGAGGGCCCCAATTTTGGATTAGAAAAATTACAGACGAAATGGTAATGCACAGAAGCTCTTCACTGCAGTATTCCAGGTTGCTGGGGAGGGGATTATTGCATTGACAGTGAAAGAGAGGTCAGCTGAGAGTTATGAGTTGAAGTACCATGTATCCTCCACATCATAGGCCTTTTGCTGAGTTTTTTGGAAAGA
This sequence comes from Rafetus swinhoei, assembly GCA_019425775.1. Lineage (NCBI taxonomy): Eukaryota > Metazoa > Chordata > Testudines > Trionychidae > Rafetus > Rafetus swinhoei. The sequence goes on along the minus strand of CM033447.1, from coordinate 64,655,109 downwards.
GCCTTCAGGCATTCATCGTATGCCATCGTGCTGATTATGCCATTGTGTTTCTGATGATACCTTGCAGAAGGAGATTGAAATGGCTGTTAATGTTCTTAAGACAGACCTGCCGGTGTCTGATTGATCTGACATCACTTGTATATGTGGTGGCTGGAGTTCGGTAGCAAAAAGTGGTAAAACAAGGTTAAAATATGAAGGCTATCCTAGCAAATGGAGAGTTTATATGGAGCTAAAATAATTTCCTCTAAGCTTCACAGAATCTCATTATTCAGACTGTCCTGTGATAGGAGAGTTTTCTACTTCAGTGACCACATGGACCACTTTGCTGTCATCTTATGACCTTGAATGTTGCCTGCCATGATGAAGAGAGCCAGTGTTTGGTGTCTGCCAAAGCTGCCAGCCTGGGCTTCCCTAATTTAGGAGAATTAAAAATGTAAAGGACAGAGGCAAGCTTATGGTTTGGTTTTATCATTCTACCTCCCCCAAACCAACCAGCTGCTGTCTGCCGTGATCCACGTTACTATCAGGGGCGGCCCGTGGCTATAGGCCAACTCGGCCATCGCCTAGAGTGCCACCTTCAACAGCGCCCGATGATGACATCACGGGGCGCCCCGGGCGCCCGATGATGACGTCACCCCATTGACGGCCCATTGACGGCCGTGCAGGCGGGGGCACCGATCGCGCATTCCATCTGGGGCACCAGCTGCCTCTGCCCACCTCGGGCCGCTCCTGGTTACTATGCATGGGGCTGTCCAATGCATTTTGGTGAAGGTTAGTGAGCTAAATCTTTGAGAGACGTACCAAATCAGGGGTGGAGAAGCTCAGGCCCGGGGGCGGGAGGCGGACCCTGGTTTACCTGGATCCGGCCCCTGAGGCTTGCAGTTACCCTCCCAGTATTGGGGCTGGAGCATGCCCAGTCTACTAGCCTGGGCCCCCCCAAGGCTCTGATGTGTGAGGAGAATGTGCTGAGTGTCTTTCTGCTTCTCAGTCAGGGGCCATGTCAGTGAGGGTTTGTTTTGGGTTTTTTTGCTTCTCACTTGTGTACAGCCCCCAACTGATATTTTTTTCTGTGCGTCAGTGGCTCCCAACCCCAAAAGGGTTCCCCACCCCTGCCCTAAATTTAAGTCTTTTCCAGACAGGGTATATGTACAAGAGGCTGCCCTTTTTCAGCAGGCAACTGAACTGAGGGTCACCTAAGTGCTTGTCCATTTCATCTCTGGCCATTGGTTTTTATAACTACCTTGCCAAAAAATGGCCTGAGCACATAGACAAAGGGCTAGGATAATTGCCTTTTTTCAATGCAGTTGAGATTACACATAAAGATTTCCCCTCAAATCAGTTAGAGGAGAGACACCCGGTTGGTTGTCTGATTTGTTTTGTTTGTTAGAAGTGGGATTCAAGCCCTTTTCCTTGGAGATGAAGTAGAAGAAGCCAAAGCAAGCTAATGTGTAGGATTGAAAGCAAAAAAGCAGCTGGTCTCCGCTTCTGCAGCGAATGCTTGGGGGAAACCTACAATTCCCTCCCCACCCACAGTGCGTCCACACTTGCCCATTAAACTTAGGATGTGAGTTTCCTAGATATTTGAGGGAAGAAGGGACCATAATGACCATCTGACCTACGGCATAACACAGGCCGTAGAATGTCACCTAGCGACACCTGTGTCAGGTTCAGTAACCAGTACAATCCCCACACTGAGCCTCCTATGTTGTGGAGCAAAGTAGCAGCAAACACCAGACAGTTTTGATCCATCAATGCTTGAGTCACAGGGCAGAGTATATACCCACTCTGTCATGCTGCTGACTCACAGCCCTTCTGGAGAAATTCTAGACTAGTTCCCAACCATAAGAGTGATGGAAGCTATATTGCTAGTGCATGGACACAGTATGGTATTAGGGTGCTAGGCAGGGAGTTCAGGGTTCTGGCTTTAATTCTCTGCTCTGCCACAGGCTTCCTGTAGGACCTCGGGCAAGTCACCTTGCTGGGAATAAATACACTAACTGGTGTGAGGTACTCAGACAGCCCTATAGAAGTACCCAAGATAAAACTAGAGTGGAGAAAACACTCGAAAATGTATTATAGGGATGACTTAATAGGGCTTTTCCATCTCTAACTTCCATGGGCCTAGGAGCCTTGGTGTTTCAGAAGTTCACACAATTCCATCACAATGGCACTGGGCTATTTATTTTTAATTTTATAAAAAAATTATAACCATTTTATGTATACTATGGAGTATACATAAACCATTGTAACCATTTTATGTATACTATGAGTCTTGGGTATCAAAGGGCTTGTCTGCATCACATGCAGGCCCTCCAATGTTCTCAAGTTGAAGTGGGGGAGGTCTAGGTTGGATATTAGGAAAAACTATTTCCCTAGGAGGGTGGTGAAGCACTGGAATGGGTTACCTAGGGAGGTGGTGGAATCTCCATCCCTAGAGGGTTTTAAGTCTCGGCTTGACAAAGCCCTGACTGGGTTGATTTTAGTTGGGATTGGTCCTGCTTTGGACAGGGGGCTGGTCTTGATGACCTCCTGAGGTCTCTTCCAGCCCTAGGATTCTATGAATGGAGGGGGAGGAGGGGGAGGCAGACAAAAGGGCAGTTGCCTTGAGGCCCAGAAATTCAAAGGACCCCTGGGGCTCCAACTGCCACAGGAGTGGTCAATAGAATCATAGAGCTGGAAGAGACCTCAATACCCTGGACCCCTTTGAATCGCTGCCATAGAACTGCATGGAGCAGCTCTAACGGCTGGGGGGGAGGGCACCCTGGGCTGGTTGCCCAAGGCCCCACCCCTTCCAGAAGCAGAAGCCAGCCTTCTCCACACCTTGCCCCTGGGTGGCTATCAGCCCCGCTGATGACAAGCTATGGGGCAAATTTAATGGGCACTAGCCAGCTGTGGACTCACTGTCCATGTGGATCCTGCTAACATACATTAATAATTTTTGTTAATGCTCTTTGACCTACTCTGATTTCAAAGCGGTCTAGATCAAAGCACATTAATGAACTGTTGAAGCAAGCCAGCAGGGTCCACCACACAGTTAGCCGTAGAAGGCTCCTGCTTGGTTAGATTCACACCACAGCTGGCCATAAGAATGGCCATACTAGGTCAGACCAAAGGTCCATGTAGCCCAGTATCCCACCCGATGGTGGCCAATGCCAGATGTCCCACAGGGAGTGAACACAACAGGTAATCATCACGTGATCCTTCCCCTGTCACCCATTTCCAGACAAACAGAGGCTAGGACACCATTACTACCCTTCCTGGCTAATTAGCCATTGATTGACCTAACCTCCATGAATTTATCTAGCTCTTTTTTGAACCCTGTAAAAGTCCTAGTCTTCACAACATCCTCTGGCAAGGAGTTCCACAGGCTGACCATGCACTGTGTGAAGAAGAACTTCTTTTGTTTGTATTAAACCTGCTATCTATTAATTTCATTTGGTGGCCCCTAGTTCTTATGTTGTTAGAACAAGTAAATAACTTTTCCTTATTCACTTTTTCCACACCAGTCATGATTTTATAGACCTCAATCATATCTCCCCTTAGTCTCCTCTTTTCTAAGCTAAAAAGTCCCAGTCTTTTTAATCTCTCTTCATATGGGAACCGTTCCAAACCCCTAATCATTCTTGTTGCCCTTTTCTGAACCTTTTACAATGCCAATATGTCTTTTTTGAGATGAAGCGACCACATCTGTACACAGTATTCAGGATGTGGGTGTACCATATTTTTTTGAAGAGGCAATAAGATATTCTCAGTCTTATTCTCTATCCCCTTTTTAATGATTCCTAATGTTCTGTTTGCTTTTTTGACTGCTGCTGCACCCTGAGTAGATATTTTCAGAGAACTATCCACAGTGACTCCAAGATCTCTCTCTTGAGTAGTTCTAGCTAAATTAGTCCCCATCATATTGTATGTATAGCTGGGATTATTTTTTCCAATGTGCATTACTTTACATTTATCAACATTGCATTTCATTTGCCATTTTGGTGCCCCATCACTTTGTGAAGGGCTTCAAAAAGATCTCACCAAACTGTCTGCTTTGGTCTTAGCTATCGAGCAGTTTAGTATCACCTGCAAATTTTGTCACCTCACTGCTTTACCTCTTTCTCCAGATGATTTATAAAATAGGATTGGTCCTAGTACGGACCATTGGGGGACACCACTAGTTAACTCTCTCCATTCTGAAAACTGACCATTTATTTTACACTTTGTTTCTTTTTAACCAGTTATCAATCCATGAGAGGACCTTCCTTCTTATCCTATGACAACTTACTTAAATTAAGAGCCTTTGGTGAGGGACCTTGTCAAAGACTTTCTGGAAATCTAAGTACACTGTATCTACCGGATCAACGTGTTTGTTTGACCCCCCCCTCAAAAAACTAGCAAATTAGTAAGGCATGATTTCCTTTTACAGAAACTGTTGACTTTTCCCCAACATATTATGTTCATCTATCCATCTGATAATTTTATTCTTTACTGTAGTTTCAACTAATTTGCCCGGTACTCACGTTAGACTTACCAGTCTGTAATTGCCAGGATCGCCTCTAGAACCCTTCTAAAATATTGGCATCACATTAGCTATCTTCCAGTCATTAGGTACAGAAGCTGATTTAAAGGATAGGTTACAAACCATAGTTAATAGTTCTGCAATTTCCCATTTGAGTTCTTTCAGAACTCTTGGGTGAATACCATCTGGTCCTGGTGACTTGCTACTGTTAAGTTTCTCAATTTCTTCCAAAACCTCTTCTAATGACACCTCAATCTGGGACAATTCCTCAGATTTGTCATCTAAAAAGAATGGCCCAGGTTTGGGAAGCTCCCTAACATCCTCAGCCGTGAAGACCGAAGCAAAGAATTAATTTAGCTTCTCCACAATGACCTTATCGTCTTTGGCTACGTCTACATTGCATCCCTCTTGCGCAAAAGCCTATGCAAATGAAGTGTGGATTAGCATATTGCCACGCTTCATTTGCATAATTAATTAGGGGCCATTTTTGTGCAAGAGGCTTTGCGGGGAAAAAAGGAGCCATCTACACAGCTCCTTTTCGAGCAAAAAACCCCTCTTGCACAAGAGCCATTCTTCCTGAAAAAATGAGGAAGAATGGCTCTTGCACAAGAGGGGGGTTTTGTGCAAAAAGGAGCTGTGTAGATGGCTCCCTTTTGCGCAAAAGCCTCTTGAGCAAAAAAGGCCTGTAAGAAGTCCTGACTCGTACTTCATTCAGTTACCAATTTTATTTTGCTCCCCCCGTCACCTCTACAACTCTCAACAATATAGGTTCCTTCTGATTTCTACTTGACAGTTATACCCAATGGATAATCACATTAGCCTGAGCGCCAATATTTGACCTCTGACGGCGGAGGAGGGGCACCTGGGCCCGCCCACTCTCCTGAGTCCCGGCCCAGGGCCCTATGGTAGGGAGCCTGACTCCCTACCCTAGCAAATGGGGGAGAAGCCCCTAAACTCGTTTGCTCACGGGCTCCGCAACCCCGCCCTGGGTCACTTCCTACCTCTGCTGTCCGAGTTATTTACTCTATTTCCCTTGAGGAAAAGGGGGAGGGGCATCTCCTCGCCCCCCTGGCAACCTTCCTCCTCCCGTCTCTCCTCTCTTGCTGGCGTTGTCTTATTCCCCACCTCAGCGCTCGGCGGGTGATGTCACGCCAATTCCCGTGCCTCCCCTCTTCCCCCTCACTCCCCATCCTGTGCCGGTTTGACGTCACGCCACATTGGCGTGTGACGTCATCCCCCGATGCCATGCTTGTGGCTGCTCCCGGGGCTCTCACTCTCTGCGCGGCCCCTCCCCCAGCTCCGAGTGGGGTTTTAAAGTCCGGCCCCACCGCTTCCGGCCCATGGCGGGCGTCGGCTGGCCTCAGCTCTGGAGATTCCTCCGGCACCAGGTGAGAGCGGGGTTGCTTCACCCTGCCACAAGGCCCCTAATTAATTATGCAAATGAAGCACAGCAATATGCTAATCTGCACTTCATTTGCATAGGCTTTTGCGCAAGAGGGATGCAATGTAGACATAGCCTTTGAGTGCTCCTTTGGTATCTCGATCGTCCAGTAGCCTCACTAGTTGTTTAGCAGGCTTCCTGCTTCTGATGTGCTTAAAAACATTTTGCTATTATTTTTTGTTTTTAACTAGCTGTTCTTCAAACTCCTCTTTGACTTTTCTTATTATATTTTTACACTTAATTTGACAGAGTTTATGCTCCTTTCTATATTCCTCACTAGGATTTAACTTCCACTTTTTAAATGGTGCCTTTTTATCTCTCACTGCTTCTTTTACTTGGTTGTTAAGCCATGTTGGCACTTTTTTGATTCTCTTACATAAACTAATTGTTCATGTAGACAAGCCCTAAGACTCTTACCATAGTAGAAAAAATTACCTTAGGTCGTCAGGTATATGCTGAAAAATAGGTGCGTTGCTCAGGTTCTACTGAATGAGTGACATTACCAATGGGATAGTGCCGGGCTTTTTGATCTATTTGATCATATACAACCTTAACTTAGCATGAACATTGTTGTATATACACAGACATGACACTATACATATATTAGAATTATCGATCGATCGATCATCCTTCTCAATATCTTTCAGAGCCTAACCCTTGGCCCAGATACAGAGTCTTTTGCATTTCTCTACCTACTTGGAGGGAGATATGTAAAACTCTTTCCAGCTGTGTTCTTCCAATAGACTCATATACTGATTAGTCACTGATTTTAGTTTTATGAATACCAGCCTCTGAAAGTTAAATTTCAACATACAAATTTTGGACAGACAAAATTTTTGCTCTTGGTGCCTTTCTTTCTCGGCGCTGTGGTTGGAGTGGAGCAAGGGGTTGTTTGCTGCAGAAGAAGCATACGGAGAGCTATCCGTTTTTAAGGGGTGATTTACAGCAATTGACTTGTTTGAATGTAAAAAAACCAAACCCCATCGATAAAGCTGTATGAAAGTACACCCACTACTGGAAAAGTGCCATATGACCGTGCTTAGAACAGTGCATGTCCCTTGCTCGACAGAGTTTTGGAAAGGACATTCCCTACCTTCTGCAAGACATTTTATCTCATGTCAGTTTGGCTGACACAAATATTACTTACGCTAAAATCCTTAATGTGAGACACCGTATAAAGAGGTTGTTTCATTTAATAACATTCATTGCGTTAGTTCCCCCTGAAGTAATCGCTTTGATGAGCGCGCACTCTGGGTTCCTTTATTTGATCTGGGAATAAAATTATCATGTGTTTGCGTTAGTATCTTTTTATTTATTTTTTCTAGCAATAAATAAACATGAAGCTGTCACTGCAGAGCTGGCGCTGCATCTTTGCCATTACACACCTTTTGATTTTCATGTTTAGAGAATTTTCCTTGACAATCATCCCTTTAAAGTATGGTAGAAGTGTTGTGTTGTCTTGCTTTTCACTTGTTTCCCATGTAGATACATGGGTAGCAACAGACAGAGAGGCTTCCACTAGCCAAATGAAGGTGTTGTCTTAGCGAGCTTCCTATTCTACCTGTCAGAACCAGTCAAATATGTTCATGGTAAAGGAATTACTCAATCATTGATACTATGTTAGCAGCTAAAGCCACCGGTTAGGTTTTAGGCCCCCTTGTACTACTCAAACATATGTAGGCCCCAATCCAGAAAAGACTGAAGCATATGCTTCACTTGACTCGCTGTGAGTAGTGTTATGGAGTTCAGTGGGGTTACAGGATAAGCACAGGTCTGAGTCTTCACAGGACTGCAAATAGGCCCAATAGAGCAGCAGATTGTCAAAATCCGACAGGCAGAGTTTTGAGGTCACTCTGCTTTGCCGGGGGATCAGTGGAGGGCAAAACATCTCTACTACAGACAGAATCTAGCTGCCCACATAATATTAGGGGAGGATACAACAGCCAGGCTGACTGGAGATTTCATGAGACTGGCCAGAGAGGGTCAGAATACTGGTCCATCTAGCTCAGCATCCTGTCTTCTGACAGTGGCCAATGTCAGGTGCTTCAGAAGGAATGAACAGAACATGGAATCATCAAGTGATCCTTCCCCCTTTGGCCTCTCCCAGCTTTTAGCAAACAGAGACTCGGGACCCATAGAGCATGGTGTGGCATCCTTGACCCTCCTGGCTAATAACCATTGACCAATCCTTGATGAACTGATCCAGTTCTCTGGGCTACGTTGTAGTTTTGGTCTTCACAATATTTCCTGGAAAAAATATTTCCACGGGTGCATTGTGTGAAGAAAAACTTCCTTTTGTTTGTTTTAAACTCACTGCCTATTAACACAAGAACCAGGGGGCCACCTAATGAAGTTAAAGTGAACAGTTAAATAACACTTTCTTAATCATTTTCTCCAGACCAGTCAAGATTTTATAGGCCTTTATCATATCCCCTTTTAGTCGTCTCTTTTCCAAGTTGAAAAGTCTGGTTTTTTTTTTCAATCTTTCCTCATATGGAATCTGTTCCATACCCCTAATCATTTTCGTTGTTTTTCTCTGTACCTTTCAAATTCCAGTATGTCTTTTTTTTGGGGGGGGAGGATCCCAGAACTGCACACAGTATTCAAAATGTGGGATATAAAGGATTTATATAGAAAAAGTGAAGGAGCTTGGTTTGCTATTTTCCTTAATAAAAAAAAAAAGCTGACTCTAGAATGGTGGTGGGCAATCTGCAGCCTGTAGGCCATGTGCAGCCCTCTGGGTTTCCACCTTCAGCCCACAGACCCCTTGTCTGCCCCTCTCCCCCATGTGCCTCTCATACACTGGAGCCCGCACTTCTTAATCTTCCCCCACACTCCCAACACTTTCAGAGCATCAAGAATCTGCTGCTTCACACTCCATCCTTGCTTCTCTCCCTCCCAGAGCTGAAACATCGTGAATCAGGTGTTAAGTATTAAGTCTTTGCATGTTATCTTGGTGTCAGTGGTAGGCCAATAGATTAATTCTAGATATTCAGGTTATAGAAAACCCATCAGCTGCATCTGTGGCATCTTAGAAAAGTTAAAGGCTTGTAAATTGGACCCTAAACAGATGCCTGCTTCTGCACTGGATGGAGTTACAAAGTTCTCTAGAAGACAAAGTGAACTATAAGCTTTGCTCAGAAAAAAGTGTAACCTTAATCTTTCCTGGCACTAGTAATTTAATGGCTTTGTTATACTCCTTCTTTTTTTTAAGCAAGAGTTCAAGGGGGCTGAACATTTTGGAAACAAAGATACACTGGGACTTGAATTCAAATTAGTCCAACCTGGGATTCTTGGCTGTTGTCTTAAAATTACTGAAGCAATTATTATTGGCTTTGGAAAGTATCTAACAAGATAGGACAGATCCAGGTAGCTCACTTCTTTGTTACCAAGTTCAGAGAAGACTCTATATCTATATCCATATCTATATCCTTTGTGTGTGTGTGTGTGTGTTAGTCTCTAGGGGTACGTGTACACTGCATGACTATTTCAGGATAATGGAGGTATCCCAAAATAGCTATCCCACGTCTACACAAGCCACACGTTATTTGGAAATATTTTTCGAAATAATGGGAGCACTATTTTGCCATCCCGGTAAACCTTGTTGCACAAGAAATAAGAGATGACTCGAAATAGTGTGTTAGAAATAGAAATTTGTGTAGCACAAATTTTGTGTTTAGGATGCTGTGTAGATGCACCCTAAGGTGCCACAGGGGTGCTCATTATTTTTAGAGAAGACTAATTTCACTCTCTCTCTTGTAAGTCTACTGTTGGGTCATTAAACAATGTCATCCAGGCATCTCCTACAACAATAGTATATCTTTGTCTAGCAATACAAGCTATCCTTGGATCAACTGGACATATCCATTGAAAACATATTGGAAGAAGCAAAGACTTCAGTCCAAAAGTTGACTAATGCAGGCACTTACAATGAATCCTTAGGTGAAGAGGACAAAAAGTGTTTAAGGCAGATGAAAAAGTACACAGACTTGATTCTTACAAATCTACAATAGCAATTACTGGATTCTACTCAACATCTATGTAGTTTTCACAGATACCTGTCTTATAAAATACCTAGAGTTAAGTAGAGTGAGGCACTACCAGCAATGAGGCTGCCATGTGACCAGGACACAATAAAGAATTCACAATGTAGAACATCATACGACAAATGAATGCAAGTTTAATTTCAATTTCTTCTTCTTAATCCTCACTAGTGGTTTGAGTCAATCTTTGTGCTGTGTTTGCTTGGATGAAGGATGTCAGAATTTCTCTCTTGCTATTCCCAGACACAACAGCTACAGTTGGACAATGTTCTTCCTTATTGAATAGAATTTTGTACTCTGAAAAGGTGTCACCTTCTACCAGATCGTGAGCATATCATGAAGGACTGTAAATAGCAGACACCCAAGAGCTATGCAAAATTACAACAAGAAGCCAAGAAGGATCTGGATGTAGCACTTCGTGGAAGGCTTGAGTAGCAAACTTTAATTTCCGTGATGATTTGAAATATGAGTTAAATCTAATACAATGGTGTTGAAATATTTTTCAGTTTTGTCTATGGTGCCATCCAGCCCACGTCTGCCCTCATTGTCTCAAACTTCTTCAGCCTTCTCCCTTCCCCACCCCTGTATATTCAAATACCCTCCAAATTTCAATTCCTGGAGAAAACACTGCATTTAGGTACTTTTGCCAAGTATGTTGCTATGGTTTGGAAGCTTAGGAAACTAGGACTGAAGATGTGTAGCCTTTATGACCCCTAAGGTGTTATTTCTAATCTAGGTGTTACTCTGTTGGTCTTTACCATCTGATAGCTATTTACAGACCTCTCAGAGATTAGTTGATTCTATCAGTACGGTTTGTGTTAGATTAGTATCCTCACCACAAGAAATCACCATTACACTCAGCATTCTCATTGGACAGCATCTGCAAAACAAAAACAAAAACAAAAAAAAGCTAAAGTTTTAGAGAGAACAGAAATCTTGTCACTCTAAGATGGGCTCCCTCCAGATCAACTTTGAAGCCCACTACTAGAAAGAGAGCAGGAATCATAGAATGACAGAATACAAGAACTGGAAGGAACCTCAAGAGATCATCAAGTCCAGTGCCCTGCCCTCACGGCAGGACCAAGCATCATGTAGACGATCCCTGATAGATGTCTATCCAACCTGCTCTTAAATATCTCCAGTGTTGGAGATTCTGCAACCTCCCTAGGCAATTTATTCCAGTGTTTAACCACCCTGAGTGTTAGGAAGTTTTTCCTAATGTCCAACCTAAACCTCCCTTGCTGCAGTTTAAGTCCATTGCTTCTTGTCCTGAGGAGTTATCCAATCATCTTCAGCACAAAAGTCAGTGTGTTGTCTTGTTCAGATCACATCTGAGAGGCCTGCCCAGAAGTGGGAAGGATGTCAATGTACAGAGCAGGGACAAAATACCATTTCTCCCCAGAAAGAATGGAAATTTCACTGTTTTCCTATGTAGCCAGGCAAATGGGGCATACAGAAAAATGCCTCCGATTTTTCCTGACGCGCTGTAACTGTCAATCTGATAGTGGTCACACACATTAAATTCACTTACAATTATAAAGAAGCAAAAATGGATGCAGCTGTAAGGGGCTAACTGAGTGAAGTTTCCATTGCTGAGACCAACAAAGTTAAAATTAAGAAGAACGGTAGATCAGCTTTTGTTTGTAATAGTCTTATAATGAACATTTAATATCAGTCAATTATCTTCATTATCCGGGTCTCAATTTAATGGGATCAAGTCAAGTACTTGTTTTGTTTAGCGAGATTCTGTATTGAAGTTTATACTTCCATTCCACTAACATAAGTAGGAAATTTTCTTACTCAATTTTCAGAAAACAATTGACAAATGGTAGGGTTTTCACTCAGTGTGGTACTTACAGCTTTTAGGCTGACTTTTTTTGTCTGCCAATTTACGATGAAAGCTTAAGAAGCTTGCTGCTAATTCACGCCTCTCTCTATCACTAGGTGGCATTACAGGGTAATTTTGCTTTGAATTAGTAAAAATGTCACCTTTTTCATGGCTTAATTATAATAACAAACTGTAAGTTCTCTGGGGTCTGTAAATATAAAATGTAGGTTTTAGGGGTTTTTTTTAAACTTCCTTTATCTACTTAAACTTTTTCTATCTTAAGTAAAAATGAACTAAAAAACATGTCCTGCACACTTTGGGTGCAGCTACACAGCAGCATTATTTTGCACAAAGTGACATTCCGAAATAACAAAATGTGCATCTACGCTATAAGCCTTTATTTTGAAATAATGTTGAGCTGGAAGATGACTTACTTCGGCTCGTGTAACCCTCATTTTATGAGTAAGGGAAGCTGAAGGAAGAGTGTTTTTCCTTTGACTTCCTGCTCTGTAGACAGCGCCAAAAGCCAAAAAAAGCTATTTCGACTTAAGCTACGCAATTGACATAGATAAAGTTGCATAGCTTATTCCAACTTCAGCCTTGCTGTGTAGAAGTATCCTTTGTGAGTGAATGAAACCTAGCAGGAGCTGAGGAAAAGGACATGAGAGGTCTATTCAGGAGTCTGTCGGTCACCAGCTGAATTTCCTTACCATTTAATTTCAAGGAGCAAGAAGCAGCCATGACTTAGGACTAAGAAACTCTGGGAAATATTCAGGGTCCAGAAGATTAGACATGAGCAAACTTGGTATCATAAAGGGAACTGACTGACACTTTAAGAACTTGGAACTGGTACCAGTGGGGCGGTATTTGAGAACTGCCATTCTAACCATATCTGTTTATGAAACTATACCCAAAAAAGCACTTTTAAAGAACATAATTGTACACGTAGAACCTCTCTATTCCAGCACACTCTGATCCAACAACATCCGTGGTCCAGCATGATTTTAGTTTGCCAGATGTTCACTTATCATGGGTGTGGACAAGTTTTCTGCGATCCCATAGAGTTTGTTTACAGCCACCAGTCCTGGCTCTCAGTGTTCTGTGCTGTTATTTAACTCTAATTGACCCCAAATGTCTTCTCAGAGCCCAGTAAGCCGTGGAAGTGTTGGTAGCACCACTAGATAGTATTGACCTCCCGTGGTCCGGTAAATTCCCTTGTTCGACACCAGTCAGGCCCCAAGGGTTCTGGACTAAAGAGGTTCAAGCTGTACCTCCACTTGAGATTGCATTGCTTTGATTTTAGTGATTTCCAAGCTGATATTTACAGTGGTACAAAAATGAGGTGGAATCCTGGCCCCATAGAAGTCCATGGCAATATTTCTGTTGACTTCTGTTGACAGAACCCAGGATTTGGGTGTAGACTAATCCCTAAATTAATAGGATGAAATAGAGTTTATTGTACATTCCTTTTAACATCTGAATATAAATGAACTGATCAATTTTGCATTGCCCCTTGTGTTTACTTTACCAAAGGCGTACAGCAGGCAATGAAGGCTCAATCCATAAACCCCCTTTCCTCACCCCCAAAAAGTGGAATCCATAGGGGTTTTTTTTTTTGGTTTGGTCCTAAGGACAATTTTTGTTCACGCATTGTACCTTAGGGATGTGAATGGTATCACCAGTATACTTGTACCAGTACGACCACTACAGTGGAAGCAGTTAGAGAAAGATGCCTTAGACCTATACATCATTTATTCCCCTTCCCATGAGAATAAGTTATACTGCCAAAACCACATTTATGCAAGTATAATGGCATCCAGACCGGTACAATAAAACCACAACAACTTTTCTGTACAGACCAGGCCTTTAGAAAAAAACCCTTCCCACTGGGTAGTTGCATCCCAAGCAAAAAAATGAGGCACAATAAAGTGTGTGCAAATGAAGATATTTGGTTGGATATTAGGAAAAACTATTTCCCTAGGAGGGTGGTGAAGTACTGGGATGGGTTACCTAGGGAGGTGGTGGACTCTCCATCCCTAGAGGTTTTTAAATCCCGGCTTGACAAAATCCTGGCTGGGATGATTTAGTTGGGATTGGTCCTGCTTTGGGCAGGGGGCTGGACTCGATGACCTCCTGAGGTCTCTTCCAGCCCTAGGATTCTATGATTCTATGAAGGAAAGTTAATAGCAAGGTAAATTTTTATCTTGCTTGTCGTTTATTTAAAAAAAAAAAAAACTTCACCATCACCTCCAACCCAGTCACGCATGCTGTTAGAAATCAAGTTAAGGAGACATGTGCTTCCCATTCCCAGCTTCCTGTGTGTTCTTCAGATGTATCTCTGGAGACGGCCAGTTGCATTAAGATCACTTTACACATGAAAGGGTAATTGATCCCCTGGATGGTCCACAAACAGCCATTCGCTGTGTACATTGTGTGATTTCTGAAGTAAATCAAGAATTATGAGTTGTATCTTGGGGACAAAAATAGGAACTGGGGGGGGGGAGAACTTGACTCCTCTCGGGCTCAGAAAACATGTTGTGTTAGGAAAGGTGTTAACTGCTGACCTGTCTTAACTGACATGGTATTGAATATGACTTAGTAGTACCAAAGTTTTCGTCGTCATGGAGTACACCTCCATCTCCAAGGGCCTAGAGAGATTCCCACTAGTCTTTGTTGGATTTGGCTCCTTACCAGGTATGAGTTGTGCCAATGCTTCTAAATGGCCTTTGGGATTGACACTGCTAGTGCCCTAGAGGTATTTATTTATGTAGCAACTTGTTGGCTGGAGTGGCAATAAGGAGTCATAACCACAGACGCGGCATCATCCATTCTTGTCACAGATCCCTTGCAAAGAAGCGTGGGTTGCAAAGGACAGCTCCCACAATGACGATAACCGTAAGTTTTGACTGAGCCTTTACCACTAAACATTTCCTCCCCAGTGATCCCCACCCCAATCTCTGTCCTGTTGGGAACCAGAATAAAAAATCATTCTGAAAACTGTTCTATAGTGAGCAAGTGCTCTGCAGCAGCTGCTGGTGTCTTCAAAGTGGGCAGCCAAAATGAACATGTAGAAAATATGAGCTAGAGCTGATAGCCACAGGTACGGATTGTATTGTATCTGACTCTGACCAGTCCTAGCAGAACTGACCCTACACTAACTGAGAAGCCTTCACTGCTCTGCATGATACGGAACACTACAAACTGTACCTGAAAGTTCTGCATGTGCCCAGCTGTTAGGCTAAGTTTCTGCCTGAATACTGGATAATTGGGCATTGCAGCTTTTGATGAGCTATCCCTCCAACCTAGAAATGTGGGAAGCCAAGCAAAATTTTCCACTTTCCCCAGCAGCACCTAATGAAGTGAATGTTTTAGGAAGAGGATTGTCTGAGGAGGATTAGCTCTGTTCCCAATTTCAGCTGTAATGAAAAAGATTACCAGTACTTCCGAAGCATCTCAGAGCCCTGAGTCCCATCAAATCCAAATTATCACCTTGAACACCCTGTGCGATGGAAGGACACAATGGTAAATGCTCCTATTTCAACAATAAAACTAGGTTATTCTTGCTCTTTGGGCCAGAATCTAGACACTAAAAAATAAAATAAAATGAAATAAAAATAAAACAGAAGGGGCTTTAGTACTTCTATATTTTCCCTTCACCTGCCCTCCTTTATCAGCACTCACAGACACTTGACCGAGGACTGCTACATCAAAGAATCAGCTGTTTATAAAGTTTGTTTTCTCATTCATTTCCTGTGTTCTTGCTGGCAGTCCAGCCACCGCCAGAACACTGATAATAAAAGGCTTTGTACCTATAATACCAGCTTCGATTTAATTCTTCTTCCTACACTTTAAACAGTTTGAAGCTGTGCTGAAGAGATGTGCATTGCTGGCACATCTCTTCAGTATGTCCTGATCTGAGGCCAACAAACTAAAAAGAAGTTGGATGGGACTCTGAGGCAAGTAATTAGTCAGCCATTGCAAGTGCTGGACACTTAGACCTATCATCTTCCAGTGCTTTTCTACCGCTGCTAGTGGCCTGTTCAGAATGAAACAAATACACTGGGGGCAAGGGAGGAGATGGTTGAGCTGCTTCTGCTGAAATAGTTGTTGTCAAACATCCATATATCACCTGGTGCCCTTAACCTAAATTTTTCTTCCTCCTGGGGATTGGTTTCTTAGGGATCCAAGGGTTGGTTGTTACCTACCACCACACAGGTGGCTGCATTCCAGTGGTCCTATATGTATATCATAACATTAGACCAACTTCGGAGCTCTGTTTACTTTTTTTCTGAGCTCAAATTCCCATTGGAGTTGACCTTGCCAAGGACTCAAAAAACTGACTAAGGGCCTCAGACTCTGATCCTCGGTGTGCGAAGTGCTTTGGAATTTTGGAGCAAACTGAAATCCTTTTACAACATGTTTCTCCCTTCCCAGTTCAATCCTAAATGCACCATCATTTGGCTCCAGATTACCCAGCCCTGTATTTATATTGGACGACAGTAACACCTTCCTGATTTGTGAACAGAAAACATAAAAAAGGTACCGAATACCAGACTTCCAGCTCCCTCTCCTGGTAGAGCACTGTAGTGGTAATTGAACTCCCAGGCTCTGTGTGTATTCCACCCCAGGCACAAGCAAGCAAGCTGGAATCCAGGACTAAAGCACGGGAAGCTAATGTGTAAAGGGACTGTGCCATCAGCAATAGCTCCTCTCAACAAGGAACCTAGTGGTAATAATGCAGACCTCGCTCTACCAGCAGATTAATACAGGATTAGCAAAGGCAAAATCTATTCTAGTGAAGACCATCTGTGACAGAGCTTTAGCTGCATAAAAAATTATGTACTTCAGCACACATAAAAACTTCGTTGCTGCATATTATCTGCAGCCCTTAAGGTTGGGGATAGTTTATTTTAGTCTTTAATATTTTGATACCAGATTAACTTGCATGTGCAACTGTGCTGTGATTCCACTCCGCTGCCTCTGCCCTTCACTGTTTGCCGACTGTATTACAGGCATTCCCAGATTGTAACGTGCTTGTCATGAAATAAACAGGAGCAACTATTGCTTCTTTTTTCTGAATCCGTCATTAGAGCAAATGATGTAGAATGCTGGGGCTTTCGTTATTCGTCTTCTGCCCTGCAAAGCCATATGTCACCTTCCCATAGGTGAGGGCACCTGTGTTTGGAAGAGCAGCCACTGCATCTCCGTGTGCTGAAACACCCACTGCTGGTGGGACCGTGTCAAGAACATCTGTGATACCAGCAGAGGTAGAAGTGCCACAACTGTCATCTTGGCAAAGGATGAAACCCAAGGACCTCCAGAGCTAAAAGAATAAGACAACAGGCCAAGTCCTGCAGCTGCCATGGATGAATTTGGCTCAATATCTGTTTTATTTTAAAATGTTAAAGGAAGCTGGGCTCTCCGCCTGAAACAGTCAACTCCCCCCTCCCCAATGTAGCCACTTCGATTAGTGACCTTTAAGACACTAGTTCTGTTTTGGATACTTTGGATACTGAGGTGTTTTGTCACTGCCGTCTGGCACGAGACTGTGTTTAAGGATTGGTGAGGTTCTTGAGGAGAATCTATGTACATGAGTCTGTGGTTCTGTCTGTCTTTCAGCCCTTTGTCTGGTGACGTTGACCTGTGTTTGAGAGAGAAATGGTCAGCCCATTGACTGGGGATTGGCCTGGGAGTTGGGAGACCAGCATGCAATTCCTTTCTGTGCCAAATATTTGCAAAGTGTGGCATTGGGTGAGTGAATATATGCCCATACTGTGTTCTACACCCACATCTGGAGGACTCTGTGGAGCATTCGCACTATATTGTAAATGTGGGTTTACAATTGCTTGACCCAAGTCTCTCAGCCATGATAACTAGGGATGTGAACAGCTAACTGATTAACGAGTTACCCAGGGATGGCTGCTCCAGCCCCGCGTGGCTGGATCCAAAAGCTCACAGAGCCAGCCCCAGTGCAGGCTGGGGGCTGCAGCGTTGAGATCTTGATGGTCAGTTAACTAGTTAAACATTAGGTTAATGGGTTAACTGATTAACTGGGATTTTATATCCCTAACGCTAACACATCCATACTGTACCTCTGACTGGGGTCTATGGCTTGCTTCCGCACTGCAAACTCACAAGGCGTAGACCTTGGTCATAGCAGGACTTGGGCTGGACTCTGGCCCACTGTCCAGAGCAAGGAGCTAGGTCATGGATCCTGAGTGCTCACTGCCCTGAGGCAGACTGATTTGTGTGTACCGGCTGCCGGTGGGTAGAAGTTCAGCATGGCACTCCCACGACAGACTGCCAGGGGCACAGGAAAATGTGGGATACACATGAGAGATGTCAACATTTCTGGTGCCCCTGGAAGTCGGGTGTGCCATGCTGCACTTCTGCCCATCAGGGGCCTGCATCCAGCCCTTCAGCTGCAGGGTCTGGTGGGTATTGAGTCTGAGGCATGATCAGAGCACAACTACAGGATCGGGCCCTGCTGGCGAGAAAGCCATCTTGTGTGAATAAACCCTGCTGCTGGGCCTAGGGCTTCAGCTTGATCTAGAGCAGTGTTTCTCAACCAGTGGTATGAGTACCCTCAGGGGTACTCGAGAGAAGTCTGGGAGGTACGTCAACACAACTGAAATTAGGAGAAAACTGAATTTTTCTTTTAAGTTTTATAGCGCTGTATTATTTTTGTACTTTTTACACCCAAAAATTTCACCGCCTGCCCGGCTACAATTAAAGTGTTTAAACAAATGTGTTGCAATGGTAGAAAAAAAATTGCGTGTCTGAAAACTGGAGGTACTTTTTTTTTTTTTTTAAGGGGTACTTTATAAAAAAAAAAAAAAAAAGGTCGAGAAACACTGATCTAGGGCTCCAACCTGCTCAGTAGATGAAGAGAAACCTTCTCAGGATCTGGCCCTCTGTGCTCTTCCGCTCCCCACCTGTAAAATAGGGAACACCTATCTCATGGGGTGTTGTGAGGATCAATGCATTAAAGTTGGAGAGGGGCTGAGGTACTACTGGGATAGGAGTGCTACAGGCACCTAAACAAATTAGGAATAGCAGCTACATTGGCCAGCTATGTTTCTATGCTGGTTCAGTCAACTAGGACTATTCAGAACATCATTCAGCAATTTGCAGCAAGCGAGTAAACTTGATCTATTCTGGTGAGAATTGTGTGACTCGCTGTTAATTTAGCCTTGGCCTCTTTAATTATTGGGTTTCTATTTCTGAGAATGCAATTTGATGAGGTCTTCGTCCTGTATCAGAGTCTGAGTCTCACTGATGTTTGGGGTCCAAAATAGTAGATATGAGACCTAAATCACTGCTTCTTTTAAAGCCACATTCAGGTGTTGTTCTGAGAGCATCTCCTTGGGAAGGAGCCTTCTCCTATCCTCAGGCATTTCTGTCCCTCTTTCACCTTTCTACATTACTTCTGAGTTTAGTGTAAGGGGTGAGGTCTTAAATACATTCCATGTATGCATGCATGCCATGAATGCAAGAAAAACCTTTAAAAACAAATAGTCTGGTAGCACTTTAACAAAACATGTAGATGGTATCGTGAGCTTTCGTGGGTACAGTCCGCTCCTTCAGATGACCGGAGTGTTGGAAGTCCAGAACGAAGAAAGCTCATGATACCATCTATATGTTTTGTTAGTCTTTAAAGTGCTACCAGACTATTTGTTGTTGTTGAAGTTTTTCCTGTTACAGACTAACTCTGCTACCCCTCTGAAACATTAATGCAGGGTCAGAGCTGTTTAAAGGGTATTTAGCAGAACTGAGGATGCATCATAAAATGTATCTTATACAGCCAAGATTTCTGGTTCTAGAAGAGTTTCGGGGAGAGGAGGGAGTTTCTTCACCTATTAGTCAGTATACAATTACTGCTTCTTCCTAAGGGACAGGACAGGACTATTGCAAAAGAGGAGAGAGAGGTTTTTTTAAGGGAATAACACAGATCTGTTAAATGCCAGCATAGGCAATGAGATTGATTAAAATCAGAAGGTATTCACATTTACTCACATGTTACTCTATAAATGTAAACGAGCTATCTTTTAATTAGGGTGATGCAAGAGACTTCTTAAAATCAAAGGCTCCAAACTTGCAAACATTTCCATGCTTCTTGAACTGAGTTCTGTTCCTGCACTGAGCTCTGTACATAGCAAATGGGGCTCCATCTGAGTGCAGCCTTATGTCTATGGACAACTCACAACGGGAGCTAGCCCTAAAATTGACCTTCTCCTAAAAGCACCAGAAGAAAATTTGACATTAGTTGTCAGCTCCTACTTAACTGGCATTTTGAGTTTAAAATAATGGTTAAATTAATCTCTTGTTCAGGATTTTGTCCTTGAGGTTTCCCAAAGACCCTTTTTAAAAGACTTTTTATGGCAGTGATTATGTTCTTGTGGTAACATCTGAACTAAATATTAATACACTGCATCATGGAATATGTCTTGAAATTAAAAATTAAACAGTGGGCCAAACTTCCTGCTGGCATAATGCCCCTTAAGTTAATGGAGTTATATCAGTAGAGAGATATTTAGGAGAGTTCATTTAAAATCTTCCCCTGTCTTTGTTTTGGGGTTTTGACTAAGGATGTATTCCCAGAAGCTCAAATGTGTTCATGATTTTTTTCATATTTACGTTTCTCATTTTCTAGTCTGTCTTATTGAAGTCAATGGCAAAACTCCTCTTGGCTTTCGTGAGTTCAGGCTTTGGCTACGATTTGGTACTGATCTTCCCTCTTCATCCAACAGCTACATGTTGGATGAAGCATGATTTTAGTTAGCCGGATGTCCACTTATCATGGGTGTGGCCAAGTTTTCTGTGGTCCCATAAAGTTTGTTTACAGCCACCCGTCCTGGCTCTCAGTGTTCTGTGCTGTTACTTAGCTCTAATTTATCTTTAAATATTGTCTTAGAGCCCAGAAAGAAGTGGAAGTGTTGTTAATGTTGCTAGACTATATTGACCTCCTGTGGTCTGGCAAATCCTCTAGTTCGGCGCTGGTCGTGTCCAGAGGGTGCGGGACTAGAGACGTTCAACATGTAGTAGCAGATAGCAGTGATATCACATTTTATCTATGCTCATGTAATTATCAATAAAGCCTTTGGGTTTTTTTCTAATCTCTTAGCCCACCAGACTGCTAAGTAAATAGACTGAAGTGTTTGTGGTTTCACAGACCAAGAGGGGAGATGATTCAGCAGGACACACATTCTTACTCCCTGAACAGCCTGTAACCAAGCAATAGTGCCACTCCTCAAGTATTCCAATCCCAAACCTCAATTCCCGACTTCAAATGCCGTAGTTCCTGAGCCAATGTGCCAACCCCAGAGCCTGACCACACCCCAGCTACTCATGTAAGTGCCCCTGTTGAGCAATGGTGACTCTGCGTGCAGTCTGTGTTCCCACACTGCATGGTTACCGTCTAGTTCCTAGCCATGAACACAGGGAGGAATTAGGTGACTCGCCTTTGGAACAGATGACCAAGGGAGGGGGTAAGATTCTCTCATCAGTTTCAATTTAGGTTTGGATGACTTCCTGAGAAACACAGGCTGAGTTCAGTTCAACCAGAAGAGGTTGGACTTGACTTGCGAATCACTGGGTGAAATTCTGTGGCCTGTGTTGTACACAGATGATCGGAGCAGATCATGATAGTCCCTTCTGGCCTTATATTCTGTAAGGAGGTAGGGTGTTTTGACCCTGACCTCAAACTTGTGTTTCAAGCTGTAAATGGGTTTTCTACCATGGTTGTTCTTTTTTGTGCAGATCGGGCCCCCAATCAGGTCTGTCACATGAAGGTTTTGTCTATCCTATGAGCTCGGATGTGATTCTCCTGTGCCCATCAAGCTAGTGTGAGTATAAATAGCAGTCTAGCCACCATGGCAGGGGTCATAGCTGCAGAAGTATGACTGAAGCCAAACACCACCTCACCTGTTTCGAGGGAGCGGTGTATTTGTACTGAGCCATGCTGCTGCTATTCATACTCACGCTAGATCAATGAGGCTGCTACCTTGCTTCCCAGGAAGCTGCCCAGGAGGAAATCCCAAAGCATGCTATACCCACAGCCTTCTGCCTCCAATATGGGATGGCTGCCTAGATTTTTCCCATAAATCGCTGATCCCAGTGGGGCTGCATGGCTCAGCTAATGTGGACAAGGCGACACACTTGACCTAGAGTGCCCCAAGGGTCAGTTCTGGGGCCAGTTTTGTTCAACATCTTTATGAATGACCTGGGTGAGGGGGTGGATTGCACCCTCAGCAAGTTTGTGGAGTACACTAAGCTAGGGAGAGAGAGAGATATGCAGGAGGGTAGGAATAGAGTCCAGAGCAGCCTGGACAAATTGGAGAATTGCGCCAAAAGAAATCTGATGAGGTTCCGCAAGGACAAGTTCAGAGTCCTGCAGCTGGGACAGAAGAATCTCAAGCTCTGCTACAGGCTGGGGATCAACTGGCTAAGTAGCAGTTTGGAAGAAAAAGACCTGGGGATTATAGTGGAAGCTGGATAGCCAAGAAGGCTAATGGCATATTGGGGTGCATTAGTAGGAGCATTAATCTAGGGAAGTGATTATTCCCCTTTATTCAGCACTGGTGAGGCCATATCTGGAGTATTGCGTCCAGTTCTGGGCCCTCCATTATAGAAAGGATGTGGACGCATTGAAGGGCAGGGCAACCAAAATGATTAGGGGGCTGGAGCACATGACTTATGAGGAAAGGCTGAGGGATTGGGGCTTCTTTAGTCTACAGAAGAGAAGAGTGAGGGGGGATTTGATGGCAGCCTTTAACTACCTGAAGGGGGGTTCCAAAGAGGACGGAGAAAGGCTGTTCTCAGTGGTGACAGATGGCAGAACAAGGAGCAATGGTCTCAAGTTACAGTGGGGGAGGTCTAGATTGATATTAGGAAAAATTATTTCCCTAGGAGGGTGGTGAAGCACTGGAATGGGATCCTTAGGGAGGTGATGGAATCTCCATCCCTAGAGGTTTTTAAGACCCAGCTTGACCAATGGCTGAGATGATTTAGTTGGGATTGATCCTGCTTTGGGCAGGTGGTTGGACTCAATGACCTCCTGAGGTCTCTTCCAGCCCTAGGATTCTATGATTCTACATTTATGCCAGGAATATTACTGCCAATCAGGTGCATGGAAATATGTTTTCTCAGCTGTATCAGTGTCAAATGAGCAGGTCCAAGACAACATGGTTCCATTTGTAGCATGGATAGGGCCAGAGAGAGTATTGTGGTGATTTCAAGTGTGGAAAAATTAGCATGAGCAGATGAGCCCATAAACCACAAGAATTCTCTTTCATGCAAACATCCTTAGTGTTCCAAAAGAAAAGGAGAAGTACAGAAATAATAGTAGGAAATCTGACTGAAACTTTATCATTCAACATTTTCTATGTCCTTCAACATTTTCTATGGGGGGACAGAGAAGGGGGGCGGGGGGGCAAAGAGCACAGGGGGAAGTAGAAGCCAAAGTGCCAAAACAGTGTCCAGATTTTCTTTAAGAGGGCTAACCCATAACTAAGTCCATAACGGCAGTTTGCTCTCTGCACTGTTCGAAATTCAAAGGCCTTGCTTCTATTAGAGGAAGGAAATTGTGAGTGGGCTTTGATCAGAATAACAGTTTAATTACTCAGTTCTGAGCCACATTTGACAGTAAAGGGAGGCAACATTAGCAGCAGCAATTACTAATTTTTTATTACCTATAAAGCATTTTTAAGCTACACACCCCAGGACAGTGTATGTAGGGGACAGAGGAAGAAGCATGGGAGGGGAAGTTTATGTAGAGGTGTCATAAAAGATTAATGCCCATGTGACACCCGGGGTGGAGAGGAGAAAAAATGCCATGCAAGTCACACCAGAGGTGAAGAATTACAGTGCATGTATAATGCAGGGTTACCGATATACCAGAGAAAATATATTTACCCACCAGCTCACAAGCCTGACCTCTCCTTGCACCAACAGCTCTGTTATTCCAGGCCAGGAATTAATTCACACAGACTCACGTGATGATTTTGTAATGCAGGCAAAAATAGTACTATGGTGAGGTGATCATCGTAATTATATTATAAGCTTCTAATGCATCTTTCATTTAAGAATCTTGGTGCACTTTATGAACATAGGTTCCCATAGGATCCGGAGGGGTAATATCTGCATTTTAGAGAAGTACAGACTAAGGGCATATTTACAGTACAATAACGATGTGATTGCAGCTCATGCAGACATACCCAAGTTAGCTTTAATCTAGCTAGCTTGATTGTTGGATGGGCATCAGTGCAGTCTAGCTACCGAGTAATTTCCCTGAGTCCAGGAAGCGTCCTACAACTTGCACCGAAGTCCGTGCTGCTCCTCTTTTTTGCTCTAGTATGTCAGCCAGTCAGATTAAAGCTACCTTAGGTATTTCTACACAAACTGCGACCATGCATCACAACTGCAATACAGACATATGTGTGACTTGTCTTCACAAGAGAGTTGCATGGTTTATCTGAAGGTGCAATGTTAAATGAGTTTGGTTACACTGGTGCAACTTTGTGTGATGACACTCAGAAACTAACTGAAATCTGCCTTACTTTGGCTTAGCTTGCCTCTGGAAATTTGCAAGGGTGGATTGTACATTTGTACAAGTATATCCACACAAAGGTTAAAGGGGTGCAAGCTTAAGAAGGGGAAAGGAAGATAACAGGGAAGGTACAAAAATGGCCAATTTTCAGTTATTTTTTTCTGCCCAAAAATCTGAAAACTGATTTTTTTTTTTTTTTTTTTTTTAAAGTTTCAAAATAATGAAAATGTGTTGATCTACTTCTTATTTTCCAAAGTGGCTTAACAACACCTTATGGTACTAGAATGAGGGCTAATATGTGAATAGCAGAGAAAAACAAGGACCATAGAGTGGGTTTTCTACAGCAAACAGTATTAGGATAAAAGACAGATTCCTGGGCCCATGCCATAGGAAAAGACAGATTATTCTGCAAGAGGAAGATAATTTTGAAAGGGACATAGAACATAAAGGGTTACTGTCTGTGTGATACTAGACGTAATGGATTACTCTGCAAGTGACAGCGGCAGAAAGGGAGTTTTGTGCTTGTGTCACCAGAGGAAAAGGATTACTGTGCAAATGGTACTGGGGGGAAAGGTTTAGTCTGCATGTGACACAGGAGAAGAGAGGTCACTGTACATATGTCATGGGAAGAGCAGGGCAGTGCGACATGGGGTGGAAAGGATTCTTTGAAAGTCCACAAGAAAATGAAAAAAAGAAGTATTATTGTTGTGCTCGCGTCAGTGGAAGACAAGGTTCCTTGTGGGCAAAAATTAATTGATGCATTACCATGGGAAAGAGAAGATGTTGTTCAGAAAGAAGTGCCTCGGTTTTCCTTGGCTGTCTTTCCAGAGGAAGGAGAATTTTTGTTTTCAAAGGTAGGAAAAGGAACGCCACAGACAAAGCAAAGGGTGATGGCTCTGATGAGCTTCTGGGGCTTTACCTCTCAATTCACTTTCTAACTCCCAGCTCTAAAAAGGATGGCTCATCCCTCTCTATGAACAGGTTTAGCTGAGAGACAATGTAAGCCTAGGCGGCTGAGGTGGTTCGTTATTTCTTTTAGAAAAGGAAGAGATTTCTACGGGAAAGAAACTAAATAAGGAACCAATAATTCCTACACTTCCTACATGAAGAAAGGGGTTGGGAGTGCTCAGTATTCCTCTCCACATCACAAAAATCACCCCCTGCTTTGTCAATCTGTTATCTGGAGTTTCAAGGAATGGTCAAGGCTGTAAAGTGGTGTTTTGTGCCTGTGTGGAGTAAGGAGGGGGAAGGAAGATGGGGACACTTCTCCTATTTTGCCTGATTCTAGGTCAGGGCTCCTCAACCTTATGCATGCCATGATTCTCCATATTTGGCTACTCACAACTTACCTTCAGATGCAGCTCAGAATTTTTTGTACCAGCTCCTGTTGCTCTTCACAGCCAATGACACTGGAATACAGACATGGTGTAGGGGTCATTCTGGGGGCCAAAAACACCCTGCTAATTCCTTGGATCTCAGGAGAACGCTATCAAGAATAACGAGGAGCCCTGTGACACCTTACAGACTAACAGAATGATTTGGGCATCAGCTTTCATGGGCAAAAGCCACTTCATAAGACGTCCATCTGATGAAGTGGCCTTGGCCCACGAAAGTTTGTGCCCAATAAATCTGTTTGTCTGTATCTGCAAAACAATGAGGAATCCTGTGACACCTTGAAGATTAACACAGCCGCCCCTCTGAGATCTATTAGGGATGAATCTGTCCCCCTCATGTCAAATACAGGGAGAAGCTGCTGATGGAGTGACATTCTGCTTTGGCAGAAGCCCAGAAAGAGGTCAAGAGAGTAGCACTAAGACTTCTCTCCGCACACCAGTATTGTGGGGCTGCATATATGCTAAATACGAACAGCTCATCCTGTACAGAGGGCTGGAGGAGAGTGTCTTGCAATCAGTGCTAGAAAATGGCCTGCTCAGTGTCCACACATTCTGGGCTTGTGGTACCAACTTTGATCAATATATTAGATTTTTCCTACAATCCGATTTCTTCAAAGCTGCTTCAGTAATGTGGCATGGCCGGCGGTGAGTTCCTGCAGGGTCGCCTACAGTGGTTTGACAAGCCCCAGTCATCAAGGAACCCCAGTCTGCTCTCTTGACCTCATCAGACAAGGTATGAATCTTTTTTCTGTGCTGGCTTTCGGCTATACGTATCTGGCGGTGGCCTATTTATCCAATCTGTCTCTCTCCGAGAGCTGCAAATCTGAAAGCTAGGGCAGTGAGAACCCTGCAGGCTTAAGCTCATGAAGGGGATTACAAACCAGTCCTTGCACTTCAGTTTGCAGTGGTTCAAAGGAAACCATCACCTGCAGCTTCACCTGGAGCTTAGAGTTCAGTTCATTCAGAGAAATCCTCTCCTCATGCCCTCCCGTCCACCTTCCCCCACCGCCCTTACTGCAGATACGTTTCTTACACAGATGTTTTCGAAGTGGTAGATGCTGGTCATCTACTCACATGGAATCAATACCTCCATCTAGGTTTGCACAAGAACATCCATTGTCCAATGCAGCCTCATGCTGGAAACCAGGGCCGCTCTTCGGAAGGGAGGGAGATAGAAAGGGAAAGCTGGCAAACCTTGCTCTTCCCAGCCAGTGCGTGGTGGAGGAGAGGCAGGTGTAGGCCACTGATAAGGAATCTCCGGCACATTGGTTTGTCAGGGTTAGCTGCAGGCATGGAACCCGCAGCTCCCACTGACCGTGGTTTGCCGTTCCCAGCCAATGGGAGTGTGGGAAGCACTATGGGCTGGGCCACCACTTCCTGCAGCTCCTATTGGATGGAAACAGCGAACCGTGGCCACTGGGAACTGCACCCAACCATGCCTGCAGACGGTCAGGTAAACAAACTGTCTCGCGGCCTGCCAAACCATGTGCGGCTTGTGAATCAGAAATTCCCTGCCCATGGTGTAGGGGAAACTCAACCCCAGTTTGCTGAACTTTCTCAAGCATCGGCTGAAATTCATGAGCTTAGAACCACAAGCCCAACGCTCAATTTAAAGGGGATTGAATGTGATTATTTTTGCATAGCCACCTAATACAGTGGCAAAGGCTGCAGCCTGCACTGCTCTGGGATGTTATCCTACCCTTACAGAAGAAATGGAGAGCAGAAATAAGGTATTAGCTGGCACGTTTTGGATTGAGTTTCCTTTTAAGAATGCGACGCGAATTTAAGGCTGACATTGCACATTTATCTCAAGCCATCATTCCTCTGATTCTTGGTTTTTCTTGTCGGCACCTGGAGGCCAGAGCTTGCTTTGAAGCTTGTGGCTTTTGACAGTTTGTATCTCTCAGTCATCAGCAGTGCTGCTAAGTGCAGAACTTTGAACATATCGCTGTGGACTAGGACAAGAGACAGGGAGGTCTCTTAAATATAGAAGGTCTGAGTCAAAACCCATTGAAGTCAATGGGATTATTTCATGGACTTCAATAGGCTTTGGATCTGGACCTAAGGACCGATATAAATCAAGGTGGATCTGTTACCTGTGAGAGAGAGAGAGAGAGAGAGCACTGATTTATCCCAGCTGAGAATTCGCTTCTCAATTACATGTTAAATTTGAAACCTGCTTGTGTAAGTTAAAGGGAACTGAACTAGCGTAACAACTGGACTGATTTTTAAAACCGTCTCTAATACAAGCTGTGCCAAAGGTTCATAATTAAATTAGCTGTCCTGCAAAATTCACCTGTTTCAGGAGGCAGGGAGGCTCAGAACTCAATGCACGTTTCCCATAAAAGCTTTTGAATGACTCTAGGAGGATCCTGCCACAAGCTGAGAGGCTCAATCATCCATTTTGGGGAGAAGGGGACCTTGAGGGAAATCTCTGATCTGGGAAGCAGCAACAGAAACAGCAAGCAAAGCTGATGTGATTCTGTGTCTGGGTTCCAGCTTAAAAGATTTTGCGAAAGTATCCACATCTTTGGTGTAGGAGCAAACTCCCCAGTCACCGTCCAAAACTCTACATGGTGAACCTGCAGTGGTCTCCAAATCACGATCTGGCTGCTCTGAAACTACATGGGAAATGTGGTGATGTGATGAGATTGCTGCTGGAAGAACTTGGACTGGACAGCCCATGCTATGACAGAACAAAGGGTCCTTATCTTCTCTGGTTATTCCCCTTAGCCCCGATGAAGGTGGAGGCACCACCATGGAGCCTGGAGGAGATGCAGATGCAAGAGCAGCAGTGAGAGCCAGCTTCTCAGCCCCCTCCATCGCCCGTCCTCTTCTCTCAGGGGGCTGGTTTGGCAGGGGTTATGCCAAAGGCTCCAAGAGGACACCAAGTAAATTGACTTTGTAAATTATCATTTGAACACTCTTATTTTTATGGAAATACATTGGCCGCTGCTGTTGAGAATGGCCTCTCCCGACTGCCCTGGACTCAGCTGAGTTTGCCGCGGACCCCAGACAAACATTCTGTTGGTCTGAGGTGGGGGCAACTGGAAGAAACTGCAGAAGCCTTTTTTTTTCCCAGGTGACTATTCACTGTGCGATGGCAAAGCTCAGAGAACAGCTGGCTATTGGGAAAGGGGGCTTACAGTCTGATACCTTTCCCTTCACCTCAGCACCTATGCTCTGTTCTCTCGCACTGCCGGCAGGCTGGAGCACCTGCTGTTTTTCTGCCTTTCTGCATTGGTATTTGGTAGCGTTCAGATTTGATAGAAAGCTCACTAATTTTGACTGGGTCATATGAGCCTGAGTCTGAGTGAAATCTCAGGCACACCCCATCTACGACTGGAAAAGGGCCCATCAATGGCAGGTAAAGGAAATTTCACACAACTGCTAAAACTCACAAAAGATAACAGCGTAGCAGCTGAGCTCCTGTGGCACATTCCCCATGGAGAGGGTTATTGTAGTGGGTGGGCAAACTGGTTGGGAGGGGCCAGGGAGAAGAATGAGGAATGTGATGATTTGGCCCATGTCTGTCACTGGGGTCCATCCTCTGCGATCATTTTCCCTCAGTGGAATTCCCCGGGAAAGGCAGCAGTGTAAACTGTACCTGCTCTTCTGTTGAGTAAACTCCCTCCAAGGGAAGAGGCACAAAGTTCAACTCCTGATCTAAGTATTCCCAAAGTCTAAGGTCTTTAGACCCGAGGGTTTAGTTTAGAGCCATGACTAGATACAGCTGAACACAAAGCAGTGGAAAATCATTTTCTCCTTTACTTACCTGTGTTGTCAGAGATTCTGTTTTCCCTGTTATGGATGGTGAAATTATTACTCCTTAAAGCTGTTTGCCCTTTATTGTAGGATTAGTGACTTCATCAACACAGGCAGAACAAACATAGCCCCCTGAGCTTAGATCTCGGAAGTTAAAAAGCTCTCCGGACCAATGTGAGAAAATAAGGAATCCTTCATGGTAACTGAAGGCACCCAGAATTTACAAACTGATGGTCAAGGCCATGAAGCCAACAAGCCAGATTTATCCCTGGTGTAACTTCAATGTGTTTCCAATTCCAACAATGGAAGGGGGTGGGGAGCAAAGAAGAAAAATTCTTGGTAGTAAATATGATTAGCTGAAGCAAATAGTAAAGGTTCCATTCTATCTGCAGTTCATCATACAATTAGTTTCTTAACAGCTTGACCATTCAGAGGTCCTGTACTTTGGCTCAAAGCCATGCCAACGGAATAAATCAACTTTATATACACAACTGTCAATCAAAATGGAATCTATAAACCTCGAAGGCTGAAGCAGGAGAATAAATTAAGGAGTAGAAGGAAAACAAGGTCTGAGGAGGTCCGTAGGAACAGGACAATGGAGAAAAGAAGGAAGGAAGTATTGCTGAATTAATGCACAATGGAGCTAGATGTCTTGAATGGAATCACCAAAAATATTCCTGTAAGCAAAGCTCCTAATGCTGTCCCATCCCTTTTGGTTCTACTAATGAGATAAATTGGAACTAAAAAAGTGAACTGGAATACTTAATTAAATACAGCCCTCCTCCTGAGTTGTTATAAATCACAAATCACTATGATCCAAATTCTATTCCATTATATTGAATTTGCAATGGGATTAAGAGTTTTGACTGGTTGGAGACTGCTGGATTTCGCCCTAGCCAAGTTCTTATATTAAGGGCCATCCAGGAAATAGACTTGACCATTTGTGCTTGCGGTTTTGTGCGCACAAGTGAGGGGGGACCAGGAAAAGAGGAGAGGTGAGCAGACCACCTCCCTCAAGTTGACTTGAAGGCTGACAGCTATTGAAAAGAGGCTGACTTGTCAAGAGGCCTGTAGAGCAGAGGGGCAAATCTTGGTCTGGAGGAGTCCAGCGCTAGCCACAAAGTAGATCAAGCAGTTCTTTGTGTACACTCACAATGGCATACCTGCGGGAATGCCAGCCTGTAAATTAACAATAGGCGCAGAGCTAATTTGGAAAGAACATTCTATTGTCGTCCCTTCATATACTTACACCACAAATATCACCATGGTATCGAGGAACCTAATACATGTAACCTAGCAGATGAAAAATTGGCTGGTATTTCAAGTCTTCTGAAGAGGGATGACGGAGCAACAGCTCCTGTATCTATTTGCAAGTCTCTGTTAGAATTTTATGAATGAAGGAGTGAGTTCCAGGGTTGCCAACTCTCCCAATTTTATCATCATCATTATGCTATTTGGCATTAAAGTACCAGCTCCTGGAATCATGTGAATTTGCAAGAAGCTCGTTTTTCATGGAAACCACATTTCTGGTCCTTCTAGTTGTAGAGGAAAGCAGGAAAACTTTATCTCGGTGCATCCCACAGGCTCAGAAAGCAGATGCCAACTTAAAAGAACTCAACATTTATTTATTTTTTTAAATCTCAATATTTAGAAGCCAATGTCTTTCATAATTGAGAGACTGACTCATGAAAGTTTAGGGCAAGTGAGATGTATTGGGATCATGAAAAATATTGCCAACCAGAATTACTTTTCCCCCTTAAATCAGAAACCTTAAAATTGGGGGAAAAAGCCACTACTTTAGTAATTTGTTAAAAATGGAGGGAATATTTTTATGAAAAGGTTGTCAAACATTTCACAAACAAATCAGTCATTTTTATCAAACATTTCATAATTTGAAAATTCTTGACTAGTTCTAATGCACATGTGGCTAACTTAATAATCACTCCAAAGCATGTTACTTGTTTATAAAGGTGATTGATGACAATGAAGAGGTGATTGATTTATGTCGCAAATTGCTTAGAGACTGGTTAAAAACTTATCTTGTAAGCTGTATTGATGGTCATCCGTGTACTTTGTATTGTATAAAACAGGGGCAGAGTTAGAGACATTCCTTGCCCACAGAGTTTACAGGGTTACTGGCTTCCGTGGTGTTACTCACGTGGACAAATGTGATTGAAGCATAATGGTCCAATATTGCCACCGATTATTATCCAATGTAGTGCTTTTAGTAAGAGTAGTCCCATTGACATTGGGGGCCATTCTAGCAGTAGGAAACATTGCTTCCATTATAAATTCAGGATTGGACCTGTAATCATAAAACCGGTGTCCATATTGTAAAACAAACGCATGGTATTCCATCCCATTATTTGGAAATACTTGATGTAAACCATCTGTATTTATTTTGTTAATATGTAACTGCACTTTCATTTTTGTTAGCTACATGTATCATAAATACTGTATGTCAGACAGATTGTGAAACCCTAAGTAACACCATATTCCAAAAATAGCTCTGATTTCAGTGGAAATGTTCGAGCTGTAAAGTACGATCAGTGTGAGGAAGGCATTCACAAGCTGGTTCTTCATGAAAATTAGTAAACTAAAAACTTTGATTATTAGATCATTGTTAATAATCGGAGCTAGTCAACTGTTTTCAAACTGAATCTTTTTACTCTCAGAAAATGCTGCTTTGTCAAAATGAAAACTTCCAATTTATAATAGGAAAAAAATGAGCTGAAGATGGAATGGAATGTTTCAATTTGATCCAAACACATGTTTTGGTGAAAATTTTATCTTGTGGGAAATTTTTGGATTTTCTTTTGAAGTGGAACAAAAACAAATTTCAAAATTGCAGATTTTTCCACACATTCCATTTCCTGCACAGCTCTGTGGAAAAAGGTGTACATAATGGGCTTACTCCTCATTGTAGTGCATGGGGGGAAAGTCCCCACTGACATCAATGGAAGAAAAATCAGGGTAATTTTTTGCTAAATGAAAGGCCAGTTCTGCCTCAGACGGGAATCACATGCTTGTATACATAATTCAGAGTTCAAAGAAACCCAGCTTGGAGTTTTGCACTAAGTGACCAAAATCCTACAATCATGTATTTTATGAA
This sequence comes from Rafetus swinhoei, assembly GCA_019425775.1. Taxonomy (NCBI): domain Eukaryota; kingdom Metazoa; phylum Chordata; order Testudines; family Trionychidae; genus Rafetus; species Rafetus swinhoei. Next base: position 64,622,475 of record CM033447.1, on the reverse strand, counting down.
CATTTATTATGATAAAAAAAGCTTTGCAAGAAAATCTGAATTTTGATCCACGGGGGAGAATTTATTTAAACTGTTTTGGGAAAAAAAGTTTAAATAAACCTCCGTAGGTTCTCTGGAACAGGGCAAGAAGCAAACACTTCGGCGTTGTTTAAATTACCTTGCCTGTGGCCTGATGGGTTACTTTTTTATTTAATACAATTTATGTTATTGTCTGTGTAATAAATCCTCCTCCTAAGCCACCTCCAGTTGACTCCACTTACTTCAGTGGAATTACATCGAGGATGAATTTGTCTTCGTAGTTTTTCAAAGATTATTTATTTGCCTTGGAAACTAGACTTGCCTACAATTAGCTCTCTATTAATTCTAAAAAACTGGTCTCCAACATGAAAAAGCACTACCAGCCAATCTGAAGAATTCCAACTCCTGTTTATACCAGTCGGCCAAAAGTGGGACAACTCTGCTAGTGGTTTTGATTGATAATTCTAGCAAAAAATAATTTGGCCCCTGAACTGGGTAAATTAAAACGAAAAAGCAACACGTGCACACTAACACCCTAAATTCTCCATTCAGAGACGTGGGGGGGACTCCAATGCCATTGAATGCCAGACAGTGAAGTGGTATTTTTAATATAAAGACTTGACATGGGTCTATTTTGTCCTGCTGTACATCTCATGGGCCCATATTGTTTGAGTTCACTGCGTGTTGCTCATGGCTGTCTGAAAGAGGGAAAATCATCCCCATACTGTGAGAGTCCTCTATTCAGTATCTGAAATTTAAGTGGTTTTTATTAATCACAAGAAAGGGAGGAGAGGCTGAAAGAGAGATGGCCCTGGCCCAACATAATTTTTAATATTCGTCTCTAGGCTACACACTGACGCATGACATTGCAAGGTAAACATCATCCTCCATCGACAGCCCGAAAGATATTTTCAGTATGCTCTCAATAGCTATGTCTACACAGCAGTCTACACAGACGTTATTCCCAAATAACTTTGCAAGCATCTACACAGCAAGCCCATTATTTGGAAATAATTTCGAAATAACGAGCATCTTATTCCAAAATCTGTAACACTCATTGTGCAAGGAATAACACCTCTTCCCCAATAGCTATTTTGCAATAGGGTGTGTGTAGACAGGGCAGATGGAGTTATTTTGACATAAAAGGCCTCCAGCCCTTCCCACAGGTGCCCTGCTGGCCATCCTAGCCCCACTCATCATGACTCTGTAGTCCCGCTTCCCTTGCAGCCCTTAAAGCTGCAGCTGCTGGGGAAAGGGCTTGTGGCTCACAGCAGGCCCTGACAGCCCTGAACTACACAGTAGCTGCCAGACCAGCCCCTGTTGCTCCTAATGAGCCCTCCTCTGCTCCTAGGGAGCCAGCAGCCTGTTCTCAGGGCCCTGCCCGAGGACAGAAGAGGCGTGCGCCTTCATGGTCTGGTGCGGAGATCCTGGACCTCATTGAGGTTTGGGGAGAAGAGGCAAATCTCAAGGATCTCTACACCAGGTGCAGGAATGAGGACCTCTATGGATGGATGGCTGACAACCTGGCCACCAAGGGCCACATGCGCACCCAGGAGCAGGTGCGCACAAAGGTCAAGGAGCTAAGGCCAGCTTATTCCGAAATAAGTGTGCAGTGTAGACACGCCCAGTATCACAAGAACCAAACATGTGGTGCTGGATTTTAATCTCATTCACATCACTATAAATCTGGCGTACCACCACTGATGCCAATGGAATTACTCCAGATTTACACCTCCCAAAGTAACCAAGAAGAGAATCTGATTAGTGTTGATTAGAAATCTTTTTTTTTTTTTTTTTTTTTTTTTTTTTACAGACAAAAGTTTCATTTTCTTCTATATTTTGTGTGTGAGGGAATAGGGGTTTTCATCAAAAAAACTAACAGCCTGAATGGGGAGAGGGAAGTCGTCTTGGTTTTTCAATAAAAAATTGTGGAAGAGGTGAAAATGGAAGATTTTTTCACATATTTTCTATTGAATTGAAAGATCTTTTTCTGTAGAAAAAAATGTGTTGTGGTGGCAAGTTTTTGACCAGCTCCAAATCTGACTCAAAATTCACACAAAGAAGACCGTACTGAACAGAAATTCAGGAATTAGCAAACTACTGAGCGCCCTAGATCATGCCTGAGTTCCCTTTGCCAGGAGGTTACATTCAAGGACGGCTGTAACCTGAAGAGGGAAGGATGGTTTAGTTGTTAGAACTCTAGCCTGAGACGTGGGAGACCTGGATCCATGACAGACATATCTTGGGCAAGTGACTTAGTTTTTCTGTGCTCCAGTTCTCCCCCTGTGAAATGGGGGTAATAGCAGTTCTGACGTGCATCACTGGGAGGATAAAGATTAGGACAGAGTTTTTTTTCCAGACTCAAAAATGTGGAAATACCAAAGCCACAGTTTGGCAAAGTTTTAGGGGCTCAGAGACTTGCATGGGGTAGCTCCGATGCGTTAATGTGCTTTGCTGACGTGCTTTGCGGGTCTGGGTCCCCACAGTTGCGGTAAAGAAAGAATCTGCTTTCACTCCCATGTAGGCACGTGCTCCTTTTCTTCGTCAAACTACAGCTGTGTTACAAATACATGCTGAAAGTCAACAAAGTGGAGCTAATCTGGCACTCTGCTACACCCGCGTAAATCGGGCATGACTGCAGTGTAGCTGAAATGTGGTCAGCTAATTAATTTTTGCATCCAGCAGAGGCCTGGGCTGAAGTATCAAACAATAATGCATGATTTAGGGCCCCTCCGTTGCAGCCTGCCATAGGCACTGATGAAGAAATGAAGCTCTGAGTATTTCCCATTCAAAGACCTCTCTTAGCAAAAGCTTGGATTTGACGTGTACCTCTTTTCGGGGTGTTTAATGCTCTGCAGTGTATTGTGACACCAGTGCTAAGGGACCTGCTTGGGAGCCATTGATACCGTCTCTCCCACTCTCTTGCTCTCTCCACCTGTCTTTCGTTCCTCTGTTGCCTGCGGGCACCGTGGGCTTTCTGAATACACTTCCCTTTTCTGGGGATGCTTTGATTATTAAGGGGCGGGGGGGAAGACATGCAGCATGTGAGCTGGTTTGTTTTTACGTCGTGGTCTTTCAGTGAAACGAAAGTCATTAAAAAACGAAAACAGCAAGAGGCTGTAGCTCCTGCAAAAGCCATTCCATGGCAGCTAAGTGCATCTGCTTGTTCTCACCTTTAAAGCAAATCAATATGGCTTTAACTGATTTCCCTGCTGTCTAGTTTTCTTATGTTGCATTGCTGCCAATCCGGTCGTTCTATTAGCTGGTCATTCTGACCACCTCTTTTCACCCGCTCTTTCTCTCTCTCTTTCTCTTACCTTCTCTTGTTTAGACACGCGTACAAAAATCACTGTTGCTCACTTTTGCTTTCACATGTGATTCCCTTTCTCTTGCATATCCTTCCTCTGTACACACCCACATACCGGCTCTGCTCTCATATTGCCCAGCTGAGCTGCTTGCAAAACATCTGCTCATCAACAGAGTTTTTCTTTCAACGTTGTAGTTAGTGACAAAGGACTAATGCTTCCTGGTGCTTCAGTATTGCAAATAGTTTATAGCTTAAAAAAAAAATAGCCATGACAGATCTGAGCGAGCTCTGCTCTTTTTATCTTTTCTCTCCAACCCATACAAGCAGGAATTATTGAGAGCAAACATGTCACTATTACTGTCAAGGCAAGACCACCCAAAATTCTCATTGAGCAAGGACTCAAATGTAGGTATCATAGAATCCTAGGGCTCGAAGAGACCTCAGGAGGTCATCAAGTCCAACCCCTTGCCCAAATCAGGACCAATCCCAACTAAATCAGTCCAGCCAGGGCTTTGTCAAGCCGAGACTTAAAAATCTCTAGGGATGGAGAGTCCACTACCTCCCTAGGTAACCCATCCCAGTACTTCACCACCCTCCTAGTGAAATAGTTTTTCCTAATATCCAACCTAGATCTCCCCCCACTGTAACTTGAGACCATTGCTCCTCGTTCTGCCACCCGTCACTACTGTGAACAGCCTCTCTCCATCCTCTTTGGAACCTCCCTTCAGGAAGTTGCAGGCTGCTATCAGATCCCCCCTCACTCTTCTCTTATGCAAACTAAACAAACCCAGGTAAACTCAGCTCACAGCAGCATTGTTACTGTCCCGTTGTTCTAGACACTGCATGGGCAGCCATTATGCTAGGAGGGTCAGCCTGACCCTCCCACACTCTGCCCCCAGAGCTCTAGGCATTCTGGAGGCAGAGTGTTGCTGCCCCTAGCATCCACCCTCCCCATGATCTGGGGCCGAGGAGGCTCAGGCCATGCACCAGCTGCCTTCCTTGTGCTCCAGGGCTGGCGGGGGCTTGGTCCGCGTGCCCTTCTCCCGCCCCATGATGGGGCATGGCCTGGCCAGAAGGGGCGAGGCTAGGGGCAGGGTTCAGGACTTGTCTCCCCCAGCCCTACCTTCACCAGCTGCTCATGGAAGACTGCATAATATTGGGTTTGGTTTGCTCTGATCACTAGGGAAGTGAAAGGTTAACCAGTTATCTCCTGTGAATTATGGGTGATGCTTACTGGTTCTTGTTAACCATTAACTGGTAGGGGCTGGAGCAGCTTTCTGCCTGCCACAGGTAGGGGGCTGCTCCAGCCCCATTGCAGCCCTGCCTCCAACAGAGGCTGCTCCAGTCATCCAGAGTCGCCTCTGTCCGCGGCAGGCTTGGATTCCTGGAGCAGGCCCCCCTGCCCATGACCCCTTCAGTCCCTTAACTGGTTAACCATAATGTTTAACCAGCTAACCAATTCATCAGGAATTTACATCCCCATAAGACACCCTCAGAAGTGCTTATTTATCATCTAAGGGCAGTGACTGACAAGTGATACGTCCCAGGGCCACAGACGCTCCAGAAGTACAGTTAGTTCCGCACAACAATTCCCTGAAACCTCTTATCAGTTCAGTGCTGCACATAAACACATCAGCTGTTTATTCCATGCAGAATTCTCTAGTTTTCCAATCTGAACCTCTTTAGGTAGTGTAACCTGATCCTTTTGTAATGTTTCATCTGTTTCTCTCTGTCTCCCTTTATTTAGTTTTGACCTTAATTGGTGCTTTTATCTGACCATTCATGCTTTTCAAGTAGTTAGGAGATAAGTACATGGTTTTGATTCATTTCTACTGGCCTCTGTATTGGAGTGGGCTTGCCAGAGGTAAGAGTTCAGACTATACCAATGCCAGTCTGGGGCGGGGGGGAACGTCTTGTGTTACAATGCATTGTTAAAGAAAGCAGGTGTCACTTTTGTCAAAAGAGACAAGAAGATCTTGCAGAGCTTTGTGAAATAAATACAGGCTCTGGGTTCAAAAGTTCAGGGTTTGGTGAAGAAAGCAGAACACTATCTTTCTTCCAGAGGAGAGTGGAGGGGTCAGCGTAGGATATCTGCCGGTGCACACGGTGTAGCACTTTTCTCCCCCAGCAGCACCCCTGAAGCTGCTTTTGGAAGCCTACAGCTCCACCTGCCAGGACCCAAATGGCTGTGCTACTATGTGGCAAAGGCCCAACATGAAGGACACAAAAATAATTCACCACACGTGCCTTCTATTAGTGCCTGTGCTTGAGATGTGAATGTGTAACCGTTTACACGGTTAAACGATGTGCCTGGGCTCTTTGGTTAACATGCACCATTACCCACAGTCCCCCTCCCCCCCGCCCCATGCTGCCGCCTCTGTATGAGACGCAGCAATGCTGAGGGGCAGGTGGGTCTGGTGCTTGCGGGGAGCCATCTTAAAAGCCAGCTCCCCATGCGCCTACCCCCAGGGAGCCGCCTGCCCCCCACATGTCAACGTTTACATTAATAAACACATTTTAACATCCCTAGCAATGACTCCAACCTGTTTCATGACTTTACATTTTACATAGGAATGATTTTCCCTAGGAGGAGTGAGGGAATGGGAAATAGGTGTGGAATGAAGGTAATTTTGAGATCAGAGGTGACTGGTTTGGGGCAATCCAGGGGCCACCAGCCACTTGACACCCCAAGCACAGGGAAGTGTGGGACAACCCTCCTCCTCCCCAGGCCTTGCCTATCACTACCCCTGCTTTGCCCCCTCCTCACCATTGCTCCACCCTCTCCCTGTCCCTCCCCCGCCATTGCTCCACTCCTGCCTTTTCCCCCAACAGAGGCAGCCCAGGGAACCAGTCCCTCGGTTTTTTCCTGCAAAGATTTGTGCGCTCCCCACACTCGTGCACTCACTGGCAGTGGTAGGGTTGGGGTGGGGGGAGCACAGCAAGGCAGCCCCAGCTGTTTTGCTCCCTCAGCCACATTACTCCTTTTTTCTGCCAGGGAGTGCTGGGGAGTGGCACGGCTGAGAGAGCTAAGTAGCTGGAGCCATCTTGCTCCACTGGGGCTAAATCCCTCCTGCAAGCATAGGCTCCCTTCCCCAACCCAGTTCCCACTCTGGCTGCTGGCTGGCCTCTTATCCCCCCCACCCATGGCATTTGGGTGCATGTGACCCCTCATGCCTCCCTCCTCATCACCCCTGTTTAGGGACATCACCTCTGTTAATCCCAAAGTGAGGTACATTTGAGAAGTAGGTTGTGCAATAATGTGCTGTTGTGTGTCAGTAAAGGGAGCAGAATCTGGCCCTCAATTAGCTGCTCTTTTGCAATGGTAAGCATTAGCCTCCACCACGCCCATAAAAAAAGTGCTAACTCCTGCCTTGGCTTCAGTCCTTCCATGTTCTCCTGCCTTGGCTTCAGTCCTTCCATTTTTTCCTGCAAATATTTGTTTGCCTGTCGGCAAGACTTTTCTCTCATTGTCTGACATCACTCCAGAAGTGGTGGTGTCCTCTCACAGCACGTCAAAACACCTGAAAATAGTTTTTCTCGGTCAAGCCAGGGATTTGCTTACCTGGTGTATGTGTGTTATTTTTAGACCAGTGTTTAAGTTAACATCGCTGCCATTAATGGTCTGAATGGTCACCCATCTCCATTAGGCACTACTGATGTTCAGCCTGTGTTGACAAAATTACCATATATCCTCGATCGTAAGCCCATTTGTTCATTAGCAGACCCACCTCCCCTGTGAGTTAAAAAAAATTGTAAAAATCGCAATGACCTGTTCATAAGCTGACTCTCTACCGGTGGCTTGCAAACTTCCAGTTCCAGCTCCTCAACAAAAACCGCTGGCACATCGGGACGTTTTGTTCACCTGGAACAGCTGCAGGCACGGAGCCTCTCAGCTCCCATTGGCTGCTGTTCACCGTTCCCAGCCAATGGGAGCCACAGGAAGCAGCACGGGCCAAGGGACGCATTGGCCACCATTTCCCGCCACCCCTATTGATCTGCTGTGGCAGCCACCAGCAGCCACTGGGAGCTGAGGGGGCCCAGCGCCCGCGGTTTGCCCTGCTGGGCTGGGAACTGAAATCTGCCAACCCCCACCCCAAGTTTAAAAAAATTGATAAAATGCATTGACCCATTCATAAAGCAACCCCCACTTTTTACTGCGTCATTTTTTACCAAAAAAATTAGGCTTATGATCGGAGTATATATGGTAATATTACGCTGCAGATCATTACTGTTTCTGGGTTACCTTAGGTAGCATGTACTTTTATTTTTGGGGCCATGTGAGTACATGATACTTCAGCAGAAGGAAAGGGAGCACAAGACAAGGAAAGAGGTGGTGTAGTATCCAAGATGATTGCAAACATGCAGAGCATGTGGGAAAATATAGGCTTATTACATCCCCAGTTCCATAATGGTGGTTGTGTCAGTGCTGTGACTGGGTGTCTGTGCTTGGCTGTTGACTTCATTGTGCTTGGGTCATAAATGAAAGCCATCTACAGCTAATGAGCATGGTGCCCACCCTCATCATGCCTTTGAAATATTAATAAAAATAATTTATGTCATGTGACTGCTTTTTAACTAGCTGCTTTCAAGACTTTAGATCAGGATTATAAAAGACGTGCATTTATAAATTATTAGCCTTGAGCACATAAGCACCATATACTATGGGGAGCACTTTTGTAGCACTTTAAATTAATTTATTGTTATTCATTCCAGCTGTCTGTGATGTAAACCTTTGGCTATAAATTTGTACTATCATCCAACACACCATTAAACTAAAGTGGTGCCCGTGCTAGGGCATATAATAAAACATATGAATACAATTTCTGTGGGGACACTTTTTTAGCTCGCCCCTCAGTTAACGACGCAAGAAAAGTGAGCGAGCCTAGTCACCCTATAACTATGCATTCGTTAAAAACCAGCGGGGGCGATTCAGATTTGTCCTTTTATTGAATTCTGACTTGATGTTTTTCCTTTGCCAGACTGTTTCAATTCAAACCCATCTGAAGCGAAGGACTTTGGCCGAATCTGTCATGAAGTCACAGTCTAATAGTGCCAGAGGCTTTTCTCTGACCTGAACCTTTCAGGAATGGAAATAGCTCCTGCCCATTGAATCACAGAACAACAAGAGCAGAACAGCTTTATTGCTCTTATCTCTTCCCTAGGAGAACATTCCTCCTGCTCCAGACCCCCACCGGGATGACAGCCTTCAGTCTGCTCGACTGATATCCAGCCTGTCTAAATCCAGCAAACCACATAGCTGTATCCAGCACCAGCCCGTGGGACTCGGTTCCTTAAACCTCACAGGAAATTGCAATCACACAATAGCGTGTCAGGTATATTTAGAAGCTGGTGATGCACGCTCCCTTCCTCCTGCTCACATGCACACAGGCATGTACGCGCGTGTTCGATTACGAGGTGGTTTACTGATCCAGGAATCCTGCACATGAGTGAGTCAGTGACATTTCTGGTCTGTGTTTGTGAAATGTGACTTCCAGAGCCATGTGCTGAACACTGAGATAAGAGTTGCAGTTGCTCAGAACTTCTTTAATCCTGTTATTAAATAGAGAGGGTCAAATATACTTACACCCATCAAGTAAGGGGTGTAAACTAATTGTTGCTCATAGTGCCAGAGTCTCAGCTGGTGTAAAATGGAACCATCTCTTTGATTTGCACCAGTGCAGAATCCGTTCCATGCTTCTGAAATCTAGATCTCACCCGCCTATTAGCAGGACATTTTTAGAATGGTGTTTAGGGTCCCAGCACTTTCTGATTATAACTCCTTTCGTGATTCTAAAGATAGATGCGAGGTACAAAGTTCAGCTCCATCTCTGACTCTCACCTTGCCACAAAGATCTTCCTTGGATCCCTTTGTTAGGGATTATCGCTAAATAAATCCAAACAAAGAATATCTGAACTACTTGTGAAATGGCGGTTGTCCGGAATTAGACCAATAGTTGAAATTCACATGAAAATTCATACGTTGGCTACAGGGCAAAGGGAAAATATTATAGATCCCAGAAGATTTTGAATTTGATTTTGGTTCCAGCATCCAGAAGTTGTGCTGGTTATCTGAACTACCATAAAATCACGAATATAATGCGCACCTATGTATAATGCATACCCTGACTTTAGAATCTTAGCATAATGAAAAAAACTGAACTCCTATGTACAATGTGCACCCCATTGTACAGGAGAACGGGAGGTAACCTGTTTCTGAAGTCCAGAATTTCTGAAGTCCAACATGGCCTGCCCCGCTGCGCCAGGAGCCGACCTACCAGCACCAAGCCCAGCCTTACCCGCTTCCTGGAGGCGGCCCCGAGCTGCAAGAGAGCGGGAGGGAGGGACGTGCCGCTCCTACTTGCAGGCTTGCCTGGGAAATGCGCGCGCAGCGGACAGCTGCCCACGCGCCGCGCCGAGATAGAACCTGCCGCCGGGACCCCCCGGGGACCTCTAAGCGCAGCCTGAAGGAGCACCGGGCAGGCAGAGAGCCAGGGCGCTGCAGCCTGGTGGCGCCGCTGGCTCCTCACCTTGTCCGGGAGCCTGGCGGGGCGGCGGCCCCCGCGCTGAACTGCAGCAGGAAAGTTTCTGTGCAGAGGGGAGAGGGAGTTTAAAACTTTTAAAAAATTGCTCCTATGTATAATGCGCACCCCAGCTTTGAGACTAAAAAAACAGGGGGGAAAGTGCGCATTATACTCGCGATTTTACGGTATGCAAAATTTTGAAGCCTACCCAGCCATGACTCCAGTGAAGTGACCTACAACCACAACCGCTGAATTTGGCTCTCCAGAATGGGTCCAGAAATCTTAAGCATACAGGAGCTGTTCCAAAATTCTCAGCACTTTGTGGCTGCTTGCCTTCTCAAAGAACCATTTTTCACTCTGTGTTGGCATGTTGACTACCAGATCCTGCAAGTGAAGAGCTGCACAGGAATGAAAGGTAATGGGGGCCAAAGAGAGAAACCAGGACTGAGACAGTTCTGTGTCTACATGGATGCTACAAGCTAGGGGTATGATTCCCCTGCTCTTGTACAGGCGCTAGTTGTCGTCAGGCTGGCATGAATATAAATAGCAGGGTAGCATGGGTCACAGCAGCAGAGACACGTGTACCCACAGGGTTCAGGCGTGTTTGTACTTGTTCGTGGCTAAGCTAGCGTTACCCATGCTTCCGCAGCAACACTACTATGTATGCGTGTGATAGCTCTCATTAAGCTAGTACAAGTACGTGTGCACAAACAGGAGAACTACACCGCTAGCTCACAGCATGGGGATAGCCCAGTTAGTTCGTGTGGACATGTTACACCTATCTCTGCACAAAGCGTGAACAGCTGCTTCTCGTGCTCCCCTTTCATCAGCTGCGGTGAGAAGAAAGAGGGTCGCCGTTCTGACGCAATCTGCTGCTCTGATTCACGTCTATGTGACAGGATGCAGGGGCATGACCAGCATACAAGGGGTTAATCCCAGTTTAGCTGCTTCCTGGCCTGCACAGGTGCGTAGGAGAAGGACTGGGAATTGGTTGCTTTAAAAAAGCCCATTTTGGGCCAGGTAGGTGTTTTTGTCTGCAGCTGCGAAGCTAGGTTCAGACTCAAGGTAGAGAGTTTTTAAGTTTATCTATGATAACTTAATCTGCTTTCTTGTTTAGCTAGTATTCATAGTGGGGAGAGAGAGGGGGGAGGAGATTTTGCTGGCTGTAGCTGTGGTGAGAGATTTTTCTTGTTTCTTCTGAGTCATTCCATCCTCCTACAGTTTGCTATGGATTGAATTAGGCCACTCACTCTCTACCTTCAGGGTTTCAGTTTGTGCGCAAAAGGCTGTGGATACAATAGTTTAGCCAGTGGGCAGCAAAACCACCCAGCTTTTAGTGAGTGTGCTACTATGGTCGCACTCTCTCTGGTAAAATGGGGGAGGCAGAGGAGTTGACTTCTTGAATTTGGTAGAAAGGAAGAAAACTCAGTAACTTGCCAATATATAAATAAATGTGATTATATTCACAGCCCTTTTTAAAATCCCCTGTTAAAAAATGAACTCATCACCAGGTGTATCTGTGGTGTTCTAAAACTTAAAATACTGAAGGATAAGTATAAAAAAAAGTAAGTAGGACCCACTTAGAGGGAGAGAGAATTTTGTGAGATTGATGATCTCAGGGTTCAGTTCCTGCCTTTCTCTCGGATTTTCTATGCCCTCCTTAGCAAATTACTTCAACCATCTCTGCCTTAGGCCTGTCTCTCTAAAATAGGGAGAAGCCTTTTACTATTTAGCTTGTAAACGTTTGGGAGTAAGGACTCTCTTTGCTGTGTGTGCGTACAGCTATTTTGGCTAGGGCCCACAGATGCTATGAAATGAGAAATAGTGGTCCTCCTCAATCATAGGACTTAAGTACAAATTGCACTGACATGCCATAATTTCTGTCTTTCCCTTTGTGTCAACGACCCTACCCTAAGCTGCTGTAGTAAGATCCGCCATGAAGCATAAGATCCTCAAGACTAGACGGCTACCTCACAGTGCTGGGTGCTGTGAAAAAAAGCACATTGAATCAGGGCAACGTATGCAGCACAACAATGAAAAGCTCTTACTTTTCCATTTGGGGATCTTTGCAATAGAAGCTCAATGCCGATACATTCAAGATGCTAATCTAGTGATATGCCTGGTGCTCCTGTTTATCATTATAGCAACAATTAAAAATGGCTGTCCCCACTCACAGAGGAAGGAAGCAAATAGCAGTCCTTGTATTGTATGTCAATAGGATGATGCAAACACCCCTAGGTTCATCATATGATGTGAAGTCAGACAGTACATGGAGTCCATTTTGAATTAATGGGACAGGGGGTTAATTTGTTTTGTTTAAACCTAGAAAATGTTTAGCTCTAAGAAATCTGCTCCATTCTGCAGCAGGAAGCTGAGTCTGCAATCGGGGAGTAATACCACTGCCACTGTTGTCTTACAGGGTTAAAAAGAGGTCATGAATAACTTCCTACACTCAGATTTACCCTTTGCTAACCAGCAGATTTTTAGGTGGCTTACCCACAGATGTTTCATGTCAGGGGATAGTCTAGGGATATTAACAATGTTTTTAATTCTTCTGCAAAGGATGCTCAGGTTCAGATTCTGAAAGATATTTAAATACCTAAAGATGCAGATAGATACTTAGGTCCTAAAAGTCCTAACTCCTTAAAAGTCCTAACTCCTTAAAAATCCCCCATGAGACTATCTGCATATTTAGCAGGTTTAAAACAAACAAAAGGAAGTTTTTCTTCAGTCAGCGCACAGTCAGCCTGTGGAACTCCTTGCCAGAGGAGGTTGTGAAGACTAGGACTTTAACAGGCTTCAAGAAAGAACTTGATAAATTCATGGAGGTTAGGTCCATCAAAGGCCATTAGCCAGGATGGGTAGGAATGGTATTCCTAGCCTCTGTTTGTCAGGGCTGGAAATGGATGACAGGAGAGGAATCACTTGATGATTCCCTGTTCTGTTCACTCCCTCTGGGGCATCTGTCATTGGCCACTGTCAGCAGACAGGATACTGGGCTAGATGGGCCTTTCATCTGACCCAATATGGCTGCTCTTATGTAGTTGCCTGTATAATGCTGCCCCTTTTCAATCCTTGCAGCTAGTCAAACTCTGTGGCTCTCCCAGTTGGGAGTGGAAATAAGTGACTAGTATTTTGCTGATGCAGTTTGGTTCAAAGCACATACAAAGTCCTAGGTTTCTGACCTGATGAAATCAAATAGAACGAAACACCTTCTTTTTGCTCAGAGCACTAAGAGCGATCTTCTCAGCCTACATCTCTGATGATCCTCCCTCCCAGAAATGTCGTCCCAGATTTTTTCAGGGTCAGCCACAAACTTTCATCTGTTCTTTCAGCCTCTTTCTCACTTGGTCTGTTCTGAATTTCTGTGTGTTCTGAATCTCTCCCCTCTGCACACACCCACAGTTGTGATGCCCTGTCATCAAATCCTCTCACACAGTGCTCGTTTCTGGGCAGACAGGTACTATTAGGCGTGTTTTCGGTGTAGCTTCCCATAACCAACTTAAGTGGGGGACTCACAGACACATCCGTTTAAAGAGGTTTTCACTGAACTCATAACAAAGTTTCACTCAGCTTTAAAAATCTGTCTCTCCACCCTCCAGCCAAGATGATGCTGTTGCTTCCCCTCAAATTGCTTTCAGGGGAGTCCGTGTCGCTTAGCACCCTAGGGAAAGCCCTGAGAGCTGTACAACAGGCACAGCCCAACTCACAAGAAGGGGACAGAAAATGTGGTTTTATGCCACCTTTGCTCTCTCTTGAGTCTGAAGTGTTCCAGGTGCTGAAGCCACTCTATGGCGTGTTTACATGTTAGTGGTGCAGCTACTTATGCCAATGGGAGAGCGTCTCCCGCTGACACAGGTATTCTGCCTCCCCCAGAGGCAGTACCAAGGGGAAAAGCCCTCCCATCTACACCACACCGTCTACACCAGGGTTAGATCAGTATAATTACGTCACTCAGGGTATGTCTAGACTGCATCCCTCTGTCGGCAGAGGGATGCAGATTAGGCAGGTCGACATTGCAAATGAGGCAGGGATTTAAATATCCCACGCCTAATTTGCATAAAATGGCCGCCACGTTTTGCCGATTCAGCACTTTGTTGGCAAAAAGCGGCAGTCTAGAGAGGGATCTGTCAAGAAAGAAAGCCTTTTTCGACAGATCCCTAATGCCTCCTGCAAGGAGGTTTACAGGATCTTTCGAAAAAGGCTTTCTTTCTCGACAGGTCCCCCTCTAGACTGCCGCTGTTTGCCAACAAAGTGTTGAGTCGGCAAAACGTGGTGGCCATTTTTATGCAAATTAGGCACGGGATATTTAAATCCCTGCCTCATTTGCAATGTCGACCTGCCTAATCTGCATCCCTCTGCCAACAGAGGGATGCAGTCTAGACATACCCTCAGAGGGGGAGAGCAACATTGCTGTACCGACATAAGTTGATAGTGTAGACCAAGCCCAGGGCTGGCCTTACCATGAGGCGAACTGAGGCGGCTGCCTCAGGTGCCAGAATGTGGGGAAGGGGGGCACCACTAGCACCCAGAGAATTGAGACCTTTCAAAGTTTTGGCCCAAGTGAGGGGACATGGGGGTGTCATTTGAGCTCCCCGCCTCAGGTGCCAAAATGTTGTGGGCCAGCCCTGACCAAGCCCTGGTATGAAGCAGGCAGCTTTGTGAGGGACAGCTCTGAATTACAGTATCTCCTCCAGGACTACCATTGGCACAGCCAGAAAGGCCATAGTGTGATGTGTGTAAGAGCCACGCCTCTTGAACACCCTCCCATGCCACAGACATAATGGGCCCTGTTGGAACTTGTGGGGAGAACACTGTACAGTCATCTCAGACGACGCAGTGCTTGAATTGGGAATATTGTCCTTAAGTCCACTGTGAGCAATCCATGGTTATAAGAACAATATAAGAACATAAGAACGGCCGTACTGGGTCAGACCAAAGGTCCATCTAGCCCAGTAGCCTGTCTGCCGACAGTTGCCAGCACCAGGTGCCCCAGAGAGGGTGGACCAAGACAATGATCGATTTGTCTCCTGCCATCCTTCTCCAGCCTCTGACAAACAGAGGCCAGGGACACCATTTCTATCCCCTAGCTAATAGCCTTTTATGGACCTAACCTCCATGAAATTATCTAGCTTCTCTTTAAACTCTGTTATAGTCCTAGCCTTCACAGCCTCCTCTGGCAAGGAGTTCCACAGGTTGACTACGCGCTGTGTGAAGAAGAACTTTCTTTTATTAGTTTTAAACCTGCTACCCATTAACTTCATTTGGTGTCCTCTAGTTCTTCTATTATGGGAACTAATAAATAACTTTTCTTTATCCGCCCTCTCCTCACCACTCATGATTTTATATACCTCTATATATAGTCTATATGGTCAGTAGAGTGTAGTGGTGAGGGACAACCTCAATGGCACAGGACAAAGTATTGGATTCTCACAGCCATTGTCCAGGACCGTATATTGCACACTTGAGGTCATCTCTACAATATCTTTGGCTTGAGCTCTTCATAGTTGGTCAGAGGAAAAGGCAGCAGGAAAACTAATGAGAGCAGTGCCACTGTCCTATAGAACGCAGTGTCATGTAATGTGGTGGATAGAATGAATGCTGATACTGCCCTATGGCTGCATTACTATAGGTTCTAGGCTGGGGGAGGGGTAAATAAATTTCCCTTGAGGTTTTAAATTGTATGTTGAGAGAAAAGCCTTTTAAATGTGTCAGACTATCCAGACATCAGATAATTATAGAATTATAGAATCCTAGGGCTGGAAGAGACCTCAGGAGGTCATCAAGTCCAGCCCCCTGCCCAAAGTAGGACCACCCCAAATAAATCATCCCAGCCAGGGTTTTGTCAAGCCAGGACTTAAAAACCTCTAGGGATGGAGATTCCACCACTTCCCTAGGTAACCCATTCCAGTGCTTCACCACTCTCCTAGGGAAATAGTTTTTCCTAATATCCAACCAAGACCTCCCCCACTACCACTTGAGATCATTGCTCCTCGTTCTGTCGTTTGTCACTACTGAAAACAGCCCCTCTCCATCCTCTTTGGAACTTCCCTTTAGGTAATTGAAGGCTGCTATCAAATCCCCCCTCACTCTTCTGTAGATTAAACAAGCTCAAATCCCTCAGCCTCTCCTCATAAGTCATGTGCTCCAGCCCCCTCATCATTTTCGTTGCCCTCCGCTGGACTTTCTCCAATGTGTCCACATTCTTTCTATAATGGAGGGCTCAGAATTGGATGCAATACTCCAGATGTGGCCTCACCAGTGCCAAATAAAGGGGAATAATCACTTCCCTAGATCATCTGGCAATGATCCCTAATATGCTATTAGGCTTCTTGGCTACAAGGGCACACTGACTCATATCCAGCTTCTCACCCACTGAAAGCCCCAGGTCCTTTTCTGTCAAACTGCTGCTTAGCCAGTCAATCCCCAGCCTGTAACTGTACTTGGGATTCTTCCATCTTAAGTGCAGGACTCTGCATTTTTCCTTGTTGAACATCATCAGATTTCTTTTGGCCCGATCCTCCAATTTGTCTAGGTCACTCTGGACCCTACCCCTACCCTCCAGCATATCTACCTCTCCCCCTAGCTTAGAGTCATCCACAAACTTGCTGAGAGTGCAGTCCATCCCCATATCCAGGTCATTAAGGCTACGTCTACATTGCATCCCTCTTATGCAAAAGCCTATGCAAATGAGGCATGAATTAGCATATTGCCACACTTCATTTGCATAATTAATTAGGGGGCGTTTTTGTGCAAGAGGCTTTTGTGCAAAAAAGAGCCGTCTACACAGCTCGTTTTTGCGCAAAAACCTCTTGCGCAAAAGCAGCTGCTCATTAATTATGCAAGTGAAGTGCGGCGATAGTCCACACCTCACTTCATTTGCATAAGCTTTTCCGCAAGAGGGATGCAATGTAGACGTAGTCTAAGATGTTGAACAAAACCGGCCCTACAAGCGAACCTTGGGGCACTCCACTTGATACTGACTGCCAACTGGACATCGAGCCATTGATCGCTATTCGTTGAGCCCGATAATCTAGCCAGCTTTCTATCCACCTTACAGTCCACTTATCCAATCCATATTTCCTTAACTTGCTGGCAAGAATATTGTGGGAGACCATATCAAAAGCTTTGCTAAAGTCAAGGTATATCACATCCATTGACTTCCCCATGTCCACAGAGCCAGTTACCTCATCATAGAAGGCAATCAGGTTAGTCAGGCATGTCTTGCCCTTGGTGACTCCATGCTGACTGTTCCTGATCACTTTCTTTTCTTCCTCTTTCTAGCTCTTTTCAAAGCCAGCTATGTTAGACCATGATGATGGGCTGGGACAAGTGTCACTGAGATAAAATGCATTAACTAAGACAAAAATTGAAAGGGAAAGGGAAGGACTCTTACAAAACTTGAAATGACTGAAACTCTTGCTACCTTGTTACAGTGAGACTAGCAAACAAATGGAAAGTGAACCTTGAAAGGCTTAGAGCAGAGACGGCTCCAAGTTGGATCCAAACTTTACTAGCAGTTGGGGCTGTTTGCATCGGAGGTTTTAGCTTGGGTGGTTATAGAAACAGGCAAAATTCAGATCCAAAGTTCAGCTCCGGTTTATATAGCCAGCAGGCAGATATCACTGACAGAAGATGTCATCTGTTTTCTGTAATTGTAAGTCTCCCTGCCCTGATGCATAGCCAGCTGTGAGGTTGCCACCATTCTGATTCATGAGCCATTGTGGCCTCTCTCCCATGGACAACTTACACCAGTTCTTCCTGTATTTTTCTACCCTTGTATACCAAAATGGAGGTTGCATGCATTATTCTTTGTATGGTAGAACATAATGGGGCCTGACTCTCTAGTTCAGGCCCTAATGCGGTTTGGTTTCAAGAAGCGCTGAAAGATTGGACGCTTATTAGTTATATGAATCGTTTGGATTCTTAAAATTTGGTAAGCTTGTAGCAACAGAACAGGCTTGCACCCAGAAGCACCAGAAATCTGATTATAACAGGACCACAAACTTTTCAAGAATAGCCATTGTGTGGGTAATTTGGGATTTCTGTTGCTGGACAGAATCTGGAAATGTAAAGACATGCTACTATGAAAACTGAGGGGAGGAAATGTTAACCAAACGTTTTTGAATGTCAAATGTCTCTTTGGCTTGTGTTGGATGTAGACACAGATCTGCAGGAGTAGGTGAAAGGGCTTCATTTTGATGTAATTTTCACCAGTGTCACCTGCTGACTTGGTATGCGTTTGCTCTTGACTGCTGCCAGTGTGTATGAAGTCAGAATCCCAGTCTTAGGGCTCCTTCTGAAATAACAAAGGGAAAACAAGGATAGCTCAGCACATGAGCCATTTCTTAAGCCAACTAAAGCAACACATTGCCACTAAAACAAAAGCCAATGGTTACTTGTATTAGATACTTTTCAAAACACAATTAATGAACTAACCATCAAATAATCTCTTGTTCCAGCATGTGCAACTGACACAATATCCTGCTAGTATTTCAAGAAGGCCAGCAATATTTCATAACAGATTGCCTGCATTAATTATATGTGTTGTATTTCCCCACACTTAGCCACTAAGAAGGTCAGTACTATGCAATTCATTTTCTCAACCATTATAGGTTAGGAAGCCTGATGCTACTGTGGTATTCAAGATGAAGGTTGAATAGGAGCAGATTTACCATGAAACAAAATATACCAGTGGCACCCTGGTTTTATAGAGACAGTCCCGATATTTAGGGCTTTGTCTTATATTAGGTAACTCTTCACGCCCTCTCCTGATTGTTTTCATCCTTGCTGTCTGGTCATGCTAGCCATGCTGTCTGAGGTATGTATCCCTGCTCCAGCCCAGAGCCCGGAGCCAGCACTCAAAACTCCCTCCCAGAGCCCGACTCTCTCACCCCCCTCCTGCACCCCAGCCTCTCCTCAGTCAAAGTGCTTCACTTTGTTTTCATTTACTTCCTATTACTTCTAAGAGGAGGATGAATTAAATAGAATGAAAACCCCGGGAGCAGGAGGAGAGGAGCTAATTGAGAATGTTCCCTTTCTTGGCTGAGTCATGGGGGTGGGGGTGGGGACCTGAAAATGAAGCTGCAGATAGGGGCCCCACTAACCACATTTGCCTCTGGGGTCAAATAAAATAACAAAAAAATCGGTGAGAATCAAAACATTTGGGCACACTTTCATGAGTGGGAGTCTAAAGCTAAATATGGACACAGGACTCTGATCTTAGGTTCCTATGTTTGAAAAATTTGGCTTCATATTTTGCAAAATGATCTTACATGTACCCCAATGTTTAGAAGCTCCCTCAGCCCCCAATACTTGTTCACTATATGAACAATCACTTTATAGAAAATAACAATATATCTGTGAAAGTCTGTTTTGAGATTTGAATCATAGAATCATAGAACCATAGAGCTGGAAGAGACCTCAGAAGGTCATCAAGTCCAGCCCCCTGCTCTAGGCAGGACCAATCCCAACTAAATCAACCCAGCCAGGGCTTGGTCAAGCCGAGACTTAAACACCTCTAGGGATGGAGACTCCACTACTTCCCTAGGTAACCCATTCCAGTGCTTCACTACCCTCCTAGTGAAATAGTTTTTCCTAATATCCAACCTGGACCTCTCCTCCACAACTTGAGACCATTGCTCCTTGTTCTGCCATCTGTCACTACTGAGAACAGCCTCTCTCCATCCTCTTTGGAACCTCCTTCAGGAAGTTGAAGGCTGCTATCAAATCCCCCCTCACTCTTTGCTTCTGCAGACTAAACAGACCCAACTCCCTCAGCCTCTCCTCATAAGTCATATGCTCCAGCCCCCAAATCATTTTGGTTGCCCTCCGCTGGACCCTCTCCAATGCCTCCACATCCATTTTGTAGTGGGGGGCCCAGAACTGGACACAAGAAGTGGCCTCACCAAAGCCGAATAAAGGGGAATAATGACATCTCTGGATCTGCTGGCAATGCTCCTCTTAATGCAACCTAATATGCCATTGTTGGCTACAAGGGCACACTGTTGACTCATATCCAGCTTCTCATCCATTGTAACCCCCAGGTCCTTTTCTGCAGAACTACTACTTAACTGGTTGGTCCCCAGCTTGTAACTATGCTTGGGATTCTTCCATCCCAAGCGCAGGACTCTGCCCTTGTCCTTGTTGAACTTCATCAGATTTCTTGTGGCCCAATCCTCCAATTTGTCTAAGTCACTCTGGACCCTATCTCTGCCCTCAAGCGTATCTACCTCTCCCCCTAGCTTAGTGTCATCCGCAAACTTGCTGAGGGTGCAATCCATCCCCTCATCCAGGTCATTAATAAAGATATTAAACAAAATCGGTCCTAGAACCGAACCTTGGGGCACTCCGCTAGAAACCGACCGCCAACCTGACATCGAGCCTTTGATCACTACCCGCTGGGCCCGGCCTTCTAGCCATCTTTCTATCCATCTTACCATCCATTTATCCAATCCACATTCCCTTAACTTGCTGGCAAGAATATTGTGGGAGACTGTATCAAAAGCCTTGCTAAAGTCAAGATATATCACATCCACTGACTTTCCCACGTCCAGAGAGCCAGTTACCTCATCATAGAAGCTAATCAGATTGGTCAGGCACGACTTTCCCTTTGTGAATCCATGCTGACTATTCCTAATCACTTTCCTCTCTTCCAAGTGCCTCAAAATGGATTCCTTAAGGATCCCTTCCATGATTTTTGCAGGAACCAAGGTAAGACTGACCGCCTATAGTTCCCTGGATCGCCCTTCTTCCCTTTTTGAAGATGGGCACTACATTTGCCTTTTCCAATCATCCGGATTTCTCCCGATCTCCACGATTTTTCAAAGATAATGGCCAAAGGCTCCTCAATGACATTTGCCATCTCCCTCAGTACCCTCGGATGCATTAAGTCCGGACCCATGGATTTGTGTACGTTTAGCTTTTCTGATTTGGGCTCTGATTGAACAAGATAAGTACATGCCTACATTGCAACATCATTAATCGGAGGTTAATAGCACGTGTTTTTCCACAAATGTTCACTAGAAACGGGGCTGAGAAGTGAAATGGTTCCACAAGGATTGCTGACAAACAGTAGGCTAACACCTTTATTGACACTGCTTTGTGGTTTGGACTTGAACTGGTAACCTAGAAGTAATTTCTTGAACCATCCAGTCACTCACTCAGGTCATGATAAATACTCCTTGTACCTACACTCTGTTCTTATATTTGAGGAATGTTGGAAGTCCCACAAGAGAAGGATGAATACGTGAACGTAAGTCACCCTTTGGTAGCCTCTGAGAGAAGGCTTCATCGTGTTTAGTTTTCAGCACTCAAGTGAGTTCCCTCCAATAGGTTGAATGAGCGGCAGTGATGTTGATCACATGACAGTCTTTCTGAAGAAACACAATTTGGTTTTCCCACAGGTAGACTAGGTACTTTGAAAAAAGAAGCTTTGGAGTGTGAAGTGTGGAGAAAGCACTGACCAACCGGAATCCTTTGACTGAATGTCCGAGGTAGTTGAAGACGACCGTCACCAGCCGCACCAGTGTTATGTTAATCTGTTAGGAAGGCTTGATGCTACTGACTTGATGAAGAGTGCCATGTATTAATTTTTGACTTTGGCCCAGATCTTCATATTTAAGCAGCAAACTCCCAATGAGTTCAATGAGATTAAGACACCTAATTACCTTTTGAGGAGCTGGACTTTTATCTGTGGTCACCATCAGTGTTCATGAATCTGAGACATAAAACCAGGGCTTGTGGCTTTTTTTCTGCAAGAGGTGGGAAGTTGAATTTAGCTGGGACACCAGATTTCAGTTTGGGCAATTGTGTTCTGCCCACGCCCTACCCCCCAACTTCCTTGTTGAATATGTGCTCAATTTTCATCTTCTCCAAAGCCACTGGCTACTTCTGTATGGTTGCCATGTTTCATCTCAAAGGATGTTGTATTTGCGTTTAGTATTTATTTATACTGCAGATGTGCCTAGAGGCCTCAGCAGCAGCTGTGGGGACCCCCTGTGCGAGGCACTGTTGAAGGACAAAAGAAGGCATAGTCTTTGTTCCAAGGAGCTCAGACTCTCACTAGACAACACAAGTGGTAGGAGGGGGGAAAAGAGACACAGATGTTGCAACTCCAACTTCACTCAGCACATCGGTTTGAGTGGAACCTGTGTTTCCTGCATCACAGTCCTACCCCATGCATCAGACAACGCCGCTTCCCTGGTACAATGACTTCAGTGACCCTCATCCTTAATCAGCAGGGTCATTGTCAGTATGCACAGCACTTTGAGCTTCTGTGGGGTACCAGGTACTGTGTAAATTATTTTGCTGGGCCTTCCACTTAAGCAAGACAATGCAGCCCTTTTTCACATATTGAGAGGAAAGATTTTAACTCGTGCCTCGTGCTTTATATTACTGCACGCCAAATAACATGCGGAGAAATAATAGATGGGAGTAAACCCACTGGTTTTGGTTGTGATTAACCTGGCAGCTCTGGTTTGCTTTAAGTGGAAGCTGGCAAACAATGGGTTTAAGAGAGGAAAGGAAAACAGCCAGTGCTGAGGTCAGTCGCCACTTCCTAGATCCAGCTGTTTTGGTTTATTTTTTTAATTCCATTTGGCTTAAATTAATGACGACAGTTTAAAGGGAGCCCTGTCACCTCCTTCGCTTCCTTTACATCTGAAACCAAAAACTTTCTGTCTGATTGCATTTGGTCCCAGGGCGCTCAGTTCGGATTCTAACAGCCCACGGGTCATCCCCATTTCATGTTGTCGTCTTTGTCCTCTGCAGTTGCCCTCTGCCCTTTTCTGCCCATTCCAGCAGAGTGTTTCTTACTGCCGTGGTCTGAGCAAAGTGCCTCCTAAAGGATCATTAATGCTGCAGGAATGTGGGGTGGTGAGGAGCTGCTAGACCAGAGCATAGATGGTGGATTCTGGGCAGGCCCACTGACCGGGGGAAATGGGAGAAGTTGCCCAGGGTCTGGAAATTCTAAGGGGGCCCTGGGCTCCCAGCTGCTACTGCTGCTATTGTGTCAGTGGTGGCAGCCAGAACCCCATGCCCTTGAAATCGCCATCGGTGCGCCATGATGCACACTTCAGGCAGCACTACGGGCTAGGGGGCACGCCATGCTCCGGGAGGCAGGAAGGGCTAGCTGCCTCCAGCTTCACCCCTTCTGCCCAAGGCTCCGCCCCTTCCTGAAGCACAAAGTCATACACACCCTCGCATGTGTACACACACCCCTTGCCCGGAGGCCCTTGGAGGCTGTCAGTGCCCCTGATTCTGGGTCAGATCCTGAATTGGCATAAATCAGCATTACTCCATTGCCATCAGGGGAGAAATGTTGAGGATCTGAGGCACCATCTTGGGCTCTGGCCAATGGCTGACACACCAAATAAAGAGTAAATCCCACAGAGCCCCCTACTTAGCAGGATATTCTACCACAAGGGTAAAAATGCCTTCCTGTTCCAAAGTACTAATTCAGGCCCTGAAGCATATGGGAGCAGTAAGTCTGGAAACAACTGTCCCAGGTGTACAGAGTTGAAATACAGGGAGAAAGACAAATGTAAGTCGGTGTATTTTGGGCAAAAACAAGCTGTCTTGGTTCCACGAGATGCAGCCGTGTACATCAACCTGATGGCCTTAGGCATCTGGTGGAATCCCCATCCAGCTCCTACAAACTGTAGCCTTTCTGCAAAGAACAAATTACCCTCCTGGAGTCCAGTATATTAACTTGAAGCTAATTTACTCTACGTGCACCCCCAGCCTACAATTTCTCTCTAGGCTTCTTTAGTCCCAGGTCACGGTAGCCTCACCTCAGGTGGGGAAATCTGCCTTCACCTTCAGGATGAAATACAATAGCCACACCAGAGTTGCTAAACTGCAGCTCTTTGTAGGGTGACAGCACCTGCTAACAGAGCAATAAAAGAATCAAGTCTCGCTGCTCAGGACTCTTAGAAGTATTTGTGACAGGTATGACAACTTCCTATTGTATCTTTGGGGGATCTTAATGAATGAAGCTTAATTGGCTTTGAAGCCCATTGCACTAGAAATGCAAAGTTTAAGTATTTTTGTAAAATTGTGTGTAACTTCTCTAGATGGGAGACATGGACAGAGGAAACCCAGGGACGTGCTACAAGGATCGAAGGATATTTAAACAAGGTGCCAGACAAGAAGGAACTTTCAGGACCAACAAAGGTAAATGGATTTCCTAGGACATGCCTGGGGAGAAGAGAAATGTAAATTTAAAGTTACACCCAGAGGTGGTGCATTTGATGAAAGGGGTTTTTGCGCATGGAAATTTATGCCCAAATAAATCTGTTAGTCTGTATTTGCAAAAACAATGAGAAGTCCTATGGCACCTTAAAGACTAATATGGATGCATCTCTGATACCCAGAGGAGAGAACTCTTGTCTAGCTGGTGACCTATTAATGATCTCTGCAGGCTGCATTAAAAGAAGGCTAACATATGCATAGGGGTTCTTGTTCTGAGCTAATGCTGTTAGGAACTTGTGACTACATTAAAACTCATGTTGGGGTATAAAAGTCTGAATCGTAACCAGAGCACTTGCTGGTGTGTCTGTGGGGGAAGGGGTGTGATCTCTGGTAAACTTATTAGCATGTGTATAGGGTTTTTTATTCTCTGTAATGCTTTCACTTTAGGAATAAATGTACTTGCTTAGCAAAGGCTGCATGATAACTTTTAACTGTGGGCAATTAACACTGTTTATAGCCTCTGAGGAGAAATCAAAGGAGGCCTGCTCAGACAGTCTGACTTGCTGGAGAACTCACAGTGCAGTCAAGGAAGTGTGCAGCCTGAAAAAAAAAACAGAAGGGGGAGATATGCAGGTCTCTGCCAAAAAATGTGACAGCTGAGGAGCTGGAAGTGAGTATCCTTGGACCACAAAGCCGTAATAGAGGTGTGTTATAGGTGGATTTGACCCACAATCAATCAATAGCATAACCTGGTCCCTTCCATTTCTATGGCTACCATTCTATCATCAACCATCAGAAGGACATTGCAGGGCACTCATCAGGACCTTACGTACTGTATGTTCTTAATTCAGAGACAACAGGATCCCTACCTGTTGTCTTTAGTGGCTATCATATCAGGCCCTGAAAGGCTGGTTGCCTCCAAAGTGAGCTGTGCAGCTGGAATAAATGATCACAAAGCCCTTTCAAACTAAACCAGAAGCATCACAGATTAATAGCAACTCTGATCTGTCATGTGCAAACACCAGATATTTCTGCTAAATTCTGCCCAGGCCAGCAGATGCACTACAAAGGGTTTTCACTCCTTCTGGGGGCAAGATGAAATGTATCACTAGGGAGCAGTGCCCTTGTTGGGACATTCTAGCATGAGGCTCCAAAGGAAATTCTCTTCAATCTCAAGGTGTATCAAGATAGCAGTGGGAATCAAGCATTGGAGGGTGAGTAGACAGACACAGGTTAGCTCTGCGTGAGCTAGTATGCAACACAGAGCAATGTGGCTGCAGTGACTTTGGCTAGCCACCAAGAACAATCCCATCCCAGCTCCTCGGTAGATAACTGGGTGGCTAGCCTGAGCTATTTCTGATACCATCTTAGCCACAGGCCATTTTTAGCATGCTAGCTTAAGGAGAGCTCACGAGTGCCTGTCTGTCCATGATGGGACGCATCCTTCCAGCTACAATGTAGACACACCCTTAGACAAAAAATCATTGCAAAGGATTCTGCAAACCCTGTTTAGTTAGGCTCATCTTGAGTAACAAGAGACCTGACTGCAAAACTAATCACTCCCAGCTTCTGGCCAAAGTATAAACACATGAAGAAACAATGTTGCCACAAACATTTAATGATTCTCCAAATCTCACTTAACACGTTATTAAAATACTGCATTCCCAGTATAAAAAATGACTCTTTCCAAACAACAGCTAGACAGCTGGAAGAAAACTGAGGCCCTGGAAGAAAACAAATGGACAAAAGAAGTACTACACACAGGGGAGTAACCCCTTCACGTTTCCAGGTTTTGCAAACAGCTGAGTGGGCGCCATTTTTCTTCTCTCCGTTGCACCTCTGTTTCCACGGTTGCATGTAGAGATCCTAGCTGAGACCAAGGCCACATTGTGCTAAGCACTGCGGAAAAAACACAGAGAAAGATAGTTCTTGTCCTGATCTAAACCTGCAGTAATAGGAGAAAGGGATTATTTTCTTTCCACACTTTGTAGCTAGGAGACTGAGACACAGAGATTGGCTTGCCCAAGGTCACTCTTTGAAGACTGCAGTAGAGCTGAGAATGAATCCAACTCTCCTGAGTCCTAGTCCGGTGCCTTAACCACAAGACATTAGGTAAATGGTGGGCAACCTGCAGCCCACGGGCTGCATGTGGCCCTTTGGGGTTCCATGTGCAGCCTGTGCATCCTCTCTCTGCCCCTCTCATGCACTGGGAGCCTCACACTTACCTGCTACTCCTCCCCTCTCCCCGGTCTTTTGGAGCACCATGAATTGGCTGATTCATGCCTCATCCCTGCTCCGCCTCCCTCCCAGAGCTTGAATTCCATGAATCAGCTGAAGATAATAAGGCAATAAGTAACAGTCAGCCTGGATTTGTCAAGAACAAATCATGTCACATCAACCTGATAGATTTCTTTGATAGCATAACAAGCCTTGTGGATAAGGGGGAATTGTTAGATGTGGTATACCTTGACATTAGTAAAGCATTTGATAGAGTCTCGCATGACCTTCTTAAACCTAAACTAGAGAAATACAACCTAGATGTGGCTACTATAAGGTGGATGCATAACTGATTGGATAACTGTTCTCAGAGTAGTTATCAGTGGTTCACAGTCATGCTGGAAGGGCATAACAAGTGGGGTTATGCAGGGATCAGTTTTTGGACTGGTTCTGTTCAATACCTTCATCGATAATTTAGAAATAGCATAGAGAGTACACTTATAAAGTTTGTGGATGATATCAAGCCAGTAGGCATTGCAAGTGCTTAGGAGGATAGGATTAACATTCAGAATGACCTGGACAAACTGGAGAAGTGGTCTGAGGTCAAGAGGATGACATTCAATAAGGACAAATGCAAACTACTTCACTTAGGTTATGTCTACACTGTGGGTTTTTTTTGCAGAAGAGGAAATGCAAATAGACTGCTTATTTGCATATCTCATGCTCTCATTTGCATATCTTCTTCTGATCCTTTTTGCGGAAGAGGTTTTTGTGATAAAAAGCCCTGTGTACACGGGGCCATTTGTTGGTAAAAAAACCCTTTTGCGCAAGAGCCTGTAAACCTCATTTTTTGAGGAATAAGGGAACTTGCGCAAAAGGGTTTTTCCCAACAAATGGCCCTGTCTACACAGGGCTTTTTACTGCAAAAACCTCTTCCACAAAAAGGATCGGAAGAAGATATGCAAATGAGAGCATGAGATATACAAATGAGTGCTCAATTTGCATTTCCTCTTCTGCAAAAAACCCGCAGTGTAGCCGTAGCCGTAGAAAGGAAGAATCAATTTCACACATACAAAATGGGAAATGATTGTCTAGTAAGGAATACTCCAGAAAGGCATCTGGGAGGTCATAGTGGATCATAAGCTTAAATATGTGTCAACAGTGTGACACTGTTGCAAAAAAAGCTAACATCTTTCTGGGATGTATTAACAAAAGTGTAGTAGGTAAGAAATGAGAAGTAATTCTTCTGCTGTACTCTGTGCTGATTAGGCCTCAACTGGAGTACTGTATCCAGTTCTAAGTACCACGGTTTAGGAAAAATGTGGAGAAATTTGAGAAGGTCTAAAGAAGAGCAACACATTTTTTTAAGTGACCTATGAAGGCAGATTGAAAGAACTGGGTTTGCTTAGTCTAGAAAAGAGAAGACTGAGAGGGGATATAACAAATTTCAAGTACCTAAAAGGTTGTTACAAAGAGGAGGAGATAAATTATTCTCCTTAACCTCTGAGGATAAGACAAGAAGCAATGGGCTTAAATTGCAGCAGGGGAGGTTTATTTTGGACATTAGGAAAAACTTCCTGTCATGGTGGTTAAATGTTGGAATAAATTGCTTAGGGAGGTTGTGAAATCTCCTTCATTGGAGATATTTAAGAGCAAGTTAGACAAACGCTCGTCAGGGACAGTCCAGATGGTGCTTGGTCCTGCCGTGAGAGCAGGAGACTGGACTTTGACAACCTCTCGAGGTTCCTTCCAGTTCTAGGATTTTAAGATTCGATGCGAAGGTGGGGAAGAGGCCGGGCAGGGATTTGATATTGTAAAGTGAGTGTAAATGTTTTTTTATTTGAGGTCGATGACAGTTCTATTAATATATGAATGATTTAAAGCATTTCTGCTTGTTTTGAAATATTCAGCATGCCATGTATTAATGTATTTAATCTGATTCTTGGGGCCGTGGTTAGTGCACATGACTGATTTCAATCTTACGGACCACTGAGATGGAGAGTCACCCATGCAGCCCACTCACTAGCCTTGATTGCCCATTGCTGCATTAGAACCTTGTTGCAACCCCTGCTTCCATTTATGCAATTGCTTTATGTAGTGTTAGTTACAATGGCCTTACCTTGTATGTGCCAAGACTTCACTCCCAACCAGCAGTTTACATTAGAACAGGATTGCGAGGGCTTCAGTCCACTGAAAACCAAGTAGGACTTTCACAATCTCTTCCAGTATTAAGACTGATGCAGCAAGCTACTGATGTACCTATGTAACTTCAAGCAGCCTCACAGTGTCACACTTGTGTGTAAATATCTTGCTGAAATAGGACCAACGCCTCAGACAAAAAAGGATGCATTTCTCTTCAAAATGCTCTTCACTTGTTTCATTGTAAATATTTTGTTAACCGTGGCTGTGCAGTGCTGTAAATCCAAATGCAAGAGCACCTGGGAACTGGAAAGGGAGACCAACCAGACTAGTTTTATTGTCCAAGCTCAGTGAAATGCAAGAAGGAAACAAAACAAATGTGAGCACTCACTCTGATGTTTAAAACTCCATTTTTAATAATCTAATGTATTAGTAACCTGAGAGAAGACGCTCTAAACTAGTAATACTCTTGTCCCTCTGGAGGGCCTGATCTAGTTGCATTGATGACAAGGGAAAGACTCCTATGGATTGCAAATGAGTTTTGTTGTTCCCTCTGCATAAAGCAAAGTATTAATAGATAAAACAGAATGGCTATAGCGAGACCCGGAATGAGCCCATAGTGTCTCTTGTTCATATCTCAAAACACTTGATGAGCATTTAATGAATTAGCACTCTCAACACCCTGGTGAGACGTAGAACTATCATTCTGAAAGAATGAATTACCTTCATGATATCCCTTTCAATTGAATGACATGATTGACTCAATAAGCATTGCATGGATCTTTTAGTGAGGAAAATCATGCCTGAAAGCATTCCACGCCGTTTTACCCCTCTTTAAAAACAAACAAACAAACTAATAAAACAGTGGAAAAAGTACTAAGTTTTGGAACTAGAATGCTTCTGTGTTGTTCTCCACCCTTGAAAAAAATCCTCATCGGCATTACAGTAAAACTCCAATAGTCCAGCATCCAATAGTCCGGCACTCCTGATAGTCCGGCATCAAAATGGCAAGAGCCTAGTGAGTGAGCTTCGGCCAAAAATGAGTCACAAGGTAACAGCAGCAGCTGAACTGAGCAAAAGGGTAAAAAGGCTTAAAAACTAAAACATTACAGTATACTGTATACAGTATGTACAACAAAAAGGGTTAAGAACACTTTATATACAGTATATAATGTATACAGTATATATATAACCAGCTTATAGTACCTCCTGATAGTCCGGCATATCTGATAATCCGGCACCACCTAGGTCCCATAGGTTCCAGATTATCGGAAGTCTACTGTAATACCTAAGCAGGCAGCAAACCTCTGGATCAGTGTTTCTTAAACTTTTTAAGACCGAGGAGTGAGGTTCTGGAACGGCCTTACAAGGGAAGTAGTGGGGGCAAAAGATCTATCTGGCTTCAAGATTAAACTAGATGGGTTTATGAAGGGGATGGTTTGATGAGATGACATGATCTTGGTAACTAATTGACCTTTCACTATCAGTGGTAAATAGGTCAATGGAGGGATGATAGGAGTTACTATAGAGAACTTTCTGGGTGTCTGGCTGGTGAGTCTTGCCCACATGCTCAGGGTTTAACTGATCGCCATATTTGGGGTCGGGAAGGAATTTTCCTCCAGGGTAGATTGGCACAGGCCCTGGAAGTTTTTCACCTTCCTCTGTAGCATGGGGTACAGATCACAGCTGGAGGATTCTCTGCATCTTGGGGTCTTCAAACTATTTGAAGGCTTCAATATCTGAGATATAGGTGAGAGGATTATTCTAGGAGAGGGTGGGTGAGATTCTGTGGCCTGCATTGTGCGGGGGTCAGACTAGATGATCATAATGGTCCCTTCTGACCTTAAAGTCTAAGGTCTATGAGAATACCAAACAAGGGAAAAGTTGTTGAGCCAAAAAACAAGGAGGCCATTTTTGAATTCTGTTCTCTCCAAGTGGCACACCTCTGACTGCCTCGAGGCATACCAGTGTACCATGGAACACACTTTAAGAAACGCTGGTCTGTATCATGCATGGAGAAAGCTTCCCATTCATGGGTCTCCTTCTCTGTTCATGGCAAAGGGGTAGGGAAAGAAGACTCCATGCCATCTCTGAAGCACCAGTCCTCTGCTTCCTTTGACCCATATATGTCCTACCATCACTACTCTGACCTTGCTGGTGGATGGGACACGGTGGATTTCAGGAGTCCAGGGTCAAGTGGAGAAGTGGGTGGGAGATGTTCACAATGAAATCTCAACTGGAAGCAATGTTGTCAATCAGAGGAAACAGGAGGGTAGGTGTTGAGTGGAGCAACAGTTATTGGTGCGGGTTCCCGCCCCTACGAATCCACAAGAGTCATGAGGGCATACCTGCCAAGTTCCATAGCTCCCCTAACAAGTCACGCCAAGGGGAAGAGGGATGTCAGAGGGGTGGGCTGGGCTAATGGTTATGGTATGAAGAATTTGACACCAGAAACCTAGGTTCTATTCACAACTCTGACTGCTATGGGTCTTCTGACAAATCATGACACTCTCTTTCCTTCCACCCTTTATCTAGCCTCCTTTTTTTTTAACCCTAAATTCAATGGGGTTATAGATTGTTTCTTCTTGTGTGTTTGCACAGTGCCTGGCCTAAGGCTAATTCATGGAAAACTGCCAAAGGGACGCCAGAGAATATTCCTCCCCCGGCCTCACTTCTGCCCTAAGATAGAAAACACTCCCAGAGGATGCTGACGTGGACACCGAGCAATGAGGCTGTACTTCATAAAACAGTTGGGAGAAAAAAGGGAAAAAAACCAAGCATGCTGCCTGGGCCCGTTCTGAATGTCTGATTTTTGCTTTCCTAATAGGCTTTGCCACTGACCATTGGAATGTTTGTTCTGGCTACTAACAAGGGACGAGACCCTTTGGAAAGTGGGGTTTTGTGGGGAGGAGATCAGGAACAAAATCCTGATCTCATGTAAGAGTTTCCCAATCCTGGGATTTTACAAAGTGCAAAGGATGAATTCCAGTGCAAATGAAGTAATCCCTCCAGTTCAAATTGGGGCATATTTAATCTTCTCTGGAAGTAATAGGGAAAAAATGAACTGGTCTAATTTTAAAGGGCAATCTCATTGAAGTGACATTGGCACACACCACTCAGCTTTGCTGAACAACTGCCACGTTTGCCTTACGCATGCCTTACTTCTCAGAGCAGTTTGCAGGAGAATGGCCGTTCGGCTTCCTTGTGAGCAGAGTCCACGTGGTCATGTCTGCCAACTGTTCTGCCAAGGAGAGCCCTAAAGAGAAGTTTAAAAGATGGAAAATCAACTGTACAACAATGGGGACCCAGTCCACTCATGGTGTAGCTACACATTTCATCAACTTTGATTTTTGCTTTGAAAAAAATAGTTCAAAAAGGACATTGCTGGACTTTTTGTGTGTCAGTCACTCCACCTCGGATTTCTGCAATTTATAAGCAGAATTTTTTTCCCCAGACTGGGCTGTCCATATCTCACACAACACTAGGAGTATGTCTAGACTGCATCCCTCTGTCAGCAGAGGGATGCAGATTAGGAAGGTCGACATTGCAAATGAGGTGGGGATTTAAATATCCCGTGCTTAATTTGCATAAAAATGGCCACCGTTTTTGCAGACTCGGCACTTTGTCGGCAAAAAGCGGCAGTCTAGAGGGGGATCTGATGAGAAAGAAAGCCTTTTTCAACAGATCCCTTATGCCTCCTGCAAGGAAACATGGAATCTGCGGGCCATGCCTGACTCCTCAGTTTGGGGAGGCTGCACATGCCTGGACCATGGCCTGCCCCAAAGCCCACCCCTGCACAGCCTACACTCCCTGAAACCTTCTCTCCATCCTGCCACTCATATCTCTTCCTCTGCCCCCCATCGCAGGCCTGCCCCACTCACATGCCGGCTTGAGAGCTTAGGCAGACAGCCACTCCCCATTTGCATCTGTGCACCTCTTCACCCCTCCCCTGGCCCTTCTGTCCACCATTTGAACCCTTTTTGCTACCTCACCCAATCCCTCCCACCAGCTGGCTGGCTGCTCAACACTCACACATGCCTCTTCACTCCTTCCCATGAGGCTCCTATATGGGCAGGGCAGGGATAGAATCATGGAATCCTAGGGTTGGAAGAGACATCAAAAGTCATCGAGTCCAACCCGCTGCCCGAAGCAGGACCAATCCCAACTAAATCATCCCAGCCAGGACTTAAAAACCTCTAGGGATGGAGATTCCACCACTTCCCTAGGTAACCCATTCCAGTGCTTCACCACCCGCCTAGGGAAATAGTTTTTCCTAACATCCAACCTAGACCTCCCCCACTGTAACTTGAGACCATTGCTCCTCATTCTGCCATCCGTCACTACTGAGACCAGCCTCTCTGGAACCTCCCTTCAGGAAGTTGAAGGCTGATCTATAGCGTCTCAGTCTGGCTACATGAGAAAATATGAGGGAATAAGAGGGAAGTTTTCCATCACCACATACAAGAAGACTAGGCTGGAGAAAGGAGGCCCGAGGGACTCTACCTAGCCTGAAATGCGATGAGCTCAGACTCACAAAAGGGGTGAGTAGGCGGTGGCATAGCAGCCATGTCAGTCACAGGATATTAGAGAGACATGGTGGGTAAGGTAATAGCTTTTATTGGACCAGCTTCCTTTGGTGGGAGAAACAAGCTTCCAAGCTACACAGAGCTCTTCTTCAGGTCTAGCGAATGTACGTAAGAGTGTCCCAGCTAAATGTAACGTGAAACAGATTGTTTAGCATAAGTAGTTAATACATATTTCAAGGGAGCCAGGTGAAGTGGCTCATGAATATCCCTCCCCTCATAGGGAGGAAAGGCAGTGGGAGGAGGGAGGAGCTGTGGGAGGGTGTTAGCAGGTTATTGATTGCTGTAATAAGCCATAAATCCAGTGTTTCCATTTAGTCCATGGTTTTTAGTGTCTAGCAGAGTTATGAATTTAAGCTCCCTGTTTTGTCTTTTGAAAGCGTTGTGCAGATTTCCTTTGAGGGTGAGGACTAAGAGGTCAGAAAGAGAGTGATCACTCTGTGAAAAAGTGATCACAGAACAGTGGCTAGGGTGTTTTTGTCTCATCCTTTTCCTTTGCAAGTTCCTTCCAGAGAGTAGTGATTGTCTGGTTTCATTCTCATCGCACAGTTGCTATGGGGGCGTGTAGCGCCCTGTTGTGATTGGCATGTGTCAGACCCCTGGATCTTGAAAGCTGTGATTGTGGGGAGTGTTGATCACTGCAGTGGAGACATGTCTGCATGCAGATTTTGCCTGCGTTGTTCCGGAAGGGTCTGGTGCCGCTTTGAGTTAGTGTGTCATGGGCTGTGGGGAGCTCATTTCTGATGACAAGGTTGGAGAGGTCTGGAGGTTGTTTTGAAGTCTGGAAGAAGGACTTTAAGAAAGATTACTTTTGGGATGTGGTCTCCATTGAATATGGGTATAGAGATTTGATGATACTCTCTAGGTGGGTGACAACTAGGGGCATGTGGTCGGAAGGCGTTTTATTTCTGAATTGAGGCAGATTCTCTTAGGGTATTTGCTGGCCAGTTCCATGATGCGTTCTACTTCTTGGGTGGAGTGTCCATGTTTGAAGGCAATTTTGTGTGAGTTAAGCTGTATATTGCAAACTTTCTCCTCAGAGCATATTCTGTGGTATTTGAGTGCCTGGCTGTAAGTGAGGGCCATCCTGGGGGAAGAGGCAGGGGTTGGGACAAACCCCCTCTGTCCAAGGCCTTGCCTCTGCCCCCCCCTTTTTTTCTGCACCTTCTCTGCCCCCCCTTCCCCATCCTACCACCACTCTGCCCCTACCACAAAGCCTCCGATTACCTCTCTCCTGACTCTGGGAGCCAGCAAGGCAGGGAAAACCAGAGCGAAGCTGGTGGTGCCGCCTCTGGCCCCAGCATCACTCAATCACAATGAAGTGTGAGGTCCCGCAAAACGTGGGGCTCGGGGCATTTGGCCCGAACCCCCCAATGGACAGCACTGCCGTACGTAATGGTTTGTTTGGGGTGGTCAGTGGATGGATGAAGATAGAAGTAAGATCTTTGAGGTGACCTCTGACTAAGGAAAAGGGGGAGTACATCTCTGAATATTTGTTATTTTGCAAATATCTGTTATTCAGGAGTGCTGTTGAGAGTAAATGTGATTGCTGTTAAGACATTTTTTTGCAGAGCCTCTTTCTTGCTTGCCTGCTATTTTCTCCCCAGAGAGTTAAATGAGAATCCAGAGCCCCAGCGTAAGTGGGATGCTGAGAAACTACTACAGGGTTTGGGAGGCCAGAGGCACTGGTTACAGCAGTGGTCACCAAGCAGTAGATCGGGATCTACTGGTAATCTTGGGCAAACTAGTTAGGACCCCCTGTGTCAGTGGCTCCAAGAGGCTATCAAGTGTGGGCACTTCAGCTGCCCCTCACCCTCACTGCTGTGCACCTCCTGCCCTTTGCCTTGGAGCTGGGCCCTCAGGAGCCTCCTGATTAAGGCAGGGCAAGGAGAGGAGGGTGCTGTTGTCAAGGTGCCCCCTCTTCCCCTCTGTATCCTATCTCCACAGAGCAGAGAGGGGGCACAGCAAGGCTTGGGATGGAGTTTGCTGGCTGCAGGGCCAGGACAGGGGTGAGTCTGCCTTATCCCCACTGCACCACCACCCAGGAGCCACCTGAGGCAAGCGGTGCCCAGCCGTAGCCCACATCCCAAACCCCTACCCCAGTCATGAACCCCCTTCCTGCGCCCCAAGCCCCTTCCCTAGCCCTGAGCACTCCTGCATCCAAACACCCACCCAGAGCCTGCACCTAGAACCCCTCCTGCACCCCAACTGCCTGCCCCAGGCTCAGCTCAGAGCCCCTCTCGCACTCCAAATCCCTTAGCCCAAGAACAGAGCCTGTGCCCCAACCCTCTGCCCCTGCCTGACGAAAGGGAGGGAGGGAGGACGGAGTGAGCAGTGGCGGGGCCTTGGAGAAGAGGCACGAAGGAGGCGGGGCCAGGGTATCTGGGTGTGAGGTAGATCTTGGATTGCACTGAAATTCAAAAAGTGATCTCGTGCTTACAAAGGTTGGAGGCCTCTGGGTCACAGGGACTGGGGCAGCCAGACTGCAGAGGCTCGTATTCCCAGGAAGGGTTCAGAGAAGAGATCTCAACCTGAGCGTGCACCCTAGAGACTCAGAGCTAGACATGGTGATTAGACTCAGCCGAGATCTGGCTGGCTTGGGGACACGTGGAAGTTGGAACCCAGTAACTGGAGGCATCTGCAGTGGACTGGTGACGGTCTAGAAGGGGCACTGGGCCAAGTGGTTATAACAACATCCATTAATTTCACTGGGCTTTGCTCATGTAAATAACTCAGCCTTACAGTGCTAGTGACTCAACTATGGGCAGCAGCTGAGATGGGGGAAGCATTCAGAAGCTGCCAAAGGTACAGGCTGTGCAAGGCTCGAGTGGAGCATCTCCTTGAAGAAAACCACACTGCTTTGCAGTGAGAGGAGATGGCTGCACTGGCACCTCTAGTCTCCTGCTAGTAGAAGAATCCCAGTCTGAGAGGGGCAGTGACCGAGAGACTTTTAGACAGGATAATTTAAAAAAAAACTTGGTTACAACACAGCCAGTTGCAGCAAACAATGTTGCTGATTCATTCATCTGCAGAAGAGTTAGTACGTGGGGGACCCTGAAGGGTGTGAAGAGGAAAAATGGGAAAAGTTGAGGAAAGAAAGCAGCCAAGAGAAACGTCTGGAAGGTTCCAGCATGCACTCTGCTGTGCACTAATGCTTTGTGTCGCTGCAGCACATTAAATGAGCACTTGAAAAGGTAATTAGCACCTTTTCACTGGACCAGAAATCAAAGGTGTAATTTACCAAAAGCCACTGAACAATATAAAGCAATCTAATTTAATCGCATTGCATAGCTTATCGGGGATGAAAAATTAGAAGCATCTCTTGGCTGAATAATTACACTTACAGCACCGTCACTTTTCCCCTACCCATAAGTGTAACCAGAACTGCAATTGGTGCAGACAATGAAACACTACGGGACAGTCTTACTGCTTGAATTTCACTGCCTCGTTATTGCTGTTGCCTGACACTGACAGGGCTTTGGGATGGGCAGAATGAGAGACCAATTCCTAGCCCAGATAAAGAGTCCCAACACATTTGCCGGCCATGGTTACACCACAGTGCATGTTACCTCTCTAGGGCTTTTCGTCACTGAAAAATGTCACTGTGTACACAATGTGGTGTCCAGCTGGCAGATATATTG
Organism: Rafetus swinhoei; assembly: GCA_019425775.1. Taxonomy (NCBI): domain Eukaryota; kingdom Metazoa; phylum Chordata; order Testudines; family Trionychidae; genus Rafetus; species Rafetus swinhoei. The sequence goes on along the minus strand of CM033447.1, from coordinate 64,585,856 downwards.
CTGACCACAACTGGCCATCAATGCCGCTCAGGGCAAATCATGTTCAGTGACGTGTCAGCTAATCATTCCCAGAAGACTTAAGATGGCCCCCTCTTCTCTGCTACATCTTGCTTGCTCCTGCGACATTAAAAGGTCAACACCCCAGATTCAGTAGCCAGCTTTTGTTTTTAATTGAAACTCCGAATCAGTGCCTGCTCTTTGATCTGCTTCCTGGTATGTATGGCTACATAAATTGACACCCCTCTTTTTTCAGGATTCCCCCATTTCGCCTTAGGCTTTGTCTACACTGGTTCTTGAAAGACAACACTTTTGTCAAAACAATGATGAGTCCTACAGCACCTTAAAGACTAATAGTAAAGACTAACTGTTAGTCTTTAAGGTGCCACAGGACTCCTTGTTGTTTTTGTGGATACAGACTAACAGGGCTACCCCTCTGAAACTTTTGTCATTCACAGGTGCTTAAAAAGGCCCCCTTTCTTCCCCAAAAGACAAAAAGTTTTGCTGCAGCAAGTGGCAGTGTGAATGACTCCTTGCTGGTAGGAGTGTGCTCTTATCGACAACACAAGACTTTAGCTCTTCACCCAGACAATGCATCTTACTGAAGAAGCCCAAATTATGGGGAATGACCTCTTCAGCAATGCTAAGCCAACACATTTCAAATGTGGCACATGCACACAAAATTGTTTGCAATCATCCCACGGACAGAAAATTGCAAAATCGGTTCAGCAGTTGAACTGGGACGAGAGATCCTGATTCCTCTAAAAGGGTCCGATCTTTTTAGGGATAATTCTTTAAGGGGAAAAAAAACCCACTCAGCTTTAATGATCAGTTAAAATGCTCCTAATTTATTAGCATCTCTATGGGTAGACAGAGTGCCCTGAGATCTTGTTGGGGTAAATGTACTGTAAATTGTATTATTAAATACCAGTGAAGTGCAGGGGAGCCAACAGTCTCTGCAGGACACTGGGCAAGGTGGGGGGAACACCTGGAAGGGGCGTGGTCTCAGGTAGAAGGGGTGGGGCTAGGGCAGCCATCCCTCAGTATGCCCAGAGCACAGCACCCCCTCTCCGAGCCCTCAGAGCCGCACAGAGCATGCAGCACGGCACTCCTGCAGTGATTTAAAGAGCCTGGGGCCCCAGCCACTGCCACAGCCACAAAAGCAGCGGTGGCAGCCAGGAGTCCTGGGCTTTTTTAAATTGCTAGACCCTGGGGCAACTGCCCCTTGGCTATTCCCCCCCCCCCCTCTCCCCACATCAGAGTGCCTAATGTAGCGTTAGGCCAAACCCTGTGAGGTTAAAAGCCCACAGCTCCATTGATGTCAATGTTACTCTATTAGTTAATACTGTGGTTATTGAAAAGTGAGGTCACAAACTTCTCCTGGCTTGTTGAATTAGTTCCCTGCTACCCACGTGCCTCTTGGAAAACTTGCCGTCCCTCACCCACCATCTCTTCCAGATGCACATTTCCCTCCCCTCGCCTCCTTTTTGGCTAGTTGCGGAAGAGACTCATCACTTGTTTCCCTCCCCCCTACAATAACGACCATTTAGTTTCACTGTAAAGCTTCATGTTCTAAGAGTGTCATTCTTTGCCTCCAGTACTGCGTTGCTGCCTAGTGCTTACAGGGGGTGTTGTTCTTCTCTAGGGCCCTCGTGTTTTTCTCTTCCATATTATAGGAGCTTGGGGACCATTCATTGTTGCTGACTGACTGCCACTTCACTACTAGATAATACCCAGGGCTTAACAACATTTGGAGAAACACTTGGATGATAAATCTGCATTAAGTGAATTAGGAAATTAAGCCATGAGGAACAGAGACTTGGCTGCAAAGCCTGGAGGAGAACACGCTACTGGGCAGGAGGAAATTATTTTTCCTTTTCTCTCTCCATAGATGGATAAAAGCAGGTAGTGTGTCTGATGCAGGTACTGTATTTCATCATCCACAATAAACATATTATGGGCTTCTTTTAAAAACAATGAAAAGAAGCGATAAACTGTTCAGAAAAACCTTGAGCAATTCATTTTAAATGAATGGGGGTGAGGGAGAAAGTCCCTTAAATCATTACATTTATTAACTTCCAACCACCAATATTTAAAAGCAAGCCCTTGTAAAATACCTTGCAAATGCTTTGGAAAAAAAAAATCTCCATATTAGTTGTTTCCAGTTGCACAACGAGTGACTCCAAATATCTTTTGTAAAGTCGCCACTCCTATGTCGTGTAGTAACTTGCAATACAAGCCCTGTTTCTTAATTATGCAATGATTGGGTTCTACACAGGTTGAGTGCATTAAAATATACATCCTGCCAACAGCCTTATACCATGATTGGTGGAATAAGAAGAAAGCAAGAAGGTGGGGGTGTAGTTAATGCAAGTAATTCTTTAGTATAAGCCTTTTTTTTTTTTTTTTTTTTGCCTGATTAACTGGCTGGGTTTTTTTTTAATTAAAAATCACAAATATAATAGCATATTTAAAGGTAATAAAAATAATCTAGAGGCTTCAAATTCTTACAACTTAAGAAAAACACTCAGAGAACTGCTGTTCACCCCACCCTGCTAGGTCTTAGGAGAACAGGTTCTCTTCTCATACTTGGATTACCTGCTCCGGATAAGAATCTGCATGCAACGAGAAGTACAAAAAATCTTGTTGGGTAAAGGTTTGAAGGAGGTTTTTTATGTTAGCTATTTCTTGTTTTATAAAGCCTAAACCTTTGAATTTTAGAAGAAACGTGTGTCCCTCTTCTTATCTCACATTCGTTGTGAGACACCTCTTCAAGTCAAAGTACTGGAACAAGAACCATCTAACTTCACCCATTAACCTGAGCAGGTCTTGAATCTTTGCAGAGAGAGACTATTTGCAAATCTACTATTGGAGAGAATCTGTTTTTTCAAGAGTCCTTTCTAAGTAGCAAGAGCTACGATCACTACATTCAGTATGCAGCTTCCTCTTATCATAACTTAAAGCAGAGCTACTCAACACGCGGCCCGCGGCTTGTTGCGGTTTGGGTTTACATGGGACTCAACATGTGGCCCACAGGTGGGATCCTTTGAACATGGCCACCACTGGGAACACGCTCCACAACAGCAAGGGGGGGTGAGCATTGAAAGATGCAAGCGGACTGGCTGGCGGGAACAGATGGGTACAGTGTGTCAGCATTTCTAGCTCCTAGGGAGGAGGTGCCAGGAGTGCTGGGGCATTGTGGGAAGTGCTGGCTGCTTAGCCTTGTGAGCAGAGCCTGAGAGGTGCTGACTGGTTCACATAGGACACGTTTGGGTCCGGCACCACAGTTTAAGGCTTAATCTTTGTACTCATGCTTGTCAGTGTGAAAGAAGCTATTTGCATATATATGTAACCACACTCAAGTTACAGTCATCAGCATGCGCTATGTGTATCATTGTTGCCCCCGGGGCTTCCAAAGTTGAGTAGCCCTGACTTAAAGCCATGTAAGGATTTGGTTGTGCCAGGAAAATGGGATGTTCCTGAAATGGAATTGCTTCTCATAAAGCCATACAGAAAAGAGACAGAATCACCAGGCAGGTGAAAGGGGATGGCTGGGGGAATGCCCCCATCCCCATCTGGGACTGACCCATGCCCAAGCCTCCCATCTCAGGTGCCCTTTGGGGGGAGTGGGGAGGTGAAGCTCCGCCCCCCCCACCCCAATTCTTACAGGGACATTGTTGGCTATTCCCCTTTGTCAGGGAACAGGGGGAAAGTGCAGTTTGCCGCATTCCTCACTCTGGACGCGGAGTGAATGGCAAGACGAACCTCGACCTGCCCCAGCTGGGAGACACCTCCCCTGGCTGAGACTGCTGGAGCTGCAGCAGCCAAGGAGAGGTACTTCTCACCTGACCCCAAACGGCTGTGGTGAGAGTGGGCTGGGATAGTCCTCTCCCCCTGGGGGCAGCCTGCGTCCTGAACCCCTCCTCCCCAACCCCACACCAGAACAAGGATTCAAATGAAGCGTGGACATTTTCATTTTATTTTCCGAAAAAATAAAAATGAATTGGGTTAAGGACCTGAGGAATGCCGGGTATAGAATATACATCATATAAAAACACACACACACGTTTTAGTCAGCTCTATTGTTCTTATTTTTTACCCTACACAGGTAGCAAAACATTTTAATAGACTAAAGTATCAGAGGGGTAGCCGTGTTAGTCTGAATCTGCAAAAACAACGAGAAGTCCTGTGGCACCTTATAGACTAACAGATTTATTGGAGCATAAGCATTTGTGGGCAAAGACTGATGAAGTGGGTCTTTGCCCATGAAAGCTTATGCTCCAATAAATCTGTTAGGCTATAAGGTGCTAATAGATTAAAGTTTCTTAAAAAAGAGAGAGAGAGAGAACAATTTGTACCATGACAGAGTACAGTATACATTCTATCAGGGTACAGTAATGGAGCATAAAACGGCTGCACAATTAACTAAAATGTTAAAGACAGTACATAAAACAAAGGTATGCAAATTACAAGTTTCAAACATCATATCTCCCTTCTCCACTGTAGCAGTATGACCACAGAAAGGGACCTGAACCTCATATTTATTAGATGTTTTAAGGTGTGGGTTCTTATTGCCTCAGAAACATATAAAAGACAGATAATCTCCAGGGCTGAAGTTAATCCAGCTCCTGAAAATCCATTCAAATGATGTTACCTATTGCCCCAAGCTGTTGAGTATTCTTTCTAAATTACAGGTCCTACCTGAATGTGCCCATTTAAAAACCTACTGAGGTCAATGAAAGTCTTTCCATAGTGTTCAATGGACTGTGGATCAGGCCTCTAAGATAGTAGAGCTGGTTGAAAAAATTTCACATGAAATGGCGGGAAGGGTTTTTAAGAATGAGAAATTTCCCCAAACACTGCACAGTTTGGATAAATGTAGAAAAGGTCATCTAAGCCTGTTTACTTAAACCTGCTTTTCTTTTGTAAAGTTTAGTTGAAATTAGTCAATTTTATTTCAAAACGTCAAAAGGGTTATTGACTCTCTGCTTGCTGAAGACAGAAAAATGGATCTGCTTTTAAACCCAGCCTAATGGAAACAACTATGATTTTTTTCTCAGTTTTTCACCCAGTTCTGCTACATAACCTCTAAGCAATAAGCAAACATCACATTGTTTGGACTCTGGAAGCATCCAGGATAATCTCTGATATTTCTTCCTGCACCATCTTTTTTTTCCTTCAGAATGATCATTGTAGGACTTTGTCAAAGCTAGATGACCAGAGCGGACAGGTGGACAATAATCTGCTTTGGAGAAAGAGAGAGTGGCCCAAATGCTCTGATTCAAAACCTGGCTGAGCCTGACCAAAGAGGTTGCCATATGGCTACCACCAAGTTATTAAAACTCATGAGTCAAGTCCCAAAAAATCATGTCCTTTTTAAAAATGTGGAGTTGTCTTTCTTTGGCTCTGAGTCTTGAGGCTTTACTCTGATTATTTCAAGCTTTTTACCACAAGCATGATGACTAGAAACTTATTTAAAAACAAATAAAACCCCCGAGGTTTTCACTTAATCGCATGTTTCCGGGAGCTGAAGCTTTAAGGGTGGGGGGGACCCAAATATCATGAGACTCATGACAAAATAGAGTTGACACCACTGAGGTTGTGGAAGGCTTTAGAGTAATATTTGCTCATAGAAACCATAGGGATTTACTGGCACACTACAAGTAGCAGTTCCAACATCTCAGTCAGAATATAACTTCTTATTAAACCACCCTCTCCCCCTGTCAGATACAACATAATAAACAAGACAACTTTAACACTAAGCAAAAGTATCATCTGTTGATAGAGGTACGGGCTACACTATCATAACATTAACTTCAGAGTCCCACAGATCTGTTAACTAAAACGTATTAACTCTTAATGTATTTCTGGTTAAAACTTGGGAGTTCCCAACTTCTCAGACTAATATGTCCACTGGAGGAGCCATGATGCATACTGAGTGAATGTAAACAAGTTGCTGTATTTTTCTAAGTTGCCAGCAGGCATTTGCAAGCACAATTTCCAGATGTCTTTTTTCTTCTGCAGGGAAGTAAAGTATGTGTTGTAAATGGCTTGCCTTGTTTGTGTAAAGTCTGGCCATGTGAAAGTTTGTGTGGAAGGTTGGTTTTTTATGAGAGTCTCCAGTTCTGAGAGCTCATTCTTGATCTTTTCCTGTTTGCTGTACAGGATGCAGATTAGGTGGTTCTTCAGTTTCTTTGAGAGTGCATGGCACAGTCTCTCACTATAGGTTGTGTAGTATGTTGATTGTAATGGATTTTTCACTCTCGGTCCATTGGGTAGGATGTCTGTCTATTTACACTTGGAGAAGAAGATGATATCTGTTTGTATCTGTGCGAGTTTCCTCATGAAGTTGATGGATTTCCACTTCACATGGCTAAATTCAGTGACTTGCATGGTGACAAGTCTGAAGGGTAGCTGTGTTAGTCTGTATGTGCAAAAACAATGAGGAGTCCTGTGACACCTTAGAGACTAACAAATTTATTAGGGCATAAGTTACATATTTAAGAATGTTGCTAAATCAGTGCCAAGGTTAGGACCTACCTCAGGGGTGGGCAATAATTTTTGAGCGGGGGCCATTTCAAAAAATTTTGAAGTGGTTGCGGGCCAGCCCGGAAGGGGTGGAGCCTGGATGGAAGGGGCGGAGCCTTTAAATAACAGGAGTTGAAAGGGCTCGCACCTCCCCTGTGGCTTCCAGGCATCACATTAGCCAGAGACAGGAGCAGCAAGCCCTTTCAATTCCTGCTATTTAAAGGGTGCGCTGCTTCCAGCCTCACTGCTAGCACGTTGCCTGGCAGGCACAGAGAAGGTGCAGAAAAAGTTGAAAGGGCTCGTGTGGCTCCGGATCCCAAGCAATGCACTAGCGGGGGGCCTCGAACAGCTACGCGGGCCGGATCAAAGCCCTAGGCGGGCTGAGTGGCTTTTGCCCACCCCTGACCTACCTTGTTCCTGATCCTACACTGCTTCACAGAACAGATTCAGATGAGGTGAAATGACCAAGAAACACATAGGTACTGCAGCTATCCACACAATACACTGAGGAAGCTGGTAGATGCCGCTATAGGGAGTCAGCATAAGAACTAACAAGTTTAAAAGCAGGCAGTGCCCAGAAAGACTCAAAGAAAGTTGCCAGAGGATGTTGTGAAGGCCAAGACTATAACAAAGTTCAAAAAAGAGCTAGATAAATTCATGGAGAATAGGTCCACCAATGGCTAATAGCCGGGATGGGCAGGGATGATGTGTTTGGCCTCTGTGGGTGTGTCTAGACTACATGGCTCTACGGAGCCATGTAGATGAGTTTACTAGACATAGCAAAATGAAGCAGCGATTTAAATAATCGCCACTTCATTTACATCAAAATGGCTGCCACGCTGTGCCGATCAGCTGATTGTCGGCACAGCACGGTAATCTAGACAGGGATCAGCCGACCCCAGAACCCTTTGTCGTCAGATCCTTTATGCCTTGTGAAAGGCTCCTTTGTGCCTTTATTTAAATCGAAGCTTCATTTTGCTATGTCTAGTAAACTCATCTACATGGCTCCATCGACAGTGGTATCACTTGATACCTTTTCTGTTCATTCCCTCTGGGAGCATCTGGCATTGGTCACTGCTTGAAAACAAGATGCTAGGCTAGATGGACCTTTGGTTTGACCCAGCAGGCCATTCTTATGATGTTCTCAGTGTAACAAGCAGGGCTGCTCAGGCAATGTCTGATACTTTCGTAAAAGGCCAGGCAAACAGGCGTGTTGGATAGATATGCAAAGGAAGTGAAGGTACAGCTACTAGGAAGGCAAAGATACAATGCTTATTTGGGGAGAAAACCACCAAAACATTCTGACATTTGAACAGTTAGAGCCCCAAGTGGGGAAGAAAGCAAGTCAGAGCAAAACAATCACATTTCCCTTTGTACTATAAAGGAATATCTAGAAATCATGAGGAAACAGAACTAGCCTATAGTTGTGGAAGCTGCTGCCTCAGAGTTCTTGCTGTTTGAAAAAATTAATGACAAATTACAAATGACAAACAATGGAATGGTTGTATCCAGGGTTCCTTCTAAGCTGGGCGGCTTAGAATCAGCCCCGCCCAGTCAGGGGCTCAGGGCTCCGCCCACTGGGCTGCCTGACTGGGGGGCGCTGATTAAGCAGCTGCGCGTCTGTGCTGCCACGCAGCTTAGAGGGAACCTTGGTTGTATGGAGATTGGAGAAGGTGGGTGTGTGCATGTGTACACAAATAAGTCTTCAAATATTTTTGAAAGGGCTCAAGATTGGCTTAACTCTGCTGGTCTTGAATCAATAGTAAAATGCGCTGTGATTGTCATTTGCTTTCATTAAAGTGGCATCAGGGTATGGGCAATCATCATCTGCCAACTTTATGTGTTTGTTGCTCCCGTATCCTCTGGGTGCGGGGGGAGTGGTGGATTGTTTGATTTTTTTTCTCCCAAATGTAATTCTTCAGTGTAGGCATAGTGGCTACTTGTGTATTTGCATAGCCTCTAGCACACAAATAAGGCAAGATTTAGGGAACCACCACTTCAGGCCATAGATGTCAAGATAAAAATGTTGACAGGTCACGTGTAACCTGATATGCACAAGGATGCTGAAGAATCCATTTGGAAGTGTAAACTTTGTCCATTTGCACAGGCTTCTCCTGCATCGGAAGTTGTAAGGCATGGAAATGAGTTCATATGTAATTTGCCTTCCTTCTGATCATAGCACGTGCATAATTATCACAACAAGAAATCGACTGTATGTTCTAACAAAGCCAGATGATGGGAGCCTTTCTGGATGGAGTGTAATAATATGAGGAGAGGGTCATCCTCCTTCCATCCTGTGGCCCACATTCAGGCTGGAGAATGCAGCTATTTCTCCTGCCCAACATCCTTCAGAGAACTAGTGTCTTGAAAGGAGGAGGAGCCAAAAAAACCTAATACCTTATTGGAGGCCTCTGTTCATAGCCTAAGGCTTTCCAGACCTTTCTGCTGGATCAATATCAAGGCTCAGTTGAAAATGTGGGAGCATTTTCTGCAGGAAACATTTGAAACTAGCTACAAATATTTATGTTCAGATAGAATGTTTCATAAAACATGTTGATTGGTTTAGTGGTAACAGCTAAATATGTTGAAGGAAACAACGATTCTTGTGAATTTTTTTGTGCAAAATCTTTTTTGTTACTCCTTTGAAAAGTTTGCAACCAGCTCTATTCTCCACACTTGCCATCAGACCTGGAGAAGCCAAATGCTTTGTAAGTACTCTTCAACCCTTCCATAAAAGCTGCCAGAAATGACAAATGATCTTAAAATCAGCATATAACATTTTTCTTATCAGGACCACCACACAGGGTCTGTTGGAATTGCATCATCCTAAAACTGCTGAAACAATGTGGTAAATGAGACTGACTGTTTCTACAAAGCGTAGATCAGCTGAGTGACAATTAAGATGGCTATGTGCCAAACTGGAAGTTAGGAGTTGGGTTTACAAAGGTATTTAGGGATCCCATGGAGGATTTTCAAAATCACCTAAGGGAGTTAAATGCCTAATTCCCCCATTGATTCAGTGAACCTTATGCAAATAATTGACAGCTCCTGGAAAGAAAACAAGTTATGCAGAAGTTGGTGACCCTCTATAGCTTTTGTTAGAGGCAGTGTTGGGTCTGTAGAACATGTGGAAAAAATGCAAACGCCACAATATGAAGAAAAAGGAAACAACATTTAACAGCTGCATACTTATCTCTCACCACTACATTGGACCAATAAAAGATATTACTGTAGCCATCTTGCTTTAGCTTCTGTTATGAGGGAACCCAGAAAGGAAGTTGAATTTAAGGTCTTATTGTACAAAAGATCAGGACCAGTGATTTATGTATCAGGAATCTCAAGTCTTGGAGATAGCAGCAGCATTTACCAACACATTCACAGATTCATTAGAAGCAGGCCTGGCCCGAATATATAAGTGAACTAGGTCACATAGAGCACCATGTTTTAAGAGGCACCCAAAGCCCAGCCAATGGGAGCGGGAGGGGAAAAGCCTGCAGGCAAAAGGTTTCCCTGTGCTGCCATTCCCCCAGCCAGGAAGTGGGGGGAGGGACAGCAGTGCACAGAGCCTCTTCCTCCCCCAGGTAGGTCTACCAGGTCCCTGTACCATTTCAAGTTAAACCGTCATTCATCAGTCCAAGTCCGACCTGCTTGCACAAGTTCGGTTTGGGTTAGAGTTTTATTTTGATCAAAATGCTTTAGAGTCCTTTGCATAACACTCTGTAGGAGGAAGAGTGCAATGGGAGGAAACTGTCACCAATAATGTCAAGGGATTTATTCATTCGCCACGTTGGGAGTGATGTAATGACTTACAGTGCTTGTCCCAGGTAGATATTTTGCCAACAGCTAAGTGAGATGGAAGCACTATGTGCAAGCGGATGCAATTCATTGCTAGTGCAACTACGCGCTAAATCCCCTTGGTTAGGGCTGAGACAGAGATGGGTAGTGCAGGCAGGAAATGGGATGGGGCTATGCAAATGAGGGTCTGTTCCACCCTTTCTGACCATTGAACTTCAAGCCCTGCACAAATACAAAATGTGCAGCCACATCTGATCTCTGAGACACAACGCTGGGCTGCAGAGATAAAGCGGAGATCCATGGATTTGCAGCTCTCTAGTTACAGTCATGCGGCAGTAGTGTTGGTGCAGGTCAGTGATACAAGTGTGCAGGGGCGGCCCGAGGCGGGCTGCTGGCAGCTGGTGCCCCAGGCGGAATGCGCAATCGGCACCCCCACCTCCACAGCTCTCAATAGCGTGACGTCATCATCGGGCGCCCCGTTTAACGTGGCGCCCTGGGGGACGGCCGAGTCGGCCTAGACGCACGGGCCGCCCCTGCAAGTGTGAGGTTTTTTATTTAAGCTGAGCCACAGTGATGAAAGCAGTCTAGGCAACAACACTTTGAAAACCTGACTGCTTTCTCCTGACTCTTTTCTCCTTCAAAAAGAAAGGTCTGAGAGCCATACACAGTTGTACATGACACGTTAATCATTGCAGGTACATGAAAATAACTAGCTACTAGATGATGGTGTGCTTGTCTGCGTATGCAAATCCAGTAACTTCAGTCCCTAATACAGGCTCATGACGGAGTGCAGACCTCCAACTGCCTTTTTAAAAACGGAACCCTACGAGTTTGCATTTGGTACCAGAAAATTTCCACTTACCTGTATTTTTTCCCTTATAGTAAACACAGGGTTCAGCAGGCTTGTCACAAAAAGAATCGCTCCATTTTTATATTAGTTAAAATGAGGTTCAATTTTAGAAGTCTCTCTTCTTCAAATTAATCCTGTGGCTACTTTAGAGCTGCAGCACTACACTTCTGCTGTTCCGAACCGGACAATATTATCTAGCGTATGGGGAACATACCTGTATTAATAAACCAGACACAACTCAATAACCTGCAACAGACACGTGCCACTGAATTTGGGTTATGACATGAAAGCTGATTGGAAAGTAAAATATGTTCGCTTCACATACCCCACCCTAGAATATGTGTGCAGCTAATTTGGATCTTGATTTTAAAATTGAAAAAAGTCACCTTTTGTCTCTGATTATTTTTCATTTGTGTTTGCCACAAACTTCAGCACACACGCCACAAGTACAGTCGATGCTCAAAGATCACTTTTGTTCATCGCCCCTGTTTGCATGTGTTAGTGCGACTCATTTGCATCTAGCCATTGTGTGACTGGCGCTGTAAGATTTATGTAATAGCACTAGTGGTTTGTGTTAACATCTAGTTAGTATTCCGTGTGTTGCATGCGGTGGAGAGTGCAGCTGAATGACGCTGTTTGTCTATGCTGGAGTATGCAATGTCCGTTACTGTGTTGTACAGTATCACTATTAATCTAGCACGTTTATCTGTCAGGAAATGAGAGGCGCTTCAGAACCTGGTAACTTGCAATATGGTCAATGATGATAATACAGGAGATTTAAATGTGATAAGCTTCATTTGACCTCCAGGGAGAGGAGGTTGAGGTTTTGTTATAAAATGGTGTTCAGCTCAACACATAATCCTGTTTCTTCATCCTTTCCAAGCCCATTTCCCTCCCAGGAGTCTTTTGTAGCCAGAAAGTCTCCTCTGCCATTTTAAAGCTCCCTGCACTTTCACTGTCCCAGATCTTCTTGCCTGTGAATCCAACCCCTGATCCTGAGACCTCCTACCAGCGTCAACCCCTTACTTCTGATCCGGGATTACACTGATCAAACTGGTTCTTTCCCTGCTTCCTAGAGGCCTCTGCAAACGCCATCCTACAACAGGGAAAAGTTCCATCCTCTCCCTTTACCTCACACCTCTGTTTCAGATTTTACTGCCTACTTCATGGGTGAGGCACCTTTTTTTGGGTACGGGGCCGCTGACCCACAGAAAAAACAGTCGGGGGCCACACATAAGTGAGAAGCAAAAAAAAGACAATTCCCCACATTCCCCGCGCACACCAGAGCCTGGGGGGCGAGGCCAGGCTAGTAGATTTTGTGTGCTCCAGCTCCACAGAGGGCCGGGGGCGCTGGAGAGCCAAAGCAGTCTCCCCGATGCTGGGCAGGAGCCTTGAGCCTCAGGGGACGGATCCAGGCAAGCCAGGGGCCGGATGCAGCCCTCGGGCCTTAGGTTCCCCACCTCTGGCTGACTTACTATTTTCCACCTAGAACAAAAGTCCAGTGAGTCACACAGGAGTATAAGTGTGTTCTTATTCCCCTTTAAATCCTTGAATGGGCCCATGTCCATGTCAAAATCTAGTAACTGTAAAATCGTCAAGACAGGAACTAGATATCCTGATTGGTCTCCTTTCCAGTTGGAGGCTAAACATGGGTCACACTCAGCCCTGAGGTAACTTGATTGAACTCTCTGAAGTTATACCAAGGATGAGTTTGGTGCAGTGAGTTTCGAGACTTGTTCTCTTTCATCGCCATCTGTTCAGTTGTTTTGTTTTTATTTATCTTCATGCTTGAAGTGACATAAGTATCATAGGGTGCTTTGCCCTTTTAAGATGGAGCAGTGCACCTGTGACTTGTCTTAAGCGAGGGCACCCGAGACTGGCAAGAAGGCGAAGGTGCTGACTGCCTGAGAGGAAACTGAAAGAATCACAAGGGGCAAGTGAGAGTTGACTGAGAACCAAGGGGAGACAGAAGGAGCAGTGGAGAATTGTCTGAAGATTTGTGAGCTGCAAGCAGGACTGGCTAGAGCTGGCGACTCCTGCCTGTTGTGAGAAGACTTGTACAGAGACTTCTAGAAAGAAGGAGAAGCAGCAGCATGGTCAGTGTAAGCCAGGCCCAGAAGCAAGGGGCTGAGATCCCCACAAGCAGACATAGGACCCACAGGCAAGGAGGCCTGGGGAAATGAAATGGTTCAGGGAACTTTCTTATGACAGATGTGACTTGGGGCTGTGGAAAACTCCCTGGAGAGAAATGGGTCTTGAAACTCTCAGGTAGGAGTCCTGTAGAGAGGGTCCCTGGCATAGGGACTAAAGGTGCCAGGACAGGATGGTTAAGGACACTTGGGTGAATGACCTGAGAACAGTGACGTTTCAGTGGGATTAGAAATCTGCTGTGTTGTAACTTTTTCTTCTACTTTGTTCATTACATTAAGGAATGTTGTCTCTTTCAGTGGCAAATGCAAACTATTTTATTCCTATGAAGTGCTACATTTTGCAGATCCCTCAGAGTAACAATTCCTCTCAAAAATGTCAAAGGGGAAACAGAGACAAGCGTACCTGTCAGGCCTCAGCCTGAGGATGACCCAGCTGGAGATCCTATAGCAATGAACTACACCAAAGGAAGTCACCGATTCCAGAATGGAGCGTCCACATGGGGAGGTATAATTGCACAGCTGTACTACTGTAATTATATTGCGGGGGTTCCTCAGATCAGTTTCTTCATGCAGACAAGTCCTCCATCCACACCTGATTGAAATATCCATTTAAGTAGGTGTCAAATGACCTGCACTGATTATGCAAAGTAGCAGCAGCCTTTTTCTCTTTGATCAGTTAACATTACTATCCATGGAATTTGTATTGAGGTATACCATCTTTCTTTCCAATGATATTTACTGGGAGATAAAGGAATGAGGCAAATGATAAATCCCTTCACTGAATAACAGGGACACTTTTTTTGGCACAGTCATGCATCGCTTTAAACCGGCTCTAATACATAATTATTGTTCTGGGTACGATCTCAACAATCCAATACTATTTTTAACTCTCTCACATTTGAACCGAGAACAAGTGATACTTTTAGGGTGAGTTCACACTGACAAACTGAACATAGATTCACTACCAGTGTGGCTCCACAGGTAAAAGTAACAGTAGGGAGGCATAGTGTAGTCAGGACTTGGGGGATTTTTATCACCAGGTTTATACTTGCATTGATGAATTTCATATCAGATTTTTGACAGAGCAGCAAACCAAGAGTGGGAAAGATAGCAGGGGCAGAATTGTAAGACAAGGCAGTTCTGTCACTAAAGTTCTGAGAGGAACCTAATTTTTGCCCTTGGATGCACAAACTTCCAGTTGAAGTTGAGAGGAGAAGTATTGTGCATAACCTTGGGATCAAATGTCCCAATCTGAGGGGAAAAAACTGCGAGTTCAGGGTGTATTTGCAATATGAATTCTAGTCTCTCCCTGCTGAGACTCAATCTCACAGCATTCATAATCAAAAGTGGCAGCGCTGCTGATAATGACTAAAGGAAAATATGCCTTTGCTGTCAGTAACAGAAGGAGCTCGCTCCTTTTCCTCATCTAGGAAGGTGACGTGCTATGACAGCTGCTTCATTACTCTGTCTAGCATAGATTTCATAGGTGAGAGGGCGAACCTTCCCCAGGACCTCATGAAGTCCTAGCCGCTTTGCTGGTAGCTTACTCTTAGGAAATGGTATCAAGGGTAGCAACTTTTGCCCTGCCTGAACTTGCCTCGTTCATTGTTGTGGTTAGTAGATTATTTTCTGGGGAGTCTGGCTCTCTTCTGGATGGGTCAGTCACCTATTTGCAGAATATAAAAGGCTACACTTGTTAGAGATTTGCTTCGGTATAGACTGGGCAGGGATGGTCTTACACCATTGTGTGAGCCCCATCTACAGCTCTCTGTGTCATGTGGGCCGCAGACACACAATATATATACTACCTCTATGGCCCTGAGTGTGTCACATGGGCCGCATCTGTGTGCTGATTGGGCCATGCATTGAGCGCCACCACTGTCTTAAACGCATGCCCTACATGAACTCTGCCCCACATAATACATGGCATTCTTATAAGGCTAGGGTGTCAGGTTCCATCCTGAATAAATGTTAGCACAGTAATTGAATTCTCACCTACCTTCCCCTTTCAGTGTTTCAAAAGACTACACTATTTCTCACATCTCTATTGTGACTGAGCGCTGTTAAACACCTCCTGCGTTTCAGGAGCAGGTGTAGCCATTGCTGTAGATCTTTTATCCTGCCACTCAGGAGTGTTACGAGGCTCAATTCATTACAGTTTGTTCAACTGTAAGCTCAGTGCATAAAAAGCACTGTACAAGTGTGAAGATTTTTTTTTTTATTGCTTGGGGGCAGTACTTAGGGGAATGACAGAAAACAAGATGGATGATACAGCAATTGTGAAAGGGACAAGCAGCCTGGTCTCCATGAAATCATAAGAACAGCTCCTCATTTCTGGAGTTAGCCATTTTTCAGACCTTCTGACTGTTTCGTTAACATCTCCATGGCACCCAAAAGAAGTCACTGTGCTCGTATATCTGTGCTAATTCCAACAGCTACATAGGATGTAATCTTGACCTCAGGATAAAAAGAAATCACAGAACCCCATTATTATCAAATATAAGCAGGGCTTGAAATGTAACCACGTGATTAAATTAATGATGGCACTGGAATGTGGTTACAGAAGAGTAATGCTTATGCACAATCACAGTTCAGGTAACTTTCTCTTATGACTTCTTCCACATGTTCTGCAAAGAGCATACTCCCTGGTCAGAGTGAATGTTAACCTTGTGGTATCAAATCTACATTTTTTTGCAAGCCTGGCAGATGATAGTCCCAATGTCTTGGCTGAATTCCAGGTTGGGTAGTTACATTCTGCCCTCTTCAATTCCCCCTTCCAGAACAAGTGGACATGTATCGTTCTTCACTTCTTCTCCTAAATTATTTGGCTGTATTTTGGGAGAAACAAAGACAACATCTCAAAACCAAAGCCCTGTCAGGGATGGCCTAAATTTACTTGGCCTTGCCTCATCATAAGAGGCTGGACTATCATATAAATGTTGTGAACAGCACAGAGATGCACGAGAAATCGAGCCGAATCGTTGGATAAATTTTCCTCACTGGCAGAGAAACTTCGCTTGCTCAGCTTTTGAAAAAGCGCCAGGTTAGCGTCTTGCTTGCGAAATAAAGTTTTCCTCGAAGATCCCTTATTCCTGATTTTAAGAGGAATAAGGGATCTTCCGAAAAGGCTTTATTTTCCGCAAGAGCCCTAGACTGGCGCTTTTTCCACAAAGCCCCGAGCCGAAAAAGCGGCAGTTATAACATAAAATGCCGCTGGGAAAATTTAAATCCCCGCGGCATTTGCAATTCCGACTTGTCTCATTAGCATCCCTTTTCCGGAAAAGGGTGCCAATGTAGACACAGCCTCATTGAATACTAGAACTGGAAAGGACCTTGAGAGGTCATCAAGTCCAGTCCCCTGCCCTCATGGCAGGACCAAACACCATCTAGATCATCCCTGATAGATATTTATCTAACCTGCTCTTAAATAGCTCCAATGATGGAGATTCCACAACCTTCCTAGGCAATTTATTCCAATGTTTAACCACCGTGACAATTAGGAAATTTACCTAATGTCTAATCTAAATCTTCCTTGCTGCAATTTAAGCCCATTACTTCCTGTCCTATCATCAGAGGCTAAGGAGAATATTTTTTCTTGATCCTCCTTGTAACACTCGTTTAGCTAGTGGAAATCTGCTATCATGTCCCCTCTCCGTCTTCTGTTTTCCAAACTACACAGTTTTTCCTCATAAATCATGTTTTCTTGGCCTTTAATCATTTTTGTTGCTCTTCCCTGGACCTTCTAAAATTTCTCCCCATCTTTCCTGAAATGTGTTGCTCAGAATTGGACACAATACTCCAACTGAGGCCTAATCAGTGCAGAGTAGAGCAGAATTACTTCTCGTGTCTTACTTACAACGCTCCTGTTAATACATCCCAGAATTATGTTTGCTTTTTTTCCCTCTACAATATCACACTGCCTCATATTTAGCTTGTGGTCCACTATGACCCCTAAATCTCTTTCTGCAGTACTCCTTCCTAGATTGTCACTTCCCATTCTGTATGTGTACAACTGATTGTTCCTCCCTATGTAAAGTGCTTTACATTTGTCCTTATTCAACTTTATCCTATTTACCTCAAACCCTTTCTCCCGTTTGTCCAGATAATTTTGAATTATGGCTCTATCCTCCAAAGCACTTCCAACCTCTCCCAGCTTGGTATCATCTGCAAACATAATAAGTGTACTTTCTATGCCAACATCTAAATAACTGATGAAGCTATTGAACAGAACCAGTGCCAAGTGGTCCTTGCAGAAACCCACTCATTATGACCCTTCCAGCATGACTGTGAACCATTCATAACTACTCTCTGAGAAGACTTAGCCAACTAGTTATGTAACTGCCTAATAGAACCCTCATCTAGGTTCAATTAGGTTGTATTTCCCTAATTTACTGATAAGGTCATAGAATCACTGAATATTAGGACTGGAAGGGACCTCGAGAGGTCATCGAGTCCAGTCCCCTGCCCTCATGGCAGGACCAGTCTAGTACTGTCTAGACCATCCCTGATAGACATTTATCTAACCTACTCTTAAATATCTCCACAGATGGAGATTCCACAACCTCCCTGGGCAATTTATTCCAGTGTTTAACCACCCTGACAGTTAGGAACTTTTTCCTAATGTCCAACCTAAACCTCCCTTGCTGCAGTTTAAGCCCATTGCTTCTTGTTCTATCCTCAGAGGCCAAGATGAACAAGTTTTCTCCCTCCTCCTTATGACACCCTTTTAGATACCTGAAAATTGCTATCATGTCTCCCCTCAATCTTCTCTTTTCCAAACTAAACAAACCCAATTCTTTCAGCCTTCCTTCATAGGTCATGTTCTCTAGACCTTTAATCATTCTTGTTGCTCTTCTCTGGACCCTCTCCAATTTCTCCACATCTTTCTTGAAATGTGGTGCCCAGAACTGGACTCAATACGCCAACTGAGGCCCAACCAGCGCAGAGTAGAGCGGAGGAATGACTTCTCATGTCTTGCTCACAACACACCTGTTAATGCATCCTAGAATCATGTTTGCTTTTTTTGCAACAGCATCACACTGTTGACTCATATTTAGTTTGTGGTCCACTATAACCCCTAGATCCCTTTCTGCCGTACTCCTTCCTGGACAGTCGCTTCCCATTCTGTATGTGTGAAACTGATTGTTCCTTCCTAAGTGGAGCACTTTGCATTTGTCTTTATTAAACTTTATCCTGTTTACCTCAGACCATTTCTCCAATTTGTCCAGATCATTTTGAATTATGAACCTATCCTACAAAGCAGCTGCAACCCCTCCCAGCTTGGTATCATCTGCAAACTTAATAAGCGTACTTTCAATGCCAATATCTAAATCGTTGATGAAGATATTGAACAGAGCCGGTCCCAAAACAGACCCCTGCGGAATCCCACTTGTTATACCTTTCCAGCAGGATTGAGAACCATTAATAACTACTCTCTGAGTATGGTTATCCAGCCAGTTATAGTAGCCCCATCTAAGTTGTATTTGCCTAGTTTATTGATAAGAATATCATGCGAGACCGTATCAAATGCCTTACTAAAGTCTAGTCATGCAAGACTATATCAAATGCTTTAATAAAATCAAGGTATATCGTGTCTACCACTTCCCCCTTATCCACAAGGCTTTTTATCCTATCAAAGAAAGCTATCAGGTTGGTTTGACATGATTTGTTGTTTACAAATCCATTCTGACTGTACTTATTACCTTCCAGATATTTGCAGAAGGATTCCTTAATTATTTGCTCCATTATCTTTCCTGGCACAGAAGTTAAGCTGACTGGTCTGTTATTTCCTGAGTTGTCCTTGTTTCCCTTTGTATAGATGGGCACTATATTTGCCCTTTTCCAGTCTTCTGGAATCTCTCCCTTCTTCCATGACTTTTCAAAGATTATAGTTAATGACTCAGATACCTCCTCAGTCAGCTCGAGTATTCTAGGATGCATTTCATCAGGCCCAGGTGACTTGACAACATCTAACTTCTCTAACTTCTCTAGACAACATCTAATTTTAACTTGTTCTTTTCCTATTTTAACTTCTGAACCAACCTCATTTTCTCCAGCATTCACTGTTGTAGCAATCCAATCACCATGAATCTCCTTGGTGAAAAGCAAAAAAAGAAGACATTATGCACCTCAGCCATTTCCACACTTTGTGTTACTGTTTTTCCCTCTTCACTGAGTCATGAGCCTACCTTGTCCTTGGTCTTTCTCTGGCTTCTAATATATTTGTAGAATGTTTTCTTGTTACCCTAGATTATTTCTCAAGGTCACTTTGAGATCTACATTTTTATGATTATGTGATCCTTCCTTCCTTCCTTCCTTCCTTCCTACCTACCTACCTACAAAATTTGTTTGGGTCATTAATTCAATTCATTTCTGTTTTTTGGAAAATGAAATGAAAATGTACGTGCTTCGTTTAAATAATTGCTCTGAGGTGGGGCTGGGGCTGAAGAGTTCATGATGCAGGTTGCCTGGGGTAGAGAGGACTACCTCAGACTTCTCTTATTGTAGCAGTTTGGTGCCAGGTGAGTAGCACTTCTCCATGGCTACCACAGCCTCAGTAGGCACGGCTGGGGGAAGGGTGCATGTCTCCTGGTTTGGGCAGGTCCAGGTTTGTCTGCCCCCTGCACTCCCCAGACAGAGTGAGGAATGCAGCAAACTATGCACTTTTCCCTTGCTCACTGATGAAGGCAAACAGCCAACAATGTTCCTGTACCAATTGGGGGGGCTTCATTTCCCCTGCTCTCTGTAAAGGGCACCTGGGAAGTGGAAGACTTAAGGGTGGGGCAGTGCCAGCTGGGGAGGGGACATGCCCCCTGCCAGCCCCTTTCACCTTTCTGGTGATTCTGTTTCTTTTCCATATGATTTTATAAGAAGCAATCCAATTCCAGGCACATCCCACTTTCCAGACACAACCACACCCTCACCTTGCTTTAAGTTATGATAAGAGGAAGCAGCATACCAAACGTGCTGGGCCTAGCTCCTACTGTTTAGGAGGAGTTATTGAACAACCAGACAGATGCATGCACAGACAAACTCTCTCAACTATATAGCAGATGTCTAAAACAACACCTAGATGTCCCACCCAAGAGTAGGCTCTTTGAGCTAGGTGCTGTACAAACACACATTAAATACCAGTCCCTGCCTCAAATTGCTTGCAGTCTAAATGGACAAGACAAAGGATTGGAGGGCAAATAGAGTCACAGAGAGGTGAAATGACTTGCCCAAGGCCTTGCAGTAAGCCCTTTTGGGTAGGGGTTCTCTCCCTTTGGTGTTTATACAGTGCTCAGTATTATGGGTAATCAATCTCAATAGGAGCTTTTGGGTTTGACTGCAATTGAAAGGCACCACTGGTTTCTCATTTTTGCCATTAATATATCTGACAAGAGAGGACTCAGAGCAAGTTCCATACCTACATGTGGCATGAAATAGCTGCCCTTTCCCTCATAGGAAGTCTAAGAGGATGATGATAAAGTAGCTGGGGATACATAAACACTCTTCTTTGTCTGCTGCCATGTTCATTCCTTCTCTTTACTCTTTCAATCTTAATCCAATGCCTGGCTGCAGGTATTAAAGCAGCATGCCTCCTACACAATCACAGGTTTCAGGTAGCTATTGGAAGTGCCTTCATGACTGAAGCAAAAGACAGAACTATGTAGCACTTTAAAGACTAACAAGATGGTTTATTAGGTGATGAACTTTCGTGGGCCAGACCCACTTCCTCAGATTGATCAATCTGAGGAAGTGGGTCTGGCCCACGAAAGTTCATCACCTAATAAACCATCTTGTTAGTCTTTTAAAGTGCTACATAGTTCTGTCTTTTTGTTTCAGCTACACCAGACTAACATGGCTGCATCTCTGTCACTATTCATGACTGAAGGGCCTTCATCTGTGAATGCCCGTGACACCTGTGCTCAACAAGGGCACATCTACACTACAGGACAAAGTCAAATGAAGATATGTAGCTTCAGCTACGTTAATTGCGTAGCTGAAGTCGAAGTAGCTTAACTCAGCTTTTGGTGCTCTCTACACCACAGGAAGTCGAAGGAAGAGCACTCTCCCTTTGACTTCCCTTACTCCTCATGAAAGCAGGGCTACCAGCTTCAACCAGTGTGCCCCTATCACTTGGAATTAGCTGTCTTAATTAGACTGCAAATTCGAACCCTAGAAGATAGACAGTGGCAGCTTTGGTCTTCCTCTGTCGTGTACACATATCCCAACTGTACTACTTATCATAAAATTGGAAGGGATCTTGAGAGGTCATCAAGTCCAGTCGCCTGCACTCATGGCAGGACCTGTCTAGACCATCTCTGACAGGTGTTTTTCTAACCTGCTCTTAACTATCTCCAATAATGGAGATTCTACAACTTCCTTAGGCAATTTATTACAGTACTTAATCACCCTGACAGTTAGGAAGTTTTTTCTACTATCTACCTAAACTTCCCTTGCTGCAATCCAAGCCCATTGCTTATTGCTTTTTGTCCTGTCATCAGAGGTTAAGGAGAATGATTTTTCTCCCTCCTCCTTGTAATACCCTTTGAAAGCTGCTATCATGTCCCCTTTGTGTTCTCTTTTCCAAAACTAAACAAACCAGTTATTTCAGTCTTCCCTCATGGGTCATGTTTTCTAGACCTTTAATCATTCTTGTTGCTCTTCTCTGGACCTTTTCCAATTTCTCCCCATCTTTCCTGAAATGTGGTGCCCAGAACTGGACACAATACTCCAACTGAGGCCTAATCAGCGCAGAGTAGAGTGGAAGAATGACTTCTCATGTCTGGCTTACAACACTCCTGTTAATGCCTCCCAGAATCATGTTTGCTTCCTTTGCAACAGTGTCACACTGTGCATTCATATTTAGCTCGTGGTCCACTATGACCCCCAGATTGCTTTCTGCAATACTCCTTTCCAGACAGTTACTTCCCATTTTGTATGTGTGAAATTGATTATTCCTTCCTTAGGAAAGTACTTTGTATTTGTCCTTATTGAAGTTTATCCTATTTACCTCAGACCATTTCTCCAGTCAGTCCAAATCATTTTAAATTTTAATCCTATCCTCCAAAGCATTTGCAACCCTTCCCAGTTTGGTATCATCCACAGGTTTATAAGCATACTCTCAATGCTATTATCTAAAACATTGATGAAAATATTGAACAGAACCGGTCCCAAAAGTGATCCCTACGGAACCCCATTTCTTATGCCCTTCCAGCATGACTGTGAACCATTGATAACTACTCTCTAAGAACAGTTTTTTAACCAATTATATACCTGCCTTATAGTAGCCCCATCTAGGCTGCATTTCCCTAGTTTACTGATAAGGTCATGCAAGACTATATCAAACACTTTACTAAAGTCCAGGTATGCCACATCTACTGCTTCCCCCTGAGCCTAAGACTTGTTATGCTATCAAAGCTATCAGATTGGTTCTTTACAATTCCATGCTGACTGTTATTTATCATCTTATTATCTTCCAGATGTTTGCACATGAACTCCTTAATTATTTGCTCCATTATCTTTCCTGGCGCAGAAGTTAAGCTGACTGGTGTGTAGTTTCCTGAGTTTTCCTCATTTCCCTTTGTATAATGGGCACTATATTTGTCCTTGTCCAGTCTTCTGGAATCTCTCCCTTCTTCCATGACTTTTCAAAGATGATAGTTAATGACTCAGATACCTCCTTAGTCAGCTTGAGTATTCTAGGATGCACGTCATCAGGTCTTGGTGACTTGAAGACATGTAATTTCTAATTTCTAAGTAATTTTTAACTTGCTCTTTTCCTATTTTAACTTCTGGACCTACCTCCTTTTCTCCAGCATTTCACAGAGCCTTTTGTATATTCGACATTCCAGCAGGGACATAAAATCCTTCATCAGTCACAGCTGGCTTATTTTAACATATCTGTGAGCTTCTACGAACTTCGTGATAATAGCTACATCACAGGCAATGGACACTCAGAAACAGAATTTGAATCTTTCAGCTTCAAAACATAGGTTTAAACCAAGCTTTAAATTTAAAAAGATTCTCCAGTCGCTATCAGCAGTAGAGTGTCGCCAACACAACTGAGCTGTACTGAGTCCACCCAACAGAGAGCAACAATGCACATATTTTGGTGTTCCACACCGTATTCAGAACCATGGCATAACGTTTTTTGTTTCTTGTGGTTCTCTTTAAATACAAGGGAATGAATTGTGTCCTGCTTTTCTTCCTTTTACATAGACCAGAAAACTAACACAAACTACACAATCCTCTCTCCACATGGAGCTCAGCTGCCACATGAAAACATGCTAAGAAGCCTGAAGCTTGCTGGGGAGTTAAATTTGGGCATTTTGATTTGGTTGTACAGTTTCTTGTTTGGGGCAAGAAATGTTTGTTTGTTTATCTGACTGTTTACATGTAAAATAAGTATTGTATAGTACACAGTGGGCCTCCATGTAGAGTCTGAGCCAAATGCTGAGGAAGGATTGTGAAATCCTCAAAGAGTGGAAAATTACGGGAAGAAATAAATCTGCAGGGCAGAGCTGTGTTTATAAATATGGACAATGAGCTTTGGGGGGAATAACTAAGGGGTACAGAGGTACAGCCTGGTTCTTCCAGTTAATGAAGACAAGCTGCCACCGGGCTAGGTCCTATGAGAAACAATCTCAGCGAAACTGATTGCAAATGCTAAGGGAAGGACTTTGGGTTAGTTATCTTGCAGAAGACAGGGGAAACCTTGTTAGTTGCATACTTTCTAGAAATGTTATGGTTTTGTTTTATATATAACTACTTGTGTCGATGTTCTAACTCGCTATCACTCAAGTCTCTGTTCAGTAACAAGCTGGTTGTTTTCACTGTATATAAGATAAAAAACACGTAACTGCTGTGTGTGTTATGTGGCGATCGTGAGTTGAATCTTACAAGCTTGTGTGTACTGTGCCTTTGGCAATAGCAGATCTACAAGCACTGTGGGAGTTTCATGGAAGAGGGGTGGATACTGCAAAGATGAGAACTCAGGTGGGTGAGTGCCTATCGCTAACCCACACAGAAGAAGCGCAGTCGAAGGAGGCGTGGAAGACAGTGTTTTCAGGGAAATGATCTGCAGTAGGTACAGAAGAGACTCTTTCACACTAAGGACAGGCAGTGGGGAGGGGCCGTGTAGCCCTGGGGAAGTACCACAACCCTCCTGGTTTGACAGTAAGCCATTGATAACTACTTGGAGTGTGGCCTTTTAGCCGCTTGACCTTGTAGTGATTTCATCTAGCCCACATTTCCCTAGTTTGCTCAGGAGAATGTCATGTGGGACTATGTCACAAAACCTTGCGAACGTCCAGCTATATCCCGACTACTGCTTCTCCCATCCACCAGGCCAGTAAAATTGCCAAAGAAAGAAATTGGGTTGATTTGGCATGATTTGTTCATGACAAATCCATGCTGGCTTTTATAGACCTATTCATCCTCTAGGGCTACGTCTAGACTGGCATGATTTTCCGCAAATGCTTTTAATGGAAAAGTTTTTCCGTTATTATGAAAGAGAGCGTCTAGATTGGCACGACGCTTGCGCAAAAGCACTTTTGCGGAAAAGCGTCGTGTCAATCTGACGCGTTTTAAGAAAGCCCCGATCGCCGTTTTCGCCATCGGGGCTTTTTTGCGCAAAACACTTTTTAGCTGTCTACACTGGCCCTCTTGCGCAAATACATTTGCACAAGAGGGCTTTTTCCCGAATGGGAGCAGCATAGTATTTGCGCAAGAACACTGACAATCATACATTAGATCGTCAGTGTTCTTGCAAGAAATCAGCGGCCAGTGTAGACAGCTGGCAAGTTTTTCCGCAAAAGCAGCTGCTTTTGCGGAAAAACTTGCCAGTCTAGACACAGCCTAGGTGCTTACAAACTGTTTAATAACTTTTCCAATATCTTTCAGGTTGACTAATCTATATATGACCTTCTTAAAGACAGGTATGATGCCTACTCTTCTCCAGTCCTCTGGGGCCTCCCCTGTCCTCCATTTGTTCTCAAAAATAACTGCTAACAGTTCCAATATGGTTTCAGCTAATTCCTTAAGTACCCTGGGGTGAAGTTCTACAGGTCCTGCCAACTGGAATATGTATCCTAAATACAGTATTCTCTAGTCTGTTCTTTCCCTATTTGGGTTGCATTCCTTCTCCTTCGTTAGTATTTAATTGGGTGGAGAATCTGATCACCTTTGTAAATTCAGCTTTAAACTCTTCCACCCTCTTGATATCATGTTATTAGCTCTCCTTCCCCGCTTAGTAGAGAACCCACATTTTCCTATATCTTTCTGCTGCTCCTAATCAATAGAATCTCTTCTCCTTGCCTTTGTGGCCCTCGCTGGATGGACTTATCTGATTTTATTCTGACGTGCTAGCATTATTCTTTTGTACTCTCCTTAGCAATTCATCTATGCTCCCACTTTTTTTGTAGGATTCCTTTTTGATTGTCTGGTCATTAAAGAGCTCCTGATGGAGACATGTTGACCTCTTACTGTTTTTCCTCAGCGATACACACCTGAACATTCACCCTCAACCTAAATGGAAAATACCTTGAAGCTCAGGCATATGCTGAAGACTGGTGGGAAAAATTTTCATCTTCCACCACTCTTGGGAGCAGTGGAGGTGCTAAAATACTCTCTGAAAACCTGCTTCTGAGGCACTTGCAGATGGTTGAGGAGTGCAAAGAAAATACATTTATTTTGGATACAGATTTGAACCCCTTCTAAGACTCACTGCTCACTGGCATTTGTTCATCCCCTTAAAGAACCTTTTGTGTGTTTGAATACTTCTTTGTTGTCCCTACTTCTATGTATGGTAATAACCTGGACCAGCTGGTGCAACTGCACTTACCAAAATAACAGAAAACTCATGGTTAGTCCCATGTTAGAGGTGGGATATGAAGAATGGAAAAATTCTATTGTCCATTATAAGTAGAGCTCTCCATTGCATATTCTGGACCTGATGTATTCCGAGATCTCAGAATAAAGTCAATGAAAACCCAACTTTGGGTTTGTTGACTACTCATACATACACTTCCTCACTTCTAAAAAGCCATATATTTCCTTATTCCTCCCTCTCCAAGGCTTGGTGACTAAAAATGTTAAGTTACTTACAGTCTGTGTTCCTACCTAGGGAGCAGAAGCATAAACTATAAGACAACTCCTATGACTACAGTAGTCTATGATATTTTTGCATGGAATCAAAGACCCATAGATAAGGATTTATTCCAGGGAAAGCTAAGAGTAAAGAGAAAAGAACAGTGCCAGCTGGAATCAAGCATAACGAAAAGGAATACCCAAGCCTCCAAAATAACTGCATTCGCTCCTCAAAAGCACACAACAAACTTTCCCAGACCTGAAGGAGAGAGCTCTATGTGATTAGAAAGCTTTTCTCTAAGGCTACAGCTACACTGCAACGCTATTTCGGGATACCGGAGTATCCCAAAATAGCTATGCTGTGTCTTAATGGCAAGCCCATTATTTTGGGCTCGCTATTCCGACGTCCCTGTAAACCTCGTTCTTCGAGGAATAAGGAACATTTCAGAACAGCGGGTTATTTCGAAATTTGGTGCTGTATAGACAACACCAAATTACAAAATAAGCTATTTCAAAATAAGATTGAAATAAGATATGCAATTTGCGTAGCTCAAATTGTGCAGTGTAGACATAGCCTTACTAACAGAAGTTGGTCCAATAAAAGGTATTTCCTCACCCATCTTGTGTCTTGTCTAGTTAGATAGATCTTCTCAGTGTAATTTATAATCTCTCTCCAACTAGATTGTGTGGTGATTGTTTCATAAGTGATGAGGAAGGTATTTAGATCTTTTCTACATTACAGGTTACATTGCTCAGGAGTGTGAATAATCCACATTCCCCTGAGCAATATAAGATATACTGACCTAAGTGCCAATCTAGGCCGCAACGTAACTACCCTTCTTGCACAGGCAGGAGTTATTAAGCCGATGGGAGAGTTTTCACCTCTTGGGTTAGAGCGTCTCCACCACAAGTACTACAGCTGCATCAGTGCCGCTGTAAGTGCTGTAGTACAGATGTAGCCAAAAGCTATTTTGACGGGTTGTAGTTTGGTGTTAGGCATATGGCATGTTCTTAGTCTTGACTCTGCCACTGACTTGAGTGACCTTGGGCTAGTTATTGTCCCTTTCTGCCTCAGTTTCCCACATGTAAAATGTGGATAATAGTATTTACCAACCTCAGAGGGCTGTTATGAGGATTAAACGTTTGGAGCCCAATCCTGGTTTTTCCATGAGTCCTGTGGAATGGGCAGCATATTGTTGAGATGCATGGGAAACAACTCTTCCTTTCCTGGTGCAAACTAATGGTTCTTATCAGCCTCTTTTAACTATTTAGTCTTTGAGGGGCTAATAGACTATTTGTTGTTTTTTAAGTTTTTCCTGTTACAGACTGGTTTGGCTATCCCTTTGAAACTTATCTACGCAATGTCCTCTTCCCCCCACTCTCCAATTTTTTTCTTCCCTCCTACTCTCCTTCCCTTATTTATTCTTGGATCTGGACTTCCAACACTCCGGTCATCTGAAGAAGTGAGTTGTGCCCACGAAAGCTCATGATACCATCTACATGTTTTGTTAGTCTTTTAAAGCGCTACCAGACTATTTGTTGTTATTTAAGTTTTTCCTGTTACAGACTAACTCGGCTACCCCTCTGAAACATGGGAAACAAACTCAGTCACAACCGGCCTCCAGATGCCTCCAGTCCTTTTATTAAAGAGAATGTCCCTAATTTTTTTCTTCTCTGCAGATGGGCAGTGGCTGAGTGCTGCAAAAAGCAGGAAGAAATACCCCTGGCAAAAGTAGGTGAGAATGGTTTAGTATTATTTATTAATGGCACCATTAGGAGGGGGTGCGACAGGATGCTAAGAATAATGCCTCATTTTTTAAATACATCATTGGCAACCCTATGGCCCTTGCATACTTCGGGGAAGTCCCCTGGCATATCCTACATCCCCCTTGGTGTTCTGGAGTTAGGTAAGGACATCTCTGTCTTGCCTCCACAGAAGAGGAAGGAGAGAGAGGCTGCAAACAGGCAAAGCAGACTCCTAATATGTGTGAAAAGCATTAGGTAAATGGCAAAATAGTGTGGCTAGAGGAGCTTGCGAAGGAGCAAGGCTATTTTGATATACAAAGTTGGCATGATAATAGGTGTCCCTGTTACAAAGGTTTTGGCATGCAAAACAACCCTCCCCCCATACACACACACACACAACTTCAAGTTCTCGCCATCCCTGCTAAAATCCTTGAATTAGATCTTTGGCTCAGTAAGCTGTTATAAAAGCAAATTTTAAAATGCCATAGAGATGAGCAAGATAATAAAGAAAGCCATCATATTATCCTTGAGTGAGGTTTAATAAAAATCAAATAAAAGCAATTATATGAATTTTCAGGAGGATCACCTCTTCCTTCCCTGAGGTATAAGGGAGAATAAACTAAGGAAATCATTAGAATCAAACTCCAGCCACATAACGGAGCCAGCGTCTGCTGTGTAAAGACAAACACAGAAATCTCTTCCCAGGCTCACAGCCTCATTTCTGAAACAGCTTGAGTGGAAAAATCCACCTATAGGTGAAGAAGGGTAATTAAAGAGGCACAAGAATTTCTTTGTAGTGAAGCTGGCTTTTCTGCTCCAATGCGAGCTCTGGTTTTTCAAATGTTCATATTCTGCCTAGCCCATATTTGAAGTTGGACATCTTGAAATCCCTACAGCCTGCAAATGTGTGTGAATAAATACATGCGTTAGACCTCTTCTGCTCTTCTCCATGCTGGTGTAAATCCGGAGAAGTCAGATATATTATGTGTTTCCCCCACTATAGTCATTTAAACACAAAGTAAACACAAAGTGAGTACAGAGCAGTACCAGATAGAGTTGGCTTTGGCCCATTAGTTATATATGCTGAGAAAAATGTTTTGTTGAAAAATATAGTTTTGTTAATCTACACATTTTTTCAGGAATGTGTTTATTTCTACACAGTTGTCAATAGAAGAAAATCTCTGAATCAGGGCTGGGGGAATCTTTTTTTGGGTCGGGCGGGCTGCTGACCCACAGAAAAATCAGTTGGGGGCCCCTGACTGAGAAGGAGAGAGACACTTCCCACATTCACCTTGCATACCAGAGCCTAGAGGGTCCCAGGCTAGTGGATTTTGTGTGCTCCAGCCCTATGGAGGGGCGGGGGATGGAGTGCCAGCACAGGCTCCCCAATGCAGTAGGGGTGCCCTGAGCCTCAGGAGCTAGATCCAGGCAAGCCAGGGGCTACATCTGGCCCCCACACCTTACGCTCCCCACCGCTGCTCTAAATGAATCATTTAAACTCATTACAATAAAGAAACAATGCTTCATATAACTTTCTCATTTAGCTATATTCCATTGAAAAATTTTATAGATTTAATATATAATTTTGACATTATCTAAATTTTTTTTTTCGGAGTTCACCTTGGCCAGGACATTTTTACAGGTCCACTTTTCATTCTGACTCAGAACAGTAAGAGATTTCAAAACGTCAGCATTGCCCTGCGTGTTGAAATTGGCAGAGGAAATGTGATCTAGGGGGTGGAGCTACTGACTGGGAGTCAGGATTCTAGAATCTTTGGATTCGGGATTCTAGTCAGGATTCTTTGCCATGGAGACACCCTCAGCTCATTCTGAGGTTTGTAGGCACTGTCCTTGTGGGTTTGCAGGCACTGTCCTTGTGCAAGTCAAAAGGGTATTTGTTTCTAGGACCAAAAACGGGCCCAATCCTGGCATTGATGGTAATAGGTGCTCCGTATGCAGAACTTCAGCGGGTTTGGGCCCAATCATTTAGTCCTAATTTACGTATTGAGAATGGGAATTCTGGTCTCCTGGCCTGCCCGAAACTTCCATGACAATTTCAGTAACACAATATAAAAGCACTTAACTAAAACACAAGGGGGAGGGAAGAGAAGTGATTCAGGCCCAATTCTCCAATGACATGAGTGCAGGAGGCATTCCACTGAAGTCACGGGGGACCCTGGGAGCCTCTCATTGCGGGACTAGGGACTTAATTTCCTGAAGCAAAAATGGAAGAAAGCTTGGCTGTGCTCCCTCTGCTCCCCCATGGAACAGGTCTTCCTGCTTTCCTGAGGATAAAAGCAGTAGTCCATTGTTATGTACCTTTTATAAGACTGGGAATATATACTTTTGGCCCAAATTCCCAACTTTCCTAGCATAGATTTTCCCAGGAGACACAAGGACATTTTGCAAAAAATCTTTGCAGCAACTATTTTTAGCCTGGAAGGCTCAGCATTCATCAAATTAAAATAAATATGTAGCCAGCCCCTCCTCCCCGTTACAGGTCTTATTGTTATTGTTACTCTAACTGAATTGAGATCTGGTGAAAGGTGTCCACTCCTCAGGGGACTCAGATTGAGTTCGTCTTATTGAGGGAATGGCTGGCTTACCAGAAAGCCCACAGAAATCATAAGATTGAGAGCCCTCTCCTCCCTAAAACATTCCCACAACTCCTGTTTGTTTTAAATCAAAGAGCATGAGTACCAGCACCAGGGCAGGCTGCTGGGCAGCAGGGCATAAACCACAAATGGGCTGTGAGGGGCGCTACTTTGGGCACATCTTCGCTCCATGGAAGATCGACGCTGCCGCGATTGATCTTCTGGAGTTTGATTTAGTGAGTCTAGTTAAGGCTTGCTAAATCGAACTCAGAGGGCGCCTTCGCCGGTGTCCGATATTCCTGCTCTTGCCAGGAGTAAGGGAAGCCAGCAGAAGCATTTGTTTCTGTCAGCCTCCCGCTGTGGGGATGCTACCAAGCTTGGCTTAAGGTGAGCTGACTCCAGCTACGTAATCTATGTAGCTGGAATTGCATACCTTAAGCCGAGCTGCCGGGTCTAGTGTAGACCTGGCCTTAGATTTCACCAAACAATTATCAAGTGAAACTCCTTGAACACTACATCAACCTTAACCAGAGTCTCACAGATAGTCCCTTTAGCTACTCTGATTGGTCTCACCGCCCCCAGAGTATCTTCATGCTAGAGGGTCCCTTACACCAAGGATCACAGCAAATATTCAGATTACTTCCAGTCCCAAAAGACCAGCCACTTACGCTAGATCTTTAGACGTCACAACAAAGACAATGCCTGTCACCGGTCTTATAAACTATCTAAAGACTTATTATATAGGAAAAAGAAATTAGAGAGTTATTTGCAAGGTTATAGCAGGAAAACATACCGACACAACTGAGTTACATTCTCAAGTTTCCAAACTATAAAAGCTGCTATGATAAACCAGCTCTAAACAACTTTTAGGGCTAGCCCAGGCTGAGCACTGGGGATTGATTTCTTATGTCTAATAAATCTCCCCTATCCCAATCCAAGCAGCAGAAAGATTTGGTTCCTCCCTTCTGCTCTGAGCTGCAAACTCAGCTGATGAGAAGATTTCTTCACAGGAGATGGGGGGGAAGTAAACAATAGTCTTTCGTCCTCTTTAACGTTCCATTCTAGACTGTCTGATGTTGCTGAGACTTCCTCATTGGCCAGGCAAAACACCTTCTCTTGGTGATCAGAGCTTTACACTAGATAATCTTTCTCTCTTTCTCGTCAGTTTCAGAGGCTTGCAATTCAAACACTCAAATATTACTGTATATTATGGATTGCAGATGTTAAGTGTGAGATTATGGAATGCTTGTCAATTGCCGAATGTGGTAAAGTCAAATGCTAAACACACTCTTGTAATTCTAATACCTATTTTAACATTCAGACGAGGCAGACTGATTTCAACTGTGTATTTGTCAGTATTCAGTAGGGGCCTGGGGACCATGGCATGAGTTGGCACCGAGTCAGCCAGTGCCACAGGGACAGCATCTTCATTTGCCTTCTGTTTTTGGACCCTTCAGGGATCAAACCTTCTAACTGTCCTCTGCATACCTGAGGGCCAGAAACTTTACCTCAGTGCTTCTTCCTTAAATCACATAATCACATGACTCCAGGAGCTGGAGCTTATGGAGAAACGCCAAATATGAGAGCTGGCACCAGTGGGGCACTGAAAATAGCACAAGCTGCAGCAGTGTAAGTTCTCCTGAGCATTATCTCACCTGTAAAGGTGACAGGACAGTTCATTCTCCATGCACCTTCACTCGTTAGTGTCTGTAACATATCTGGCAATAAGGCTAACCGGTAACCTGTGCAGGAATAGGTGGAGCTTATCAAGCCAGGAAGCTGGCAACAGAAGAGGAAAAGGCTGCAGTCCCTCCCTAGGAAGACTGCAGTTGCTCCCTGACAGAGAAGGAAGGGAGAGCCAGTTTCCAGGGAAATGCAGCAAGATAGGGGGCAAGTCTCTTAAAGACTCTTCTCCATGTGGGGGAGAGTGTTATTGCCTTCGACGAGCATTCAGTATGCCAGAAGAAAAATTCTCAGACTTGAAATGTGGAAAAGTAAGGTTGGTACAAAAGAACATCATGGAAAGCCAGGAAGCCCTCAATTACAGAGCCTCTGTACAAAACTGAATTGTTAACAATCACAGGAAATGAAAAGGGTGCTGGGTCAGGCTGGATATGGCAAAATAACGTTTTAAAAGGAGTGACTACAATGAACCCTACAAGCAGAAGATGAAGGGTTGGCTTTTCCTGCTCTGAACTGTTTTGAAATGCGCGGGAAAGTGGAGCAAGCACAGTTCAGTTTGGGAAAATGGCATCACTTCTTCCATAAAAGCAGAGATCTGTAAGCAAAAATACAGGGCTCACATACTCTCCCCTATGGACAAATGTATTGTGATGTGTCAGCTAGGAAATCACCACCTAACTTTTTGTCAAAAGAGGAGGGGTAAATTTGCTGGGAAGGCTACTTAAAAGGAAAATAGAACAGGTTGAAACTCTCTAATCGGGCACTCGCTGGTGTGGCAACATCCGTGGTCTGAATGATTTTTGTTAGCTGGATGTCCACTTACCATGGATGTGACCAAGTTTCCTGCAGTCCCACAAAGTTTGTTTACAGCCACCCATCCTGGCTCTCAGTGTTCTGAGCTGTTATTTAGCTCTAATTTACCCCTAAATGTCCTCCAACAGCCCAGTAAGCAGTGGAAGTGTTGGTAATACTACTAGATAATATTGACCTCCCACGGTTTAGCAAATTCTCCAGTTCAGCACCAGTCAGGCCTCCAGGGTGCTGAACTAGAGAGGTTCAACCCATAGTTTTAAGGCAAATCAGAAAAGACACACAATTTCACTTCCATTGAAATTGCTGTAACTATAATGTAGGGATTGAAGTGGGAAATGGGAGAAGGTGTTGTCTAGTAGATAAAACAACAATCATGACTTCTGGCTTCTGTTCCTTCTGACTCTGACAGTGTTTGCTGGACGAGTTTGATGCTCAGGCAGTAGAGGTATCAAGTACCCAAAATGAGTGGAAACTTGAAAATGCAGACCAAAGGGATTTGCTCAAAGATTAGGAGCAGCTAGAATTCAAACATTGTCAGTGTAGCAGTCCTTATGCAAAGTTCTCAATGCATGCAATTATTTTCTCAAAGACCGTGTGCAATAAACATAAGCCTTATTATTCCTATTGTCCACATGGGCCAGCAGAGTCTCATACATTAGCGACCAAATTTTTAAATGATTCCCTATTTTTGGAGTACACAGTTAGAAATAGCAAAGACCATTGGGAGATGTGGCTGAAAAACACTGCTGCAAAAGCTAGCTGGCCAGACCCGGAAATGTCATAAATTAGGCCCACTGCCTGGAGTTGTAGGAAACAAAGCACATTTGCAAAGCAAGAGGCAGTGTGACCTTGTGCTAGGGATGTAAGTGAGTAGTTGACTAATCGATAAGCCTAGGCACCATCTATGCACCACCTAAGCACATCTCCACACTGCTGCTTCCCCCCCCCCACACCTGATAGAGAAAGCAGTGAGGGAAAGGAAGAGTAGTGAGGGGAAGCTGCCGCGAAGCAGCCTCTGCCTGCAGTGGGCCCAGGTAGGCCGCAGGCAGAGGCTGCTCTGGCTGGGCAGGCAGCCCGGCTCAATCCTGGCTTGTGCCCGGTCCGGGACCTATCCCCACTGCAGCTCTGCAGTTTAAATGTACTAAGAGCCAGGCATGCAGGCAACCCGGCTCTTAGTACATTTAAACTGCATTGGGGGTAGGTTCCGAACCCGGCGCAAGCTGGGACTGAACCAGGCGTGCTCAGTCTCGACTCACGCCCAGTCCAGGACCTACCCCCGCTTTGGCGCTGCAGTTTAAATGTACTAAGAGCTGGACTGCCGGTGCACCTGGCTCTTACTACATTTAAATTGCAGAGTTGCAGCGGGGGTAGGTCCTGGCCCTGGAGCGAGCTGGGACTGAGCACTTCTTCACTTATCAGCTGATTGTGTACTTGATAAAAATTCTATTGACTACACAATTAATGAATTACCCGGCTCTTAACATCCTTACCTTGTGCACAAAGCACTGGACTCTGACTTAGGAGAGCTGGGGTCTATTGCCAGCTCTGCTACAGGTCTGCTGGGTGATCTTGGTCAAGTCACTTCACCTCTGTGCCTCAGTTTCTGAATCTGTAAAATAGGGGTGAGGATGATAGCACTCTCTCTGTCAGGTGCCTTGAAAGCTGCAGATGGAAAGTAGTGTGTAAACCAGGGGTGGGTAAATACCGGCCTGCAGGCTGGATCTGGTTCCTCAGGGTCAGCCCCTGGCAAGCTACCACTACATTTACCTGCACCACCACAAATATGAGCTCCTGTTGACCGTGGATCTCCGTTCATGGCCAATGGGCATTGCAGGAAGTGGCATGGATCGGGACACTGCTTCCTGCAACTCCCATTGGCCGGGAACAGCAATCCACGGCCAGCCAGAGCTGCAATCACCCAGACCTGCAGAGACATGGGTAAATACAGTGGCACTGGCCTGCCAGGGGCTAACCCTGGCAAACTGTTGCTGTTTTAATGCCCACCCCGATGTAAACACTGGGTATTATTACTAATCTATGAGCATGCTCGCTATAGGAATGGCTTAAGGATAAATGAGGGCTGGATTCACCAGACTTCTAGAAATTCACCAGACCTCATCCCAAGATGCCCCAAGTCCCACACAGATTTAGCTTCCCTTGTGTAACCACTTTGTCTTGTTCTGAAGTGCAGTGGCAGCATTTTACGCTGACTTTCCACCAGTGCAAGGCACTGTAAGCTCAGGCACTCTGGGCCTCTTTTGGCTGATGTCCAGCTGAGAGGCTTAGCCATCGTGTCTCATCACCAAAGCTGCACCCACAGGTAGACCCCCATGAGATCTTGCAGACCATGTGAGAGAAAAACAAAACCCACTTTCTTCTTCTCTAGCACTGATGCTAATTAGCTCAGCCTTGCCTTGCCTCTGTGATGAGGCTATTTTTATCCTCATGTTCAAGATGGGGAAACTGAAATGACTTTTCAAGGTCCCACAGGAAATCTGTTGAAGAGTTACACATAGAGACCGGGTCTCCAGAGTCCAAATCTTATGCCTCAACCACAAACCATACTTCCTCTAAATTCTAGCTGTGAAACGATTTCTTGTATAATTCTGCTGAAATGCAGGTGAACCCAGTTAAATTTCCAGTATTGGATTCGCAACTGAGTGGGTCAGAATTTTCTTTGAATAATTTTTCCTTTTAACCAAAACCTCCCAATTGGTATAAAACTCGGCAATTAATTTATTAAGTTAAAGAAAAAATTTAAAAAGGATTGATTTTTGCAATGATATTTAGGGTTATATTCTGCTACCCATAAACCATATCAAATATTATTATTATATTTATGGTTATTATGGTAGAACCTACGGCCCAACCGTGAATCAATAGGGTTCCAAAGTGGTAGGTGCTGTCCAAACAGAGGGTAGAAGATAGTTGCTTTCCCAATGAGCTCGTTTTGCTTAAAGTAATCCTATTTATGGCTAGAAAATACTTTTTTTTTGGCTTGTTTTTTCAACATTGCTCCTTTTTAGCACGGTGGATTTGTTTTTAATTTGAACTCTTCATTTCAAATCTGTCTAATGCAAATTGTTTGGAAAACTTGAGATTCTTTTATTTAATAATCAGACTACTGCAAAATGCAGTGGCATGGAAAATGTTAAATTTCCTGAAGTTCTAGTGAATTCTTTTGCTCTGTTTGGATCCTTTCTAGTAAATAATTACTACTACTTATCTAGAGTCAGACTGATGCTTCCACTCATCCCGAATAGTAACTTATTCGATGAGTAGTTCCATTGATATAAATGGCATTAGACACAATAAATAGTAGGGATGTTTGAGTATAAACAACTAACTGTTTAACGGTGTCAGTTACATTCAGGGGCCAGCACGGGCCGGCAGCCCCGCTCCTGGGGAGGCGGCTTCGCTCTGGGTTCTGCAGTATAAAGTTAAGCTTTATACTGCAGAGCCTGCAGCGCGGGTAACTGCGTAACCACTGAGTTTTCCAGCGGTTACACAGTTACCCTATTACATTGTTTTTATTATCCCTAATAAATAGATCTCTGAGCACTCTCCCGTCAACTCCGGTACTTCACCAGGACAAGAAGAATAGCCGATGGGAGAGTCGATGGAAGAGCAGATGGAAGAGCAGCTCCCGCTAACCTTACCACATAGAAGACACTAAATATGTCGACTTCAGCTGCACTATTTGTGTAGCCGCTGTCACGTAGATCAGATTGACGGGGGGGGGGGGAAGGGGGTGTTAGTGTAGACAAGGCCTAACTGTAGTAGTATTAAAAAGGAATAAGAATTCGTCTTGCTGCCTTTCCCTGAAGTAATAGCGAAGAGATGGGACACTCAGCAGAGGAAAAGCACCAAAGATTAAGTGCTCTCCACCCACCCTCAGATTTCAAATATAAAATGTTTAAACAAAATAGAAAAAAGCCCAAATGTGAAAGGACATTATGTAAGGAGCAGTAGTTTCCGTGTGCCCAAAGGCACATGTGGGATGTTGTTTTAATAATACAGCTTTGCTATCATCAATTTTGAAGGGGCCTGAATCCCTGAGTTTTCTTCATTTTCCCCACAGGTTACCTAACTTCTGGCATTTTTGCCATGACAAATTCATGTGTGTCTCCAAAATGTACCATGAAAACCCTGGAGCTTAAAT
The DNA here is from genome assembly GCA_019425775.1 of Rafetus swinhoei. NCBI lineage: Eukaryota > Metazoa > Chordata > Testudines > Trionychidae > Rafetus > Rafetus swinhoei. The sequence goes on along the minus strand of CM033447.1, from coordinate 64,548,464 downwards.
TATGGAGCATTTGCATAATTAGTGCAAATACATGCAATTACCATGTGTACCTATACAATTACCAGCTACAATGATGTACTAACAATCATTATTAAATGTTAGCAGGGGAAATTGCCTGTGCTCAGATACAGTGTTTAAAATGCCATGTCTCTTTCCTGGTTCAAAATAGTTCAAATGTGAAGACACCAAAAGTGTCAGTCCTCAGCATGAGCTATGTGTCAAATACACTGAGATCTCTAGTACATTCTGAACACAGAACAAACAGGTCCCCATTATGTTTCTTTAGTCAGTGAAATAGATTTAGGGTGGAATTCTGGCTTCTTGTAAAGTCAAGGGCAAAACTTGCATTGACTTCAGCAGGAGTGGGATTTCCTCTCATATGCAGTCTGATTACTTGGGCCTTGTCTACACTTACCGGAAGATTGATGCCGCAGAGATTGATCTCCTGGGGGTCAATTTAGCGGGTCTAGTAAGGACCTGGTAAATCAACTGCTGATTGCGCCCCCTCAACTCCAATACTCCACCAGGTTGTGATGAGTAAGGGAAGTTGATGGGAGAGTTTCTCCCATTGACCTCACACAGTGCAGAAATTTGACCTAAGGTACTATGACTCTAGCTATGCTATTCACATGGCTGGAGTTGCGTATCTTTGTTCAACTTTGTCCCCTAGCGTAGACCTGGCCTCAAAGAAATTGTTCTGCTCTTAAACAAGTATCTTAAAATGCCAGATCTGAATTTCTAGATGGGCAGCTTAACTTGGATTTAAGTACTAGAAATTGTTCATCTCCTAGACACCTTTATAAATGCATCCCAAGTGCGTGAATGTGTATGTCTCAGTAAGAAATGTATAGCAATATTAGTTATTCCAGAGGTAGGGACAGAAGTTAATTTCCCATTGTAAACACTATTTACAATCCCCATCTCGTGTAACTTATGCATAAAGCAATCAATGCAACTAAAACTATACAAGCTTCATTTCATTCTGTAGCTCAGTTAATCTTTGAAGTTTGAGAAAAAATCTGAAAAGAACCACACTGCCATACAGCCCTTCCCTCACTCACACTCACCCTACCTGACTTCCCCGGCTTATCTGATCTTCTAAAAGAAAGGAACATATTTTTTATGCTAACTGGACTCCTTGAAACAGTTTTAACCTTAACATTTTTAAGTGGAACACTCACGCCCGTCAAGAGTTTTGTCACACTTGAAAGTCTGCATTTTTGCTTGGCCTTTGAAAAGAAAACCATTAGTATCTGCTGAAGCACTGAAGATTATGGAAAGCTAATTGTTACAGTTTGGAATTCAATGGAAGTCGGATGTTTTGCTTCATCCGCATTAAGGCAGCTATTACATAAAACCCAATGTGTGTTTATTCAGATTTTGTGAAGTGTGGGGTTTTCCCCTACATATTTGACTAGCCATCTCCCTTGTGGAAAAAAAAAGGCAATGAAAATTGTAAAGGATGTTACACAGAGCTATGTATAGGAAAGCAAATCATAAAAAGGCTCTCGTGGCTGACAAGGTTGTATTTTATTTAGCGCAATTAGCCTTTCACTGATAAGTCGGATGTAAAGTCTGATAAAGGGTTAAATGTGACCAGCACCTGATCTTAACACCCCCAAAGTCTGGGAAAGTGCTGATTTTGGGGAGTTCCCATCTCTCGTGGGTCCTGGCAGAATTCCATTCTAGCAACAGCCTCCCACAACTAACATGTGGCTTCTTTCTTATCATTTGCCTTTTTGCCTAGTCCAGTGGTCCAGGTAATAGGATCCATACCAGAGGCAAAGAAATTCTTAGACTTACAGCCCCTTGCAAAGAAAGAATGTTGATTTGTTTCCTCTTAAATCTCAATTCCCTTTCTCCATTAAAAATCAGGCTAGGCCAGAGGAACTCTGCTTCCCTTCCCAGCTAGACAGTAAGCGTCACACACACAATGCATTCCTTCTGTCCTCTCAAAAGTGAGAACATACATCACAGCATGGGCATCCGGTAGCCTTTGCCATTCCAAACCATCAGGCACGGCCCCACCCACACTCCATCCCCAGAATGCCTGCTGTAGGTGTTCTGGGGGTGGAGTATTGCTGCCCCCAGAGCCCACCCTCCTGGTGCTCCAGGGCCGGGGAGGCTGGGGATACATACCCTCCTTCTCCAGTGCTCTGGGCTCAGGGAGGCTGGGGACACGTGCCCTCCTCCCTCCCTAGTGCTCCGGGCCAGGGAGGCTTGGGCACGTATGTGTGCATGCCCTCTCCCCTTCCCGTGGTGGGGGGCGGGGCCACAGCAGAGGGGGCAGGGCTGTAGGGGGGGCTGGGGGCCTGCCTCCCCCAGCCCGAGCTGCACCAACTGCCCATGCATCACAGGCACCTCATCATCACAGGCACCTCATGCCCAGCTCCTCAAAGAGACGAGGGTGCCTTACTCCCATTGAGTCAGGTGCCTATAGGGCTTTGAGGATTGGGTCCATAGTAACTAGAATGATGTCAAAGAAGCTATATGCATGGTTCCGTGGGTAATACCCAACTGCATCATCTGGTGGAGATGAAAAACAAGGTCCTGACATTTGTGGTCATTAAAGATTTTTCTGGCACTTCTTGCACGATCAGGCTTGTTAGGTGTAGTCTCCTGGCCAGATTCCAGAATGGATAATTATATTCTGCCTGCCTACGCTCCCTTCAATTTCAGTCACATCAGGTATTTCCCTCCACTTCCTGTCCTAAAAAGTTGTGAAGTGTTACTGAAACAATAAGTGAAATAGTATCAGTGGGGCCCAAATCTTTCATTTCAGGTCCGGATCCAAATTTCCCTACTGTTCAGGTGTGTTCTGAGCCAAGATCTGGGGACCAGCAAAGGGATTTAACCAGAGCCAAATCTAGATTTAAAGTTCCTTGAAGCTGAGAAGGTGTTCGGATCTGAAATTTTGGTGTGGCCAAAGCTCTAACAGTGTGTGTTCAGACCCTTTGAGAATGAAGAAGTCTAGGCACTGTAACAATAACTATTGTGGATGTCTTTTTAAATGTACATCTTGAACACTGTGCCACTGAGATGTTTATAGTGCTGCATGTGATGGAAGCTACAGACCCCCATACTGGCCAGAAAAGGGTTAATGAGCTGCTCTGGGATACCCTTTGCTACATTTGCAATAGATATCTGGCTTAGTGGGAGGAGTTAAAAGGGGAGAGTTCGTTACATCTGGGAACAGGTTTTGACGCGAAACAGACTCTTAGATCTCACTCTGAGAAGTCTGGCAAGGGCCATGAATTGAGTAGAGGCCATTACTGCTGCCAGAGTCTTCCTGAGGGAAGGTAGCCTTATGTGCGACTATTGTTAGATTTGCTACCAGTGACCTGCTTGTTACGGCTGAATAACACTGCTCTCGGTGGCACCCTGCCTGAAAGGGCAGCAGCCAAAAACCCTTTGGTAGTTTACACCCAACTAGGGGATGCAGCAGCACGTGGGCCTAGCAGTTAGCGTTGTAACTAGGTATTGTTGCACGCCTCTCCTTAGGTTAGCATGCGTCATGCGCTTTACTTTTGTAGCTTATTATTTTTTACTTCTTGCTTCTTTGCACCCTGGATTATGATGCACCTGGGGCGAGCGCCCTGCTTGCCCTGCCCTTGTTACAGCCCTGCTAGGCGTGACCCAGACACTGTGTATTTATCCAGTGCGCACAGACTTGGCTTCTTATCATATAACGATCTGCCTAATTTTCCTATTTTCACAGCTTATTTTTTGACACATTTTCAATGTAACTCCTAAATCTTCAGCATTCTAATCTTGGGTTGCCCTCTTGCCACAGCCTAGTTTATAATTTGTTTTATAAAATAGTTTAATTTGATTGCCAAACATATTGAATCTTCTCGTCTAATGTGGCATCATGAGGGCTGCCAATTTTGTTTGGATATATTCCTGGAGGTTTCATCACAACACACCCATTAAAGTTTTATCTTTAATCCTGGTGACTCCAGAATGATCCTGGAGGGTTGGCAAACCTAAGCATGATCCAGACTAAGACCCTCATCCCACATAGGCTTAACTTTAAGCAGGAGCAGTCCCAATGAGTTCAGTTGGGCTATTCATGTCCTAAAGCTAAGCACGGAGGAAAGAGTTTCCAAGATCAGCCATTTAAACTTCAATTCTGCTAATTGCTTTGCACCTGTAAACCCAGTGAGGTTCCATGTAGGTGTACAGGTCCATCTGTGTGGAGCAATGTGTGACATTCAGATTTAATCACCAAGCTCAGAAAGTTCAAGTTCAGGGACAGATGCAGAAGATACCTTTTGTGTGCAAGTGGAGTTGAACTGGGCTTTGTGTCTGCTGGCTGTTTTGATCAACAAATTCCACCTTCCCTCTATCCCTGGAGTCCTCTTGAAGAAATCTGGTCCCTTATTTTTGTTGCTGAGGATTGACTGTCAGGTAAAGAAGATTAAAAAGAACAAAAGAAGGACAAAAATCTAGAATATGCAAACTTTCTTAAAAAACCTCAAAAAGGAAAGGGGGAAGGGAACTCCAACCGCTTTGCCTAATGTCTTCTAATCATTTTCAATGTGTTTCTCTGCAAACTTGTTTAGGGTGTTTTGTCTCTAGGACTCCAATTGCATAACTGCAAATTTACGTAATGTTTGTTGCACTGCAGTTTAATCTGTCCCTGAAAAAAATCCAAATAAGCTCCATTTTCCATGTTAAGATAAAAGTGTCATTTGTCATTATGGGAACTACAGGCCTCCCAGACATAGTGAAACACACAGGACCTGAGTCTGATCTCACTGAGTGTATGTGTATGCTGAAGGTGTAATTTGCAGCTTGAGTAAACATACCCATGCAATCGCTGATTGAGTTAATGGGTTAAAAATAGTAGCATTGCTGCAGTAGCATGAGCTACAAAACTAGCTAATTCCCTGAGTATTTGCCTATCATTTCAGATGGGACCATACTCAGGACATCTAATCTGTGGTCTCTGCAACGACGCTTCTATTTTTAGCATGCTAGCTCTATCAGAGTTAGCACGGGTACATCTATCCAAGCTGATGGCTCCACCTCTAGCTGTAGTGTGGACATACCCTTACACTAGCTTCACACTAGTGGAATTTCACTGTCTTCAGTGGCATTTACACTGGGGACAGATCAGGATCCGGCTCTGAGGCCACATCCTTTCTCTAAGGCAATGTCATCTGAATCTTAGTGGGACTATTTTCATGAGTATCTGCAGGACAAGCCCTATAGGTCATTGGTAATGAAGAGAGGAACACTGAGAGATGTTGATGCATGAGACTTTTTGTGCTCCAGATTGAAGGTTAACCCTGGTGAACAGTCCCCGTTTAATTGCCCATCCCTGGAATAGATTGGGGGTGGGGAACCTAAGGCCCGGGGGCCACATCCTGCCCCCAGCTTGTCTGGATCTAACCTCCGAGGCTTGGGGCTCCTTCCACCCCACACTGGGAAGCCCACGCTGGTGCTCCAGCCTCCTGCCGCTCCACCACGGGGCTGGAACAAACAAAATCTACTAGCCTGGGTCCCCCTGGTCTAGAGGTGGGCAATAATTTTTTGCCAGGGCCACTTCGAAAATTTTTTAAGTGGCTCCAGGCCGCACAGGAAGGGGCGGGGGCATCAAGCGGAAGGGGCAGGGCCAAGATACTTCCAGGTTCCCCACCCCCAGACAATGGTTGGTCTGGGGGTGAGGGAATGCCTTTGCCTCCCCATATTCCTCCTAGGTGCCCATGCCCACGCTCCCCTGCCCCTAAGCCTCCTCGGCTCTCCTAATTGGCCTGGGCATGGGGACGCAGCAGGGCCCACGGAAGCCCTTTTGCCCACGCCTGCCCTAGGCTCTGGGGTGTGATGGAAATGTGGGGAGTGTTTTTCTGCTTCCCAGTTGGGGCCACATCAGTGAGGGCTGGGGGTGGGGGGTTCCTTCTCACTTGTGTGCGACTGATTGTAATGTGGGTCAGCAACCCCTGACCCCAAAAAAGGTTCCCCGCCCCTGGAATAGATGATCACAGTGCTCCAGTCTGGCATTATAATCTGATTTAACACTATGCCGGACAGTGAGAAATGATCATCCGTGATAGTTATTGACCAAACGAATCGAATAGGCAGTGGTGTTCTGAAAATATCATACAATAACCTGAGCTCTTGCATGCAATCAAGATCAATTTCATTGCAATGTGAATAATGGTAGCAGAACAAACTAATAATTTAAACTACCTCAATGGAGGGTGAGGAGATGCACTTGGTTTAGTACTCAACCCTCTGCCGCATGCGCTTCAAACCTGCCTTGGGTTACAGAAAGGAGTTTAGCAGATTCAGTCCAGTCTCTGTGGACAGGAGCACTGCAGAATGCAACGTGATTCAGAACAACTCTCTCAGGAGGGGTGAGTATTTCAAGCATTATAGCAGCAAGTCGGGTCTGAGGGGCATTTGTTGACAGTGTCTGTGTGAAGGCTAGTGATAGCCACTGCTAAGAGTTTTTAATTGTCAAGCACACTCCTGTGCTAAATGCAGCCCATGCACCCAACCAAAAAAGTGGGCCTAAACTGTGGCCCTGCAAATGCTGCCTTGTCTTCTTCCAGCAGTGCAAAGGAGTTGGAAAGGAAGCTGGAAGTCCCCAGGTGACAGGAGCCACTGTAGTGATTCTTACATTGCATGAGGGCATGAGGCCAAAATATCCCTATGGGTGGGCAAACCTTAGCTACCAGAATTGTCCCGTGGGGCTATTGGCAGCTGGCTGTAAATCAGAGCAGTTTGGGGCTGTTCTGCCTTAGGCTAAGCACTGACCCGTTCCCCAGCTAGCCCCAGAATCAGAAGGTAGAGAGTATACGGTGTCTTTAAAACCACCTTTGCAGCTCCCTGAATTATGAAAAGCACAGATCCGACCAGCTCAGGCTCTCAGCTTTAGCTTGTAACTTGCATTTAGATAACACCTCTTATCCCAAGGAACGTCACCACCTTAAAATGATCTCCAAAGAGACCATTCAAATGGATGACTGCAACCTCCTCTGGGATGAAACATGGCTGGTGTTAACAGCAACAGTTCAGGGAGGAAGTAAAGGATGGTATCTTGCCCCAGTGTTTTCTCTGGCAGGTGGTAGGCAGAATGTAGTAACTGGCTTGTGGCCAGGCTCTGTGGTTTCTGCCCTTATTTTTACAAAAGAGGCTGATCTCCGGTGACTAAAAGTGGCCAGGACCTCAGTTTGATGTCTCTGCACATGGCACCTCAAACAGCAGGGTGGCTGCTAACACTGTATTGGGACAATTGATTTTTCGTACATACGGGTAGGATGAAATGACCCCGGCTAAATCAACAGCACCACTTCCTGCAGCACCTTGATTTTTCCCAGCTCTGTTCAAATCCAGGCAGTCCACAGCTGCTTAGCTGGTGAAAACTACAGGCTCACAGTACAAGGTGGTACAGTTGATTAAAACCCCCAGACAATCCAATGATGCGGGGGGGGGGAGCTCTTTTGTGGCAAAGTCACAAAGAATCTTGAAGAACTGAACCAGTTACTATGCAACATACCAATAACACAGCTTACATTTTCTATCCTGTCGACATTAGTGGAAATGAGGTTTAAGTATAGAGGTTAGAATGTGGCCTTGTAAACATTTTTTCCAGCCTGGAGGGACATTTAATTTCTTAATTTTTTTAATACTTTTGCCTTCAAATAATATAGTTCTAAGCTATTAATTTTTAAAATGTGAAACATTAAACCTTGTTCTGGCCTTTGCCTTTGTGTCCTGTTAAAGCAAAAGTTTTGACTCCTTAGCAAGTTGATCATTTAATAAGAAAAGGAAATTAATTGCTAATTAATTCACTATTAAGGTGTGATGCTAATGACATATCATCTGTGATTATAATAAAATGACTGCATAGGTACAATGTCATCATCAGTTACTTAGGCTGGGTTTATGCAGCCCACGTTTCAATAATGGGCTTCAAAGGCAGGCTCGGGAGCAGAATGATTTATGGGCTGCATTGACTAAACAGTATCCATCTTTTTAATCTCTGGACTGCTGGGTAAAATTGTTGGGGTTTAGATGGATCTCAGCGGAAGGGCAATGTAGTATAAAAATGGAGAGGAAAAGGCGTCATCATTTTTAAAGGAAGGTAAGACGTCGTGGTGGTGGGGGATGGGCTTGTCTTCAGGCTGTCCCAAAATCATATGGGGCTTTCTTGAAAACGGGTGACATGGGTATTCTCACCCTCTGAGAGATCCAGCTCACTAATCCTATTAATCCTATTTCTGTTGCATGGACCCCTCTACAGTGATGGGAAGTGAAACACTTTATTTTTCCTGTTTAAACACATTATTCAAAATATTCCAATTTTATTAATTTTTAGCACTCGCAAAGTAAGGGATTTTTTTAAAGCTGTGCAAACAGCGTGTCTAATCCTAACTGATATAAAATAACACCGCCCTAATCAAAACACCTACATTAAAACCCAACTTTAATATACTTTGTCCCCATCGTGAGTCAATGAAAATCCACTGAAGCTATTAGTAGTGCTCTTCTTATGAAATGTTATATGGCTCTTTCCCAACATGGAGCAAACACACTATAACATTGACATTTTTTGCACTTGTAGAATAAATAAAATTACTCCTTTTTTCCTTCCATCATCTTTCGGAGTATGTTACAAGTAAAACTTTTCCTGGCACATAATACTGGATTATTATCCCTGTTTTCCAGATAAGGAAACTAAAGCATAGATTGGTTAAGAACTACATTTTTAAAAGGGGGCATCATTGTTTTCTGAGAGGGAGCTATCAAGGACCAAATTTTTAAAGGCAGTTGGCTCTGAGGAGCGGGGAGGAGTTCAATAATAAATGTAATAAATGGGAGGTAGGATGTTTCGGAAATCCCAATTATTGTTAAGTTTTTATTTGTATTATTGCAGGTAATACAAATAATAATGCAGCAGCCCTAGTAATGGACCAGGTCCCTATTGTGCAAATAGCCATACACACTCAGAACAAATGATGGTTCCGTACCCCCCCAAAGCTTACAATCTACATGCCGAAACCCCATGGGACTGAGTATCACCACAGTCCTGATGTATATGCGATGCTGCAAAGCTCAGTAAGAGCCATTGAAATACTTCCATTGTTTTCATGGGGCTTTGGAGCAGGTCTTGGCTCCGAACACTTCTGACACTCAGGCCCTAGCTGTTCCAAACTGACACCCAAACTCAGAGGACCCATTTTAAAATTTAAATCTGCTGCTGCACAGGCTTATGCATGGACATTTCCCTCTTTAAAATCAGTAAGTAACTCCAGCCACGGGTAAAACTAAGTGGGAGAGGGGAGTTGAGGGGCACATATTGGATCCTGTATGCTCAGCCCAAGGTCATGCCTTTGGGGACAGTGACACAGAGTAAGGGCCTAGATCAATGTACCCTCTAATCTCTACCACCTAGGTGTGCGGAATAAATTTTGGTATATGCACTGAGGTAGGTGCAAAATGTGCACCACGTATGGAAACAAAACCCAGCTGTGGGCCTCTGCTAATCACCGGAGCCGCATTTGCACCTCTCCTGAGCGGCAGCAGGAGCACCCCGGTTCCAGGGGACACTGCCCCCCCAGCCCACGAGCTGAGGGTCCCGTCCTGCTCCCTGCCCAGCAGCGTGGCATGGAGAAAAGTAGCCCGGCTCTTGCAGCCACTGCGCACCATGGCACAACCTCGGCTGCAAGCAAATCACCGAGGAGCTTAATCATCGGGCCATCTGGTGCGCCGCGGCGGAGGTGGGGCCCGATCCTGCGCTCCCCGGCTTGCTGGGGGGAAGGGGGAGTAAGAGCCCGCCGGGAGAGGTGCCCGCCTGCAGGCCCATGCGGGGCGCGCGGCCTCAAGCCGGGTAAGCAGCTGCCCCAGGCGCGCGCAGCAGCGGCCCCTTTAAGGCGCGAGGCGGCGGAGAGCCCCGCGCTGCGTGTGGCGGCGTGGAGGGGGGGGGGCGGACAGCAGCCGCGCGGGGCGTGTGTCAGCGCGGCTGGCACGGGCATTGTTCCCTGACGTCACTCCGCCAGCCCTGCCGCCGCGGCTGCTCTCAAACTTGTCTTTGTTATTCAGCGCTCTCCGCCTGACACGCCGGCTGCCTGCAAAACCCGGCGCCCGGAGCCGGCCGCGCCTGGAACGGGGGCGCCTGCACCCTCCCGCCTCGCCGCTGGCCCACCCCCGCCAGAGAGGTGACCTGCTGGCGGGCGTGGCTCAGTATTTGCACAGCTGCCGGCGGCCGGGGGGGCTTGGCAGCCGCCTCGGGAGACCGGCCCTGGCCCGTGGGCTGCTCGCTTCCCTCCTCGGTCGGCTGGTATCTTGCAAAGGCGCCTAGACCGGGGGAAGGGCAAAATGCAAGTTGGGCTGGGCTAGCTGGGGGGGGGGGGCGTGGGAAAAGCACAGAGGAGCTCAGTTTAGGTGACTCTGGGGGTCCGGGGGGGGGAATCAGGGAGAGCTCAAAAGCCCCCTCCCGTTCAGGGCTGGGCTGCCCTGAGTCGCCTTTGGATCAGGTCCTTAGTTCTGCAGCGCCCCAAGGACGGAGGACTTCTGGCGAGGCCGCCACTAGCCCAGGCGGAGGTTAAATTCCGGTTCGAGGAGGGATGTATTGACGGGGAAGCTGGCTGGGGAGGGAGCCGAGACAGGCAGCAGTCCAGGGCACGGCCCCTCCCCTCCCCAGCAGCCCTGAGTTCCTACTCGCCCTGCTCCCTGCGGACGGGGAACACCCACGTAAGGCAGCGAGCGCCACTTCCCCGGCTTCGTTTGGCACCGAGGCCGCCCAAGGACGGCGACTGTTTCCCTGAGGGTTTCCACTGTGCAGAGGGCAACGTGGCTCCAGTTTGCAGCGGGAACGACCAAACCACAGGTCCCTCGTCGTAACCCGCCATCCCTTCAGTGCTACATTCCTCTCTCCTCCTCCCACAGCCCAAGAAACCCTGTTTCCAGTGCTTGTCTTAATTGCATAATCTAACAAGCCCCCTTGGAACCGGAATGAATATATTAGGCTTATTAACAACTCCTCGTAAAATATTGAGTGGCCGGGGTGTGTTTTTAGCGGGGTGGGGAGGGGAAGAGAGGTCGGAGGAGTTGGTTTTAAAAGATCGATCCTGCTAATAACAAGGAACTGCGTTTGCCTTATTGGCAATCACGCTGGATTTGCTCTTTTAAAAAACACCTTCGCTCTATTTTTGTTGTTCTTACTCGATTGAGCAACAAGATCTGAGAGGCCCTCGTAAAGCCCCCAGCTTTGCACTTGGAAAAAAAGTGTAGGCAGGAGGGGAGGACAACTCATTGCACTGATAGCCACGAACACGCTCAAACTTCCAGGGACGATTGGCCCCCCGCATCCGGAGTGGCTGCTATTAAAATAAAAACCAGCCCCTCCTCTTTGTGTCTGCTTTCCCCTCCCTCTTCCCTGAGCCGGCCTTCTTTGGGGAAGCTTGTGCGTGTGATGCTACCGCCACTCCTCTTTGGGCCGGTGGTGGCTGCTCCCGGCCGTTAGAAAGCTCTCTGCGGGAGCAGGTCTCTTCTCTTGGTACCCCTAGAGAAGGAGAACAGAGCGTCCGTGCTGTGTGGGGCTACAAGGGAAGTCCTGGGCTCCTTTCGATCCGTCCGCCTTGAAAATAAAAACCCACAGAACTAAGATAAAAAGAAACACACACACACACACACACACACACAAAAGCAAAAGGAGCTTGCCCCTTCCAACCAGTAATCTTCCCAGCTCCCCTACGCCCTGCCAAACCCCCCCCCCCCCCAAAAAAACCCCACCGTAGAGGACATGCACTGAGGCACGCTGTTAATTACATCAATTCCAGAGTGGGGTCTCCCCTCTTCATCCATACACCCATCCAGCAGATGCTCCCCGTGCGTCCCGGCTCCAATCCGGGAAGGGCTGGGCTACGCACCATTCACTAGGCTCAAGAGGAAGTTTGTGATTGCAAAAAAAAAATCATCTTGTAAACCAATATTTGCATCTTTAACTTTGCGGGGAAGGAGCGAGACGAGGGAGCGACGGACAGACCATCTCTACCCAAGGCAGCTCCCTTTCAGATAGGAATCTGGGACAGATTTTGCCAACAGCCACAAAGCATGGCCCTTTGGTAATAGAATAGCCAATGTAATTTGACACTTCAACTTGCTGTGCTCTCTGCTAGTTGATTCACTTACTCACCCACTAACATTGAGCTCCTTTTCACTGTCTGTATTGGAGGGGGGGATCAGGAGGGAGAAGCGGCTTTTAAATAAATAAAAAAAATATTTAAAAGCACCTGAACAGAGCTGCCAATCAGTTGGAGAAAGAGGATTTTTGCCTGTCTGCTTCCTTATGATATTTCTTGCTGCAAGCCTGCTGAGCGAGCTGTAGGTAAGTTTCGTGTCTATTTCAGTCTTACGGTCTCACCTCCCTGTGCTGGTGACCGGGCAAGGATTCTGTCTTGAATGAGGCGAAACAATGGAGAAAGCAAGCTAAGGAAATATATATGGATCTATAGAGAGAGAACATTTGGTTTTTGGGTTGTTTTTTTTTTTTTTTTTTTTTTTTTTTGAGACAAGAAAATGTGTGGAGACTTCTTAAAGGGACAGGTTGTATCTGTGTGGCTGGGAGAGGAGAAAGGGGGAATGAGGCAGAGAAAGAAAACAGGAGCTCCAGCGGAAAAGGAAATTCCTTGCCTTTTTGTGATTGTAGCGAATAGAGATTAAGGAACCGGAGTGTTTTATATTATGGTTGTGGGGCTCGGATCCCTCCCTCCTCCTGGAGCTGGGGAGGGAAGGGGGCAGTGTTGGGGAAAAAGGTGACCGTAAAAGGAGGAATCCTTGCAAATTATAGGGGGGGGGGGTCTTTCGTGTTGTAGATCTAAGTTTTAAAAGCTGAAACAATGAGGCGAATTAGGCATGCCGGAGAGGCAGAGAGCGAGCGAGCTTGTGCCATAAAAACAAAGGAGGTTTACAAATAATCCGGATAGCTTCTGTTTTCTGGCCAGTTTACCTTTCCTGACTGCGCCGGTTGTGCACCGATCAGTCGAGCTGGGACTGAAGAATCTTTGGGGGGTAAGGGGTGGGGAGAGCAAGGCTGCAATAGCTAAAGTATTTTTTTTGGGGGGGGGGGGAGCCTGTGTGTTTGTAGGGGGGAGAGATTGGGCATGTTGTCCGGGCTTTGGGAAGCTTGCCTGAGCGTAAATTCCTTGTGTCTGGGTTTTGAAAGCCAGTTGGGACTGGGGCCTCTCTCAATCACAAGGCAGGAGTAGACTCTCTCTCTCTCTCTCTCCCTCTCCTGTGTACATCTGTCCAGGAAGCCGGGGAGGAGGAGAAAGAGGGGCCGATTGAAAGAGCCCAACTCCTGCTTTCTTGCCATTGTGAAAGGAAAAAGGAGGGAATCGTTTTCACGGGAGACTGGCTGAGCTAGCTGCAGTAAAAGGGAGAATGGCAGCCAGTTAAAAGACACTTAAGGAATGTAAACATAAAAATAGGAGCCATCTACTCCTGCTGTATTCCTGGCTCTAATCATTGTGTGTGTGTGTGGGGGGGGGGAAGTTCTTTAAGCTGATTTTGCAATAGAGGACAGTGGAGAGGGAAAGGGTGAGCGGGGAAGTTGTGGCTATTCCCATTTTTCTACACCTGCAAACTTTGTTTTACACGTGGAGAGAGTTTAATTTCAATCCTACCTTGGAGTCTGTGATGGGGAGCACAAGACTAGTTGTTGTGTTAAGTTCTTTCTGCTGGTGCAGACCTCCTTGCAGTGCTTCCTAAAGCCTGAACTGTGTGTAATGGAAAGAAAAAAAAAAACCTGCTGTGATTGTGAGTCTCAGTCCAGGCAGCTGGACTTTTGAGACTGAGAAAACTGCCACCAATTTCTCGAGACTGAGGCTAAGGGAAGCAGTACTGTCTGATGGTGCACAGGGCATATTTTTGTGCTTCAGTTAATAATCTGCAAACGGCTTAATGGCTCTGTGGTGACAGAGGAATTGGTTTTCTCCATTTACTTCAGCAGGCCTGAGTGAAGCTGGTGTTCTGACTGCTTTTTTCAATGCATTGACATGAGGGAGGAGGATTTAACTTGGCAGCCTGAACAAATGCTCTATCAAAGGTTTCCTAAGAGACAGTAAGAGAGCCGGTGGGAGATGAATGACCTGGGGTAGTTGTAGGGTGCTACCTATGCAAGCTTTCTTTTAAATATGAAATGGCCCCTTAGCCTCCTGAATAGAACTGTGTGCATCCGAGAGGTGACAGGCTTATAAAATTTAAAAGGGCAAAAGACCCATTAATGCTTTGGCAAAGCTTTGGCTCTAGGCTCTGCTTGAGTAGTTCCAACTGCCTTGAAGTGCCCGAGCTTTTAAGGAATCTTTAGCAACAGCTTCTCTATAGTGGCAATATGGAACTTGGCCTTGTAAATTGGGAGGTTAATGATGTAGTTTCCTTCTCTCCAGACAGGAGAATGGGGGTAGGCATAGGATATGGGTTTAAAAAAAAAGCCCACAATAAATGGTTAGGCAGGACTCTAGCTAATGAAAGACCAATCAGGCTGTAATACTTGTGCGATAATTTTGCACTGTGGCAAAAGTTCTAACCCGAAATTAATGCACACACAACTGAGGAAAAGTTTGACAAAGAGGCTCAGCAAAACCGTACACATGGAACCACTGACTGGGAGAATTAGGATTCATCTGACACAGAGCTTCTGCCTCAAACTTGCACCCCCTTCTTTTGATGGAGGGAAGTTTACTATGGCATCAATCTTCTCTTGGCGGGGCCTGATTCAGGTTTATGAATGCCAGAAGACTTGCGCTGACCTTTTTCTGTTCAAGTCGAGGATGTTGAAACACCAGCCATCAAACAAAAAGACACATTGAAAGCAAGATCTGCAATAGAGCACGTGTGACTTTGAGGCTGGTTGAGTGCATTTGGTGACACTGTTTTCCTCTTGAGTTGGGGGGGGGGGGGCGGCGGCACGGAGTTGGAGGGAGAAAAGACCATTTATTAAAATGAGACTGTGGACAAAATGACTTAAAGTAATCTAAACATTCCAAACGAGAGGATGCAATTTTGCTTTTTTTTATCACTGTGTTTTTAGTTTCCACAAAAATTCTGAGGCTAACGAAACAGACTACAATATTTTCCTCCTATGTGCAAAATTATCTGAATTTTGAAGTATCTATTCTGTGTGTTTTTTAAAAAGAAAAACAATGTTTTAAGGAACATGAGAACTGAAGTTCTAGGACTGTCTTGAGGAAGTAAAAGGAACAAAATAAAACATTGCCCAGGATTAATTGCTGGATTTGTGGTTTTGCCCTATGTCAAAAGTAATTCTTGTCCACTTTGTAGGTTTATCTAAAAGGGGATTTTATTTTCATCTCAAAATAAAAAAACAGAGACAGCGAATTGAGTATATTCACTTGTCTGTCCCATTCACATCAACATGAATGGATGCTTTTACTATTTACAGCAGTTAAGGTCCACAACACCTTAAATAAAATTTAATCATAATTTTAAAAATTGAATCTGTGGGCTTTGCAAAGGCTCAGCTAAAACTCTATGGGGAAAGAACCAAGTTGTGGACATTTATACAGTGCATAGTTTTGTAGTGGCTTGAGATAATGAAAACTGGATATGAGTGTGGTGTAGAACTTTGTTTTCCAAAATATTGTATGGCACCAAAGATAATTTTTTCTCATTATTAAAAAGATATGTTTTAATGATCAGAAAGGTTTACAAGGAGTTGAAGTGATGAAATTCTAGGTACCATACCTTTCCATTCACAAATTTTCTTCCAAGTTGCCTGTCCTTTACCCTATATCTCTTCCACTCTTATAGGTTCCAAAAGTTTTGTGTCCACAACGAAACTCATAGGTGGTAACTACATCAGTGACACTACAGTTGAACCAAAGTAGGCTAGTCCCTAGCAACTTAACGTATCTTATCTGCTAGAAAGGTTTGGTTTCTCACTATAAGCTGGAAAGACACACAAGTTTTTTGTTGTTGTTTTTGTTTTGACTTCTCTCTGGCTAACATGAGCCCTACCATTGGGAGGCAACAGGGGCCCATGTATTTCCAAGTTGCAGAATACATTGTAACTTGAGGAATGATCATAAGAGTGGCCCAGGGTCTACTAGTTTTTGACCACCATGCCATAATAACTTGGGGAATCAAACAGTGCAGAGAATAATCTAGCCATTGTTCTACCTGTAGAATCTGTTTCTTATAAATATCTAGCCCTGCAATTAGTGTCTATGGTAGCAAATTTGACCACTATGAAATTGACTAGTAATACCAATTTCTTTGAAATTCATACAGTATTCTGTACAGTTGTGGCGATAATATTAATATAGAGCTGAGAATTTGTTTATGATTGCACTTATCAGCTACTGTGCGGACAAGACTTCTTTATCCATTTAAGATGTTGGTTTGCTTTTTAAAGAGAAAGCATATTTCATCAAGATGTAGTACAAAGCGCAAATGCATGGGCTATACCCAGTAGTTCAATAAGATGGGAGCATTTTGTTATTTCACTGAACTTTTGTGTGGATCTAAACTTCTCTGCTGACATTAGGCTAGGTGGTGTCAGTGGAGCTAGCAATAATTTATTCTTCAAATGGGCCACTTTGGCTTAAAAACACAAGATTTGCAAATCAAAGCGTTGCCCAAAGCAAAAACTAAGCATGTAACAATTTCATTGTATTTGTTTATATTGGATTTTATAGAACAATTTTGTATTTAGGTTGTTTAATTTGGGGGAGGTTTTTAAAGGGGCTGTAGGTTGCAAAATGTCCAGGTGAGGAGGTGTAATGGAACATCCTACTTTGACTGTTGGAGGCAGTAGTGTATTATGAGAATAGAGGATGGTCTTATGCTTGGTCATATGGTGTTTTTGTTTTTAATAGGTTGAGCTGCATTGAAAACACTACTTGCAAATGTTGGGCTCTAATTATATGAGCATGGTGGTGCAGCCTTCTCCTAAGGAGAGAAGGAGGGAAAATATTGTAGATAGTACTTTTCTAGTGGTAGAGAGAAAACGATCTTGTATGGAGCCTTAGTCTGCCTAGTTGAATTATGCAGCCAATGGTAATAGAAATGTTGTTCATTTGATTCAAGCTGTCTTCTGTTTGCATCAGTTGAAATAATTATACCTTTCAGACCTGGATATGGGGGTAAAAGCAGTAGCTTATACTCCCATCATCCAATTCTGGAACAGCTGGATCAAATTGTTTCTAGAGTGAGGGGATGATAGCTTGCTTTTTAAAGGTGGCTCTAAAGGGCTAACAACAAAGTAGACCCATATGCCCTTTCTAATGCTAGTTCAATAGTGCAGGCTGGGCGTTTTGTATTTTGGTTAGTTATTTAATAATGTTAGCTTTCAAGTGGTCACATCTAAGCTATTAAGTGAACACTTCATTTAAATGAATATGGGAACTTTATCCTAGTACTGATGCTGTGTGTCTCTGACTACAGAGCTGCAATAAATTGCTTCACAAAGTAAAATGTATAGCCTATTGGTTCAATCTAGGTAGGAATTTTTTTTTTAAATATAAAATCCTTTTACTATTTATGGCACCACAGAAATCTTGGAAGTACCATAAATCTGTGGATTTGGATTGCCCCTACTGTTCACTGTTTGTCTTTTTGACAAACTTGCTATTTGAGTTTCTCCTGTCTAAATGTGTATATGTCAGTGGATGGTGGAACGTTGATTGTAAAACAGATGTCATAATACTAAGACATCCTTCTCCAGGCCGATGAGGCCTTGAATTTTGTGTCTCCTCTTTTTTTAATACTCCGCTCATAAACTATGCTTGGGGCTCTCTGCCCTGCTAGCAGGACTGTTACTGTCTCCTTTGCAACAAAACCATATTTCAGTTTCTGTGCAAAATCGAAGGCATTCTTGGTGCTTTCTTTCGCTTGCTAAGGCAGTGGAGAGGTAGAACAAACTTTGGCTGGCCCAGTTTCCATGCATATTGTGCGTGCAGACTCTCGACCAGTTGCTCAGTTTTTGATTGCGAAGGGCACATGTTTTTATCTTCCTACTCTCCGCAGCAGCCACTACTTCCTGAAAACCTAACTTAAGGTAGGAAGTGGGAGCAATACCAAAAGAGATACTAATAAATACATCTACTTGAAATTCGCATGAGAATGAAGCCAACAGACATTATATACCTTCCATGCAGCGTGATGTGAAATCAACATGATAATTTTCTAATCACTGCGTCTGGACTCTTGAAACTGTTTCTTGCCTCTGCTATTGTAAACCATGGGTAAGAAATCAGTGGAGGAGGTGGGGGAGAAAGAGGGGAGGAGCTATGTGTGTGAACAGTCTTCTGATGACTTATTTCACAAGCGTAAGTCAATCTGGGCCAGTATGGTATTAATTGAAGGATACTAACTGGTCCATCTGCTTAATACACAAACGCATCCAGTGTAGATAAACTGTGTCCTGATCTTGTTACAATTTTCGGTACCTGGTTTTGTAAGGACCTTTCGCTTAACAGATTAACACACTTGTTGGCAGAGGCAACTCGGAGAGGCGAAATAATGGGAGAAGTGCAGCTCAGCTGAGAGCAATTTGGGGTTTATTTGTTTGTGCAGCTCCCTGAGACTGCAGAGCATGATGATTGACTGGATGACAAAGCCAGTGTTATCAGTCTCCTAGGGGTTTCCAGATAGTCTCATAACTAATCAGAGCGTTTTATTTATTGGGGCTACAGTGACACAGATATACGACAGAATGGCAAGGGCTTCAATTGGCCATTTAGTAGGAAAAAACAATTCCTCTGATAAATATCTGCTTGTCTCTTGGCTGTGCTCCTGTTACCCTCTGAGAACAGAAGAGCTTTTCAGCCTCCTGAAACATACACCTTCTACCACTTAGCCAGCAGTTTTTAAAGTGGAAGCTTCTCTTTTCTTTTCCCGGTTTAAACACCCACCCTCCCGCAAATACAGAGGCCCTGAGCTTTGTGTCTCCCTTGGTTAATGGGTCATGGCTGGGTGACAGCAGCATTATACTTAAGATTGAGATTAGTTTACTGTTTAACAGTTGATTTTCCTAAGTGCTCTGAAATCCACATCCTTACTTGGATTGTCTTGAAAATTGCGATGGCTCATAAGAATCCAAGGAAGGTTAATTCCAGGGCTCCAAATCTGAGATCGTTTAAGCAAAGTGTTCCTGAAATACAATCCTTCCCCCCTCATCACAGATTTTTCAGTCCTTAATTTTTTCCTCACACACTTGAAGCACAAATGAGGGTTCTGATCACCCCCAATCTGGTATCACCCACTTGCAGCTGATCTTAGTTTGGCACCTTCATTGCTCCTCTTGCTATAGTGGGAGGCATGAAGGACGCAGGAAGAGGGCAGAGTAGGTAGGTGAATGGCAGGGAGGTATGCAGTGTTCTTGTAGCCATGTCAGTTCCAGGCTGTTAGAGATACAAAGCTATTGAGTAGCAGCAGCAAGGTGTTCCCCAGGGGATCTGCTTCTGCCCTCCCATCATGGCCCCCTCGCTACTCCCATTTCCTCAAAAAATAAGGGAAATTCCCTGCCCAGAAATGGTTAATGCAAGATTAAGGTTGACTGGAGTGTTTCTTAGCTCATCAGGAAGTCAAACGTACTTATACTTTAACTCTGTAGTTCCTATTTTTCATAGATTAAAGTATTGCCAGTTCTGCCCTGCACCCTTAACTCTGCCCTCTTTTGAGTGACATCCAGCCCACTCTGGATAATATTGCAGCACTCTGTCCTTTCAGATAATATGGAGTGCTCCAGGGATGGTAGCTGGGTACAGCAGTAGAAAATGTCAGACTGTGTCCTCTATAAGGTAAAAGTTACATTTAAGGTGGGTTTTGTGAACCATGCCAGGCCTATACCCAACTATTTCACCTATTAAGCACAAACCACCTCAGAGTTGGCAGATGTTACCTGCCTTTGAACCTTGTCCTAGGATTCCCTCTGGAACATCACCTAGCTTAACCTGTTTCCTGTAGTAATATTGTTATAGATGCTTGCAGATTGCTACGGCAACAACAGACCATTGTGCAAATCTGCCCACACAACCCACATGACTCATCACAGAAAGGAGGAGCCCCACATCCATTTGGGTGCAGATGCACCTTGCCTCATATCGGTGTGAGCTATGGTTATCTACAGCAAGTATCCCTGCATCAGTCAATACGGCTGTTCATAACACACTGAAGAACAGTGGCAGACAAATGAGTTTTGTGGGACACAACCCACCACCTAAAATCGCACATTCACTTAGTTATTCCTAATGTCTGCCTGTAACAGGGCTGAAAAATACTTACACTCCGTGACTAGTGACTCTTGCCAGCTCCAGGGGAGAAGAGAGGCTGGGGGGAGAAATTGGTGTGCCCCCTGAATATAGGTATTTCCTGGTTTCCTGAGGTTTTGGTATAGGTGCACTCAACATTCTGGAAAGAAATGAGGCACTGTTAGGCATCCTGAACTGTGTTAAGGAAGCTTTTGGGCAGTGACTTCAGTTGGATTTAATGAGAGGGCTCCTGTCTCACCTTCAAGTTTTTAAGAGCTCCCCTTTTTGCCTCTAAATTTAACAAGGCAAAAGCAACACAAACCCTTTATAGTCTGAGACAGGCTTTTTTTTTTCAGGAGCTGTAATGTTTTCAGTTAAATGTCACACACAGCAGGGCCTCAATACAAACCTTGAGGATTCCACAGGGTTGTCGTTGCTCATAAGATTTTGGCCTTCTTAGTGGCCAAAAATTGGAATGCTTGTGTAGAAGGAAAATTTGATGAGAGTGTGTTTCTAGTATGAGAACACTGGGCTAGAGGGTAAGAAGTGTGCAACAGTAAAGAGACTATTAAAAGCGGGAAAGTGTTGATAGATGATGTTCCCTCTAATCTTTTCCATCTATGTGCAGATTTTTTCCATCCATGCGCAGAATAAAGTGTGTGACTGTGCACCACCAGGAGAAACACAAGCCTCGAGGCGCTAATCAGCTGGGAGGCATTTTAGTCTTTCCTGACTGGCCGCACAAGCGCACAGCTTACAGGGAACACTGTTCATGGGTCAACAGAAATCCCATCTGGCTGCCTTTTCCTCTTCCCCAGGGGAAAAACAAGCATTAAACATAATGTTGAGACTTCCTCAATTACATTAAATTCTTAATAGAATCGTTTATAAACGAGAGAGAGAGAGAGAGTTTCTTTTGCTGCGGTTTGCTGAGGGAAAGAATCGTGATGTGACTGCCACAGGGTCTGCCAGATTTCTTTGTGTCTCTCCTACCATTTCTATGTTTGTTTAATGCTCTGATAACTCTTTCCCAACAATAGGATCACAGGAGTTAACTTGTTTACAACAGGTGCACAGCTTACGCAGGCTGCCCTTGCAGCAACCCTGTGCCTTCCCCACGCATTTTCAAAGGAAACTTCCTCTTTTTGTTCTGCCGCAGGTTGATGCACTTTATATTTGATTTAACAATTTGCATCGAAGATTGGAATGCTCTTTTTACCAGGAACCCGGTTTAGTGAACTTTCTCCTGACAATGCTTCTATGATCGCTGGAGCTCTTTAATCTAAGCTTCTTAAACCACTTTATAAATACTAAGGCTACGTCTACACTGCAGGCTTTTTGCGCAAGAGCACCTGTTCTTACGCAAAAACTTGCAGAGCGTCTACACTGCAAGTGTGTTCTTGCGCAAGTAAATTTACAGTAAAGCATCAGAAAAGAGGGCTTCTTGTGCAAGAGTCATTCCTCTCCCCACGAGGAATAAGCCCTCTTGCGCAAGCGCTCTTGTGCAAGAAGGCAGTGTGAACGGGCAACAGTGGGTTCTTGCGCAAGAAACCCCTATGGCTAAAATGGCCATCAGAGCTTTCTTGCACAAGAGAGCATCCACACTGCCATGGACGCTCTTGTGCAAAAGCACATCTCTTGCGCAAAAGCACATGGCAGTGTGGAGGCGCTCTTGTGCAAGACCTTTTGCACAAAAACTCTTGCACAAAACAGTTCTTGCGCAAAAAGCCTGCAGTGTAGACGTAGCCTAAGTGTACCTCATGATGGCACTGTTATGTAGGTACTATCTCCATTTTATAGATAAAGACATTGAGGCACTGGGAAGCAATTCCTTGTTTGTGAACACTGTGAGCAGATAGGGTATATGGAGTTACTGAAAACTCTGATGCAATTTAACCGTGGGCTCCCTGCTGTTCCACCATAATAAAATCTGCATCTTTGCATACTCTTCACCAATTCATCTTTTCTGCTGTGCCTCTCCCATAGCCCTCTGCTGATGGTGGTTCTTCAAAGGACCTGTTTAAGGCAATCAAGAGACTGAATGGGGAAGAAATATTTGGTCAGATTTTTTTAGACTTGTTTGTTTGTTTGTTAGTATACACAAAGCTCCACTGTGCAATAAACAGTTGGGAGAAAGGACGTCATTGTTAAATATATCACACCCACATCTCACACCATAACTGTAAGAGCTCGTGTCAGTCATCTGAGGCCTCCATGAAGTTGTCTTGCAAAACCAGACCTTGCATACTTGATACTTCTAAGGTATACATGCAAGCAAAGAAAAACCCATTCAGAAACATGAGATGGACAGAAGTCCAATATATTAAAAAATCCTATGCCAATGACTTTGAATTGTACATTTTCAGAAGCGATGGGCACCTATTTTTAGTAGTAGTATTTGTGTTTTGTAGGATTGAGACCCTGTTATGCTAGCCATTCTACAAACACATAGTAATAAAAACTCTGTCCTTCCCCAGAGAGTTTGCAGTTGACTAAACTAGATGTGGGCACTCGGCATTTAAATACAAAAGCAGGCCTCTTCTAACTCAGGCAGCAGCTAGTTTGAAAGACACAGTTGTATAATAATAATTCCAGTAACTTTCTTTTGAAACTCCCTGAAATATTAATAAATATTTTTCTGTCAAGTCTGTGGCATTGCAGAATACACCATGGTGTGGCATATAGGTTTTTACTGGAACAGGTTTGAATTGACCTACATAACTGACCAGTGGCAAAGCCATTTGTTAGTAATGAGGACACCTTAACCACCTGCCGGTGAAATCTGTAAGTCAGACCACACACCATCATGTATTCTCTGTGTGCATGCACATACCACTGTATATGCAGTTTTGCATTATGTATGTTTTGTGCTTTAAATTCTGGATCTTTTGGTTTCATCAAGAAGTTGTCTGTGCAGAATTCCGATTCACTTCAGTGGAAAATGTGCTTGCAAAAGGAGAAATTCCAGGATCAGGACCAGATAAGACAAGAACCCTTATATGCCACAGCTTTAGTGTGGTAATTAGTTCTGCTGTAGAAGATGGAAAGAAATTTTGCTCAGAAGCATTTATGTAAGAAACCGAAAAAAAAAATAGGACTTTATCTTGCATTTACTTAAATCAGCAGGAGTGGCACTGATTTGGTAATATCCTTGACACATTAAAATCAGAGGGTATGAAAGTAAACTCTTCCATAGGAACTTTAGTCTGGACAGATGACATCTTTGTCTGTTTATCCACTCTCTTAGGGTGTGTCTAGACTACAAGGTTTTGTCGACAAAAGTGGACTTTTGTCGACAAAACTATACCTGCGTCTACACTACCGCTGAGTTCTGTCAACATAACGTCGACAGAACTCAGCAGTTTTGTCGACGCTGGTAAACCTCATTTTACGAGGCATACGCCTTTTTGTCGACAGAGTTCTGTCGACAGATGGTGTTATTGCATCTAGGGTTGTGTCTAGACTACAGGGTTTTGTCGACAAAGCAGCTTGCTTTGTCGACAGAACTGAATGTAGTCTAGACGCTCTTTGTCGACAGAAGCTTTGTCGACAGTATCTGTCGACAAAACTTCTGTCGACAAAAGCCTGTAGTCTAGACGTACCCTAAAAGTTGCCATTTGAGGGCAGATGCGCAATAGTAAATAATGTGCCTTAAATGTTTATGCAGAACAATTTACTAAGTAAACCTGCCAAAATGTACACAGATCCACTGGCTCCTTACAGCTTTCCCCTTCCACTTCTCTCTTGACCTGCCTTGCCAGAAAATACATCTTTGTGCTCAGAAACAGGAGGTTTGCCACACTCTGTTTAATATGCTCAGTTTGGGTTTTCACTATTGTAGTTCCCTTAACTAATATGCAGAGATGTTAAACATCAGTATTGAAGATTTGTCATATTTCCACAGATTGGGCTAGAATATAAGTTGACTGACTGGTGCAGTATTTTAGTACATTATCTTTAATCGTTTGGATATCTGGGTTAGTGCTGCCTTAGTCCATTGAGGTTCCTTTCCGATTTTAACTGATATTAGATCTACTAAATGTAACAGCAACAAGACTAATGCACATAGAATAATTGTCCCACAAACCTGCACTGCATCTGGTAGTACCCTGCCTGGCTATTCTCAGTGCCATTAGAAACACAGGTGAATGTATTAATAATTGAAGTAAGGAGGGAAAAACATCTCATGGATATATACTAATATTGTTCCACTTACAACAGTTCATTACAGTGGCTAAGTGAGATGCTTCACAATAGGTTTTTGATCATGGCTTTATGTAATTGTCTTACAAGGTTCCTTTCACACTTCAATGCAAAAAGTGAAAACACCCTGATAGAGTCCAAGTAATTTGCCCACTCCAATCCTTGCTGACTTTATTATGATGTGACATGGCCTTAAAAATATGTAAATTATTTTCTCAGTGAATAAACTTTGTTGTAGCCTTTTGTGAAATTCTTGCATCCAGTGTTTTAAATCACAAAATGATGAAAAAAGTTCATATCTTTTAAATACTTAATATTTTTCTGTTTATTCCTCTCAGGCTCTTGTGAATTCTCACTTGATTTTGTGGCAGAAATTGGTGAGGCAGGAGAGTGATCTGAATTGTTTTGTTTGTTGAGGAAGCAAAGAATTAGGAAGCCAAGTCTCTCTCCTCACTTCCAATGTGGATTCAGAAGCATTTTCAAAAGAGTGTAAGGATTAACTACAGATGTGCAAATCCCTTTTAAAAGATGGCTTGTCTTCTTAGTTCAATAAACAGAAAGCCCTAATAAACAACACCGAAAAGGCTGGCATTCTCTGGCAACTGCTGTATATGAAAATGGGTAATATTTTTAGTCTGAGATATAAACACACACGCACTGATATAACCACAGCACCCTTTCTGTTTACTTTAAAGTTTAAGCCTTAAGGGGTCTTAGGCCCAATTTTTTAAAGGTATTAAGCAATGCCAAGGTGATTTAGGAGACTAAATATTGATGGAATTTAGACTCTGTGTGCCTAAATCCCTTTTGAAAAATGAGATTTGGGCTTCTAGCGCATGTAGAGTTGTGACGCTTCGCACAGCAGTTCCTACATGTTTTAAAAATCTGAGTCTCACCCTTACTATTAATATATTTTGGCCTGCCCCTGGCCCACACATGTAGATGAATAACTTAAGTTGCGTATACAGTACAACTAGATAAAAGATCAATGAAAGATATGTGTGCTTAAGTGTTTGCAGGATTGTGCCCTAAAGGTGTCATTTCAGGAAGAAAAATCAGATTTGTGATTTCTGTCTTACAAAAAATAAATGTGGCTTAGAACATTTTCAAAACTGACTCACAAGTACTGTTTGAGGTGTGTTTGGTTTTTATCCACTTCATAAATGCTTCACTCTTCCTGCCTCAGTGTTAAAGAAATTTAATGATGGAGGGTTGCTTCAAATGTTGTTAGTTTTTCATTGCTGTTTTTGAGTGACTAAGATGAGGAACTTCAAGAGACTTCAGTTCAATAGCAGGAGTTCTCCACCTGTGTCTTTCTGCCACATCAATGGATCAGGACAGTATACGGTGAATAGCAGTCAATTGGAATGAACTCCTCTTTCTAGTTATGGTTCCCACTTAAGAACGTGTGGGGGGAGAGGCTGAGTATTTGTGATATCCTTAATTGAATTAGAAACATAACATAAGCTAAAAACTCACAGGGACCATTTCAGTCTGAAAGCAGCCTTTAAATGTGTGTGCTTGTATATTTGTGTGTTGTAGCATTTACAGAGAAGGATATAATTAGAGAGAGCGTCTTCCAGTTGCACAGAGGGATGGAGGAAAAGGGAGCAAAAGTGTGTGAGGCACAAATTTCATTCCTAAAGAATACAGTGTAAAGATTAAAAGGTAGGCTAGCTTTTTTGATTTTTTTAAATTGAACTCCCCTCTCCCCCCCTCCCCCCCCCATGATGATAGCTGGAGGATGAGGAGTGCAATACAGATGTAATGTCGGTGTGTTGAGTATCAAACAACTAATTAGCATATTATTTAAAAGCTGATTTTGTTGGTTAACCTGGAAAGCAGACTACTGAGTAGAAACTGATTGTTTTCTTAGGGACCATTATTCTACAGGTTCAGTTCTGTACACTTCTTGAAATACACACTGATATGATCAGACTAAACTTTTCTAAGGGGGCTAATAGGATTGCACAAATGTTACTGATTAGTATCTGAACACTTTGTGGTTTTGTATTTCAAATGTGCTATTATACCTTTCTATATATTACCATTATAGCATATGGTAATATTGCTGGTCTGAGCCAAAGCATGCTCTGTCTTTTTGCTTTTGGATGTGTAGAGCCTTTATTGTAATTTGGTTTTTGTGTTTTTTATCATCTGTTAAAATGTAAATAATGCAGGACTACAGAAGTGGTAGCCTTCAGGCAGCCATCTTATGTAACGTGATGATTAACATTTTAGACTTGAGTGTTGTGATTTTAGGTTGCGCAGTTTGTATAGTGTTTGAAAGAGGGACTGTACTACTGAAACCATGTTGTTTAGCAATTAAAGCAGATGCTCACCTCCAACATTCATCCATTAGCAGCCAGGTTGCCCAAAATCATAAGGTTATAAATCATGATACATGTGGGGTTCTTTTGATTTGCTTTCTGGTTTTTGTTCCTTTAGAATTCTTATCTACACATTTTTTCACCGCAACCATCCATGCAAGAAATGTGTTATTTTTTTTAAAAAGCGGAGATTTCCATTATTTGTTTGAGTTTGCTCTTGCACTTTGCCTCAGTTTACTGTCTGTAAAACATTTATTAATACCTGCTCACATATATGGAACTGGGGGCATAATTTCAGAAGTACAGAACACCTGCAGCTCCCACTGGCTTAAGTGGCAGCTGTGGAGGTTTAGTAGTTTTTGAAACTCAAATTCTTGATGTGTATAAAATGCTACCAAAGATGGGAGGATCTCTGGGAAAATAACGTAGGTTAGGCCCCACCCCTACCAGACGGAAATAGCCTGAATGTGTTGACTTTCTAGGACATGTTGGAAAGTTCATCTAATCGAATTGGGAAGAACAGAGAGTGAATAGTAAATGGTGAGTGGAGTGTTGTTTACCTTTGCCTTGGCCATTTTGGGCGAGAGGAAGGCAAGAGGGAGGGTGAAGTGAAAATGCTGGATTTGTAACACATACATTGCATTTTTAAATATTTGTCAAGGTCTCGGAGAGTCTGAGGCAAAATTTTTACCTTTATTTAACACATCCACAAAAAATCCATAGTGCTGCCAGATACAAATAGTCTTGGAGGTACTTAATTGCTTGTGTGTGTGTGAGAGAGAGAGAAAGATAGGACTTCATCTCTGTCGGTCAAGTCCACTTTAATTGCTATGCCCCATGCATCGTTCCAACATCTTAATGAAGCTTGTGAATTGGTTTGATTAAAATTGCATCTCTAGGTGTATGCTCTAAATACCTTTGGTACTACACCTACAAACCAACTGTAGAATTGCTAGTGAGAATGACAGCTGCAGGCAATAAATGAGGACAGTAATAGAAGTCTCAGTGCTAGAACATCATAAATCATGAGGAAAGAGCAGTATGTGTGCTGACAAATCAGCAAGCAGCTGCAAACAGCACTTTCCAGGTAAGAATTATTGCTCTGGCTTCTGATAAGTACTCAGAAAACACCTCTCCCCTTGTATGTGGATGACTTCTCTGCTGCATTGCTAGTCACGGTCATGTAATCAATAGAATTCTCGTAGTTTGACTTGCTGGTGTAACTATTTTGTGGGTGTCATATACATACTGTACTATGGACTTTCATTTTCATCCACGTATATTCAGATGTGAGCTTTCTGCTTCTATGAGGAAAATCCTAATGCTTTTCCATCAGGGAAGTTATTTTACTTAATTTCCTAAGAGACTTTGGAGAACAGTTCTTGACAGGTGGAGTGAATGGATTGTTTTCTACTGTTTTAAAACCAATTTATTTTGTTAGTTCATGGGTGGGGGGGAGTGGAGTGGAGACAATGCACGTGTTTTTCTCCCTTTTCTTGTTGTAAAAAGATGGAACTGCAGCCTTGCAGGTAAATGAGCTGGCAATATGTATCCCATAGAAAGTCAGATTATTTTCTCCTGTTAAAAAAACTAGTGTGTGTGTGTGTGTGTGTGTGTGTGTGTGCAAGCAAGAGAGAGAAATGATGTGTAAAATCGTTGTCTGTCGACAGATTAAGCAACTAGAAGTCTTTTGAACCCTCCAAACTAGAGTATCAAATGCATGTCCCATATAAAACAATCTTTAATTAAATTGTATTCATATTGAAGTGCCAGAACATAGCTTTCAACTGTGCAGATGTTTATATATAAATCAAAACTAAATCTCCTGATTTGTTGTCAGTTAATTTCCTATCATCTTGCCACATCATTGGTTTAATTTTAGTTCAGATCAGTGGTGCACAAAAGTTATTTTACCGCTCTGTCATTTTAGTAGCTATTTACAATGATCTTGACCTGGGTATAATTTAGGGATGTAAAAGAACAGTTGATTAGTCGACTACCCAATAAGCCTAGGTTTATAGGGTAGTCAGTTCTACTACTCATTCCCTCCTCCCCCGGCATCCTCTATATCAGAGGCGGCCGGGGGAAGCAGGGGCCAGTGTTGGGGGGAACCAGGGCAAGCACGGACTGGGACCTCTCCCCAACGCAGCTCTGCAATTTAAATGTAGTGGGAGCCGTGCTGCCTGGCTCCTACTACATTTAAACTGCAGAGCCACAGTGGGGCTCCTTATCAAATAATCGTGTGCTCAATAAAAATGGTATTAAGTACAGGATTAGTCAATTACCCGCTTAACATCCTTAGTCTAATTCTGAGACCCATATGTCCACATCACCATAAAAAAAACATCAGGATTGCCACTTGCTAGAGATCTCAGCAGACTAATGATCTGTATTAGCACTGAGGGGCTTTGCCTTTACTAGAAAAAAAAAAAGGTGCTAACACATTAACACCCGTTAATATCCAAATGTAGACAAGGCAAGTTGTAGATTTAATGTGTTAGCTGTCCGAGGGAAAAACAGTAGGCTCCCAATCCCTAAGACTTCATCCAGCTCAGAGGTGTTTCAAGTGCAGTTGCCTTTGTCTACACTACTGCTTTCAGGTGTTACAAAGCTCTTAGACCTAGTTCACATCTAAAACGTAGGCGGACCAAGCTGAGGTCTGAAAAATTATTCAGAGGTCTAAAAAATTCAGTGATGCTGAAGAGAATCATGGCCACTAATGCACCTTTACAATACAGGACACCATCTTAGTCGCAGAAACTTCTGGAATGGTCTGGGCCTACCCCACGGTGAGTGCAATTTTACACCACATGAGGATGTCATTTTGAAGACAGCTCCACCCAGGTAGTGGTAGCAAGGACGAAGCATTATGCTTTGCAAAACGGCATTCTCAGTGTGGCCATGATGGTAACAGACAAAACGATGTCTGGTTATATGTTAGTACCGCACAGGGACAGAGCCTACAAAAACAGAACTGTCCAGCTTAAAACTGGATGAATGAGCTGCCTACCTGAGAGATGAAGACTTATGCCCGAGTGTAGCACCACAAGGGTGATGGAAGAATTCTGCTGTCAACCTAACTATTGCCTCTTGGATTAGCTACAGTGACAGAAAAAGCCATTCTGTCTCTGTAATAAATGCTTGTATTACAGCACAACAGCCGTTCAGCTGCTGTGGCATGTGCAGTTTAGATATGGCCAGAGTGAACTGCTCATATGTCCAAAGAGGGTAGAGGTACAACAATTAAGCAGATGCTAGGATACTTCTGTACCTGCTCTATGGTTTCAGGACACTAGACTGTGGATGTGCTAAGGAGATGCCAGATTGTCTTCATAAACAATTATTTTCACTATATAGAGCATACAGTATAGCCTAAGAAGATGTTTCTTTTAAAACAGACACCTTTTAAAGCAGATAGAATAATGTGTGCTCAAAACTACAGCTCCCAAGATGCACTTAAAAAAAAAGTCTAGGAATAGACATAGTTAGCTTGTAGCCACTTCCCACCAGTCCCAAAGCAACAATCAAAGGAATGTTGTCAAGTCTTCAAAGAAAGTAAATTTAGAGATTGTTAAATCCAATGTAGCAGATTTAGTAGGGAAGAAACACTTTCTTCTTTTAACATATTTTTCTTTTCTAACGTTAACAGGGACTAGCTTTACTTCATATCTGCTATATCACATTCATGTGTAGTTGGCCCATGGAAGTCCTGACAAACAGAGATAGTTTTTTCCTCACATTGCTCCAGTATAAATCTAAAAAAAGTGATAACATTTCAGATGGATTGGTAGAATCATTATTATTAGGAAGTAAGTAAAAGTCACAGTAAATATACGCTAAGAAGCCCTTGCTGCTAATGGAAATAATCAGGAGTGAAGCAAAACAAGAAGAAAACAAACATAGACAAACAGGAACTTAGCTCTGCTAGTCAACGAATCTGGTGTATGGTGTACTGTAGGCTATTCCTGTTTGAAGCCCTGGGTCCAGTTTACGGACTTAGAAAGCTGAAACCCTTTTGATCTTCAGTAAAGGGATTCAGAGAACTGAAACGATGCTGGAAACATTCTGCCTGAAGCCATAACACTTCAGGCTGTGATCTGATCATACCTCAGAAAGTAGACGGGGGTAGGCCTGGCCACTACAAAGACAAGAAATTTCCAAAGAACCCCTTCTTCCCTCCGTATGGTGCTGCAGGGCAAGTTGTGTTTGGTTCTTCAGAATATGTCATTCTTCCTTTTGTCAGTGCTCGGCAAATGCTCCTATAAGGTACAGAGTCTAAGGCCTGGTCTACAGTAGGGTCTTAAATTGGTATAGCTGTATTTCTTAGGAGTGTGGCTTTTTCACGCCCCCTGAGAAATGGACCCATGCTGACCTAACCCCCAATGTAGACAGCACTTGACCCCTCCTGCCAGCATTGTTAGTGTCTACCCTGAGGCTGTGTCTACACTAGAGAGCTGGCGCTTTACTGAAGCAGCTACACCACTCTTAAAAATCTCGTGTAGCTGCTCTCTGCTGACGGGAAACAGCTCTCCCGTTGACAGTAATCCACCCCCAAGGAGTGGCAGTAACTATGCTGGCAGGAGAATCTCTCCCGCCGACATAGCTCTGTGCACACTAGTGCTTACTTTGGCGTAACTGAAGTGGCTCAGGCGGTGGAATATTTGCACCCCCAAGTGACATAATTTTTGATGACATCACTGGTAGTGTAGACATGACCTGAAGCGCTACAGCTGCAGCATGTTAAATGTAGACATGCCATTAGATGAGCATTAGAGCCAAGGTGCTGGGCATTCTTTGCCATGTAAGCTTCCATGACCATTCTTGCAAGCATAGATTTGGTTAATGCAGCGCTAGTGATTTTGTTTTCTCCAGAGCAGCCAGTTCAGTTCCGCTGGTTCAGACGAAGTTAATATTTCCACAGATCAGGAATCTTCATGTGAATCCTACATCCACCTTGGTTTTGCTGTACCACTGGCAATGTATTTAGATAGGACCCCCTTGCTGGGATATGTTCCCTGTGACATTTTGTGGGAGGCAGAGCTATGACTTTGAAGCCCATGTCCTGACACCTTTGAGGCAGGGTATAGCGAGGGCCCTATCAAATTCATGGCCCGTTTTTGTAAATGTCACCGTCGTAGCATTTAAAAAATCTTGAATTTCATTGGTTCCGAGATTTAAATCTTAAATGTCACAATTTTGTAAGAAAACAGGAATGTGTATTTTAAAACCGGCAAAGGCTGCTGTAGGGGATCATGGTTTTACCACCCTTTCGCGTTGCCTTTAGATTTTGGGTGGCCAGGGAGTGGCAGCTGCTGGCCTGTGCCCCGCTCTGAAGGGCACACAGAAGTAAGGGGGGCAATGCCATGACCCCTCTTCAATAGCCTTGTGACCCCCCCCTTTTGGGTCGGTACCCCAGTTGGAGTGTGTGGTATAAATTTACAAAAGACTGGATTTCATGGTCTGTGACATGTTTTTCATGGCTGTCAATCTGGTAGGGCTTTAGTTACAGCTATGGAACCAATCCTCTGTTGCAATATATGAACCCCGCACACTGACAGCTGGGACTAGAACTCTGATTCTCATGTTCCAGAAACACTCTTCTCCCCATCGAACTAAAGGAGCACCCCAGTACCCACAGTTCTCAGATCCTTCCTGCAGGCCAGCCACTAGTTGGCAACCTCACTCACTCATGTGTACAGAACCAGTGCGGTATGGTCAGCTGCTTCTTGGGAGGGACTAGCAGTCAAATAGGCCACCTGACAGAATCCTTGGCTGCTTGCTTCAGGAACTCCTTGTTCAGTTTTTGCAGTTTTAAAGCTTAGTTTGGGGGCTGGGGGCTGAAGTGCTGTAGGAGGATTTTCAGGTTTTGGTTAGGGATGAGAAGGACTAATCACTTCCCCCCACCTTGCTACCTCTATCAGATAGCGGCAGCAAGGGAGGGGTGGAGAAGGGGGCGGTACTTCAAAGTGGCAGCGCTGCACGGAGCCCGGGGTCAGCTGCTCCGTGCGGCACTGCCGCTTTGAATGCTGCAGGGAGCCTAGGGCTGTTGCTACGCTTCAAAGGCAGAGGCGCCCTATCGACTAATCGAATAGTTGATGCAAAAAGGCATCGACTATTTGATTAATCGGTTACCTGACACTTAACATTCTTAGTTTTGGTATTTTGCACATTATACGGTGCTAGTGCAAGTGGGGTCCTGATCCCTTGCTAAGGCTCCTAGACACTATAGTAGTACACATCATCTCTAATGTCAACCTATAAATTAGTGTGGACTAATACCCAACTGATAGTAACTTATCTACTTTTCAAGTTCCCCAAGAAATGTGGAGGGCAATATTCTTTGCTCCCTGATTTTTAATACTGTTTTCTCATCTACACACTTGTTTCTGTGTATTCTTAAGCAGCTGAAAACTTTTGCTCTAGAGGTGGTTGTGTAAGTTCAGTAGTGGTGGATTAAGTCATTAGGCTTACTCTGGGGGTGCATAGGCGATATATCTGTCATGTGCTTTAGAATCCTTGGGAATAAAAATCTCTCTCTCGATTATGTAAAATGTAGTGTGTGTGAGACTGGAGCGGCTTTCCCTCCACAGATATGCATAATAGGAGATCTGTACATATGTGAAGTGGAGAATAGAAATACATTAAATTGATGTCTTCAACTTCCTAAAGAACAAATAGATGGAATACATGTATACAAACTAGGGACTCGATTATGCAATTGCTTGTGCACATACTCAGGGCTCGCTGAACCCCATGGGTGCAAGTGTTTCAGGATCAGGGCTAGTGCTCATCTCTGTGTAAAAATTTTGACTACAATAGTGTTGCAAACAAAATAACAGTCCCCTCTTTTGAGCCCTTGTTATAAAACAGCCCAAAAGAATGATCCCACACATTTGCTGTAGCTGCAATCAAGAAAGCTTCCCATACCTCTCATTGAGTCTTGTCATCCATATGCTTCTAAAATTTAAGTAATTTCTTTTATTAATTATTATTATTTTGCTAATTGGAAAACAAACATTTATGGTTTCCCTCTCATTTCCCATCAAAATTTGGTTTGGATAACATTTTTCTGAACAAATTCTGTACATTTTCCCTAGTTTTTTGGGTGAATGAAATGAGATGCTAAAAAAAGACCTGAGTCCAGGATGTCCTAAGCACTTCCTGTGTGAAAATCAGACCCCTTTTAAGATATCTCAAGTTAGAAACCCCCAAAAAAGTCTCTCAAAATCACTAATCACCTTTGAAAATGTAGACCTCACATTTTCTTTGTTCATGGGTTTTGTCATTATTCCTTTCATGATTGATGGCTTTAATAATCGTTCTTGGGACAAAATTTCATGTTGAAATTCTTTTATTTCAAAAGAATCCGCCGTAAGGAAGTTTTTGTAGATAACATGATGCTTTACACCGCACTTGATTAACACTTTTCAGAGATGGATCTATTGAAAAATACAGATTAAGTCAAATTATATTGTTTAAAATATTTAAGCAAAGGACTTCATTTTTACACTCTTAGAAAGTGCTGTCAGAACCCCTTTTTATATGAAAACTTTGTTTCTATTCTTTGAAACCAAAGAACTACTTGCATTTATTAATATGGTCTCAGGAAAATTTGGCTTGATGGGAATTTAAGGGAATATAATATGTAGCTATTAAAATCTGTGATTATTACTAAATCTTACTTTTGAGCATTCACTGTACTGTTGTTTGTATAAAGTGGCATTGGAACTGAATTTACTACTGAGTTGCTTTACTGATTTCATGGCTCTATAGCCGTACTTTCTTCTTATTAAAAACAAAACAAAACAGTGGTTCTTTCTCCTGTTTGTATGTGTAAGATTCTCACAGAGGAAACTGATATATGAAATGATGACACTGACTTTACAGAATATTGTCAAATGCACAAAGCAGTAATACATATTTAAAGAGATACATTTTCTTTTAATTTTAATTTTTTTTCTTCAACTTCTGTCATTGAAGTAACAAAATTAGATGGTGCTGGTGGAGAAATCCGGGAACTATTATATTGAGTAGCCCTTTATAACTGAAACATTTACTGATCTAATTTACTTTGCACACTTTTTGCTTTGTATTCATCAGGTTCCTCGGTTGGGATGATGAGACTAGATTGGGTGACTGATTAGCTTAACATTTCTAAAGAAGTAATAGTACGGTGCCCTTTTGTTGGGGAACATTACATTTCAAGTAGTAGGCCTTCTGCCAAACTCATCTTTGTACTTCTTCCGCCCAATAGCATTGTCCAAACGGAAAGATATGCTAAAAGGCATAGCAAGTCCAAATGAAGATTGTGGCTGGGTCTCCCGGGCAGCGGGGTGGCCTAATGGTTAGGTCCCGATGGTAGCTGGTGGCCCGGGGTGTTGGTTCCCTGCCGCTGAGGCCCCAGGCCTGGAATTCCAGCCTCTTGTCAGTGTCTGGTTCTTCAGTTTGGGGCATGGCCCCCAAGAGTCCAATTTCCCCCTCCTCAGTGAGGGTTCCTTCTGGTTCTTTGCGCCAGGGGGAGGGGATGGAGGCTTACATGCTCCTGTGGCTGACCCAGTAGACAGCTCAGGTCTCTTCGCTGATCAACCCCTAACTGAGCCAGGTTCCTCTCTTTTATTCTCCCTCCAGGCCTGGCATTGGCTGCAAGTAAAACGGGGGCAGGGCTAGTTGGATGTCCTATATGAGTGAATCACTTAAACGCCGTAATTTGGTGTCCCCTCTGTAAAGCAGCAGTCTGACTTGTCTATTTGCATTAGGGATTACCTTGTTACATTTGTGTACAACACCTAGCACAATGGAGCATCAAGCTTAGTTGGGGGGGGGGCCTCAAGGTAAAATAACTTTACGAAGAAACACAGTTCAGTCAATATGACTAAGTATACTCCGGTGCCTGTCTGTCTGTAGGATCAGGCTGATTTTTTTTTTACCTGTATGTTGCCTGTTTAGGCATACCCCCTGTATTGATCTCTGATACCCGTGATTTTCCTTTAGTCCCTGCTTTGAGGGAAAGGCTTGTGTGGTAACTGCTTCTGAGGGTAGTTCTTAGGTGCCAATGTTCTGTGTTTTGAGAAGAGCTGTCAGCACATGAAAACTGGAGCAGCCTTGTGCTGATGTTTCACTGATTTTAATTCCCCCACTTAGCTTCCTCCCTTGGAGGATTGGCAAGCAAATTATAACATCAACCAGCGTGCTGTGTAGGCAACTGCCCATCAGGGAGAGGAGTGGTGGGAGAACATTTGGATGGCAGATCAGATTCTCATTAGGCATTTCTGCGTGTAGTTGACACATCTCTGGACAAACAGTGGTTAAGACTCAGATGGAGATGAATGCTCTTTGCAGGAGGCAGAGGGGAAAATTCTATTGGATAAACATGGGTGTTTCACTTTCCCTCCGCTTCTCCCGCACAGATAATGTAAAGATGCAGCATTACGTGCTCCAAAAGAGCTGATGGGGAGAGTTGGAGGTGGAGAGAGGGGGAAGGAAAGGAGAGGAGGGAATGATGGCAGGTTTGATTACAAGTTTCCAAACCTCAATTTAAATCAGTGCTTTCTATTTAGAGACTATGTTAAACAATGGGGATTCTGCAGAGAACGGCGAGCGGTCTGTGTGCGTCTGTGTATTTCTTGCAAGTGTTGAAATCAGACTGAATTTTTTCCAAAACCTGCTTAATGAGTAGTAATTTTACATAGTCATGTGGTTGAATCAGATGACTTCTCCAACGTGTCCTTAAGCCCAGGGTTGCTGTACAGTAAACACCGAGCTAGTTTGTTGTTGGTATTTTTGGTTAAAAGTCTGTATCTTAGAATCGCAATGTTCACACTTTTTAATTTTTCTTTCGCAAGGAAGATGCCCTTGGCAGTAAGTGACCTGTTTACAGTCTCTGGCGTAGTTTGTGGGGGAAGCGGGCACGATCCATGTTGATTCTGTACATTCAGATAAAGGAAACAGATGCTTGACACTAGCTTTGAGAAGCTGCTGAAGGAGCGGGTATAAAAGGACTTTGCATCCAGGCGGTACTGACTTGGGGTGGGGGGAAAGGGCATTAGAACTTTTTGTATAGTGACGTGTGCTGGGAGCTGTTGAACTAAACTATAAACCCTGCATATGGGAGAAATCACCTCAAACCTGTGTGTGTGTTTGGGGGTTCTTATGATGCCCCACCAGAAATGAGCAGAGACCTGCTTGACTTGTGTGGTTTTTAGGCTGGGCTTTGGAGCCATGGATGTGCTGCTATAGCAAGCATCTGGGGCTTGATGTAATTGGCAAAGGGGCTGGAGTCCGTGTGTGTCTCCCTCCTTCCCCAAGAGAGGGGGAGCCTGGGACCACTGATGGAAACATGATTAGCATCAGCTGGTTTCCGGCAGCCAACCTGCCCTAGAGCTAGAGGAGCCAAGGGGGTGAAAGATGGGGGAGGAGGCTGGAAAAGGGATGAAGAGGGGGAAGGAGAGCACCTCTTAAGTGCAGATTCAATTCCTCTCAATCTGTGCAAGGCAGAGGGATTAATTGGGGGGAGGGGGAGAAATGGCATTGCCAAAACTGCAGCGTCCCCTTGCTCTGTGTCTGAAGATCAGGTCCTTCTGGGGCCCTGCGATCTGCTCTGTGTATGGATTAAGGTTGTGAAGCCTAGTGCAGCTGACAGAAATTCAATGCAGGCAGAGAAGAGCAGCTGGTCTCTAGCCAGTGTGGTTTAAATGCTTTTTTTTTTTTTTTTTTTTTCCTGCACAGCTGGAAGCTGAATGAGTTTGCTTCAATGGAAGAAAACTCAGCCCTTAGTGCTTGTGTAAACACAGTTTGAGAGACAACAGCCTTGACAAAGAAACTGAAATGTGACTTGCGCGTCAGAAGTACAGTGAGGGAGACCTGTATTTATACAAGTTGGTAAAGTTTTACGTTTTTTGGTTGTGTTTTGGTGAAAGAGGTTGTGTCTGTTCTATAGATTAGAGTGGCAGCAATAGACAGCCTAAGACCGTGTATTTATTTTTGGTCCAGGGTACCTAATGAAAGCGATTAAACGTTGGTTGCTGGCAGTCAGTGGTAAAAGCAATGCAAACAATGCCAAAGGGTCTGAGCTGTGTTGTGACTGTATTGCACTTGTCAGCCAGGCTAGTATTTAGGACACTTAATCGCTGAATTTTGTGTGCTATATTTTGCCTCTTTGGTGCAATACAACTATTACAGTGATGTTCAAGTTTATCTACAATTGAAGGGATAAAACATTGAACTTCAAAGCCATTAAGTATAAGTTTTTGTAGGGATGGGCATTGGTAGTATTTTTCTTAGGATTTTAGTACTGTATACAAATATCTTTTATTTTTGAATTGCAGCATTTTTGTGATCAACAACCAGCGCAGTATTTTGGACATCCCCCCTCCCCTGTCTGTTAAAAAGCAGTTGCTTAATACAGCTTTCATGCATTATTGGGTTTTCTTTTCTCTCCCCCTGTCGATCTGGATTGTCTGTGTGGGGAATCATTACTTAGGTTGGTAGAGCGCTTCCTTTTGTTTATGCTTTTAGCTGTAAAAAGGGTGGTTGAGAGGTTGTGACCACGTGAGTGGTAATTTTATTTATGTTGGGCTCCTTTCAAACTGTCACAGTAAATCTATTTTACTTGTCACTTGGTAAATCATTATACAGGATTAAACCTTTTACCAGCTTTTAAGATTTCTGCAATCATTTTAAGCACCTCTTCCCTGCTCTTCTCCCCTTCCCCAGTTCTGTTGAGTGTCTAGTGCTCTCACTAGAAATCACGACTCTTTGCCCCATCTTGGAAAAGATATATTAGAATGAGAAAAAGTATAGAAGGGCAACCAAAATGATTGTAGGCATGAAAATAGGAAACCGTTAATGGTTAACTGATAAGTATGAGTCTTACCATTAATATATTGCAGTTAATGTTTAAAACAGGTTGATAAAATAATGTCATGACACTGTAATACCTAACGTGCATATTAAAAACGCCCCCAGGAATATCTGGGTGGGAAGTACTGGAGCCTGCAGTGCTCTCGCGTCTTGGCACATCGCTGAATCAACTCCTGCCTGGTGGAGAGGGCACTGTTGAGGGCAGCCCAGTGTTCCCTCTAATCTTTTCCATCCGTGTGCAGAATAAATGTTTGTGTGCACCATGACATGTGTGAATGTGCTCTGCTAATAGACACATG
The DNA here is from genome assembly GCA_019425775.1 of Rafetus swinhoei. NCBI lineage: Eukaryota > Metazoa > Chordata > Testudines > Trionychidae > Rafetus > Rafetus swinhoei. The sequence continues at coordinate 64,509,548 of CM033447.1, read as the reverse complement.
AAACCTAGTTGTGGACACTCTACTAATGAGCTGGGCGCATCTCTTGCAGTGGTGGGTCTGCCCAAGAACCACTGATCTGCTGGAATACTTGGATCTGCCCTGGTGTGGATGTTCTCTTGGCAGCAGTCCACCGAACTAGCCACACTAAGAAGCCCCTAGTAACTGGGAGAGCGAGAGATACGATCAGAGCAAGGCCATGATCATGCAAACCATCCCCTACCCCACTGTGTACCCAACCTTAGAGGAGAAAAAGCAGGGTGCCCCTTCCCTAAGCCGGGGTAGCCCGTGAACTGGTTAACAAATATAATTTCAGTAGTGTAAATGGGTACTTTTAAAAACAATATTTGCCTCCCTAGTATAGGACAGCTTCCATCTGAAGAGTGATTAAAAACATTGGGACTGTTTCTTTTAGAAAAGAGCAGACTAAAGGGGAACATGATAGAGTCAAAGAAAATTATGACCTGTGTGGAGGTAAATAAGCAAGTGTTATTTTACCCCTTCACATAAGACATGAACCAGGGATCACCCAGATAAATTACTAGGCAGAAGGTTTAAAACAAACATTAGACAGCACACAGGCAACCTGTGGAACTCATTGCTAGAGGATTTTGTGAAGGCCAAAACTAAAACTGTGTTTAAAAAAGAATGAGAGAACTTTATGGAGGATAGGTCTTTAAATGGCAACTAGCCAAGAAGTCAGGGACGCAATGACATGCCATGGGTTTCCCTAAGCCTCTGACTGCCAAAAGTTGGGACTGAATGACAGGGAATGATGGATCGCTTGACAAATTGCCTGTTCTGCTCATTCCTTCTGAAGCATCTGGCATTGGCCGCTGTCGGAAGATAGGATACTGGGCTAGATGGGCCTCTGAGCTGAACCAGCATGGTTGTTCTTATGACAACTCAGATAATATTAGGAGGAAATACTTTGTCCGTGGAATGTAACTGACATTTTCAAAGGCGAAGCTGGAACAAAGGCGTCTTTGAACTGTGTGAAGATTTTAAAAGTTAAATAATATTTTGAATGTTATAGTTCTAATGTTTTTCCCATTGTCATGGGAGACTTGGATCAGGTCCCAGGATTGTGGTAAACTTTGCCAACAGTCTTGGGCCTCATTTATTAAGACTGAGGAGTTTAAAATATGAAACTATTTTAGCTAATTCTCTTCACCGGAGGAGACATGACAAGAAACCCCTTCTCCTAGATAAAGAATAATAATTATCGGTTTTTCTTTTATTTACGGTTCAGTTCTATTTTTAATAGTCGCTAACTAAACTTATTTTGACACATTTTATAGCATAATCTTTTTTCTGTACCGTGTGGGGATCTTTTCACTGACTGCCTTTCTGTGCAAGAGGATTATCAGGGGCCATTTGAGAGAGTGAATTCTGCCTTCATTTGGTTGGAAAAGTGACTTAGGAGCGAATGTAAATGGTAAGGATTGGAACCCAGTTTGTGCAGGGTTCTGTTCACATTTTAGGCTTTCTGAAAAGAAACCCTTGCATAGAAAGTGTATAAATACTTTCTGTAAATATAAATTAATGAAAATCACATCTACTTCTGATTAGCATCCCTGATGAAAATTGAGGTAACTGAGGACCAAAGACAAAAAGGCTACTGTCACTTTTGAAGCTTGTTTCTTTAATATAGGGCCTGATCCTGCAAATATTTAAGCATGTGCACAATTAGCTCATGCAAGTCATCCTATTGCTAACACGTTTTACTAATTTAGCGGCTAATGCTGGTGCGGAGTTTTAAATATTCTGATGGAAAGGGTTTTGTTTTTGTTGGTTTTGTTTTTTGTTCTTAAAGAAAGAAACAATTTCAAACAATATGAAATGGACTTGCATGTTTTTTCTTTGCGTGAATTTAAAGAAGTGCAAAAAACTACATTTTTAAAAGAAATTTCAGCTTTAACAATCCAAGACTCTTAGCTAGAACAGTTGATTCTAAATTGTACTTTGAACGGAGTGTCCCTTTAAAGCTTGAATTACAAGGAGTAATTAAAAGGGTAGAAAATGCTCAGAGGACATGAATTCTGTACAAGCTTTAAACATATGTGCAACATTACTGAGGTGAATAGTTCCGTAGAAATCAGTGATTCTACTCTCACAAGATAAACAGTTTATTGCATCTTTCAAACACCAGGGTCTCGAGTTATTTAGCTTTTTTCCGTCTTATGTAAGTTATTTGTGCCAGTTATTTGACATAAGATGTCACTGTTTGTCATTTATTTGACATCAGATTATCTGCATATGGTTGTCATGACAGCATTTGAACTTGTAACTTTAAGGATGTAAGTTTAAGGCTTTTATTGGTTTATGAAGTCTCTTAGGGCTCATTTTCCATTTATATATCCTTCCTGTCCCTTCCCTGGAGGTCTATTATTATTATAATATGTAATGATAGCTTATCAAGCCATATTATCCTGGTGTAACTTGCTTTTAATAGGCTAACTTTTAAGTGAATTTGGTGGTTGAGTTGAAAGCATAGCACATAAACCACAGTTCAGCCAGTTTCTCTGGCAAATAAACTTCCCCTTTCAGACATCCAATATGGTCCAGTCCTTTCCTAGATGGTAAGGTGAGTGTGTAGCAAAATGCTTAACAAAAGGTGTGTTACCTATCTTCCTTTTGGACCTGGTAAAAATGCAGTAAATCAGGCATGCAGGGGAAACAGAAAGCTAATCAGACACTGAAGAGATTTCATGACTATTAAGTACTTTACATGGAAGCAGTCTTATTTTTTGTAATAGTCCAAAACATTAGCTATTGCGATTATCTCCATGAAGGCTGTATGGGGAGAAAAAAGTCCCAGTTTAGGGTGATCTTTATCAGCTTGCATGTGCTAGTAGTTGACCTATAGAATAAGTCAATTTGCATTTTGGAAAACAGCTAAATCTAAAAGCCTCTGCAGAGTCAGCAGCATGCACAAATAAATAGCATAAGCAAAGCATGTTGTTTTGGTTCTTGAGACTAAATACAGAATTTGAGGAAAAACTGTACATCTGATGTGCCCCTTTACACACATTGGACACAACTGGGTAACATAGTGTAACTGAAATGCCTAAGTTACTTGTTTTTTCAGGCTTTCATTCTCAGTGCCTAGAGTAAGTTGGCCACTCAGTTAAGTCAAGAATAAACCTGTAAATGCATGTTGGGTATCTGCTGGTAAACAATTATAGAAACTATTTGTTCCCAATTGAGTAGAGCATCCATTAGAGTTGCACACTTTCAAGCTGTTACAACTCTTGCAAAACAATAATTGTGAAATTTTTTAAGACATTGGTGTATTAAGCGATTTTAAAATATAAGATGGGCCAGAATCCTCAGAGGTACATTTTGGGCTATCCAAAGATGGTAGCGCCAATGCCTATCAAGTACCATAGAAACAATACTGAGAAATTCTGCTTTCAGTGTCTGTTTTATCCCCCCCACCCCACTCAAAGGAGATGAAATATTCCCCATGCATTCCTGTATACAGCATGCTTTCTCTATAGGGAGTCCCAACACAATAAGATACTCTGTTTAACAAGAGTGAAGGTAAGGGAATAAAAATGCCACGCAGTAGGTAAATTCAATTTCCTTTTGAAAAATTTCTCTTCATTGAACATCCGCCAAAGAGCCTTCATCTGTAAGGAGAAAACTTTTCAACATCAAACTGTCCCGAAAGTGAACACTAGACTAGGGGTTCTCCAACTTCATTGCATCGTCAACCGCTTCAGACAAGACCAATTGTGATGTGGCCCCAGGAGGCTGTGACTGAAGCCTGAGCCCAGGTGAGCCCACTGCTCCTGACCAGGGGCCAAAGCCCGAGAGTTTAATCCCCAGGCAGAGGGCCTGTTGCCTGTGCCCACCGCCCAGGACTGAAGCCAAAGCTGAGCCCCCCCAGTGATGGGGCTTGGAATAATGTCAGCTCTGGCAGTCTAATTAAAACAGGGTCAGCGTGCCCCACGGTGGGCTCCCTGCCCACAATCTGAGAACCGCTGGGGGGGGGGGAGGAGGGTGCTTGAGGCTAGGAATGCTGTCCCCGGGGAGTGAACCAAGCCCCCTGGCTACCAGGCTGAGCTCTCCGCCCCGGCTGCCAGCTGCGGGTCTGCACGCCTGGCCCTGGCTGAGGGGCTTCACGGCCACCCTGCCTCTTCCCCCCGAGAGTCCCCCACAGTGTTCCCTGTAAGCTGAGCGCTTGGGCGGCAACCCAGTAGAGATTCAAATGCTGCCTTGCTGATTAGCAAAATGCCCACAGCCGGCAGCATGTATTGCTACTGGTGGTGCACATCTACACATGCTGTGGTGCACACAACAAAATTTATTCCCCCACCCCGTCTTCTCCCCCTTCCTTCCCGAGCTTCTGACCCACCAGGTCCCTGCTCCACAACTCCTCCCCCCCCACAAAGCTTCCATTTTGCCGCAAGCTCAGAGCAGGGGGAGAGGGGTAGGGAAGAAGCGGGGACGGGAGACACGCAGGGTAAGAAGCAGGGTGGCTGCGGAGCCCCGCAGCTGAGGTCAGGAGCCAGTGGCAAGGGCCGGGAGCACAGCCCGGCTGCAGTGAAGCTCAGCGTGCTCCAGCGGGGCTTCACTCCTGGCCCCTGGCCGCGGGGCTCCACAGCCGCCTGGCCTCTTCCCTCGAGCATGCCTTGGCTCATGCCAGCCCCTTTGCTGCCGCCAAGGTGGAGCATGGCAGCCTGTGGCAGCAGAGGCCAGCATTTGACCTTCCCTGGTTCGGCAAATTCCCTGGTTTGGTACCAGTCCCGTCCTGAGGGTGCAGGGCCAGGGAGGACAACCTGTAGCATGTTGTGGATTGTCCCTAACTATTGAAACCAGCATTCATTCCATATATTTAAAGAGACACACAAGGTAGGTGAACAATATCCTCATTCCATATATTTAAAGAGGTAGGTGAACACAAGGTAGGTGAACAATATCCTTTACTGGGCTAATTACTGTTGGCGGAAAGTCCAAGCTTTTGAGCTACCAAGAGCTGTTCCTGAGCTCTAGGAAGGAAGGAGAGCGTCTTTTGAATTTTGTAAATCCGAACTAGCTTAAAGTAGAGCTGCAGTATGGGGGAGGATGATCATTGGTGCCTTTCTGCTTTTCTTAAAGAGAGAGAAAATCCTGAAAAGTCTTGTTCACAAAAATACTGAACGGTGCCTCTTTTTTTAACTTGAGAAGTATCAGGAATAGCCGGTCCTCTCTAGGTGGTTTTGTTAGAGGTCTCTTTGGAGAGCATGGCAGATTTCAGAGCTCATAATTCAGCAAGAAAAGGTGTTCAAACTTTCCCCAAGAGAGCCAGTCTTCCAAATGTTGATCAGGATGTTGAATGACTAGTTAGTAACTAAAATAGCTTTTAATGGTCTGATAGGTCACATTGCTCGCTCTTGGTGTTTGCGGTGGTGTTGTCGTACTATTTGTTCAGCATTCATGCATGGTTGTCCATGGAGAAAAGGGAAGAAAAGACCTCAATTTCTAATTTGAAGAAAATCTTTGAGTCCTTATTTATAGTATATAGAGAGGCAAAGAGGGACAAATGCTATTCTTCTACCTGGGCAAGTTAACTTCAACTATTATGTATGCCTTCCTTCATTTTTCCATATTTTTTATCTTGTATCAATAGCCATCATTTATAGGACTCTGTAAAACTGGCTTCCTTGGTGCAGGAAGACATCCTGGGTCTATTTTTTGGTTTTCTTGGCCAAATGAAAGAATGTTAGCGTATGCCATTTGTCATAGCCCAGCGTATAAGTGATTCAGTTATGGGCCAATAACTCATAGGTAACACAGTGGTGTATGAATGATTCCATGCTCTCCTGGCGAGAGAATGGGGTAGAATAAAGCTATGCTAACCATATTTAGCCTCAGTGTATTGTGTGTCAGCTGTGTCGCATTTTTAGTTATTGCTGAAAATTGTGGTAGGAAGCTGCCTGAAATGAAATGTGAGGAACTCTGTATAATAATAAAATCAATTGGACTGTTTCCCCAGTAATTCTAGAGACCGATGCATCATTAATGTTGGTAATACAGTGGCTGTCAGATCACAAACTTCTCAATAAATGTGCAGCTGGCAGGCTTTGATGGAAATTGGAGGCAAGCAGAGAATGAGATTTAGGGCTTTGATATATGGGGTGTCAAGCATGTGATGAAGTTTTTATCAATTTTTGTCCATTCTGACTCTTGTGTTCACTACATCTGTGGTCTTCCGTGCTGCTTGTATTGGTGGCTAAAATGCTAACTCTGTTTTTTTTAAATATTCAGTATTGGGAATGTTGTTTAAAGAGAAGAATCAGCTTTGTGTTTTTCAATATGTCACTTGATTAAACCAGTAGCATCACATTAAGAATATAATGCTATTGCTATAATTGGCAGCAGTTAGGTATCTGTTAGCGGTAATAACACTTTTGATGGAAATTGGAAGCCAAACTTGTCATCTAAGAACGCCCAGTTGCACATCTAGAACAGCACGTCAGTTACTTAGTATCCTAATTAGCCACCTTGTCTAGGAGAGGTACCCAAAGAGCCAATTGATGGATTGTCCCTTTACTTGGCCTCTGGATTTTTTTTTTTTCTCTTTCTGTTCAAGCTTTGAACTGTCTGAGAAATCAGAAATTATCAGTGTCTTTTAGCTAAATCGTTTTAGACCGCCTACTCCTCGTGTGATTACTTCAAAAATCAGATGGCTAGGTTGCAGAGACCAAATGGGTGGAAAGTGGTGCAAATATCTGCAACTTTAAGGAAAAATAAATAAGCTAGTTTGCTTAGAGCAAATACTGATAAGAGAGCTAGTATCCATTTACAGCCTGTAAAGAACACACAGCCAGGTGGATTTGCTCCCCTTAGGGACTGCTCTGATTTATACTTTCATTAAAGCCTTGTTTTGGCGGTCCCCCTTGTTATCCAATAACACAAAGAGGTCTCCATAAACAAAACCGGGATCCTTGCCACCAGAGGGGCAAGTTTATAACTGTTTATTTGCGGCAGCGGGGACTTTTGGGTGGCTTTGAGCCAAAGTTGGCTTAAAAGTGCTTGCTGTAAAAAACACTTGAAAGCTGTTGGAGCCAAGCAAAGGTATTGTTGCATTTTGAACCTAAAGTCAGAGGGGGCATTCCCCTTCTGGTTTACAGCATGAAATTGCCAGTGATTTCTAATCTTGCACGATTAGGGGGAAAGAGTTGTTGTTTCTGTGGGCTGAAGCTCTTGTCAAAATTTTAAACCTAGCTGGGAGTAAACCTTCAAAAGAGAAGGCTGAGATAAATGTTCCCTCGCTCTCTCTGAATTGTATGAAGGCAAACGTCACAGTGTTATGAAAAGATCACCTCCCCATCATAAACACTCCGATAGCGTGACATAAACCTTTAATTCAAATAGCAAATAATAATAAAAAGTAAGGATGTCAGCATGTAGACGACTACACGATTAACCAATAAGCCTGGGGAAATCTTGTTGACTACATGCATTCCCCCCCCTCTCCCCCGCTTCTGTATTCAGAGGCAGCAAAGGGGGGAGGGGCAAAGAGCCGGTGCCCGTGAGGAGCTGGCTGATCTGCCTCCCCCCACGTTGCTGCTTCTGATAGAGGCAGCAGCTTGGAGGGTGAGGGTGGTAGGCTGGAGCTGATACGCGTGGGGTGCGGCTTTCAAACAGGCTCCCCTTGCGTCTCAGCTCCCAGACCCGCCTGCCCCCCCTGCTGCCTACAGAAACAGTGGGGGGAGGAATGGTGGGCAGATGCCGGTGCTCGGGGAGAGGCAGCAGCGAGGGGGGTGGGGGGCGGTGCCATGAAGCAGTCTCTGTCTGCGGGGGTCCGAGCTCCCCACGGACACAGGCTACTCTGCATCCCAGTTTATGTGGGGAGCTGGTTTTTAAACTGGCTCCCCTTGCAGACTAGCTCCGTCTACCACCCTGCGCTGCTGCCTCTGGGTGGCAGGGGGCTCCCCGGAAGTGGGGCTGGGAGCGCACTGGCTGCCGGCCCCGCCCACAAGGACTATAGAATTGTCATGTAACCGCTAAGATTTCATACCCGACTATTGAATTACACAATCTCTAACATCCCTAATACAAAATCAGGAAGCGCCAAAGTTTTTGGAAGACGTAACATTCTTCAGAAAGACGTGGATCAAGCCTCAAGTGAGCCCAGGTATGAGCAAAACTTGTTATAAAACTGTGTATTTCCCTCCCCATCACATCTGCGCAGCCCCTTGTGAACCTATGAGTGGATGTATTGTGGCGAAGTCCCATAGACTTTAATAATGAGAGTGTTCTATAGAAAATGAATTGGGATCTAGTAAAAATGATTCTGAAATCTTTGCTTTGAGCCTCCGGCGGACTGTGGATATAAAGCTGTTCTAACTGGTGTACGGGGAGATCACCTCAGCTCAACCAAGTGGCTCAGAGCTGGATGATGGCTTCCAAGCCACACGTGTTCCTCAGGGCAGTGGTGGATAACCTGTGGCCCACGAGGCGGCATAAGGCCTATCAAAGTAATGTGATTGTGGCCTGGGAGACATTTTGCTGATGCTGATCATCTGCAGGCACCATCCCTCGTGGTTCCCAGTGGCCATGGTTCAGAGCTCCCACTGACCAGGAACAGCAAACCACAGCCACTGGGAGCTGCCGGAGGCGGTGCCTGTGAACGGTCATTGTCAGCAAAATGCCTTGCTGCCTGCAATCGCATTTCCCTGATGGGCCGCAGGCTATCCACCACTGCCTTAGGGGGTGTAATTAGGGTTCATCCCAGATAAAACAGCTCTGTTGATTTCAGTGTTGACTGGGTACACAGCCAGCCCAGGACTCAAAGTTGGCATGAAGCAGAATTGAAACTCTGATCACCAGGACTAATCAGAGGAGAGCAGCAGGGGGGGAAGGAGAGGGAAGGCAGGTGGGCCATTTGTCCTGGGCCTCAAACTCAAAGTGGGCCTCAAATTTAGACACTTGTTAATTTTTTGGCATTTGCTAAGTTTTGTAACTTGTTTTTCTGCCCTGGAACAGCATTTGCTAAATTAAAAACATTCAAATTATGGCTCACTTTTTTTTTTTGGTAGCTTGTTTTGTTTTCATGTGCTGTCATTTTTAATTTTTCTTATGGCTGGGGCCTTCAAAGCTGGAAGTGGCGTGGGTCCTCTTTGGACCTCTGAGAGAGCCTGCTGATCGCTTATTCCTTTTTGTAAATGGCAGCTTGGGTAGATGTGGTTTGTAAAGGCTGCTGGCCTATGAGTTTAGGTATTGCTCAATCCCAAGAATTCTAGAAATACATAAAAAAGACTGGACTGCAAAAACACACCCAAGACGCTCCCCCGTTCCCTTTTTTTTAACCAGGTATTTTATGAAAGTAAGGAGAGCAGCTGTACCCGATTAATAAAAATAAAAGTTTGTTTCCCAGATTACATGGTGATGGCCCACGATTTAAGAGATTTGATTGTTATTCCTTCTGCAGCCTGAAACCAGACACATGGGAGGTGAAGCAGAGATCTAGGAAACACCATCAGACTGAAAACTTTGTATTTTATAGAAGGAAACCAGAAACTGTATTCTGGTTTCATCTAGTCTAATCTAAGTATCTTTGGCTCCTCCTGTGGTCCTAAATATATACATACATCTATTTCTACTCCCCCCCTCTTCTTACTTTCCCTGGAGCGGTAGAATTGGCAGCTGTGTTTAGACAGAAAACTACAAAGTGAACCAGATAACTGCATGGGAGGTGGCTTGGCTGATTTGCTGCTGGTTTTTCAGATGTCCCTGTTGGCCCAGATATAGGTGCCCACCTTAATCCTCCTTTTGCTGATACTTTACATTTCTTCTAAGTACAGGGTAATAGAATATACATGGTACTGTGGATTCCATAGAGTTTTAGCTTTTTTTTTTAAATACACCCTTTAATCTTCCTCTATCTCCCTGTATCCTCCTCCAGCAGAGGGTTAGCATTCAAGACTCTGTTGCTGCGAATTTGATTAGCGGGCTATAGCACGTGTTATCTATTTTAATTTGATTAGAGTTGCATGAATTGAGCTGCTCTGATCTGGTAGACTTGATAATTTCCAGAAACGACAGAGCTTGTGTTCTGACAGTGTGTAGCGCTAAATGGGCGTTCTGCGTAATAGGCAACTGTACTATGTAGAACATATTTATTTTAGTCAGGGCTATGGAGGTTCTGCATCTGGCACTCAGGCTACTATAGACAGCAAGAGTGATGAAGAATAGCTGGTGATGTCAGGTAGAATAGATGATAAAATTATTAAATTATGTAGCATTGTCTAATCTGCTCACACAGCTTTGCCTGTTACAAGTGACAAACTAATATGCCATCAAACTTGACAGCCCTCTTAGTTTATTATAGAAACTCAACACAAACTGTCGTTCACGTTCTCTAGACGTGATGTGTTTCAGATAAGGGGAAAGATATTCCTCCGGCATTCTTTACAAAGTACACTCAGTTGTGAAGGAAAACACGCTGTTCTGGGTCTAGTAACAAACTCAGCTGAGTACATGAACCCATTCTCACTTTCTCCATCTGAAAGGGTCTGCAGAACTCAGCTCTGTTAGAGTTAAGGTTTTGGTTAACAGGATGCAGGAGTCCGAACTGATTCTTGGCAATTGGAGCCCAGAGCCAAATCCAGCTTCCATCAACTTGTGATTGTCATCTCCATTAAAATGGAAAACTAATAGCATTCGTTGGAGCCAGGCCTTCTGCAGGGCAGACGCTGAGCAAGTTTCGCTGCAACTTCTCTGCCAATGCTTCTCAATTCTGGCCCTTATGGTCTAATTTTTAAACTTTTATGAAGATCAGGGTAACTCTGTGGTGGTATTGTAAATGATGTGGTGAAGACATGAACATTTAACTGGCTTGTGCTGGTAAGACCCCCCCAAACTTTCCCCAGAGGCTTTGCTGTTACATTGATCCTCTGCTTTATGGAGACATCACTGATCTGTTGAGAACACGTTACATTTTAAAATGTATACAGCCAAATATTCCCCTTAGTTATGCTGGTATAAATCTGGAGTTAATTTGCTGCTGAATAACTGAGGGCAGAATTAGAGAGACGTGATTAAATATAGGGAATGCTTATTGCTGTGGTTTATAGGTTTTACTGGCATGTGTTTGGCATGGTTTGCATAATTCTTGCAGCTCTTCTATTTGCGAAGAAGCATGCATCCAACTAGGAATGTAAGCGATTAGTGACTAGGCTTATCGGGTAGTCGCTTCCTCCCCGACTTGCTGCCTCTGTTATGGAGGCAGCAAGGGAGGGGGAGAGCCAGCTTAAAAGCTGGTTCCCCCCAGCACCAGCTCCGCGGGGGGGGGGGGGGGCGGCGAGGCAGAGGCGCAGGCACAGTGGAGGAAATGACTGCTGTGCCTCTTGCCTTTTAAATGTAGTAAGACCCCGCTCCCCCCCCGGCAGCTCTTAATACATTTAGAAGGCAGAGGCACAGCGGGGATAGTGAGCGTCCTCCCCCCTTAATCGACTAATTGAGTAGTCAATTAACTAACTCAATTAGCTGATTAATCAAAATTTAAAATCTCTACAACCAACCTAAACTTATGCTGGTAGAACGTTTATCCCCTTCACTCATGTATCAGCTATATCTCATCTCATTTGCAGTATTCTGCTCTCAGTTATTTTTTCTTTTTTTGGTGGGAGGGAGGGGGGGTGGAGGGTTTAAAAGTGGACATAGAGCTTAAGGTTCCAAAGGGGCTAATATGGTAATAGATTATCTTCTCTCACTCTCCTTCCAGAAGACAAATATATCCTATCCCTTCAATAAATGAAATTGCTTGTTTTTATCTGTTCGCGCTCAAGAGCACTGTCATGAGCAAATCTATTTTTTTACTCTTTTTTTTTTTTGCTGCCTCCTCATCTTTCTCTAACTAAAGATTCCTGAAAAGAGCTGATCCAGATTAGCAAAGAATTTGGGACATCCGTGAAGCATCTAACATGATGATAAAAATTAGAGTTAACATGTAGGATCAAGGCCATTAAGATCCCAAACTAATTAGAGGCTGAATTAGCTTTGAATTACATCTGTTCTCATATCTGCTTGATATGGAGAGACAAAAGGAATGGTAACAAATGAAGAGGCTGAGCTGTTTAAAGACCAAACTTCTCCATTAGGAAAAAAAAAACCTGAAGTAGGAAGAGGAGACTCAGCTTTATTTATGCCTTAATTTTTTCAGATTTATTTATTACTCTCAGATAATGTTTGCTTTTGTTCAGTCACTAAACGATCGCACTTGACAAAGAGGAGGAATAGCATTGGTGACTCATTTGCTTCATTCCTGTTGATCACTAGGTGATGGATCACTTAATGATCACCTGCTCTGTTGCACCTGGCATTGGCTTCTGGGTTAGATGGATTCAGTCTGGCCATTTATGAGACAGATTTTGGGCGTGCCTTCCAGATACTGCCCAACTGAGAGAGCGTTTGCTCTTCCATAAATGAAGGGTATTTTGTGGAATGAGTTTTCAGTGGGGTGTTTTTCTGTTATAACCACACAAACAATAGAATTTCTTTAACATCCAGCATTAGTCCAGCATTGCTTTGGTTTGCTACGCTGATTATTTTCAGGAATAACGGCATTGCACAAGAGGGTTTTTCTTGCGCAAGAAGGAGCAGTGTAGACAGCTCCTTCTGGCACAAGAGCCTCTTTTGCAAAAATAGCAACTCATTAGGTATGCAAATGAGGCTCGGTGATATTCCATGCTTAGCCTCATTTGCATATTTCTCACACAAGAAGCCGCGAGTGTAGACACAGCCTGACTGACTTGGGTAAGTTGGTTGCTTTAGGTTTGTTCTTATTCAAGAAATGCATCCCTTAGATTGCAGTCTGAAAATGGTTATTTTTTTAAAAAGTAGATTGTTGTCTTCAGTTAATCACCCTTAGGACCAATATCCTTCTTTATCTGGACTCTTAGCTGTTTGGATTTTTTTTCCATAAGGTTGACGATACTTCCTTTTTAAAAACGAAGGAGCCAGTTGATGCAATTCGCTTCTGTGGGTGAAGTGTGAGGAAGCAGGAAAGGTGAAATGTACTTGGGGTCCCAGAGTAAAGACTCCAGTGCACATTCCTCCAGCCTATATGGCCACTAACCCAGCCACTGTGTGGTAGGTTAGGGACTTGCCTTGTTCCTACTGCCGTCTTCCATGTTGGCTTATGTGAGGCTGACAGAGTCAGAGTATGGGAGAAAAGGCAGAGGTCTCATTTGGGAGACATCATTCAGCCTCACTTTGGGCTGTAAGGTGCACTGGAGCAGTGATTCTCAACCAGGGTACCCCTCTCTCTGGGGGTATGCAGAGGTCTTCCATCAGCTCATCTAGATATTTGCCTATTTTTACAGCAGGCTGCATAAAAAGCACTAAGAAAGTCAGTACCAACTAAAGTTTTATATGAACAAAATGAGAAAGTAAGCAATTTCCCACTGACCGTGTGCTATGACACTCTTGTAATTTTCATTTGATTTAGTAAGCAAGTGGTTTAAGTGAGGTGACACTTGAGGGTACATAAGACAAATCAGACTCCTGATAGGAGATTAGTAGTCTGGAAAGGCTGAGAACCACAGTGCTAGAAAGACTGATCCTGTCCCTGTACAGCTTGGGAATCTTCCCTTCTCTGGACATAAAGATTGTGTTTATTAATGCAGTTGTATTTAACGTTCAGAGGGTAGATTCAGCATTAAATATCATTAAAAAATCATGATGAGTTATTGTCATACAGTTCATCAATTACTGATAATACAGAGAATGATCTTTGTTAAAGATGCCGTGTGGGAAGCTTTTTCTAATAGCACCATAAAATAGCTGTTCTGTATTCAGTGGGCCTGTTAACTGTAATTTTTGCTCCAGGTATTTATATGATTGTCCTTCACAAAGATCTGGAGGCTTAATACACAATTGACAGTCGCTTCCGAATTTATTTTGCATTTTTTAAAACTGTCATTATGTGATGATTCTGCATGTGAAAGCTTTATTTTCTTCTCATCTGCACTAGGTCTTCATCTTATTAAAAATAAATGATTTTTGTTTGTTTTGTAAGTTGGAACAGTTTTGCCTTAAAGCATGAATGGGAGAAGAGAAGGGAAACGGGAACATAAATTTTGTTAGCATAGCCAAATGCAGCAGTAAGATGTGGGTACATTTCAGGAGAGGTTGAGACAGCTGCAGTCGAGCTTGTCGGGGTACAGTGGTGGCTACTGGGCGAATGCTGCAGAAATATTGGTAACAAAGTTAAAGCTGTTACCTGAATGTGCATCTTTAGTATTTATTCATGTCACTTTTTGTTTCTTGAGAGCTTTAGTTTTATGTAAAATGGCTATGGTTTGAAAAGGAGTTTGTACTCAGAAATGGCAATCCGGTTTTGTGGGTCTTTTTCTTTTTGGAGTTTATTGTAAGTTGGGAAGCAAACTTTCTGTCTTCCCCACTGTTCTGATGAAGCTGCCTGGTGAAAGTCAGTGAAGGGAACACTGGAATTTCCTGGTCCCTTTGTGGGTGGGTTTTCCCTTCCCCCTATGGGGTGGCAGGATGTGAGACTGATATTTTTGTTGTTGAAAGAATAGTTAGGAGCTATAGTTCCTTTCAAGCAAAGCATGTAAGCAGATGCTTAACTTGAATCACATGGGTAGTAGGGATGTGAATGTATGCACATGTACAAGGTTACATGCAGGGAGCTTGTATGCACGAAGAGCTGGCTTTTTCATGCATGTGGGGAAGGAGAGGTGGTCCCCACGGAGTTCCCCTCCTCTCCCTGCTGCTTCTGTATCAGAGGCAGCAGCATGTAGAGGGGGGAAGTGGTGGGAACCAATCTCCTCCCCCCACATGTAAACATGTAACCGCTGAAATGTCAGCGGTAACACGCTTACATAAATAAACTCATGTTAACATCCCTGATGCGTAGCTCCCTTGACTTTAGGAGCACAACTTACATGCTAGTTATTGAGCACCTGCTTAAAATCTTGGCTTGAAAGAGGCATATGTGCATTAGTCCTGGCTTAGAACTTATTTTAAAAGTATAGTCCAACAAGCTTTTCTAACTATTTATTTAAGAAGTTTTAATAGATTTACAAATTGTGGCTAGGTAAATATTAGAGACAGTACAATGATCAGATCATTGCAAGAATAAACTTGTGTTTTGAGAAATGTTATACAAGAATATAGTCATCAGACCTCTGTGCTTAGCAAGTTGTTTCCATATTGCAGAGTGAGCCTATTTATTCTGCCCAGGTCGTGTTGTGTCTAGTCATTTTATTAAACTGAATGAAATTTTTATATTTAACAAACCAGGCATGCCTTTCAGACATTAATATTAAAAAAAAATTGGACAAGTGTGCTGGTTCATTTTGGGGTTTTTGTTTTGTTTGTATCCTTTTGGTAGTGAAGTGTATTTTGTCTGATTATGGTTTAAATAATAACCAATTAAGTATTTTTTGTCCAAAAGACGCTTTAATCACAACCGTGACTGTCCGATTAATGTAAATCACATCAACCTGGGTTGGCTTTCCTAGTTGAGATGGTTGAAAAATGGTAAATTGAGATTTTTTTGTTTTTGTTCAAAGAACCATTGGGCTTTTTGGCAATACTTTTTTTTTTGGAGGTGTGGGTGGCTTTTGAAAATGACTGACAATTTGGTATCTTCCCCTCTTCATCCACCCCTTCCAAATATATACATGCACAGAGTTAAACAGGCTAATTTTTGTCATTCCTGTTGAGTTGTCATTTTTTTTCTATATGCAGAACAATCCCACGAAGGGGTTCTGACAACTAAACCACAACAGCTAAGTAGCCAGTCTGCAGTATTTCGTATCATAACATCTATATGGAATTTCCTTCTATTAAATCATGAGTTATTCTGTTCTTATTAGATTCGATTTTTTCCTCATATTTCACACACTGTATTCCCAGAAAATCAGTAGTATTTCATGCAGATACTGATTTAATGGGGAAACTACTTAAGTAGAAGAATTTGGAATAATATTTGTTGAGCGCTGATAGTGGGTGTGTCTAGAATATACAGAGAAAAGAAATTGGCCCTCGGAGGGGTGTAAATTCCCATTTAAAATGTTAACCGGTTAAACGATATGTTTAACAGATTAAATGGCCCACTGCGGCGTGCTGCATTGACCTGACCGGGCCAGGCAGGTTCTGCTGCACTGTACTACAAGCTGTGCTGGACTCCTGTTAACTGATTATCCCAGTTAGCATGCTGGTAAGGCAGTGCTTACCGGGTTACAACTAGGGATGTGAATGGGGGCCGGGAGCAGAAGACAGCTGCCCCGTGGAGGGAGGGAGGAGGGCGGGGGGAGCAGGAGCTGGTCTCCTGCACGTGGGGGGCCGGGAGCAGAAGCTGGGCCCCCTGCACACACGGCAGCTGGCTCCCCCCCACCCCCGCCCATTAAGTTGGTTAACCGGTTAACTGATTAACCGGGATTTTACATTGCTCATAACAACCAGTGACTACCCCTACTAAAACAGGTGAATGTAATTTTTATTTATATGGTTCTAGAGCCTGTTAGCATTTTAAAATGCACCAGAGTTTTTGGACAACAAAACAGCCTTCTGGAGAACTTTAAAAAAAAAGGGCTAATAGTGTGGTGCTTTCCAAGGCCAGTGGAAGAGTGCTCGATAGTCCTGATCTAAAACCTACAGAAGGAAGTCTGAGTTTGTCCATTTATGTGAGCTGACTTTGGGTCAGGCCCCAGAAACGGTTTTGTTGTAAAAGGCAAATGAAGTCACTACCCATATTATTGTCTAGAAATACCACTCCACAAACTTACCAATGCTCTAAAATCTTGTGGAATTATACTGACAGAATTGTATGGGGCATGAGGGGGATTGTAAAAAAAAAAAAAATCCCGTAGAAAATATGAATCCATATAATTTAATGAAGAAGTATAAGGGCGAAAACTTTGTTTCCTTTGACTTTGGAATGCCGCCGCGGGGCTCCTTGATTGGTGCTATCCACTACTGCTGAAAACATGGGTGCTTACAGTGTTAGAAAGGAAGCAGCGTGGGTGTTGGTGGGTAGGACAGTGATCCTGGATCTGTGTTCCATTCCTGGCTCTGCCACTGATGTCCTGTGTGACTGTTACTGGTCACTGTTACTTCTCCGTGCCTCTGTTTCCCCTCCCACCCCTTTGTCTCTTTTAAACTGAAAACTCATTGAGGCAGGGATGTCTGTGTCTTCATGTGTTTGTACTATGGTAGGGCGAATTGAATCAAGGCCTTTTAAACCTTGATCTAAACCTTCATTTTAGGGTGAGGCTTTTTAAAACTAATTTGTGCTTTCAGATTAACAGTTAGTTAATTCATATATAAAAATTAGAGGGTTTTTAAATGCTTTAATTGTGTGGGTATCTAATCACATGTATAGTCACACTGACTATCCCTGTTAGCAAAGTCAAGTGTGTGCATAAGTCTTAGCAGCATCAGAGAATAAAATTGTATGTTTATTAAAAAAAATTTCCTTAGTGGCATACCATGTTTGACATTCCCAAATAGAAATGCTTTAGCATTAACCATGAGACACTATTTAGACTTTCAATCAACTTGCCAAATTATTGTGCATTTCCTCGTACACAGGTCTAAATGTGAGCACCAGTTCCACTGACCTCCTGATGGAAGTGGTTAGCTTGGTTGTAGCATTTACATGGGGCAAGTCAATATATTGGAAAGTAGTGTGAGTTGTACATATAGTCCAGGCTTTTCATGTAGGAGTGTAGAGTTTCTTCTCGCAGTAAGGATGCTAATGAGGCTTTGCACTTGCCCTTTTCAGCACAGATTAACATGTTGAGTGTGAAACTTCTTAGTCGAAACTGTAACATCTGAAATTCTGCTAATAATGAGGATTGATTAGAAAACAAGAACAAAGCCTCCACATTAGCAATGTAATACTATAAAATAGAAAAGAAGGAATGTGTAAAAAAAAAAATATTGACATTAAAAAACCAAATATCTGTGTATATCATGTGCTTTTTTTGTGCCCAGTCTAGTGAGGCTCTGGTCTCAGTGGAGATGTCTGGGCAATACTGTAATATACAGAATAATTAAAATAATCTGCTTTAGAGGTACCTTAGGAGCAATGTGAACTGGTGAAGGAATGAACAAAGCCCCTAACCATGTTTTGGAATAGTGCCCTTACTGTTCTCATCCAGTGTTATAAACACGCTCAATGACTAGCATTTGGGAAAGGAAAAAGTGCATGGGCTGGACATGAGTTACATGCTCCTGTTGAGGATTGTTATTTTATTTAGGTTTCTAGAGTTCTCCAAGAGTGGTAGTGCCTTATTTTATTAGCGTTTCCCCCGGCCTCTGAAAAGATGTCACAGGAGAAGAATCCATTCAAAAGCGTGGCCTGAAGATGGACTCAAAAGTGGTCCAGTGATGAAGGAATGAAAATCAAGTTCATTTGTGGAGCCAAGTCTCCTGGGAAAGTCATTTGGGAGGTCCCAGGCTACTTATTCTCTTACTCATTTTCTGGCAGTTTTCATTGCAGGTATCCCTTTTCTTTTGTGAGGATTTGACAACATTTAACTACTGGCAGTTTACATACTGAATTTGGAGTGATCTAGCTCTCACTGAAGTCAGTGGAAAGACTTCCTTTGATTTCAATGGCAGCTCGATTGGGTCCCAAGAGGCCACTTACCGGAGTGCCTATATATGCCACTTGGTGCCATACTGGTAGCTGCCAGGTCTATACTATATGCACGCATAGTATACAAAGGACATTCTGTCACTGCTTTCTGGATCTCTAGCTTAGTCTCTGCATTGACTCACTTCCTTTATTTTAAGTCTCCCATCAGTGTAGTTCCACTGATGGTAATAAGGGGGAGAGCACTCACTAGGGGTAAGATAGTTGCCAGAGTTGTTAACACTGTGTTGCTTATGCTAGGTCTGAGCAGGTTTAACTGTTAGTGGTAAAAAATGCCAGACCCTGTCTGTGTTAGCAATAGTGACTGAGGAACTGTGGGAGATGTCTAGAAAAGTCTTTGCAGTGTCTGTTTTTGATGCCTTTTAGACCATATAGGAAAAAGGTGTGTTGTGACTGCTGGTTAGCTGTGTAAATGCAAGAGATCTAGTCTGATTCTGCAAGGTGTTTTTCGTTGGGCCTGTCCTATTTTGGGGGGAGACGAAGGAATTTACTGACTTGAGCAGCGTCTGGTTTAACAACATATGTGTGTTCTAGTTAATCAAATACACAGTTGTATGTATTTTTTAAAACAAAACTCCAAAACAATCCAAACTCTGATGGTTTGTTTATTAACCTGGAATTAGGCCTAGGTTTGCCAGGAGTTCGTATACTCTTTGGAAGAACTCCTTCTCTGTGGGTGCTAGAAAGAAAAGGTTTATGTCTCAAACCCAACTGGTTTTCTCAGCTGAATTTTGGTTGAAGTTCAGGTTCACTCAAACAGTAAACTCAAAAGCGAAACTTCAGCGTGTGAACCCACACATACCAAAAAAGAAAAAGGTGCTGTAACCACAGTGTGACAGGGCTCTCTAGACATTACCTCTTGCTCCTCCCCTCTAATCCGTGCACAGCAGCTTGCTTTCTCCCATTCTGGGGAGATAAACCTGTAATGAAAGAATCGGCTAGTGTTTTTGAGATCAGTGTTACATTTCTTAGGGCTTGTTCAGTCGACCGTCTCCCACGAAAGAGAGAGCAGGCGGGTGTTTGAAAGAGAAGCGGAGCTAAACTGTATTGAAATTGTTCTGTTCTTCATTTATATAAATATCGTATTCAGTGCTTTGAGAAACTAACGCTGAAAGGAGGCAGGGGATTTCAGCTGAGGGTTCTTTCTCTCTGTCCTTGCAATGCAGACAGAGCTGGAGCTGGAAAAGCTTCAAGGAAGTGCAGAGGAGGCACAGGTGAAAGGTTCAAAGTGCTTGGTTGTTGAGAGGACAGCAGTTTCTGTTTGTGAAAGCACAGCCTACCCAGCACTGGTGAGGGGAGGGTTAGGCCATCAGTCTGCAGAGGATGTCTGTGTACAGGGAGATGATTGACAGGGCTGGAACACAACTCATTATACAAGCTGCGGCAGATAGAGGAAACATTAGTTTATGCCAATTCAAATTGCTCAAGTCCCTAGAGACCTGGTGATATGATCCACCAGTATGAAATATTCAAGTTTTAATCATCGTTGCCTAGTGGAAGAACTGTAACTCAGCCTCCCCTAAAATGTTTACTCTACTCTACGTAAACAAGTGTGAATATACGGAGAGTGCATGCAAATAAAGAGACATGTTCCATAGCTGTATTATAAGAGATTTGATACGGTGTTTTAGAGACTGTTCGTATTACAGCATACCAAGCGTTGTAGAGAGAATGAGGTTTGCATTCTAGGTGCCTAAAGAAGAACACAGTAGTATGGAATTGAATATTATGAGTACTATCAGATTAGTGATGGTGCTTTGTAAAGAACAGAAGCTCAACTCTAGCGTTTAGAGCCGCCACTTAAATGTGGGCCTGAAATGCTTTTGACTTTTTAAATATAACCAAACTGCCCTTTTTTTCTTTAACTGTTTTTTAATAATCCCAAATGTTAGTGCTTTTTACTTTGGTTGGCCATGCACTATGATGTCAGTTAGTTCACAAGTCCTCTTATTATTCAAAATAAGGTCTCCAATAATTACATACATGATGATATATGGTGCTCATAAAAGCAGTGTTCACTGGACTGGGGTGGTGGGAGTCAGGAAGAAAGAATGCTGAATTAACACATCGCCTCCCAAATATAACTTGTCCGGTGGGGCATAGTCATTCTCAGTTTAGCTACGTGAAGGATAACTAAATAATTGCAACAGTTTTGTAAGTAAGCTGTAAAGGAAAAAAGTGGATTTGTGCCTCTCTCCTCTTCTTAATTACATAAGGAAAACTTATTCTTTCAAATGTTCTGCTTAAAAAAAATAGAATACTAGATATTGCTTAATCTGGGAGATTTTTTCCCCACAGTTGATCATACATGCGGTTATGATAACATAGCATAATCCTAAAGAAATGAAATCTATTTACCTGAAAGATGGCATTTTCTACTTTAGAACTGTGAGTTGGGTTTATTTGGGTATTTAAAGCACCTGCTTTTCCCTCCTGCGGTCAGTTCAAAGTTTCATTTGTGAAACCAGGTTGCTAGTTAGCATTAGATGCCGTAAATTGTCCATGTTTTAACATTAAAAATATAGATTGGAGGTGCCGAGCAAGAATACCTTCCATAGGCATAATATAGAGTTACTTGTTCTGCTTGGATTCTGTTTTTTTTTTTAAACAGTCCTAAGTAAGATCAATTTTCTGAAATTGCAGTGAAGTATCTGTATAGAAGGCTAGGGTTTACCCAGAGAGCTGCTCCCTGTCAAAGGAAGGATTCAAATACTGTCTGATTTCTCTTGCAAGGTGCCAGCCGGTTGATTAGTATTGATTGCTGAAGGAATTGGCCACTTGACTAGGAGCCGAATCAAATAATCCCTCCATTCTTGCTTCACAAATCCATTGTCATGGAACAATCTGCTCTGAAGCTTTACTTACACACCACACTGAAATTCTTCCTCAGAGTGGCTGTTAAAATTCACGCCTTTTTTTTTAAAAGGCAGGCAATGACTGTTGATTAAATTAAGAGTAAAGAGTTTGCCCTAATACCTTATCCTGGCAGGTTTTAAAAGAGGGAAAGGGGCGAGGGTAGGGGGAAGAGGCAGTCGAGACAAGAGCTACTGGTGAAACTTTCAAAAATGTCTTAACTGCTTTGGAATTTAGGTATTTTTTAAGTCTCAAGTGCTTTTGAACAGCTCCCTCTGTATCTACACTAGTCTGCATACATTTCCCATTGTTACTGCCACTATCTGAGGCGGGGCTTCTGGGACCACTAAGGAAGCTATTTTAATGCCATATTATTGAACACTGCTCAAAGCAGGCCTAATTGACACTAGTGAAAATGCAGCAAACTCCAGAACCTTGTCTACCATATAACACTCCATTGATGCTGACACCAGGGGAGTGGAATAATGGGACGGTATCTAGGGGAGAAGCTGATGCAGAAAAACTATGGTAACTGGCTGGGAAAAAAAAACATGCATGCTTCGGAGAAACCCAACGGGTATGCACAGACTCCAAGGGCACAGTCTTGCTGCACATATTTGCCTGGGTATTCCCATTGAAGCCAAAAAGTAAGGACTAACCCATTGATAAGAAATGTAGGAGCTGGCTTTGTGCCTCAGTCCTGCAAGTCAAACCATACAAATCCCAACTGACATCAAGGTCCAGCTTCATGATTTTATTTATAGCAGCAGGGCTTTGCATTGTAAGGCTTGTTGCACATAGCCTACCTCTGGATTTTATTCATCTGCTGGGAGCTGACTATTTCTCTTCTGGCCCCTAACTTCCTCTCCTTGCCCCATGGTATTTATCTTATGAGACATCCTAGCTGGGCTAATCTTACTCAGACACCAGTTCTGTTGCTTTCAGTTGATCACAAATTTTATTTGTGTTAAATTTATTTATCAAGTAAAAATGTTAGTAGTCTTTCTTTAAAAAATACTAAATTGCTAGGAATATTTTTTCAGGTTCTAGAAATATTTCTTATTTCTACATGTGAGGTTTTTGGAAAGCCATAAAATCCAAATGTAGATATTATAAGTGAACACGTGAGTCAAAAGTATTCTTTGGTTTTCATTTTCTCCAATTCTCCCTTATGCAAATTTAGGTTATCCTCAATCTCTTGGGCTCTAGGGACAAGCTAACAAGTCATACAACTTGGCCAAGGGATGTTTTTTCCCCCAAATATACAAATATGTATCCAAATCCGAAATTGCCAAATTCCATCTTCGTTACTTGAAATTTATCCCTGCTCCAATTGTTTCCTCATTTTAAAATGGAGATTGTAGGGGGAAAGTTTTTAGCTTAAATAGGTCATCAATATGAAAATACTTTTAGTATAGAAAAATTGAAACCGTTTACTTCATAAAAGTGAGTTATGGCAGGTATCTCCAGGTGGCACTGTTTTCACACCCACATGAAGACAAACAAAAGTGGTGGTGCTTCAGGTAATGCACGTTTCTGTTCAGAGGCAAAAGTCGTTGGAAGGAGGAGCAGTGCAAGCAGCAGGATATTTTGTTTTCTGCCTGGTCTCTAATTAGAGTCCATTCTTGAGGCTGAGTTGCTAAGTTACAGGGATTGGTGTTTGGGTGGGATTCCTGGGAGAAGGGGTTACCTTCATGCTGTTAGTGATTGCCTATGTTCCAGGACTGGTACACACATAAAATAAGTTAGACTATGAATTGATATTTTTTCCTCCATTTGTAGTGAGCTAGCAAGGGCCCCAGCTGTCATGATGTGGGTATCAGAAGGGATCCTAATATTAGAAAAAGGGCCAACAGTATTTTATAGACATACTGAGAATGCAAGGAATACATGATTATTGGGTCTTTTTTCTTTAATAAAGATCTACACATTTAACTATAAACTTAAAAAACAACAAATAGTCTGGTAGCACTTTAAAGACTAACAAAACATGTAAATGGTATCATGAGCTTTTCATGGGCACAGCCCACTTCTTCAGATGACCGGAGGGAGTGTCTGTACAGGATAAACTTAAAAAACAACAAATCGTATGGTAGCACTTTAAAGACTTAACAAAACAACACTCCCTCCGGTCATCTGAAGAAGTGGGCTGTGCCCATGAAAGCTCATGATACTATCTACATGTTTTGTTAGTCTTTAAAGTGCTACCAGACTATTTGTTGTTTTTTGAACATTTAACTATGTATTTTAACACACTGAGCTCTTCAAAATACCCAGGTAATAAAAGAAAAAGATACCCTGAAATTGAAAGGGGAAGAGCGGTTAATTAAATGAAACATTGTTAGTCCTAGTACTTTCTTTGAAGGTGGTAATCCATTTTATCATGCTTAGGATAATGGGCAGGCTAGGGTGTATCCCCGTAGCTTTCAAGGTCACCGCATTTTTAGCATAGCCAGACTCTTTGAAATGATTAGAAAATTGAGAGAACTGGTTGAAGTTAATTGCCAGTTTTCTAAAGAGACACAATTGGATCCATTGGCAGAATTGTCACAGCACCACCCTGTGACTTTTAAGTGAGTCTCGCGTGATTATGATTTTGCAAAACCAGAACTGCTCCATGGATTTTAAACATCTCTTCTCCATTGCATAGTCAGTGGTTTGAAATGACAGTGCTGTTGCCAAATTATCTTTGTTTACAAATAATGAAATTTAGTCTGTTATGCATGTAACAACCACCAAGTGTTGAGACCACATTAACAAACGATTTATGAAAACAACCACCAAGCGTTGAGACTACCTTAACAAACAAAGGTGTGAGTTATGAAACTCACACCTTACTTACTCTTAAGTTCCATATTAGCAATGAGTTGGCAAATGTTTGCTCAAATGAGTGGCTTTATTAAGACTTTCTGGTCAAGGGATCAGTTTCTAGAAAACCAGCGATGTTTAAAAAAACATGGCTCCGGCCACATGAGGGAAGACCAAACGCCCTCTCTGAGAGAGGCAAGTGCCAGATATGGCCCTATGGTGGTGCAGCTAACTCTGCAACATTAAATATGGAACAGAGGAGGAATTCTTTCTGATCTCTTATACCCTAAAGGAAGAGGACTTGATGGCCCTTGGTCACAGAGCTTCCCATTCATCCTACCAGAGGTAACTGTAGATGCTGTAAATCGTTTTCATAGTATGTTTTTTCCTGGAGAACTGAACTTTTTTGTGGCCTTTGTCTCTGGAGGAATATACTAAGGGAAATCTCAAATGTAGCATAGGAATAGAAATTCTAGATATTTCTAAAGTCACTGGGGGAGTCAGCACTGTGCTGTGGACTGCACAAAATGGACAGGAGCTATGTTCTGTGAAAGAGCAAGCGTGGACCGCAGTGGTAATATATTTAACCTCGGCACCATAGCTAGTTGAAAGTTGGAACTTCTGCACTACAAGAAACTGTTTCAAAATTTTGTTTTTTAAACCTGAATTGGGGTGAAAGTTCAAAGTAGCAGTTTCCTCTGTGGAATGAAAAATTCTGAAATACATGTATTTAGGAAATGTCTAAACATTTCATTTAGACATTTTCAGTTGAAACTGACTGTGTTATCATTCTCAGATCAAGACATTTTATTTTACTTTGGTTCAACATTCATCAGCTGCTGCCATTCACTGAGCTGCTGCCATGCCTCATGGGAGTTGTAGTTTGGATGCCTCTATTTTCCTTTAGGAACCCAACCCATAAAGAACAATGGAGGCATGCGGTTCCTTAACTACAAGTCCCATGAGGCATTGAGTGGCATCTCAAGTAGCTACATTTCATGGTTGCGCTAACTCAAAACCAAAATGTTTTGATTTTTCCAGATGGAAAATGAAAAATTTTCCTGTGAGGGGGACAAGCTAAATTTTCCAGAAATTGCCATTTCTATTCAGAAAATATTATGCTAGAAAACTCTTGAACAGCTCTACTAAGCATGTGAAATGCACCATCTCCTGTGGATGAAGTAGTAGAGGTCTGTAAGCTACTCCATGGCATACCTGTGCAGACCCGGCTCACTTTACTTGGAGTCATGTTGGAATATTAAAGCAGTTCTTAAGGCACACAAATGCCAAGGATAGATAACAGTATTTAAACAGTACCATGCACAACACAAAAGCTTAGAAGTGAACAGCTGAGGTGGTGATCAGTTACGGTACTTCTTGTTGTAACTTTAAATATATAAGAAATCTGATTAAACCTAAGCAAGTGAAATTGAGAAAAGAAAAAACAGGAGGAAGAAGTTTATCTTAACGAGTAGGGTGCATACAATAATAACGGTGAATTGTGTGTTATCAATGAGACTTAAATACAGATGAGCCATGATGGGTTACATATAGAGCACTACCAATTAGTGAGAGCAGAAGGCCGTCTCCTATTAGGGACCAAAGTAATGAGTACTGTCTGAGACGATGAATGGAATACTTTGCTGTCTTTCTTACTGGTTCGTGGTAGGAGCACGAGACCGTCTCTCCCCATCCCTCCTCCCCATACTCCAGAACTTGTTCAAGGGTTGGCTCTTGTGCTTCCAATAAATTAAAAGTATTGCATACAAAGAAGGGTAGTACAGAGGTACCCAAAGGTACGTAGACATAGAGTTGTCAGTAGTGCCATAGATTCCAGTGCTGTCCATGTTAAACAAATGACTTCATGAGCAGCAAAAGTGGCAAAGGTCAAAAGATACCTCTCTAGGCAGGCAAGCCCTGTTGCTTTCATCACATAGGTCTAGGAGGCAAGGCTTATGGTGGCAAGCGTATGGGGGCAGAAGTCACCCATAACTTCCCTTATTCAGCTTGATTGCTCAGGTTGTGTGTGATTTAACTGCAGTGCTCTTGGCATGCATGCAGCCATGGAGTTGTTACAAGCACAGTGAATTGTTGGACCCACCCTGATTTTTATCCTCCTTATCTTTGCAGTTAGCTAGCACTGTGTGATATACTGCTTATGGCCTGACTGAGAGGCTGGCGCATTTCTCTGAGGCTGAAGCTGGTAGCTTGGTGTGATAGTTTGGGATTGTCGCCTATTATGTTAATAATCTGAGTTCTTACTCCTGTAGTTAAGTGTAGAGATGAGGATGAAATATTTTACTAAAATTGCTGGTAAATGAGAGCTTGTGATGCAACATAAATTCACTAATTTAACATTGTCATATCTTTTACTAATGTTATTGTATTACTTTCCATGAGACTCATTATCATACAAGTTATAAGACTCTTTGGAAAAAGAAATTATAAAAAATTATGATTCAGTCCTACCCTGATGATTTGGAAAAAAGGGTTAGCATTTTTTTATGACAGCTTTTGATTGTAAACAAACATTGCACAAAATGTCTTGTTATGACAGCAGCTTTTCCTGACTAGTTGGATATCAATATCTGGCACCATTTCATTGCTTGATACTCTGCCTTTTTTAATTGCTTTCAGGGAAAAACTCCTTAGATTTAGGTTTGGGAGCAAATAGACTTAAGTTGTGTGTGTTTGTGTATTTAAATATAGTCCCCTGGTAACATCTAAATTACCTTTTTTTTTTTTTTTTTTTGGCATTGAGAGAAATGTTCTAGTTAATTTTGTATGCTGACATGTACAATGCAGCATTCTGATATTCAGGAATCCTTCCTGGAAGTAATTTCTACTTTGGTTCTGGATAATGGGAACAGAGGATCACAAATAATAATGCACTTTAGTGGATCTAGCCTCTATGTGGTTCTTAATTACTTTAATTTACCGAATTTTTAAAAGAAAGTACTTCAGTGGATTTAGTGCTGTTTGAAAGATGCAAGGCTGACAATGGAATATTGAAGTTTTCCTTTTTATCCTCCACCCATGGGCTTTGGCATTGATAGACTTCACATCACTGCCTGGCCAGTATATCATAACTAGGGCTGTGCAGAGGCTGGAAATTGCATTTTATGAAAGATTTAGACATTTGTCTTTGTTCTGATTAGGAATGAAACGTGAACATTTAAAAATTATGCAGAAGACAATTCAGGGAAAAATGTATTTTGTGTGTGTGTGTTTTCCATTCTGCTGTAGGCAGCAGTCTTGACCACTGAGGTCTTCTGTATGGGAAAGAGGGGCCAGGTAGCTCAGTCTCCATTTAGACAAGCCCTAGGCTTTTGTGCTGAGAATACCAGTTGTGGTGGGTGGGGTAGCATGGTTGTGTGGACAACCTATTTTACACTGGCTGCCAGCTAGTTATCAGTGTGGTGAAATCTTGGCCCCACTGCAGAGCAAAGGGCCTGATACTCTGAATTACTGAAAGCTTTCTGGATAATATTGCTTGCCTTCAGCACTCACTGAAGCTAATTGAAGTGGAGGGTGCCTGCCACCTTATGCATTGGACCTGTTAATGAGGTGTTGGACCCTTAAATTGAGGCGAGGTGGATAGCCTGTCACCATTCCTTGAAATCATCTAATCCCCTGTATTGTTAACAACAAAAATTTCCCTTTCCCATACCTGCCTAACCCCATCCCCCAAACATGTTTTTCTTTTCCATCCACAGCAAACGAATTTGTGCCTTCAGGATTTGTAGTCTTTGCACTCTGCTATGTGATAGCTACCCAGTGAGATGCTCTGGAAACTGCATTAATGATTGATAAAAGCTGAGAGCTGTTTAATTTTTTTCCTGTTTAATGGCTATCAATAATTTAATGCACTTACTGCATGTTTTTAAGAAATAGCACCCATTTTACAGGCTTGGGTTTCACAGACTAAATGATCCAAGCTTTACAAATGCTGTTCTGAGGGGCTAAAATTTCCCCTTTTTAATTTAAAAAAAAATCTGAGGAGAAGGCATTTATCTTGAAACAAATGGTTCTGTTTTTTCAGTATCCTTTAGTTTTGCTGCAGCAAGATAGCTGGTTTTCTGAGTGGCTGAAAAGCATTGCAAAGCTCAATAAGAACCTGTGTCTGCTGTCATGTTAGCATGCTGCCCGTCGATAATGGAAAGCACAGGAGCTGACATGGTGTAACTAACAGGGACCCCCGAGAGAACGCCACTCTGGAGAGTGTATCCGTATGGCTGGCATTCCTTCTGTTTATAGTCTAACCCGGGGCTCAGGGAACACAGAAATATTATTTGATTTGATTTATCTGCATCCAATAATCAAACTCATTTAAAAACAAATTCAAAACGAGGGAATTACTTGGGATGCTTTGCCTTAGCCTGGTACAGAAAACAGCAAACCAGAGATTCAGCAATTACAGAAGGGTTGTTACCTGTTCAAAGTATTAAACTTTGTTTGATGTTGACAAATGGTTTTCTTGTCTTTTTTTTTAGGTTAGAAAACGTTTAAGAAAGAGACAGTAGTTCTTTTGGTGTTTTCGGGGGGAGGAGGGGAGAGAAAGGGAGGGAGGTTTATATGGGTATAACATGAAAATGGCCAATATAAACCTTTAATGATGGAAGCAATAAAGCTGGTAGGGACTCTGTTAAAGAAATGTTTTTCAGCTGGTTGAAAAAACTGAAACTTTTTGCACTATTAACAAATTTCCAGTTTTTAAGAAAGTGGAAATGACAATATTCTATTTTGACTCTTTGAAAACGAAAAGTTCTGCTTTTGGTTTGAAACAACTTTTAATTCTTAAAAACAAACAAACCCCGCCCCACAACTGAGTGACGTAAACCACATTTTTGTTTGGATTTTTCGCTTGTGGAAGTTGTTGAGTTGTGATTTCACTTTTCAGGATGGGAAAAATCTTTGACATCTTGAACATTTTTCAAGCACACCTATTTCTTGAAGTGCCTTAAATAAAACGGTAGAACGATATTTTTTACACCCAGAACTTTCATATAGATGAAGTGTAAAGTGGCTTATAGATTTCTACTAGCAGGCAAATCCCTGTGTTCACTGAGAGCTGATTAGATAATGGGAAAACATTATTAACAAAATTATCGTGACTCATTTGACCATACTGCTAAGTTTGTTTTCATTTCCATAAATGTTTTTGCAACTTTTTTGCATAGATATTTGTAGTGGAGTTTTTATGTTTGCAGACACTTTCTAAAGTCTCCAAACTGGCTTTAGAAAGCAGGGACAGATGAGGACAGTGATATTAAAATAAATACACCATCTGTGTAATCGGCAGTGAGGGAACATGCTCCAGAAAGGTGAAAATCCCCATCATCGGAGACATTTGAAAGGTATGCTAGCCTTCTGTCTGCTTTGTAGACAGCCATGGAAGTAGGAGAGAGGCTGGAGACAACTGTCCAATGGAACCAACTCTGCATACAGTATAGAGCTGTGTGTATGGTTTTGTAGTATGATGTGTCAGTGTGTAGTGCTTTGTGCAATGCCTGCTGCTCTTTGTGACTGGCAGTGGATGTGGGGAATAGTGAAAGAATCTAGAGACTTTTAAATTGAATAAGGGATTGAATAAGGGTATATCCCAATTTCATGAAATGATGTTGTACGGAATGTTGAACTGCAGCATGTAAGGCTATGCATTTGGGGAAAGTTCATGCCCTTTTTGCTACTTCATCATGTATTGTAGAGTGTGCCTGTTCTTGTGTTCCTTCCCCACAATGTCTTTTTTTAATCTTGATTTTTTATCATTAGAAATTTTGGTTTTATCTACTCTGTGGTGACTAATTTCAAGGCTTCCCTGTAATGTGGACACACTTTCAAAATAGTTAGTTTAGAAAGAAGTTATTTTGAAATAATTTTCTAGTGTAAACATGCCCTTAAAGACTTAACGGATTTATGTGGGCATCCGACAAAACGGGTTTTTGCCTACAAAAGCATATGCTCACATACATCTGTTAGTCTTTAAGGTACTACAGGATTCCTCATTGGTTTTTGTCTTGCCTACTTACACTGTAAACTCTTTGGATCAGGGACTGTCTCTTTCTATGTATATGTTCAGCACTAATTATCACCTCTAATATCATTAGCTCACAGACATTTACCTCCCCCCGCCCTTATCCCCCCTCTGTTCTGAAATTTGATTTGTCCTTTCTATATGTGTTCACTTTTTTTTGATTGTATCCCTTTGGTATATATGGTCATGCCTATTTTCTTCCACAATTTGATCTGAGGAAGTGGGTCTGGCCCACGAAAGCTCATCACCTAATAAACCATCTTGTTAGTCTTTAAAGTGCTACATAGTCCTGTTTTTTGTTTCAGCTAAACTAGACTAACGGCTACATCTCTATTACTATTCAGCACTAAGGGTATGTCTACACCACACAGCTTTTAGCAACATGACTGTGTTGACACCGCCATGTTGCTAAAAGTCAGGCAGTGTAAACACTGTCAGCACTTCTGCTGATTAAAAAAACTCCCCCCTCCCCTCCCCCCAGGAGTTTCAGTTTGCTTTGTTGGCAGGGGGGAGGGGTTTAAACACCTCTGAATGACAAAAGCTTTGTCACTCAATTGCCAGTGTAGACAAAGCCTCTGATTTTAATTGATTTCTTTAGCCTCCCTGATGGAGAGAGTGTGAGTGTGTGTGCCTGTAGAGAGAGGGAGGGAGAGGTGTTCTTGCCTAGTAATGCAATTTGTGTGTGTGTCAGGAAATGACAAGGAATAACTTCCCCTTGAATTGTCATTTGGCCATTTTAGGTCGGCAGACAGCTATAGCTCTCTGGAATGGATATTGGGGGGAAATGCCAATGTTAGAACCCATGTCTTGCAAACATGGTGGGATTTAGAAATGAGTGAGATATGTATGGCAGCTACAGTAGAAGAGTTCTTCCATAGCCTTAGTATTGACCTACAGTGATCTTGCTTAGTTAGAGATCTAATAAAACTGCAACTCAAGCTGCCTGCGGCTGTAGGCTTATTTTTATTAAAAATTGGATATGGCAAAATTATTGTTATAAATTCTTGACAAATTTATCACAGATCTTGTGAGAGAGCTTGTGTGGTGAATATGTGCATCTTCCCTTCAGTTGTGGATTACAAGGAACACTGAAATTTCCACATCAGTCCTGAATGCCCTCTCTTCTCCATTTCTGTTGTCTCAGACTATAATGTAGTTTGCATATATATAAAAATGTTTGACGTTTTTGTTAAGCAAATGATCACTTTGGCTTAGCCAGGGACTTTTTGAAGCCACTTGATTTAACATAATAAAACACGTCATTTGGTTAGGTTTCCCCATTTATCAATATTTGTACTACTGTAGCCCATAGGAACCAAGTCATGGACCAGGACTCGGAACAGGAAAATGGTTTCAGCTTTCATTCCCCTCTTCCCCCCAAGTTCACACTGAAGGTAGAAGACCAGTGATAACAGTTGCAGACAGACATGGGGGCGGCACATTTCATGACTACTGGGTAAACTGTGCTTTAGACCCCTTCAGTCCATCTGGAATGCAGCTCTTAGATGACAAGACTGTCTTCCTGCCACTCACTAGGTAACCAGTCTAGTCCAGCCACTCTGACTGGATATCTGGGCTCCAGCTGCCCAATTGCCAACTGAGTTAATGACACAGGCTGAACTTGGTTTTGCCACCAGTAATAGTTTACCTTGAAGAACATGCAGTAATAAGGCCTAGTCTAATAAGGTCTAGATTTACATTACTCAGGGCTGTGAAAAAAATGTCACATCCTACCTAGTTCAACGTTACCCGCACAATAGACCTAGCGAGGTCTAGAGAAAAAATTCTTACTTCAACGTAGATATCACCTCTCAGAGAAGTGGGTTAACAACTACATCAGGAAAACCCTTTCTGTGAACAGAAGAAGTGTCTATTCTATGGCGCTACAGCAGTGTAGCTGTTTTGGGCCTTGTCTACACTGGTAAGTTTTGGCGACAAAAGTTACGACAAGCACCGAGTTTTGGTGCCAAAAAGCTTCCAACTCCACAAGGAACTTTTGTTTCTCCCTTCCCCTTTTCTGTCAGCAATCATGCCGTGTGTACTACAGTAGATTTTTTTTTTTTTTTTGTTGAATTTACTAAACTCGAGCATGTTTCCCACAATGCCTGATTAGCCAGTCTGGCCAGCGCTCTGAGTTCTGCTGCTCTGCAGCCATGTAAACAGATGTGCCCTCCCACCTGCAAACCCCAGAACTTTAAAATTAATTTCCTAATGTCTGAACAGTAGCACGCAGGAGTCACCAGCTTCCACAAAGCAATGGTAACATGCTTCTTTACTGAGAGGGCAGCTCTCATTTCAGGTATCCTTGCACTGCAGTTTAGGGGCCAGCTCAGCACACAGCTCCAGGAAGATTGCTTTATGCATCTGAAAGTTCTGTAGCCACTGCTCTTGATCCCACACCTGCATGGCAGTGCGATCCCCGCACTCAGTCCTGGTTTCCCTCACCCAAAAGCAACACTCTACTGTGCACAGCTGCTCTGTGGTTGCCTAATGCAATGCCACTTCTCTGCTGTCCCTGTCACGCACATTGTTGCCCGCATCAGCATCTTCGTTCTCTGTTAAGTGCGTAAGTAGCTCTGTTGCAATGTGTGATGTCCTAAGCACATTGAACTCAACATGGGAGAGAAGTCTGGGGATCCATAATTTCTCACAGCAGATCCTGGAGTTTGCATTCAAGTGATGCAAAATTAAGCCAGAAGCCCCGGGAGGGGTTGGGGGCAAAGAGGTGGCTGATGGGATGTTTTTCATATTCCCCAAATGCCTCGCACTACATTGTGCATTCCCATAGTGCTTAGCGACTGAAGGTGTCACTAGACACTGTGGCATGCTAACCCGCATTGCTTTGCTCCTTCTTCGAAGGGGCAGCTAAGAATGTGGCCATAATATGTCGACAAAGAGTAGGACAGTGAGTTGGGTGAGTTTTCCGTTTTGGGAACTTTTGCATGTCGACAGCGCTTTGGTCACCAAACCTTTCCAGTGTAGTGAAAGCCTCAGTTTAGACATATCTTAATTATGCAGTGACACAAATCCTGTAATCAAAACAAAGCATTATTTATTTATTCCTCTAAGGTACAAAGCAAGTAGAGCAAGAGATAGAAAACAATAAAAGGCTCTTGAGTCATATTTACAGCAACTGGCAAAGAAACTTTGTTTAAGGTGTAAGTTCCTCTCAGCTCATCTAAATCCATCTCTGGCAAGGTGAAGCAACTTTTCTGGGCGCAACAGACTCCCAATCTGTGTCTCACTGTAACTCTCTCAGCTTTCATATTCTGCGTAGCCTCTGCCGCTCATTCAATCCTTCTTTTGCTAGCGTCTTTGAGGTTTAGGATCTCTTTGGATCCTGGGTACACCATTAGGAAGAGTCATCCATTCTAGGGCTATTCTCCAAATTGTTCCCTCAAGAATCCTTGTCTTTGCCATTGTTTCATTTCCCTTCATAGTCTCATTTGGATTTATCTCCTAGTTTAGTCACTGTTTGCTCCTGAGGTTTTTTCATTGCTGAGTCACAAATCATACAATAGGTTGCTCGGGGTATAATTGAATAGCTATTAAAAACTGCCCTTATTTACAGTGAAGCAGCAGCAGGTGAACCGAAGAACTGGAACCGCTACCCAGCCCAGCATGGGAGGGTCGGGGGCAGAGCATAAAGGCATGCACAGGGGTTAATGGCAGCTCCTCATGCACACACATGGGGCCCGAAAGGCGCAGGATGAAGGCCTTGTCTCTGCCCAGGCTGCTACAAACCTGCCATGGCCTCACCAAGCAGTGGTTACCACAGCAACGCCATTCTAAAATGACTCCTGGGCGTTGTAAATTGCCATGGTAACAAGGAAACTTCTTGAGGCCTTATGAGGCATGCCAAGATTTGAGGCCACGTGGCACTATGTTCTTCAAAGTTTCTGGCACTGGGTTTTGCTGCTGGGAAGAGTGAGTTATGACACTTAAGTTCAAAGACAATTTGTCTTTAAATCTGTATATACTTATCCATCAAATAAAAAAGAATATGAAAAATGTATTTTGGGCCTGTTGGGAATTCTTGGGTTGGCTGTACCTCACTTGCCAGCTTGCTTGGTCTCCTGACGTTGAGGCAAGTTAATATCACACGGATAACCTGAGGGGGAATATGGTGTTTATAAAAAGAAATATTACACAGAACTCCCTTTTTTCTCCCTGTCAAGTGTTTTTGTAAGCATTATGGGTGACGAGGAGGCTTTGCAGATGTTTTGCTTTTCCATAGTTCCCAATTCTCTCATTGGTTAGGGTGATGGGAAGAGGACTTCAGCTGTCTCTTTAAGAGCTAAAAAAACAACAAATGGTCTAGTAGCACTTTATAGACTAATAAAACATGTAGATGGTATCATGAGCTTTTTGTGGGCACGGCTCACGGTCATCTGAAGAAGTGGGCTGTGCCCACAAAAGCTCATGATACCATCTACATGTTTTGTTAGTCTATAAAGTGCTACCAGACCATTTGTTGGTTTTTTTCCTGTAAGGGTATGTCTACACTTGCACCCTCTTTCGCGAGAGGCATGCAAATGAAGACATTTGAAATTGCAAATGAAGCCGGGATTTAAATATCCGGTGCTTCATTTGCATAATTGCGATATGGTGCTATTTCGAAATAGCACTATTTCGAAATAACAGACGCTGTTAAGACAAGGTTATTTAGAGAGAAAACCCTTCTCTCGAAATAACCCTTATTCCTCAGACAGGGTGTGTCTAGACTACAGGGGTTTTTTTTGAAAAAGTGGCCTTTTTTTGAAAAAACTTCCCCTGCGTCTAGACTGCTGCCGTGTCCTTCGATTTACTTTCGAAAGGAACGCAGCAGTTTTTTTTCGACCGCGGAATACCTCGTTTTACGAGAAAACACCTTTTTTCGAAAGTGCTCTTTTGAAAAAAGGTGCTATGTAATGCAAACTCTGCTTTTTTGAAAGAGAGCATCCGGAGGAGTACAGTACAGGATCTTTTGAAAAATTGCCCCGTTGTTGGAAAAAACGCGTCTATACCGTGCTTTCAGTTTCGAAATGGCGCTTGTTCGAAACAGCGCCAGGATGCGATTATGCAAATGAAGCGCGGGATATATAAATCCCCGCTTCATTTGCACTTTCAATGTGTCTAATTTATATCCCTCTGCCGACAGAGGGGTGTAGTTTAGACCACCCTAGACGTAGCCACAATGACTACGTCTAGACTACATCCCTCTGTCGGCAGAGGGATGTAAATGAAGCAGTTCGAAAGTACAAATGAAGTGGGGATTTAAATATCCCGTGCTTCATTTGCATACTCACGTAATGGCGCTCTTTCGAAAAAGCGCTATTTCGAAATTGAAAACTCAGTCTAGATGCGGTTCTTTCAAAAATAGAAGCCTTTTTCGAAAGATCCTGTACTCCTCAAAAAATGAGGTTTACAGGATCTTTTGAAAAAGGCTTCTATTTTCGAAAGAACTGCATCTAGACTGTGGTTTCAATTTTGAAATAGCACCATTATGTGATTATGCAAATGAAGTACGGTATATTTAAATCCCCGCTTCATTTGCACTTTCGAAGTGCCTAATTTACATTCCTCTGCTGACAGTGGGATGTAGTCTAGACACACCCATGAGGTTTACCAATTATTTCGAGAGAAGGGTTTTCTCTCGAAATAACCGCGTCTTAACAGCATCTGTTATTTCGAAATAGCGCCATAATGCGATTATGC
Source organism: Rafetus swinhoei (assembly GCA_019425775.1). Classification (NCBI taxonomy): domain Eukaryota; kingdom Metazoa; phylum Chordata; order Testudines; family Trionychidae; genus Rafetus; species Rafetus swinhoei. The sequence continues at coordinate 64,473,537 of CM033447.1, read as the reverse complement.
AAATGAAGTGCAGGATATTTAAATCCCGGCTTCATTTGCAATTTCGAATGTCTTCATTTGCATCCCTCTCTCGAAAGAGGGTGCAAGTGTAGACATACCCTAACAGACTAACTCGGCTACCCCCTGAAGCTTCTTTACGAGCTGTAATTTTTTAATCCTGAGTCCCAGTGGGGCTCAGGTCTGGAACTGGTAAGGAAATGTTTAAGAAAATTGTTTTTTGTTGTTGGATAATCCAAATCTTTCCCTGCGAAAGGGTAAGGAAAATGTTAATCAGGAAAGGTGTTTGGGGTCTTGTGAGATAGCAAGAATTACCACTTCCCATTCCTTCCTAATCCAGAATAGCCAATAGTTTAGTGGCTAGGGTATTTACCTGGGATATGGAAGACCTAGGTTTCAAATCCCAGCTCTGTTGTAGGAGTGTGAAATTATGTGTGTGATTTAAAAAAAATAAAAATGTGTATTTAAAACATATGACATTTAGCTAGTATGACAACTCCTAACTGGCTCCACCTAACTGGTGTCTGTAGGTTTTTTTTTTTTGATTGGTAGGGACTTTTCATCATAAATACTGCTGCCTAAAGCGTGTCTTTGATTTAATAATTAAAAAGGAAAGAAGGATGTATTTGATTTGTATCGCTGATGAATGCAAAATAAGTGTGTGTGTGTGTGTGTGTGTGTGTGTGTTTGTATTTCTTTTGCTGTCTTTCCCGACATGGTCTGTGGCGAGTCTGTCAGTAAATATTGATTAGTGCAGTGCCTCAGGAAGCATATATGTCACAACCAGTTCATTGAGGGTCATTTCTTTTCAGTTCTCCATAATCAGGGCTCTGCATCTACTCCCCGTTGCATGAAAAAGTGTCACATTTTGAGTACTCTACTTATTATCTGAAATTGGTTAAAGGCAATTTAGTGCAAACAACCATGGTACCTGGTGTGTAGAAGAGATGCAAATAGGGAAACTGTATATAATTGTGCTTTTCTACTGTGTGGGAGAGTCTGCCATAGGGAATTTTTTTAACACATGATTTTTTGTTTGCTTGTATCTCAGGATCTATCATTCTGGATCACTAGTTTATTTTGTCTGGGTGCTTGAATGGGCAGATGTAGCAGGGCAGAACAGGAGACATTTTGTGCCACTGATCTTGTTTGTTCTGTATATCACTCACTCCCTTTGCGTGAAGCCTCTGTGTCTTTTTCTCCAGGATCTTTGTTGAGGTTTTCATTGTAGATTTACACTGCTGTTACTTCATGAATTCTTGTTAGGCCATCACTGTATCTAGAGGTAAAGCTAGTCAGAATTACCCTTGCAGCTGTAAGTCTGTCTAGCAGGTAGGAGGATGAAGAGTGGAGGTTTAGTCCTCCTGGCAGATGCAGAAACTGTGGTCGTTTGGAATCGGAGAAAGTGCAGTGTGCATTGAATGGTTTTAAACACGGATTGCCTTTTCTCCCTGTTAGGTTCTCCAGCATCAGATAAAAATGACCTCCTTAGGGAGATGAGGAGCAAGTGGCACAATTAGGTATTGCTTGGTATTAGATGCATTTGTTTTTTCTTGCTGCAGAAAATCCAGAGTAGCATATGTAACCTTGGTAGACCCCCATGGTCGTCTGTGAACAGAATAGAACCTGGTACCTCTGGAGCTTAGTACATGATCCTCTAACACATTAGCTAAAACCCAGTTGGCTGTTAAACAAACTCTTGATTCTCTCTGTAAGTGGCCTCGGTGCCACTAGATGGGACAGAACACCATGCCCAGAAGGGTGTGTGGGTTACACATACACCTTACGAAATCTTAGTTGCTTCTGTGTTCAGACAATTCATACTCAAGACCAGGGGCAATTCTTTAAATTAGCCCCCAGTCAGAGGAAGGACTCAGAGAACAATTTGTCATTTCCTCAGATACTCAGATAAACTTATGAGGCAAATTTATTTAATTTGTATCTCTGATGCCCCTCCCCCCGGCCCCAGTGTCAATTTGTTTGCCTTTAACTTGGGGTAGGCAACCAGTGAGAGGAGGAGGAGCATGAAATCTGGGACACTTTTGATTACTCCTCAAGATTGGAGTAGTTGCAGGGCAAGGAATGGGATGGGCTGCAAACAGTTCTCTTTCTGACAGTGGTATTTGGCTAGGGTTGCCAGGTGTCCGGAATTCTACTGGACAGTCCGATATTTGCGCTCTTTGTCTGGTAAAAAAAATCAGAGAATACCGGACACATGCAATGTCTGGTATTCTCTGATTTATTCTTTGATTTTTCCGGCTGCGTGCCGGACGGAAGCCTGGCGTGGGCCGGGGGAGCGGCTGGAAGGCGGGGCCACGATCGGCTGACACTTGCTGACACTTTTGTCGAGGAAACTTGTTGGTTGGGGGCGGTTGCTCTGTGCTGGGGCCAGGGGAGAGGGTGCCTATTCCACAGCCATGGCACTCAACTCAGAGCTGCCCCAGCTAGGAGAGCAGGTGCCCTTCCCCTGGCTCTGCCCACTGGAGCTGCGGTGGCTGTGGAGAGTCACCTCTCACCTGGCCCTGCTGTGGTGAGAGAAGGCTGGGGTGGTCCTCTCTCCCTCGGGCAACCTGCACCACGGGACCTTTATACCCAGCCACACCCCCCAGCCAGAGAGGCCTTGCACCGCAACCCTCTGTCCCAGCCCTGAGTCCATTATCCCCAATCCCATTCCAGCGCCTGCACCACCAGACAGCCCTTGCATACATGCCCCCAAACCCTTCGACCCACCCCAGACTCCGCATCCCCAGCCCCTGCCCTCACATCCTCTGCCCCAGGCTGAACCCCCTTTCCACACTCAGAACCCCGTGGCCCACCCCCGCCACATGACTTTTGTTACATGCACTGGTATGAAAGTAACGTGTGGCACATCACTTGGATAGGAAAAATTAGAGGGAACGCTGATTGTGACTAAGACAAATTCATTTGAGTGAATAGTCATGTATATTCTGGCATCTCCCTTGCATTTATCCAGTCCTGGGTTATTTTAGGATCACTATTTTGCTCTTTAGAGGACTCCCCCGGCCCGCTGGCAAGCGTTTGGTTTGGATAAGTTATCTAACAGTTCAGATCAATCCATACTCTTTTTTTTCCTTTTTAATTAGCAGTTGTCTTGGCCTACACATTCTGGACCTTGACATGACAAGCAGATCAGTACAACCACAGATGGCTATTTTGGGGCTGGAGAAGGGGGAGGGACTACGGCTTTGCTAAGGAGTTGCTGTGATCTGCTGCACCTTGAAAGGATGAGAGAGCTGGTATTTATTTACCTTCCCCTTTTCTGTTTTTTCTCCCTCTTAGGAAATACTGTGCACCACAGACGGAGGCATCAATCCCAGCTCACCCCTCTTTTTTCTTGACTGAATTAGAAGCCCCAGGAATGTGCTAATTGGCGGCGGCCTCTTCAGAGAGGTAAAAGGTAATTGTTATCTGCCTGCTTTAGGTGTCTTGCCTGTTAAACCTCTTGCAGAGCAGGTGGGGAAGGAGGGTAAACGTAGAATACGTTTGCTGCTGTGGAATTTTTATTTTCTGAGATCATCTCCAAGTTGATGGGGATGGTTTCCTGTCCTCTTTATGCAGAGCGACTTCTGTGTATGTTCGTTCGTGCATACAGTCCTGTCCTGTAACGATTTCTACATTTAGGGCAGAGAGTTTTGAGCAGCTGTGGGAAACAGTTTGCTTAAAATGTGAGTACAAAACAATTTTTAAAAAATGGTGGAATGATGATGAGTTCTCTGCATTCGCTTCGCTCCTTGCCACCCTCCTCCTCTGCCTCCCATAGCCCTCTGGGGTCATTTAGTTCCATCAGAATGATGGAATAGCAGTACCAGGGGAGAAAGGCTTCCTACCGGTACCAGCATGAGCCTTAGCTTTACATTTGAATCGCATCTTTCCTTGAGATTTGGAAGAGATTGGATAATAATCGTAACCCCTAAATCTTACATAGCAGTTTTCCTCAGTAGATGTCAAAGTATTTTACAGAGGGATCCAATGGGTTGAGGCATGGGTGGACATGACTTGTTCAAGGTCACCCAGCAGACTGGTGGCAGAGCCAGCAGTTGAACCCAGGTGTCCTGAGTCTAAATCCAGTGTCCTATCAACCACAGGTTGAACCTCTTTTGTCCAGGAATCTCTGGCGTGGCAACAACTGTGGTCCAGCAGGAGCACAGATACTGCTGGACCAGAGAGTCGGGTGGCCATGGCTGAGTGCGGCAGCCCTGGGACAGCAGAGCCGCAGCTGCTAGTAGGGTTGGCAGTGGAGGTCGGGAGGCAGGGGAGTGTGGCAGCCAAGGGGTGAGTCTGCCTGGTCTGTTGATGGACCCAGGAGAGCACAAAGTCTGTCAGGAGTGGCACAATTGACCTCCCTTGGTCTGGCAAACTCCCTTGTTCAAGACAGGTCAGTTCCTGAGGGTGCTGGACGAGGGAGGTCCAACCTGTAGGCTATACTTCCTTCTGACTGAGCTTGTTTTTCACGTATTTGTGCTTCTAGTTCCAGACACAAGTGCCAGAATACGGTATGTGAGAGCCTCTATGCAATAAATTCCATGGCCGTAGAGGGTAGTGTGACCTTGTGTAATCCTCACCCATATTATCACTTCTTGGAATACGGTTTACATGGAAGATGGTTTCAATGCCATGTCCCCAGTGCCCTGCGAGTTAATGGTTGCAAAACAGTTTCTAGCCTCACAAGTATTTTGGATGAACCTATTTTAGGACATGTTTTTAAATGTTGTTACCTCCTGCTGAGACTTTCAGGAGATGCTGAGGAAATTAAGTATCCAACTTCCATTGAGAGCCAAGTTGATTTGAGTACCTCATTCCTGTAGGCTCCTTTGGAAAGCCCATTGTTAATTATTTAGCTCCCAGTACCTAATGGTAACTGATTCCTAAATGAAGCATTAGCCCTGCGATTCAGGGGCATCCACGGACAACAGTGCCATAGACAGTTTGGCGCAAAATGTAGAAACTCAGTGTAAATGCATATACACGAGGGTATAACTTGCTGGCCAAATGACAAACTGCAGGTAGGCAAATATGCCTGAAGCAGCTCTGTTCCATGCTTGCCACCTTCCTGCTGACAGTGGAAAAGAAAGCAAGACCTGTATTTGAAGGGCTCCTACTGGGTGACTGATTACCTTCTGAAACAAAGCAACTGAGCTTTCCCCTTACTCTTTCTGGGGAGCTTCAATTGATCAGAGACAAGCAGAAACCTACAGACCAGTTGAAGCATTCTAATGGAGTCTCCTGGAATTTCCCTTGGGCTGCTCCTAGGTAATTACCTGTCTATCATTTTGTCTGCTATCTTTTAATGAGGGAGGAGTGTCAGACTCCCAGACCACTAATCCTCATTACTGTAGAGAGGTAAGTTTCACTCCTCCCTTTCTCACCTATGAAAAATGGCACCGGCTGCGCAGCCGGCCTGGCTTTCTGAGGCTTTGTCTACACTGGAAAGATTTGGCGATGACAAAATGAGTTGTAAAATCATGTTTACGCTGCCCCCCTCTATCGAGGTATCACGGCCGCATTGTCGACAGACAGGGCAAAGCAATGTGGTTATGCATCCCACGGTGCCTGGCATCACCTTCAGTTGCAAAGCATTGTGGGAATGTGCAACATAGTGCTAGGCATTTAGGGAACGTGAAAAATATCCCGTCAGCTGCCTCATAGCTCCCCAGCTCTCCCAGTGCTTCCAGCTTACTTTCACACCACTTGGATGGACAGTCCTTGCTGTGAACGCCAGCATCTGCCATAAGAAATCATGGAGCCCAGACTTCTCTCGCATGTGGTGTTTAATATGCGTAGGACATCCCACATTGCAGCAGAGCACTTAATAGCAGAGAATGAAGACTCCAATGTGGACGACAATGTGAGTGGCAGGGACAGCAGCGAAGTGGCATTGCTTTGTGCTGTCACGGAGCAGCTGCGCACAGTAGAGCGTTGCTTTTGGGTGAGGGAAACCAGCAGTAAGTGGTGGGATCGCACTGCCATGCAGGTGTGGGATGAAGATCAATGGGTACAGAACTTCTGGATGCATAAAGCAACCTTCCCAGAGCCGTGTGCTGAGCTGGCCCCTGAATGGTGGCACAAGGACACCCAAATGAGAACTGCTATCTCTATAGAGAAGCGTGTTTGATTGCTTTGTGGAAGCCGTTGATTCCTGATTGCTACTGTTCAGTTGCAGATCTCTGTACATAGATGCTCTGTTTGGATATAACACAGACTGAGACTTGGCTTAGTCAGCTCAGAGAAATACATCCTCTGGTTGCCTCGCGCTGCCATCACCCTCTCCCTTGACTGCAAGAGCAACTTCCCGCACCGCTGCCCACGCCATCCTGACCTCGCTGCAATACGCAGCAATCACTGTCACCATCCCTCCTCCCCCAGCTCCATTAGAGCAACTTACTGCCCCCTCCACAGCTGCACAGTAACTTACCCTTCATCTCTTCCCTTAATTCACGGTCCATATCAGTCCGTGAGAGCCCTCATAAACCTCGGGACTTGAGTACAATTCCTCGCTGCCTGGCTCACAGGTTGTCACCAGATTGAGCTCCACCTCTTCGTCCGCTTCCACCACTTCATCAGTAACTTCTGCCTCCTGCTTAACGCCTGTTTCTGATTCTGTGCTATGGGAACTATCCACACTATCCCCATCCAAGATTGCATCCAGTTCTTTATAAAAACGGCATGTGGTGGGAGTGTCTTGAGTGATAGCCACCCCTCTTTCTCTGAGAAGACACCATGAGGAGCACTCTGCGCTGATCAGCCAGCAGGAAATGAATTTTAAAGTTCCCAGGGTTTGCATATGGGAGGGGCACATATGTTTACCTGTTTACGTGGGTGCATAGCAGTGGAGTTCAGAGTGCTGGCCAGAGTGGCTTATTGGGCATTGTGGGAAACATCCTGGAGTTCAATAAACTTGAACAAAGCCCTACTGTAGTGCACACTGCACGACTGTCAACAGCAAAGCGAGGGGGGAAGAGACAAAAGTCCCTTGCGGAGGCGGAAGTTTTTTGTCGCCAAAACTGGGTGCTTGTCGTGATTTTTGTCACATTGCAGTGTGAACACTCTCTGGATTTTGTTGCCAAAATGGGGGTTTTTGGTGACAAAACTTGCCAGTGTAGACAAGGCTTAAATCTTCTTTAAAAGTGGCTGGTAACTTTTCGTCCTAGCTGCAAGGCTAAATCATGGGAATCTCCTTGCTGCTTCAGACATGTATTCCCTGAATGGGTAAGAGGGAATTTGTAGAGAAGGGAGGCTGGCAGAAGCCACCTCACAACCCTTAGACTCATTTTCCCCCTAGACTGCCTTCTGGGATCTGTTCAGAGCAAATTAACAGATTTGCAAGACTGGTCTGACTTGGAATTCTGTGTAAAAGCCACTGCAAAACCTGGCAGTTTCAGCTGAGGTTGCTTGGTCTCTGGGTTCGTTCAGACTCCAAAATCTGCTGGAACTGAGTTAATGCAAACCTGTTACCCAAACCTCACAGGAATGTTGGGTGTTTGGGTGGATTTTTGGGACTCTGTGCATTGGCCTTTTGGGGCGGGGCGGTGTTGTATTTTGCTTTAATCAGATTTTTTTACTGGAAACTTTGCATTTGCTCTGTATTCCCAGTCTCTTCCTGTGAAGGCTCTGCTTGAGGACTGTTGTCATTTCTCTTAGGCCAGGTCAAAATACATGGTCTGTGCCTCTCTTACCTCAGAATAGTACTGGGTTTTTCCTTGGATAACCCCCTCTCTTCCTGTTGCTGGCTCAGATTACTGTAACAAGTCAGAGATTTTTCCCTTCCTCAGCAGTCGGTTACGGCAGGAGCTCAGGCGTAAGCCCCTTGTCCCTACATGCTCCTCGTTTCTTTGCTCTTCATCTGACCAACATACCGGGGGTCTGGGGAAATCATGCTGGTTTTGGACGATGTCCTTTTCCAACTGCTTCCATGAGTCAGATGTTAAGAAATGTACATTGTTATGCCTTTTGTAAAGTACCTTAGTGTAGCATGTGCTTTTAACTGTCTGCTTATGTGTGGTATTTCTATCAAATGCCATCACACAGTCTCCCTTGGGGTGAAAAGCTTAGAAGAAGAGGTGGGGACCATAGTAGTGACATTTGGGAAACAAAGCAAAAGAAAATTCTTCCAAGATTGTTGGGCTGAAACTTCTTGGAGAAGTAGGGGAAAGAAGTAAGGGAGAAGGAGGGACTATCTGATTGTTAGGTGGTCGAACATTTACTGAAGTTTTATGTTTGTTGTTTCATTGCTGTAAGAGGACAAAAAAGGTAACTCCATTCTTCAGTTAAACTTGGGCAAAGTTTTTTTGCTCCTAAAAAGTATAAATTGTATACAAAGGTGAGACCGTGTCCATAAGTGACGCACTTAAGTGACGCACTTAAAATAATGAGAAGAAAAACATGCTTTCAAGATCTAAGCAAAGCCATCTCTTGATTTTATTTTTTCCCCTCCCTCCTCTCTATGGGTGAGTCTACACAGCACGGTTATTTCAAGATAACTAGCGTTATTTCAAAATAACAATGCGAGCGTCTACATAGTCATTCTGTTATTTCGAAATTATTTTGAAGTAATTGACGGCTTATTCCAAAGTCTGTAAACCTCATTCTATGAGGAATAACGCCTATTCTGAAATAGCTATTTCGAAATAAGGCGTGTGTAGAGACTCCACTTCTGCTATTTTGAAATAGCCCCTCACCAGGGCCATTCTAAGTTATTCCTCCCCAGTGCCTCCTGGGGCTCTAAATTGAGATAGCACATCTACATTAGGAAAGCCTGCCTTCGACTAATTTTAAGGCTTCTCTGCAGTGTAGACATGCTATTTAAAAATAAGCTATTTCTGAATAAGCATGCAGTGTAGCCGTACCCTATCTGACTCATCCCCAGAGGAAAGGTGTACAGCTTCTAGTTAATGTACTTCAGGTGGGTGATGCTGTAGTAGGTCAATTAGTGTCTGTAATAATCTTATCTACTGGTGATAAAGGTACTTTGTATTTTCACATATGCACATACTCATAGTTCATAGTTTTTGAGCTGTGTTTCAATAGGATATGTGCTTAATGTCTTTCTTTTTTACACAAAAGTCTTATGATAGGTTTGGGGTTAGGCTTTCTAATATAGTAAACCTATCCAGTGTCTGCAAAAGCTATGAAGCTGCACAGCATCCATCCAGGAGTCAGATTTCTGGGTCAAAATGAATTAACAGCAAAGCTTGTGTTTCTAGAAGTTCCAGTCCATGAAGACCTAATCTTCCCATAGGCCTGGAGACCTAATCTTCTCATCCTGATTAAACAGTCCATCACCACTGAGCAAAGCACTTTCAGTGCATGCTTAACTTTCAGTTATGCTCAGTTGTAAGCACATGCTTGTGCGTAAGTAGTTGGACAAATAGGGATGGACTTCAGCACATATTGAAATGATTTGTTGAATTGGGGCCTTTCTACACATTGACCCTGTAATACTTAATACTCCTGGGGGAATTCTACATGACTGCGTGTGCACAGAATTTAAGTCCCCTGCAGATTTCCTTGCTTCTCTTCAGAAAAATGACTTTCTGACCAGGGCCGGCCCACAACATTTTGGCACCTGAGGCAGGGAACTCAAATAATGCCCCCATGCCCCCTTTTCTCCTGCCTGCCTGTTATATCTCTTGTGCCCTCCTTCCTCCAGCACAGAGCTCCACCATCTCTGTGCATTAGAGCAGAGAGAATACATATGCACCAGCAGCAGACACAATTTTCTACACTCTGGGTCCTAGTGGCGCCCCCTCCCCCCCCCCAGTCTGGCACCTGAGGCGGCCACCTCAGTTCGCCTCATGGTGAGGCCAGCCCTGCTTCTGACAGGCAAGCAATGGGGAGCCACAAGACCAGTCATGGGACCCTCTTCAGCAGTATGTACAACTTTTTGTCCTATTTAGAATAGGATTTTTTCCCCTTAAAATTGTAAAATTTCCCCGGGACAGAAAAGTTTCCGGCAGAGCTGTCCATTCTCTTCTCACTTAAAGGAGCTGTGACTAGTATGCTTTGCGATGACTGCAGCAGAGTTGTGGGAGAGCATTGCACAGTCTGCCGAAGGGAGGTTTTAAAGTGGGTCTGTGAAGCTAATCCATACTCAGTGTCTGGGAGGAACAAAGTGAGTTGAGGGTGTGTGTGTAAGTGACTTTTGCATGTGTTAAACTTTTCCATTAAAAATAATATTTAAGGCTTAATCAGGGTTAATCTAATGTATGGAAATTAACAATGAAAAGGGGGTTTTGAGTCATTTTATTTCCCCTCTAGTGCAGAATTGTTCTCTGCTGCTAAGTAATCTCTGGTGTGTATACACATTACTCCATTCTGTGGCTCTGTATATATGTGCTTGAGATTCTTATACATTTCAATAACTTGGCCCATTCATGAATACAAAGTCAAAGGGGAATTGTAATATAGGATTCCAGAATCATCAACTAACCTGATTGGTCATGTGGCTTTACGGATAAGTAGGGTTGCCAGGTGTCCGGTTTTGAACCGGACTGTCTGGTATTTGAGGGTTCTGTCCAGGAAACAAATTGATATAAAATGTCCGGTATTTTCTAATTAGGTAAGTTTTATTATTATTATTAGGAGTATCAGTACGTAATTGCGTACTGCCTGGCTGGTAGACACGCTCATGCTGCGTGAGCGTGTCTAGCAGCCAGGCAATATGCAACTACACGAGGGAATCCCCGGGGCCGGACTCGCTCGTGCTTCACCGGGACAGTGTGCGGGACGGGCAGCGCCCCAGGATCTGTGTGTGCCTGGGTCAGTCCCGCTCCTCACCAGCTGATTCTCTCCCCTGCTCCCCTCCCCCCAGCCAGCCCCGTTCCCGCCTGCTGGTTCCCCCCCGATCTCCCCCAGCCAGCCCCGCTGCCCCTAACCAGTCCTGCTTCCTGAAGGCCAGTTCCCCGATCTCCCCGGCCAGCTCTGCTCCCCGACCCTCCCGGCCAGCCCTGCTTCCTGCTGGCCAGTCCCTGCCCCGATCTCCCTGGCCAGCCCCACTCCCCCGACCTCCCCCGCCAGCCCTGCTTCCCGCAGGCCGGTTCCCTCCCCCCCCACCTCCTCCCTGCCAGCCCTGCTCCCCTCCTGGCCGGCCTCCCCCCCAGCTGAGATCAAGTGTGTCCAGTAATTTTTTTGAAGCCACCTGGTAATCCTATGGATAAGGTACTGACTGGAATTGAGGTTGGAGTTCTATTCCTAGATCAATTTCTAAATTGTGGTGTGATGGTGGGCAAATCACTTCCACTTCTCTGTACTTCTGATTCCCGGACTGTAAGCTTGTTTGGGCAGGATCTTTCTGCCAGTCCTGGAAGAGAGTTCTAGATGGTAATGAAACAGAAGTATTAAAAAAAATTGCTGGTCTGTTTGGTGAGGTGGATTGCGTACCTGAGTTGTCATGATTTTCAGATGTTTCATATACATGTTTTTGGTGGAGAGCAGAAGAGTGTCCTCCTCTCTCCCTCCGTGAAATCATGGCACCATTATTATTTAAGTTTTGGCAGGGTCTGGTTTCTCTTCAGTAGTCAAATGCAGTCTGGACCTATCTGCGAGGAAGGAATGCTTAATCTTTCAATGAAGAGGAAGAAGAGCATTTTGCTCTTTCCTTCTTTGGCATTTGGTGTTAATAAAATCAGTTGAGGGGGGAGAAAATGCATGTCTGATTTGTAGGTAACAGCAAAATTGGGTTTGGTACCAGCAAGAAGTGTGAATGGGCTTGTTGCTCTTCCTAAATATTTACTTTAAGTCTGCAGGTGTGGGTTTATTTATTTATTTCTCTCTTAGAAATCTAGATTACAGGGGTCACGGGCCACTGTGAACTCTGCAGGTCTGTATGGTTGCAGGAGCTGTCTCTATTCATATACAGCACAGGAATTTGGCTCAGAAGGGAATTCTTTCTTTCTTTTGGAATGTAGGTTTTCTTAATGGAGCTACTATTTGTGATTCCCATGTAAATCTATATCCTCCTCTTGATCGCGAAATGATTTGCCTGGGTTAATGGTATCTTTTACCCTGCCCCCACCTACTCTCGCTTCCCTTTCTTTTATTTCTGTTCTTGTGGTCAACATGGAAATTATGCTAAAGTGCAGACTATAAAACTGCATATTTCCTGCAGAGGCATTGAAAGTTTTAGGTTACAGCTCCTGTCTCTCCCCCACCTTCCCCTCCTCCCATGGAAAAAAACAAACGCATTTTTGTGGCACATTTGAGGAGGAAGGACAGCAAGCGGAGAGGTCTCCCAAACAGTGTGGTGTGAATGATCAGGGAATAAAAAGAAAATAATGGAAAAATGCAAGCAGTGGCTCACCAGTGACACATTAATAGCATTCTGAAATCAAGTGCTCATTCATTTTAACTAGAGGTTAATTAATCAGAGAGAGTAGATAAAATGATAAGCTGCTTTTAATGAAGTGAAGCAGCATTATTAGCAGTAAGCAAAATGCAAAATATTTGGTCTCCTGCATGTGTGGGTTTGATTGGGCCTGTAGCTTTGGAAATTAACTAGCCTGTGTAGTTGCACTCTGAGGTAGGGGCCTGTGTGTGGTTGGAATATGTGGCCAGGTGCAATTCCTGGGAAATTGGGGGCTAGAATAAATAAAAAACCAGATACATTGTTCCTTGCAGATTCTTCCTGTATACGAGAGATCGATAATTACTGGCCCTTATACCTCAGATACTTATTTTGCCTCTGCGATAACTGAGCTTTCTCCAAAAAATGCACAGTTTCACAATGACATTAGAATATGTGAAAGTAAAATAATTGGTATTGTTTAGTAGTTAATGTTGATGTACCCCAGCCTGGTGCAACGCATGATTGCTCGCATAATCTAGGAGAGTTCGCAGCCTTTGGATAGTAATACACCAGGGAGTTACCTGCTATTGATTACACTCAGAGGGTCGTGGACCACGGAGTATTTGGCTATAAATCTGAAGTAGATTTGCTTAGTCCCTTCCAAATGATTGTCTAATTCTAAATGAGTGCCTCTAAACCAGGGCTACTCAACACGTGGCTCGCAGCCTGTTTGTTTGTGCTCCATGGGGCAGTTTGGGTTTACGTGGTGCTGAAACAAAAGAAGTAGTCAGTAGAATGGTCTTCTGTTGATATGTGTTTTAGTAGTTAAATTCCTGGACTGTCATTGCTCATTAAAAGTGCTGCCATATGGGTGGAAATCGGGTAAATATTGCATTTTATTAATATCAGCAGAACTGACTTAAATGGGGCCTGTGTGTTGTGTAGTCTTGCCTGAATCTTTGTATTTATGCCGGTCAGTGTGAAATAAGCTATTTGCATATATTTGCATGTATATGCAACCACAAGTAAGCTGTGGGCCTCGGCATGTGCTGTGAGTATCACTGTGGCCCCTGGGATTCCAAAGCTGAGTAGCCCTCCTCTAAACCATTGTGCTCGTTCCAGTGGTGTCTTCTGAAATGTCGTGGAAACCTATGAGAGAGTGTTCTGGGATATGAATGGCAATTTAAAGGGTTACAGTTGGCAAATAGCTGAAGAGCTTTGCTATCTATGGAAAAGTCAGTATTTCATTTGTAACAAATAGGAACCTTCACCCTTTAGAAAAGGATACCGGTATTTGTAGAATTATAAAATTTACTCTGAGCTATGCTATATTGTTTTGAATGTTTATATTTCAGACTGGCATAAAAATTGACTACATGGGGCTTTTAATGTACAAGTCATGCTATTAATTTGTTCCTGAGTCCCTTTACTCGCAAAATGTTGTAGGAGTAAGTTAATATGCTTTTGTGAACTGGAGAAATGTATCCGATGGATTTGAGTGGCTTGATAATAAGACATAAGCAAGCAAAAGAAAATTTATTTAAACGACTAAGCTGCCTACAGTCATTCAAGTGCGAATTCCCCAGCAACAAAGGAAAATCTGACGTCCCTAGTGGTTCAAGGGTGTAAGTGATATTGCAGTGTAAGTTGAAAGGTGGCCTTCACTGAACTAAAGAATTCCACTGTAGTGAGACAACCTCTGAAAAAGCTAGCTAGCATGGTAGGGGAAAGGCCAGGGAGAGCCTTCAAAGCACAGTTGAACCACAGGAATGAGAAGGTGCTGCTGCAGAGAGGTGCTGCATTTTGATTGTGATTATTTTCTCATGAAGAGAGCATGCTATGCAGCTTGGCAATATTGTAGTCCAAGTATTTTGTTCAAAGAATATGCTAACTACCTCTGGGTTTTTCTGCTTTGTATATCCACATCTAAACCATTGTTTTGGTTTTAAAATAATTTTGGTTTAAGAATTTCCTTGCTAGCTAAACGTAAAGCCAGGAGGTAAAGCTTCAAAACCAGAGCTCGGGATAAAAAATGGTGTTCCTGTAAAGCAAGAAAAAGTGCACACAACCTATTTGCACTGTGTCTCGTGTTGGAGTTAATAGGATGGTGTTAGGTTAGACTCAGTTAGCTAACATAATCTAGCACAGCGACGGACAACTCGTGAGTGGGCCGCATTAGTGGCCTTCCTTCATCTCAGTGGGCCGCAAGATTGTTGTAATCAAGACTGCCTCCTGGGATTGGGTAGTTTTGCTAACTGCGCTTGTGTACCTAGAATGTGTGGGCTGTGCAGATTGAACTAATAGCAGTGCTTTGTTGGGATGTAGAGGGAACACGCAGCTCTCACAGTCAATGTTGTGTGCAATCCGTGTGCCTTGGCTTTATGTGCATATCTCTTTAGTAATACCAGTAGGAAAAGAACGATGTGGATGGAAACAAGCGGAGTGTGACAGCCCTGGCACGCACAATGGTAAACAAAATGTCTCACGGGACACACATAGAACCCCGATGGGCTGCAGGTTGCTCATCTCTGATCTAACACCTTATTTAACTTTAGTCAAGCCAAACTTTACTTTAGCTCAGGCTAAACTGGCTGAGTTAGAGCCACTGAACCTATGAAAATAGCATCAGTGGGAAACTGAAGAGGATTGAACATAAAGAAGGGAAGAAGCCTAGAAGTCTGCAACAAATTTGCAACTGGGTATGATGAAAAAGTAGGGGAAAAAGCTAGTAGTAGTTTCACAGGCTGAAGGACTAATGGATGTGATCTCCTCCAATGTGAAGCTAGTAAATGATTAATGTTTCAGAACGACATGTTTCATAGTTGTGGCATCAGAGGCATTTGACATCTTGGTCTGTGGATGCTAGAATTTCTTCTCCATTGTTGAACCCTGTGAATGAGGTTCCACAACAGGCTTATAGAGTGATCATGAAAGACTCTGTATTGGTGGCTTGAAGGGCAAGGAAACAATCCTACACAAGTGCCGAAAACGTTCAGCTCTACTTATTCTTACCGTACAGAGACTAGAATAATTACATTTGTAGTGTTAGCAGAAACTTAAGTGTCTTATTTTGTTTATATAAATGATGTGAAATAGGGTATGCTACGTTCGAGTTATTGCTGGTAATGGATCTTCCATGTGTCTGTCTTGAAGGTAATACTAGTGACTACTAGTATACTAGTGACTTGGTAGCGAGCAACTAAATATTTCAGTAACTATTGCAATCTGAGGTTTGCTGTGCATGTCCCCTGCCTATTTATAAATCTACATTTAAAAAAACCTAATAATTTCCATGGTGCTATTTTTTTCAGATACAGATTAAAGAATACACATACCATTTTTGTGGGACCTTTAGATGAATTGTTGACTCTAGATGGTGACAGCCTGTTGAATTGTCACGTATGTGGGATTTTGAAGCAAGACTCAGTACAGAATATCAGTGTTTATAATTTTTTGAATACCACCCTTTCTGCCTCTGCTTGTTCTCAACATATAGGTTGCATTGTTTTAAGCAATAGTTATTCCATTCTTCATTGTCTAATACCAGTCTAGGTAGAGTTCCACTCTACTAGCAGGTAGATTCAGTGTTCTGTCTCAAGTCTCTTCTTGAGAAAGTCATCCCCTTGTGTGGCAGCTCACTAAAGTTTTTTGCCGGCTCCAATAGGTGGAAGTGTTAATATCTGTTTTCATATGATGCACCGCACTTGAGAATTTCAGAGGGGTAGCCATGTTAGTCTATAACTGAAAAAACTTAAAAAACAACGAATAATCCTGTAGGACCTTTAGAGACTAACAAAACATGTAGATGGTATCATGAGCTTTCATGGGCACAACCCACTTCTTCAGATGAATGAAGGACTTCAGAGGAAACAAGAGGCCATGTATCAGGAGACAGCCTTCTACTGGGCTGTGAGATTTGCTTGGGGGGGGGGAGAGGGACCCCTCTCTGATTGGTTACCTGCTCCCCTTGCCTGCCTTCTGGGATTGAACAACCAATCAGAGCTGGTACAGGAAGAGCTCTTTCTTTCTCCCTCCCCTTCATCAACCCAAAGCATTCTCAAAAGAGGGGAGAAGGATTTAAAGAGCCAGTTGCTCAGGGAGCTTCTGCTACTTTCTCCCCTTCTGTGAACAATGGGGTCAGGAGAATTCCTTTGCAGTATCTGACTGGACAGAGAATGGGGGGGGGACGGGGGGACTCAAGGGCCCCACCTCAGACTTGGCACAAGGGTGGGGGGAGGAAGAATACCAGGAACCGCTGAGTTGAAGCCGAGGGGTGGAATTGATGGAGGCACAGGGGGTACAGGATTGGTTGGGAGGCAGAATTAGATGCTAGTGAAAGGATGCGCAGATATTGGGGAGGGACGCTCCTGCAGTAGGGACCAATCATCTTACCCAATAACTCTGGCAATACTATTCATGCACACTGGGGAGGGGCAGGTGGAACTCAAAAATCAAAAGAAGAGATTAAAAATAATACACAATGTAAGGGTTTTTTTTAATCTCGTGCTTGTGGGGAGAGGGTCGCGGGAGGGCTAAAAACACATTTGTTGAGGTCTTGAGGCTGACGATACTAGGACTGTTATGCCCATGCTGTGTTGCTGCCCTGACTGGTCCCAGGAGGGTTATCTCTGTGTTTAGTAGGCTCCTGGGGGAGGGGTTCAGCCTGTCTAACTTCCATTTCTTTTCCCGCCTGCCCCGCCTCCCCATCTCTCCTCCCAGAAAACTCCAGCAGAAGACACCAGGACAGCTGCACCCAGTAACCAAAGGTGGTCCTGGGGGATGTGAAAGGAATGTTTCTTGAAAGGTCTGGAGGATCATTCTTGTGAAACAAGGGCAAGATATTTGTTCTCCTGAAACCAGCTAACAACTAAAGAAGCCAGGCAGTACCCTCCTTCCTGCAGCACCCACAGTCCGCATCCCATTGAGCCCTTCCAAGAACTCTTGGGAGTTTTATTCAGCCGAGGACCCCATGAATGTGACTTCTGTCTATTTATAGATGAGCAAACGGAGGCACAGAAAGCTTAAGTGACTTGCCCAGGGTCTAATGGCAAATAAATGACATAGCTGGGAGTGGAACCCCATTTTTCTTGGTTCTGGTCCCTTGCTATAATTACTAGAACAGTGTTTTCCTCTTATGCATAATGAACATGAATTGACCAGAAATGGCATGCACAATTAGCTCCTTGCACCAAAAGTCTGTGTGTGTGGGAGGGGAGGAATATTGCAGAGGTGTTCAGGGACAAGGGTACCTGTTCTGGCACAATTTAATAATCAGCAATGAGTGGAGGAAGCAGTCTGTGTTCCAGATGCATTGTTATCTGTAAAGTCTCCTATCTAGCAAAGTGCTGCAGAAGGTTTAATGCAAATCCAAGGCCTCTGCCATTGTCAGAGACAGATTAGGTCTCATTTGCATTCTTTCTCCTATAATAATTACCTAGCAAGGAGTGCCTGTTACCATTAACTTCATTCTGTTTGCCTGTGATAACACCATCAGCAATCTCTTCTCGTGGATTATGGACACTATGAGAATGGGGCGAGAGTAGAAAATTTTGAAAGATGATAAATTGAAATTCAGATGAAAGTATGATAATACCCATTAAATACATCTGGAGAAATACCGTGAACTGAAGAGCAAAGGCCAATATTAATCCATAATATTGATGAGCTGTGTGGTTTCAATATAATTTAGTAAAGACAGCACATCATTTTTACTTAGTTTAAAAACCTGTGCTGTCCTTGGCTCAGTGGTTTTGTTTCCTTTTAGGAATTGCCTTTGAAGTGACTCTTGAATTGGTGTGATATTAACAAAATGGTATAAATTTTAGCAACCCATGAGTGTGTGTTTTACTGAACACCAAAAAATAAAAGAAAAACTCATCCACCTCAAAGACAGGCAAATCTGGTGTGCAGGACTCAATCTTGACTTTCACATTGAAGTTAAAAATAAAAAAGTAGAGATTATTTGTCTCCCCTCCTCCAAAAAATTAGTGTTTTATAAAACAGACAAAACAAAAAGTGCAAAGATGTTTAGGAGAATGGGTATCCCAGTTAAACCAGTTGTTCTGTCTACAGTTTAATTCTACATAGAGATCATATAAAATATTTCTTGTAATTTCTGTTTTGCTAATAGTCTGTCTCCGAGTTTGACTCATTCCTGGTAAACCAATGGGGGTCACTGCAAGGGTGGCAGACATCCTATTATTTAATCCTGTCCATTCTCTCCCTAGGCTGTAATCTGTTCGTTCCTATGAGCCTCCTAGTCATGGGAGCAAGGTTCCTAATCTGCAAATCAAACCCAAACCCTTGCACAGTAGTAGCAAATTGCTACCATAACATCTAGAGTGGATGGCCCCATTTCAGAGGCTTTTATTGCATATTGCACATGCCTCTGTAGAAAGTCCCTTTTTTAGAAAGAGGATTGAGAGCAGAGTAAATAATATTTTTCAGGGGAAAACATCCTTAATATCGCTGGTACCTTGTGGAGAAAGAGCTGCATATACTGCCGGAGTGTGTAATTTTTCTTTCTATTGTTTAATAGAATTTTGTGTATTTCAGGGTTTTCATTGGAAAAAGCAAGGGTGTGTGTGTGTGTGTGTGTGTTTTAAATAAGGAGCAACTATGGATATACTGCTAAGCCTCTTCTCTGGAACACGGCATCAAGCAGTTAGTTGCATTTTAATAAATTTTCCTGTGGCAAGTGTAGTCTGTGTGGGACATATGCTGTTATCGTCATCTTACATCCCCAGTGGAAATAGCAGTGTGTGAATGATTGGGCTTGGAGAGTCTGTTATAATGTGTTATTTTTTTCTTTAGGAAGGCTCTGTGGGGAAGGAGGGGGCGGGCAAGATAGACTGTTGTTAATCTGTTGGTTAGCCACATAACCCAGCTAATGAATTACTAGAAAAATCCTTTGTTTACTCACTGTCACCATTCCTGCCAGTTAAAGATTTGCTAGAGTAACACAGAGCTTTTAAAACTTGATACAGCCCTTAAGATTTTAAACATCTGTTTGTGTGTGGACTTGCTTGGTACATGGCTAGGTTTTCCTGTTTCCCCAATTTGATATACTGGTTTTAAAATTTGTAAACACAGACAAACAGAAGTACATTTTAAAAATCGGTACAGAGTATCTTCAATCCCTATATATGCAAATATGGGTGTCAGGGTACCATATTCACTATCAATTGCAGTATGTTGAAATGTTCGGGTAAAACCAATCAGTCTGCATTTTTTTTCAGTGATGACAATTGTAGTGGCCATCAGAATGAAGTTAAAAAAGGCACATATTCCAAAATGCAGAGAAATGACATCCTATATGGAATAAATCCTCTTTCCTGTTTAGTTTGTGACTAGAGTTGGTCATGTTGATTCAGAAACAATTGATCAGTCAGTCTTTTTATGACATCTCTTTGTTCTGTTTTGGAGAGCGTGAGGCAGTTTTGCAACCAAATATAAATTTTTGTGAGCTGAAGTCCTCCTTCAAAGGAAACTATTCTGGTCTGTTGCAGGTCACTTGGGTTGTTTATACCTTCCATCTCTTGCTTATGCCCACAACATCCAAGGTACCTGGCCTGGGAGAAAAATTGCTACATTTTCCAATAAGTGAACTTCTTTCATTAGGCTTATTGATGATGTTTGGATCCTCTCCACTGTTCTGATAGGGTGTTCTCCTTTTACTCTTTCTCCACACAACCCATTTCCATGAACTATTCCTGAAGGGGCCCCTAATGAGTAGAGGGAGTTAAGAAAGAAGGGTGGAGAAAGAGTAGAAGGAATATGGAGCATCACGTTGGCAATGAAATGTCTCCTTGCCATCCATGGATGTCTTGTGGTGTGTTTTTTAAGAAATACATCTTCTGGCCCAGCCGATTGACCACCGTTGAGAGTAGGGCTTAAAGATGCATAAGACCTGAGCATTGTAGGAGGCCCTACAGAAAGCCAAGTATCTGTATACTTCCCTATAGAAAGAAAGGCATTCGATGGATAGGCAGTGTTCAGTCTTCCTCTTCAGACTGACCGTGATATTAAGATAACCTAAAGATTTCTCTGGTTTGAGTTTTTGTCCTATGCGGACCTTGGCTTCAGTATTCATGACCATAATCTACCAAAAGTAATGTTCCAAACTTGACATTTAAAGTCTGACTTTTTTAAACCTGTGATTGACCACAATTTGCCACCAATTTCCCTCTAATCTTTTCCATCCATGTGTGGAATTTTTTCCATTCATGTGTGGAATACATTTTATTGTGTGCACCAAGGCGCACACAAATGTGCACCACCAGTATAAACAAAAAGTAGCTGTGGGCGCTCTGCTAATCAGCTGGGTGGCATTTGAATCTCTCTTTGAGTGGCCACACAAGCGCTCAGCTTGCAGGGAACGCTGTTTGCCACCCACTTTTTCAAATTCTTCTATGCTAACTAAAGGTTTCAGCATAGAAAAAAATCAGCTATTCTAAAACGTGGCATTCTGCAGTGAATGAGGAAGCTAAGTTTTCTAAGCCTGCACGCACAGCTTGTGTACATATTTGTTGAAAGCTAATTGGCAATGCAGTTGCCTTTCAAACTTGTTCTTTCGCCTATCAGCAAGCACAACTCTCTAGTATTTAATGTACTGTTGATTACGTAAACGCTACTCTGAAATATTTGTATAGGCAATTAACTCTTCTAATTTACTTTATTTAGGATCACAAATGGAATTCTGCTAGAGAGCCCAGATTTTGCTAATGGAGAAAAAATACCATTTTCATCTTGAAGGAAGTAGCCCATTTAGAAATTTTGAATTTTGCTTGTTTTGCAGATGGTATACATTGATTTCCTGTAAAGTTAAATATCCTGCTGCTTTCTCTCTCTTTTTTTTCTCATCCTTTTTCTTCTGCCCTGCTCTTCCTCCCCATTCTCCCTCCTTTCCCCACCAAAAAAGAGGGAGAATTGCTGCTCATTCCTTAATTTAGAAATACTGGAACTCCAAGTAGAGTGGTAGATCATATGCCTGGGAGACTTGTTTTAGAATTATTTGTAGGTTTTACTTTACTAGCTTTTGATGCAAGCTCAGTGACATCTTGAGACTGATACTTTCAGATGTTTTTGATATTGCTATAAAATTCACCAAGAGTTTGTGTATCTCTATCAAACTGACTTGAACTTGTGATAAACATGGTGGGTCTATATGGTGTTATATATCTATATCATGCTTTAATTGTCTGATTAAAATATACTTAATACATTTTTTTTCTATAAGGCAGTCGGGATTGTCTAAACAGCCAGTATACAAAAATGTTCATTTGTAAGTGAATGGGCTGGGCCACCATGGCTACAAAGGACGAAACGGAGCCAGTGGGAGCCGCGAGGCTCCGTGGCTGCAGCGCCAGTAAATAAACAAACCAGGGTGGCCAGTTAATGTGTTTCTGAAAGCGATTTCACGGAACACTTTCAGAAACACTGGTCTAACTGGTCTCAGTTACACTTCTTAATCTGAGTTCAGGAGCCTATGGATTCTCAATCTGGAGGCCACAACCCCTTTCAAAGATCCAGGTGGCTCAAGACCGCCCTACATTTACGCCCAAATGAGAAGAGGGTGAGATTTTGGTATTCAAAATGTTGCAAACACTGGAGTAGTCGCGATTCCTAAACAGAGCATCTTGATGAGATTATACTGGGACACGTATTTGGTATGTGCGTTTTAATTTGACAACTGCTTTAAACAAGACCAAACCTTTTTTTAAGAAGGATAAATGTTTTTAGGTTAGCATCTTGATTTCTACAGTATACCTCTGATCCTTGCTCCGCTGCCAACATTACCCACCCTAGACCTAAGGCTTTTGCTTGTGGTGCTTTTGCTATTCCATCTTGGGTACTCCAAAACTCTGCATCACTTGGTAACAGGGATCACTTGGTAACCAACACACCCAGTTGGTGTAAACTGGTATGGCTTCATTGACTTGAATTTAATTTATGTCCTCTGAGTCTCAGGCCCATAGGCCAATTCAACTCTTTTCTCATTAAAGTCCACCTTACTTCAGCCTGTAGCAGTTCCTTTCATGGTAACCTAGTTTTAAGGCAATTAAGCACTTTTGTCTAACACTGATTGGTATGCATATGCAGCTTTCTGCAGTTGTGAGGGTGCAAGATTTTAGGGTGTGACAAGCTGTATGGACACCATAACCCTATGGCAAAACTCTATACCATACAAACTTTTCACTATGTAATTCATGCCATTTTCTTTGGCCATTGTAGCATAGGTGAATTTTCACTTTTGGTCTCTTCCTCCCTCAAGTTGATTTTTTTAATGTGGCTAGCAATTTGGTACAGCTGACCCTATGTTTAATATTTTA
This sequence comes from Rafetus swinhoei, assembly GCA_019425775.1. Classification (NCBI taxonomy): domain Eukaryota; kingdom Metazoa; phylum Chordata; order Testudines; family Trionychidae; genus Rafetus; species Rafetus swinhoei. The sequence continues at coordinate 64,450,908 of CM033447.1, read as the reverse complement.
GTGCACCAGAAAGAATGGAAAACATAGTGTTGCCAACATGGAGGATTGGCTGGAGGAAAGGAAGAAACTAATTTAGGTGATTTTATTTGATCCAATCTTTAAATGACCAAACAATTCAATAATTCTAAATTATATATCTGCACTAAGGTCTTTATCTTCTACAAACATTTTATCATGTAAGCCAAGGGGGAGAACAATAATGATTGGTAGCCTTTCAATTGGAAAGAGTCTAGTAGTGTGGATATCATTATTCTTTCTAGTAACTTTGTAATTAATGGATGTAACTTGAGCCAGGATGAAACACCACAAATTGGTTCTATATAGGGAAACAAAGCTTCTGAAGCATATTCTGGCATTTGTTTCAGTGTCGGGTTTCACCCACGTATTGTGAATCTGAAAGCCAGGTAAATCCCATGGCTGTGCTTTTTTTGTTCTGTGGAGAAGGAAAACAGTAACCTAGTATTTGAAGCATGCAAGTTATGCAGATGTTCAAAAGGCCAAATAAAACAAATAGATGGGCTGCAGCTGCTGGAGCAGTCTTTTAGCAAGGCAAGTTTTGCTGCTGTGATGAGACTGCTCCATCATGCCGCTGGCTTCTGCCTACTTGAGGGAAATAACACAGTGAATTAATTTGCCCTCTTGTGATTGTAAATATAAAATCCCAATTGCGGTGGCTTCTGAAAATTATTTTTTTCCTATTAGAAAATATACAGAATGGCAGATGAGGCGTTAGTGTTGTTTCCTGCTATGGAAAGGGGAAATATTTCAAAAGCACAAATGGGAATTGTGTTTACTTCTCATTCTCCATCAGTGAATTAGGTGCCTAACTTTCATTGTTACATTTGAAAAATCTCCCCCAAATGGAGTAACACAATATTTTAGGGCCTGTAAACTCTCTGAGAGCAGAGAAAGGAGACTGAATGTATTTCATTGGTTAGAATTGATGGAGAGAAACCTCTCACAGTAGCGGGAGGGAGGAGAGTTAGGCTTTGTCTACATTGGCAATTGAGCGAAAAGGTTTGTCGTTCACGGGTGCTTATATCCCTCCCCCTCAATGACAAAGGCTCTGCTGCCCCAAGTACTAGTGTGAACAGTGCTTTGTTGACAGCTGTTCATCAGGAGTGGACATTTTTTGTTAGCAAATGCCTACAGTCATGGACAGTGAGTAAAAGTATGCCTGGAGGAGGCAATCCCCCCAGCCCCGCCCCTTCTGCCCAGGCCCCACCCCCTGCACCACATGGAGCAGGAGGTTCCTGGCTTTCGGATTACTGGGGAGGGAGGAGGGCACGCAGCCCCTGGCCCCGGAGCACAGGGGAGGGCAGGAGGTGCACGGCCTCAGCTGCCCGGGCCCTGGAGCACCAGGGTAGGATGGCGGGTGCTGGGGGGCAGCAATATCCACTCCCAGTACACCTACAGTAGGCCTTCTGGGGGTGGAGTGAGGGCAGGGCCCCGCCTATGATACCCATCACCCCTGCCAACAAGTGTTTACACTTCCTGACTTTTAGCGACACGGCTGTATGACATAGTCATACAGCTGTGTAGTATAGACATACCTTTAGTGAAGATGCTTACTAGTAAGGCTATGTCTAGGGTTGCCAGGTGTCCGGTTTTGAACCGGGCAGTCCAGTATTTGAGCTTTCTGTTCGGGAAACAAACTGAGAAAATATACATGAGAAAATATAAATGTCTGGTCTTTTCTAAAGAAGATGTAATGTAGATTGTGATGTAATGTCAAGTGTGTCCGGTATTTTTGTTGAAACCATCTGGCATCCCTAGCTATGTCTACAATTGTACTCGAACAAATTTCATGGGTGCTTCTCCTCCCCTGTGAAGGACAAAGGACAGAGAAAGCTGCTCATTGGGGGTAGAAGTTTTGTGTAGGTAAAAGTGCGGACAAATAGTGTTGACGCACGCTAACTTTTTGGCTAGGTCTAGACTACAGGTTTTTTTTAAAACGTGGCCTTTTTAAAAAAAAACTTCACTTGTGCATAGACTGCCGTCGAGTTCTTTCGAAATTAAATCGAAAGAACGTGGCAGGTTTTTCGACAGCGGTAAACCTGCTTTTACGAGGAAGAATGCCTTTTTTCGAAAGATTTCTTTCGAAAAAAAGCTTTCTTGAATGCAAACAGGTTTTTTTTGAAAGAGAACGTCCAGATTGCCTGGGTGCTCTCTTTCAAAAAAGCGGCTCGCTTTTTCCAAACACTTGGGGCTGTCTTGCCTCTTTCAAAAGAGGCTTGTAGTCTAGACGTACCCTTAGAGACAGAGTTGTGTTGACATAGCCTTCTCTCTAAAAGCTTCATGGTGTAGACGCATCCTAATACTCTTCTAGCTCTGGATAGCCTATACCACAGGGGAGACAAGAATTATTAGCTCAGAAGTGATGAGCAAAACTTCTGTGACGAATACAGTTGGCTGAAGGGGTACGCTATTGACAGCCAACTGAAATCAGAAGGGAGCTGAACTACGATCTTACCGAACAAAGAGTTTCATTGCTTTCAACAAGGGTATTGTAATGACCTTGTGGATGAATCTGGTGAAGTTTTCTGTAGAAGTTCCCACCTTTTCAGGTGACTCTTTTGCTTTTATATGTTTTGGAGAGGGCCTGCGACTTTAGATTTTGGTTGCCTGTTTTGGAAATTATCGTGCTGAAGTGTCATCTTTCAAGGGAGTGGAGAGATCATGCAGGGCTCAAATCACCCAGAGGAGCTATCCCTTTCAGGGTTTTTCTTTTAGAATAATCTCCTTTCACAAAAGGTAAACTAGTGTTAGACTAGATTTGGGCGAAGAGCACAGCTGCCCTGGATATCATCTGAGCCAGCGTAGCTTGTTAAAGGAGAATAGTCTGAGAGATTGCATGATACCAGTCAGAACAGCTGGGCACTTAGGGAGCTCTGTTTAGTGATTCCTTTTTGGTCTTCATTTAATTTTCTGAGGCAAAAATTTGTAATTTCTTTCCCAGTGAGCACCTGTGATGTTTTTCTTCTTTGTCTTTGTTTTGGGGGAAGGGAAGTTGTATGTCTTGTGAACATACTGTTTCACTAACACTTCCTGTGTCCATTGTAGACTATCCGTTTATGTCTGGTCTGACATTCTTCCTGTCAGGAAACTGAAGACTGTATATTGTTCAGTGAGGACAGAAAGAAAGAAAACACACACACAACGACATCAAGGCTTCTAAGATCTTTTATATTTGGTTCTCTGTAGGTTAAAGAATCAGCATAGCTAGACCTGTAATGGTAACGACAGACTTCCATGTTTTTCAGTGAACAGTCATTCTATTGAAAGTATGGCTGGCTGTTGCCTCCCATGAGCATTACTAGAAAAGGTCTGTGCTGGTCTTCTGTGGAGCAGCAATATGGGCTTCAACCACATAAATTAGCTGCTTATTACCAGGTGGACTTTAGGAACCACAAGAGAAGTTATCTGTGGTTTTCAGAAGGATTCTAAAAATCTGAATATTTAAAGACTTTTCACCACTCCTGGCTGGAGGCATCCACGTACGGTGATTGAGTAGTGGATTACTAATGGCATCTGGCAACTCAGGAGAGCCACTTTTTACACATTGTAGAAAAAAACTCCCCGATAAGAAAGTAAAGGAGGGAAGATGTGGTTGGGCAAGGGAGAAGAGCAGAGGGTGAGGAGTGTACCAATGAAATAGCTCGACTTCCCTGTTTGCTATGGGAGCAGCCTATTTACTACTATTATTGTGGTAGCACCAGTCTGGTCAATACGATGGCCTGTCTGTCTACCTTAGATATTTCTGTGGCCCTCATTACCATCTGAGTGCCCCAGAATCTTCTAATAGAGTAAATCTCACAAAACTCCCCTTGAGGAAGGGAAGTACTCCATTTCGTGGTACAGAGACCGGGGTCATGTCTACCCTTTATAGCAGCACAGCCAAGGCCGGATTAACGGGGGGGCTAGCCGGGCAGCTGCCCGGGGCACCAACCTATGGGGGGCGCCTGATGGCAGCTGTAAGGGGCGCTGTGCGCCCGGGGCCGAGGGCCGCGTGGCTCCCCTTAGAGCTGCCATCAGGCGCGCCGTGCACCCGATCGCAGCTGTAAGGTGCGCAGCGTGCCGGGGGGCGGGGCCGCGCATGCGCCGTGCGCCCGGGGGTGGAGCCGCGCAGGTGTTGCGCGCCCACTGCCCGGGGCACAGGAATGGCTTGAGCTGGCCCTGATCACAACTGCAGTGCTTCAGAGTAGACAGTGCCTACACTAACAGAGGGGGTTCTTCTGTTGGTGCAAGTAATCCACCTCTCAGAGAGGTGGTAGTCAAGTGTACAGAAGAACTCTTCCATCAGCCTAGGACTAGGAATTAGGTCTACACTGTGGATTAGGTCGGCATAGCTGTCTCTCAGTGGTGTGAATTTGTAGACCCTCAGGCAGCATTGCTATGTTCATGTAAATTCCCATTGTAGACCAGGATGATTTGACCAGTGTCATAAAGCAAATATGTGTCAGAGCTGGCAATTGAGTGTCCCAGGTCAAGGCTAACACCCTTAACTACTGAATCATCTGGCTTTTGAAACCATAATAATTAGTAAGCCGTGTGGATTTTGCTGTTCAGATACCACCTTCATTACATAACTTGAATACATTATTGTAGAATGCTTACTCCAATTCTGACAGCAAAAGATGGAATTTTGAAAGACTAAAAATCATTATCTATAGTTCATACCCACATATCGTGTAAAAAGAAAAGTCTCCAACCATCCTGGGAAGAACAGAGAAATGCATACATCTTGGAGCCATAGTATTAATCTCATATAGCAATTATAGTTCAGATTACTTTCCGCATAATCATTAATTGAATTTTAAATCACAATCCAGTTTTTAAAAGAACAGATTATTTGTGGAATCAATATTAAACACTGTCCAGAAAGTATATAAAAGTACATGATTAGATTTGAGAAATGAGAGGTTTTTGCATTATAATGAAGTATTATGATTTAGGTCTTAGATTAAGTTAAGTTTTGTAGGAAAGAAGAGAAGCAGAAGGGAGAGGAGCAGTGAATTTTGAGGGGAACAATTACTTTTTGTAGTGAACTAGCCAATCTGAGTTTTTATTGAGACCCAGTCTGATAGTGTCAAGTTTGCATATGAATTCCGGCTCTGCAGTTTCACACCAAAGTCTGTTTTTTAAGTTTTGTAGCTCACTACAAAAAATAAATTTACCTCTTTTCGTATTTTACACCTTATCACCTGTTGGGAATGGGCCACATTTGCCTTGATTGAATTGACCTCCTTTGCGCTGGTCCTCCCCATAGTAACGCAACACTCCCATCTTTGCATGTGCATAAATCCCTGCCAAACGGAAGTTTCCACTTGATGCATTTGAGGAAGCGTGTTCCAGCCCATGAAATCTTATGCCCAAATAAGTTAGTCTTTAAGGTGTCACAGAACTCCTTGTTTTTTCTCTGTCTGTTATACACAAAGTTCAGTTTACATTGCTGAACGCTTGTTTGTTGGTTCTGTGTTCACCCATGGTTGTCCGAATCTTCTCTTTCCAGGAGAACGATTCATCCCGTATTGCTATGTTAAGAAACATACCATTGACGATGATGTAAACAGGCTGTTGGCAGTGTTCTGAGCAACATGATGCTGCTATCGGGAGGTGTGGTGCAATCCCTGGGATAGAATAGCTCTCCAAGATTACTGTGTGGGATGGAAAGGGGGTTCATACCATATGATCTCAACTACTCTGTTCTTATGCAGTTTTCTTTTGAGGATGACCCGAAACTGACCTGGAAATTAGGACGCTTTACAGTGAGGGGGGGTGAAGCAGATCAGAAGTTGCATGTGGTCACCTGTGGTAATGAAATATGCTTCCACACGGCATTTCATAAGCTGAAATCATCTCTGTGGGGGTAATGGAGGTAGACCTGATTCTGATAGGAACCTATCGGTTTGTGTCTGCAAATCAAGCAATTAGCTGTGTGCTTCTTGTGAGCTGTATGTATGACTAGCCATGGTTCAGATTTGCACCTGTTCTAGGTACATGCATTATTCTTGTGCATGATGGAATGCGAGTGGCTCAGATATAAATTGCTCAGAATTGTATGCAAACTATTGAATTTCTATATAAAAGTGTTGATCCACTGAAAGCAGCGGTGGTATGGTGTCAGTATGATCTGTCTCTATTTTCCTTCTTCCCCTAGTGAAAAAGAAGGAGAGCTGATCTTCTCTTTGTTGACTTGGTTAATTTGTTGAATGAAGCGTAGGCAACATTTCTAGCTCAGCTGATGTAAATACAGTGGATAACCATATAGTGGAATTATTTATTATTATTTTGATTGTATTGTAGTGCCTAAAGATCCCAGCTGAGACTGGGGTGGCAGGGGTCTTGTTGTGCTAGTCATTGTAGTAATAGATAATAAGAGGCAGCCTGTGACCCAAAGGCTTATGATCTATAATAGACAAGACAGACAGTAGGGCTATGATAATACAAATAATACAGAACGGGAGGGGGGAGGCCGGGCTAGAGAGACGAAGCATCTAATGGAAGAACCAAGAACAGAAACCAGATTTCTTGAATCCTAGTTCATTGCTGGGTGCACCGGATTAGAATGTGTACTGTGCGCCATCCAGATTGCTTCAGCAGTTACCTTGCAATGGATTTGTGATGGGGAAGAGCTGCACTGTTAGTTTAATAGCTGTGAATTTAAATGGAAGTGAACATGTACTTTGTCCTACTTGAATTTCTGTTCTCTTTACCCTGAATGGCAAGACCACTTCTGATTTGGGGGTGTTGCCCCCTGCAGAAGAGTAGGTTGGTATTTCATGGAAGTGTTTCTATATATATGCTCTTTACATTCTTACAAAAGGATGAAATAAAGCTAAAAGACTGGGACAATCTTTAATTGTTGCTGCTGTGTGTAATTTATAAATGCACCAATCTGGATCCATTCATTTGCCCAGCCAATGGCACATCATGTTTCTGCTGCCCTTTTTCTGCTGGAAAGAAATCTTCATTTCAACAAGTCTGATTTTTTTTTTTTTTTTTAAAGAAAAAGTCTGTCTAGTTAGCATAGCAAGGAGGTTTATTGTTTATCTCACATTTTGTCTGAGATCTTGAGCCCCCCCCCCCCCGACAACTCATTGTTAAATTGTTATTATATTTAAGCAAATCAATTCCATTGCAGAGTTTTTCCTGTCATAATGATCAGTTTGCAGTACAGATCTCATTGATTTTTCACAACCCTAAAAACAGTTGATGAATAGCACTGGGAAAACTCAAGTCTGGAGAGATGCATTTTGTGGCAGCTTGGAGAACACCCCTCCCACCCCACACACACACACCTTATCAACCAGGGTGCAAACTTCATCAGACCTGAATCTTTCCACCAAAGAGAGCCAAAGCCTCAGCAAGGCAGGCTGATTGGAATGCAGGCATCCTGCACGTGTTCTGACAATCTGACCTCCCTGTTTACATTTTGTAATCTCAAAGTCAGAATAACGGGTGTGCGAATCTCACTCTTCCCCACCCCCCAGACAGTTTCTTGGCAAATTCAGATTCCAGGAAAACATAAAAATAAGAGGAGGAAGAGCAAAATTCTCCTAAATTATGTCTGGATTTGCACTGACTCTTATTTGCTCTTCACTGGGTGCTTTTGCTTTACTTTTTGATCTTCCCCTGTTTCTGCTCCCCTTATGCAAAGTCTGTCAGTTTAGGCTTTGTGCCTACACGGCAGGTGTAGTTAGCTTGATTGTAAGCTGGAATTTGGTCAATTTCTTACCTCCACCAGCCTTCTTCTCCTCCTTTCCTTATCTAAAGCTGTAATACTGGAGAAGTGGAACTGTTGTGCGTTGCTATGCTGCTGTTGCCCATTGCTCCCTGCGTCCATCTCTGAATTTTTGTGTTTTACACATGGGGGATGCCAATCATCTGAAATGAGCCATCCTTAACCAACAGTAGATAGAATCCTTCTACCGAGATGAGGGATGTAAGTGTCCCCGATCCAGCGCGAGCTGGGACTGAGCAAGCCCGGCTCAGTCCCGGCTCATGCCAGGTCCAGGACTTACTCCCGCTATGGCTCTGCAATTTAAATACAGTTGTATCGATTACACAATTAGCCAGTTACCTGCCTCTGAACATCCTTAACTGAGACCTTTCCAGCGTACATTGCCTTATTACAGTTTACCACTACCAGGAGTTCTAAGACTGGACTACCTCTCATCCCCAACAAGTCATGGAGCGTTGCATATTGCACAGGGAACTATTGTGCTGCATGAAGTACAGAAGTAAACACAGGTTGAACCTCTCTAGTTTGGCATTCTCTGGTCAGGAACATCCATGGTCTGGTATGATTTTCGTTAGCCAGATGTCCACTTATCATGGGGGTGGCCAAGTTTTCTGTGGTTCCATACATTTTGTTTAAAGCCACCAGTTCCAGCTCTCAAAATTCTGTGCTAGTATTTAGCTCTAATTTACCCCTCAATGTCTTCTAAGAGCCCATTAAGCAGTGGAAGTGTTGGTAATGCTGCTAGACAATATTGACCTCCCATGGTCTGGCAAATTGTCTGGTTCAGTACCGGTCAGGTCCCAAGGGTGCCAGAATAGAGAGGTTCAACCTGTATCTGACTATGCAAGGAGGTAGCCATTTTTACTTAAATAAGGCTCATGCTGCCTTATCAGTGGGTGGAGCCTAGCAGGATGACTGCTAGGAGTGTCGATGTTTCTCGCTTGAAAAGAAAAGAACACAGTGTTTTGGATAATGAGACAAAGTGAAGAGGAAACACAAGTTTCTTTTTTGCTAATGATACTTCCAGCCAAGGCTGCTCACTTATGAAATGAAAGAGCGTCACTGAAACTCAGAACTCACAAAAAGCAAATGACAGTTCCCAGAAAATTGTGCATTTGGCCCACCTGGCAATATTATGGCAAAACAAGAACAGCTTTTCACTCTCATTGTCTAGATGGAACACCAAAAGGGGCTTCTCTGCATGCAGAGAAACCACAGCATGAACCGTGAGAACTCGTAAGAGAGAATGGGAGAATTTTGCTTGCGGAGCCTTTTCTGCAATTCTCAGATTGAAAAAAGAAAGTGTGTGCAGTGAGTTATAAGGTGCATCAAGATTGAATTTCTGCCCCAAATTCCTTGTACTAGAATACAGAAAAAAATCCATGTGATAATGGATCAGACATGCCAGTGATTCCTGCATGTGAAAGGTTTGCCAAAGGTATGTGCTGATATTTGTAAAGGACTCATTTAGAGGAATAGGAAGGCTTTTGGAACACCAAAATTCGAGGTTGTTCCAAGCATGTTGGCAGGAAGAAGCTGAGAGGTCAAAAGGACAAGTATGACATGAAGGGAATGTCTACACTGCAGTCCAAAATCCATGGCTGGCCCGTGCCTGCTGACTCTGGCTTTGGAGCTTAAGGAAAAAGGTTGTTTAATTGCAGTATAGACCTTCCAGCTTGGGCTGGAGCCTGGGCTCTAGGTTCCTGGGACAGTCTCTGAATTTCTACGCTGCAGTTTAAGAATCCCTTAGCCTGAGCCCAAGTCAGATGGCATAGGACAGCTAGTGTTTTTTAACTGCAGTGTAGACATGCCTAAGGAGGCTCAAAAAATGCAACGTGATCAAATTACAGTAAAACTCCAATAGTCCGGCATCCAATTGTAGGGCACTTCCGATAGTCCGGCATCACAATGGCAAGAGCCTAGTGAGTGAGCTTTGGCAAACAGCGAGTCACAAGGCAGCATTGGCAGCAGCTGAACCGAGTGAAACTGGACCGGACAGAGTCAGTCTGCCACTGGCATTGTGTGACGCTGGACAGTCTTTGTGCTACAATAAAAAGGGTTAAAAACACTTTATATACAGTATATACTGTGTGTGTGTATATATATATATATATAACCATCTTATAGTACCTCCTGATAGTCCCACCTAGGTCCCAAAGGTTCCAGATTATCGGAAGTCTACTGTACTATTTGCTGGTATCTCCTTAAACCATAGCAGTGATCGGTAGAGCCACTGTCTGCCGTGCAGTATAGCAGCACTCCTTTTGCAAGGGAAGGCTAATGCTAGAAACTTTGGACGAGGATTATTTCAGTCTTGCGCAGAATGCTCTGTATCATTAGCCTTGGGAAGAGACAGTGAATGGTTTCTTGCTGAGGCCAGTGGGCAGAATGAAAGGCAACCCCATGCGGGGGCCTTTTCTATCCATCTGCTGCAAATCGTGCTCTTCACAAATTAGATTTGGCAGTGAACCCTCATCACGGGGAGTGTTCACATACAGCCAGGTACTAGATCTGTAATTATGCTTCACAGGCCTGCCCTCGTGTAGGAATGATACTAACCAGGCCATAAAGGACGCCATGCATATAAATAAGGGGGAAGGGGAGCAGGAGAAAGTGGGCTGGGGAAATATTTGGAAGTGAACTCAAATTTAAAAACAAAATGATGCAAACATCAAATGTGCTTTGAAGAGGGGGCTATAAAGAGATGTTATGGATGCCAGTGCCTTTCACAGACTGGCTGTAAATGTTGCCAAGTGCATTGCTGGTTCTCAGTCTATCTAAAGAGCAGATTTATTAACCCTGGCAAACCTGGCTCCTTTTTTACTGTCCCCCCCCCCGAATCTGTAAGAGCTGGTGTACACATGCTCTACACATACCAGTCTGTGGGGTAAAAGCATTTGCAACGGTTCTTTTCTTTCACAAGCCATAGCGTAAATTACAAATTATTATAAAAACTGTGCTGCACTTGCAAATGTTGCTAAGCAGCATCCAACTCCTCCCCTTCCCCAACTCTTCCACTAACTAAAAGACTTCAAATAGGAAAATTCAGCAGGAGACAGTGATTTTAGTAACACAGGTGACTGGGGAGGGGGGGCGGGGTGGGTGTGTGTGTGTGTGTGTGTGTGTGTGTGTGTGTGTGTGTGTGTGTGTGTGTGTGTGTGTGTGTGTGTGTGTGTGTGTGTGTGTAATCCTGGCCCTGAAGAAATCAACGGTGTTTTACCATTGACTTCGAACCAGAATTCCAAATTGAGATGATATAAACTCTGTTATTGCTCTGAGAAGCTTGCAGACTATCTCAGGTAACTACAATGCAAACAATAAAAGATGAGGTTGAAAGTGGGAGCAGACTGGATCCAAGAGATGAAGGATGATATCGAAGAAGAGGATATTCCAGATGTTTGTGCCTCTCTCTTCCCCTCCCTTTCTTTGTAATCTGCACAAGCTAGTGAGGAAAGGACTACTCAACATGGAATGTATTTTATTGTGTCATTGACAAGCTTCTGGTTTTGCCTGGCTGTTTAAGAAATCTTATAGTTTGAACTTAGTAATGGAAATCAAAAGGGGGTGTATGAATATCTTATGACATAAAGTGTTACTGAAATAATTCCTGAGGCAGAAATTGTTCTGTTCACCATCTGTAATAAGTTCTAACAATACTATTATTCAGTTTCAAATTATGTTATATTAAATATCTCTGTCCATTAAGGAACATTGTAATAAAATGCTCATGAATATTATTACTTCTGATCAATTACGTATCAATTCAAATATGTTAGTGTATAATTGTTACAGAATCATAGAAATGTAGGGCTGGAAGGGACCTCAAAAGATCATCTAGTTCCTCTTTCTGCACTGATTATATGCAAATAAACCAGTAATAAATATGTGTGTACCTCTATAATTGTCAATTATTTGTTATGTACTCATTTACATAATTGTATCATTTACACACACACACACACACACACACTTAAAAGGGGGAGTGACAGAAATGAAAGATCCCTTCTACTTGTGTCCAAAATTTCCTTTTTGGTTTTCTTGTCGTTGAATAAAGTCATAATTACACCACATAATATTTAAATTAAGTGGCTATCTATGGATGCCAGATGAGTAAAATATACTAAGCCTTATGCCTTGTCATATTATTTCCAGTTGGAAATAGTAAATATTTTATGTAAATAAAGCAAGCACATTAGGAAATCTGCCATATTTACAAAGGACAGCAACTTTGCATTTGTTGTTTGTTTGTATTCCAATAGCATCTTAAGGCCCCTGCTGAGGTCAGGACACTATTATAGCAGGGGCTGTATAAATATGTACTAAGAGACAGTCACTGCTCCAAAGACTTTGTAGTCTAAATAGATGAGTGAAAGAGAGTGGATTATATTTCCGCCATTTGTAGCTGAGGAACAGAGGCACAATGAGATTACTGCTAATAATACTTGACTTTTTTCTATATAACATTTGCCAGTAGTAGATCTCAAAAACCCTTTACAAAAGGAGATCACCGTTGTATTCCCATTGTACAGATGTGGAAACAGGTCCAGAGGTAAAGTTATTTGCCCACGATCGCTCAGCAGGCCAATGGCTGAGCTGGCATAGAATCCAGGTCTCCTGAGTCTTAGGTCTATCTAGTAGATCACGGATGGAGAATCTTTATTCTATCGAGGTCCAGTGACCAATAGAAAAAAAATCAGTTATGGTCCACACACAGTTCTGCAGGAGGGTTGTGGAGGCTTGGTCTTCCCCATGGCTCTAGGATGGGGCCAGTAATGAGGAGTTTCAGGTGTGGGAGGGGGCTCCAGATGGGGGCCAACGGGTTTGGAGTGCAGGAGTGGGCTCAGGGCTGGGGCGGAGGGGTTGGGGGTGACGATGCAGGCTCTGGGAGGAGTTAGGCTGCGAGGGGGTTCCGACTTGTGCGGGGGGGCTGGGTGGAGATGGAGGGTCTGGGAGAGTGTTAGGGTATAGGAGGGGGTTCTGACCAGGGCCAGGATTTTGTGGCGGGAGTGCAGGCTCTAGGAATGGGTTAGGGTTCGGGAGGGGGAGGGATATGGTCTCTGTCAGGGCGTCATTTACCTCAGGTAGCTCTCAGTTGGCAGTGCAGCAGGGCTAAGGCAGCTCTTGACCCCGTGCCATTCCCAGAAGCTGCCATGATGTGGTTAAGTGGTTCTGCACAGTGTACACTGCCTGCGCCTGCAAGTGCCTCCTGTGCAGCTCCCATTAGCCGCAGTTCCCAGCCAAAAGGAGCTCTGGGGCCAGACTTGCAACTTCCCTGATTGTCCGTCCCTGGGCCCACAGGCCGCTGGGACAGTCGACCAGCCTGGCACTCTAGCTTCCTCCTGCAGCAGGTGAGCCTGTGATGCACCCATGCAGGAGGGGTTGGGAAGGCACAAAGGCTCAGGGCTTCTAACCTGAGGTGTGGAGACTTGCCAGAGGCTGGATGAAATTAAGCAGGTTCCTCTCCACTGCACTCAATAATACGGCCCAAGAAATCTACCCCAAAACTTGTCAATGGTGCAGCTATATTGGCGGCCTGTGAAGCCATGTGAAAAAACGTCTCCTGAGATTCTTCATTCTAGCGTGGTTACGTAGATGCCAAAGACATGGGAAGATGGGTAGGGGAGAGCTGACCACGTGAGGAACTGTGTATAGCATGTTCACAACATAGGTGAAAATTTTCTTAACGAAGCACAAGAATACAGCATATGAATTAAAGTGTCCAATGCCATGTTGCCTTTGTGGATATGAAAAAGAATCAGGCAAAGTGTACTAATCATTCTAGAGTAGTATCTGAAGAGGACATTTAATTGATCTGAGAACTGTGGGCAGTATGTTTTCAGTGAAGATGTTACCTGTTTATTGCGGCAACTGCTATTTAATGTTTTGAGAAACCTTGTAAGACTTTTTTAATAATCAAACTTAGGGTCAGACAAGATTTCTGTACAGTGGAATACAGAGCTCTCCAAACCTGTACATAAATCTTGTCTAAAATATTGTGTAGTCTCTTCTGTAAATATTGATGAAATTCTAACTTTAACTCTTCTAATATGTGTCTTTTTGAAATAAGTTTAAAACTGTATTAATAGTATCTAAGTGACAGGGTATTTCTTCCCGTCAGTTAACAATGCTCATTTGAAGGTGCGATGGAATAATTTCTACATTTTAAATTGTCAAAAAAACAGACTTCTTTTAGAGAGCCTACTGCTTTGTTCCATATTTTAATCAAATCCATAATCTTGAGGCACAGCTCTGATGGACTCATGTACATTCATTAGGGCTAGTAATTTCACCAGCTAGTTTTTAGTGGTAGGGTAAAACATAGGCGTAACAAACCATCTTTTCAAATTCATACCCTTAGCTCTGATCCTGCATAGACTTATCTACATGCTTAAGTTTATATACAGTAGACTTCCGATAATCTGGAACCTATGGGACTTAGGTGGTGCCGGATTATCAGATATGCCGGACTATCAGGAGGTACTATAAGCAGGTTATATATATACTGTATACATTATATACTGTATATAAAGTGTTCTTAACCCTTTTTATTGTACATACTGTATACAGTATACTGTAACGTTTTAGTTTTTAAGCCGTTTTACCCTTTTTGCTCAGTTCAGCTGCTGCGCTGTTACCTTGTGACTCATTTTTTGCCGAAGCTCACTCACTAGGCTCTTGCCATTTTGATGCCGGACTATCAGGAGTGCTGGACTATTGGATGCCGGACTATTGGAGTTTTACTGTACTGTGGACCAGACCCTCAGCTGTTTTCAGCTGTGCCAGTTCCATTGACTTGAGTGGAGTCGGGACAGTTTACGTGGTTGAGGATTTGTCCCATGACTTTAATGGGACTACTCACAATGCATACTTGCACAGTCTCTGCAAATTCGGATCTCATTAATCACAAATCCCTGGTTTACATTGGTAGACATTTAATGTAACTTTATTCTAACCCTCTCAATACACTCTGGGGAGAGAGGTAACATTTTATTTTTATATAAAGTCTATGTTGCCATTACTGTGTAGAAATCCAGACTCGGGAGCCTTGATCTGAGATGCTCCCCTTTTGTGGGGTTTCAGAGTTTGGGAAATCTCAACATTTGCACAGCAATTTTACAGCCCCACAGCTCAAGCCTGAATCAGATGGTCTGGACCAGCTGCTGTTGTTTAATTGCTGTATAGTCCCTTAGGGCTTGATCCAAGAGCCATTGATGTCACTGTGAGTTGTCTTTTGCTCAAGGTATGGAGGTTCACATTGTTAGCTCGGGGAGAGCCCCTGGGGTGATGGTCTGCTTACAATTTGAAGTTGGAAATGATGCAGCAAATGAGTGTGACGAAGATTAGGTAGGATATAATGAGGGTGTTACAAGAAGACAGTGAGAGAACTTCAGTTTTTCCTTTTACCAGGGTTGTGGGGTCCTGTCTTCTGCAGAATGACAGCGATAAAATTAGATAATCTGTTAATCACTAGTAAATTAACCTCATGTCTTTACAGAGAACAAATATAGTATTTATGTAAAAGTTGTTAAGAGTTTTTCTCTTTTTAATTAGCAGAAATACATGCAAAATGAATGATAATTAGGCAGCTGATGAATTCAGTAGTACAATTATGCCTAAAGCTATGCCCCAGTACTTAATGCTGGATGCTCTGAGCAATCAAATAAGCCTATTTATATAATTTATTTATAAAACAAAGTTACAAATAAGAGTGACACATATACTTCAAGCGCATCAACTTCAGCTGCTGGCAAGATCGTTTTTTTAAATTGAATATATTAAAAAAAGAGTTTAAGTATTTGGCTTAATTAAAAAGAAAAGAGAGAAACCTAAACTATTTGTGATGAGACCAGCAACTGAATTTTAACTTTCGTAATAGATAACTGTTAGATTTGTAAAAAAGGTTTTTATTTAAAACGCTGGTCAAGAATAACCGAACATTAACTAGAAATGAGCTGAGATTTTCCATGATTCAGGAAGCATGAAAATGAACGTTTTTTTCCTTTGCCCTCTCTCTTGTTTTGTTCCTCCTTTGGGGCAGTCTGTGCCCAGAGAGCAGAGGAAATTGTAGAGTCCTGGCTGTCTGCTCTATGAGGCTTTAAGAAAATACAAGCCATTAGAAATAGCTGCCTCACGTGCATCCAAGTGGGAAGGCTAAACTGATTAGTGTGTAAACGCTGGGAGATGGTAGGCAGTGGTGTCAAAGAGGCTATGACAGTCATCAGATTGTGGTTTATTTCAGGCTATTGTTTGAATGATGGATCTCTCCCCGTAGAGGCAGCTTTAGAGGTTTGAAGAGGTATAATATAAAACCAGAATGATGGATCCTGCTTTGCTATAAGCAACTTCTTGCTTCACTCCTTTGTACTACCAACCTTAGTGTTTCATGGGCAAGCCTGTTGTTTTTCTTTGTACCAACTGAGCATTACAAATATAACACGGACTACTCCTAACGGAGGCAAAATTGTGCCCATTTGGAGGTAAGTATTAGACTCATGCCTGCCGGCGGGCGGGGAGAAACAAAGGAGGCAGTTGCACAGGGACCCAATGGAATTAATGGGGTCTGGGGCCCTGGTCCTTTTAAATAGAACTACTGTAGCAGTATGGCAGCAGCTGTGGGAAGCAGCGGGAGTGGGGGGTGAGGGGGTGGGCGGGCAGGAGCTCCCTGCCGCTTTGAACCCCCACCTGGGTCTGCGAAGCGGCAGGGCAGGAGGAGGGGGTCAGAGTGAGTGGTAAAGGGAGAGCCAGGTTGGGTAGACAAGGAAGGAGCCGAACTGTCAGTGTAAAGCCGGGCACAGAACTGCAAGGAGCGAGGGCTGAGGGGGCAGAGGAGCTGGGCTGGGAAGGCAAAAAGAGCAGAGGGGTGGGCAGGGACGACGGGGAGAAAGGAGCGTGCAGAGCGCGCAGGACCGCTGGGGTGCAGTTGGGCTGGAGCAAATTCATCTTCGATTCTCTGGGAGGATAAACTTTAAATAGAGGTCTAGTCTACACTGAAAATGAAGGTTGACTTAGCTATTTCAGTCAGTTTGAAAAATCGCATCCCTGAGCAAAGTAGCTATGCTAACCTGACCTCCAGGGTAGACATAGCTAGATCACTGGAAGAATGCTTCCATTGACCGAGCTGGTGTCACCTGCAAAGATGGTGCTCCTACACTGATAGAAACTCCCCCTTCCATTGCTTTAGGTTGAATCTTTGGTGCGCTATGTAACTATCCCTGTACATTCTCCTTACTCTAGTAGTTTTCAAACTTTTTTTCTTGTGACTCAGTTGAAGAAAATCTTTGATCTCCCCGACCCGACATAATTTGACTAGAGTCTGGACTCCAGAGTGGGGCTGAGGATGAGAGTTTTGGGGTGGAGGAGGAGGCTCCAGCTTTGTTTGGGGGCCAGGTCAGGGCTGGGGCAGGAGGGGCTTATGTTGAGCGGCTCCTGGTGAGCAGTGCAGCGCGGTGCTAAGGTAGCTTCCTGCCTCTTCTGGCACCCAGACCATGCTGCGCCCCAGAACCAGCCAGCAGCAGGTTCTCAGCCAACGGGAGTGTGGAACAAGTGCTTGGGGCAGGGGCAGTGCGTGGAACTCTGTGCTCTCTCCTGCCCCCCAACCTCAGGAACGGGGCCTGTTGCTGGCCGCTTCTGGGGCGCAACAGTCTGTGGTGCCAGGACAGGCAGGCAGCTGCCTTAGCACCCCCACTGGTCACCTGATCCCCCTACAGCGAGACTCAATTGCTGACATTCCACAACCAGCAGTGGGTCGCGACTTGTAGTTTTGAAAACCACTGCTCTAGACCTACCCAGCATGCAGCTGCAGAGAATTAGAATGATAGCTTGTTAACCTTTTTTTACAAGACAGAAAATGCAGCGCATAGGCAAGATCAAAATACAAAGGAGGTAGACCATTATATTACAAATTTGATCTAGAAAGCATTTGTTCACTTGTAGCCGAGGGGGAAAAAAGTTATAAGCTTTTATAAAATTTGTAACCCCCATTTCTAGGAGCTGACTCTGATCTTTGCTTTGGGGTCAGACATGCTAGTGCTGAGGGACCAATGACTGAAGGAGAGGGAGATTTGGTGATTAAGGGAGGGGTCTGGCACATAGGACAACTTGTCAATTCAGATTGTGAGTTGTTAAACCTAGGGAGCCCTGTTACAAGTATATATTGTGCCTAGCACAATCAGGGCCCATAGGCATTACTACCATACATACAAATGGTAATTGTTCCTCCCGACATTTGTACTCCATGGGAGCGTTTGAAATCTCTTGTCGTGTCCTTTCCTTCGTCTCACATCTCCTGAGTGTATGAATCCTTCACTAGCCATCCTGGTGGATCAATTTAAAATTCCCCATATTCTGATCATTAGCTGTTTTCTAAAATGAGGCCCTTCCATATGTACTCAGGGGAAAAGTGCATTTGACAGACACAGAATTTGATTTAAAACCTGTTGGCAGTCAGACAAAATAGGAGTATTTATCTCTGGTGTCTAAGTCGAACGTTATGAGTTGTCTGAAATGAGACAAGTAAGAAACCAGTCCTCCTCTTCCTGCTGTCGTGGGCAGCTGCAAAGGTGATGACACAGGCGACTAGTTAGTGAGGAGAAGAGGATATTGATTTCTGGCGGACATGTGACAGCGAAAGACAAATATTCATAAAGGCTGTAGAGAGAGCCAAATAATATTTCGAAGTGGAAATCAAAAATGAAATTGATTTCACATAGTTTCTTAAAACAACACTCTCCCCCTCCATACTTCCCTGCTGTTTAGGCTCTGTCTAGGCAACCTGCGAAAGAGCTGAGAGTGCTAGCTGTTCTAATTGCTTGGAATTTTGGCAGACTGGAAGGGATGCCACTCATGTCTGCCTGCCTGGACATTTATAACTTGCAGCTGTGCTGTCCAGGACTTAACTCAGTGTGGTAAACCAATCTGGCCCTTCTCCTTGTCCCCCCCCCCTCGCCAACACCTCTTATCACACATGCGCGTGTGTTGTCTTTTCCATCCTGGTTGGTAGAGCCGTAAAAAGAGCCTTTGCTTTTCTGTAGTGCTGGAATGTATTGTTTACAGTACTTTGCAGGTGTCTTTGAATTGTTCCTGCCAATGTCCCAATGTGGTAAAGGATCATTGTTTCCATTTTATATAGGGGAAGACGGAGGCGGAGAGGTTGGTTGACTTGGCCACTTCCTACTGAAGTAGAACTTTGGGACAGGGAGCGCCTAGCTTCCGCACCATGCTCCTTGCATGCCTTTTTCTTTTAATGCCAACAGCAAGAGTAAGGTGGCTGATTAAAATGAGGAGTTCTGCAGGGGGAACCTTCTGGCTTGCTTCACCCACTGTAAATTACAACGGATGGTATTTTCCCCCACCTCCAATGGAGATTAAGATTAATGTTAGTTTTTGTGCATCTGATTTTATGGATGTTTGTATGTTGTAAAAGGTTTTTAAAGTAGACGTGCTTGATTCAGTAGGGCACACTGTTTTGTTCTGTCACCCAGAATTCAGGAGTGTTAAGATTTGGGTTTTGTTGTTGTGAGAGAGGGCAAAGATTCAAAACTCAAATGTTGAAATACCTCCATATAGGAAGATCCAAAGTTTAGAACTGCACTACAGTTCAGACATTGGATGTAGGCTTATGTCTTCTTCAAAGTACTCCCAAACCATTGACTCTCCTGGAGAGGCATCTGGTGCCACCTCCTTCTGGGCTTTTTCATTGCACAGCTAAAATATTTGTGAACATCCAAGGTAGTAGGAAAGGGAAATTGTCATCCTCTTCTTCTGTGGATCAGCTACCTTCTTCTGGCCTATCTCCCTTTCTAATGATCAACCAGCCTCCAGTTTCTCTGGTGGTGGTCTTGATCAGTGTCGGTTCACAAGAGCGTGGCCTTCAAATCATAGAGGGAGGATTCAGGTTTCAATTAATTAAAAGCCTCTCTCCTGTTCAACTGGAAAGCATTAGACACTACTCTGTTTTGATGTCAGTAGTCTGGTAGGACGTTACAAGCATGCAGCCAGGGCTTTGTAGATTCTTCCTAGTTTTAGGGCAAAATACAGTATTTCAGTGTAACCACTCTTGCCAGGTGCAACTCATTTTGTGACTTTTAGTCCAGTTCTCTTTCTCCTCCATAACTAGTAATTATTAAGCTCTTGGATCTAATTTAGTTGATGCATAAAAAGAGTTTTCTACATAACATGATACATAAATGACCTGAGTATGCATGAATTGGTTAAAACTTTGTATGACCGACAATGCTCCCCATTAAAATCTGTGCAATTGCTGTTAGCAGGTAATTAACATTACAGTGGTATTCTTTATGCCAAGTCCAGGAAATACCCTAGTAGCATCAATCTTGTGAAAAGTAAAACTGTACAGATTTTAATGGTGACCTCTGCTTGTGAAGTGAACATGAAGGATTAGACTGTGTAGAAAACGTTTTGAATTAACTAACCTACACATGATTTCTAAGGATTGCTGAGTTTAAGCTATTTCCTGTAAGTGTTGCAGGGGGATACAGTGTGTAAGCAGCCCTTTGCCACATCGCTCAGTTATTTTTATTTTGCAAGTGTTGTTTAAAGTGGAAACACAGATGTGCATGCACAAACACGTGTGTGCGCAGACACGCAGTGTCAGTAAGGAATCTACTAATTTCATAGCTAGTAAAGAACTTAACTGCAGGTCAAAGTGCAGTGCTTCTGAGGCTGCTGTAACCAATGCTCCGTGAGATAATTCTGAAGCTAGTGATGGGGGTGGGGGGGAGGAAGGGAGACAAACAGCAAGGGCTTTGTATCTTCAGCTAAAAATACTGGCCTTTCTCTGTCATCGTGACGCCTATCATCTTCACAGGCGAGAGATTACTTTCTGTTTTTCTTAAACAAAACCTGGCAAGCTGGATAAATCAAAGTTTCTCCCAGTGCATGCAAAAGGGCTTGCTGCACAATCAGTTGCTCAATGAAAACGCAGATTAATCTGCATAAGAAGATGAAGTGTAATCTGTTCGCAAACAGAGCTCTCTCCTCTGTCACTTTTCTCAAGCAAATACTTATTTTTTTACTTTGTGTGAAAAATCTGCTTTTCTTAATTTTTTATTTTTTTTTGCAGAGAGGTTGCGAGCCATTTGTGCACGAGATCCATTTGTCGCCACATTACACGTCTTGCCAGCAGTGTCTGACGAGTGACTGAAACCAGACAAGTAGTTTAGTCTTAAATGCTGAACAGCGCAAAGGTAAAACTTCCTCTCTTTTTGAAGAAGGTACCAAAGTCCCTGGGTTATGTTGCCACACACATTTTGATTCCCCATCTAAGTAGCTCACTTGCACACACGAGAGTGTGGATCATAGAATCATAGAATATAAGACTGGAAAGGACCTCGAGAGGTCATCGAGTCCAGTTCCCTGCCCTCATGGCAGGACCAAATACTGTCTGGACCATCCCCGATAGACATTTATCTAACCTACTCTTAAATATCTCCAGAGATGGAGATTCCACAATCTCCCTGGGCAATTTATTCCAGTGTTTGACTACCCTGACAGTTAGGAACTTTTTCCTAATGTTCAACCTAAACCTCTCTTGTTGCAGTTTAAGCCCATTGCTTCTTGTTCTATCCTCAGAGGCCAAGATGAACAAGTTTTCTCCCTCCTCCTTATGACACCCTTTTAGATACCTGAAAACTGCTATCATGTCCCCCCTCAATCTTCTCTTTTCTAAACTAAACAAACCCAATTCTTTCAGCCTTCCTATGTTGGATGCTATGTTGTGTCTCCAGCCGTGGTCATGCTCAAAAATCTGGTATAAAAAATTATAAGATAAGCACTTGGGCTTTTGAGAGTTCAGGGACACCATGTTTGATACTTGCCAAATTCCTGGAAGCAGTGTTTCAGGCAGATAGCTTTTTGTCTCCGTCAGACCTTGCTTTTCTTATTGTTGACACATGGGAATTTCCTAATCTGCTCTGCCACTGATCAGATCCACATTTACATCAGGTCTGTCTAGGAATTCATATTTCTGCTCAAAATCTATTCCTTTGGATTGCAGAGGAAACCCTGTATTGTTGCTGGCCGGGTGGAGGGCTGGACCTGATTTTGATATTAGTACATACAGGGAGCTAGTTTCAAGTTAATGCTTGCACAGAGCTTTTGAAAATCTGAAGGGCTATTTTAAGTGCCAAGCAGTATTATAGTGAACTGTGATATGAGCGCCAGCTAGATGGAGCGGGAGTGGATTGGCTCAGATACTAATGAGGTGACTGGCCCTGCGAGGCCTGAACAATGCCTGTGTGACCTGACTGCTGCTCTGGAAGTCAGTGGGTGTTGAGAGCACACGGCACCTGGCAGGAGGTACTCAGCACTTGGCAGAGGTGAGCCTTAAAGGAGGGAAGCAGTGATTTCAGCCTGAATAATAGCACAGCACAGGGAATTAGGTGCCTTGAGTCCTATTCCAGGCTATCCTACCAATTAGCTCCACGACTATCTGTGTGTATCAGTTTCCCTTCTAATAAAATGGGCATGGTGGCAGTCCTGGTGACACCCAGGACTGTGGGTCATCTCGTTACTCCTTTGCCCCAGCATGAGGGAGTTTTGCCTGTATCTGGCTGGATGTCAGATTCCTGACACTACCAGCCTTTCACCCGCTTGTGGCCTCTCTCCTGGGCGATGCCAGTGCTACCTTTGCCTGGCAGGTTAACAAAAGGAGCACCCCTGTGCCCCTATGCTATCCAGCCCCTGACCTAGTTTAGTCACAAAAATCCTATATCCTGTGTTCTCCAGGGTGCTGCAACCCAAGTGTGCTGGTTTTACCTGAGACCATCACTCCTGTGAACCACACTGTGACGCTCACAGTGCCCATGAACACTTATTTATAAAACAAAAGTCAGTTGATTTAAGAAGCAATAAAGATTTAAGTGGAAACGAGAGTGTGTAGTGTTATTGTAACAAATGGGTTACAATACAAAACAAAATCTTAGAAGGCGAAGGAAGGTCTATACTTAATTCATAGTTATCTTTCCCTATCTAATAAAGTAGGCTTTCCCTACTGCTGGCTGGTTTCTCCAAAACTAGGATCCTCAGTGAAGGGATTCAGCGGGCTTGTCCCCGCTCTGTTACACTGAAAACAGCCCTTTGTTTCTGTTCCCAGAGGGTGAACCCCTCTTGCAAACTTCTTTTTGTACTTTGAGGTCGTTTTGATAGTTCCCAGTTAGCTCTGATGGTTTCCCATGGAAAGTCTGTAGCACTGTGCAAGGCTAAACACCTGAGCCTTGCACTGCTTCCTTGGTGAAATAGGGTGGGGTAACCCCTAGCTAAATGGGCCATCACTAAGACACATTATCCCCGGGTGACTAATTTTCATTCCAAGTTCATAGAGCATACTTTATATGGGAAGATGTTATTCCTTAAGTATTAGAAACATAGAACACTAGAACTGGAAGGCTCCTTGAGAGATCATCAAATCCCAGTCCCCTGCCCTCACGGCAGGACCAAGCGCCTTGGCCGGTTGAGCGTGGCTAGTTGGCTTGAACAATGTGGTTGTTTGGCCGGTTGAGTGTGGCTAGTTGGCTACAGCAGTAGTCACTATAGTGGCTAGTGCTTCAGAACTGGTTGGACACCATGGATTTAGATTGTCCCTGCTCTTAAATATCTCCAGTGTTGGAGATCCCACAACCTCCAGGCAATTTATTCAAAGAATAACTTTTCTCCCTCCTCCTTGTTAACCCCCTTTTAGGAAGTGGAAAGCTGCTATCATGTCCCCTCTCAGTCTTCTCCTTTCCTAGCTAAACAAATGCAATTCTTTCAGTCTGCCCTCATAGGACATTACAAGCAAGCTGAGAGATTGTGCTCGGGGCACGGGCAGTGTGTGAAGCTGCCCCTCCACGGGCACATGGCGCAGAAAGCTACATGGAACAGCCAGCCACTTTGAGCCTGGGGGGAAGTAGCCTGCATAAGGTTCCTGCTTGGCAGCTGACTGGGAGCTACCTCCTCCTGGCCAGAGCCTGCCTCTGGCATCCCACCCCACCCCCTCCCACACTCCTACTCCCTACCTCAGGTCACCAGCCAAAACCTCTGCTCCCTGCTCCCCAGGTCACAACTCCCTCCTAGACTCTTCACCTCCTCCTACACCCTCCTCCCAGGCCAGAATCCTTTCCTGCACCCATACCCTCTCCTGGACCCCTTCCCCAGGTCACAACCCCCTCCTAGACTCTGTACCACCTCCTATACCCTTCTCCCAGGCCAGAATCCTCTCCTGCACCCATACCCTCTCCTGGACCCCTTCCCCAGGTCACGACCCCCTCCTAGACTCTGTACCACCTCCTATACCCCTCCCCCAGGCCAGAATCCTCTCCTGCAACCAAACCCTCTCCTGGACTCTGCACGCCAATCCCCTGCTCCAGGTCACAACCCCCTCCTTCACCCCAACTCCTTCTCAAACTCCACAGCCCCTCCTGAATCCCAGTCTCCTACCCTGAGCTCCCTTCTTCACTTGGCCTATATCCCAGACCCCGCCCGCCCTCCATAGAAAAGTGCAGCCATCGACCATTTACCAAAATGTTGGCGTGGCCCCCATCAAAAATTATTGCCCATCGCTTGACTAAGAGGATACTAAGTGCAGTGCAGAGGCTGGAGCTGGAGCCCAGGCGCTGAGACCCTGTGAGGTGGGAGGGTCCCAGAGTGTGGCCCCCATCCCAAAGTGCTGCACTGCAATTAAAGAGCCTGAGCCCCATGAGGCCGAGTCAGCTGTCACGGCCCAGCCGCCTGCGTCTAATTGCTACATGGACCTACCCTTGGAGGGTTCAGTTTGGATCTGAACTAGCAAGCCTTATTCATCAGAGCATCTCATTAACACATGGGGTTATGAGTGTGAACGAGTAGTTGGATGAGGGTGGCAGGAGACTGCCATTCATGCTCTTTTGTTCATTTTCTTGAGGATCATGTATTTTTCTTAACACTCCAACTTCTCTTAATCATTTTCATGTAGGAGGGAATGAGGGCATAATCAATACTTGTAAATGTTATGCTTGAATCTAATTCAAACGTAAGTATTTCATAGCTGAAGGTATATCGGTTTGTCTAGCTTGCAGATTTTAAACTTAATTTCCCCTGACAGTCTCTCCAAAAGAGGAAAAATCCCGAAAGTCTACACCAGATTGTCTGCTTATTAATATGTTGATATTGTAGTAAAGCAAATATTTCATGCTCTTTGTTTAGGTTGGCTAGATCTGAGCTAGTGCTTTGTATTGATTAATTATATTCTGGGTTTTAGAAGCACAGTGTCTTGAGTTAGGAATCTATGGAAAAAATCACAAGGAATCTGAAATGGAGAACAAATGTGCATTAGTAATAAGGAAAAAATATGAAGGCATTCAGGGTAAGGCCAGTGAAAGAGTTACTCTAGTATTAGGAGTTATTTTCAATATTTAGAATTGTAAATTTTATTTTTTTAAAGGAAATATTTTCTGTTAGAGCAGGAGGCTTGGGGCCAGGATGGCGGGGTTCTGCTCCTAGACTTAGCTCTGCACGGACTTGCTGTGTGCCCTTGAGCACACCACTGAACCTCTGTATCGTTTGGTCCATCTACACTAGAAAATCTTGGTGGTTTGACTATTGATGAGAGCATGGAAACATTCTCCTGCATTCCACCCTCCCCTCCCCCCAATACTGACATGGCGGATCCGTCCCACGCAATACTAGCGAACATTCTGCCCTCACCAGCTGAAGTCATACCAAGTAAAACTTATAAAATACTTAGGCACCAAGCTCCGCTGTCACATCTCACTGCAGGTCTGAAAGGGTCGTGCCCATCTGTCAGAGCTGTTGGCTGTATCAGGCACCCCTGAAATACAGCTGTGCTATTTTCACACACCTTGGAGAATTGCCTGTCTGCTGAGTTCAGCTCTCTGAGAACCTTCTCCTGTGCCAGGCGGGATAGCATGGGGGACACACTAGAACCATCCAAATTAAATTTTGTTTTTACAAACTCCTTGAATATTAAATGTTTATGGGAAGCTTTAATGGCTTGTTCCTGTTCCTGAAATAAGCAAAATGTACATGCAGAGGACACTAGTACCATGACCAGTTAAAGGCACTAGGTTGGGAGTCAAAATAACTTGGGTTTTGTTCTTGGTAATGCCACTGATCTTCTGTGACGGCAGGCAAGTTACTTCCGTGCCTTTCTGTGCCTCTCCTTCCCTTCCCATCCCAGTCCTTTCTGTTCGGACTGTAATCTCTTTGGAGCACGGATTGTTTCTTCCTATGTGCTTGCACAGTGCATTGCACAATGGACTCCCAGTCTGGGGTGGGAACTCTGGGCTTTAATGAAGCAGAAATAATTAACAATTAGAAGAGATTGGGGAGTTAGGAAATGTTGTTCAGTTCTGCTACTCTTTTGAAATGTTTGATTTTTTTTTTTCAAAATATTGTGACCAACTCAATTGCTGGTTAAACCTTCCACTTCATGACTTCAACCTCCCCCCACCCCTCTTTTTTATGCTTATTTTTTTCCCAGAAAAAAACAAAAATTTGGAATTTGCAGTGCAGCATCCTGTAGTTAAGAGTCCTTCACCGGGTGCCAGTGAGAGAAACTGAATTGCACGTGCCCGGTGGGATGTGCACGTAGTCACTAGCTGCTGCAAATGGGATGTGTGATGTCTTGGGTTTTTTTCCTGCTGTCATCTCCTCTGGGCCCCAAATGGAGAACTCTACAGAAGCAGTGTGTGCACTACTCCTTTATTCCCAGTCAGGTTCATACTATCAATGATTCTTGGCACTTCTATAGTGCTTAATATAGCCCAATCTGTGGCTGTTTGAGGCAACTTGTATTTCTAACCTGCATTTCTGCTGTAGCTGCCCTTCACAAAGCCCCTTCTTTTTTATAAGAACCAGAGGCAAGGTGGCGGAGGTTGTTGTTATTATTGAATATCTGGGCTCCGAGATTGGGATCCCCCCACTGTGTGTACTAGGCACTGTACCGATGTAGTAAGACTCTTCTGTTCTTACTGAACAGACTCACAATCTAAATAGACAAGTCACATAAGCAGAAACAGGAGCAGAGAGATGCACTGATTTGACCAAGATCACTCAGCTTAGGTGACAGACCCAAGAGTGCACCATTGGTCTCCTATTTCCCAATCCAGTGTTTAACCACAAGACCAGTGTTCGGCATTTCTTATTGGAGCGTTCCCTTCCCAGGCCCTGAGTAGCGGGACTACTCCCAGCATGAGGGCAGCACCTCTTTCTGGCTGTGCTTTCATAGTTATATATTCATTAAACCCTTACATAGGGCCATAAATGCACACGGCACTTTATAGAACAGAGGGAAGACACATGGGGTGCAACCTAAAGAGATTGAGGGGGCAGAAGCTGAAAGAGAAATGAGGTACAAGAAAGCACCATTTTATGTAAAATCCACCTGGAAGCCTATGCTACAGTTGCTTGTAAAATTATAATGAGCGCCCAGGGACAAAATCTGTTCGCCCACCCTGAGGGGAGGAACATGGTGATTATGTAAATGACTAATTACATATTTCTAGACAAATAGAAATTTGCAAGGCTCCCCTATGGCTGGATCACCGTACAAATGTAACTTGGTAAGGGAAGTGTCTTGTAATGGATCGAGTGCTGGCCATCGGCTTTGGGGTCTCATCTTAGCTCCTGCCACTGGGCAAATGTGGGTAAGTCTCTTTTTTGTCTGTGGCATTGTTGCCCCAGCTATAAGATGTGGATAACGATGCCAACCTGCTAGATAAACCCCTGAGAGAGCCAGGGATGGAAAGTGTTTAGTATTATTTTATATATTTTTTGTTTACAGGGTGTTTAATCACAATTTGAAGAACACTTTGAAAACAATCAATCTTCGTGCCCCCAACTTCCTCTTGGCTCACATGTGCTCTTGTGGAGTAGGGCTGCTATGTGGGAGGATCTTTGCCAATGTAAGACTTCCCTGTGTGTCGGTTGTAAAATGGGCCAACTACAGAGGCCCTGACCAGAGCAGATGCTGCACGTGAGTGGTGCTGTCCTGGGAATAAATATATTGTAAAAGGAAAAGCGCTGAGAGCAGCATGCTTATGTTGATCCTCTTCTTGGAAATGACAGTAGTGGTGATTCCTTTCTCCTGAGATCGTCATTCCAGAGTGAGTCTAGGGACAATACCGACCCCCAGCCAATTGGAAAAAAATCAGCTCTGAGAGTAACAAGCAAACCCTGTGGGATTATCTGCCTGCAGATTCCTGTTAGGTTTAATGCACCACTTGTTTTACTTTCATCTCTCCTATATTATAGCTTGTTTGTTTTATTTTCTCCTCCAAAAGCAGCTCATTTTGTGACTTGTGAAATGGAGAAATAATAGAGCCATTAGTTTGTGTAAATCTCATCTTTAATTTATTCAATTCCACATAAAAACAGTGTGTAATAAACAGGTAGTGTGTGCAAAGATTTTTCAAGAAACATTACCCAGGCAAAGCAGCAGCATAGAACCTGGCCACTTGTGTCACTAGTGCGTGTCCAATACCAAGTGTGTTCCCTTCCTGTGTCAGGGAGACAAAATCTAAGCAGATTTTCCTATCTAAATTATCTTTTGGGGGGCTTGCCCATCACTACAGTATCAGAGCAAGCTTTCTGCTCCAGAAAACATCTTTGGACATGACACTGGTCAGTCCAAAACATGTGCGCCTTCTGTACTTTGTGGAGTTTTTAATGGACATGTACCTAGTTCATATAATCTTTCAGAAATCCAAATAAAAGATGGAAATTCTAGGGTTCCATTCACCGCATAGTTGATTGGTTTGTTTTTCTTCCTCCTCTTGCCTACAGGATTCTCCTTGAAGTGAGAGAGGCACCTGGATTTGCTACTGAAAAGCTGTGGCAATTCTCTGGAGATTGTAAGCCACGAGGGGAGACATTTTCAAAGGCAGAAGTGGGCTTTAGGCCCCTGACTGCTATTGTTTTTCAGTGGGAATTTAGTGCTTTTGAAAATCTTCCCCAACATAACTCTCAAACAGTGGCAAAAACAATAGTGGTACAAGTACTTAATGACATACTGGGCAGAACATCTGATCAGTGTTCTCCGCCAGTGCCCACGACCTTCCCTTCAGTGATCCCATCCCCAGAGGAGCGTAGACTGTTCCATACCTTGCTTGTGAGTGTCCCATGTGCAGTTGTGGGAAGAGTATAAACATTAAAACACAAATTGTCAAAATATTCAAAGTAAATACCCTTATGCTCTAATAGATTCTCAAGGAACATTTTGTCTTTGTGCAAATTTCTATTGTTGGTCAAAATATTTCTTCATTGGTTTGTGAGCCCATGGTGAAATCAACATTTACTGATATTTACTGATTAAAAATTTTAATCCTTTCAAACCTGATTATATGTTCAGGTGACTCCCTGTTCCTCAGCATCTCTTTAGAAGAGAGGGATGATTCTTTTCTCATTGGGGGCATTTACATGAAATTATCCATTCAACAGTAATCTTAGCAAAACCAAGATGTATTTGAGAGGCGATGGAATGAAAACAAAATGCACAATTGGTTTAACACCTCTAGAGTTACACTTCTCGGTAGCAAAACAAGCTCTTCTTAGTGTAGAGTGAGCCAAAAAGTGAATTGCTTACATCTCTTGAAAGCAGTCCCGTCTCTCACCAGTCTGGCCTGACTGTCAGCATCAGTTACTGTCCACATATCAACAACCCCTCTGTTTTTCCCCTGGACATGCTTATCACTTTGTTTTAAAAAAGGAACAATTTTTTTCAAAACTGTTTTCTGAAGGCTGAGATGCACAATAAGACATTTTCATTCTGTACCTTCCTGAAGATTGTCCTTTGTGACTATGATGAATAGCTGCCTTTCAAAGACTTGATAAGATGTCTTCGATACCACTGCTCATCTGCCATTTTGGGTGGCAGGGCCACTTTTGGTTAGAGCTTTTGGTAAACTTCCCACGCAGTTTTTTGGTTGTCTTAATATTGATGTGAGCTCTGAATTGCATCAGTCTGTAATGGTCGTCCATGCAGTTTACAGGGCAGTAGTGTAATGTGTTCTATGAGGAATATCGTGATCAAGCCTATTCTGCACTTGCTGGAGCTTCTGAGGAGTCCAAACATACAAATCCTGTGTGGAGTACATTGCAGTCAGCGAGCCATGAGTCACAAAGGCACAGTCTTCATTCAAAGGAAAATATTTCAGCCTCCTTGGAAACTGCAGGTGAGGCAAACACACTCCTGGCAAATGATCTTACCTGGCCACTGACAGCCTCGGGAAATTCAACAAGATCCATAAACGGAGAGGTCTTACAATAAATGGACATGCTGTTGGTAGCAGGGAGTGTGACTATAATGCCCAACACGCCTTCCAACTGCTATCTCACCATTTCTAAGAAATATGTAGGAGTATCAACCGGCTAGCCTATACCTGCATCCCTTGTCTCCCAGCTATGCTAACTCTGAGCACACTTTGCCATGACACTTTCTGGTGAGATTTAATTTTTTTTTTACACTTTAGCTCCATCCAGACCAGTAATGCTCTGTCATCCATACGCTGATCATCTTCCATCTTGATTACCACAATCTCCTAATCTGTGGTCTTCCAGATATCCATATCATCTACTCTCAGCCCATCCAAAATGCAGCTTTTAAAACTGATCTGGCCACATTATGATAATCTTTGAATAACGCCACCGCCTCTGCGTTCTCCATCACCTCTTATTTAAAGCAGTAGTCTCCAACCTTTTTTATGCTGCGGACCAGCAAACCCATTCACAAACTTCTGGCAGACCAGCAAAATTTTATTTGCATGTTTGCATACTCATTATGCAAATAAAATGTTTCCTGTCTGCCTACCCCCTTGCTCCCCAGTGCCTAACACCTTTGACTCCCCCTGCGCCTCATGCTCTTTGATCCTTTAGACTCTGACCCCTACAGCCCATGCCAATATCCTCCTGCCCTGTGACCCCACCACGCCCTCACCCAACACCCTTTTGCCCCCACCCCCGTGCTCCCTAGAGCGAGGCTGCCCCCTTAGGGAGCTTGGCTGGGACTGTGTATGGGCAGGGGGAGCGGCCGTTTGCGTTGTGTGTGCTCCCTCCTTTGCATCCGCTCCTTCCCCAAGCACGTTTCGAATCCCCATGGGTGGGGTGGGCGAGTGTAGAGCCCCCAGCCATCCATTACTGAGGGGGGAGGGACACGCCTCCTCCTCCGCCGCCTCCTGCCTTAGCCCCAACATCGCTGCCGGCAAAATCGGCCTCACGGGCGGGGGAAGCGGCCGTTGGCGGTGCGCATGTTCCCTCCTCCTTCACTCCCCCTCCATTGCCAAGCCTGAAGGAGGAAAGAGGGAAGGAGGCGTCTCCTGCCCTGCCTCCTCCTGCCACCACTTCAGCCACCACAGTTGCCGGAGCTGAGTCACTGCAAACACCCGGCTTCAGCTCTGGCAGCTGCTACGGCCGGCAGCCAGTGATCTGCGGCCCGGCACCAGTCTGCGGACTGGTGGATTGAAACCGCTGATTTAAAGGACTTGTTCTCACTTTAAATATTTTATGCCACTCTGACTCTTTCCTCGTTCCACCTAATGTGTTGCTGTCACTCCCTCTGCTCTGCTAGCAACATGAGCTTTGATATATTGACGAGTTTCTTCTACAGGCATCTCCATGCCACTGTTCATGAAACTCGAATCGTAGAACCATGCGTAGCTTGAGAAGGGACCACGAGAGCCTAGTCTAACCCCTTGCCAAGATGCAGTGTTTATTGTTTCTAAGCCATCCAAGACAGACGTCTGTCCAGCCTCCAGTGAATAAAATACCCTTCCAACCGTGATGTGCCAACCACCACCATCTCATCATTTAAATCAGTTCGGAAAGTACTTCCTCTGGGGTGGCAACCATAAGCAAATAAGTTGCATCCACTGTCAGTGAACAGAGGAGGAGCACCTCTATGGTTGTTGTACACCTATACCATGGGTTCCCAAACTGGGGGGCGTGAAGAAATTCCAGGGGAGGTGTGAGGCAACCCAGTCCTCCCCTCTGCCCCGGTCAATAGTTTTGCTGCTATTTTTGTTTTTTTGGGGCCCGGTCAGTTACCTTTTTCTTTTTTTTTCCCTTCCCTTAAGTTTTGCTGCTATTGAGAAGGGGGGGGGGCGTGAGGGTTTCTCAAAAATCAAAAAGGGGGCATGCTGCCGAAAAGCTTGGGAACCACTGACCTATACTTTGAGCACTGGTATGAACTAGGGATGTTAAGATGCAGTTAACTGGGCTATCGAGTAGTCAATAGAATTTTTGTCAACTGCTCAATTAGTCGATAATGGAAGGTAGCCCGGCTCGTTCTGGATCCGGGCCCTACCCCCGCTGCAGCTCTGCATTTTAAATGTAATAAGAACCGGGCTGCCTGCCTACCTGGCTCTTACTACATTTAAACTGCAGAGCCACAGCGAGGGTAGATCCTGGACTTGGGGTGAACCAAGACTGAGCCGGGCTGCCTGCCTGGCCGGAGCAGCCTCTGTCTGTGGCCAGCCCAGGCAGCTGAGAACAGGGGCTGCTTGGCAGCAACAGCTCCTGTCATGGAGGGTCCCTGCGGACCAGGGGCTGCTGCCGCAGCAGCCTCAGTCTGCAGCCAGCCCAGGCCACCACGGACAGGAGCTGCTTCTTAGCAGCAGCCTCTGTCCGCAGGGGATCCCTGTGGACTGGAGGCTGCTGCCGGAGCAGCCTCTGTCCACGGTTAGCCCGGGCCGCTGCAGACAAGGACTGCTTTGCTGCAGTTTCCACTGCCCTCTCCTCCCTATGCTGCTGCCTTATTCCATCTCCGCTGTTTGTCCTCCTCTCTTGTTTTGGCTTGTAAAAAATACGGCATGTGGAAGCTTTTTGCGGCAGGGACTGTCTCATTCCATATTTTCAGTCGAGAACTAAATATGCTTCTGGGTATCACAAATCCCCTAGGAACAAGCTTTCTCATTTCATTGTTGTATGTTTTGTTCTACAGTAGTGCCCAGTAGCCCTAGTCTTAGATCCATGCCCCTTTGTACTAGATACTTTATAAGTTAGACCATCTCTGCTTCACAGAGCTCACCATCCAGAATTATGGCAAAGTACAGCAGGTGGAAGATACCGGCAAAATAAAAACGGGAACAAGTTAACAGGAACAGCAACATGTTGTGCCACAGCAGCAGTAGCAATCTCAGTTCACCATTTGTTTAGCTCATTGTTGAGGTGGGCATCAGAACAAAGAAGATCCTGAAAATGAAAAAAATAAGGGTGAATGTGTTGGATGAATATTTAAGTAAGAGGGAAGAAATTAGTGAGCTACTCCCCTGTTTACTGAACCTCTCAAATTGTAGGGTAGTGTGTGTGTTTGTGAAAGTGATAATTCATCATGGCTGTCAGTGAATTATCAGGAAGGTGAAGTTGCCTGAATGATTTTTTTTTTTAAAGAAATTTTCCTTTTGCTCTTAGGTTACTCTACTAAATGGAGCTAATTGCAAGATAAGATTAATTGGTGCTTAGCCCTCTGGCTATGCTGCACTTTAACTTCCATTTGTTGTTTAAAAAGTGAATTGGGAGAATTAGTAGTTTTCTGATGTAAGTTGCTAATTTTTTAGAACAGGGTAGAAGCTGGCATGGCCATGAAGTGAAATTTCTGTGGTGGGAGAAAGGAATGGACAGCAAATAGGTTTGTTTATTCTTCTTCCATAATGCGTGCAATAGGAGTATAAAGCATCACCCTAAATGGGTAAAGCTTACTGGTTCCAGTTAACCAGTAACTGGTGGGGGCTGGAGCAGCTCCCCGCCTGCTCTCATCTGGAGCAGCCCCTGTTCATGGCGGGCCAAGCTCTCCTCAGGCAGCCCCCCGTCCTAATGCTGCAGCAGCCAGCCCCAGTGCGGGCTGGGGGATGCTCCAACCAGGTGGGCATGTTCCTGGATCCCGCTTAGTTAACCAGTTAAACATTAGGTCAACCTAACATCCAACCGGTTAACTGATTAACTGGGAGTTTACATCCCTAATTGTTATATAATGTCATGGAGCCTGTTGTTATTTATTCATTGTTTTAATATGTATTCGTCTATTCAAAAACAAACAAAAGGGGTGCCGGGCATCTTACACAAGGCACAAAAATGCCTGCCCAGGCCCTCAAAACACTGAAATCTATACAAGTCATTTTTATTGCCTTTGCCTTTTGGTGTATTGTTTAGGGTTCTTTTTTTATAGTCCCTGTTGCTTAGTAGGCCAGAGACAAAATTTTCAGGTGTCTAAAGATAAAAAATCCTGAAATGGGAATTAAACTTATATTTTGTGTAAAACTTACAAGGTGCCTATTTGTATCGGTAGGCACTTAAAAAAATGCAAATCAGTACTTATTCAGAAAAATGAAATAAAAAACTAGTGTGGCAAACTGCCAAAATGAACAGCATTAAAGAAATGTTGGAGCTACCGAAATACAAGTTGACCCAGTGTTGTAAAGAATAAGACAAAAGTTAAAATGAACTGAACCCACAAAATCAAATGGATGATAAAATGCATTAATATTTTGCAAGTTTGTTTTCATTGGCTGGTTGTAGTATATTTCTTTTCTTACTCATCCTGATGGCATTTTGGTTATTTCATTTGGTGATGAGTCCTGTTAATCTGAGAAAAATGTACATTAGCTAAATGTTGTGCAAGGATTAGATGTACTTTATAAAAATGGTATTATTTCTACTTAATATTTGTTTTCTGGCCTCATTGTGGAATGTGCTTGTCTATGCATATAACAAAAAGAGCCCAAAGAGCTTATAATGAAGTGTCACGTGTAACCAATAGAAATGTGGTTTCCTGAAGGCTTATTTTAGGGAAAAATTGGTAGAATTGTGGCCCTGTAGAAGTCTCAAAGTTATCATTTACTAAGATGGAGCCAAGATCTCACCCAGTGTATTCAGTTTAGGGCTTTGTGCTTGTGATTCAACTCTGTCCATTTATAATAGCTATACGGTAAGAACCTGCATTTATCTATCCATTGGTTTCTCATGGCTACAATCCACAAATGATATCCCCAAAGCTTATTTGCTAATACACAGCAGTCTTAGTGATAGCAGTGTCTCTTGGCAGCCATTGGAAACGGCTGTTATTAAAAACCCTATGTTTCTCATTAGAACGACTCTATTGTGCATATTGTTTAAATATAGATTACTAATGAAATGCCTTTTTATTGCTTTCCCAGTGAAGACTTTCAGTGTAAAGTTAATTTGCAGTGTTATGTAAATTTTGTTGAACTTCAATCAAATTTTTAATTATGTTTTTACCACAGTAATTCCCATTTGATTTGTCATTTCCTGTTAGGTATTTAACATTGTGCAGGCTGGGTTTTTTTCTCTCTTTTTCCCTCCCTTTTTACTTTTTGACCTGACATGGAATGTACTCTTCACTTTTAGACTGAATGAGTCTGATTTCCTTCCATGCATGCATGATGGAATGAGGAAAAGTTACACAAAATGGAAATTGGAAATGCTGTATTTAGTCTATTGATTTAGCAAAAAACATTGATTAAACAAGCATAGCTATGCTATTCCAAAGACATCTTTTGTGCTCTTTTCATATGGCCTTCTTTTGTTTGATTGTTCTTCTTCAGAGAGCCTTTTATACCAACAGCACTTGGATTTCATTTGAAATATCAGATGCTTTTTAGCATTTAATGCATTTAATGATTAGGTTTGTGGCTTTCTGACATGGATAACAATTGTCCCAGCAAACACTTGCCCAACACAAGACTCTGATGGATAAATGGATTGTTCTTTGGCAACCAGTCAAATTACAAATCACTTTGGTGAAGATCGAACTTGTCAAGTTGCATTTTTGAAACATCTTTATTGCGTAAAAGTAACCTGAAATGGTCAGAGTTGAATTAACTGTTCTTGGTTTGCACTCATTTAGGAAGGAAGTCTCTTTCAGGAAACAAGAATGTAACTTGTGTAGTTTCTTCAGGGACCTTTTTTGTAATATATTCAACAAAATATGCAGCAGAGGGTATGTTTTAGCGATCTTCCATCTAGCCCAAGATTGAAGTTAATTAGAGCTTTACTAGTGCGATGAGTTCTTTGAGAACCTTACCCCACTGTATGCTTGTATCCCTTTCATCCTGAGTTGAAGCCACTGTTGCCTTATATCGCTGCTCGTCCATCAGACCTCTCTTACAGTAGAACTGGAGTGATGGAGAGGGATGAGGAAACCCGCACCTCCGATAGATGCCTTACATTTCTATATATACAGTACACTCTAATCATTTTGAGATAGGAACCATCAGTAGCTCCAACCAGCACTGCACATGTTAATTTCCTCATGCAGAGTATAAACACTTGTTGGAGATGGAGCCAAGCAGAAATCTTATGCTCTGTGTTCAGACTGGCAGACATAAGGAAGGCATTTTTAATTGCTAAGGCTAGACCAGCTCCGCCTTTAACCGGGTACCTAGGTACACTAGTTAATATTTAAGGCACTGTAAGGTGTTTTTAGTCACCCTCCATCTCCAACAATCTACCAGACTTCTATGGACTATGAAAGCATTTTAGCACCTTGTGACTTTGGTCACAAAAATATGCTTGTATGTTATTCCTTCACTTAATTTTGTAATACTGAAGTTCTCCGTGTCTCTTCTCCATCCCTTTTGATAACTGGGATTCATTTTCTTTGACAGAATGGTTTCCATTTAAGGGCATTGAGTGTGGGTGAAAAGTCCCAGATTGAAGTCTCCTTGGTATTTACAGAACATGTATAGGGCAAACTACTCTCTCTGATTGGGGTTGTACTGTTGTTAAGTGAGATGCGGGTTTATGATGTGAATAGTTGTTCACTAAGATCTGCGCTGAGTTCACCATGTAGGATTGGATAACTTTGGTTGCTCTCTAGGCTGGATTCCTTCTGGTGATAGAATATGGAACTTTTATGCCTCTGCTAGCAATCTCTTGAAATGATATTTGAGATTCTTACCACTCCTTGAAGGGTTCCCCTCTTGTGTTGTTTGGTAACTGGTGGTTTCTCATAGTTTGTTCCTGCAAAGGCTAACCCAGGTCTAGTGAATACACAGATTATAACATCACAGATGAACTTTTTAATTTTTTTCCACCAAACCCCAGATAATCTGAATTTGCTGACACTTCTTTCTGTTACAATATCTGAAATTCTCATCCAACTCAATTATATACCACTTTTTACAAATTTTAGATGCTTCCGAGGTCTACATGCAATTGGGTGTTACCTAGATTTCACTCTCTGTCAACCAGTGGATTTTCTCTCTGGGACACCTAATCCCTTGGAGAAGAGAAAATTTTTGGCTGATATTTTTAGCTCTCAAAGCTCACCAGTTGCACTGGGACTGTGGGCAGGGAAGCTAAATCACAGGAATGCTGGGCCACCACACTGTGTCAGGATTTCAAGTCTGCTAGCGATGGAGGATATGTCTGAAAATATGAGAAGAGGAATGCTGGAATTTATTCTCTTCCCTCCCACTCTAGATCTAGGGAAAGTGTCTTTGTCAAAGAGCCACAGAACCATGGTCTAGCTCTGCTAGGCTAGCAAATCAGCGGGAACACTTCCTGTTAATTTTTTTTTAAAAACTGCTGCAGACTATATAGAATTTAAAAGAGACACTGAAGAGAAGCATGTGCACACAGAAGTAGAAGCCTCATTTTTACGATATAAAAATCGACTCAGAAAATGACAGTCAGACAGCTAATGATCTCTTTGCCATTATTTTCACAGCTCCTGTTTTTTTTTCCTAAAAAGACCTTATGGGTGGTAATAAAATAAAAACCCACCACCAAACAGTTACTCCATCAAGCTACAGAAAGCAGACAGTCGGGTTGCTGCCACATGACCCGAGATTTTTTGACTCATTTCCAAAGTAAATGAAATCTTACCCAGTCATGTGACTATTTCTCCTATTTGTTTAAGTAAGCACTGGTGGAGTTGGAAGTGGCTGACTTTTTCAGCTCGGGTGAAAAGTGAAGAAGAGGAGACCAAGCAGAAGGAATGCCATTAGCACAGTGAAGTCAAGAGTAGTGCTATTTAGACAGCTGCACGTGTCGGATCATGCACTGGGGCCTCTGTCAAACTGCTATTTCTGTCTCTTTAGCACAAATCAGAGTATCTGTGTATGTGGGGTAAGGAGGTGGGCTATCATGCTTGGGGGAGGGCAGCAAAAAAGATAGGTTCTCATATATGAGCATTTAAAATTAGAAGAGTTGTGTTATAAACTGACGGTGATCGTTAAGTGAGGAACATGATAGAATCTGCTGTTGAAATGTCAGTAAAGCCTCAAGTTAAGCAGCAGGTTGATACTTCTAAAATGCTTATATGAAATACAGTATGGTACCGGTGATTCCTACTCCTGTACTATGTGAATGATTCAGCATTCTCTGGTTAAAAGTATCAGCACCCCCAAGCATTCAAAAATATTAAACCAGACCTTGGAAAATTGAAATTCTGAAGAAAATACACATTGGGTCCTTTAATATTTGCCTTCTGGTTTTAGATCCATTCGCCTTTACAACTGTAAACCTTATTTTTTAAAAACAAGTGAAAACTACAATTTTCAAATAATGACCTGAAAACAGAAGCTGGTGGTTTAATAAAAATGCCATGATAAAATTACGAACAGTTAATGTCATCGTGAAAATTCAAAGAAAGCATGATTTGCTTGGGAGTGAATTAGGAACGTCCAGTTGAGGAAAAAAAATGATTTCCTTTTCACCAAAAACACCCCACAAAACCTAAATCTTATGTAGCAGCTCAACCTTAATTTTCTGCA
This sequence comes from Rafetus swinhoei, assembly GCA_019425775.1. Classification (NCBI taxonomy): domain Eukaryota; kingdom Metazoa; phylum Chordata; order Testudines; family Trionychidae; genus Rafetus; species Rafetus swinhoei. The sequence goes on along the minus strand of CM033447.1, from coordinate 64,412,442 downwards.
TTGCTACTGGCCAATGTGATTTTGGATTTTTATGTTTGCTTGAGGAATACTTGCCCAAACCAGTGTGTTGAAGTATGAAACATCTTGTTCCTTGTAGTTGTACACTGTTAGCTGACATTTGATATAAAGTTTCATAGCCTTAGCCAATAATTAATGTAGTTATTAAACCCAGGCAGACCCTACATTTCATGTTGTGAAATAAAGAGGCATGAAGATTCTAAACTTAACTCCAAAGAACGCAGTTTTCTGCTGAGAGATCATTCTCCTCCCCAGCCGCATGACACTACATAGTATATTCTGTCCAGACCTTTCAATGTCCTATACAAACATTAAATCACCTCTACCTCCAGGAAGGCAGGTGGTATTATGGCAGCCATTCCAGATTTGGTTTCTCAAGTTGGGCATCGAATATCACTAATTACTTTGGAAAACTTACTATTTAGCAGCAATTTACTGTACACTTCCTGTTTTGTGGAATCATGCATGTATTAGTTACTGTTCTTAAACTGTTGCAGTGATGGCAGGTTCATATTTTCCAGCACGGCAATGGACTTTTAAATGTGGCCAAAACAAACCTGCTTTCTGTATTTGATTTCCCTTGTTTTTATGTAAAAGGAAAAAGTTGGGTTTTTTTTTTTTTTTTATAAAACCCAATTTAAACAGTATCATTAAATGTAGAGTTAGTTACACTCTGCCCCAGCTCACTTCATTGTGCATGTTTTTGCAGGGCATTCTCATATGTCCTACATGTTGCTTTCTCCAGATCCAGACCCTTAACATAAATGCAACTTTGTGGGGTAATTATTTTCCCCAGTACTACAGGCAGAACCTCTCTAAACCGGACTCTCTGGTCTGACAACATCCATGGTCTGGGAGGATCATGTATGTTCCAGGACCAGAGAGTCCCAGTGGAGAGCAGGCAGCGGGGAGCCTTGTGCACTGCGCTGGTAGGATAGTGGGCTGCGGCACAGGGCCGGGAGCCCAGCAGGCAGCAGAGCTATCTAGCGGGGCCAGGAGCAGGGGAGGGAGCTGGCTGGGAGGCTGGTGGACCTCCCCTGGTCTGGCAAAATCCCTTATCCGGGGCTTGTCAGGTCCCAAGGGTGCTGTACCAGGGAGGTCCAAACTGTATTATTAAAGAGAATAAATAAACAAAACTTACTGGAAGTGGTGAGACCTGGTATATGCTGGGTTCCGAAAGAGTGATTAACATGATTGGTGTTGTAGTTGTTATGATGGTTGGTGCTATTACCGTTTGATGTCCAGGCTTTGGCTGGCCATGGTAGAGTGTATGGATTTTTGCCACAGTGGTGACTTCTGTGTCATTTTCTCTTTAGACTCCTTAATTAACTGAAACAAAAGACTGCTCTGGTTTGCCATGCCAACGTACTTGATGGTAGCTTAAGCTGGGAAATAAAGCATTCACTAAGGATGTCATTTTAAATGATTGAGTGACTTGATCAATTTATATGGGCTGCTCTGGTCTAGTCTTGTAAACACATATTGAAAGTTGTGCGTATTCCATCTGGTAGCTGTGTTGGTGCAAATATTGAGCTAACATTGCAGCTGAGGGCATGTTTGCTGGGAGCTAGATTATAGTGTTTATGATATTGGCTAGAGTGACATTCCTAGTTCCTGAACTAACATTCTAAAGAGAACCCTTCTCTAGGTGTGAGAAGGCAGCTGATTTTTTGGCCCATTAGTGGTCACAGCTATACTTCTTGTGCTCCACTTTCACCACCTGCTTGAGCCATTTGCATGGCTGAAGACTAATCCGATTGCTCTCCATCCCTTAGGACTTATCTTGGCTCACCAAAAGATCGACGCTGTGGAGATCGATCTCCTAGGGGTCGATTTAGCGTGTCTAGTAAGGACACGCTAAGTTGACTGCAGATCATGCTCCTGTCGATTCCAGTACTCCACTGGGTTGTGAGGAGTAAGGGGAGTTGACAGGAGAGTTTCTCCCGTCAACCTGTCCCTCTCTCCCCTCCCCAGTGAGGATGCCGTGGTAAGTCGAACAAAGGTAATTCAACTCCAGCTATGCTAGTCATATAACTGAAGTCACGTATCTTAGTTCAACTTTGCCCCCTAGTACAGACCTGGCCCTGTTCTCCTCCTTTTAAACACCTACCTTTGAAGGCCTTGAAGTATGGCAGATCATAACAACCAGTAGAGGAGGGCTAAAGCAGCAGCCTTCAGAGCTTCTGAGCATTACTCATGGAGAGGACCAGAAAGGTGTCATTTGAAAACAACCTGAAGTACCTACCTCCGAGGTGAAACTGACATTATTATTTTTTTATTACAGAAGTGCCTGGAAACCCCAATGGAGATCAGCCGTCTGGTTTTTCTTGACATTGTACGAACTCATAAGACACAGTCCTAGTCCTGATCTCTTGTGAATCGTTATGCTTTTACCCCATAGAATATAACAAAATACATTTGAAACCATCCGTTCTCTCCTAGCTTGTTCCAATAGTCCACCCCCCATTAATTTTCAGGGCTTCATTTTTATAGTTTATTTATATGCTATGGATACCTGGATAGAACAAACGTAACATAAACTTGAAGCTAGTTATGGTGTTGCCTGGTAAACTGCATAATTGATTCTTCTATAGCAGTGTGCAGTGAATTCTGTTCTCCCTTTTGGATTATGGTAGCGTTAAGATTTCATGCATACATGATGTTTCATCTCAAATGGTCTATAATAAATTTAGTCTGAATAAGCTGCACTTTTTATATATCATAAATTTTGCCTCATAATTTCAGCATTACACTTCATCCCACCCCGCATAGCATTTCAATTATGTACTGATAAACTCTTTGACATTTAGATACTACATCAGCTGGCTCAAGGGGGAGATGTGGGTGACACAGAGCTGCCAAGAGAGTGGAATCTCTTTTATATCCAGTTGAATAGGAAGCTTCTAGCTACTGAGAGTTCTAAGAGGTAGACTGTGCTACAGTGAGGAGCAACTTAGACTAGTGAGTGGGCCTCATGAGTGGGCCTCCTTCATCTCAGTGGGTCACAAGATTGTTGTAATCAAGGTGCTGTCCTGGAAAAGGGTAGTTTTTCTCACCGCGCTTGTGCACCTAGAATTTGGGGGGTATGCTGATTGAACCGTAGCAGCGCTTTGATTGGATACAGATGGAGCATGTGGCTCTCACATTGTCATGTGTAATCAGCACTCGCCTCACTTCACGTGCTCTTCATTTAAGTGTGTTGCTTTTGTAATGCAAGTAGGAAAAATTAAACCTATGCAGACAAAAAGTGACAGAATCTGGCAACCCCGTGCATGGGCAATGGTAAACAAAATGTCTCGTGGTGCATTAATAAAACCCCCATGGGCTGCATTTGGCCCTTGGGCAGCAGGTTGCCCACCACTGCTGTAGTAGCTCAGAGCCTAGAAGTAAAGCATATTGTCATTGTCATGAGGGTGTGCAAAGCACTGGGAATGTGTTCAGAAGTAGGTGAGTTCTGTCCCAGTTTTGCAGTTGGGGAAACTGAGGCAGGACTTGTCTTTTGTGGTCTTTGATAACCGAATCTGAGCCAGACTGAGTTTGAGTCTGTTCAGACAACACCTTCCTCCGACACTTGGCTCGCAGGACTGCTGGTTCCAGAAATGGCATCTTCTGTGAAGCTGTTCCAGCACTTCTCCCCCAGCTCTGAGGCCTGAGCTTCCATCAGAGACTTCCTCCCTCTGATCTGCCCCACATGTGAAGAGCGACTGGGAAGAATAGAAGGGTGATGTGTCCAGACCTGCCCTGCGTGGTGGTGGGGCAGAGGAATCATGGGTGTAGGTTTCCTTCTAATACAGTCTCTGCTGTTTGCTACCAGTGGTCATGATAAAGGGGACTACCCAAGAATTCCCAGCTGCCTTAAGAGCCCTGTTAGTGCACAGCAGGATGGATCACACCTGGGTTGATTCTGAAGAGTGGGCTGGGATCTCTACACCCTAACACTTGAGTCTGTCCCAGGGTGGTGGGATTGGGGTATCTCCAGGACCTTGGAGCTATGCTGCAATGTCACTTTTTGGGATGTGCCTGGGATTCGACTGTTACTCATAAAATGGAAAAGGAAGGTTCTGGTAGGAGGAACAGTTCTGCTGTAGAATGACCACAGGGAGGAAGCAAAGGGCCACAGATGGGACCAAGACCGCTATAAACCCTTTGGGCCAGCAAGGGGTAGGGGTGGAGAAAGGGACAGCTATCTACTACATATTTCAGAGAGTTTATCTGTTTCTTTGTCTGTCTGTCCCCCAGCCAGGGAACATGCACCCAGGCTGCCTAGTGAAGCCCTCATCCCCAACCCCACCCCAGAGCAATGATTAAATGAAGAAAAACAAAACTTATTTGAGTTAAGGAACCAAACAATGCCGGGTAAATCATCTAGTATTTTAAAAAATGGTTAAAGTTATGGATTATTATACAGGCCCCAGTGTCAGTTGGTTTCTTGTAATCATGGCTTATAACTCTGGATGCTCAACATTTTTCTTTTTTTGTGTGTGTGGTGAAATTGTGAAAAGTGAGTTGTGAATGCCCTTCTGGAAAAGTGGTGTGTGGTTTTTAGTTGTTTTTTTGGATGAGTACGAGAAGTGATTGTATTAAATCCCCTTCAGATTACTAAATTCTGGCTGTTAGCCGGCTAGTTTAGTGAAAAGGCTGGACTGATTACCCAAAAACAGTTACTTTTGCTTTAATGCTGGTTTTGGTGTGTGTGTCATATAATTTACCTTCATATCTTTGCTAGACAGTGGCATCAGATATATTGTATCCTGTGTTCTCTACTAAGGGAGAAGGAAAATGTATTTTTGATATGTAGATACAGTAAACTGGTTAACAACCAAAAATAAGTCAGTCTTACTGGAATCGTCAAGCAAAAAGTAGGCAGAAATGTGACACTAGATTACATTATAAGAACCCCTTATCATACCTTTTCAATAGAGAATCTCAAGCTTCTTGCAGGCCACGTGCAAATATCATGATTTCCCTGCAGGGCAGGTGGCATTGTCAGTGTTATGGATATGAGTAAGCTGAGACACATAGATGTCGATGAGCCACTTATTAATCAAGCCACTGGAAGTGCTGAGACCAGAACGTAGAAATCCTGAACTTCCTCCCTAACTGTCACCGCTACTTTTCCCCAGCAGACTTTAAACACTGCCATTTTGGACTGGTGAGTAGTCAGACACACTGACATTTTGGGGGCCAAAATCCCTTTCCCTCCTCTTTTCACCTACCTTTAAAATGATTTGAGAGGAAACCTGTGACTGATGGTGATAAAGGAAATGACATTGCTTCCCCTTCCCAAATTGCTGGTCTGATGGCATTTTGTGGGAGCTGTCAAAAACAAGTAATTAATAGTTGTTTGCAGGATAGGCTTTTAATTAGTGGGGATGGGGGAAGAGTCAGATTTCTTTCCCTTATTAGGATAACGAATGAAATCCTAGCTTTTAGCCTAAATAACATTTTATGAAATTCATTATGACTTGCTTTTATGGAAGGAATTTGCATGTGAGCAACGAGGTCTAATGCAAGGCTGGGCAAAATGTAGCCTCGGGGGCCAGATCCAGCCTGCCTAACACTTTGATTGGGCCCATGGGCTGTACTTGGCTGCTTTCTATTATATCCTGCTGCCTGTGCCACCAAATTTCCAGCAGGTGGTTCAGGCAGCAGGATCCTATTTAAATGGCTCCCAGTCATGGTGCTACCATGGCAGGGGCTGGAGCCGCAAGCACTTTAAATAGCTGCCGCAACTCCAGCCAGCTGCCAGGTCACACGGTAGCAGCAGTGCCAGGCGTCGCACACCCTTTACTGTCTTCTTTAATTCACAGTCTCTGGCCCCAGACAACTCTGGGTGGAGGCTAGTCTCCAGCCCTGCCCCACCCGTTCCGTGCCATGCCCCTTCCGGGGCGGAGCTGTCCCTTGACCGCTTACCAAAATTCATTAAGTGGCTCCCCTGCAAAAATTATTACCCATCCCTGGTCTAATGGCTTGAGCACAGATCTGGATGCTTCAAACACATTCTAGACTTTATCTCTGTAGATGTGGAGAAGTCACTCAACCATTTCCTGCTGAGTTTCATGGTGCTGTGAATACAAGGCTATGGAACTGCATAACATTATGCCAGTTTTTTTTATTATATATATTACCCATCTGTAAAATGGGGATGATAATAGGTATCCACCTGTCTCTCAGTGGGATCTACGAGGATTTGTTATGTCTCTGTAGTACTGCATAGGGGGTGAGTTTTAATACAAAGGATAAGATTGTGCAATTATGCTGGAGGGGCAGATAGCTGCGGGTGTCTTGTTACACTTGCATAATAGAATAGCTGTCTGATGAGCTTTCCTGACCTGTGCATTTAAACCAGATTTCAGCACGGTTGGCTCATTTATGGGCTAGTCTGATTTCTGATGTCAGGATGTCTTATGCTTATGCCACCCCGTAGAAAATAAACTGCAGCCATTCAGTGTGGTTTGCGCTTTTCTTTTCACTCTCCAATACTTTTCTTGGACACTGTCAATGCATTGCACTTATACTTGCCAGAAGGATTTCTTTTTGGCCATGCAAGTCTTGATGTCCCATTCATCCACTTTTCCCACAACAGTCTTCATTCTTTTGTGTCCACATCAACCTCTATGCATGGAATGCACTTCCAAATAAGTCCCGCAATTGCAGCCTCCTCGCTTTGCTCAAATCCCTCCTAAAGACTCAATTCCTCCATGATGCCAACAAGAAGTCAATCAATAATAATAATCCTATTTATTCTTTTTTATGGGCTTCCCAGTGAATCTTGTCTGTTCTTGAATCTGTCTTGTTTATATTGCAGCTTTTTTTTTCTCCTCTTGTGCACAGCTGTACACACTGTCAGTGCTCAAACAATAATTAATAGGATTAGCTCCTCCTGGACCACTGCACCCCACTTTATCTGAATACTTGGGGGCCCTTTGCTTAAAGGTACCTTAATTCATTTAGAACGATATGAAGCATGTAAAGCAGTACAAGTTCCCCTTCAACGTCGCTCACTATATGCTCTAAGGCCCCTGCGAGGTTAAGTTACAGTGACTGCTGAAGTTAATGAGAACGAGTGATAAGAAAGAGGATTTACTTGTATTTCCATTAGGATCTATTAACACAAATTTAATCAAGCGAGATCAAAATGTTATCACCTTGCGAGGGTCATTGTCAGTAAATGGAACAACAATGGAGATTATTTTAGTGCTTTGCCTTGGGGAAAATTGGACATAAGAACATAATTTCAGACTTGTGTGGTATATTTTGTTGCATGACTCCCATTCATGTAAAAAGGGCGTTATTAAGTAGTTTAGACCCCGTTGGTTCATGTGCAGTATCTGGCTTTCATTATGGCTTATAAATTAACAGAATCCCCCAATAAATAAATGCCCAGTATTTAGGTTTTGTGTTTAAAAAAAAAAAAAAGGTTTTTACTCATTTTAATGTCACCAGCATAGGTCTTCACTTCTGAAAATGGCCCATTTTGAGTGTCTTAGTTCTTAGGTGCCCAGGTTGTGACACCACCAAGGAGTCTGATTTTCAAAAGCAGACTCTGCCTGTACTTTCTGAAAGCCTGGCATCTTCAGTGTGTCTCAGTTTAAGCATTGAAAGTCTCTAGTCACTTCTGAAAACGTAGGGTAAATTCTCATGCAAGTGTTCCTATGATATATGAATAACAGTAATATCAGGAGAGCCAAATGGTGAAATTGGTGAGAAACAGACTAGATTAATGTCATTGTGCAGTCTGAGTGCAGTGCAGCACGGATGATGAACACGTCATTAGAATTTAAAAAAATGTTCACTTCAATGTAAAATTTAAAATATATAAAATCCTTATTTATGACCTGATCCTGCTAATATATGCTGGTAGACAATGCTATTTTGCGGTTGTTTTATATGTATTTTAATGTTAGCAGGATCAGGCCCCGAAGAGGTTCGTATTAAATGATTTTTATCTTCATGATGCCCTATTTAATGGGAGCGACTGCTTGTGGCTAAAGCGTTGTGCACCACTTAGAAAATGTGCTCGTGTCACTTCAGTTTTCAGCCCTGGGATTAACATTGTGAATCTAAATCTCCCACAGATTGACCTGGAAATGTACCCCGTAGTTATGTAAGAATAACATATTACAGACTGAGGAGGGGAGCATTTATCTCCACTGATAAAGAATAGACCCACATCTCATTCGTATGAAAGCCATGATTTATGGTCTTTATCTGTCTTGTGAGGATTAAACTCTTTAGCCTGCTATTTGTTTTGTGTACTTAATTTGTACTTGTTTTATAGGTATTAAAAAGCGCTCTTTTTGGAGTATTTTGTAGCTCTGAAAAGAAGGGGAAAAGATTCCTTGAAACACATTTGGTTAAATAGTTAATGTGGAAACAATATTTTTAAAGAAGGAATGGAAAAAAATTTACTGATTATTTCTCCTCCATGATATGAAGATAATGCCTGTTTAGTTTCAGATCTTAAATATGACCAGTTAAAAAACTGATCTGAAATCAGTGGGAGACTTTCCACTTATTCCAATGAGATTTTGGGGAGACTGGGTGATAAGAGTAGATGGCCTCCACTAGAGACAACATGTCATGGTAGCATTTTACACAGCTGGAGATGGATGAGGAGGGGAGGCCTAGTAAAGGGAAGAGGACCAGGAGGAATTCTGCACAGCTAGAAGTTTCAAATGGATACTAGATCCTGAAGGTGGAAACTTTGGACGATTCCCTTGACAATTAAGTAGGTTCAAGGGAACAGAGAGACATACAAGATACGTGTGTGGTTAGCAGGTTAGGCCAATGGGTAAGAAAATCAAGCGTGTGTGCAAAGTTATCCAGCTGTCCAAGGAAGATAGACAATCCTTGTTGGTGATTCAAGATTCAAAAGAAATGACAGAATATTTTACATGGAACAGGCAGATGACAAGATAGTGTGTTGCCTCCTTGGAGCCAAGACCGGAGATGTCACTCCAAGAGACATCCCCCCCTACCTCCCCCGGTAACAGACTGGAAATGTTCTGGGTGGGCTGGAGCACCCCCTGCCTGCATCAGGCCCATGGCAGTCAGGGAGACTGCTCCAGCCCCCATGAGTTAACTGTAGCTGGTAAGCCTTACCCATTAAGATTAACTGGTTAAACATTCACATCCCTATTCACAGGGGAAGCTCCATGTACTTGTCTGGAATACTGTCAAGATCAGTAAATGGCAATACTGCAAAAGCATAAAGAAACCGCATGATCAAACCAAACTATGAGGATACATTGCCATTTCCTCCTACCGCTCCTTGCAGGGTCTCTCATAGACAGCAGATAACTTCAGGGAATTCAGAAGCATGTAGAAGAGAGAGAATGTCGAAGCAATCTTCTCTGAGGTATTTCCTGTCCCAAGAGCAAAGGAAGACAGAAAGTGGCAAATTGTGGATGTGAACTGCTGTCTACGTAAAGGGTATAAGGTGAAGGATTTTGGTCCATTTTCTGTTTTTGAATGGCATCCACCTCAGTAGATGAGTAACCAGTCTCCTTGGGAGTAGGCTGGCTATTGTGGTCAGGAGGGGTTTAAACTAATACCCAAAAGGGAAGGTAAAAAAGAGGGAAGAGATGAGGACTCGTATACCACCAAGACTAATCAAGGAACCAAAATATATGAAGAGAAGAAATTCTTGAATTGCCTGAATGGTAGGAGCCTGGTTAACAAACAAGAGGAATTAGAATTGCTGATTTATGAGCATAGTTTCAGTCTAGATGGTATTACTGAAACCTGGCGGGATGATTCACAGGAGTGGAATGTTCAAGTCAATGGTTATAATCTGTTTAGGAAGGATCAAGTGGGAACAGGGGAGAGGGAATGGCAGTATCTGTTTCCAAGTCGTGATGTGTCAAACAAAGATATCTCGAATGCTTATGGATCATTGTCATAACAGATAAAACACTGAGGTGTTGATGTAACGGGTACACGATGAGGAGAGTGGTAGGAGGAAATGACAATGTATCCTAATATTTTGGTTTGATCAAGAAGTTTCTTTATGCCTTTGCAGCACAGCCGCTCCCCCGAGTTACGACCATCTCCACTTACGACCATCCGCACTTACGACCAAAGTGGTCGTAAATGCAGATCTGAGTTACGAACGGCGATCCGTGCTTACGAACAGCGCGGTCGCCATGTAACTCTATGGGATCCGAGTCACGAACACTTTGAGTTACGGACCAAGTGTTGGTCCGTAACTTGTTCGTAACTCGGGGAGTGGCTGTATTGCCATTTGCTGATCTTGACAGTATTCCAGGCAGGTTCAGTAGTCTTGCCTTGGGAATGTACTCCTGAGAAGTTGTCACGTCCCCCCAGAGATTCAGAGCAGTATGACATGCACGACTGGGCCTTCCTTCAGATCCCATTTGTAGCTTGGCGGTCATGGATATCGACTCAGATTAAGCTTGGGAAGGATGGACAAAGGTTGATGTAATGATTCATGTTTTTGGAGCTGTTAGTGCAGGATCACTTCTTGTCTCAATAGAACATAAGTAGCTGAGACTTTTTGGTGTCAGTGAACCCTTTTTGATTATTTTAAAAGCCAAACTGTGTTTCTGATGCACTAACTCTTTATTTCTAAATGCTATAATCTGGTTTTTGCAAGTATGTTGTATAGCAGTTGCATACAAAACCCTAGATTCTGAGAGACGTAGAAAATGTTATACAAGACACACAACTTGCTAGTACAAAATGCCTTGTTTATACGGAGACATGAAGGCATCTTCTCCAAGAGTTGTTAGTGTCCTGAGAACCAGTGTTCTGGGCCACAGTTGTGTGTGTCTGTGCCAGTTCAATGTCATGTGTCAGTAATTTTGCGGTAGACTGGCAGAGTCTCTGGGTTGAAACCAAATGTCGGTGGTTGGCAGCCAGAATGTCTAATTGCAGTGGGTTATAAAGAGCTGTTGTGCACTCTGACAGCACCATGGAAAATTCAGACTGCAAAGAGGTGAGATTATTAACGTGAAACTTGGTTCAAACCTTTCTGCCCCTCTGGATTTGTTTTTGAAGTACATTAAAATATAGGGCTTCCCTGCCTTAATAAAACCTGATCTTTATAGTGGTTTCCAGAAGACCTTGATGTTTTAGTTTTTGCATGAAGTACAGTTTTGGGAGACTAAACCATCAGAGTTATTTTTTATTAAAACAGTGCCTTATTTCTCTTGGGTTTTCATAAAGTTAATCGTTTAATAGGCAACCATTAAGTAATTTGGTCTGGGGAAAACCAGTGCTGTTTTCTCTCAGGTTTGAGATGAAATAAGTGATCAAATTAATAATTCATTTTCAGGTGTCCAGGATGCAGTATAGAATTGGTTCCGTTTCCACGGCAGTGCCCTATATGACGATGCAGCCAGCTCAATTACTGCATTGTGCTTGTTAATAGCTTTTCTTTCCCCCACTTGTGTATGAGGCTCATGCTAATTGCTTGTGGAGACCAAAAAGTATTGATGAAAGCCCCCAATGCCTCTGTGCTTTTTTACAATGTTTTCCTCTCGGGCAGGTACTCCTGTTATTAAAATAAGAGAGTCCTGGGTAGGGATGTAAGTGACTAGTCGACTACCCGATAAGCATATGCTTATCAAGTAGTTGAGTAGTGACTTGACTAGTCGCTTCTCCCTCCCTCCCCCACCTCTTTCTACCTCTATCAGAGAGAGGCAGCTGGGGGGGAGGAGCAGGAGCCAGTACTATGGGGAGCTGGCTGAAAAGCGGGTTCCCCCCAGCACTGTCTCCAGGAGGCCAAAAGAGGCAGAGGCGTAGCAAGGGACCTGGTGCTAGCTGGGAATCAGCTGATTCCCGGCTCGTCCCAGACACTGCGAGTCTGCTTTTTAAATGTATTAGGAGCCTAGCGGTTTCATGGGGTCACCAGGGCTCACTTCGTCTTCATGTAGCCTAGAACCAAAGCCTGAGCCCCACCACCTGGGACCGCAGAACATCTCTAGGTCTTAAGCCGTGGATGATGGGGTTCAGGTTATAGGCTCCCTTCCTATGGCTGAAGCACTTGGGTTTTGGTCCCTTGTCTGGATTGGCAGGACTCGAGCAGGCTCAGGTATCCATACCCCCTCCTGGGGTCGTGTCGTCATTCTTGCTGCAGAAAGGGGTTGCCACGCAGTGGCGTTTGGGAACCCATGCTATAGAGCAGTATGCTTTATACTTATGGAGTGGTCAAGAATAAAATTACCACATGCAAATTTCTTTAGTCGAATGTTGAGTAAACAGCAGTGAAAGCGTGCCCATCTCGGCCTCTGGGGATTTTTGGCAATATTTTAAAAATAGGCAAATAAATAGACCCATCAGTGATCCCAGATCAGATCAACTAACTCAGGGACAACGGATGCACACAAAACCCCCCCCCCCCAAAAAAAAAAAAAAAAAAAGACTTCTTCACACCACTGCTACCCAGCAGCATTTACACCACTCTGGGGATCATAGAGCCTACCTACCTGCATCTTTGCTACTTCAAAAAAATCCCAATTTGTGTCTAGTAAAGTCATGAATTACTAACAGGTACATTCTCCCCCCCCCCCCACCCCTTTAAAGGACATCTGATCTTGGAGGGACATCGCTGTGCTTCATTGGATACAAATCATACTGATTTTATCTCTTTGCTACAGAAGAAGGGGGAAAAATGTGTAAGTATCACAAAAGGTCAGGTAGTTTTTGTCCAAGTAATACACTGCTCATGGCTTCAAAAATGATGCCTGTTTATGATTCTGCCATCTGCAGGAGCAGTAGCCTATCATAAAGTTACTGTATTGATCTGTCACTAGGGCTGTCTTGTCTGCCAAATGAAAGATGGCTTAAACTCATAACCCAGGCCAGCAGTTTTCTTATTGTAAGCCAGACAAAAATGCCATTGATCTTCTTTGCTGAAGTGTTCTTTTCACAGCTTGCCAGCACAAACACTCTGTTGTCCTTAGTCAGGGCTAATTAGCTAATAATTTAATGCAACTGAGACAGCAGTCTTAGTTTAATTCAGCAGTGAAAGGATATGCAGTAACTTTTAAACGATGTGGTATCTTTTTTAAAGGTTGGCTATTTTAAAAGGACTTCTCTCAACTTTTACACTCTCACTTTAACTTTGATTTACTTGGTACTACAAATAATGTACTTGTGACAGATTCTAAGATGGGTTGTCAATTTAAGTTTTATAGAAAAAGCAAAAGACAGATGGAGAATAGGGATGTAAAAAGTTAACTGGTTACCCAGTTGGCATCAGCCTTACCGGCATGCATACCTGGTAATCAGTTTGGCCGGAGCAGGCCCAGACCATGGTGCTATGCAGTAGACCCTGCCCGGCCTGGTTGGAGCAGCCCCCCCACCTGTGGTGCAGTGGGCTTGGCCTGGCTAGAGTAGCCGGTCGCACTGCAGGTGCAGGGCTGCTCCAGAGTTAACCAGTTTTTTAAAAAGAGTATTTAATTGGTTAACTTTTTTTTTATTGTATCCTTGAGTTTTTGGTAACTTGGGCCTTATGAACGCTTATTAAATGAAATATTAGGTTGATTTAGATTGGAGGCTTACAGTTCATTGGCTTTTCATGACCAATCATACAGATTTAATGATGTTCAATAAATCGAGGGACTGCACCTGTCTTCGTCTTGTTAAAAAGATACTGTTGACTAGGTTCAAACTCTAAATATAGGTTTGATATTCTTCCCTTGAAAATGAGGTTTGCTGACCGAATGTGAAAATAAAGTATAACTGTGAATTCAAAAGCTTCTAGTGAACTTTTGGGCTGGGAGCACTGGAGGGATTCAGGGTACCCTTTTGGATTGGCAAAACACATGTAGGCTTCACACAACCGTGTGTGTGTGGGGGGAGGGGGGGGGTTAAGTTTTTAATAATCTGCTGTTGGGAGAGAGAAAAACTGAGATGCTGGTCCAGATCCTCAGCTGCAAGCAAGGAGCAGTCAGCCCAGCTTTGGAGGATGATTAATGTTAGGAAACCATGTTTCTGTTCCTCTGCATCTGTGGCTGGTCCAGCTCCTAGCGTAACTTAGAGCAGGCCAACAGCTTCCATAATCGACAGTGGCTTCTTGAAGCACCTATTTATCCAGGTCCAGGGATACTTGGCCTCATCTCTCCCTCTGGTGGCTGGGGAGATAGTAGTGATGGGGGTGACTTGTGGTATGGGAGCTGCTATAGTGGCTCTGTACCACTCAAATTCAAAAACCCACCTTTTCACACAGGGTGCGTGTGTATTTTCAAGGGTTCTAATCTGATGGGTTTAGGCAGCATATTTGCATGAGGGGCAGGCTGAAAACTTCCCCAGCACAGGGTAGGACCTGGCCCCCTGGGTGTTTCCCATAGCAATAAGAGCACTCTAGTCACCTAGTAGAAAAAGAGCAAATCTCACCTTCCTATTGATGTGATGTAAAGGTATTTACCTGTCTCTTATTTTAAAGGAAGTTCCTTTTTAGGAATTTATTATCCTGCATAATGTATCCAGTCAATAGAAGTCAGACTACCCTGTATCTGCGCATTAATTATGCAGTGTCATGTGCTGTGGGTTTTTTTCCTGTACTGTATTATTTTGTATCACAGTTGCAGAGAGGGGAGGAAATCATCCCTTACGTTTTCCTATATTGTTCACACTTACATTTATTGTCAATGGAGCATGAACAGGTATCCTAATTCTAGTTAAGAATGGGAGGCTAATCTGTGGGCAACCTTAAAGTTGCTTTGATTTGGGGGATTTAGATTATTGTCTCTGAAACCAGCTCAAAAATATTCACCTTTAACAATCCTGTTCTTTTGATAAGGTGCTTAGAACATATCTGTCAAATTGTGGAAAATGGTGTGCCAATATATGTCATTTTAACTGATTATAAATAGAAATATTGTGATATATACGCCATCGCTGGCAATAATGTCTGTTCCTTAGAGAGATTATAATAATATTGCACAATTGCCTTTCTCTGAAGATTGCGATGTTCTGACGAATTGTTTCACTCTCACACTTGTGTCCTATCTTTGTAAGTTGTTTGAGCTTTTCTTATTCTGTTATAATTTCCTTTTTTAAACAAATAAACTATAGAGTTGTGGGGGTTTTTTTTAATGAAACAAACAAACAAAAAATAATTTCTTTGTCTTTTTCTGAAGATTCCCAATAGCAAATGCAACTGATTTCAATACTGCACTCCATCTGTCTAGGAAAGAAAAAAGACATTAGTAGTCCACACATGAGCAACTTATTAGTTCATTTGGTGTATGCAGTACAGTGATTCAAGACTGATTTAAAATATTCATCCACAATTACTGGTGCAGCACAGTTCAAAGTGCTGCAAATCTGTGGGTTTGACTGAGAAATTTAAGGAAAATAGCTGCAAATTGATTCTGTATGTAATTAATGAAACATTTCATTCTTATGTAAATATTTAATGCTTGGGTCTTTTTTTTTTTCTTGTTTCCTTTCTCTCACTCATTCTCTCCTCCCCCCACCCCATGTTTGTTTGCTCAGGGAGTGTGTGTGTGTGTGTGTGTGTGTGTGTGTGTGTGTGTGTGTGTGTGTGTGTGTGTGTGTGTGTGTGTGTGTGTGTGTGTGTGTGTGTGTGTGTGTGTAATTCATAGGCGGGCAGGGGGAGGAAATACACCTAAAATGGGCTGTATCTTCTGCTGCCACAGTGGCTGATCTGAGGGGTGCTAAGGATTAGCAGATCAGGTCTTTATGTTTTGGAAGGAATAGACAATGACACAGATTAATTACTTAGGAGGGGTGCAAGGAGGTAGCTTTTCCCACTTCATAGCAGTTTAATTGAATTTTGCAGTTCTCATCAGTGGCAGAGTTTAGGAAAAGCCTGCAGTAAAACCTCAAAGATCCTGAGGCAAACTTCAGCTTGTGTGGACCGATTGTCTTTCAAGTCAGTTCAGCACATTGGACACAAAATTTGCAACGTTTTCTGCTTTTAGCTGCTTCACTGTGTCGTTGAAGGTTTAGTATTTCAGCGTGGGCCTGCAGACAGGGTTCGTTAGGAAGGCAGTCCCTGGATCCCAATCTGAAGCTCTCCAAGCAGATCAGAAAATCAAGATCCAGGGCTACCAGTTTGGGGATACTGGCTTAACTGCTTATTTGATACATTCGCGAGACGAGTTCTTGAAGATCATCTGTTGTAACTGAACAAATTGGAAGGCAGTGCAAAAACAAACAAACCAACCCCCAAGTCATCTGTTTCTAGACAACAACCCCCTGCATATTAAGATTCTTCCTTTGAGGCGTAGAAGATGTTTTCTTCAGTGCTGGATTTATGTGACGTTAATCCAGTGCAAAGGGCTTGGAACTGTAACATCAAACTAGATAATGTGCTTGTATCTCATTTACATTGTGATGATGCAGCTTTTGCTCGTTTGTTCCTAGAAATAATGGGACTACTCATGTGAGTAAGGGTTGCAAAATCAAGCCTTCTGCTCTTTGCCACCGATAGTGGTACAGCCAACAGAAGAAGGATACAGTATTGTAACTTAGGAAACATCTCATGTGGTGAGCAGCGTTCCCTGTAAACTGAGTGCTTGGGCTGCCATCCAGGAGAGATTTAAATGCAGTTCGGCTGATTAGCAGAGCACCCACAGCCAGCATCATGTGTTTCTACTGGTGGTGCACACCCACACATGCCTTAGTGCTCATAACAAAGTTTATTCCACACATGGATGGAAAAAATTTGAGGGAACATTGGGGGTGAGTCAGAGTTGCAGATGCCACACAGAAAAGATCTTTCTGGCTGTGCAGGTACACATGCAAGCAATGTTTGGATGTACTTGTACAGTTTTATATCTCAAGGCTTTTACATATCCAGTGAGGCTAGTGCATGATATATAGACTTTTAATAGTCTATATTGCTTGGCAGCAAAATTAAGTTATCAGAATTATGATTTTCTTTTGGCAGGCGGGCCTTGTTTTCACTAACGTAGGCCTTTAGCTTACCACTGGGAACATTCTCCGTTTTTTTAAAGAATGAAGGAGTTTTAACTTTGTGCAAAATGATGAAACCTCCTCATATCATTATTTGAGAGAGAATGAACTTAAATCAGTACCTTTTGGTCCTTCAAATAAATTCCGGATAAATAATTCACTAAATACAGAATCCTCTTCTTCTGTGAGACAAGTCTAGAATAATCATGTTGGTTGAAGTATTTTCCCACATGAATAAATTGTTGAAAAATCCAGTTGAACTAAAAACAGCAATGCTTTTGAAAATATTTTGATTTTTTTTTTTTAGAATGTTTCATTTTTTGATGAAAAGTTTGGCCTGGTTTTTCCAAAACATTTTGTTTCTTTTTTGGATTTAGTTTGCTATTTCCTCTCACTTTTGTACTCTTTCTCTCTAGTCCTCCTTCCCCCCTCCCCTTTAACTATGAGTTTTAAGAGGGGTTTTTTCCGCCATGAAGCATTTTTTCCATCGATCAACAAATTGTCACCCCCCCACACAGAAAAAGAGAAAATGAAAAAAAGTCATTTCTTTCAAACATTTCTAAAAATGTTTTCTTATTTTAGTAGTTTTGATCAAATACACTGCTCTTTTTCAGTCAGCTGTAATAAAACACATCCGTTAAATACATTTTTATATATGCAACTCTTTGGAGAATCCACAGTAGTGGAAAATCCAGCCCACCCTGTTTTGCTCTGTAGAGCTTGGGTGGAGAAGATCCCAGAACCACACAGTTCTCTTTAAAAATGTATCCACGTCTGCCCAGAACTACTGTAATAGATTTACTAGATCCAGTAAATAAAAGCCTTACATTTATTGTATGTCCGTGTTTTATATCTTTAAATTTCATTTAATCCACAATTAAAATGGCCTTACTGTCAACTCAATTTGTATCCCAATTATAGTATCATCTTATGAATTGAGTGTGATTGATTGCCTTTGGACTCTTATGAAGTTAATTTGTCCTCCTTGAAACATTTTGGATTTTTTTTTTGCCACTTTACATTAGTAACCTACTAAGACATAATTGTTATATATAAAGTTAAAAGCATACATTCTGAAAGGTAATAATTTTGATAGCAAAGGTACGCGGTTAGTGTTTCACTGGAAAGAGAAATGAATGGTTAAAAACAAGCATGTCTAATCTTGTCTCAGTGTTTATGCCCCCAGTAGTGATACTGTCATTTGAGAATTAAGTTTATAGCTCACATTTGGATGGGAGGTTCACTGCTGGATTTGGCAATAATCTACTTAGGAGAACCTGAGACATATTTTCTCCTCTCTACCACCTCCCTGTATTTTGCCATTTAGATGAGTCTTGTTCATGCATACTGCTTTCTTTCCTTCTTACCCTGCTTATATCTTTTCTCTTAGCAATAATAGCTGCTGAACTAGCTTGTGACTCATCTAGATCATTAGTCTTTGCTTTAAGTGTAGCTTTAAGAGACTCCTTTCTGCCTAAAGGCTATTTGGTATCTAACACATGCACCAAAAATTCAGTGTGTCTGCATCTCTCCAAATGTGTTCAGTGGGCAAGTGGCCATACCTATGAAGAATCTGATACACTAATTATGACAGAAGCAGAACCTCTGTGCCTACAAACTACGTCTGTTGCTATGCTAGAGTGGGTGATGGTTTGAAAGTATAAAGCTATAGCTATGGGTGGGGGGAGGAGGGGCAATGTTCACTCAATTTTCCCCCATCCCTGTGCAGAATAAATCTTGTTATGTGCACCGAGCCATGTATAGATGTGCACCACCAATAGAAACACATGCTGCTGGCTATGGGCAGCTGTCAGTGCTCTACCAATCAGCTGGGTGGATCTGAATCTCTCCCGGGTGCTCAGTTTACAAGTGCTCAGCTTACAGGGAACACCGTGTAAGCTCTCCCATCTCAGCTACAGCCACAATTCATAACTAGAAATGTAGGGAATGTTTTTGCCATTGTGTGACAATCTTCACAGAATTTCCCTGTTCCACATGCAACGGAGACCTTTCAAAAAACATTTTTTTTGAGCAAAAATAGCCAACAGCCCAGTGATGAGAATACTCACTTGGGACGTGGGGTAACAAATGTGGGTTCTTTTTCCACCGGGTTGTCAGGAGAAACATGAATCAGGGCCCTTTGCATCCTGTATGAGTGCCCAAACCACTGCACTATGGGCTACTGTGGGATGTCTGTGTTTGTCTTCTTGGATCTACACCATGGGAAAATGTGGCCATTCTAGCAGTGACTGCTCTCTGATGCTTGTGAGCCAGTATTAATGCTCTCTGCACATGGTACTCCACATACGTGTACATGGCCAGTGGCAGCCCTTTCAGATTGGTCGTCCATGGAGCGGTAAATGCACCATCATTGGTTTTTATATGCCAATTATTTTTGACAAAACGGGAAAAAAAACTTTGAAACATTGCCTGCTTACTTTTAAACAAAAACAAGGTTTTGTTACAAGATTAAACATTGTTCATAGAATCGTAGAACCATAGAGCTGGAAGAGACCTTAGAAGGTCATCAAGTCCAGCCCCCTGCTCTAGGCAGGACCAATCCCAACTAAATCAACCCGGCCAGGGCCTTGTCAAGCTGAGACTTAAACACCTCTAGGGATGGAGACTCCACTACTTCCCTGGGTAACCCATTCCAGTGTTTCACTACCCTCCTAGTGAAATAGTTTTTCCTAATATCCAACCTGGACCTCTCCCTCCACAACTTGAGACCATTGCTCCTTGTTCTGCCATCCGTCACTACTGAGAACAGCCTTTCTCCATCCTCTTTGGAACCTCCCTTCAGGAAGTTGAAGGCTGCTATCAAATCCCCCCCCTCACTCTTCACTTCTGCAGACTGAACAAACCCAAATCCCTCAGGCTCTCCTCATAGGTCATATGCTCCAGCCCCCTAATCATTTTGGTTGCCCTCCGCTGGACCCTCTCCAATGTGTCCACATCCTTTTTGTAGTGGGGGGGCCCAGAACTGGACACAATACTCCAGATGTGGCCTCACCAGAGCCGAATAAAGGGGAATAATGACATCTCTGGATCTGCTGGCAATGCTCCTCCTAATGCAGCCCAATATGCCATTAGCCTTCTTGGCTACAAGGGCACACTGTTGACTCATATCCAGCTTCTCATCCACTGTAACCCCCAGGTCCTTTTCTGCAGAACTACTACTTAACTGGTTGGTCCCCAGTCTATAACAATGCTTGGGATTCTTCCGTCCCAAATGCAGGACTCTGCACTTGTCCTTGTTGAACCTCATCAGATTTCTTGTGGCCCAATCCTCCAATTTGTCTAAGTCACTCTGCACCCTATCTCTGCCCTCAGGAGTATCTACCTCTCCCTCTAGCTTACTATCATCCGCAAACTTGCTGAGGGTGCAATCCATCCCCTCATCCAGATCATTAATAAAGATATTGAACAAAACCGGTCCTAGAACCGAACCGTGGGGCACTCCGCTAGAAACCGACCGCCATCCTGACATCGAGCCGTTGATCACTACCCGCTGGGCCCGGCCTTCTAGCCAATTTTCTATCCATCTTACCGTCCATTTATCCAATCCACATTCCCTTAACTTGCTGGCAAGAATATTGTGGGAGACCGTCAAAAGCCTTGCTAAAGTCAAGGTATATCACATCCACTGACTTTCTCACGCCCACAGAGCCAGTTACCTCATCATAGAAGCTAATCAGATTGGTCAGGCACGACTTTCCCTTTGTGAATCCATGCTGACTATTCCTAATCACTTTCCTCTCTTCCAAGTGCCTCAAAATGGATTCCTTAAGGATCCTTCCATGATTTTTCCAGGAACCAAGGTAAGACTGACCGCCTATAGTTCCCTGGATCGCCCTTCTTCCCTTTTTTGAAGATGGGCACTACATTTGCCCTTTTCCAATCATCCGGGATGTCTCCCGATCTCCACGACTTTTCAAAGATAATGGCCAAAGGCTCCTCAATGACATTTGCCAACTCCCTTAGTACCCTCGGACGCATTAAGTCCGGACCCATGGATTTGCATACGTTTAGCTTTTCTAAATAGTTCTTAACTTGTTCTTTACCCACCAAGGGCTGTCCATCTTCATCCCATCTTGCATCACTTAGCACATTAGTCCAGGAGCCCACCTTGTGAATACAGAGGCAAAGAAAGCATTGAGTACTTCAGCTTTCCCCACATCATCTGTCACTAGGTTACCTCTTTCATCCAGTAGGGGTCGCACACCCTCTCTGATCACCTTCTTCTTATTAACATGCCTGTAGAAACCTTTCTTGTTATCCTTCACATCCTTAGCCAGTCGCAATTCCATCTGCGCTTTTGCCTTCCTGATAACCCCCCGGCATTCTCGAGCTATACATTTAAACCCCTCCTGGTCATTTGTTCAAGTTTCCACTTTTGTAAGCTTCCTTTTTATGCTTAAGTTCACCAAAGATTTCCCCCGTAAGCCAATCCAGTCTCCTACCATGTTTGCCTCTCTTGCTACGCGTTGGGATGGTTTCTTTCTGTGCCTTCAATAAGGCTTCTTTAAAATACTGCCAGCTGTCCTGGACTCCTTTCCCCTTCATGTTAGCATCCCAGGGGATTCTGCCCATCAGATCTCCAAGGGAGTCAAAATCTGCTTTTTTGAAGTCCAAGGTATGTATTTTACTACTCTCTTTTCTTCCTTTAGTCAGGATCCTGAAATCTACCATCTCATGATCACTGCTTCCCAGGTTGTCACCCACCTCTACTTCCCCTGTTAGTTCCTCCCTGTTTGTGAGCAGAAGGTCAAGCTGCGCACGGCCCCTGGTCTGATCCTTCAGCACTTGTACCAAGAAGTTATCCTCAACATTCTCCAGAAACTTCCTGGATTGCCTGTGTACTGCTGTATTGGTTTCCCAACAGATGTCAGGGTGATTAAAGTCCCCCACGAGAACCAGGGCCTGCGATCTGGAAGCTTCTCTTAGTTGTACGAAGAAAGCCTCATTTACCTCATCCACCTGATTCGGTGGCCTGTAGCAGACACCAACCACAACATCACTGCTGTTGTTTGCTCCTTTAAACTTAACCCATAGACTCTCAACAGGTTTTTCTCCCTCTTTATACTGGAGTTCAGAGCAATCATAGTGCTCTTTTACATATAGTGCAACTCCTCCTCCTTTCGTCCCCTGCCTGTTCTTCCTGAACAGTCTATACCCTCCCATGACAGCGCTCCAGTCATGCGAGTCATCCCACCAAGTCTCCGTTATCCCAATTAAATCATATTTCTTACACTGGGCCAGGGCCTCCAGTTCTTCCTGTTTGTTGCCCAGGCTTCTCGCAGTAGTGTACAAACACCTCAGATAGCCAGTTGATCGCCCTATCTTCTCCATTCGAATCAGGGGTCCTCCTTTCTTGCTCGTTCCTCTTTGCATTTCTTTCCGGTATCCAACTTTCCCAGTCCCTTCAGGGTTGTGCTCACCATCCCCTGACGAACCTAGTTTAAAGCCCTCCTCACTAGGTTTGAAAGCCTGCCAGCGAAGATGCTCCTTCCTCTCTTGGTTAGGTGGATCCCATCTCTTCCTAAAGAGATGGGAAGAGATTCACCTATTGAAAATGCAAAGTTTCCAATTTTAAACCACTGAAAACCTGACAATGTTGACAAAATAAAAAAAAATTCATTGGGGGAGTGTGTGGGTGAGTGTGTGGGGGGAAATCCATCCCTGACGGTCTGTAATCATTTACTGTACCCACTAGACAGTCCATTATAGTCATTAGGAGAAAAGTACATAGTAAACTGTTTTAAAGCAACAGGTTACAGTGTAAACATAATACAGTGCAAATTTGATAGTGTGTGTAGGCCACCCAAGTGTACACCTAAGGCAGCTTCATAATCACAGCCTCATTGTGTAATCTGTACCTCTAGAACCCTGTGCTGTTCTTGGAAGAGAAATTATGTAGCACATGGCTGTTGAGGAAGGGTTTGTTTGTGCCTGTAGGGCACCAGCCCTCTGCTAGGAGGAGGGGCAACCTAGTAAAAAAAATAACAGATCCAGATCCAGAGCCTGTCACTTCCCTTAGTGGGAGCTCAGGGAAAACAAGCTGCTGGTCCCTACAGCGCACTAACATGCAGCAGCAGTCTGCCCAGGAATACAGGGAGACAAGCACTCTCTGGCCTCTGTGCAGCCAGCAAGTTCTGTTGGCTGGTGAATCTGGGGCATCTCGCCTATCCTCTTTCAGGTGTTGTACAGGGGTTACACAAAGGGAGCAGTGGTGGCACTTTGGAAGGAGTACGGACTGATGGATTTTGGTGTGCATTTTGGAAAGAAGAGTTAAAGCCATTAGTTAAATTAAATATATAGTCTTGTATCTCTGCAGTGTCTGGGCTCTTTGAACTATATCCATTATTTCTTTTCCAGTATGGTGCTTAAAATCTATCCCATAAGTACTTAAGGTTTTCTTCGCTGTAAAACTAGCAGACAACTCCCCCCTCCTTTTTTAAAGTGGGAGTTCTGCAAGGGCCTAAGAAATATGAAAAGTTCACATGATGCTGAATATAAATAGCTACAGGAAATTTTGCAGCAATAAAATTGCAGAAACTTTGCAAACCTATAGAGGGCTCAATTAACTAACTTATAATGCAGGCTGCATAATGAAGGTTATATTTGATGTTTAAAGGCACTTTTGTGTACACGTTTGTCTGTCTGTTTTTCTGAGTAACACAGCACACTTGTGAGTTAGCAATCTGATGCAGGAAGTGTGTCAGGTGAATGCTTCTCTTGGAGTGTGCAATGATAATTCTGGATATGGTGTTTATGAATGAGGAGGCCTAGCATCTGGCCCGCTGAACAGTTCATTCTGGGATTGGGGCATTCCTAATTTGAAAGGGGGCCTCCCGTTTAACGAGAAAATGAGTGGATTTGGTAATAATTCTAAAACCAGAATGAACTTTTTAGTTGCATTCCACCCTGTAATTTAGGCCTGAATGAGACTGTTGTTGCATGCTTAAGCACATGTCTTAAATTTTTTCAGGCTAAATGAGGCCATGTTGATTCTCTAGGGGTTCACTTTTTTGTCTCTCTCCTGCTTTCGCTTTACCTGGGTTTTGCTTTTAGTTTCTTCTGCTGATCTTCAAGAGATGAGAGTTTGACACCTACTTACAGTGTCTCTCCTTTCTCCTTGGGCAGACAGAGGTAGGGAGCTGCAGGAAAACAAAGTGATTAATTGTTCCTCAGCAGTGACTTCTCTTGCTGACTGTGGAGCAGAGTTGTTTGGCTCTGAAGAGCGTTTTTTGACTGTCCCATGTCAAAAAGTTGGTAGCTGTGAGGTCATACCAGTGTATGTGAGACGGAAGGGAAATCTGCCTTTTCTTGTGAGCTGCGTAAGTGGTTGAAACTGTTATTCTTCAACACTAGCTCATGTCACTTCCCCATTCAAAACCTTTCACTGGTTTTCCCCGGTTTTCAAGCTTTCGCTCAACTCTTCTCTGGCTAAATCCTTGCTTAATTCTTCTTTGTTAACCTATTTCTTTCTTCCCCCACACAAGCCCTCCTGCTTAATAGCTCCCCGTGTATCCAGCTCCCACTCTTGTCTTCATACCTTCTTCCATGCTGCCCTATTGTGCTTGGAACAGACTTTGTTCCAGTCCCGCCTTAAACAAACAAACAAACAAACAAACAAACAAACAAACAAACAAACAACAGACCTACTCCATAAGGCCTGACAATAAACCACCGAGGAGATGCATTTAAATGAGAAATATGTTGAACTGGCCATTGTGAATGATTTGCTCTGTGTGTGTCCTACACACTCTCAAGCTATATTTTCCTTTCCCATTGTTTACTCTTGCAGCATTGCTAATTACCAACCCCTCATGTTCAAAAACCATGAGTAAGGCACTCAAAATCATGGTTGGCTTAAAAGTAATTATATTTATAAAAATGCTCTGCAACCCCACCCCACATTTGGGGTCCTTTTTATTTGTCTTCTGTTTTTTCAAGCCTTTGAGGCATGCATTCGGGTCACATTTCTGAATTTTTCTGTACAACAGTGGGGGCTAGACGTCAGCAGCTACGTTTTTCTTTTTTAACATGGAAACTGAGATTTACTTGTATTCACAGGATTCCAAGAGCTGAGGCTGAAAGCAAAACACCAAATATTGTCAGACTCGTGATAAAATCACAAGAGTTGACAGACAACGCTATCCACAACGTTCACTTACTGATCAGAGTCTCATCGCCTCGGAGCAGAGAGTTTAGTCTTTTGTAACTTATAATGCACCACAGATCTGTGGTCCTATAAAAATAATCTAGTCTCAACTGCCTTTTAATGATTGAACATGTGATAGCCACAAAACTTTATTAAAAAGAGGCTCCTTTGGGTCCCACAGCTTGGCTTTTGTGCTCCCTCTGCTGGCTCGTCAGGAGCAGCAGACATGCTGTGCTTGCATTGGCAGTGCTGATGTGCAAACTGGGAGCTTTGTTAGGAGAGATTGTCAATGTGCGTAGAACAGAGAGTTCATCTTAACAGTGCACTGCTCGTACAACTGCCTCGCTGAATGTCCAGTGCTTACAGGACAGTGAGAAAGGCTGCATCCTCAGGTTGATAGCAAGTGTCTGTGCAGGGGTAATATATGGGCAGCACAGAAGAGGCGTGTTTGGGCCAGCTTTTTAAGAAAGGGATGGAGACTCTGTCAGGTGGGATCATTAATAATAGCAATACTCAGCTCTTGTGCAATGCTTTTCAGCCATAGGTCAGAAAGCACTTATAAAAGGAAGGTCAGTACCATGATCCCCATTTTACAGATGAGCAAACCGAGTCCCAGAGAAGCGAAGTGAATCACTCAGAATCGCATAGTGTGTCAGTGGCAGAACCTAGAACTTTTGACTCCTCTATTAGCTGGAACAAAAATTTAACCTCTAGTGGGAAGACGTTAACTTGAGGGTGTGGGAGGGGGAGAATCTGTGGAAGAGAACAAACATGTAATGGAGAAAATAGACATTGTCATGAGACTTAAAGGTCAATTGTTCTCCAATAGTGTCTGTCCAAATGCGGACTACCTAAAATGGCTGTTTTGTACCAGAAACCCATCCAAATCCATTTCTGAGGTGGATTGTTTCTTTATATCAATATGCATATTTCGTTTGGGGTTCTTAGCAAACAATTTAATTTTTACCTTTTTTATTCTTTATGAATGATTCATGAACAAATTAAATGCCCCTGTAATCCAAATAGGAACTTACATTTTTCATTATTCATAACTTACGTTTTTCATTATTCTACGTTTGTCATCCAACCCTGAATCTGATTATTTTGAGGAGTCTGAGTTGTTCCCTGAGTACCTGGCTTTAATTCCTGATAATTGTTCATTGACAGGTAGCCGATAGAATGGACACTCAAATCACATGTGAAATTTTCTGCTTTGGAAAAGTGGTTTTTCATGAATATTCTCGCAAACAAAATATCATTGTGTGAAAAGTTACTTGAAAATAAATAAAAAGATTGTGAACAATGTTCCCTGTAAACTAAGCACTTTGGCAGCCATTTAGGAAAGATTCAAATGCCTCCAGCTTGTTAGCAGAGAGCCCACAATACCCACAGATGGCAACATGTGTTTTTACTGGTTGTGCACATCTGCACATGCCTCAGTGCACATAACAAAATTTATTCCACGCACAATTGAAAAAATTAAAGGGATCATTGATTGCAAACTGTATTCATTTGTGAATTTCTCCTTTTTTTTGCCCAGTATTCTGAATTTTAGAGCCTGTTTCTAGAAGCCTATAAGGAAGGATTCCTTGCTTGGCTGCTGAGACAGCAGGTAACAGAACTCATTCTGCCAGTAAAGATTCCACTGTCCCCCATCACAATATTTCTTTTATTATTTAAAAAGCATTTCCTAGAAGTCAAGGTGTGGCGCCAAAATAATTGGTAAATTTGCTTTGTTTTGCTTCAGAAAATATGGTGTTTTGTGGTATTTTGTCTCCCACTCTCCTCCACCTTAGGAAAGTTCAGGTTTGTTTTTGTTTTGAGTTTGTTTTAATGATAATAGCTCATAACATTCATCAAAGACTTTGCATAAAAAATGAGAGTTCGGCATGGCATTTATCTGAAAACAAAAAAAAAGTTCCTTTCAGGTTCATAAATCTGGATACTCACCTCAGTAGAATTCACTAGCTGCTCTCCATCTTCATTTTACAGATGAGCAAACTTTAAGATTTAAACAGATGAAGTGATTCGTCCCTTCATTTCACAACAAATCAATGGCATTGCTGGTTATAGAGCCTAGGGTCCCACATCTTAGGTCCCCCCCCATATTATATTTTTTAAACATTTAACATTTCTTGAGTTTTTGCAAATCTGCTGTAGCCGCTTAAACGCTGCCTTGTACTGATGAGGATGCATGAGTGTCGTATCTATATTTCATTGCAGGAACATGGATCGTGTTATGTGAAGGCCCTGAGGAAATAGTCATCTGCTCCTGAGAGGAAGAAGGCACTTGCGGAACTCAGGTAGGAAGATTTTTTTATTCTCACCTGGTAAAATACACGTGGGCTTCTTGTCTTTTCTAGCCAGTGCATCATGGTTTATGCTTTAACTACTCATTTACTATCAAGGTTCTTTTGAAAAGCAGTTCGATTGATGGCAATGACAAAACCCTGCAAGCAAAGCTCTCGGTATAAACATTCATTGGCTAACTTGGTTTAATTCTGTTGATTCTAATACACGCTACAAATGAGCCTTGCACTAGCCATTCCAACTGCAAACTAGAGCGTTAGTATGTTCCACACGCTCACAGTAAACGTGCACTTATAATAAACAAACTTTTGTAACCCTTTAACAATTCAACACTAGTTTCAATGCAGGAGTGGTCAGTCTTGATATGCAGGTGTAATGGGGAATAAAAAGTACACAGCAAACTTTATTGTTGTTTGGTTTTGTCACATTAAGGCATTTCCTTCAAACTTGTTCTATCCTCTTTGTTTGGGTCCATCTATTTTTTATAGTTTTTAACATACATAAGATGATATTGCCTCTCTGCTTTTGGCATAGCCAGAGAGTACTTTTAGGGGTTTTCAAGTGTTTTTGCAATGTGATCCTCATTTTGTCTTGTCGGTCATCTGAACTCCCACTTACTGTCATGCAGACCATTTCCACTTCCACTCTCAAGAATGTCTCCGTGGCCTTGCATATGTGGGGAGGTAACTTTAGGGAAACATTTAATGTGTGTTCAGTTGTTTTGAATGCAACATAGCATCTGCAAATAAGGAGGAGTTAGTACCATGTGACCATCCAGCTTTTTGCAGCTCATCAGCCAACGGTCTATGGATCATAATTAGAGAGGGACTGGCTTTAATTATTGAATACACTTCCCTTATTTATTTCTCCCTAGCATTTCAATGATACATATTGGTTAGGTGCAGACAGTTGCCTGGAATCATTTCTTCATCAATGTTTCTTCCCGGCCTCACCTCCAAACACCCTCGTTCTATCTGCATGCTTATTTCGAGGACCAAATGAGAAAAAAACTGACCGATATTTATAGGCTGAGGGGGGAAGAGAAGGTATATTGAAAATCTTGCTTCCAGCAGAAAATGCCATCCCAGTTTTTTCTCTGATAATTAGAAACATTTGTGACATGGCCCGTAGAGCAAGTTAGTGGTGTGTGCCTGCCATTTGCTGTACTTTTTTACTACAGTGCTGCCTTCCTTTTTTGTGTTTTTTTTTCTTTTAAAACAGGAAAGCAAATGTTCACAGGTATAGAAAAAGCATTGTATGACTCCCCCCGCCATATCCCTTACATCTTGAATGATTACTTACAGACAGGGCTCGACAAACTTTAGAATCTACTCGCCCGTGGCGAGTAGATTTCAGCCGCGTGCCCCGTTTACCAGCGGCGCATGCATGCGCAATGTGGCCCTTGTGCATGCGCAGTGCGGGGCTGGCAAGCGGCTTTCACCGCCGTTTGTCAAGCCCTGCTTACAGATACTGATAAAAATGGAAGGCTATTATTCAGGCTCACACTATGAGTCATCTTTGGTCACACTTAGCAAAACTTGCATGGACAAATCCATTAATTAACAGAGCTAACAAAAATCAAACTGAAAAATGGGAAAGACATCCCCTCCCCTCTATGAGAGCAATTAACCAAGTCTTCACTGGGAGGTGAGGGGGAAGACGGCTTAATTATTTATACCACGAAATAGAAAAGTGCAGAACAAGAATGATAAAACGTGCTTTAGAATATCCTGGAAATATTTTTGTAGCAGTGTCCTAAAAGGTATGTTCAGGTTTGTTCCCTGCATCTGAATACATGTCTAAAGACTTGATCTTTTCAGTACAAAATAAGATGATGTGTCCAGCCATAGCTTAGAGAATTCAGCCAAATAATCTTTAAAAACAACCTTGTGTATGCTGCCCTGGCCATGGATTCTGGCTTCAAAGAAAAAATTTCCCTTTTCCATTCCATGAAGAAACTCAAGGGAAAGAAGTTCCTGGCTGTGCCTACAAGTCACATGGTCTCACTGCTGTAGAGCTGGAATGTTTGCTATGGTATTTCCGGAGGCTTCATAAACACACAGAAAGCAGGTTTTTTTTAATTTTTGCCAGCACAAGGACATTACAATCTGGGAGTGCTAAGAGCTCAAATGATTAGGGTTTCTCTTATAAACAGTGCAAGTGCGTTTTAAATATGTACGTTTTAATGAAAGAAAACTCAGAAAAGCAATGTTGTTCCACAGGTGTGAGAGACTAAAGCAGTTGTTTTTGAAATGTAATTCCGCTTAGATGCTCATAACAGCTCCCTTTTGACAAGTATCATTTTAAAAGGCAGTCTGTAATCTGACGTGATAGCTGTCATCTTGCAAACAAGAGAAATGGAAACAAAAGATGATCACTCAAACGAGGTTATAGAGAAGAACTATTCTCTAAGTGTTGTTGTCACAGTCCAGAGTCCCCAAGTCAAATTAGAAGAACTTTGAATTAGTTCTGGCTCTTGGGATCTTGCAGTTAAGATTATACAAACTTGCTCTTTCTCATTGTAAGAAGAGTACACATTCCTTCTGTGACTCTGTAAACACCAGTCCAGACTGGGTTGGAGGATGAAGGATGAAGATCTCAGTCTTGGACAGGAGTAGGCCATTTCTCTCTGGTTAGCGAAAGCTTTATAGACACATTGATACAGCTTTATCCACAAATGAGATTAGTGAGGAGTGATCAAATTAGAGGTGAGCATACTGATCCCATTGTAGTTGCACAACATGGGTATGTCTACACAGCAGCGTTATTTAGGAATAACTGACATTGTTCTGAAATAACAAAGTGTGCATCTACACTACAAGCCATTATTTCAAAATAATGTCAAGCTGGAGGACTTCTTACTCTGGCTCATGGTAATCCTCATTTCATGAGGAGTAAGGAGAGTTGAAAGAAGAGTACTCTTCCTTTGACTTTCTGCTGTGTAGACAGCGCCAAATGCCGAGTTAAGCTATTTCGACTTAAGCTACGCAGTTGACATAGCTGAAGTTGCGTAGCTTAATTCGACTTTATCCTTGCTGTGTAGACATATCCTATGACACTGTGACCTTGTTTAAATTTCAAAAACATATACCTGCTCTCAAGCACTGTGCTGAAACAGCATTACTAAATTTCATACTGTAGATGCGCCCAACCAGGGAAGAACATTTGCTGTGAGAATAACAAACACAGACAACACAGGCTGCTTGTTGAGGAAGTCATCTTCCTTCTGTAAAAAAAGGAGTTCTCTGGACTTCTCTAAAAACCCTCCATCTTATTTTACTTTCTTATTCGTGACATTTGGATGCTGGTAACTTTAGTCTACCAAAAAAAAAAGAGAGAGAAAGAGAGAGAGAAATGGAAAAATGTGGTTAGAAATTGTTGCGGGGCAGGCTGTTGGGGAAGAAAATAGATTTTAATCTGTAACTTCTTCAGGTTTTCACTGAAATTAGAAAATTTGAGTATTTTCACAGAATTTTTCATCTTCAAAAATGGAAGGTCATTTTTTCATAAACAAAAAATGTTTTTGACATGCTCTGTTTCATTATACTATAGTAACTTTTAAAGGCCCCACCAGAGGTCTGAGATGCATGGTACTAAACACTACACATAGCAAGACTCGGTCTTTGTCCCTGAAATCATACACTTGAAAGAGACAAGGCAGAGAAAGGGCAGGGAAAATAAAAATGGCATTACCCCCATGTTACGGTTGTGGGACTGAGGCAACAAGAGATTAAGTGACTTGTGTGAGGTGGAAGAAGTCATCGTCTGTGGGCGAGTCCTACTGTCAAGATCAGAGCTCCTGCATCATAAACCAGCATATTAACCACAAATCATCCATCTCTTTTTAACTTTTCTTCAGCAGTTCATCTTCCCTGTGAATAAATATTCCTATTGAATGAGACTCAGTTGGCCTGCAAATGCGGTCTCAGTGGCTCTACTGAAATTGGAATATTTTTCTGTTTTAATAAAGGCTGAGATATCTGGTCACCCCAGGTGGTGTCTGTCTCAGCTAGTCGCCTTGAACTCCTGTCATTTGTGTCTGGGGTCTGTTGGGGAAAGTCTGACAGAAGTGAATAAAAAATATTGAGTGGAGAAGACCTTGAAATGGGGAAGATAGAGAGAGGCAGGTGAGGGGAGGAAAAAACCCAGGACGATAATGGATGACAAAGAAAAGAGAGTAGCAAAGGACAAGAAAAAGTAGGAGCTATGAGGGAGATAGGAATGGAAGGAAGGCATTTAGCGGGGGAAAACAACATTCGCTGAAGGAAAATCTTAAATGAAAGGCAGGAGCTAGTAACTTGTTATAAGGAGAAGTAAATGTACTGAACCTTGGGTATCAAGACTGCTGCAGGAGGTGTGGGTATGAAGTAACAGCGGTTTTGGAAATGGTTCACAGTATTCTTTTTCCCCATTATTTTCCCCAAGACCAAATGGAAGTACTGCGCACAGCTCTGCCTTTTACAGTTCTACCACAGTGAGTAGCATCTTAAGGTCTTCCTGCAGTGAGCACCATTGGATGAGTTGAATTGTTAATGTGAGCCATAAGCATTAAGGGATAGTGTGATATCATCAGTGTTAAAGATCAGCGATCAAAATAGAGACTCAAGCAAGCATGTACATTTTCTATGTTAGAGAGTTGTTAGAAAAGCCCACATGTCGCTCTGGCCTTCAGAGAGGCTATTTTTAGCCATAGCATGCGGGTCTGATCTGTGGGTGTTTGAAGGATCTACAGGCATACTAGAGGGCTTGGGTCAAATACTCTTCCTTGACAGACAGATGTTTCTTATCTCTCCTCCCCTTTACCATCAAGAGGTCACCAAAGCAGATACGTTTAGCTGTTCCTTTAGATTGGTGCCTGAAAAGCAATCAGCATATTCTGGAAATGGACATGATCCAGGAATGCCTTTAGATGAGAAGAGCTCTCTCCACACTCAATGAAGGCTACAGGTTAGATTCAATGACTTTTAGGCTTCTGTTCGGTACTTTTGCCTAGTTTGAGGAAACTCTCTTGGGCTTATTACACTTACTGTTAAGCCTTTATCCTCTCATAGCTGTACTATGATTGTGAGGGTAAATAAACCGCAGGCCATATTTTACAGCCCAACCCGAACTAGTTCTGCTCTGCTTTTCCAGAGTGCAGCTTGGAACAAAGGAAGGGCAATCTTTTTTGCCTGAGACAGACTTTCTTTGGAAGGGGACATCTCAAGAAAGAGAGAGCGCCTGTAGGTTTTAGGGATGTAAACTCCCGGTTAGGTGGTTAACTGGTTAAACGAAATGTCTAACAAAGTTAATCATGGTGGAGACGGGGGAGGGGGCATTCTGTCCAGGCTGGAGCAGACCCACCACTCACAGCATGGCAATCCCAGCCAAATTAGACCCCCCTTTCCCTGCAGTGTGCTCCAGGCACGGGGCTGCTCCGGCTGGGCCGGACCCACTGCACCACACCACACCATGGGCAGGAGGGACTGCTCTGACCAGGCCCAGTCAGAGCAGCTCCTCGTCATTAACCAGTTACTGGTAAGAGGCATGCTTACTGGTTAACCCTTTACATCCCTAGTAGGTTTGTCATGGCCTAAGAAATAGATGCCAACAATGGGTCAGAAAGCTATGTAGTTCCTGTAAACTGAAGAACAGTTTCCACCTGGGCTGTATTCCCTTCTATAGGAAGGTGGGGAGGATGTCTTGTTAAGACTTTTTGTACATGGAGAGGCTGTGTCTACATTGGCACCCTTTTTCGGAAAAGGGATGCTAATGAGACTAAGAATTGCTGGGATTTAAATATCCCCAGCGGTATTACAAAGCGCGTTGGCTCGGGGCTTTGCCGCAAAGCGCCAGCCCAGACGGGATCTGCGGAAAATAAACCCCTTTTCCGCAAGATCTCTTATGCCTACTTTCAAGTAGGAATAAGAGATCTTGCGGAAAAGGGTTTATTTTCCACAAGATCTAGACTGGCGCTTTGCCGGCAAAGCCCCGAGCCGGAAAAAAGCGCAGTTATGTAACAAATACCGCTGGGGATATTTAAATCCCCCGCGGATTTGTAATTGCGACTGGTCTCATTAGCATCCCTTTTCCGAAAAAGGGTGCCAATGTAGACACAGCCTGACTGTTTAGGAAGTGCTCTCTGCCTTTCATTAAATATTGTATATGTAGACAGACTGTACCAGGTGCCATTTTGGGCAGCAATGTTAGCACTGTCTGGTTCCTTAGTCTACCTTGCTTCAGGCTTTGAAATACATACCTTTGGGTTGATGCCTGCACAGAACCTAATAGTGGGTAGATTTTTCCTTTGAGAAATCCAAACTAGAGCGCCCTCAGTCATAAAAATCTTGTGAAGGCTGGTTATTGGTTGTGTCTGTTGGACTGGCATGGGAGACTAGAATGGGAGTACCTATTGGTCTGTGACTGGAGAATTCAAATGACAGAAAAACTATCTACAGGTAAAATTACTCCTTAAACAACTCTAGCCTTTTCATGTGAAATAAATACTGTCTTAATCAGATTAAATTTAAGTATGCCAGAACTTTAAGCATAGAAAAGCTTGATACAGAGGGGAAATTTCGTTTTCAATTCAGCGTTATCTGTTTTTCCAAGTGAACACAGATAAATACAGATAAATGCCCAACTAAATCTGTATAGGGTAGAACTGAATAAACCTTTATTAACCTTGTACTAGAGTTGTCTTCCAGGCTGTGCTGTCACATGTAACGCCCTGGTAAATGCCCAACTGGAAAAAAAGACACTAACATGACTTCTTAGATAGTGCAAACATTGTATATGAGTTTCATTTCCTGGAGGTAAAATGTCTCAATGCTTTCCCTTGTCTCTTAGTTTATCTTGCCATTATGTGAGCGCTGTGTGTTAGTGAGAAAACCAAAAGAAGTTTCTGCAGCTCTTTTTTTTTTTTTAATGGCAGTTTATTTTTTTGGGAGGCCATTTTGCGTGCACAGACTTCCAAAGTCATCTTAAGCCCTCTAGGCCTGGGTAAGGAATCTTGTATATGGTAGGTGAAAGGGATTGAAAATAACTCTTCAAGAGTTACACTTTCTTCATTAAATTTCACAGAGATTGGGGAAAATGGAGCTTCATTTTAAGGGAACGTGGACAGAACAGGTTCTGTTTTTGACCTTGGGTTCTTTGAACCGCTGAAATGATATGATACCAATGTAAGTACACAAGTGTAAACCCAGCTAATAAGCATGCTACAGGCTGATTCCATTCAGGCTGGGGTAAATTATACTATGCACCTGTACATCAGGAATTTGTGCTACACAGGTGCAACAAAGACACAGGGTAGACAAGCCCTTAGTTGGGTGTGCCTTCCTCTGAAAATAGGACTTCTTGTGGGGTGTTTTTTTGTTTCTGTTTGGTAGGTTTTTAGTTTTGTTTTTGGTCTGAGCTTCTTTAAAGAAGACTAAATAAGAGCAATTTTTCAAATATTCTATCATCATGTAACCTTACGGAAGGGTTTATTGCTGTCTCCTGCACTAAAAAATATTTTATTTTGATATGGAGAAAATCCAGACAAATTTTTATAGCCTTTTAAGAGGTGTAAGCTTGCATTTTTTTCTTTGTGTGTAGAGAAATATTTCCAGAAGAAATAAGATACTGCCTGCATCTTCATTTTTTTCTGCCGTACAAAAACAGCTAATTGGCTAACTGGCTACATTTTTACTTGTTTTCCTCTCCTTAATCTTGTTTATCTCTTCAGTGTGTTCTTCCAGCTATCAGAAATGTATTCTTGTAGGGGTCTTTCATAAGCTATTTTAAGAATTGGCACGTTGTTGTGAAATGAATATCAAAGGGATAAATAGGGAGTATAACTTGTAGGATGTATGTTTCTATCAAATTAAACAAAGCATAATACAAATACGTGGGCTAGATCCTGGCTGATGAAATTAACATCAGTTTACATCACCTTCTTACCATATGAGCTTCGATACATACTCATATAGCAAGTTCAGTCTTAATAATAATTTCCTTCTCTTGTGTATATCTAGATATATCTGTAGCCTTACTTTAATCTGTTTTTTAACCTTTAATCTAATTTGTATTATTAAGTTTCACCTAGATTTATTTCAATAATATGAAAAAAATAATGGGGAAGAGAGACTATTCTTTGAAGTGCACATTAATGACCTGCTCATGTAAATGCTAGTTTGAAGTAATAAGGATATGTAAATTGCAGTTTTTCTGCACAGACACACACTTATGAAGTGTTGGATAATGTGGCTGCAAGGTTGGTGAATGCACATTAAACTGATGTAACATGTGAATGTGATTTAACATGTGACTATAATTGATTTTCAACTCAAAATAGATTAGCTATTCGTTAAAAATATCTATTTTGCCCTATGGTGTAAACTCTAAAAGATTTTCAAAGGAGACTTTGAGTTAGTGAGACATCAGTTGTCCCCACATAGGAAAAAAAACTTTTTTTGAAATCTTCTAAATGAAAGTAAACCAAATTGGGCTTAAAAAGGTAACAAGAAAAGATCAACTCTCATGGTTTATTTGCCTCTTACTGGTCTTTACCCTGAAACGTATGCAATATAAAACCAAAATAAACAAACATTAAAAATTGTAATGAGATAAGCGGCACTGGGCAAGTGGGAACAACGGTTTTGAAAGTTGCTGGATTAGACTACATTGGACCCATTGTCCATCTGGTCTTCGGTATCACCAGATGCTTCAGAGAATGTACAAGAAACCTCATGTTATGAAGAGGTTGGGTAATTTGTCCTCTGTGTTAGGTGCCTGCTATTGCCTAATAGTTACTTAGAGATTTGTTTGAATCCTGAAGCATGATATCATGTGGCAGTGAGTTCCACACTCATTGCACATTGGAAAAAGTGTTTGCTGTAATTGATCTTGAATTTGATCACATCATATCCTCTCATCACATGCTTTGCCAATGTATCAGAGGCAGCAGCATGGTGGGGGGGGGGCATGGTGCACGCAGAGAGCTGTTTTTTAAGCCAGCTCCCCATGTGTACCAGCTCCCGCGAAGCTGCAGCTCCTCCCTCTCCACCCCAGGCTGCTGCTTCTGATACGGCTCTGTGGGAGCCACCTCCACCCTGCATGTCAACACGTAAATGCTGAATTTTTCAGTGGTTACAGATTTACCTAAATATACACATTTTAATACCCCTAGTTAGTATATAGACTAACACGGTGCTACCCCTCCGATACTTGTCAAGGTGACTGTAGGGAGGTCATGGTGGTGCCACCTCTACTTTTGCGCTGCTGCCGACCAAAGGGCTGCCACGGTTCTGAGCAGCGGGCAGTGCAAACATCAGGGTCAGATGATATGGGGGGAACATCACTTTGGAGGGAAGGGGGCAGGACCTGCCGTGTGGGTAGGCAACCGACCAAGGCCTCATGGTCAAGGTGGTGCCATGGCTTCCCATCCCAACCTCCCTCCCCTGCCAGCCCAAGGCTCATTTAAGTCTCTCACACTAGGCCCAGAGCTGGGGAGGAAAGAGAGCCGAACCTTTGTAGCAGTGCGGGGGTTACCAGTGCTGGAACCGGGAAGTGCTGGCGGCTGTGATTCCCACTCTGTAACATGGATCCTCCCTCCATTCTGGTACCATTGGTGAGGGCATCCCAACCAGGGGCTTCTCCCATGCACTGGGCTCTAGCTGCTAGACCCAGCCGGGCTGGGGAGGAACCATACTCCCTTTTCTCCTGCAGAGGCTGCTCCCAGGACCTGGTCAGAACCTCCCTTGGCCTCATGGAACTTCACAGCTGTTCTCTCTACAGGGACCCCCTCCCCCCATAGGCGGGCAGTGATGGGACAGGAAATGGGGCAGGGGTGTGGAGCAGCCACTGCAGCAGAAGAGGAAGTCTCCTCTGATTCTAGCCCCGCGGAGAGTAGCAGCTGCAGCTTGGCAGGTGATAGGAGGAGGCTAAAGCACCTCCAGCCCAGCACCTCTCCGGCAGATTTCACAGAGGAGATGCGCTTTTCATGGCCGCGAATTTAGTAGGGCCCTAGACATATCTCAAAACACAGTCATGGGAAGTACTTTTTAAGATCTCCATTTCCATATTATTCTTCCTGCCTATTTCTATCCTGGGACAGTCCCAAAACGTGAGTCTGAGAGGAACCCACAGCCCTGTCAATCTTGGTTTTCTTTGCCTCCCTTCCTCCCCCCGATTCTACAATATTCTGTTTGTGCTGGGGTGACCAGTTCTGCCCAGAGTATAGTGCACCATTGATTTATATAGTGACATTATAATACTCTCTGTATAACCCTCCATTCCAGGGTGATATGAGATGATATTTCATTCTCCATACTCATTCCACCTTTGGTCCCTTTGCTGAGACTACCGGTATAGGGTGTAGTTTTCCTTTGTTTGCTCATATTGATTCCTCCCCACTAGGAGCTGGCCCGAGTCCATCGAACATCTGTCAGAGAGTAATGCCTTTCAGACATTACCATCCTGGACCTGATTTGAACTGTTGACCTAGACGTGAAATGTTCCTTATTCCCATTACCAGTCCCCAGAGCCATCTATTCCTTCCCATCCCCTCACCCACTGCTGTTTATCTGCTGCCTTAGCTCTTGCAGTCCCCCTGAAATCTCCAGCGTGACCCCTGTTTCTTCCATCTGCTGTCTGTAGTGGCACTAGCAAGCCTAAGCAATCTTTTCTCTTATCAGTAATGCTGTAGTAGCATTCGGAGCACTGCAATGCCTATGCAGGGGCAGGCAATAGAAAAGAAACCAGCTGAAAATAGCCAGGAGCCAGATACACAGGAAGGAGATCAGTATGTAAAAGGATCTGAAACTGTGTGTTGGTGGAGGGGAAAGTATGTCTGGGTGGTTGTGTGGACAAAGACAATACTAATGAATGAGGCGATAGGTACAGGTTGAATCTCTCTGGTCTGGCTGTCCAGCACCATTACCAACATTTCTATTGCTCACTGGGCTCTTAGAAGACATTTAAGGGTCAGTTAGAGCTAAATAAGAGCACAGAACTCTGCGAGCCAGGACTGGTGACTGTAAACAATCCTTATGTGACTGCAGGAAACTTGGCCACTCCCATGATAAGTGAACATCCAGCTAACTAAAATCATGCTGGACCACGGATGTTGCTGGACTAGAGAGGTTCAAACTATTGTAACATTAAAAAGGCCTGATTGTGGTAGCAAGCCTACCTCTAAAATAAGTGGTTTTCATTCTCTGTCTTTGGCTTCAGTTTGTTTTCTCCTGTTCTTTAGAATACTACCAAAATACATTCTTCCTTTAATTTTTTTAGGGTATTTGTCTCTCAGATTTAAGCTGCTTCATCACAAGGGAGGTTAGTAGCTGAGACTAGGTCTACACTATAGCCTTTATTTGGAAAAAGCTACGCAAAAACCCCACAGTCTAGACATACCCTCAGTGTCTTAACAGGGGAATGGGAAGAGAAATTAACCTAAAATAGACGTTTAGAATTCCACAGGGGAAAAGTTTTGCTCTTGCTCTCAACCCTCTACCCCTGACCACTTGGTGTAACGATCGCCTTTGTGTGGCTGTTAGCAGACATTCCCTGCTGAATTATACATTGCTTTTAGGAGAGTACCAGACCGTAATCCCTCAGTGCCAGTAGTTATGAAAAATGCTAAACATATGCAATACGCATCTAGAAACAGGAATTATGTAAAAACAGAACCGAAAAGCCAGAGTTTGTGTATTAAATTTTGGAAAAGCAGAGCACAGTAAAGCCTACAAGCCACATCTTGAGCTACCATAAATTGGGTCTAGTCCTGTTGACTTCAGGAGGTTTAGCAGTAACAATATGTATTTACGTCAGCTGAGACTCTGACCGTACGTACGTGGCTGGTAATCCTTGGGAAATTTCCCAGTGTTATTAGCAGTGGGTGGCTGCCAGCATAGAGAAGACAAGTGCATGCCTGTGAATGTGTGTGTGAGAGACAATTTTGAACGATCTAGTGAAAGCTAGACCGGTCTAGTCTTTCAATGTACAAGCACCTCAGCACATCTGATACCAACTCCTCTGTAATTCGATTCAATGATCCTCAAATTTATTCCTTCCCTCCAAAGTTTTTATGTGTCTCATACAAACCTTAATGCATCGCTGGTACTAACTCACTTGCTGTTTAAAAAACCATTTTTCCATTTAGCAAATATCCTCAAAAAGACAATATCAACCTTCATTAGTCATAAAATTGCTTTTATAAAACTAACTTGGGGATTGTATTTGTGCTAAAGACAGAATTGAATAATGCTTTGTCTCTTGGAATTAATTTGAAATTTCAGCAGCATTGAATAATATTTTAGTGGCAGCATAATCCTGTACGTTTCATATTAAGTCTGCAGATAGTGCTGCTACTAGAAGAACCCTAAAGTAGTTAAATGACACTGTTATACCACAGTATTACATTCAGGTCATTAGGAGGCATTTTATAGGATTGAGGATATTTGGCAGAATGTCAAGGGTGAATTGTATAAACTGTGTTTACTTTGCCTCTCCGAATACATAGATTAGAGGTTTTATAAAAACAATTACACCTAGCAGACCGGTGCTCTTTCTCTGCCTCAGCCCAGAACATCATCTGCTACTTGTACTGTGAAATACTTACTGGAACAAATACTTAGAGAGAGAGAAAAGACAGTGGGAATAAGAAACATGAAAATTTACATAGATACCTCAGCTGCTGTTAGCGGGCATAACTGGGAAATCCTAGATTTGAGGGATTTTCAGATCCATACCAGTTTTACAAAGAATATCAGCTTAAAAAGATTTTTTCTGTTGGGGCCAAGTGGTAATGCTACATATACTGATAGTGTCTCTGATCTAATCTAAACAGTCACCGAGGATTTGGTCTTCCTGTAAAGAACCAGGTATTGGAAAGGTTCAGAACGAAGGCCAGGATTTTCACACATATGAGGCTAAATTTGGCTTCCTAGTGAGGAGATTTTGAAAGGCACCAAGAACAATTAGGCCTCTACCTCTGTTGAAAGCACAATGGGAAGTGGACATGGAGCTCCCTTTTATGCCTTTGGAAATCTTCTAAATTCCTATTTGGACACTTTAATCATTGTGTTGATTTTTCAAAAGGGCTGAAGAGGAGAAGGCCCTATTTACTTCACCGAAAGAGGTTAGCTGCCCAGCAGTTCAGAAAATCTGGCTATTTATTTTCCTTGGCCTAAGTAGATAGATTCTCTATGACACTTCTATTTTCCTCTTGATACTTTCCATAGGATTGAATTAAGAAAAAAAAAAAAAAGGCAGAGGAGTAGCGCTGGCGGCAACATGCCAGTCCTATCAATGCATAGGATGCTGGAGGATGAGAAGGTTGCAGATCAAAGCAGGTTGCAATAATACATTAGAAAAACGAGAAAAGTGAACATTTAAAGAGTTCATGTTTTTTAATGTGATGGCACGATCTTGCCACCCAAGTCCACTACGTGACTTAACCTCTGCAACAGAACTTGGCAAATTTAACTCATGTGTCAGATGTGCCAAGTGCCTGTAGTTTTTGCTAATGTTTGCTGCACCAAGGACAGAATACGGTGCAAGCTGTGATGCAATATAATGATCACCATTAAGAAGTTACCAATTACCTCAATATTTGAGATGCAGTTTGTTCCAAATGTGATGGAGATGGTGATATGTTAGTATGAACCTATATTTGAAACTAAAAATAGTGGTTGAATGTTGATAGAATTGAATGTCATGTGAAGACAAGGGTATGCTGAATAAGGATGCCATTGTGTAGACAACTACACGATTAACTGATAATCCTGTCAACTACACACATTCCCCCATACCCCTTGCTGCCTCTGTACCAGATCTGCCTCCCCTTTACCTCCACACAGCTGCCTCTGATAGAGCTCCCTGGCTCGCTGGCTGCTGGCCCCACCCCCAGAGACTATCGAATAGTTGTGTAATTGTTAAAATTTGATGCGGTTACACGACTATTCAATTACATGCTGTCTAACATCCCTAATGCTGACAGAGTGTGTTGTGTGTGACGCCGACTTTGGACTTCATTCTCCCACTCCTTTCTCTGTCCAAAATAGCCAGAATCTTTTGATTTTAGGGTCTATTGCAAAATGTACAGATACCCCACCCAGCCGGCATTTTGAAATGAGGTGAGGGAATTGCAAGGATGAGGAATTGCCTGGCTTGCTAGAGGTGTGGGTTACATCGAACCGTACACAGTTAGGGTATTATTTATGCTATAGTTTTCAGTTATGTTGAGTGCGCCTACTCAATTAGGATTTGTACACATCTAAAGAAATTAAATACATGGGAGAGGGGAGGTGAGAATGTAGGGGAATCTTGGGTTGATCACTTGAAGGGTTTGGGTTTACAAATGGATTAAATACGCCCATGTCAGAATATCAAGAAAGGTGTAGGGATCACTTCCTGAAGGGAGGTTCCAAAGAGGATGGAGAGAGGCTGTTCTCAGTAGTGACAGATGGCAGAACAAGGAGCAATGGTCTCAAGTTACAGTGGGGGAGGTCTAGGTTGGATATTAGGAAAAACTATTTCACTAGGAGGGTGGTGGAATACTGGAATGGGTTCCCTAGGGAGGTGGTGGAATCTAGAGGTTTTTAAGTCTCGGCTTCACAAAGCCCTGGCTGGGTTGATTTAGTTGGGATTGGTCCTGCTTTGGGTAGGGGGCTGGACTCGATGACATCCTGAGGTCTCTTCCAGCCCTAAGATTCTATGGTCACCCCTCAACCCCCCAGAATTTAAGTAGGACTTAAATTCTGATTCATAGACCTCGTTCTGGCCCTCTGCACAAAGGTAATTTTCACCCAAATCAGAGCAGATAGTCAGTCATTTCACAGTTTTGGTGATGGTGTAAAATGGGTAGCATGAGCTCGATTTCCTTTATTGGATCAATATATATTTCCAGTGTACATTTCAAAAAGCAAATGCATGACTAGAAAGTGGTATTAGAATGTCTGATATTTTTAAAACAAAAGGAAAAACTATGTAGCACTTTAAAGACTAACAAGATGGTTTAATAGGTGATGAGCTTTCGTGGATCACCTATTAAACCATCTTGTTAGTCTTTAAAGTGCTACATAGTTTTTCCTTTTGTTTTAGCAAGATCAGACTAACACAGCTACCTCTCTATTGATATTTTTAAGTGGGTGAAGTGTAACATGATGTTACACTAGCCTGATATAGAGTTGGGGATTTTCTGTTACCCCTACTCCTACCTGAACGGTACAAGCATACTATGATGAAACAGTAGCAGCACCAAGTTCAGGCTGGGCAGAACTGTAAGCCTGCATCATCCCAGACTTCTAATATGCGCTTTTTCGCTTTGCTAGTTCAATTGCCCCTTTCAGCATATCTGCTGTGGGAGGACCAACTCTGTTTTCACATCTTGTAGTTAGGGTTTGGATGATCCAGCAGCTGAATATTTCCTGTTTTGACTGAAATTATGTTGCCAGTCCCACTGATGGTAAATAAATGAAAACCATTTCTCTCCTTGTTCACTGGAGGCAGCTATCTGGAACGCAGTCTCCCTTGGCATTCTGTGACGTGTAGTCCTTCACCCGTCACAGGCTGTTTGGATAGACTGACTTTGAACCACTGTTGGCCTAGTATTTGGTCTGGAAGCCTGCCACACTGTGCTTAAATTCCCTTGTGTGTTAAAACTAGACTTTAAATGAAGCTTGAGTGCAGTAAACGAAACCAGCTACACCTACAGCTCATTAAGTCCTTATGAGTGTTAGGGAGGTAGTGAGCACAGCACGGTTGATAACAAACGCAAATGTCTATATAAGATTATACATATTTAACTGGCTTTGCTACTTATTACAGAGTCAATTGGATGCTACTTTATGTAGATACCTAGATGGTAGCACACGGGCCCTGTGCTGCCTTGGTGAAATTTGTTGACTATGCTGTCAGTTTAGTTTATCTTTATTTACAGATCAGTGGATAGCACATTACTCTGCTGGCATCCAAGAGATTTCTAACATTTTATCTGTGAGGCTCTGAGGCAAAAAAGGGAAAGTGTTTCTAAGTGAAGCTGCTAAATAATGTAAGATCACATGTTTATATAATTAAAGCTCTTTGCAGGCAATATATAGAGGTTTATGTAAGAAATGGTGGGAA
Source organism: Rafetus swinhoei (assembly GCA_019425775.1). Classification (NCBI taxonomy): domain Eukaryota; kingdom Metazoa; phylum Chordata; order Testudines; family Trionychidae; genus Rafetus; species Rafetus swinhoei. Next base: position 64,368,944 of record CM033447.1, on the reverse strand, counting down.
TTATATCATGTAGTCACATGTCTTAGGATCTGTTGCCAGGAAGCAGCTCATGACAACACAATGTGATGGATTTTTTCCCCAGCTATTGTACTGGTGAGAGCTACCTTGGTTATATTATGGTTATAGGGTCACAGGAAGTGACAGCATCAGACTACTGGTGGGACAATGCGGGAATTGTCTTCGATTATAAATTCATACAGCACTTACTGCACTGCTGACTGGGCAGTGTAAGAATACAAATAATAGTAATAATAATGCAAAGTCATATTGGTGGTACATTATAAAGGCTGCTCGGTATGCATATTTTTATTACCTGGTATCTTGTACCACATGCAGCTTCCAGGGATGAAGGGTCTTATTTCCAGGAAAGGCACGCTATCAAGTACAAATTAAGCCTATTCTTTGAGGAAGAGGAACATCTACAGCAAATATTGCCCCGCCTCTTTGCCCCCATTTTCCAATTATAGCAGTTTATCCTAGGTCCATTTTGCAGCTGTAGCTTAATACAAACAGCTAACAACATTAAGTCACCCAGTAGCAATAAATGCTACTCAAATTATGGATAAGTGCTCTTACACTTGGGCTGCAACTAATTACCTTTGATTCCTTATATAATTGGATGATAATTACACAGAGCAGTGTTTGCATTGGCATTTTTATAATTTATAAATTTCTGACTGGAAGGGTGTAGGTGTGTGCAAGTTACTACTTATGTCTGCAATATTTAATGTTTCGGTGATGTGAAGTCTTGTTAATGTATTTATATTGTCACATTATCCCCAGCTTGCACAGAGATGGATACATAGAAGAATTATTAGAGTTTGGGGGGAAATATATGTCATAGGACTAGATGTTAAAATGAAAGGAAAAAATCTAGCATTTCAGACTCAGTCTTCTTGTGATTAAGTTAAATGTTTAGAAAATAGCTCATGTGTGAGATCTCCTTAAAGTATGTATATGTGTATGTATGAGAGAAGTTTGGAGATTCTTTGCAGCAAGACCCCTCAAAATCTGAAGTGTCTCGGGGAAATTTTTCAAAAGGAGTTCAGATAAAATATTTACTTGGCAAAAGTTAATTATAGTATTACCACAGAAATCACATGCAGATGTCACACATCCTCTGCAAAATTATTGTGTTACATTTGGTGACTGAACTTGATCATTAAAAATGAAATTGAGGGATCTAAATCCAGCTTTAAGTACAAACCTCCACGAGACTTTATTCTGGGGAGCTTCCAATGTGGAGCATGGTTCACATTGCGCAGCTGCCGTGTCTGGAGTGATCAGAGGCTGCCACTTCAGATTTTGACACACGGCTGCAACATCACAAATGAAGGTCTCTGTTTAAATAGTTTTAAACACAAAAGACTGAGGATCTAGTTTTCAGTTTTTCAAAAGCACGGCTAGGTCAGTCCTTTATATTCTCATTTTCCACTGAGCGTCTTAAAAAGGTATCAAAGTGTAAGAGGCATAAATTTCTCCATTATTACAACCATGTCATATCCATTAAACATGAATGGGAGTTGTGTGCAAAAAGAAAAACAGTAGCCCTCTTAAACGGGTCTGAATGTTAGCAAAGTTTATTTGCTGCACCATTCCCAAGTTAACTTTTCGGCTTGTACTTGAAGGAAGAGGATGCTTTACTCAGAGGAAAGTTTTATGGGCTAATCCCCAAAGTATTTTAGAAGTAGGGCACCTCCTTGGTGCTATCTTGGAATGTGGGTCCCTTATTTGCTCAGTGTGAGTGGTGCTAAGGTACTAACGACTGATTAGAGACCCTGGTTCACCATGACTAGCTTGCTTTCTAATCCTGCTGCCTTTGTGAGATTATACACAAACTAGGGAAATATATTCTAGATGGAGCTGCTATAAGATTGTTGGAATTCATAACCGGTTGGAATTCCCAGGGAGTAATTATCAGTAGTTCACAGTCAAACTGGAAGGGCATAACGAATGGGGTCCCTTAGGGATCAGTACCAGGTTCGGTTGTGTTCAGTATCTTCACCAATGATTAAGACAATAACATCCAGAGTACACTGATAATGTTTGCAGATGATACGAAGATGGGAGAGGTTGCAAGTGCTTTGGAAGCTAGGATTAAAATTCAAAATAATCTGGACAAACTGGAGAAATTGTATGAAGTAAATAGTCTGAACTTCAATAAGGACAAAGGCATAGGATTGCCAGATTTGGTTGGATGTATTCCTGGAGGATTTATCACATGACATAATCTTCAATTAAAGATTTATCTTTAATTCCTGGAAACTACAGGACAATCTTGGAGCATTGGCAACTCTACAAATGCAAAGTACTCCATTTAGGAAAGAATAATCATTTGCACACATTATAAAATGGGCAATGGCTTCCTATGAGGGAGTACTGTGGAAAGAGATCTGAAGGTTATAGTGGATCACAAGCTAAATGTAAGTTGAACATCACTGTCTCTCCTCCCCCCCCCTAAAAAAAACCCCAAAACAAAACCCCAAAACAAACAAAAAAGCAAACATAATTCTGGGATGTTTCAGCAGGAGTGATCTAAATAAGGCATGAGCAGGGCTGGCCTTACCACGAGGCGGCCGCCTCTGGTGCCAGACTGTGGGGGGGGGGCACCACTAGGACCCAGAGTGTAGAAAATTGTCTGCTGCTGGTGCATATGTATGCTCTCTGCTCTAGATGCACAGAGATGGCAGAGCAGTACCATGAGAGGAGTAGAACAGGAAGAAGGCAGAATTGAGACCTTTCAAAGTTTTGGCCCAAGCGAGGGGGCATGGGGGCATCATTTGAGCTCCCCGCCTCAGGTGCCAAAATGTTGTGGGCCAGCCCTGGGCACAAGAAGTAATTCTTCTGCTTTACTCTGAGCTGAAAGGCCTCAGCTGGAGTATAGTTTCCAATTTGGGGCACCATATTTCAAGAAAGATGTGAATAAATTGGAGAAAATCCAGAGGAGACCCACAAAAATGATTAAAGGTCCAGAAAATATGATCTATCAGGAAAGATTGAAAAACTTGGGCTTGTTTAGTCTGTAGAAGACTGAGGGGAGACATGAAATAATTTTCAAATACATAAAAGGTACTTTCAGGAAGAAGGGTGAAAAATTGTTCTCCCTATCCTCTGAGGATAAAACAAGAAGTGATGGGCTTAATTTGCAGCAAGGGAGATTTAGTTTGGATGTTAGGAAGAACTTCCTGTCAGGATAATTAAGAACTGGAACAAATTGCCTAGGGGGATTGTGGGATCTTTTACGGGACGTTTTTAAGAACAGGCTAGACAACTATTTGTCAGTAATGGTCTTATTACTTAGTCCTGCTTTGAATGCAAGGGGCTGGAGTAGATGATCTACCAAGGATCCTTCCAGTCCCATATTTCTATGATTCTATGTCACCAGAGAATTAACCAAACTGACCTGTTTAATAAAATAGAGCCATTTATATTGCCTGAAGAAAGACTTAAGTGTGAAATAGTCCAGCATATACCTGAAATATAATCCAATTTTGGGGTTTTGTTTGTTTTGTTTTGACTTGCCCCGGTCTTCCATGTCTATTTTTTGTCTGTGTTTATATTGTGGATGAACTATCGTAAGTTACCAGCATTACTGCTATAATGTAAGAAGCATCTAAAGGTGGGGATTTTTTTATGAGAATAAAATCATTTTGTTACTGATCGTCTGGGATTTTTTTTTAACCTTTTCAGTCTTGCCATTGATTTTATTTGAACGCTTTGTGGAATGGTCTCTCTCTCTTGCATGCATGCACATAGCCCATTGTCTTCCTGAAGCTTCAAGTTAAGAATGTAAGCACATGTGTCCTGTTTCTAATGCACTGTGTGCGCAAGCTGCATTATTTGTGGAGAATGCAAATTACAAGAACGAAGGACGAAATACATGACGTTCCCCCTGTTTTGAGGAGAGACAAGAAAAATGCAAGTGAGGCCAGGTTAGGATCTCTGGGGCAATTTAGTGTGTTTGCATCCTCAGGAGAACAAATCATTTTATTGCACTTGAACTCTGTTTCCCAGTTTTTAAAACTGGGCGAACAGGTGGGTCGACTCCCAGAATGTCTTACTGATGCTGTGTGTGTGGGATGTGGGATGAATGAAAAGTGGATGAGTGGGAGTGAGGTAAGAGAGACAGGAAAGGGGACACTAAGCAGAGAAACCTGCACCATGCCCACTCCTCCAAGGTGTCAAGCCCTGGAAGGGGCTTTGCCAAGACTTTTTACCTGAGTGGTTAGAGCCCAACATAAACTTGGGCCAATTGAGTAGCTCAGGACAAAGCAGGGATGGGAGTGATATTAAAGCTTCCAACAAGCGGTCTAGAGAGAAACACTGAGCAGAGAACCCTCCGATAATGTCCACTCCTCCAAGATGTGCCAAGAGGGACTCTGCTTGGGTTATGTCTTCACCGCAGAGAAGACTTTGGGTGAGTAGCTTATCAAAGGTGTGAGCAGCTAAACTGCAGAGCAGTACCCAAGTTATTGCGCTTGCCAGTGTGTTTAGCTAGGACTTTTGGGAGCAGATCTCGTGGTTCCCTGTGCTGCAGTAAGCTGAGCCACTCCGATCTTTCCCAGTGAATTGTAGGAGAACTTGTATGGGGGGAATTGTGGGACTGTGTGAAAGGGTGATAAGCATTTGAGTGATTTAGCCTGTGTCCTCACCGGGTAGGTGACCATCCTGGGGGAAAGAGGAATCTAGGTTTTGCCCCACACCATTAGCTGTACCCGCTAGTGTGGATTGAAAGTACTACTAAATTGGAGAGGGGGCAGTTTCTTTGTGGGGACAAAAGGAAGGTTAGGTGCAATCCCAAGATACGATCTTGGGCGGACGTGGCCGCAAAGACTTAACCTGCATGTAAAGGTCTGTGTGTCACAGTCCTGGAGACTGAAACCCTTTGTTTTTTACAGAGAACAGGGGACAGCATGGTGAGCAGCATTCCTTGCTGTGCCCTTTCATTGTGCTTCAGTCCTGAGTGTGAGGCTCTGCTGCGAATAACAGTGCAATTCAGTTCTTGGCTCCTCTGCATTCCTGCCACATGGGTCAGTAGTTTGTGATGTGGTCATGTGTCCACTAGGAGCTCGATAGAGATGCACAATTCATTTCCGACTAGCCCTCCAACGGACATCAAATGAGAACTACTTTGTGTTGCTAACTTCCAGCACGACCATAGACCTAAATCTGAAAGAGGTGCATACGGTGCGAACCTAAGGCTGAAATTTCTGCTGCTGCATAAAGGCTTGTAGTTGTATTTAGTAAAGCCCTGGATGTGCACAAGGAGATATGAAGGGTTGGAGGCAGAAAAAAATAACTAAATGCTATTGAGAGTGCTTCTGTATGTATGTTTAAAAACTAACAACAGTGGTCTGAGTCTCTGACACATGAACGAGTGTTTTGACTAGATATTCTTTGGATTTAGATACAGGACAGGATTTCATCTAATATGCTCCAACGACAGGTTTTATTTTATTTATTTTATTTTATTATTTTTTTTACCTTTTTAACAGACTGAGCCCCTGACAGTCTTAACAGCAGATAACAGTGGTTAGATTGTTGGGAAAATAAGTGTCTTGTGAAGGCATATCAATATTTTAAATACGGTTCATAAAAAATTGCGAGGCATAATCCTATCAAATGAGATACGAGGCGTCTGAAAAACTCGGCTCAATAAACTGATACATTCTTCAGGAAATTGATGATATTTCAAAAGCTGTTTCACCAGATCGTAATCGTTGGCTTAGCTTCCCAAAATGAACGTCGAGTTGGAGCATGGAGAGAGGCCTGTATCGGCTTATAATGGTGCCTGCTTTGTATTCAGAATTCTGTGTTTATCTTGTAGGGGGCTCTGACACGCAACAAAACTGATAAAAACAGTTTCCACCACCAGTGGTTTCTTGTGACCTTAAGCATCCTTTAGTTTATGTATATAGGATTCATTCAAAGGATTTGAATGTTTTCCGTTTTTTTAAAGGACCAAACATGCTGCATAAAAGAGCTCTTGTAATTAAAAGATAAGGAAAAAAAATCAACGCCCAAACTGCAAATCAATTCTTCTATACAGCCAAAAAATTAGATAATTTAAATCTGTTTTTTATGCTTACCTGCCTAGGGAGATCCTGCACAGAATCCTACTATATAAGAAAAAAGCAACAGCCTAATGTTGACTAGAATTTGGCTTTCTTGTGGTTATCTAGGTATGTTTTCCCTTGTCCTTACAAATGTGGGAATGAAACAATCACCAGTTCACACAACAGGATTTAGAATTTGTGTGTTTACCTCTGTGTACAGAGCACTTTAGGCACATTGTATTTCCACCCTGGGCAAGTGACCTTGTTTGTCCTGTGTGATTTAAGTTGTAACCAGATCTCTGTGAAAATAGGAATCCTTAGAGCAGTTGTGTTATAATGAAAACGACACTAGAAAAGTTTGTTCTCCACTCTCTTCTTTTTTTGACTCCCTTGACAATGCTCCGGTGTTTCAGGAGATCTTTTTTTGCAGCTGCCTGAAGTGGGGATAGCTCAGAGTTTGTGAATGGATAGCTGTAGCCTCTGGCAGATCTACTAGGATCTGTGAATGCTCTGGGCTAAAACTTGGGTTTGTATTGTAGGCACAAGGAGCTGCCAATGTTGCTTGGTCACTGTGTTTGTGCAGATAGCTGTTTGTCTCGGCCAGATGCCGCGGGCGGTCAGTGCATTGAGCAGCATAGGCAGGTGCTGTCTCCCCTGTGCCAAGGCACTGGAACTATGACCAAAGATGGGTGTGAGGCGTTCTGGAAGGTGAGGGATGTGGGAGGAGTGGTAGAGGCAAGATGGCTTAACCATTAGTGCAGGGGAGGAATGGTACGGCTGAGAGCCGCATGGCGGGCTGGGATGGGGGGTGGAATGGGGGGGGCCATTTTTTTTCATGGCCGGAATCGTGGGGCTTAGCCATCATTCGAGTGGGAGAGCAGGTTGCGGAAACGATGCGCCTAATGTGGGTCTCATGTCATAGCTACTCAATGGCGCGCCATTGGACTGTCCTGTCTTAAACAAAGGGTGGCTCCTTATGCCAGGCTGTATTTTTAAACAGAGGACTATGCTAGGGTTGCCAACCCTCCAGGATTGCCCTGGAATCTCCAGGAATTAAAGAGGAACCTTTAATTAAAGATTATGTCATGCAGTGAGACCTCCAAGAATACGTCTAACCAGATTTGGCAATGCTAAGCTCTGAATGACGGAGGGCCCCACAACAAGCTGCTTCAGTCATCTAGAGGAGAGAACAATACCTTTGATTCCTAAAAGCTCCAATCAAAATTTTTTTTGTGTTTTCAAAGTCAATAGCACTGTCAGAGCCCAGTGTCAGCTGAGGGAGAGCCAAGACCAGCTCCACTCTTGTTTCTTTTGTGAGCAAGATGCAATGGTTTGTGTTGCCAGCGCTGGCAGTGCCTTCTTCCTTTTTTGTTTTGCTCTTGCCCACCCCCTAACCCCTCCTCCCCCCCCTTTTCCAGGGACCTTGGCTTACTGCTTGTGGGGTGGCAGTAGCAGCTGCTATTGCTGTCCTGTAATTCTTCCATCTCGGCCACAGGGGACTGGAAAGGAAAAGACGGGTCTGTCTCAGCAGCAGTCCACCAGCTGCCAGTGCAATGTATAATGCGTAAATTTGCAAAATGCAGCTTTTAATTTTGCTTTGCAGTCAGAATGAAAAACTAGAACTCACCAACACTGCCATTGCTGATTGATTAATAAAAATCTACATCGTATTTGCCAGTGTTCCAATCCCTGGCAGAAGGTACTTGGAAATGGCTACAGGTAAAGGAACAGCAGAATTTTACAGACAGCGTTATTAACAATAATTTGCTGTATCTGAGTATTCGGTACATAAAATGAAGCTGTTGAAGGATACAAAAAAGTGATCTGTGAATAAATGTAAGAAGTTGACTCCATTTTGGTTCTGTGGTCACATTATTATTTTTTTCAAGTGTTCTGGCAAAAACTGGGTTTTCATAAAAATGGTGCTGTGAAAGATCCACAAATTTTAGCATAAATTATTCTCCTGAACATTCATATTGGAAGCGTGTCTTCCTTAGTGGATTGGGAGTTCAGAGAGCAGCAACAATACCATGAATAGCATCTAGTGGAGAAGAACAGGTCACAAATAACACATGGGCTGAAATTTGTTCATATAAACTCTTTGGTGAACATTTATAAATAACAAGTGTAATTATAGAGATCAGATCAAGATCCTTTCATGAAGAGTCAGCAAAATATTGGCTAAATTTGTCAAAGCATGTATTTGCAACAAATAATTTGACACAGGATATAGTGAATAGTTCAGAAGACAATCGCAGTAAAAAAAAAAAAAAAAGTTTGCCTGTAGAAATAATTATTGAGGCTGTGGAATATCCAGCATTGGCCAAAGCTAGAAGCTAACGTACCCAGCTTTTAGCATTGGCCAAAGCTAGACGCTAACGTACACAGTCATAGGGTGTATTTTTATAACACATCAGTTTTAGTGCTAATGTCCCTAGACAAACCATTACTAGATCTGTTTCCCTTTAAATACCCTGAAGTCCTTAATCTCATAGGTCACATAGGCACTTCAGTTCCTAAAGAACAGCACAGTAACATGTCTATGCCAGGTTGCCATGAGAAACTGGAGACAGTCAGCTTACAGGATTCTCTTGGTGGTGGGAAAATTTTGGGCAGCTGGCTGTCTCCTTTCCCACAGTTGGTTCTATTGGGGGTAGCTGGCTGGCTTCTTTTATAAGGCACTCAGGGAAGCCAGCTGCTTGACGTTGTGCACCTGAGACATTAACGATGAAACCAGATACAGACTGCTGGCCCCCAGCACATATTGTTGAACAAATCCAAATGTAAGCAACAGCACAAATCAAATGTTGATCAAGTTGACCACACTTTACCATTCCATGAAACATCTGAGAGCGTGTGCGCCAGGTTGGTGGTTACAGTTTAACTATTAATTATGAAAGATGGTTTTGACCAAAGCCTCAGATGTAAATGGCCCTGGACTTTAGGGAATTTTGTGGCACAAACTCATCTTCACCAGTAAGGGCAGAAGGTGATATCTTAGCCTGCCATGAAAAGAGTGAGTCCTTTTGTAACATTACCATGAAAGGATTAGGAAACTCTTCTCGCTCCCAGTCACTCCATTCCCAATAAATAAAACCTAGAGGGATGCTGTATGTATACTTAAGTGTAGCTACATCTCTTGGATTCCTTGATGGGAAAAAATTACCTAGAATAGTTAAGAGCCGTGGTGTCCAACCAGTTCTGAAGCAGTAGCCGCTATTGTGGCTATTGTTATAGAGAATCAGACACACTCAACCGGCCAAATAGCGACATTGTTCAAGCAAACTAGCCACACTCAACTGGCCAAATAGGCATGTGTGACTAGTGGCCAGCGTGTGGGACATCACAGGTTTAGAGGATAAATCAAGCATGTTTAACACAACAGCCTTCTTTCCCCCCCCCCTACGCCCCTCCCATCGTACCAGTGTTGGAAGTTCTTTTTATGAGATGTTGAATTGCAGCCTAAGATATGTTGTATTTTGTCCCAAGGCAAATATTGTCTGAAGAAATTTATTTCAGGCTGACCCATTATTATGACAGCTCTATCCCTTTATCAGTTAAAGGCATGAGTGGAGTGTCGCTTGTACGTATACACAGGAAAGCTCAAAACCTTCAAATCTTTGTCTTATTATGTTTGGAGATTCTATGCAAATTTGGCTCTTTAGGAGGTAGGCGGGAGTCAGGGATGAAGAGGGGAGCATTTTGCTCAAAATGCCTTTTAGTTGTTTAAAATACATATAAACTACTTGAGTGTAAGATTAAAGTGGTGGTTAGTTCTGCCATCATTTGAGACAGAAAGGTGATTTAGCAGAAGAGTGTTCTTTGTATAATTAAAATACAGTGTTTTCACCATGCTACCCACAGACACATAGAGGAAACGATAGAAATTATCAACAGACGAGGGACCTAACAATAGGTATTAACTAATGGCGTGAGAGGCAGTAACCAGGAGAGGCGGATGAAGGATACAACACTCTACATAACCAATTTTTCAGAGGATCAGAAAATTGTTAAAAAAAAGTCAGTTTGGGCCTTAGGCTGTAAAGATCATTAAGAACACATTTTAAAACTCCGATGGTAGCGATATTGATTTAGACTTAGCATTCCTTTGCATTATACTGTGTGTCTGTTGGTAACGTTTGTTTAACATTATAAAGATAAGAAAATGAAACTCCTTTTTTTGCCTTATATCTTTTCATTTCTCCCTTTATTGCACCACATCCAACCATTTGTACTGCCCCCTCAGCTCTCGGAGGCACTGCTTGCAAAATTATAGGATCTGCATCTCCTTGACTGTGTTTCGTTCTTTAAACTACAACACTGAACAGTCACATCTACAGGTGCAGTTTCCTAAATATTGTTCTTGTTATTTTAGAACTGCAAACAGATTCCATAATAGCACCTGCCACTCTTAGCACAAACTGCTGTCACGCCACTCTGGAAGGGAAGGTCTGTAATGAGGAGAATGCCCTGACTTTCTGCAGAACAAACAAGATTGACATTGTTCTCCCCTTGTGAGGGTGTGGTCAATCCGAGCTACTGCTTGCTTAGTAATTGCATTAGTGTCATTTTGAGGCAGTACTCACCTGAGAATGGATGAGGAAATACGGTGTGATTGGATAGGAACTGAATCAGTAAGGACTTGTCATTCATGGAAGGGTAATTTTCAGTGATTTCTCTGGGCTATGACCTCTTACATGTGAGGGCATTCCCATTTACATGTGTGTGGATATTGTCGCACACTCCACAGATATGTGCATAGGTTAGAAAGAGGGGTTCACGTTTGGGAGATTATCACCATTTTCCCCCCTCACAAGGCCTATACTCTAAAGACCGCCTGTACTTCTGCCTGTGGTCTCTATGTGTCATGTCTCCCTTCCTGGATAGTTCCCCATTGTAATACCTTTATCTCTGTCACATTTCCTTGTTAGGAAAAGAAGGTGGGAATGGTGGAAAGTAGAAGAGAAGGAGCTCTGGCCACAGAGGAGGGTGGGAGTCCCAGTGCCACTTCCTTTTACATGGGCTGAAAGGGCTTCAGAGATTCCACTAAATGTCCCCTTACAAAGTTTGAATTCCAAAAGCCAGCAGCATTGGGCTAGCGCATGAACCTGAATATAAGCAAACTAGCCTAGTTCCACTGCCAAATTAAGCACGACAAGCAACTGGCATAAACCATGCAATGTAAATTAATCTTCTAAATATCTGTTTTCACTGTCCAAAATGTTAATCGTATTGCAAGTGATCATTGATTAAAAAACTGGGCATGACTGCGTCACTGCAATTTATGATCAGAGAAGTGAGAACCAGGTGTTTTTCTTTACAGCATGAGATCTACAATCTAGAGAGATGCACAATAATCAATAACATCAAAATTGGATTTTTCATCATGTCCTAAGCATATTTTTGGTATAATCTTATGGCTGGAAGTAATATCTGTTTCTATAATTGTAGCTTGGTACACGCTCACTAACTCAAGATAAACCATGTCACTATTGAAATAAGTGACCTGATATTTTAAATTTGTCATGGCAATCACATGAATAACTGTGCAACTATTTGTGGAAAAATCACGCTCTCATGTGTCGCAAGGCAACTGAGAACTTAACTCGCATGTAAACCCCTCTGAATAAAATTCTTCAACATAGCTTCGATTGTAAAAGTTTCTCAGAAAATTGCCATCATTCAAACTCTTTAAATGTTTCTTATGGCTGAATTCTGTTCTCACAGCTCCCACTGGATTTCAATGCACATCGCACATACGTACATCAGAGGCAGAATTTGGCTCTTGGAAACACAGCTTTCTTGTAAAATGTACACACCCACACACAGTAGGCCATAGATCTCTTTTAGGTGGCCCATAGAATGGAATGTTTTGAGAACCAAATACTGGCAGATTGGGCCTGGAAGGAGAAGGTCTCAGAAGTTGGTCTAACTCTTATAAAGTGGCCTGTAAAATGAGAAATTTGGGATCCCATTGAAATAGGCTGCACTGGGTATTGAACATGGTACTTCATCAGCTAGAAAATTGTTGTATGTATCAGATCTTTAAAAATATATATTCTACAAGCTCTCTCTTTTAGAAGATGGCAGGTAGGGAAAGAAATGAGCAGCAGAATAAGCAAGTTCTAAGCGTGTTAAGTATGTTAGTTGGGATATTATTGCCCTTGTTTTGTTCCCTGTAAATGCAACAGCAGATCAAAAGCTGGAGGATAATCTTTCACTCTAAACTGTTTTCCTGTAATGGCTGAGGCTACACAGTAGCAAATCTGTAATGGGGAAGGCTATCCTCAGTGTCTTGCTCTGTTTGCAGATGCAAGTGTGATTTCATTATACAAACATTTGTTCCATTAATTGTAATTACTCCTAATCCTTCATTTTGCTTAATGGAAAAGCATTTCACTGCATGTATGTGCGCAAGTGCTCAAAAAAGTGAAGACTTTCAGACAGTAAGGACTAAGTGAAATCTGGAAGGGGGTCCCATGCTGTGCACATGAGCTACCCAAAAATTATTACTGAGGTACCTAGACAAGCGATACCTGAAATGGCTGCACAAGCAGTTTAAATTAAGTTGCTTTGTGACTCTTTCCTGCCGTGGTGGCATGTGTTTCATCATGCAATTTTATAGGTAGCCAATGTTTACTAAAACAAAACATACATATGTCTGCCTGTCCATCGGTCTGTCCTCCCACATGTGTCCAGGGCTGTAAAAAAAGCAGCACAGCAGTTCCAGGGGTTAGGAAGCTAGCATATGTTTCTTGCTCTATAGTGGCTTGCTTTCGGGGTCTCAGTTTTCCCTCTCTGTAAAAACTCAAGTTTTTGAAGTGCTTTTAGATCCTTTGATGGAAGTTGCTTTTTTTATAAAGTGTTATTTCCTTCGTTGGCCTCCTTCCTCCCTCCCCCTTCTTCCCTGACTCTTCCCCCAAGATGCAATGTACAAATGTCTGGGCCTCACACTATTTAATGTGAAGTAGGAAAGTGCTATCATCCCTGTTTTGCAGATAAGCAACTGAGGCACAACGAGACTAACTTGCCCACAGGTTACACAGGAAGTCTTTTGTGTTGCAGGGAATTGAATCTAGGTCTCTCAAGTCCCAGGGGAGCATCCTAACCAATGGATCAAATTTCTTCTCTAGGGGTTGGGTGTGTCTAGCCTACGTATAGTAAATCTTTGGGAGAAGAAGCAAAAGCTGCCACTGACTTGTCTAGACAAGCTAATAAAATTGTGCCTCGGTTTCCCATTTCTAAAATAGGTAGCATAATACTTCATAAATTTATTGTGAGATGTAGTATTTATTAAAGCATTTGGAAAGTGAAATATGTAATTCTCTGAGGGATGAATTTAACTGTGATTCTCATGCACAACTCTCATTGCTTCAAGGAATTTAAATCTATATGATTCCAGATCTTTGGGTAATTTAATCATTGTCAGATTCTAAATGAAACATGCAGGCTATACATATTGGTAAGGAACCAAACAAAATGAGAATTCATACAGTTAAAATGATTTTATATGAAGTCAGCTAATTCCTATGTGGGTTCTGTTCTCGCCTCCCCCAGTCCATTAGGCGAATGTCAGATTAGCTCAGTGACTGTTATCAGACCTCTTTCCTGTTACCCCCCAGATAAATTTATATGACTTAAAAGAGAGGGAACACCAGGCATAACCTTACTCCTGCTGGGGACAGGAGCTGCATTTGCTGAATTTCTATGCTGGTGAATAACACCCCACAGTGCTCTATATGGAAAAATGTGTGGGTGGCAATTTAAATGGTAAACAAAGGCAGGCAGGGATGGAGGATAATACTTCTGCTTCTTATTGCTTGAGTTCTCCCTGAAATGTTGCTGCGAGAAGATTAGCAGCGGTAAACATCTCAAGAGGAAGAATTTGTCAAATCTTATGATGTTAGGGTCATAAGCTTTAATTAAATGGTTTCTTTTGTCCATTGGAAAGTAACCCTATAGGTGTAATTCAGGAACTTTTACCCTCATCTTTCAGTAACACAAATTCAAGAACCTTACCACCATCCCTTCCACATCACCTCAGAGATGTTAACTTCATGGCTTCATTGGAAGCATTTGTATTCACAGCAGCAGTGAGGGCACAATTCAGCACCATTTAACATCAGCCCTGCAAATCCAAGGCTATCCTCTTTATATCCGAGGCTCATTTTTGTGGCTATGGATGCAGATACACAGTTTATATCCAGAACCCTGCAGATTTGCAGATATCCGCTGTATATCCGTGGGTACGCAGATGTTGGCAGCTCATTTTTGCAGATACAGATGTGATGGCGGATACAACATTTTTTATCCGCACAGGGCTCTACATAAGCTCACCCACCTCCCTTGCTAGCCAGAAGGAGCGCCCTGCTGAGTCCTCCTTCAAGCTTTAGAGAAGCAATGTGATCTAGTGGTAGGGTGCTATCCTCAAAGTCAGGGGACAGGACTTCTTCTTTGAGTCGTGCCCCCTTCAGCTGACTGATATGGGTGTTCCACTTGAGGTGAGTATGGGCCTCTGAGCAGAGATTTTTTTGGTAGCAGTACCCATTCCACTGACTCTACTCATCCTTTGCTCCATTAGCGATTATACTTAGGGCTACACAGGCAAACTTACAGCCTGAGATGAAGTATGTGGCAGTTACTATAGCTATAGCCTCAAATTCTAGTTTTAAAATTTGATGATTAATCAATCTAAGTTAGTTTACTTCGGTTTAACTTTGATTTTATTTTGAGACACTCCATTTCTATGCCCCCTGCCTCCCACCACAATTCAGAGGGGTTTTGTTCAGAGGTTCTCATATGCTGATATGCTGGGATTCAAAGGCTGTCTAGGCTGTGTGGAAACTATTCTCCTCAGCAATGAGCATTTCCACTGTATCCGCTATCTGGGTGACACCCACATCTCATCAAAGAGAAGATTTGCTCAGCTTTTGAAAGCAGAACCTGAAAGAACTGGGAGATTAAACTTAGGCTCTTCATGGTGGAACACCCTCTCCCCTCCTCCCGGCCCCAGCAGGCTGTGGTCTAGGCACAGATACCAGATCCTGGATGCTGACTGAGCAAACATTATAGATCTGATACTTCTCTTCGAGCTTCCAACTAGAGGAGTTCTTCATCTCCTCTCAGTGAAGCCTTTGTCATCATCAACATTGGAGACTTTATGTTTTAGAAAGGTTACTGCTGATGCGGCAGGTGTTTCTGGTACCAGCGGCTCCTCAAAGACTTATGGGCCTATGCATTCCTCAGTACTGAAGTAATTGATGGTACCATCCATGCATGACCATTCCAGAACAGAACTGAAACACTTAAAAAAAATATGCATCATCCTTGGACTTTCCAGTACCTAGGCTGGCTCAGAACACAGTTTAGACAAATTGGTGTCTATCCCTTGCTGGGTGTTGGATTTTCTGACTTGGTGGAAGGACCTTTACAAGGTCCATGTTGGGGACCTTGTCAGCCAGCTTATGCCTGCAATCATCTTAACGTCAGATCCATCATGGAGGGGGGAGCTCACCTGGGGTCTCTCACCATTCAAGGCAAATAGCTGCCTCAAGTGTGTCCCTCCTTCACATCAAAGTACGAGAATTGTGCGCAGCAAGAAACCCCTGCTTCCACCTTCTTCAGCTACTTGGGGGCAATCCATAAATATTGTTACAGACAATCTGGCGTGCATATTCTGCATAAATTGTCAGGAAGGAGCAAAGATCCCCTCTGTGTGTGCCGAGGCAATAAAACAGAGAGAGTGGTGTTAGCCAATCACAGTCTCATTTCAGCTTCTTATTTTCCAGGCATGCTGAGTACCACGGGCACTATTCTGAACAGACATTTTTCTCTGGACTTGGAGAGGAAACTGAATACTCAGATCCAGAATTAGATATTCCTGACATGGAGGTTTCCACATGAGGACCTTATCCCGACTGCCTTCAATAGGAAGTGCAACAGGTTCTGTTCAAGTTCAGGGTCTGATTGCTCATTCTTTGGGAAGTGCCTTCCTCATCCCTTGAACAAGGAATCTTCTTTATGCCTCTCTTGGATTGGATTACTGATCTAGTGCATGGGGGGAAGCAGTAGGCATGATACACCTTGATTTTAGGAAGGTTTTTGACAGCAGTTCCATGGGATATTCTGATATGCAAATGAGGCAACTGTGGTCTAGATGAAATTACTACAAGAAGGGTGCACAACGGGTTGAAAGACCATACGGAAAGAGTAGTATCAGTGGTTTGCTGTCAGATTGAGAGAGCTAGCTAGTGAGGTCAGGGTACAGTTCAGTATTTTCATTAATGACTTGGATAATGGAGTGGAGAGAATGCTTATAAAATTTGCGGGTGACACTCGGGAGGAAGGATGTCCTAGTTGCCGACGCTTGCAACATGGGCATACGTGCACACCTTTCCAACCAGCGTGCTCTGATGTAATCATTAGGTCAGACGTAGTACTCAGAAGACCTTCCTGTCTGATTGGACATGTACCTTTGCAGTGCTCTGACTTTTATGGAGTGAAAGGCTACTGTGTCAACCTAGATCCTCTGCTTTGCTGCATGAAGTATCAACGCAGAGACTCTTCCATACTGCTGCTTTCCTGATTGGATTTTTACCGTATATATTTTTATATAATTTTTAAAAGATATTTCCATAGCCACTTGATCGCTTTAAATAAATGGGGATAATTGAACGATCTTCAAAAAGTATTGCGAACGGATACTATAAATAAATATCACTGGTGTTTTGTACTTATTGAGTAGTTTTTACTGGCAGTTTCCCCTTTGACTGGTGGTTAGCACATGGAGCTGACTTGGAGGCACAATGAATGCATTCTCAGGGGAAGACATCCACTCAGAGAGGCAGCTAGCCAGTCATAACTTTACCTGAATTCATATAAACATCATAATGAGCCTGCCTTTTGTTACTAGTGCGTAGTAACTGGCTTATTATACATGATCAAGCCCTGGTTCCAAACACTTTCCCTTTCTGAGCTTGTAATTTGGTGCCTGTGTTGATGCCGGAGAAGAATCTTCACAAGGAAATTGCCTCTCCGGATGATTGACTTGTGTCCAGGCCACTTACATATGCTGTGATGCAGTGGAACTGCTGAGCTGTTTGTATTTAGCCCATGGCCTGTTTAGAAAAATAGCCTGTTACATAACAGGTCATGTCAAAATGCTTTACCAGGAACGCAGCCATTATTAAAAGACTGCTCTGTGTGTGTGGCTCAGATGGAAATACAGCCCTGTGTTTTGCAGCATTAGCATCAAGGATGTTTCATGGAGAGGGGAAGGGGGGAGAATCTTAACTGCTTATGCCTTCTCTGACCTCTTCCTCTACAGAAAAGCTTTAAGAAATTTTAAAAGCTTGGAACTTTTAATCCAGTGAGATACTTTAATATGTTTTTTTTTAAATAAAATTAATAATCCCAGAGTTACCAATACCGATCATTCAAAAATCATGATTCAGATGCCAAATGCCATCAGATTGGTTTAAAAATTATGAGGTAAAATTCATTTAAGGTTCTTTTAATTTGCCTTCTGGTTTTTCAGTTTGCATGGTTGGATCACATATTCAAGCCTTTCTCCACAATCATGCGGGTTAGTAACAAACTTTTTTTAAATAAAGGTTGAGATTTCTGTATAATAATCACTTGTCTGTAGGAGCTGTGACTTTAATATCAACCATTACTAATCTTATGATAAAATCAAGTAGTCCCTCACCCCAGTGCAGTTCAATAACACTTTTAAAATAATGTCTGTTATTACTGCTGTGCCCAAACTACGGTTGCAACTAGCCCCAAAACTCCTTGGAACATACTGCATGCACAGGGAATTCAACTGGCTCTTTTAACAGTGCAGTGTGCTGGGTCGATAGGACAGGTTAGCCCTTCTCCTGGGATTTTGGGAGCATACACTACCGGGGGAATAAATGGATTCCTTCCTCATTGTGGGAAATCTGCTGCTGCTGAGGCCTTGTCTTCAAGTTTATATTTTATTATTGGCGTTTTTAAAAGATCCATCACTGGACAGAGAAACAAAAACAATTTAAAATGTGCAGAGGAGGAGGGGAGGACCAGTGTAGGCCAGGCCGGAATAAAAAGTATTAGTGAAGTGGTTAAACTGTTGAATAGTGCTCAATTTATCCTCTCCCCGGGCATGGTTTTGCTAATAGTGTTTAGGATATTGGCAAACGCCTGTGCTGATAACTGTATTTTGGAAGTAATTAAATATGAACATGTTTCTAGTGAGGTGCTAATTGGTTTACTAATAAACTATAGTCTATTCACTTCAGTTTTCCCATGACCATCCGATCAGAGCATTTGATACAACACTTCTCCACAACTGGAGACCTGTGATCAAATTGGAGAGGTATGAAAAGTTTCCCTGGGAAGACTGACTATCCTACGGGATGGCTGGGAGAATGATGGTCTAGTGCAGGGCTATTCAACACACAGTCCGCAGTGCGGTTTGGGTTTACGCAGGGCTCAACACACAGCCCATGGGTGGGATCCTTTGAACATGGCCACCACTGGGAACACGCTGCACAACGGCGAGGCGTCTCCCAGGCGGGATGAGCATTGAAAAACGCAAGCAGATGGGCTGGCTGGACCAGACGGGTACAGGGCGTCGCGTTCTTAGTCCCCAGGCAGGAGGTGCCAGGAGCGCCAGGGCATTGTGGGAAGTGCTGGCTGCTTAACCTTGTGGGCAGAGCCTGAGAGGTGCTGACTGGCTCACACTGGCCACATTTGGGTCCAGCGCTGCGGCTTAAGGCTTAATCTTTGTATTCATGCCCGTCATTGTGAAATAAGCTATTTGCATATTTCTGCATATATATTGGCATGTATATGCAACCACACTTAAGTTGCGGCCCTCGGCATGTGCTGTGAGTATCACTGTGGCCCTTAGGGCTTCCAAAGGTAAATAGCCCTGGTCTAGTGGTTCTGGCATTCAGGAAATGTGAATTCAAATTCCTGGCCTGGCTACAAGCTTCTTGTCTGACTGCGGGCATTGTACTTGATCTTATTGCGCCGCATTTCCTCCTTGTCTAAAAAGGGGACAATAGTACATCCTTTCTCCTATCCCTCATCTCTTTAGATTGTCCCTGAACATATTATAATGTGGCTCAATGTAGGTGCACTATGGTGACTATTTTTTGAATGAATTATATGCTTGTGAAAAAGTATTTGCTTAACAGTCTTGGAGAGTGAAGTTGGCTGTTAGTCCACAGAACAAGATGCAGCAGAACTAGTATCAGCTTTTCCTCATGCTTTTGGCAATGCGCCCCAGTGCTCCTTTGGGATAGACCACGTCTGCTGGTTTGTCTGCAGCACAAAAAAATTTGGGGAATCCAGTTACAACACAGTTGTTCTTTGACCTTTGCCATGGTTAACACCTCTGTCCTGGTTAAAGTGTAGTGTAAATGGACAGTGCCCATGTTAAATAACTGAGCTAAAGCTGTGATTGTGTCTGAGGCTCATGGCTCCCTGGGAACACAACCCAGCCGTGACACTGTTCAAACAACAAGTTTAAACTTGGCCTCTCTGATTCAGTTGCATTTGGTAGTGAAGAGAGCCCTGAAATGGGAGAAGACATCCAACACACTTGCCCATTGAGTTGCTGGCCTGTGAGTCCAGTGTGATGCAGAATTTCTGAGGGGTTGCCATGTTAGTTTGTTTGAGCAAAAATAACAAGGAGTCCAGTGGCATCTTCAAGACTAATAGATGTATTCGGGCATGAGCCTATTTTGTCAGTTTGGCAGAGATATATACACATGCAAAGATGGGAGTGTGGCATTATGATGTGGAGGACCAGTGGTAAGGAGGCCAATTCAATCAACGTAGATGAGGCCCTCCCCCAAGAGTTGGTAAAAAGGTGAGAATACCAAAGGGCAAAAATGACTTTTTGTTGTAAGTTAGGCACTCCCAGTCTCTATTCAGACCCAGTCCGATAGTGTCAGGTTTGCATATGAATTCCAGCTCTGTCGTTTCCCACTGCAGTCTGTTTCTGAAGTGTTTTTACTCAAGCATGGCAACTTTGAAGGCAGTCACTGAGTGTCCAAGGAAGTTGAAGTGCTCTCCAACTGCTTTTTGAATATTACTGTTCTTGATGTCTGATTTGTGTCCATTTATACTTTTCCACAGAGGCAATCTGGTTTGGCCAAGGTACACGGCAGAGAGGCATTGCACATGATGGCATACATCTCATTAGTAGATATGCAGGTGAACGGGCCCCTGATGGTATGGCTGATGTGTTAGGTCCTATGATGGTGTCACTAGGATAGCAGTGTGGACAGTTGGCAATGGGGTTTTTCGTAGGGATGGGTTCCTGGGTTAGTGTTTCTGTTCTGGGTGGGTAGTTGGTGATGAGTATTTGCTTCAAGTTGGGGGGGCTGTCTGTAAGCAAGGACTGGTCTGCTATCCAAGGTCTGAGAGAATGCAGGCTCGTCCTCTAAGGATAGGTTTTAGATTCTTGATGATGTGCTGCAGAGTTATTAGGTAGGGGCTGTAGGTAATGGCGTTCTGTTGCTTTCTTTGTTGGGTGTCACCTATTGTAGGTGACTTCTGGATGCCTGCCTGGCTCTGTCAATCTGTCTCTTCATTTTCCCTGGTGGGTATAATGGTTTTAAAATGTTTGATAGAGATTACTTAGTTGTTTGTCTCTGTCTGAGGGATTGGAGCAAATGGGGATGTATCCTAGGGCTTGGCTGTAGACAATGATCGTGTGATATGTTCTGCATCAAAGCTGGAGGCATGTAGGTAAGAACAGTGGTCAGTAGGTTTCAGGAATAGGGTGGTGTTTTTGCGACCATCATTGGCTTGTACTGTATTGTCCAGGAAGTATATCTCTTATGTGAACTGGTCCAGGGTGAACTTCATTGCGTGGTGGAAATGGTTGAAATCCTTTTTGAATTCTTCAAGATCCTCCCTCCTGTGGGTCCAGATGATGACCACCATGTCATGAGTGAAGCACACGCAGAGAAGGGGCACTTGGGAACAAAAGCAGGGGAAGTTTGATGAAGCCTTTCAATGAAGACGCAACTAAACTGAGACCAGGAATTATTTCACTAGGCTACTAACCAGCCGCCATCAGTATAAGACATCTGAATGTAGAGTTGTCAGGAATAGTTGCACTGTTAAAAACAAACTGACCATTTTCCCAAACTTTTAGCCATTTGTAAAACAAAATGAAATTATTCTTATAGCTATAAAGTTTCATAGGTTTTAATGACAGAACGGACCATTAGGTCACCTCCTAATATGGGGGTGCAGTCGGAGGTGGAATGTAAGGAGATGAAATTCTGTAGAAATTAATGAAGATACACATCCAATGTTTGGCCCCCGCAGGTGCTAAACTGAACATAATTTGACGCCTATTTTCTGCCTCTCTTAGAGTTGGTGCCTTTGATTTCTCCTGTAACTACTCTTAGGAGTTGATTTTTATCAAAATTGCATTATATGAGAGTCTTTTTCAGCCTTGAAATGATAATGCCTCCTTGTGCAAAATCTGCTTCCCACTGAAATCAATGAATAGCAGGGCCTGATTGCTTTCAGGGCGCCTGCATTGTTACAAGGTTAACTGAAAATTAAAGGGACAGATCAGCTATTGGCTTGAGTAACTCCACAGGGAAAGTATGTCCATAAACATATCTGCATTGTAAATGTTGCAGAGGAGTTGCTGACTCTGTTGAGATTCTGACCTTTGCTGTAGAAAGGTGCAACTGCATGAACTAGTTCTAAAAGGCTGTAACGTACATGGAAGGCCCCGTTTGCTCAGTATAATAGACTATACATACCTTGTACTCATTATAGATCATATTTGTGTGCGATGACCAGGCTACTGGCATGACTGGTACCTATCATACTAACCAATACTGTGTCACGGTTTCCTCAGTTTATCCAGGTTTGTCTTTTGTCTTAAACTTAGACTGTTTAAGTCCTTTGGGTTGATTTTTTTTGTCTATTTCTATAGCACCTAACACAGGGAAGGGCAACCAGGAATGGTGGGAGGACCAGGGCTGCCCCTACCATGAGGCGAACTGAGGCGGCCGGCTCAGGTGCCAGACTGGGGGCACTAGGACCCCGAGTGTAGAAAATTGTGTCTGCTGCTGGTGCATATGTAGGTAGCAGAGCAGTACCATGAGAGGAGTAGAACAGGAAGAAGGCAGAATTGAGACCTTTCAAAGTTTTGGCCCAAGCGAAGGGGTATGGGGGCGTCATTTGAGCTCCCCGCCTCAGGTGCCAAAATGTTGTGGGAGGACTGCATGAGTGGCGGCTCTTCTTCACCTCAGTGGGCCACAGCGGCCTACTGGGGTTCCACTTGCAGCCCTGTGACCCTCTTGCCTGCCCCTCCTCCCCCACGCGCCTCACACGCTCGGGGGTATTGGAGCCCTGCACTTACCTGCTCCTCCTCCTTCCTCCCAGCACTTTAGGAGCACCATGAATCTGCTGATTTGCACTCCATCCCCGCTTCTCCCCCTTCCTCCTGGAGCTGGAACAGGGCAAACAGCTGATTCGCAGCATTCCAGCTCTTGGAGAGAGGGGAAGGAATGGGGCCGGAGGGTGATTTGTGGCTTCTCCAAAAGTGTTGGGAGGGAGGGGGAGAAGCAGGAACTGTGGGGCTCCAGTGCCCCAGTGCATGAGAGGTGTGTGGGGGAAGGGGCAGCCAGAGGGGCTGTGGGCCACAGGTCGAGCCCCAGTAGGCTGCAGGTTGCCCACCACTGACCTAACACCACTGGGTTCTGGACAATTTAATTGAACCTTTTTAGAATCTTTAGGAAGTATAGATACATTTTTACAACATTTTTAATATGGCACAGAAAGATCTATTCTTGAAGAAGTTCTGGCCAGTTTGGAACCAGGAAGAACTGGAAATCTCTCAGGATTTTTAGACCAAAGATGTTTGAGGGTGTATATCAAGCCAGGGATACACACCCAAATCTCTGAGAGTTTTGAAGTTTGCCCAAACCTAGTCACTACTAATGATGTCAGAAAAAACTGGTGCAGATTTTGGCTTTTAAAAACAGAAAAACTTGCAACAATACGTAAAATAAACTCGATTTTAAAGTGTTTTGGGAATGAGAAATTGATCAGTTTGGGTCTTCATTCCCCGGGCTTTTCTTAAAAACCTCTCTTGATACATCTGCTACAGCTACACCCGTGGAAGCAAGGGTGCCTTTGGCCACCGGCTTTGCATAGATGTCTCAAGCATCATCAGGTAATCTGCTCTGATTCTTTTACTGTTTCTGTCACCAGTGGAGCTGCACCAGAACTAATGGTGGGAAATTTCTAAAAAATGTCTACTGCTGATGGAGTAACAGAGTGTAAGAGCCAGCTGTATTTAAGCACAAGACACAAAGCAGTGTTCTGGTCTTTGTTATTTGAGAAAGTGCTTTCTTTTAATCTGTAACCCCATTCCTACTTAAAAATCCATAAAAGTTGATGATACTATGTATTAAGTAATTGCTGCATGTTTGACCTAAATTTTGATGGTTCACATTTGAGTTGTACCAAGTAGTCAGAGTTAATTGAGCATAAGAGCCCTGATCACCTTTGGGAGATGTGTGCATGCAATTCCCATTGAAATCACTGGGAGCTGCATGCACATCTTCTGGGATGAATCCAGGTCCTAGATTTGTCCTCATCTAGAACTCTGGCCCCAGAATACTTCTGGCAAGTGAGTAGAATGGTGCAGGGCTGGCTGATCCACAGACCCCCTCATCCTTCCTGTCCACATCACTCTGTCCCCGATTCTTGCTCAGCCATTCAAAGTCAGGCCCCACCCAAGTGGGCCCTTCTGTCTATGCCACTGGTAGGCAGGCTACATCTCTGACCCTCTTGGCAAATAGCCATTGAGGAACCTATCCCCCATGAACGTAACCCAGTTATGCTTCTGGTCTTCAAAACATCCCTTGGCACATTGTAAGATTGTTTATATATATATATATATATATATATATATATATGATTTTATGTGTGTGTATATATATATATGTATACATAGATGAGGTTACTAGAACTGTGTGCAGTATTCAAGGTGTGGGGGGTACTATGGATTTACACACTGAAATTATGATATTTTCTCTCTTACTATCTATCACTTTCCTAATGGTCCTAAAGATTCTGCTAGTGTTTTTGACTGGTGTTTTCAGGCGACCAGACATAACAACTGTAGATCTCATTTTTGAGCAGTAATAGCTAAGTTAGAGACATTCATTTTGACTGTATATTTAGAATTATTTTTTCCATCATGCATTACTTTGCCTTTATCAACATTGAAATTCATCTGCTCCTGCCCGGCCCCCCCACTCCAAAAAAGAATGCCTCGTGTGGGGATCTCCCCCCTCATCTTCTGCAGTGAAGACTGAGCCACAGAATTCATTTAGCATCTCTGCAAAGGCCTTGACTTCCTGGAATGTTCCTCGAGAACCTCGGTCCCTGAGTGGCCCCACTGACGGTTTGGCAGGCTTCCTGCATCTGGTATCCTTAAAAAATGTTCTGTTAGTTTGTGTGTTCTTAACTAGCTGCTCCTCAAATTCTTTCTTAGTCTGTCTTAGGATACTTTTAAAGTTGGCTTGCCAGAGTTTGTGCTTCTTCCTGTTTTCCCCACTAGGATTTGACTTCCAATTTTCCAAGGAGAGATGTTTCCCTCTTTATTTCTCCAGTTCTTCTAAACTAGCAAAAATTTGTAGTATTTGCAAATTCTGCAAATGCAGTAAGAATTGTCATCACTGATTACAATGTTTATTAAAGAATTTCCACTGATATTAGGCTTTTAAAATCTTTGATTTAAACAAAACCCCTGCATTTTAAACCTTAACCAGCGAGTCCTTTTGTTTTTGCTTTTTGTTGTTGTTTAATTTTGAAGAGAAGACATGGGTTGTTCTTGGAAGCAGTGCAGCATTCATATTGTGGGTTTCTAGATTCCAGGAGACAAGCTATAAACATGCATGGAGTGAGCTTATTGATATTAGAACTTTTGCCTATTTTCTCATCCAAGCAATGGATGGGATGAGAAAATGTGTCACTGGCCCAACATCCTGGTTCTCCTGCTGTGTGGTCCACAGCAATGTGCCATTACTGAAAGAACAGGGACAAGACAACTTTGAGATGCCCTGTGGCTTTCCAAAATTGTCTAGAAAATGAGAGCTAAAGCCATTTTATTGTACTTCACTGACAGTTTTGTAGCTACTCTGGAACCTTCAGCTCAGTGTGATATAACACGCGTTTTATTTAATAGTGTTCTGATTGAAGTCTGAGTCTAGGAGTCCCAGTGGATTTGAAGGAAAATCATAACTCCAAGAAAACACCCCCTTCATGACATGGTCCTTGCCGGTTTTAACAGGCTTTTGGTAAGGTTGTTTGTTTACCAGGCTTTTACAATTGTAATTAACATGTTTTGAGTTTTTCTATTAATTTAAAACCAAAACCAAATTTGCTCTCATTTCTATAGTTATTGAACTCAAGGTGTTCAGATGCCATTTTTTTCCCACAAATCAGCTCCCTGGTACAAAGCTTACGTTTGAAAAATAAACACAGGTACCTAAGGGAGAGCCGTCGTATTTTCCTCTCTGCTGCATTACCATTTAATCTGTTTTTAAGAAGGAGAATAAACTGCAATTTTGAGTAGGTAGTGTATTGGAAAATAATGCTCAGTTATACAAACGTCTTTATATTTTTAGTCCCTTGTGTATTACTTATGGTTATGAACACGGGAGTCATGCTCAAAGCTGTATTAAAAAAAACAAGTGCTGTCCATATTTTAAACAAACATGGTGATTGAGTCTGACCAATGAGGAACTGGTTCAATGTAAATTTAAAAACCCCCACACGTTATACACATCCAAAGCTTATACATTATAGACATCCAAGGCCTGCTACCAGTTTTGAATTATAAAGTATGCTTTGCAAAAGTCATGAGTTGGGGAAAGTGTCCAGGATAATCCGAATTCAGAAAAGGACTTAAGGCCATGCTTAACTTTAAGCAGAAGAGTAATCTTGGCTGTGTTCAGCAAAGCTCTCAAGCATGTGACTTGAATGGGAATTAAATGCATGCTTAACGTTGGCCACATGTTTCACATGCTTTGGTATTATGATGAGTCAGAGTTGCAAAATTAGGGAAAACGGTACAAGTTAGATACAGGGGAATAAACCTTGCTCTAGCAGCCCCAGTAGTGTATGGGGGCCTACAGTCTAGGGAGCCTGCAAAAACAACTGTTGCCATGAGGTAATTTCAGAAAGGCTGACCCTTCCTCTACATCTGATTGCCTGTGGTGAAAGAACATAACATTAGAATGGGTGTACTGAGTCAGACCAATAGTCCATCAAGCCCAGCGTACTGTCTTCTGGCAGCAGCCGGTGCCAAGTGCTTCAGAGGGTATGAACAAAACAGGACAGTTTGGAGCGATCCATCCCCTGCCACCTCTGGCATATCCTCCTTCTTCTCCCTGCTGGCCCTTTAGTTGTCTCTTTTTTTACAATGAATAATCCCATGATAAATACTCCTATAGGAAAGCTGTTTCGTACTCCTCCTTGTACCTTTGCACCTTTTCCAGTTCTAACATAGCCTTTTTGCAGTTGGGGAACAAGAACTACATGCAGTATGGGGGTACCTGGGATTTATACAGCAGCATTGTGATCATTTCTATCGTACTGTCTCTCCCTTTCCGAATGGTTCCTAACATTCTGTTAGCTCTTCTGCCTGCCGCTGCTCATCGGGCCTGTTGTTTTCAGAAGAACTAGCCTTGACGACACTGAGATCTCTTTCCTGAGTGGTAATTTAGAATCCCTCATTTGCTATATATAGAGTTGAGATTCTTTTTTTCCAGCGACCATTACTTTGCCCTTTTCAATATTGGTTTAATCTGCTATTTTGTTGCCCAATTCACCCAGTTCTGTGGCAGAGGAGGCTCAGTCAGGAACGATGGAGGGGAATGGGAAGACCACAAGTAGTGGAGCAAAGCTGCCAGATCTCAGCTATCACTGCTGGAAGTTCCCTCCACTGCCAGCAAAACTGTATAGCTGCTTTCAAGTTTTTCCTTTCCACCAGCCCATGCGGTGGCCTCTGGAGCAGCCAGCCAAGGGATTAGCACATATAGGAAGGCAGCCACCCACACTAGGGTGTGGTAAACAGTGATGGCAGTTTCCTTTACTTACCTCAAATGCAAGTGGGCAGAGACACTTGGGTGAGGGACAGAGCCAGCAGGAACTTGTAGGATGGGGCGGGTGAGGAGCCACTAGGAACGGGTCAAGGGTTAGGGTGACATTTTTGGAAGGATGGCAGGATTTTCAAAGCTATGTAGGAAAATCTTGTAAAATCTCTGCTTGGGTCCTATGTAAATATTACCATTGGTTTCGTATATTCAGAGAGTATTAAATAAGAGCCTATAATAGGGCTTAGGAACTCTGGAATAAAGGGTACTATTTCTGGTTTTGCTCCTCCTTCACTGTGTTTCACGGAGTTCTTCATTTTATCCATCAGTAAATGGGTGTAAAATAATATCTACGTAATGGAATAGGTATTGTGAGAATGCGCATGCACACGCACACACACACACACACACACACACACACACAAAAAGCAGTACTGGATTCTTATCCCTTTCCTCCCCCCTCCCCAAAGAAAAAATAAATTTGGAATTAAATATACTACTTACCATATATATCAAACTTATTTGTGCGCCCCCCTCTTGTGTCTGTAGTCCTTAAAACCCCCTCCCCCCCGCCACACACATCTTTCCAAGTACACAGACTGCCAGGCAGCCCAGCAGGCGGAGTGGAGAGCAGTGCCTGCTGGTTGGATGCCCAGTTCTGAAGGCAGCGCTGCGCCAGCCGCCGCAGCACAGAGATAAGAGTGGCAATGTGAAAAGTGATATTCGTCAGTATCACTTTTCTCGGCAGGCTCAGCACCCCATTGAAACCCTTACTTGGAGGGGAGGGGTTGGGGCGGGAGAGGAGAGCCAGGAGTGGTGGGGCTCTAGCTGTCAGACTGAAAACTATTGACCATAAAAATCTTTTTAAAAAATTTCTTAAAAAAAAGAAGACACAAAGCATGTGCTTCCCTTGACACATTCCTGGGAGGCCTGCCCCATAGCTGGAGAACTGTTGATTTAGAACTGTTGATTTTTAAGTTATGCTTGTTGCACAATCTATATGGGGGCAAATATGAAAATAATATTCACACGTGCAAGGAGTTCCACAGCCAAAGATTCATAAACAGGGTTGACTAAACATTAATTAAGAATAAAGGTTTTTGTGACTATGGCTGTATTTTAAAAATGTAAAACTCTGAAGAAATTAAGAAAGGCCAGGAGTGGGACTTATAAGCTCTGAAGTCAAAACCAGACTCCTTGCATATCCTTGGTCAAGTCACTTAATCCCTTGGTGGGTAAGTTCCCCATCTATAAATTGGGGATGATGCATTTTTTCCCCAATCTGCCTTTGATGGTCTTGGCTATTCAGACCCTAAACCTGCAAAGATAGGCATGTGCTGGCATTGCTGTTGATACATAAAGTTAAGCTCTTATTTAAACATTTGCAGAATCATTGTATTAGGTTGTGAACTCTTTGGGGGCAGGGATTCTCACTGAGTGTGTGTTTGTACAATGCCCAGCTGAGGCCTCTTGAGGTTACTATACTAAAAGTAACAAATAATTATAAATAGATATTATGGGGTTTTTGCTCAAATTGCAGATCGCAATCAGTACCTTGAAAAAGAAGGTAAAAGTGGGGCCAGAGAGAACCAGAGCTGCCTTCCTGAATAAATTGCTGAGGGAGGTTGTGGAATCTCCATCACTGGAGGTATTTAAAAGCAGGTTAGACAGCTATCTATCAGGGATGATCTAGATGGTGCTTGGTTCTGTCATGAGGGCAGGGGACTGGACTCAATGACCTCTCGAGGTCCCTTCCAGTTCTAGTGTTCTATGACTCTGTGATTCCTTGATGTTGAAAATTCCCTTTTATTGATGATTTGACAGGTGAGCACTTCAGTGGGCAAAATGGTATTTTATCAAAGGAAACCACTTGTCCAGATTTTAGCTGGGGTCACAGAACTTACTGATGTGCCCCCTCCCTTCCCCCAGCCAAAAACACGTTTTGGGTTTTTTATGCTCAATAGATTTCAACCTCAATGTGGGTTTTTTAATTTTGAGCATAAGTATTTTCAATCGAAAAAGCAGCAATTTGTGACTGTCTGTGGCGTGCTTTTTAATCACATTGGGCAGCATCCCAGGGGTGCCACTTTACCATTGCAACCAGCCAGCGACTTAAACTTAAATAGGATTTTAATGGAGACCCTGGTGAGGAGGTAGTAAAACATCCAGGAAGGGCACTAAAAGCTACCTTTGTTACTTTTCGCTTCTGTGCTGCAAGAACTCTTTTCAAAGACTACTTTCGGTTGCAGTGAAACACAACTCTTAAGGGTTTTCTCTTCCCCTACGTCCCCTCCATTTTCTTTCAGATCAAGCTGAGAGTTGTTTTTGTTCTTCTGTGAGTCTGAAAAAGCCAACCAGAGAACAGTTACAGATGATATCCATTAAGATCAGCTTCCTCCCTTTAGCCACTCAGATGAGGCTCCCCCACCCTCTTCATGCCTCCTCCCAACCTCAGAGACTGATTACCTTCTGCTAACCTTCCTTCAGACTGTGCTGCTCTAAAGAAGGTGGTACAGAGTGGAGGAGCGAGGGGAGAAATCGCATGGTGGGGGAAGAATGCGACTCTGCTTCAGTGCCTCGTTATAGATAAATTTCTCTAGACACGCTGCAGAGCCTTAGATCTTTACAAGCCTCCCTCGAAGTGGCTTTGTTCTTTGTGCAGCTCACTTGCAGAGCTGGCATCTGGAATTGTATTTTATTCAAAATGAACTGAAAGACAGGATGTACCTTACCCTTAGAAATATGATGGGCTGTCAGCCCTTTCCCCCAAATTCTATCAGATCTGTACAGTTCTTAATAAACGAACAGACAGCTTATTAACCAGATGGTACAACAGGAGCCTTGTTCTGTCGCAAAGTTTTAAATCATGTTGTTTTTAACAGGTATGCAATTTATCTCCATCTCTTCTTTGGGAATGGGAAATGAGGAGGAAAAGTGCATTCTCTATGATTGAGGGTAATATTAATGCAAAATTTCAGCTATGTCAAAAGATAAAGGGCTGGGTAGCCTGCAGAAATGTTACCAGGCACTGAGAAATTAAATGTCTTTGCCAAGGGTTAAGAGAACACTTAAAGTATTAAGGGAGCTGTTAAACTGGTCTGTTTCCTTTAATGTTGCCTGGTAAGTAAGTGTCATGTCTAACAGCAAATAAGTATCGTCTTATAAACAACTTAATTGTTTTTAAGTTACATGGTCTTAATCAAAGGGGTATTCATTATTTGGAGTCTATACTAGGGATGTACGTGACTAGTCGAGTAGTCAACTACACGCTTCCCCCCTCACTTGCTGCCTCTGTATCAGAGGCAGCAAGGAGTGGGGGGAAGCAGGAGCTAGTGCTGAGGGGGAGACAACTGAAAAGTCCTGGCTCTCATGGGGTCCCAGACCTACACCCGCTGTGGCTCTGCCTTTTAAATGTAGTAAGAGCTGCCCAACTCTTCCTACATTAAAAAGGCAGAGGCGCAGCACAAGGGGACTTGGCGTGAGCCAGGACTGGGACCTACCCCTGCTGTGGTTCTGCAGTTTAAATGTAGTAGGAGCTGGGCGTACTGGCAGCAAGGGGTGGGGGGTGCCTGTGTGCCTGGCACCTACCATGTTTAAATTGCAGAGCTGCAGCGGGGGTAGCTCCTGGACCCCGCCCCCCACTTATCAACTAATTGTGTAGTCAGTTACCCTCTTAACATCCTTAGTCTACAGCAGGGCTACTCAACTTTGGAAGCCCTGGGGGCCACAATGATACTCATAGCACATGCCGAGGGCCGCAACTTAAGTGTGGTTGCATATACATGCCAATATATATGCAAATATATGCAAATAGTTTATTTCACACTGATGGGCATGAATACAAAAATTAAGACAAGACTACACAACATGCAGGCCCCATTTAAGTCAGTTCTGCTGATATTCATGAAATGCAATATTTACCCAATTTCCACCCATATGACAGCACTTTTAATGGGTAATGACAGTCCAGGAATTTAACTACTGAAACACATATCAACCCAAACCGCACTGTAAACCCAAACTGCACTACGGGCCACAAACAAACTGGCCACGTGTTGAGTAGCCCTGGTCTACCGTGACATTTCTGTACAGTTTTTATTCTACTGCTAGGTATGTACATCTGGCCCGGGAAAGGAAACCACACCTCTATATTTACGTCACTGCTTACCCTTGTTTTCTGTAGTGTGTGCATTTGAAATCAAGTTTTAATACTATCCCAACCCATTTTATGATATCCACAGGGTCCCCCCAACCCTGGTTAGTAAAAGTGCCCTCCTAAGTGACAGATATAAAATGCCCAATTCTGGAAGGCTCAGTGGATAAGGAGCCATGAAGCTTTTCACCTCTAAATGATTCACTGGTTGAAATCCAGTGAAAATTCTAGAGAAAAGCCTGGTCCGCACTTAAAATTTAGGGTTAATAACTATAGCACTCAGGGGTGTGAAACAGCCACACCCCTGAGCAGCTAGCTCTGCTGGCCTAACTGCAGCTGTAAGTGCAGATAGGTTGACGAAAGAATGTGTCTTGTCAACGTAACTATCGTCACCGAGGGGCGGTGGTTTTCCTACACCAGTGGCAGAACCCCTTTGGCTGCTATGGGCTGGGCCTGCACTTAAGGGGAAGTGCTGGTTCAGATATGGTGCCATAGCTATGCTGCTATAATCCCCATAATCTAGACGTAGTGATAGTAACCAACACTGTCTGCCTGTTCTCCGGCCTTTATGTAATGATGGGGAAGTTCTGATTCTGTTACTAGTGGTCAGCTATCCATGTCACAGGCACTGTCACAGTGACCGACTCCTTGGTGTGCAGTCTGGCCAGGGAGGTGGCAGTTTGGATTGGATTGAAGTGGCTTATCAGCACTGTCCCTGACTTCCTTCCAGGAATTAAATACTACATAGGAATGCATTGCATTTACACAGCTCTTGCCAGCCA
Source organism: Rafetus swinhoei (assembly GCA_019425775.1). Lineage (NCBI taxonomy): Eukaryota > Metazoa > Chordata > Testudines > Trionychidae > Rafetus > Rafetus swinhoei. The sequence goes on along the minus strand of CM033447.1, from coordinate 64,336,819 downwards.
AAGCCCTCACTACGCTTTCCAAACAGTCAGGCTGAAACTCTCTGCTGCACGGTCAGTACCCCTCCTTTACCTTTTCTACTGAGGGCTCCTGCCTTCAGGACTGCCAAAGAGGGAATAAATATTCATCTCATACAAAATGATTCTCCGGTCTGTGGGAAAACCACTGCTTCCTGAATAAAATGTGGGGTATATTATACCCACTCACAGCCTCCAAAAGGCTTCCGCTACTCGGGAATAACCATTTGCAGTCTGGTCAGCCTTTCTCTGTCAAGTGTGCACTGCTTTGAACTGTATTCTGGTAGAGTCCTTCCTGGTGTGGACCCGCTACTAAATAATGTGCACATTCCTCAACCTTGAAGCACAGCTATATATATGTTGCATTGTAGGTCTGCTGTGTGAGATTTCAGGGGCAATGTAAACTGCATAGGGAATCTGTTGCACTTTGTGAGGCCATAACAAGGTTAATCTCCATTTGTGTTTACACAGGTAATTGTTGAACTGTCTTGGATTGTTCTCTTTTTTGTTCTTTCCATGTACGGTTTTCCATCTACTGTCATCTCTGTTTGGATGGATTGGCTACACTGAATCCAGCATTTGAAAAAATACTTTGGTTTTTATTAACATAATCATGCACTTAAAATTCTGCCTGCTTTCCCTACCCGGTGGTTTCCCCTGCTTGGAATGTCAATGCATTTTGCTTCTGAAATAACTGAATCACTGGCCAGCCGTATGTGGTCACCCAAGTACTTTGGTAGGTGTGAGACGCACCAGCAATTATAATCATTGTCTCAATTTTCCAGTGATACCCAGACTGTCAGTAGTCAGGAAGGACACCGAATAGCTAAAGTGCTGTAGGAGGAAAGTATTTGTCAGGTGTTCTGTCACCTGCAGATTTACAGTGTGATGACAGAGGTAATTCTAGAGATCAGGGGAGGAGAAAAGAGGGGGTACATCCTGAATCAGGATTTTATCAGTATTAAGATCATCTAATTCCCCCTGTATTTGTCTCCCTGCTTAAATTTAGTGTAACCTGTATAAACATGTTCACTTAGGATTTCTTTATAATTTCTTTATCCCAGAGTTTCATACCAGCATACACTTATTTTTCACATCCATGTGCTCCCTGGGTGAATTACAATTCCAAAATAGAGCCTCTTAAAACTGATGTACCAACCCGGAGAAGTGAAAAAACAGATTGACAGAGCCAAAAGAGTACCCAGACATGAATTACTTCAACACAGGCCCAAAAGAGAAAACAACAGAATTCCACTTGTCATCACCTACAGCACACAATTTAAACCTCTCCAGTGCATTATCAACAATCTACAACCTATCCTGGAAAATGACCGCTGGCTCTCAGAGGCCTTGGGGGAAAGGCCAGTCCTTGCCTACAGACAACCCGCTAACCTCAAACAAATTCTTTCCAGTAACCACGCAACACACCTCCAACATGATATCCAGGAACCCACCCCTGCAATCAGCCCTGGTGCCAACTCTGCCCACGCATCTACACTAGCGATTTCATCACTGGACCCAACCACACCAGCCACCGCATCAGAGGCTCGTTTAACTGCACATCCAGTAATGTGATCTATGTCATCCAATGCCAGCAATGCTACACTGTCACGTATATTGGCCAAACTGGGACAGTCTCTACGGGAAAGAATTAATGGACATAAATCAGATATCCGAAAAGGCAACACACAGAAACCTGTTGGAGAACACTTTAATCTACCTGGACACTCATTAATGGATCTCCAAGTCACTTTGTTGTTTCAGACCAATTCCAAAGCCAAATACACAGGGAAGGGTTGGAACTTAACTTCATTCACAAGTTTAATTCTTATGAAAATGGAATGAACAGAGACATGGGCTGGCTCACACACTACCTTCCACATCCTAATGACTTAACCAACCAACCAAACAATGGAGGTGCTAATTGTTCTTATCAGCCTCTTGTAACTATTTGAACCATCTACTTACTATCTCTCTCTTCCCCCCCTCCTTTTTTTCCCCTCCTCCATCCCCCCTTCCCTTATTTATTCTTGGATCTGGACTTCTAATACTCCAGTCATCTGAAGAAGTGGGTTTTGCCCACAAAAGCTCATGATACCATGTAAACGTTTTGTTAGTCTTTAAGGTGCTACTAGACTATTCATTATTTTTTGAGTTATTCCATAATAAGATTGTCCAACTGTAAAGTTCAGCTGAAGCTGAACCAGGACCCTCTGATTGGCGTGCCAAGTTGCCTAGCAAATACACTTTGAAATCCAGTACAGGTTGAACCTCTCTCGTCAGGGACTTACTGGTCCAGCAGGAGCCCAGCTGGCAGTAGAACCCGGCATCCAGGAGGGGAGCCCAGTGTGGTCTGCGGAGGGACCCTAGGAGAGCCCGGAGTCCATCAGCAGAGGAGTCAGAATTGACTTCTCTTGGTCTGGCAAATGCCAAACCAGGGAGGTCCAACCTGTAGTTGAGTTGGCTCAGGGAGAATGGGAAAGCTGATTTGGCTGCGGCACTCTGCTTTGTATTTGACTCGGTTTTGTATCTAGTAGGCTGTTCAAAATGTATTAGCCTTGCCATGCTGGAAAAATCATTAGATGTGACGTCAGTCAAACAATAGCTAACTACCAGCAAGCTAAATTCAGTGTTTTTTTTTTTTTAAGGCAGTGACTGGCAAAACAACCAAATGACAAGCAGACTGCTTTTGGGCTTAGACTTGCCTATTGGAAATCGTGGGTGCTGATACTGATATTGTTGCTAATGGGGTAGCAGTGTTGTTATTCCAGAACTCAGCAGCTCTAATGCTATTCTTTTCATTGATCTTAGATTTAACTCAATCTCACCCTAACCAGGATAGTATCCTCTTACTACTACATCTTGATAAGATCTTCTGCTTTAAGTGCCATTCTGTTCAAAGTAATTAATTGAATGTGGGCATGTATTTCCTATAGGATCTTACTGGAATCTTGTGGTAACATGCTAATGAAAGGCAAAATCCTCATCAAACAAGTACTGTTTCATGCACTTTCCATTCAAATGTTTCTGTTCTAATAATACGAAGTAAAAATGATCTTGCTGCTCTAGAACTCTGTTTTCTCACCACCACCTATTGTCACTTAACATTGGCCAACTCAAATGGATTACTTTTCCTCTTAAAATGAGAAGATAACCCATGGATTACATTTTCCCGTGTCTGCAATTTGCATAGCGTATGCACAAACATATTCAGACATATGTTTGTTTATATTTCAGTAGCACTGAGAGCCATAGTCATGAACGGGAGAATGGATAGTGCTAGGTATTCTATAAACCATAACAAATAGATGGCTCCTGCCCCCAAAGAGCTTACAAAACAAGTCAAAGACAAGAGACAACCAGTGGGGATACAACAAACAGATGGGGGATAAGGCAAAAAAAAGACAGTGCGGGTCCCCAGGATCAGCAGTGGCCTCATCACACCAACTGCTTATCCATTAAGTACACCTTACTCAAGAAAGTGGTTAAAGAAGCTATTATATATTTAATTTATGGGTAGATATACTTTTTTTTGCAGTAAGCAAATATACTTAACAAAGCATCTCATTTTCAGCAAAACCTCTACCACTTCAGTGTAAGTAGTTGCTGACTTTGAAAGAAAGGGGGGTGTTTCCCATGTGCACCAGATCCACTGATGGGACATGAGTAGATGAACTGCTAAGGGTACAAATCCATTGTTATGTAGACTCTCCTGAACTACAGAGGGCGATTTCTGAATGTCAAGATGGCTTGCACTTGGAAAGATCATGATGCCAGTGTTTTTTCCCAGTCAGGAATCTATATACATGGACAAGCCCTGATACTATTCCTACCAAATGACAATGACATCAATGGTATGCACCATTATTCTCTGGATCTCACAATGCACCCTTTAACCTTGGCTTATGAAATTGTACCCTGATTTAAGAAGTCCTGGCAACAGATGGTTTAATTACATTCTCAGTAGTTTGGGTGAGCTTTTGGCAGATTGAAATCTCATTGGAGGTGTTTGAGGACCTGTTTGTAATCCAGTATCATCAATGCTGTACACATTAATGTGGCTTCCTGTGCTCTTTACAATCTTTGTGAGGCCTGAGGTGAGCCATGTTCTCCTGCATGGCCCTATATCAGGAAGGGCCTGTGAACTGGTCCAGTCAGAAAGTGAACCTACTACAAGCAGAGGTGGATTCACTTAGGCAACAGAGTCAGGGATGCTTGGTGCTCCCATGTTATGGACTTGTATGGCCCAGTGGAAGTGGGCGAATAGTATCTTAATGAATGTGTGTGTGTGTGTGTGTGTGTGTGTGTGTGTGTGTGTGTGTGTGAGGATGGCCCAGTGGAAGTGGGGGAATAGTATCTTAATGAATGTGCTTGGGGTGTGTGTGTGGGGGTGTTTCAGTGCTTGGGGTTGATTGGAAAGTACTTTGTGAATAACGTAATCACTTATTAAATGCGGGGGGGGGGGGAGCAGGAGGGATGTTGAGACGCCTATGGATTGATGTAAGGAAGTGACTGAATTCTGGAGTGATGCAGACAGCTGTACTGAAGCATAGTGTTTGCATACAAATGACCAGTTGTCCCTGATCATGTGTTTAAATCAGTTGTAAATATTCATTGTGATAGAGCGATAACAATAAACCCTGTTGATTAAACCAAAAGTTTTATTTATAAACATGGATTAGAAAAGTACAACATCTACTGGGGACCGGGCAGGCCAGCTGCCATTTCCACACTGAAACACCCCTAACAACAGAACCTTAAAAAACAACAACAAAGAAACAAGTGCATGACCAAGTGCAAACACGGAAACCATCTACAAACGGAAGCCCCCTGTCTTTGCATACCCCCTGGCTTCCTGTTCTACTTTCCCTTCTTTCCTCATTTGCCATGCACTTGGCCCCAGGGAGACAGCGGCATCCACAGGGGAAAGGGTCAGTATGGAAGGCTGCAAGGGGCAAAGTTGCCCTATCCAGTCCTCCATGGGGCCCAACTGCATTAGTTAATAATGGAGTTTCCACACAGTTTCTGGATTTCTTCATTGGGTGCTGTCAGGGGACTCTAGTCATGATGTGGCAGATGCAGCAGGAGTTGCTACTTTTGCAGCCATTAGTGAGATGAGACCCTTAAGCAGTTCTTTCTGCTGACCTCCATCATCCTCCCTTAGCCACCGGTTCTGTTCTAGGAACTGCAAAGCAAGTGCCTGCTCTCTTGCTACACTCTGCAACCAGCCTTTACTTTTCTTCTTGCCTCTTGCTGGGCCTTTCCTCTTGCCACAAGTCCCTCTGACTTTGATCTTGATCCTGCTTGGACCTGTTCAGAACGTCAACATCTGTTCATCTGGGAAATGCTTTCTCTTGGAACTGTCCATGAAAATCACATTCTCCCAGTCTTCTGCTGCAGTGTGTGCTAGCTGTAATGGTCCTGCCGCTGGCAGGTTTGAGGAGCCAGGAGAAGAACAAGACGAAGACGAGGTTATTGCCTTAAATAACACAGGCGGAGCACAGCCTTAATCCCTGCTGAATTTCAAGGTGATAGATTGTTTCTTTTTTCCATACTGAACTTGAGTACATTGTGAGGGGGATGCTTCAGACCACAGAAACTCCCGGGAGGCAGCCTGGTCAATTCTGCAGTGAATGCACTTCCCTGTAATGTGACTATCTAAATAGGGTTCTTGCTTTGGAAAAGAGTTGCAGCTAACCAGCCCGCAGAATTAGGTCAGAATTCTTGATGGAATTAACAGGATGATACATTAGCTTCCACATGGCTTAAACTGTCAGGGTTACCTGCAAACAGGTGGAACTTCACAGCCATCCTCCTTACCTCCTCCCACTCTACCTTTCTGGGCAAAATTTCACACCCACCCTTGACTTTGGCACAAACGGTTTTCTCGCCTATGGACAGCCTTTAGCTGACAAGCACCACTTGTAAACGGAAAACGTTTCCGCCTCCCTTCCCCCTGCAGTTTGCTGTTGGCGTGTGGCTTGTTACACTATGGAGTGGTGGCAAAACAGCGTACTTACAGGTATGGCAATATAAAGTTGTTGTGATTTTTAAGAAACAGGAACGCTCCAGCAAAAACCTGTGGCTTCACTTTCAAGGCATTTTTCCTCTTTGCATTTCCTGGTCACCATTTTAATTAGGGGTGTAAAATCCCATGTAATTGGTTAACTGGTGTGGCAAAGCTTTGGCTGTGCCCCGAGGGTCCTGCACTTCCTGGCAGTGTTTGTCCCAGAGGCTCTCTGTTATCCTTCATACAGCCTCTTTCCCTTTACTAGAGGCAAAGGTCACAGCCTATTGAGCCATCCTCATCATAGGCAAGTCCATAGTTTGGGGTGAAACGCCTCTGTAGTTCTGCCACTCCCCCCGGGGCAGACTCTGTAGTGGCGTGGGAAGGGTTGGGGGGAACTTGGGCCCGCCCACTACTCTGGTTTCCAGCCCAGAGACCCTAAGGCATTCACAAATTTCCTCCACTCCCAGTCTTGCAGCCTTTCCCTGGGCCACTTCCCCAAACAATATCTCCCAGTACGTGCTCCCAGGTATCTGGGCAATCCTTCCTGCTCCTCCACAGCCCTCTTCCACACTCCCTGTTGCTAGCTCTCTCAGTGCACCTCCTCCCCCTCAGTCCTTGGCCTTCTCCTCTACCCTTCCTGAGGGGGAAGCTTTTTATACTGGCCCCTCACAGGCCTTAATTGGCTGCAGGTGCCCTGATTAGCCTGCTGCTTCAGGCAAGCTTTTAATTGGCCCCAGGTGCCTGTTTGCCTTGATTACGTGGCTAGTTCGCTCAGGGAACAGAAAAATTGTTACCTAGTTTCCTGTATATTTGCCCTCCACCAAGCTACCGTATGCAGCTGCCCTGGGTCTTTCCCACCGGTTAAACATTATGTTTAACCAGTTAACTGATTAAAGGGAGGTCTGGAGTGCCCCCCCTGCTATGGATAAGGGCTGCTCTGGTCGGAGCAGCCCTTGCCCTCGGTGGGCCCTGTGGGGCTGGAGCAGCTGCTGGCCTGGGGCATGCAGGAAGGTGTTTCAGCCTCTACCGGTTAACCCACTCATATCCCTAATTTTAATGGGGAGCTAGGGGAGCCAAGTTGCTGGTGGCATACAATCTGGCATTAGCAGATACGCACTCTTTGGTGGGGCCTCTAATTTTGCATTGGTTCAAAGAATGGAAATCTCTCCCATGCCTGTATTAGTAAACATTAAAATGGAGCCAGAAACTTATTGGACTCAGTGGCAGCTTCTGTCTCTTCCGTGTCTCCTGCACTCACAGCCAGCTGCTCCCCAAGGAGTGGGCATCCAATGGCTTCTCTCAATATGGCCCCTGGACACTGCTTCTCCTTCAGGTCTTCTTTTGAGGCTGGTTTCAGCAATGGATTCACTTCTTTGACCTTGCCCAGCGCCTGCTGCTGTCTCCCTGTCAGTTCCCATGCTGGATTCTAGGACCACCAAGAGGCCATCTCACCTGACTGGGTCATTGTGCACCACTAGCGTCCAGTCAAACTCAGCAGGTGACGGGCACAAGGGCTGCGAGCGGCTCACAGCGTAGTTCTGGTCTCTGGTTCTCCTGTACTCACTCTTGAGTGGCTCAGTCTACTCCATGCACTGGTTACTGGTCCAGCCTGCTTTGCAGGCCTCACTCCGGAGATTTACTGAAATCTGGCTGTGTTCCTAGCTTTGCAAAGACTTTTCTCCATTGCAAATACAGAGGGCTCTGCTGCTGCATTGGCAGCTCAGTGTTCAGAAGACAATAGAAGGGTTAAAAGGTTGATGTACCGAGCTACTGCACTACACCAACAGAAGTGCGCTCATTTCCCTGGAGTCTGCTGGCATTCCTTGAGAGAGAGGGACATAAAGGTAAGGGCAGCAGCCACGTGCACCGGGACATGGCTTGCTTTTCTTCCCATTTCCCGGACGATCAAGGAGCGAGGGGAAAGTACTTGCATTCCTCTGCCCCCTCCGTTCACCAGCCAGGTGTGAGAGGCATGGACGGAATGCAGGTACTTTCCCCTCACTCCCTGACTGTCCAGGAATGGGAAGAAAGCAAGCTGCGTCCCAGTGTGCACAGCTGTTCCCTCCTGAAACTCTGCTTTTGGATAAAGGAAGTGGGCCCATGGGATTGTGAGTTGCTTTTGGTGACTCCCAGGACCCAAGTTGAGGAGCTGTACTCAGTAAGACTGGAACCCTGGTCATAGCTTGGCTTGGGCTCGAATCCTCCAGCCCAGAAGGATTCAAGGACCTTAGGTCTGAGCCCAAGTAGGAGGGTATGTCTATACTTGCTCCCTAGTTTGAACTAGGGATGCAAATGTAGGCGACCGAAATTGCTAATGAAACGGGGATTTAAATATCCTGTGCTTCATTAACATGATCTTGCCGGCGTGTTACTCCGCTCAACAGCTGTTTTGAAAGTGAAAGTGCGCGCCGGGACACGTTGGTTCGAACCAAACCCCTTGGTTCGAACTAACGTTACTCCTCATTTTTAGACGTACCCGGAGAGATTTATATGTAGGCAGAAGCAGGGTTAGGGCTGAGCATTTCTGGAAAAGCAGACCACTGTTGGTAGAGCTGTTCTACTCATGTTACTTCCTAAATAACCTGGAAAGTACACTTGTTAATGAGTTTATAGAAGAGGTCCGTTAAATGATAATTTGCAGACAAAAATCTAAATTACAGTGCCCAACAATGGAAGCCATTAGTCATCTTTTAAAAGAACATTTTTCTTAAAATATTATGCAGGTCATACTGTTGAAATAATACTTCTGCTGGTTCTTTCTTGACAAATGTCAAATCGCTTGTATATCATGCATAGAAATAATTTAATTTGCCATTGTGTGTGTGTGTGTGTGTGTGTGTGCGCGCGCGTGCGCGCACGTGCATGCCCTGCTTCCACCAAAAATAATAATGATAATTTCCAAGGTTTTTTTTTTTGTGTGGAACATTTGGTGGAAAGCAGAAAAACAATCAAATATGCCTCAAGAGGTATTGGAAAGGAACTGAATCACAGAACAGTTCTTTGTGTCCATAGTTCAATGAAAACCAAATCCTTCCCCATTTGTATTGCGGAATCATTTAATTTTAGCTAATTCATATGTGGTTCCTAGCAAAGTCAGGTTCCAAGGCTAGGCATTTCAGGTCTGTTTGTTGTTGAGTATACTTGTCTCTGTTGTTGAGTGGGTCCTTGTGTCCAAGGATCTCAGAAGTTCTTTACAACAATCCTGTAAGGTGGATTTCACAAAAGATAAAATGAAACATAGAGGTATTGTACTGCTTGCCTAAGGGCACGCAGTGTGTCCGGGCATAAGTAGGGATAGATCCCAAGAGTCCTGACACCAGCTCCCCCACCAGTACAAAGCACTACTTCCCACAATTATATCTTTTAAAAAATCAAACGTAAAAAACACTTAAAAATCTCTCTGTGAGATACTCTTTGTAAGCCAGGTGTTAGAAAATGAATTACATAGAGATCATAGATGCAATAAGAATGCCCTCGAGGAAAAACAATGCGGTATTGTATCCCTCTGTGGCCTACAGTGAAGATGGAGATGGAACCTCATGACTGTTGCTGATGGGGTTTTAGAGGGCTCATTCTGTCTCAGGTAGGAACTCTCCGGAACATCCCCCTGAAGCCCTTCATGCATGCATTTATCTTGGTACTGTGCTGAATATTTCAGGTGTTCTAGGGACTTCTTTTCTAGTGATCCATTAAAATATAGCATCACCCTTTTTTAAAAAGGTATTTTATGCATTTGTGCTTTGAACCGCCTTTATTTTTTGTTGTATGTTTCATTTAAAAAAGACAAGAAAAGAACACACAATATCAGCAAATAACATCCTGGTCAAAAGTGACACAGACTGTAGAAAGGAAACCACTTTAGTTTTTCACATGGAAATTCCGTACCACAAGGAAAATGAATTTTATGTTCAGGTCACAAAAGCAAGCCTTCATTATGATTCCCACCAGCAGAGGGACTCTGTTTTCAAGCACAGATATTTACATTTATAATACACAGGGGGATGCAGGTATCAATTTTTTCCTCTGAGGTGAAAAAATATAGTGTCATTCTTAATTAGGGTTTATACTGAACCTAAATCTTGCATTAATGAGAGTTTCTGCATTAACTTTCAGTGCTAGTGAACAACGCATGAAATGTTAAATTGTGTTTTTAAAAATATAAACGTTTCTGTTTTTACTTAGGATACATTTCAGCCTCATACCTCACAAATACCATAGTATTGTCAGGATAAAGCCATCTATGTATACAATATATAAAATACTGTCAAAATTTAATTTTACATCTCTGAAATATCCACAAAATAGGTCCAACTCCAGCAATATAAGCTTCCTACAAACATCCTACCAAAGATCATCAATCTTAACGTCAAGGGTACCTACGCTTTAGGGTGCAATAATGACTCATTGTCTATTCCCAAACAGTCCTTAATGTCTTGGCTGAGACAGCAAACACGTGTTTTGGTTGTGGTGCTAGCTTCTTTTATTGCATACCGTGCCAACTAAAAACACTTTTAGAACAGTGATGATGGCTGGACGCGTCTACTTCTGAAACACAGACCAACTTTAGGCCAGGGACATTAAAATAGTGAAGTTCCATACAGCATTACTAGGGCCCTACCAAATTCATGGTCCATTTTGGTCAATTTCACAGACATAGGATTTAAAAAATTGTAAATATCATGATTTCAGCTATTTACATTTGAAATTTCAAAATGTTGTAATTGTAAGGGTCCTGACCCAAAAGGAAGTTGTGTGGAGGTAGTCTCAAGGTTATTGTAAGGGAGGTTGCAAACTGCTACACTTCTATGCTGCTGCTGGCAGGGGCCCTGCCTTTGGTGCTGAGCAGTTGGTTGCTGATAGATGGGATGCCAGCTCTGAATGCAGAGCTGCTGCCAGCAGCAAGGTGACATGAAAGAGGCATTGTATGGTATTGCCAGTCTTACTTCATCACTGTAGCTGGTGGGGTGCTGTCTTCGGAGCTGGGTGCCCAGCCAACAGCTGCTGCTCTCTGGCTGCCCAGCAGCTCTGACGGCAGCACAGAAGTAAGGGTGGTACTACCAGAACCCCCTCCCAAAATAACCTTTTGAGGCCCTCGTTATTAGGACCCCCAAATAGAGAAATTCTGGTCCCCATAAAATCTGTAGAGTATAAGGTAAAAGCAAACAAAAGACCAGATTTCATGGTGGGGAGGGAGAGGAGCAGACAACATCAGATTTCATAGTCTGTGACACATTTTTCATGGCCATTGAATTTGGAAGGGCCCTAACTAAGCATTACCAATTCCATGACTCATCTGATCCCTTAAAATAAAATGATCAGTACAGTTATATTGTGCGTTTCCTTGCAGTGGTTGAAATATGTATTTCTCATTTTCAACTTCTGCTTTCTTTTGTTATAGGTGAAAAGCTCGTTTAAAAAAACAGACTATACATAGTTTATTATTTCCTCCATGATTAAGAAATCCAGGGTAAGCACATTATAGAAACTAAGAAGTGTGGACAGGAAGAAACTTCAAAAAACAATCCCACCCGTGTTAAGGCCAGAATAATTATGTTGGTATGCCTGGTTTTCATGAATTTTGACCAAAAAAGGTATTTGTCTACATCACCAAATATTTGGAGTTTGAAAGAGAGCTTCTTTATATTTCACAGGGAGCTAGTTCCGTGCAGAAACATTTTTTCATTCTATGCTAGAAGAGTCCATTTTACAGTTTTCTGTGTCAAAGACAACTGCCTATTTTTGTTATTGTTTTATTTAAGGGGTGTTGGTTATCTTCAATGGAAAAATCAAGAATTTCAAATTAAAGAACACTTTGTTACACTCCAGGCTTACTATAGGAATGTTTGAATGGTTCTCCCTGTGTACATTTGTCATTGAGATGAACTCTGGTCTTGTAGATGGAAAAGTTCAGGAAAGCTGAATAGAGGCTGCCCTTGTGTCCGACTTGGGTGGAACATCAGGGGTTCGGAAGAGGTGGCATGAAGTTTGTTTTCTTCTGTAAGATCTACAGGGGTTGAGTGTTGGGATGCCTGCTTTTGTTTATTGAATGTGTATTGGACATAACACTTGGCAACACACCTGTGATTAAATACAGTGAAATCTTTGCATGGTGTCAAGTATCAGAGGGGTAGCCGTGTTAGTCTTAATCTGCAAAAGCGCGAGGAGTCCTGTGGCACCTTATAGACTAACTGAAGTGTAGGAGCATAAGCTTTCGTGGGCAAAGACCCGCCGTCAGATGCATGTAGTGGAAATTTCCAGAGGCAGGTATAAATATGCAGGCCAGAATCAGGCTGGAGATGACGAGGTGGAGCCAATCAGGAGGATGAGGCCCACTTCTAGTAGCTGATCTGGAGGTGTGAATTCCCAGAGGAGAAGCTGCTTTTGTAGTTAGCAAGCCATTCACAGTCTTTGTTTCATCCTGAGTTAATTGTGTCAAATTGACACAATTAACTCAGGATTAAACAAAGACTGTGAATGGCTTGCTAACTACAAAAGCAGCTTCTCCTCTCTGGGAATTCACACCTCCAGATCAGCTACTAGAAGTGGGCCTCATCCTCCCTGATTGGCTCCACCTCGTCATCTCCAGCCTGATTCTGGCCTGCATATTTATACCTGCCTCTGGAAATTTCCACTACATGCATCTGACGAAGTGGGTCTTTGCCCACGAAAGCTTATGCTCCTACACTTCAGTTAGTCTATAAGGTGCCATAGGACTCCTCGACGCTTTTAGTGAAAACTTTGTTATCCTTCACTCCTGGGGAATGGAGGTTGCCAGTTAATTGGATGTGCCGGATAACAAAGCTTATTGTTCTGCCACCAACCCCTACTGGTATCTCTGACTCCAGGCAGCTCGAGGGGAAAAGGGACACCTGCTGATGACGTCACTTGGCAGTGCAGCTGTCAGAAGCCCTGCAACGAACGGCTGTCAAGGCGGGACTCAGGCACGTGCACCTAAAGACGCAGTGGTATTGTGGCTGGGGGCAATGCTGGTGAACGAAGTCCTCCAGTTAACAGAGTGCCTGTAGATACAATATATTTGCATAAATGAATGGTAATCTGTAAAATGAGAATTATTTGAGGTACCCAGACAGTCACAAATAAAAAAGAGAGCAGAGGGGCTAAGGCTAGGACTGGAAGCACCCCTCTGGCAGGGAAGCCACTTGCAACTCCTTTGTCTCCTAACCTATTTATGGGCCTTGGTCCCAACATGACTTCCATTGTGTGTGCAAGGGCTTGCATATAATTTTAGTACAGGTTGAACCTCTCTAGTCCAGCACTCTCTGGTCTGGCAGCATCCATGGACCGGCATGATTTTAGTTCGCCGAATGTCCATTTATCATGGGTGCGGCCAAGTTTCATTTGTTCATATGGTTGCATTTGTTCAAGACAGGACCATGAGATTCCACATTCAGTTGTCTGGAAAGTATGTATGGAAATAAATGTTGAATATTTGTCTGTAGTTATGACCTCTACATTTCTTCTGGAGGCTTTTCTTAATCTAGGTATTGCTAGTAATGCTAGTCAATCAATAATTTGTAGGCTCAGATGAAATGTCAGTTACATTTTTCATTAGATTTTTTAATTTTAGCGACAAATGGGACACATTTTTTAAAGGTTTTTGACCCACTTTTTTACTAGCTCTAATAACTTTGTGTGATATTAGATTGATGGAACACTTTTTAACAGAGTGTAATTAATTCTCATGGGTCTTTTTTTCATCTTTGATGTCCCACTGACAATGTAAGTCAGTTACAGACATACACACATTTGACTAACATACCCTCAACTGAAATTTAGACTGGTTTCAAGTTGTTATTTAACTCTGTGGAAGAATCAGCTAAATTCTTCAGATAGTTGATCCTCTAGTGGTTAATCTTAAATCCTCAGCCTAAAGGTATTCTTTAGGGTGTACAGTCTGAGAAACTTGGATTTCTTATGTAACAAGGAATTTGGCACTACGGAATATTTTATAAATCTCTCCAAAATTAAAATTGATCCTTGTTTTTCTGGATCTGTTTGGTAATCAGATGGAAGGAAATACATACTGCATATCAGCTGAAGTATGACTTGTTTTAATCTTAGGCAGCTCTTTGATGGATTCCAGTTATGCTAGAAAAGAGAAATAATGCAACAGTTAGAGAAACATATAGCCTTCCATCGAATTAGTCTTTTGTAACGTAAGCAAATTATCCTGAAGGCATTCATGCACAACTCTTTGATAATACAGGTGTTTATATGATAATAGCTATTGGAATTCGAATGGGAGTGAAAAAAAACAATAAAGTCATTAGGGTGCTACAACATGAAATTAAACTATTTCTATTATGGAGCAATATTATTATCTTAAAGTCTGCAACTGTCTACACACAGCAGATGAAAACAATGTAAAGACCATCTAACAGGAGTTTACATTAGAATTTATTTTAGCCAGGGTGTTTGCTAGCGCTGTCATATTTCTATTTAACTGTACTTCTCAGCTGATAAACAGTACTACTGTACAGAAAGGATAACATATGATCTACAGGACATTTAGCCACGTAAATTTCCTTGCTGAAAATTCATATAGTTGTGTGGTAAGTTTATGGTTAGGGAACTTCTAGAGCAGGGCTACTCAACTTTAGAAGCTCTGGGGGCCACAATGATAGAGCACATGCTGGGGGTTGCAACTTAAGTGTGGTTGCACATACATGCAAATAGATATGCAAATAGCTTTTTTCATGGCCTGATGGGCATAAATACAAAGATTAAGGCAAGACTAAACAACACACAGGCCCCATTTAAGTCAGTTCTGCTGATATTAATAAAATGCAATATTTACCCCATTTCCATCCGCATGACAGCTCTTTTAACGAGCAATGACAGTCCAGGAATTTAACGGCTAAAATGCATATCAACAGAAGACCATTATATTGACTACGTTTTTGTTTTGGCTCCCACCCCCTGGCCGCGTGTTGAGCCCCGTGTAAACCCAAACTGCACCATGGGCCGCAAAGAAATGGGCCGTGGGCTGCATGGGGCCCGCAGGCCACGAGTTGAGTAGCCCTGTTCTAGAGTGCGAAGAACTCTGTTGTGCGTAAGGCATAAACATTGTTAATATGTCAGTAAATAAGCATGCATAGCTTGTCGGCCTCTATATTGATATATTTTAAATACTCTAATCTTTAAACATTTTCCTCTTTATTTATTCTGCATTTGTAATTTAATAGGAGCGTATAGGAGCTACCTTATAATGGGGAAAATGATATTCCTTATGTGCTTTGTGAACGTAATTCTTTTTTCAAAGCAATTGGTACATGAAGGCCTTAGTTCTGATCTAAAAAAGGATCCACTATCATGTAGTTCTGTGCCTGTGAGAAGCAGCATGGATCATCAGTGCTAGCAGACACTACTGTGGAGCTTGGGACCTAATCTGTATAAGGGACACACAGGGAAAATACATTTAAAAATTAAGTTTGTTTCTATTTAAACTTTCCCTGCAGCATTTGAAATCTAAAGATTGCACCATGGAGCTGCTACTATTATGTATTATTAATTGTTGTTTTTACTGTTTATCAGTTAATCAAAACCAGAACATTGAAACAGACTAGTAAGTTTTTTTGTCCAAACAAAATGAAGTATTATAAATAGGCAGCACAAATTCCAGTTATGTTCCAGTTATTTTTTACTATGTATTACAACAGCACCCCCAACTAAAATTAACTGCTAGTTGCTGGTCATACACATAATGGTGAAAAGTAAAATATATAAAGGCTCTTTGGTTAACAAAACTAGGGGCAAATTGTCAGCTGGAGTGAATGATCGTATTTCCATTGTCTGCATGGAGCTATGACCATTTACAGCAGTTAAGGCTAGACCCATTTTGTTTCTTAAAATTAGGAAGTTTTCAGAGCCCTCTATACATTTAGCTCAAATAAATAATCCAATGAATTGCAAAATTCAGAAATCATTTCTTCAACATTAAGTCCCTGATTCACTGATGTACTTAAGTATGTACATACCATTAATCATGTGAGTCATGGCAAAGATCTACTCTCGTGCTTAAAGTTCGGCCCGTACAATGGGGTTCTGATCCAAATTAGCACAATGGGGTTCTGATCCAAAATTAGTATACTTATCTCAGCATTACCACAATACAAATAGTCTTAATGCTGTGAAGTACCTTGCCGAATGGGCCTAAATGTATGCAGTCTATTTTAGGGTAATAGCAGTTCAAACTTGTGTTGTTCAAAATGACTTATTTGGTGAAGGATTTTTGTTGTGGCCAGGGCCGGCCCACAACATTTTGGCACCTGAGGCGGGGAGCTCAAAAGACGCCCCCCCCATACCCCCTCGCTTGGGCCAAAACTTTGAAAGGTCTCAATTCTCTGGGTCCTAGTGGCGCCCCCACACAGTCTGGCACCTGAGGCGGCCGTCTCAGTTTGCCTCATGGTAAGGCCAGCCCTGGTTGTGGCTGTTGTTTTGGTAGGGAGATGTTTCTTACCTTTTTTCCTTTCAAATTTTCTGCTTCCTTCTCATTTGTGATTTTTTTAAAAAATGTTACTTCCTCATTGCTGTTCTCCATCATCCATTGTATAATGTCTTTGTATGCTTTTTTTTTAAAAAAAATTCTAATTAGTATAGCTACAGAGGGGTAGCCGAGTTAGTCTGTAACAGGAAAAACGTAAAAAACAACAAATAGTCTAGTAGCACCTTAAAGACTATCAAAACATGTAGATGGTATACATATAATTAGTATAGTAAAGCTGCAGTCATTTCTCCACAATAGAAGAGAGAGCAAATGAATCCTTACTGAACAGTTTGCCTAGTATGAACAACATTCCTGTGCGTGGTTTTGAAAGCTAGTTTTTCAGTCCAGCTTGAAAATTTGTCTCTGGCTACATTCACCATAATTTCATTTCAAACTATACTTATTTATAGCTAAATATTACAGATCTTCATGTGGACACTGAAATTAAGAAATTGGCTCTATAGATCTAATCACCCATAAGTACAGGTAGTCTATTCAACCCTCCTATTTTCTCATATAAACCATCTATTAAATTATTTGTAAGTGATTGTAGCTATTGCTTTTAAACCAAAAAATATTTTCAGTGGGCTGGTTCTACAGAATGAGTTTGTCATTTTATCCAGAGTCCTAGCCTTAGCTAGCAGGAGACGAAGGGCTATATTTCAAGGTCTTAAATGACAATAGTTCTATGTTCAAATACACTGAGGTTGGCTTGATTTATCTTGCTGTCTTCCTTGCGTAAGCAGTCTGCTTTTTGGTATTCTGTCAGTAAAGGAGATCACTGAAGTAGTCCCCCTTAGAAAGGAGAATGTTTGTTTGAAATTGGGAGAAAGGGGAAAATGATTATATATAAATATGTACACATAGTCATCCGTTACATTTTACTCTTTGTCCGCTCTTGGAGCTCAGTCAGGTTTTGTGACTTTGTTCCTTTGATCTAGGCACAAAAAGTTAGAAATAAAGGGGGAGAGATGGAACGTGGAGGAGGGAGAGGAACTAGAAAAGGCATGCCAGTTAGTGCAGCTGCAGGTTTTAAGCGTTGTAAAGGCTGAAGTAAGGCTGTAGGCTGTCAGCACGCATGAAGAGCCAGAAAAGATCTGACAGACGTAAACATGACGGCTTTCTTCAGCTGTAGAAGTGCAAAGGAACAAACACACATCTTGACACACATCTTCCTCTTCCTTAGGTAGTCTTACCAAATATATTGTTAGTCACTTGGTTTCTTAATTTATCAAAGCCAGCTCCCTTGAAAACAGTATGAAATACAAGTTAGACCTATCCATATAGACCTTTTATTTGGGAACCAATTAGAAATGGCAGCGATTTTTGTGTGGTAACAATTGTGTGTATGTTGTAGGCCTGGCATGGCATGAGTAATTGGACGTGAGTGAGGAATAATTTTTTGTTTTCAGGAATTTTAAACAAGCTAGTGGCACAGTAATTGTTGACATTCCAAACTCCTGGTACTATTATAGCATTACATTAAACATCTATAGCTTCACAAAGTGCAATTATTTGTGCTCACTGTTTATTTAAACCCAGCAGAATATCTGCTACCTTTACACTGATTCAAAACTTGGAGTATAATTCTGTAACCTTTCCCTATGCACACAAAAAAATCCGATTTACTTAATGAGAGCTACTTGGCAAAGTCAAGATTATTTGCATCGAAAGAGTGTATGGAACCAAACTTGAAAGTAGAAAAACATGGGTCCACACATTCTTGTTCTACATAAATACACTTCATTTTCTTAAAATCAAAATGTGATTCCTAAAAGAAATAAAACCTTCTGCCACCAGCACTGCATTCTAGAGTGAAAGAAGAGTGGGGGGTTACTTGATTAAGTGTAGAACTTGTAAATTGGAAACATGATGTTTCCTGTTTGAATTGTAAAATCTTGGACTTGATCTGTGCTTGGAAAACTGGCTTTCCCTTCAGGAAGTGTTTGCTCCCAACTGCTCTGCAAAAACAGTGGAAAAGTGAAACCTTTTCAAGTCACTGTTTCCACTGTAAATAGAAGAAAAACTCATAATGTCTCCTTTCCATTTTCCACTTTGTTATTACTGGGGATCTCAAAGTCCCTTTTTGCTTTCCCTGAGTGAAGTCCACAAGGAATATAAAAGCCATTAGAAAAGAAGCTGTAGTGTAAAAGCTGGAAAAAAGGCTTTCATTTTGGGGATCTGTAACTAATTGATCAAGGGACTAAACTAGTTCTGCTGTATAATTTTTTGTAGGTGGGGGAAGGCTGAGTTAGCAAGTGTCTGTGTTTGCACATGTCCCTTTAAAATATCCCATTTAGATATAAACTTGAAGTAACAACACTCGACTGTATATCTCACGCAAATACTAACTGGGTTAAATAAACAGTCTTTACTGCTGTTTGTTTCTCTTTTGTGGGAAGAGCCCCTTTTGCTTCCTTTCTCATGATACGTTGTTTATTCTCTTTTTCAACTCGCTATTAACAAAACCAAACTAGGCAAGGTAATTCACAGAATAGGTATGAAAAATGCATCAAATCAAAGAAATATTTTTGCCTGTACTAATTTTATTCTTTTTGGAAGTGAGTTGTGTTGTTTGTGTACTGAACTGATCCAAGCCAAGGAAATAAGCTTCATGTTTTATCAATAATACTGTCTTTCTAGAATTCCCTTTAATTTACCTGAATTTCCTACACTTCATAAAGGGAGTTTTGGGGCTAACTGACATATAGTTCCAGTTGACCTGTTCAGTACTCAGATAATACTGTAATGCAGAAAAAGTTGTGTTATTAGACTCATGCCTACACTAGGAAATTATTTCGAAATAACTCCCAAAATAACTATTTTGAAATAAGCTTATTCCCCAAGCAAAGCAGAAGTTATTATTTCGAAATAACCAGCCTCTTATTTTTCAATCAAAGGCTTAGCAGAGTGGATGCTCTGCTTGCTATTTCGAAATAAGGAGAGTTATTTCGAAATCCCTCCCACATGCAGGCCAGGGCCCTGGGAGTATTATGCAAGTTTGTGTTCTTTTAAAAGCACATGCTGATTGTATTTTAAAATATCCTTTCCACTTGAAGAAACAAAAAGTAATAGAGGTTAAAGAGAAGCTCCAAAAAGTCCATTTTCAAGTCAGTGAGGTCTAAAATGTCACATTAATAGAAAAAAGTAGGAGCACAGCTGTGGCTTCCTGGATGTGAGTGCATTTTACTTCTGTTCTCAAGGGAGAAGTCTTTAAAACATAAACATAAATGCAGAAGCACTGTTGATTAATTTGGCCAATGCTGTAATTATTGCTAAATATCAGTGTAACTTTCTCTCTTTTAGTCACACATCATGCTTTAACTGGTACTACAGAAAACCTGATTATATTACCCTGGCATTCTAGGGGGCTGTTAAGCAGGAGTCTCCTCTCTTTTGCTCTAAAACTCATCTAAATGGAAAACACATTGTCTTCATTATATGCCAGTGTTGAATGAACAGCGTTACCATAGCAACAGCCATCTGAGGCCTTGCTGATTTCAGGCCAGTGAATGGGGTAGACAAACAAAGTACCTTCAAAACCAGAAGGGAACAATTGCTATTCATTCAAGCCAGGTTTAAGATCAGCAAATGTCTTTAGCAAGAGAAATGTAGATAAGAAAGTATCAGACATGGCCACTGAATAGTAACAGAAAATTATCATAATCTTAAACTTTTCTGCCTGGTGGTATAGCATTAAAGACTTTATTTAAAAACTAATTTTTAAGAGAACTGAAATAGACAACGACAATTTGTCTACACAAGCTGGTGTCGCGGTTTGAGCATTTGCAATTACATTGCACCTCTTTATAACCCTGGCAATCATGAAGCCAACCATTTTGAGCATTTGAAAGCAGGCACTGTTATAACCTGGGTAGTTATAATGTCATTAAATGTCTTGGAGAACCAAGGTAGAGTAGTCCTATTCAGAAAGCATATTATAATAGAGGAGCTCCTTTTGGGGTGAGTAAGGAATGTATTTTGTGTTCTAGATTATGACCAAAAATACAGAATTATCTGACTTCAATCTTCTGCCTCAGCAATTTACTGGATAACTCTTCAAGTTAAATCCAAAGTCCAGATACATTTGTCCTATCATTCCGTTGATTTTCAATGATTGTTTTCTGTACAAAATGGTTGACATAGTCAACATAAACCCTGCTTAGAATTAATACACATCACATATACAATAAAAACAAATCAAGGATTTAAGATAAATGCCTTAATGTAATAAAAAGCAGACCAAAGAACTCCGTGTGAAATGTTCATCTGGATGAGAAATGGCACGCGCGTGTGTGTGAGAAGAGAGAATATTTTCTCTTTCTACCTAAATGAAGAGATTTAAATAAACACTGATAATGTTATAACAACAGTGGTATTTGGTAAGCCAGCGTTGTCTAATTTAGAGGTGGGGAGGATTGTGAAGCTAGAAAACAAACATCAGCAGATTATGCATGCTGTTGGCAGCATGCTGTAAAGATTCCTTCGGGAGTTCTAGATTTGGGTATAGACAGTGACGAAGGGATCCTTGCTGTCTTCCGCTTCAGGTCTGGCACAATGCAGTAGCTGTAGTATATAAAAGTAACACAGGAACCTAACCAGTAACCAGGCTCAGCAGTAGGCTCAAGAGAGCAGAAACTAAGTTTGTTTTTTGAGTCCTTTGTGTTTGGAAAGAGCTGTTACCTCAGAGATATGTCATCTTTTATCTAAAGTGACCACTCTTAGCAGGAGGTTATCTTGAGAGCTAAAACAGACCTCTGCCTCCAACTCTGGAAGCTATCCAAGCAATTTTTTAAAATATTAGGTAGGCTTAAAAAAAAAGTCTCTCCACATGGTACTGCATAGGTAAATCAGACAGCATGATAACATAAACCACTTGCTATGACATTTGGGGAGTTGGAAACAAGGTGCCTTTGTGAAAGAGAGATCAAGCTCCTTGCTAATAATAGGAAAATTGTTATCTTGGGAGGCCTGTCCTGAAGATGGAATCTGTCATATTTTAATTAGTTTGTCTTCTATATTTCATATAGACTGTATATCCGCGGGGGTAGGGAGAATCATACTTAGGGTACGTCTACACAGCAGGGCTTAACTCTAAATAAGCTACGCAAATTGAGCTACGTCAATTGCATAGCTTATTTTGAAATAGGGGGAGCGTCTGAACAGGACTTATTTAGAAACAGAGCACTCTTCCTCTGACTTTTCTTACTCCTCGTACAATGAGGATTACAGGAGTCAGAGTAAGAAGTCCTCCAGCTTGACAGTATTTCAGCATTATTCCGAAATAACTGCCGGCTGTATAGACACGAACTAAGTTACTTCAAAATAACACTAGTTATTTTGAAATAATGTTGCTGTGTAGAGGTACCCTTAGGGACCAGACACAGATTCCAAAGAAGCTCATCAGCATACGTAGTGATATAGTCCTTGTTATATAGAGGGGAAGTGTAGTGTTGTCACAGCTTGCCATCAACAAAAACAAATTCCATTGTCTGTTCTGGACCCCCATTAAAAAGCATGTGAATGTTGTAGCAAGGTGGGTGTTTATAAAAGGGTTTTTTTGTTAATGTAACTGGATTCTTAATTAAGAACAAAAGTTAAAGAAAGCACCTGATAACTTTACAAGAACGTAGTGAAAATGGAACTTAGGTGACTTTTGAACTGAATAAAGGAATTGACAGTAATGCTGAAAATATTATGATGACATGAATAAATAAAACAACTGCATATCATCATCTGAAATAACATGTCCTATTCCAGTTACCATATCACCCACAAGCTGTAGTAAAAAAATGATTAATGATAAATGGAGAGATTTGCAGATTGGGAATGTTTCGTTAGGATATGATAGTAATGTACAAAAAAAAAAAAAATGAGTTAAAGAAGGTAAATCAGACCCTTCTGCTTACCCTCTTACAAAATAAAGGGTACAGTTCAGGAAACTGAAAGGGAAAATAATTAGAACTGATGAAAGAATGCACTTTTCCACCGTGCAAAAATAATGTATAGAACTCATTACCACAAGATTATTAGTCAAAGAGATTATCTGAGTTCAGAGACTGGTTAGATGTCAACATTAATATGAATGTGTGCAGTTCCAAAGTCTGAGTTTATATAGAGCCACATGGTTTATGCTATTCTCTGAGTGATCGTTTCTGCCCAGTTTTCCTGAGAAGTTATTCTTGCATTGTGCACTACAAAGTTTCTTACACCTGCCTCTGACGTTTGTAGTTCTGGTCACTACTGAGACATGGTACTGAACCAGGGGTGGGCAAGATACAGCCCGTGGTCCAGATCCGGCCCACCAAACTGTTGGATCGGCCCACCTTAGCAGAGAAGGTGGGGGCAAGAGACTTCATGCACTCCCCCAACCCAGGCCCTGATTGGCTTGGGGGGCGGGGTAGCATAAGAAGTCCTCCCACCCCCACCCCCTCACGCCACCAGGGGCACACAAAATCTCCTCTTCCTCCCTACTTCCCCACCCCCGGCCAGGGGTGTTCAAAACAGCTGGCAGTTCCCTCTAGGTGCTACGTGACCCTGGGGGGACAAGAGACTTTAAGCGCTCACTCACCCCCAGGGCCCAAGTGGCTTTGGGCTGGGGAAGCACATGTGAAGTCTCTTGCCCCCAAGGGACGTTTGGCCCTGAGCAGCACATGGAGGGAACCAATGTGGCTGGGGTTGCTGCAGGAGGGAGCCTGCCTCAGGGAACCTGTTGGACTGCTGGCTGGGAGCTGCCTAAGGTAAGCGACTCCCAGCCAGAGACTGCCTCTGGCACCTCAGCCCCTGCCTCTTCTTAACTTCCTACCCCAGGTCGTCACCACCCAAATCCTCTGCACATTGCCCCAGATTGCAATTCCCTCCCAGACCTGTACCCCCTGCTATACCCCTCTCCCAGGTCAAAATTTACTTCTGCACCCCTACTCCCTCCTGGACCCAGCACCCTAATCTCCTGCCCAGGGTCACAACCCCCTACTTCACCTAAACTCGCTCTCAGACCCCGCACCTTCTCCTATACCCTAGTCTCATACCTCGAGCTGCCTTCTGCACCCAACCTCCATCCCAGTCCCGCACCCATAGAGAAGTGCAGCCCTTGACCATTTTCCAAAATCTTGGAGTGGCCCCTGATCAAAAATTATTGCCCACCCCCATACTGGACTAATTTGCATGCATGGGGGGTGTCACAGTTACTGGGTTAGTTGCACCACTCTCCCTTCACAAGGTCTCACCAAGGGCGTATCTAGACTATGTCAAATGGTCGGAAGAGGATATGCAAATTCCCCGGGAATTTGCATATCTTCTTCCTATTGCACTTTTGAAAGCAGAGCTTTCGAAAGTGAAAGTAATTAAGACGCGGCTTTTTCAGCGAAACCCCCCCTTGTCGAAAAGCTGCGTAAACCTCCTTTTTTAAGGAAGAGTGACTTTTCAACAAAGGGGGGGAGTCGCCGAAAAAGCCGCGTCTTAATTACTTTCACTTTCTAAAGCTCCGCTTTCAAAAGTGCGATCGCAAATTTCTGCAGAATTTGCATATCCTCTTTCGACCGTTCAGCATAGTCTAGATACGCCTCAAGTGTACACACTCCCTCCCGCCCCCGACCTTTCCAGGTTTTCATTACCATTCTTGGGATAGAATGCTGGAGTTCATCCACTCTTAGAGCAGCACATGGGTCACAACATGCTGGGTATCAGGTCAGTTCCTCTGACAAACCATGGAAGGGGTATGTTGGTTCAGCGTTAGCCAAAAAAGTGCTGAACAACTCAAAAGATTATTTTTATGGAAGATTGCAGAGCACCTTTGGCAAGATCAGTAATATGATACTGTTATCCTCATGGGAGATCTAAACGACAGGTTAGTCATGATAATACTGGGCATGAACACATTATAGGGAGTCAGGGCATCTCAGGGCAAGCTGCCAATGAATAATGTTTTGTTGAACTCTGTGGCCTGTGCAGTCTTTGGTTTGGTAGCACATTATTTCCACACAAAGAAAGTCATAAACTGATAGAGAGAGATCCATGATGGTTTTATCCAGAAACAGTTCATATTGCCATTAATAGGCACTGGAGAAGTTCACGATCAGATCCCAGAAGGTATAATAGTGCTGATGATGGAAGTGACTATTACAATAAAACTAGAAGTTAATTACAATAAAACTAGATGATATGAAGTTAGTAGATCCAGCAGCAAATGTACCTTTCACGCTGAAATTTAACAATAGGTTTGCAGAGTTAGACACTGATGGAGGACAAAGATGCAAGTGTGGACACAGCCAGGACTATAGTGAGAAAAAATATCTCCAAATACACGGAGGCTTGGTGAAGAGAGAGGGGGAAAAAAAGAAAGAAGAGAATTCAGCAAGAATAAGACAGCAGTAAAAGATCTATTCTGCCACAAGGGTATTGCGGACAAAGCCATAGCACTTAAAAGACGAGCCAAAAGAGATAAGAGAGAGAGAGAGTGGATGGAAAATCAGCAAGAGAAGCTGAGGAGATGTACAAGAGAAGGAGTTCTAAAAAATTTTTTTTTGGTAATTTCTGAACAACTGAGGTCATAGTTCTAGAAGCACGTGGCACCTGAAGGCTGGAGATGTTACAGACAAAGGACAGAGAGCCCACTGAATGGAAGTTCCAGATAGCACACAACCACTCAGAACCGCTAACACACATTGAGAGATGGGAAGAAGTAGTGGGCTTAATCTTTATCACAAGAAGTAATGGCCTTCAAGAAAGTAACTGAGGCCATACAGCTACTGAAGAATGGCAAAGCACCAGCCTGTGATAAGAGAGATGCTAAAATGTTATGAGTGAGAGAGGAAATGAAGATAAATTACACATGCAGGTTGTACAGACTGTTTTGGGAGAAGGGGAGCTCTCCTAAAGAATGGAGAAGTATTTATCTGAAACATTTCTTAAAAGAAGGGGGGACCAGCTTATTTGTGATAACCGGAAAGGGGTGACATTCTTATCTCTTTCTGGAAAAGAGTTTTGCATGATCATTTTCAATAGGATGAAAAAGACTGTTGTTAGGATTCTGATATTCCAAGAACAGGCTGGATTTCACTTTGGTAGGTCATGCTGAGACCTTAGATTTTCATCTTGAGATGACCTATCAAGAAAGGATTAGAATGCCAGCAGAAGATGTTTTTTTGTGATACGGTCCATGGAGAAGCACCTTGGAAAATCCCAAGACACTGTGAAATTCCAGGAAAGACAGTTAATATGATACAAGCTTCGTGTGACGCATCTGTGCGCTACATCAGGACAGAGCGGAGACACAGAATGGATTTTTGGAGTTAAAAGACTTTCAGTGAGCATCAAAGCAGAAGCTGCTGCAGTGAGCCTTTAAATCAGTTTGCAGAAGACCAAAGCCATGAAGTTAGGAGAAAATGCTGTTTACATTGGTGCATATGTAAATGGCGGAGAAGAGTACAAAAAGGCGTTGGAATCACTGTATCTGCTGATGGCCAGCTCTCTGAATAAGTGAAGGCAGGAATCGGTAAACCAATTAATTGTTTTTCCAAGATTAAGAAGATACATGCACACACTAATATGAGATTGTGCATTGTTATTGTCCTTTACCAATACGATGGTATCTCTCAGAAATGTGGCAGAAGGTGAAAGTATACATAAAAAATCTGAATGTATTCCACCAGTGTTGAAGAATTCTTGGAAATGTATTGGAGAGATTGCACAACCCCTATGAAAGTACTGCCCTACATGGGTGAGCAAACTCTGAATTCAGTCATTGGCTACCCTGGCTTGGTCATGTCATCAGGCTACTCTGTGACAGAAGCACGACGTACATCTTAGATTGAAGGAGAAAGACTCACTTATCACAGGACAAATCTATAAGGATGCTGCTTATTGAGATAACTTACGATAGTCAAACGCCTTGCTGTGGACACACAGCTATGGGAGAAATGAGCTTGTTCCACTAGGCATGGGAGATGCTAATTGTTTCTCAGTCTAAGTACCAACAAGGCCTACTTCAGAAGGTCCAGTTTAACTTTGAACTCTAGTGGTGTCTTTTCTTTGACCTAGTGCAAAATATACAGGGATCACATAGCCTTCAGACAGTATGGTTTAATGTTACCTGTAATACTACAGCATTGAGGGACATTGCTTAGAATAGCACAAAAAGAGAACTAACCACATGGGTCTTACACCATCTTTTCACTTCTCCAGGCCTAGATTCTCAGGCCCTGCTTAGAGAGCCTATCTGCAGCTTCTGCTTCTAAGCCAGTTTTGTCTCTGCCTTATGGAGTGCTGACTACTCCTTCACCGCCTTCTTTTCTGCCAGGACCACCTTTTATCTAGTCAAGATCCTTTGATCTTTAGGGGCCTCTGCCTTTTGTGATAGCCCCATTGTTCCTTTAGCTTAGCTGCTTCCCAGTTGTGAACCTGGGGCTGATTTTTTTATATTTCATTGTTCTTACAACCCCTTTACAGCCTCTTTGATTTAACTCTGTGCACTCCAGCAGGCAGGGAGAGATACCAAATTGAAGAGGGAAATGGAATCACCAATTATATTCAGAAGAATAATGCAGTTATCTCCTGGGTCGTCACATTCTTCATTTTGCTGGTGGGAGGCAACTGGATTGGCCCTTAGTTCAGTCTGACATGTTGTGGTCTGCAAACACAGTTGATTGCGTAGCATGGATTAGACCTTGTCTATCGGAGATCTGCCATCTCGTTTGTATACAAGTGACCAGCAAGGCTCAAGAATTCACTCCAGTGTCTTCAGCAGTGCACACGTTCTGTTTGTTTTACCACTGCAGCAGTGATTCCTCAATGAGCTTAACTCCCAGTGAATACAAGAGACCCGGATAGATTTGCCCACAGCAGCTTTGTGTGTCTCTAGAGGTGTGATCATAGTTTCTGTATCTGGAATATATCCAGCTGATGGTGACCTTTTCTATGTGTGGCCTTAGTTAGGTGTGCCATTTTGCTTTACTAAAATGGCAAAGACATTGAAATAGCTGAACATTGAAACATAACTCTTAGTACTGTTTTTCATTGATATTTCACAAGGGGCTACACGGGCCAGTTACTAGAGGACAGAAAATCATAACTTTGAGTAATAAGTAATGAGCATTGTAAAAAGGGGAACTTCCTGGGAGCAATTTTGAAGGGTAGAAGTGCCTCTCTTATTTCTCAAGGTGGCCTGGAAATTGAATTTTTAAAGTACCCTCACCTTTAGCAGTACCTGGTGAATACCTCTCAATAGCGAAGCTAAGTGAGGCAATTCAACACACACTCCTGTAAAATCACTTTTCTTTCCCCTAGGTTCTGTGAAAGCCAGTATCACTTGGTTCCCGGTCTCCTACTTCACTGTAATCTTCTAGCGGACACAGCATGGATGACAATTTCAGCAACCATCTTCCCCTGCTGAAACATGGTCCCTTATTTAGAGAGGCTCATTTGTGTTCACTATTATACTATATCGCCCAGATTGGAAATGGCTGACTCATTATTTGGTGGGGCTCCCAGTTTGATGTGTTGTCACCAGCAATAGTGCATGCTGGGTTCATCACAGAATGAGAGCTGGCAGTCTTAGAGAGGTTCATTAGCTTAGTGTAAGGTAAGAATTACTGAATGTCCCATAGACTGGCTTTTGGGGGCAGTTGCTAAAGATCCAGGAATGTCACCATTCTCTTCATTTCAGTGAATTATAGATATTCATTAGGTTATGTTTTGACCTAACAATGGAGAGGTGAGCTACAGATAACATTATTATTCATATTGTATTAGTGCCTAGAGGCCTCAATTAAGATCAGGGTCTCATGGTGCTAAGCCCTGTCCAGAGGCCTATTAAGAGACAGTCCTGAGCCCAAAGAGTCTGTCTAGGTAAGACGACGAGTGGGAGGGCAAACACAGGGATGGAAAGGTACGTGACAGACCTGGGAACAGGACCCAGGACTTCCAGTATCTTGTCCTTTCTACTAAACTACCCTGCATCCCTGGCAACTAGGAAACCTCAATTAACAAGGTTAGGACAGGTGGTGCCATATAGGGTTGCCAGCCCTCCAGGATTGGCCTAGAGTCTCCAGGAATGAAAGACTAATCTTTAATGAAAGATTACGTCATGTGATGAGACCTCCAGGAACGCGCCCAACCAAAGCTGGCAACCCTAGTGTCATAGCAGGTGACTATCGCTCACTGGGAAGGGAAATGCTCACTCCCTGAGGTAAGGAACACTTGCCCAGCAAGTGGCTCAAAGGCTGACGGGTAGGAGTGACCTGCCCTCGAAGGTGTGTTGTGGATTAGATATATTTACATCATGATTGGTACTCACATGGGAAGGACATTAAAAAGTTACTGGCTTACCTACATCCTTGGACTGACACACTCTCCTTTTAGCATACGCTCCAATGATCTGAACTGTCCATTGCTCTTTCTCCACAGCCTGTCTTGAGACACATGTTAATTGGAGATTAAAACCTGTTGTCTAAAATAATTGTCCATTGTTTGTGATGATCTCTTCTGACTCCCTTTGTCGGCTCATCCTCTTTCTTCCAGCATATGCACTCATCCATCTGCTGCCACGCAAATCTCTGAAAGGCTGTCATTTTCCAGGAAGTGGATTACAGGCTTCAAGTACAGATAGAGAAAATATAATTAGAGTAGAAGTTTCTTTCTTTCCTAAGGGAATACAGCTCCTCTAGCCTTATATGTAGTTTTATATCAATGTTAAATGAAATTTCAATGAGCAGCAACTTATGGTACATTTTACAAGGAGGTTGGCAAATAGTTTAGGCTCAATATTTACTATTTTCACTTATCGGTCCTTCCAAGTCCAACTATTTAAATCTCAGCTGTATATATGATGTTCAGTGCCTACTACGTAAAACTTTACTGGCTTTGGTTTGTACTGATTGTGGTGTGGCTGCAGCCATGTTGATATGTCTGTAGCATCATTGCTGTGCCCTTTGACCTGGATGAACTCGGATATTTAATGATGTGTTTTTGTAAGACATAAAATGGGCCATACATGTATGTATGCCTCCAGCTAAAGGAAATGGTACCTATTTAATGACTATTTTAAAATTAAATTATAAACATCCTTTATTTGATTTGTTTCCATTTTTAGATGACTTGAGTTCTTGTGATAGGCAGATCGTAAGCTCTGGAGACTGAAATGCTCTTTATCCAGAGAACAAGAGCCCAGGTACCTTAACTCTGATTTAAAGAGCCTACACCTTTAATCTGTGCAATCCACCTTTGCACTCATTTAGTCCTTGACCTCTTGCTACAACTCCCAATGAAGGCTGCTTGTGATGATAGTTTCTGTGACACGCATTCTGGCCTACTTAGAACAGAGGCTGCCACATCTCATATAGGCCACTCAAGAGGCAAATGGTAACAACATTTGGGTACTGCTGGCTGCATTTGAACTGTTGACCTAAAGGGAAAAGCCACTGTCTCCCATTGTGATCCCATGAGCCATCAAGTGAGGACATTTATTGTAATACCCAGCCAAGGAAATGCATAACACCATGAATGTGTGGAGTACAGGAAAGCATTTTCTCTTTCAGCTGTAAAGACTTTTTCCTTTTGTTTTGTTTTTTCTTTCATGATTATAGTTCAAAATTGTTAACTTTTCCTGTCACAAGCTTACTGTTGTAAGATTGTTACATGTTAATGAACATTCATGGTTTGGTGAGAGTTTGATGCACAATGTCCCATCCAAAAGAGCAACACTCACTTTGAAAAAGATTTTCAGAAAAACAAGTTTAGATAGGGTTGCCAGGTGTCCGGTTTTTCTGGCCCCTGTCCAGTAAAAAAAAAGAAAATTTTACCTGTCCTTCTGGCGGGGGGAAGGGAGGGGAGTGAGGAGTGCGGGGATTCTTAAAGGCACAACTTTTGTCTCCTTGTTGTTGTTTTTTCTCAACCAAGTTTGGACTTTCCCCGCCCCCCCCCCCTTTTTTTTTTTGCTGAACAAGTTTGGTCTTCTGGATTTTTTTTGCCATATTTGGGATTTTTGGTGAAAGCATCTGGCAAGCCTAAGTTTAGATGTATTTATACTTTTTAGAAGGCATTCAGGGTTTTGGCTATTTGCTTAATTTTGCTATTTTGACAGAGATGATTATTTCTAGATGCCTTCCTTTCAGTCATTCCAGTAAATATCCAGTTGGAAGTTGGTGTCATTTTACCACAGCTTCCTGAGATGTGGCTGACTCCTAGACCTGGACAAATACTGGAATTCCCATTACATGGGAAATTTCGAAATTTCAAAACAGAACACAAAAATAAAAATGTTGAAAATTCCTGCAGAACAGGAATTCTGAAGTTTTGTTTAGAAAAAGCCAAAACGCCATTTCATTTCACCCCATCAAATTGTTTCAAACACTCCTGAGCACTCACGACTTTCAGGCTATGTAGTAGGGGGAAACACTGAGACTCATGGCTCCAGGTTTTTCCATCCAGTGGGCTGTGCTGGAGCCAGACAGATTGGAAGTCCAGGTGGGCTGATGAGGAGCTCTGTAGCTGGGGAAATTATTCCAAGGGAAAATTAAAAATTCCCTGTGGAATATTTTGATTTTGTGGAAAATGTGTTTTCCCTATGAACATCATTTGCAGAGAAACTTTCCAGCCAGCACCATGTATACGAGGCCTCCCAGTTGGGGGAGGGACAAAAGGGGGAAACTGCCACAGAGCCTGAGTCCTTTAAATTTCCACTAGATCCCCTCATGGTGTGTTTCTGGCAGCACTGAAGGGCTTCTGGGGGAAAGATAGCCGCAGCCCTGTTCCTTCTACTTGAGGCTCCACCCCTTCCGGGACCATGGAGCCACCCCCCCACACATCTGGCCTCGGGCCCATCAAGTCTGCCCCCAACTGTATACAGTTCCAGAACCTCCTGTGAAATTCTGTGGTGACACACACCACTTGCATGTGTGAGTTATTCCATATTCTGTGATGGGCAGCTCGCTGCAGTTCAATTTTCCCTGGCACCCCTCTCTGTCCCATAAAATGTAGGCCATAAAAACTGTCAGTGTATAATGGCTTATATTGCTCCTGTGTGCAAATGGTGTCACTGTCAATCTCAGAGCACTGTTATGTTTATTAATGGCCATTAGATAATGATTTTTGTTCATTTGCTTCATGTAGACCCCAGTCCAAAGAGATAAACGCGCTCCTCTATCCATCCAAGTTCTTAGTTTAAAATATTCATATATTTTTATGTATACATTGCTAACAAGGGTGGCTCTGGATGCTATTTGGTCTAGAAAGTACTGCCATTACAAGCTGACGAAAAAGATATACAGCAAGTTAGACTAGTCCCCTGAAGTATCAGCTGCAAGCGGTGCTGTCAGCCAGGCACGGTCCAAGACTCATGATTACAGTAAATGTATAATAGATGGATCAGCAGTTTTGGAACCTGAATCAGTAAGACATGAAATTTCTCAGTTTACCTATTTGGCAGTCATGCTCCGCATTTTACTTGCTTAGTGTCTTATCTGCATCTGTTCATACAATAATAGTTCCACTTTTCTGCACAACGGAATCAGGTATGTGGATAGATTAGAGTCCAGCATTTCAAAATATCTTGTATAAAGGCAAGAATTGTACGAGTTTATGGGTATGTCTTTTTTACTAGTTTTTACTAGTATTTACCAATACTACATCCCATTAACTACGCATGGAAGGATTAGATTTTTATTGGTGAATGTTGATAAACGATCATTTCCCATGCACATAAAAACCAATTAAAATATTTCCAATGGTAATAGCCATAGTTTACAGGTAAGCAAAGTCAGACAAATACTGCTTGAGAATATACTGTGGTATAATTGTGGCTAAAAGTTTGACATATGATGTATTTTTACAGTTAGAAAAGCTTTAACTATTTGAATTTATATTGTCATTGTCTGACTCCCTCCCCAGTAATTTCCCACAACTGTGAAAATTTAAACTGAAATTTTTTTTTAAAAGGCTTAAAATTAACATTGCTATTATCCATCAATTATTTTTAAAACATCAAATTCTGCCAAGCTTAATATTAACCAATATGAACCACAAGTGGAGTGAGGTTCTGAGCCAGACTTCCAAAAGGGGGAGTGTGTGTAAACCACTTTACTAGTTTTGAGATGGAGTTTGACAAATTTATGAATGTGACTGTACGATGTGGTTGCTTATGATATTAGGGGACTAGATTCAGTGACCCCAGAGATGCCTTCTAACCCTGCACTATGCCTTTTTATGTACATCCTGAACCTTGACTTCCAACAGTGCTTAGCAGTAAAATGGGTCTTCAACTCTTTTTAACTTTGCATTGGTTTTGTGGTTTCTTTAACCAGACAAAAGATATTAGTGCCAAAAAAAATGTAGATAGTATCATGAGCTTTCGTGGGCACAACCCACTTCTTCAGATAATTCTTTGTCGTAGAGACTGTCCAGTTTGTCCAGTATACATGGCAGAGGTGCTTTTCCTTGCCTGATGATGCATCATAGGACAATATGATAGTAATTGCTTACCCAAGAGAGTGTACCATTGTCACAGATAAAATACACATTCAGCTAACACTTGTAGAGGGGGACTCTAGAGAGTGTGCTCAGGCATTTTGAGAGTGAAATGTTTCTCCAGCTACATCACCTCAGCAGGTGAGGGAACTGTGTAGAGAGCTACATGTTAGTTATATTGAGGTAGAAATGGCTTATTAGACTCCACCTAGTATGTAAGGGTGGTGACAGTAGTTCTCTGAGGAAAGTGAGCTCATGAAAGGAGGAACCCTAGAAGCTACCACGTACGATAGGAAGACCTTAGGAGAAGGCTTTGTCAGGAGGATTAATGCAGTGTTGTTAGCAAAAAAATAATTTCAATTAAAATCAGTTCTTAGGGAAGGTTTCCTAAACTTATAAGAAATGTGCTGTTTTCGTTTGGAGTAGGATGGGGATTTTGCCAGATCTCCACATGCTGCATATTGTCTGAACAGTTCTGCCTTTATAATTCAGATTTTAAGTTTCCATACAGCACGAACTGCATCTTCCTCCTAGTTTTCACACGGCATCAGCTATCTGAGTGCAAATTAAAACTTGATGCGTAGTGGAGAGAAATTTAAGTTGTGGCAGCTCACGTGCTCAATATTAGAAATGGACTCAAATGGTTCAATTTGAGGCAATCAGATCCAGATTTGTGGTTTGCGCTCATCTCTAACATTAAAAGTGATTGAAGAGGAAAATGGGTTTTAGAGTTTTATTAGTAGAAATAAGTCTTTTCATAACAAATCTTTACATTTCAAATTCAGTGGGAACTGCTAAACAATGGAGCCCTTTCTTGTTTAACAATAACACTGCTCATCCAGATGCCAATAATTAAGTAAAAGAGTGTATCATCTTGATTGCCCAGTGGTTGGTAATCAGTACAGAGCTAAAGATTGCTTTGTAAACAGCAGTTGGTATATATTAGACTTCCTTTGAATGAGCTGTAAGCTGTTAGAGCATAGCAGACACAGAAGGACAGCTAAGCAGCAATCCGCCAGCATATTAGAAGCACAAGTGTTGTGTTAATGTTAATGAAGGTGAGAAGAGGTAGTGGCCTGTCTGTTCAATGGAATTCATTACATGCCTACACATCCCTAGTAGGGTGATAAGGAAGATTTGTGAGAGAGATTTGCAATTCTGTTTACTTTTATAGTTGTAAAACAGCAGTACTGTCCTCTAAACGTATGTTGTGGCAAAACCAGAATGTCTTAATGTTTATGCCCAAACTTTAATGTTTTTTGTGCTCTTAGGAAATTTGAACTAGAATAAGCTCCCTGGGCAAATCTGTATGCTTGAGTTAGCATCCTAACCACTGCACTGATTCCTCTCACCCAGTAATATGTAATGAGTGTGTGTGTGTGTGTGTGTGTGTGTGTGTCTCGTGCACACCTTGCAACACTTAACCCCTCTAGAACAAAGTCTAGTCTTCACTAGTCCTACTGAATAAAGGTAGCAGTGCTTCCTAACTTCCCTTGTGAAGTATGGGTACAATTTTTGAAAGGAGCAAGGTTAGTTAGGAGCATAATTCCCGATGTACTTAGATTTTTAAAGATATTACATAACATAAGAACGGCCATACTGGGTCAGACCGAAGGTCCATCTAGCCCAGTATCCTGTCTTCCAACAGTGGCCAATTCCAGGTATCCTCAGAGGAAATGAACAGGACAGGTAATCATCAAATGAGCCCTCCTCTGTTACCCATTCCCAACCTCTGACAAACAGAGGCTAGGGACACCATTCCTACCCATCCTGGCTAATAGTTATTGATGGACCTGTCCTTAAGCATCGCTGCACTCATCATTGCATGACCTACTGCCCTTAATTTCAAAAGGGATTTAGGCACTAAAGAACCTAAATCCTATCAACTGTCAACTGGATTTTTGCTCCTAAAAGCCTAAATTCCTTTAAAAATGTGTTAGGCTCCTAAATCAATTAGGCACAGCAACTCTGAGCACAGCAATACCAAAATATCTTGAAAAATCTCAGCCTTCGGTACCTAAACTTCAGTACGAGTCAGTAACATTCAGGCTTGGTCTAGATACTACCAATTTACGTCAGTATAACTACATCGCTCAGGGGTGTGGAAAATCCATACCCCTATGCAACAGCCCACCTTAACCTCTGGTCTAAACAGTGCTTTGTCAATATAAGGACTTCTTCCATTGACATAGATCTGCCTCTTGGGGAGCTGGAGTATCTATGTTGATTCCCGGCTTCATGAAGTGCTACACGGCACAGCTGTACTGGTACAGCGCAGTGCTATAAGAGTAGAGAAGCTCTTAAGCTCCTAAATTATTTAGGTACTTTTGAAACTTTTATATGGTCGGATATGACAGTGTTTTCAACAGTTTAAGAACACAAATATGTACGAAGCTGTGGCTACAGTAGTATTAGAATTGAGGTTTTGTTATAAGTGTGTTTCTGAATAAAATAATTTAAATTAGAAATATATTGGGATTCCTCTTTTACAGAATAATCTCTTTGATTTTATAGAAAAACTTGCTTCATGTGTGGAAGAGTACTTTCACTACAGCTGCAGTTGGTAAAATGAAACAGTTTGAAACTTGGGTTTCAACTTGCCTAACTTTGGAATGTCATCATTATGGTTTGCTGAGAGGGAGCATTTGTATGCTAGCTACACCTAATCATGTCCAAAAGGAAAACTGTGATGAATATAAAAGCTTCTTGATTTAGCACTCTTTGTGAATGTATACTTTTCATCAGCATCGCTACATTCCTTATATACTTGCTTCTTATAAAGGTAGAAGGAAATATTCATTAATGGAAACTTATCACTTATAGTAAACACTATGGATAGGATTTTCAAAGGAGCCTAAGGAAATCAGAAATCTGAATCTCCCTGAAATTCAACTCACACACCTACAGTTGTTTGAAAGATAGTGAACTAATGTGTCTCCTGTTATAGACAGTTTAGATAATTTAAAAGATGTATTTTTGGTTTTGGTATTCTTTCGATGTATTGTCATACATCATATCATTAGGTCAGACACTGTTGGGTTCTGTATTATTAGAAATGTAGACATATATTTTTCCACATCATGTGCCCCTTATGAATATGCCGCAGGTATCTGATCCAAAAAACAAACCCAAAGGCAGCCGTGAATATACAGTGTCTGGAAACCAGCTGTTTATATACCAGAATTACATTGAGCAGTTCAGCAGAATACCCACTATATATATAAATCTGAAACGTTTGTGGCTATTAATAAATGAGGGGACTGCCCCATATTTTCACTTTTCTGATATTTCATTCAATTGTGAAAATGAAATGAATTTCTCTACAGATTTCTTTTGTCTTCTGTATTGGCCAGAACACTTATTGTTTCTTTTTTCTAACAGGGCTTGAAATTAACTATTTTTAAAAACTGTTATCCATGTTGTGTACCATCCAGGTTAACTAGGTCTGTAAAAAGTCATCTATATTTTCTCTGTTGCTACAAAACACAAAATATTTTTGCATAGATTCCCATGTAAAAATGCAAAATCAATTATGTGTTTTGTGTTGGTGGTGGTGAATTGACGTAACACACAGTGTGTGTGTGTGTAAAAAAGAGAGAGATTGCAGTTGCAATTTTCCCCATCAAATTAACAATTTTAAGATGGAAAACACTTCATAGTCTAAGTTTAAATGTCATAATTACTCTGTAAAAACAGTGCAAGATCTTTATCCTTTTCCAGTGACTTAACATGAAACGTATTCCATTCAAAGGAGAAAAAAACCCTCTTTTTTTAAACTTTCAGTGGTACAAACTTAATCTTGCATCTGATTCTCAATTTGCTTTGGTCTTTGAATATAGTAATTGGTAATAAAGGTTCTGCAATCAAAAATTAGCTGAGAATTCTGTTCATGATTCAGGAGCCAGAATAGAATCCAGCTCCCTCACTAGCTGTGTTGATTCTGCAGGGCTAATACTATTTAAAATGCTTTTAATTTATTTCCTGTTAGTAAAGTAAGCACTGATCACTCAAGATAGCAGATAAGTGATGTAACTCTTATATAATGATTTTTGACTGTAATCCTACACTAAGTGATAGTTTCCTAAAAAGATCTAGAGGTATTTTTTATTGTGGATTTTATAGTGGTTCTTTTAGGAAGAGATACTCTTATTTATGTTTACTTTTAAATGCCACATAAAGAGCATCGTTTTGCAAAGCAGTGATAGCACATGGGAAAGAAAAATATTAGAACTACTGAAGAGCTGGTACTTGAAAACGGCATTCCTTTGTGAAGAACAGGAAATATTGAGTTAGTTTTAGGAGGCAGGGGCATTCAAAGCTGAAGAAGAACTCTTCATGATTCAGAGTAATTTTGTAAAAATTAATTTTCTGTGGCTATTGATTAGGTTGAGTTAGATAATTCCAAGGATAATGAAAGCGGGGAGATGAGAGAGAGTGCTTTGTGGCATCCCGCATAGTCCATTTTCACCCAGAAATTATCTTTTTCTTAAATAAATTTTATTTACTTGTGTGTTCAATATTTCTATTGGCAAATATAGATCTGAGAGGAGAGACCTAGGCAAATGCCAATTCTAATTGTTAGCACATTCCAGGCAGACCCACTAATAAAGCATCTGGTAGCAAATACAATATGTAAAAGGTCAACAACTAAGAATGACAAAAGACCGTGGTTTATATTTTCAAAGGTGGCCAATGATTTTTAGGTGTTGAAGAGCCTGATTTTTCAGAGTCCCAACCACCCCATCCTCTGAGAATCAGACCTGTTTAGAGCATCTCAGGCTGGGCACTTAAAATCACTTATCACTTAATGAAAAATTTGGCGCTTGATCTTTTGTACAGTAATGAAGTAAACTGACTGATTTCACATGTAGGTCCCCATCCTGCTAACTTTCACATGCTCTTTATGTGAGTAACTTCTTGCATGAGAAAAGTTACATGAACAAATGTTAGCAGAGTCAAGCTGATAATTTGTGTGTAGAATTCCTTAGAAATTATCATTTTTTTTTCTTAGTTAATAGTTTGAATATTTGATATGGAAATGTAAATGACTAAAATACTTTGCATCGGGTCCTCTGTTTAGCATTATACTTTTCGCACTGTAGAGTAAACTAATGAATTACAGCTTGATTACACAGCACATAATTAACTTTGTAATTAATATGCAACTGCCACTTAAACTAAAGCACTGCTTATAAAGATCTACGGCAACAGTAAATCAAAGGTCAGAAATAGCACTTGGAATTTTCAAAAGAATGAGAGTAAATGCTGAATCACTTACAGCAACAGAGCAAGTTAATTAAAAATCAGATTAATTGTGAATGTCCTGTTTAATTTTAAATACCTTTGTTATTTCTTTTCTCCTAAGGAGGATTCAGTGTTAAGCCCAACCTATTTGTTGTTGTCTTATATGATACCTTTAAAACTGAGAGGTGTGAAGCCTTCTCATTTAGTTTTAGAACTCAGTTGTTTTCTTTATCATGCTATGTACAATATATGATGGAACATAAAGGTTTGTTTTAAACTACTTTGCTTAGAGGCTTTAAGCCTTAGGGCCTTTCCTCTTAAACAACATTTCTGTTCAGTGATATAAACTCAGTCAAATCAGTTTTCTCTGTACATGCTACTGAGTTGTGTCTACTAGAAGTAGGTGAGGGTGAGGTTTAAATTAGATATCAGCAAAGCCTTGCAAGCCATGTTGTCACAGTTTTGTAGCATCACCATTATCTGTTCAGCTTCACTGGTGTTAGCGTCATTAGCAGCCCTAGTGTAGCTAGGCTTCATGTATTTCTTTTTAACTCCACATCAGAAAGACGGATGAGCATGATGACACAGTAGTTCAAAAAGTGGCTTGGTCGCCAAAGATCCCTTTTTTACTAAGACTAAAACTGATGCAACTGAATGGATATTGGCATTGATGGAATGTTCTTAGAAATTTCCCTGCTGTCTGTACAGCTAGACAGTCTGGATTTTAGTGCACTTGCTCTATAAAAAACAGCATTTAATATGGTGCCTGACTGCCTTTTTCAGGACATGGGACTCCTCGTTCCTAAAAGTCTTAAGCATTTGCTTTCAGCAAATACCCTCCAAAATTCCTTTAGTGTATGCTGCTTGAACAATAGACTTGTTAGCTGGAACATTAGCATAAAACGCACAAATGAAGTGGGTTCATTTCCCCCTATCAGCATGCACAGAAGTGGTTTTAGATACAAGTTAGTTAATGTAGGCTCCTGAGTCAGTACAGTGTCCATCATTCCAACCTCCATAGCTTGATTAGACATCCTTTCCAGAGATGTATACTGGGAACTCTTGGCAGGATGGGGATCATACAGTCGTTAAGTAATATGACAGTAGATACTGAAATGTAAAAATAATGTAACTACAGTATTAAAACATAATTTGTCAACAGCCCATAAATCTCCTTCAAATAAGTTCTCAAGAATAACTTTTCTCACTTTGCTGAGCTGTACATTTTGATTATCAGTGGAATTTTTTGTTGTTGATTTGGGTGTGCATGGTGAAGTGTTGCTCCACTAGCTTAAGTGGTAGAGATTTATTCTAGAAATCTGAAGATCCAGAGTTCAAAACCTCCTGACAGTCTAGGACAACTCCTTATAATTATCCCATTATGGAAGTTCCATTTTCCCAGTTTCCTTAAGGTGGAAACAGTCTAGCATAGGAGAGAGTTAGTGAGTGAGAAATTCAACCTTTAAATCAGATTTTATCATTAAAGATCTGTTTTCTGCCAATTGTGGGCAAACATGTTATAAAAGTCAAGTGGTTCACAGTTTAGTCATTGGCCGCTCATTTCAGTTGCTTGTGTCACCCATTACCAGGGTTAGAAGGTTGAGAGAAATGTTAGGAATTGCCATATTGAATTAGGCCAGTGATACATCTGATGTAGTAACTTGTCTGACAGTGGGCATTAGTAGATGCTTCCGAAGAAAGTTTGAGAAACTTCTACAATAGACAGCTGTAGAACAACTTGTGTACATTTATAGCAGTAAGGTCTGGCTCATGAAAGAGTAACTATCCAGGTAGGGCAGTTGATGGTTTTGAGCATCAGCAAAGATGTATGAGTTTGGGAACAGCAGTTTTCTAGGGTTAAGGGGAAATTGTGCCTGTGGTAGTACTGTTTTTTTAAGTTTTTATCTTAACAGTTTACAAGTTCCATACTTCTGATTAATAGTTTTCAGCCTGGTTTTGTTCTTGAACTCTTCTCGTTATTAGCTTTGCATTATATGTTGTTGGTCACTTAAGCCACACAATACTGTTTCTGAACAGCTAACTGAAACTTGAATGAATGGATTTTGGGATGAATTCATATTTATATATGTGTAACTTTTG
Organism: Rafetus swinhoei; assembly: GCA_019425775.1. Taxonomy (NCBI): domain Eukaryota; kingdom Metazoa; phylum Chordata; order Testudines; family Trionychidae; genus Rafetus; species Rafetus swinhoei. The sequence continues at coordinate 64,296,485 of CM033447.1, read as the reverse complement.
GGATTCACACGTGTTCTGCTGTTTTCTAAATACTTGGGTAACATAAATATACCTCATGAATCCGAGAGAACTCAACTCGGTGCTCTTATTTTATTTGCCCAAAATATACATAAATCAGTGTTTCTGTTCTTTAACTGATCTAAAGGCTGATGCTAAAACCAAGTTGCAAAGATTAACATGTGTCCCATATTACACCATTAGGGAAGCTGTTCATCCGGGATAGACTATATGGTAAAGGTGAAGTCCTGGCCCCAGTAATGTCCATGGGAGTTTTCCCATTGAATTCAGTGGACTCAGGACTTCACCATCTCTTTTAAGTTCAACTGACTCTGGCTCAGCTGGATCAACGGGAAATGGAGAAGCTTTGTCTCATAAAAAAAATATTCACACAGCTCTCCTCCAAATATTGATCCAAGCAAGGCAAGATCATGACATGGAGAAGATGTGACAAAAAGTAATAAGATGGTATTAGGCAAAGGAGGATTAGCACAGGTGAAGGACAGTTACAATCTGGACAGATTTGCAGTTCATTAATTAAGTGTAAGTAAAACCGTCAAATGGCATCTGTTACGAGACATCGGCAACATAGCTGAATATCGGTTATACCTCCATAGGTGAATTTTACACTATTGCAAATACATTTAAAATGTTGAAAAATTATTTCATGCCTTGGCATCAAAATTCAGTGCTTCATATTATTAAATATTTTATTAATTTTTTAAACTGATCATTTAAACTAAGAGGAATCTATATTGGAAGCCCCAGCAGAGCCTGGAATGCTAAACGAACTAAGCTTTGATGCTTTTACCTCGGTAATAAATCTCCACTTACAACTTGGGGCAGGGGGAATCAAATGGTTGAGGAGAAAATATTTCCTTAAGCCACTTCTTACGAGTGGATCTCCTTTATACAAAGAGAGTGGATGAAGCTTCTGTTCCTACTACACAGCTTTTTTGTGTGATGGGATTGTAATATATGTTAACGTTATGTTGACATGGACAGCTCTAGTCAATACGTTAAAATTGCTGGGTAGTTTGTCTTTTTGACAGATCTTGTCTCTGTGTCTAGCAATTTATATGACCTTCCAACCCTAATATTTTCCTTGCCAGTAAATGTTGTATCAGGCTCCCTTCCAAATACCATCATCATTCCTTTCTTCCTTATCATTCACTGAATCCATTAAGGGGCCTACCAGGTAGGGATATAAAATCCTGTCTAAATTGTTAACCGGTTAGACCGGTCTGACGTGGCTCTGGTTAAACAGTTACCCCAGTAAGCATGCTGGTAAGGCAATGCTTACCAGCTAGCTGGTTACCCTTTTACATCCCTACTACCAGATTACTCCCAATGGTAAACTGGGCTTGCAGATTATACATATTCTTTAAAATTGCTCTGTTACTTTCTGTACAGAGTTTATTAGTTTTTTAATTAATCCAAATGTCTTGTGCTCCTTTTTTTCAGATTCTTTAAAAATCCCTTCCTTGCATGAGGGGATGTTGCCAATATAAAAATATATTTATGATACAGTCTTTAAAATGTAAACCACATAGGATGGTTTGCAAAAATCTAGGCCATTCTGCAAGCTATTTTGCACAGGCAGAATAGTTGTATCTGTTCACGGCCCTAATATTTTTAAACGATTGATGTTGCTTTCATTTTATGCATTTCATTCATTTTGGACAATAGAAAAAAATTGGTCAATATAATTTGAGTAAACTTCAGTCTTCTGGACACTAATAAAATGCTATTACAGTTGGGTGTTCAACCTTGTTTGTATTTGTTCTTACAAAAACCTATGTCTTCTCCAATCTCTTCTGGATTATTTTTTTAAACCAAGACCGACATTTCATTTTTAAACCAAAACCAATAAACTCCGTTGGTTGAGCTCCAGGAAGAGTATGCAGTTTATATGGAGAACCCTAAAAGGACAAGGTGTTTTTCTCATCCAAATCAGAAAGCTTTTTACAGCTTTGTTTCCCAGCATGAGTACAGGAATTTTGCATGTGTTCCTTTCATAACACTAGTTTGGATGTCATCCATGAATTCTTCCTTGAACTGCAGCACAGAGATTGTTGTTATAAAAGTTCTTACACAAGTACACTTTCAAGTGATACGGAAGTTTGGGGAAACTTAAAGTACATGTAATGTAAACTGACCTTTTCTATATAGAATTTAAAACTACTAAGGGAAAGGCATAATGGTTATGGTATTCTCATATGCTGACCACTATATATTGTAGCCCAAATAGGTAATATCATCCAACCAATTGAACTCTTGTTGTTGGTGTTAGGAGGACTTTGTGATTAAGCATGTACAATCAGAGTCATCCTCAGCTATTGGCACCTAATATGTGAGGAATGAGCACCTATCCTTAGCCTTTAAAAATCATAGGACTGTGCAAATAATTTTATTTGTAAAACAGTTCCCCTTCTTCCATCTCCTCCTCAAAAGTCCTGGCAAAGTGCCTAGGCTCAGTACAGACAAATAAACATAAACATTGTTATCATAAAACCTTGAATATGAAACTCTCGAATACATTAGTCAAACTCAGTAGTTGAGCTGCTCAAAAATGGTGAGCATTGCATTTGAAAGAAAGTCATTGACATTTTTAAAAAGTTGAAAAATATGCTAATTTTTCAAGGACAAATTTCAACACAATTTTGAAAAATAAAAAAATGTCAACCAGTTCTACTCAGTATTATTTAAAAAGGAGATAAATATCACACCTTTGGCAGGGTTGATGAGGGACTTGGTCGGGCCCTGGGGTAGAGGTGGAGAACACAGAGGCAAGGCTATATATAAGGAAAACAAAAGAAAGAGGGTACTTGTACAAATTAGGTTAATTAAATCAGGGTTGAAGTGGCTCATTTACAGCAGTTAATGTGGATATCAAAAGGGGAAATTGCCTTTGCAATGCGTTAGCCAGTTAAGATCCTTATTCAATCCTAAATTGGTAGTATTGAGTTTGCAAATAAATCCCAGTTCAATGATCTCCCTTTGTAATCAGTCTTTGAAGACTTTGAAGTTCTTTTGTAGAAGAATGGCTACTTTAAATCCATTATTGAATGTCCAGGTAGATTAAAATGTTCCCCTACAGGTTTATGTGTGTTAACATCCCTGATGTTTGATTTGTGTCCATTTATCCTTTGGCGCAGGGATTGTCTGGTTTGGCCAGTATACATGCCAGAGGGGCATAGATCACATTAGTGGATGTGCAGGTGGATGACCCCTCAGGGTGTGGCCTGTGTGGTAGGTCCTGACTTAGGGCATAGTAGAAGGATTTTGCTCCTCTGGCCTAGTCTCAAAGGCCCGTGTCAAATATGCAGTGCTCTGCGCTGCATGAGGCCAGTGAATTGAGGGCCTTGTGCTTGATTTTGCGTTGATCAAGCAGAGTGTTGGTCAAAGAGGGAATCTCTGTTTTGCTTCTGACATCTGTATCAAGCCAAACTGGAAGTTTTAGCACTGGACAATGCAACATGATTCTTTTAGAACCGTGGAGTCCTTTCTCTTTCTGTCTAGGACTTGAACAGGGTTCAAAAAAGAGCTAGATAAATTCATGATGGTTGGGTCCATCAATGGCTTTTCGCCAGGGTGGGTAGGAATGGTGTCCCTAGCCTCTGTTTGTCTGGAAATGGGTGACAGGAGAGGGATCACATGAGGATTACCTGTTGTGTTTAATCCCTCTGGGGCATCTGGCATTGGCCACTGTCGATAGGCAGGATACTGGGCTAGATGGACCTTTGGTCTGACCCAGTATGGCCGTTCTTATGTCTTGGCGGGTTACAGGGAGAAAAAGAAGAAAGCACCAGAAATCTTCACCTAACATCAGCCCCGTATGGGCGGAGGGAGCGGGGGAAGAGAGGAAACTCTCCCTTTGAAAGAGGAAGAGGGAGATGTCCTTTAAGTCCCAGCCAGCTGGTAGGAAGGGGGTACCATAGCCAGAAAAGGTGAAACAGGGCAGATCTTCTCATCTTTCTCAGAGCTGTGAAAAGTCAGGTTGCCAGGTGTCAGGAGTATCTTCAGGTTGCCAGGAGCCCCGGTGGGTCTGGTCAGCACATTAAAAGTCCGGTCAGCGATGCAGCAGGGCAAAGGTAGGCTAATCCCTACCTGCCCTGGCTCAGCGCTGCGCCCTGGAAGCAGTCAACAGCCTCTGCTACTCTCCTCGAGGCATAACGGAGCGGTCGACAAAGGCTTCCGTTGTCGACCATGGAGCGTCCAGACTACCACGCACAGCGCGGCACAGCGCAGCGGCCATTTTGATGTAAATGAATCGCCGCTACATTTTCCTATGTCTAGTAAACTCATCTACATGGCTGTCAACGGAGCCATGTAGTCTAGACATACCCTTACAGACCAGGCCTGCTGGCCACTTCCAGGGCACAGTGCGGAGCCAGGACAAAGCGGTGCCTGCTTTAGTTTCGCTGTGCTGCTGATTAGAAGCCACCCCGAGATTAAGCCCACACCCCAACCCTGAGCCCCAACCCCCGTCCCAGCCCTGAACCCTCCCCCCCCAAATCCGGAACTCCCTCCAGCACCACCAAATCCTCCAACCTCCCCAGTTAGAGCCCTCATCCCCTCCTGCATCCCAACTTCCTGCCTCAGCCCAGTGAAAGTGAGTAAGAGTGGGGAAGAGCGAGCCACCAAGGGGAGGGGCGGGGGGCCTCACGGAAGGGGCAGGGCTACGGTGTTTGGTTCTGTGAGATTAGAAAGATGGGAACCCTACTGCCAAGGAAGTGAGGAGGGAGCCAGTATGGTGGCGGTCCCATTCATTCATAGGCTATCGGAAGAGGTAGAGCATGGCTTGATGGGGGGACTGGCCTTTGAATTCTGCCTGACTCCAAGGCAGCATCAGCTGGCAGGTAAGAAAAAATAAAAATCTCAGTTACAGGGCTTGTTTTATATCCAAAAATACATTGCAAAACTAGAACTAATCAACTGTACTGGGTATTAGCCACCTAAGACTCTTCCCTCTTCATCAGCTGGCTGAAGTCAGGTCACCCCCAACCCCTTTTTTCATAGCTGCTTAGTGCCAGTCTCTTTTCTCTGAGAACGCTGCCCACAACAGCCATGTGGTAGGCAGGAGCCAGGGGCCTAGAGAGAAGGGAAACTGAGGGAGTGTCTGCATTGCCACACTAGGTCAGCAGGGGGTACTACAGGCCAGGTACATATATCCGTGTACAAAGTGTAGACGGTGTTGTGTTTGTGCTGGTAGTCCTAGTTCAAAGGCGGCTCCCTGTGACTACATTTGGTAGAACTGTGTGTTGGTTCACATTGTAAGATGCTGAACCTACTAATGCCTACAGCACTGCTGACTTTGTATGCACGTCACACGCTCCAGTGTGTGTCTAATCAAGCAGGGGTTCAGAGAAATTTGAAGGCTGTAAATCTGACCTCTGGAGTGTGTAGTGTTGCCGTTGGGAACAAAAAAAGAAAAGTGTTCAGCGTTTTGAGGCCTGTTATGCCAGGCCATAATGAGCATTTTGGAAAAAAAGAAAAAGAAAAAAAAAACTCGATAGAAGGAGGGGCAGAGGGAAGAGGAAAAGAAATTGCCATCTGGACCCAGGGTACTTTATTCCAGGAGTCATGTGCCTGTGTAATATGAGTTTTAACCGATGCATTTATGTTGTATTTGGAAATTTGTCTATTTTTTTAATTGCAGGAAAGATGGAAAGCTGCATTCTACTAGTGCAGATGAGGTTCAGATGAATGTCTCCATATTTCAATATATTATTCGTCTTTTCATTATTTGCATGTCAGGAGTAACTAGAGGCCTCATCTGAGATCGGGGCTCTTGCATTAGGTGCTGCTCATGCACATGGTGGACACCGTCTCTGCCTCTAAGCGTTTACCATCCAGCCAGACAAGACCGACAAACAGAAACAGGTTCAGTGAAGAGAAGTCTGTAGCAGAGCTAGGAATAAACCTGGGTCTACTCGCTCTCACTCCAGATTCCTATTTCCCAGATCACATTGTTGCCCTATAATTACAGTACTAGCTTGCATGCTTTTCTCTGCGTCGGTACGTGATAATAGTAATAGTAACTAATAAAAAAGAGGAGCAGTCCAGGTGTTTTGGTTTCATAGGCTATTTTGCATTGTTCCTTTAAGATAGTCATTGAATACGTGCTGGCTAGGATAACCCTTAGGCGTCTTTGTGCTTCAGGGCATAAGGTGATAGCCAACTAGAATGCTACAGCTCTTTGCTTGTCCCCCACAGCGTCTCCTGAAGAAAGGATAGGGGACTAATTGGGGATTGGTGTTCTCTTCTATTGTGCCAGTTTGTGTTCAACACCCAGGTTGGCATTAGTACAGTTAATGCTTGTGGCAGGGACCACTCACTAGAGGTCACACTTCCTCCTGGGTGTCCTTGGGATTAGCTCTACCAGGTGTCGCACCCTCTGGTGGTGTCTTCACCCCCGCAGCCTCTCTCGCTCCAGAAACCACAGCCTCCTCTTTGTGCCTTGGTCCTGCAGTGGGATCAGTATGTAGTGTCTGCCTCTGAGGGTGTCTCCCTGTGATGGTTCCACTTTCCTGGTAGAAGAATCCTGGTTCGCCCATTGATCCTGAGATCTAGTCCGGGGACCCAGTACCCGGCACCTGTGGTCTGCTTCCCTCAGCCCTTCTTGTTCCTTCCCCAGATTCTTTCCTGCTGTTTTTCATTGCCCCCACTTCTCAGGGCAAACCAGCTCAAACTTCCTCTTCCCAGGGAGGCTACTCTTTATAGCCTCAACACATGTCCCTTCCCCGGGGGAGTGGCTGCAGCCTATTTCCCTGCAGTCCCTCTTCTGTTGCCAGCTTCCTGGCTTTATAAACCTGTCCCAGGTTCCCGCCCCTCATCCCTGCTGGGCTTTGTCAGCAAACTAGGCCTTAGGCTTTCCTCCAGGTGTGGCTTATATGTTCATTGGCCTAATGTACTCCATGAGGCCTTGTGTGGGGTGGATGCCGTAGCACCCCATGCTGCTGCCTCTGATACACTGGCTGTCGGCCCCGCCCTCGGGGACTATAGAATAGTCGACTAACCGATAAGAATTCATGAGGTTACTCGACTATTCAATTAACCGATATTTAACATCCCTAATCTACGCTAGTCTTCTGCTGCATGTCATCTCCATATCAGCTCACATGGTCTTGTGGTACAGATTAGAGAGATTACAAATTCTAATACAGTTCTAACTCGCAGGGATCTTCTGTCTTTTTGGAACAAAAGGTACTGAATTCTAGACATGATCACAAGTCAGAATTCCATGTGGCTGCAAAGACCAGAGGAGATGACAGAGGTTTGCTGCCGTGGAATTGTTCAGACTTTTAGAAACAGAGTTGCTGTGAAATTTACTAGATACCATGTTTTTCAGTATACATAAGAATTCCACCTCTTAGATTAGGGAAAATCTGTTGGTAGGCTTATTGACACATATATATTTGTGGTGTTAGATCAGATTAGGGAATATGTGAGACAAGGCATGTGTTAGCGGTGATGCGTGTGGCATCTGTGCCTCATTTGTGGAATTAGTTACATTTCTTAGAATGAATTCTTACCTGGTGTAGGTCACAGATGAAATTAATTTCTCTGTCCCTTCTAAAGAGCAGTCCCCTTCACAAAATTGCTGCCTCTCTATTATGGTAATTTCTCCTCTATAAAAAAAAAAGTATCTATATGGTGAAATGCATTGTTATTTCGATAAACACATGGTGACGTGGACTGTTTCTTCTGAATGATCAATGGCTTTATGGGCTGGTATTCCCAGTTGGATGAAGTACCTTCATATAGTGTTACACATCGTGGAATCTCACATACGAAAGTGCTTTTAAAAAATGCCTGGCCCATCCGTTGCGTGGCCAAGGAAACTGAAAAGTGAATACTGGTTGGGAGTTTTCCTTGTGCTCTTAGGGGTCTATCCGCATACTTGTGTATAATTTCTTCTGACGTTAATGTCAAGTCCATAGGCATAGTGGAAAGGAAATCAGACTTAAATAAATGGCTTTTTGGTCCTGATTTTGACACCAAAAAAGAAAGTTCAGCAGTTCCACTGTCCCCATGGCTACAGTTTTCCCTACTCACGGTGGTAGCAGACTTGAATATATGCTCATGTTGTCTATAGAATGAGGAACTTCATCAAGCATCTCTGTGCCCCGATGATGCAAGTGCATCATTACCCTTCAGTGAGTGGAGGCTTTAGAGAAGATAAAAGCTCTGTTGGTACTTACAGCCAAATGGGATTTTCTTTTAGTAAAGTGGTTAGGGACCTGTGTTTCTAAAGCAGAAGATACCCAGTGTGGCATTTGGAAAATCCTTTGGAACTGAAGATATTTAGAATGTCTTGCATCTGTGCGGAGGTTTTGAAATCTATGTACATAAAGGAATCCCTTTACCCTGGAGAGGGAGCCAATTATGAGGCGGAAAGAAACTGGCAACACATGGCAAATTAGAGAGCGGATGCAGATGATGGTCTGATCTATAACTGGGGGTGGAGGAAGAGCTGCTTCTTCTGGGGATCCGAATTTCCATGCAGAATTGGCAGGACCTTGAATTTTGTCATGCCTTAAATATTGGTTTTCAGAGGAGCTACACCCGCCCTAGAGTGCTTGAATGGCAGCTGTGGAAACTGACATTTTTTTATCCATAGAATAGGTATGACTGACAGTGACAGCCCAAGGCTCCCGTGCACAGCCCTGATCATGTGCATTACTCCTGACTAGCAAGGGCCACCTGTAAGGGTGTTATTAGTTACTCTTCTTGCCTATTCAACCCTTTGTTTTCTGTGTGGTTTGCAAAGGTTCTGACCAAGGCTGTCAGATTTTGTCCCTTAGGATGGTATGGGACTTTTCAGATGTGGCCATGTGTACGTGAGAAAATAGACCATGTCCAAAGACTATTGTTTTCAAGATATAATTCCAAAAACTGCCACATGGTAAACTGCATGGACATCTGTACAGCTACCTTGGAAGGGTGCAGGGGTTAAGCTGCAACTACAGGATGTCAAAATCGGAGGCCTAAGATTCCTAGATGTTTAATATCTTGTGTTTAGGTCATAATCGACAATGCTAGAACTCCTGGTAAGCAGAGATAAATGAGGTGTGATGAAAATTTACAGTTCAGTAAATACTGGAAGGTGATGTCAAAAATGTAATTCACCAGCTAGTGACTCCTTTGTTTTTCTGACTTTAAAAAAATGTTCAGCCATCTAATTTCTACCTTCTTCCTTCAGCTATGTTTAGCTTTTATGGGTTTTGCCCATCCCCCTTGAATTCATTGTGCTTCCATTCTGGGAAATTGGGTAAATCTTTACTTAAATTTCATCAGAACATACCAGAATAATGGTAGAGCTACGTTGTTAGAGTCCATGTCCCACCTCAGGTATTCCGTTCTCTCTGTTCTCTAGAGATTTTGTTAATTGCAGCAATGCTTTTCTTTTTTTTCTTCTTTTCCCCCCTGGTGGTTTTCTCTGAAAAAGTAAAGCAGTCCCTAATGACCAACCAGAAAGTATTGGTTTTGGGAGCAGGTTTTCAGTTCTCCTAGAATGAAAGAGCAACACAATAAATTGTGTTATGTTCGTGGACCATAAAAGGAAATCATCAGCTAGGCTAATTATATATTTTAATAGCAAACCAAAAAGTGTGTGTGTGTGTGTGTGTGTATATATATAAATCCAAATCTGTCCTAATTTGTGTGTACGTGTGGGGGCAGAATATATTTTGAAGAGAATAATCAAGTTCTCCATACTGCTAATGGGGTTCTGAGGAATACAAGAAAATGCCTGATGGTACTATTTTTTTAAAAAACAAATGCTAAATTTCATGTCAACAAATGATTCCCATCAAATTTTATGAGGCAGTTTCCAAAACATGCCTAGTTATATTAAACAGACACGAAGGCATTTCATGTCAGAGTGCAGCCCTTCTCAGTTCTCATTCTTGGTGGACTTCTGATTTACCTTGCCAGGAGTGTTTCTGCTGGCTGGGCCCAGAAGGGTTTGACCTCTCTCTGCTTGATAGATTGTCGACTGTCTGGTCCAGCAGGGATATGATCAGATCAGAGCAAACACAAAGAAGCATCTTCAGTTTTTGATAGGTAATTGTTAAATCGCTACTAACATCTGCTGCTAGTACTTTTTTCCATCTTTCCTCCACTCCTGTTTCTGAGGTCCTCTTTGGGAAGCTTTTGTTGCTGGTGATTACTCTGGACCTAGAAAAATATTTATTTTTTGTTTTTGTTTTGTTGGTTTGCTTGTTTGGCTTCTCTTCTTATTGCAGTACCCAACATGTATGAGTCTATAGCCAAAGAGGGCTTCGGAACCTGTCCAAACCAGCAGAAGTGTTATTGGTAGCTTAATGGCCGGCAAATCCATAACTCTATAACCGCAGTGCAAAAGTGCTGTCTTGACATCCCTAGAGACTGAGTCCCTTACCTGCAGAACATGGCAGTGGTAGCAGCAGAAGTTTCCCTATGCTACCTCCAGTGTGCCTATCATCCATCCTCACCTGCTGAGAAGAGAGATTGATCTCTGTGGTTTTTCCATCTTTTAGTCTCTCCAGTGAGCCTGCCGATGGGGTTTCCAAACACTGGGCAGGCTGGTTTCTGGAGAAAAAAGACAGGATGACCTTTACTAGGCAGCTTCTCTGTTCAGTCCTCTGTTCTTCTGGGGGTTCTAGAAGACAAACACTAGGGCTAGGGCTAGACTACACTCTTTTATTGGAAAAAGCTTCGCAAATTGCGCTCCGCAATTTATGTAGCTTTTTCCGATTGCTTTTCCAGAAGAGGCTTTTCCACCATTTGGCCCCGTCTAGAACAAAGTATACAGGGCTCCCCGAAAGAGTGTGTTTGCTCTTCCGCAAAAAAAGTGGAAGAGCAAACGCATTCCCTGGACCTGCCAGTTTAGACGTACCCTAGGAGAAGTAGGCCACAGAACGGTAAAATCCTTCAGTGACTATAGATCTAACTTAGATCGAAATGTTAGGTGAAGGGCATGCTGTTCAGTTACAAATCCCATTCCTTGCTCTCTTCCCCTCTGTGCCTCAACGCACACTTTGTTCCAATGCATGGAAACTTAGGGTCCAGTGAATTTACTCAAAATATCTTTCTTTCTTTTTTGGAAATGGATCCAGGGAGTGAAAAAAGGAGAGTCCAGTCCCCTGTCATTTTAGGCATTTGCCAGTTTCCTGGGGAATTTCTTTTGGTGGTAATGGTGTTATCTGAGTGATCAGGGTCACTCGTTAGAGCTGGCTCATTTGCCTGTGGCTGTCCCTGTGCAGATTAGCATTTCTTGCCTGCAAGCTACAGTATATTTAATAAACGGCTGGATCAGTGGACTTTGCTGTGGAACTGTCAATGTTTGTGCTGGCTGATCTGTCTACATGGCAGCATGCAAAGCCTCAGAGAATGCTACAGCAGGTCTGTCAGCTCCTGCTCCCTAGGAGCACACATTTTAAGCACTTTTGCCTTTAATTTTGTATTATTACTTCTTGCTGTTATAAACTGCAGTGTGTGTCTTTCCCCTACCCTTCTGAAATATAACAAGCTTGACAGAATTGTTTTGATGCTTGGGCTTAGGTAGAATGTAGGGAAACCAACCTCATAATATAAGCATGCAGCAGAGGGATTGCTCGAAACTGGGATCTGCACAGACACTCTATTTGGTCTGGGGAAATCAGTTTTTCAGCCAGGGGGCCAGAGGTGAGGGCCACTGGTGCAAGAGACAGCTCGTGTGCTTTAACTTTAGTGTCCTGGCCAATGATCAGTGTGTAGAGATTTAAAGAAGTGTCACACTTGGTTAGAGATGAGATGCTGTTCTGTCCCTCCTTCCCCTGGCAGGTCAGATCATAGTGCTGTGTGCTCCGCAGACAACCCTACCACCTTTGTTTTTGCAATCAGGCTGCAGATGTGCTTGATGATTGAATAATTTCTGCGCACCACCGCTTCCCTTCCCAGAGGAGTGCAGCAGGCTTGCTTATGCGAGGTGTCATGTCTTTTTTTTTTCAAAAGCTTGTGTGGATTTGTTTTGTGTGTGTGTTGTGTGTGCTTGTGCGCACGTCTGTATGTAATAGACCATGTATATAAACAGACTCTCAAGCACATGGCTGCAGAAAAAGCTTTCTTAACCCAAGATAACTGCCAGCGTTCACATTTCGAGCCACCATAAATTAAATAAATCCACTCCCACCCCTCAGTGAAGCTGTGCATATTGGCAGCATGCATACACACAAACTCACTCTCTCTCTCTCCCCGTCAAAGATGATAGAAAGTCTTTGGGGGATTATTGCACATTTGTAGAGCAACAATGGAAAGCAGCACTGCACAAATATCTATTCTTCCTCGCCCAGCATAACAAACGCTGCTTTGTCTCACATCTGGCCCTTTTTAATAGCTCAAAGCCAAAAGCAGTAGCTATTTAGCAGCTTATGGTAAATAAAGCTTTATTAAAACTACTTCCTTTTTCAAGTGTTTAATGATTAAATGGCCTTTCACCTGACATTTCTTGCTTCTCATATTTTGAAGCACTGATCTAGCAAGGGAAATAAAATAGTTGTCATGAATGGATATTAAACTTCTTGTAGTTTTATTCTCAAGATGAAAACTATGTTTAAGTGAATTTTCGAACGTTTTTATAGAAAAAGCACATTTAAAACAGCTTTGTTTAAAATCGAATACTGTACCGTAGCATGTAGGTGTTTTTGTGTGTCCGTGTATGCATGCAGCGTTACATATTATCGTATTTTAGATGCCTATGCGGAGAGGTCCATATGTCACCATTTTTTTGTTATGGTACCTAAACTACTTAAGTATTCAAAAACTGAATGTATATATAATTTGTGTGCATACACCATCACCCTCCTTTCCTTCCCCCACACCTATGGTTCAGGAAGTAATGTTATTTTTAAATCTACTTTTTAATAAAGAAAAATGTTATGGTTTACTTAAAATATTTATAATCTCAAGCACACTTATACCCACTATACAATTTTGCAGTTTATGAAATATTAAGTAAGACAAGTGGTTTCCTTCTGTGTCTTTCCGAAGTAAACAGAAATGCCTGAGTAGTCAAACAGTCCTACTTGGTCTGTGATTGTAAATAATGTTTTGAATCATTATTTGAGCCTCATGCTTTAAGAATGATGGTTGTATTGGAGTGCTAGAATAGGTTTAAAATATTGAAAAAATTCCGAGCTCTAACTATTGTTCAAGCTGGATAGATTAGAAAATGGTATCCAGGGCTGTATACAATATTTAGCATTGCCAACCGTTTTCTGCCCCCTTTCACAGTATTTTAGGGGATCATATTGCAGTGAAAGGAAAGTGCAGTGGATATTTTGAAACCAATAAATCATTTGGGTTTAGGATTATTTTTTCCCTTCTCCTATTTGTGTTGAATTGTTGTAACAAATTTATATTAAATGGTACACGCTGTCAGAACCTGCGTGGTATTTAGTCTTGACATTAACACATTTGATCAAACAGCAGTGTTCTCATTCTGCGTCTCCAAAGGCAGCCCTTTTTGAGAATAGCTGTCACTGAGTATGACTGCAACTCCTTAGCTCTCTATTTGCAAGCTCTGGAGGTGTGAAAGATGGCAGCGAATGGGGAGATAGTTAATCAATAACCACAAGGTCAGACAGACAGTGTCAGTTTTAGTGCTCCCTGTTAGGAAGCAGCAGCAGAGGATTTGTAGGGGCTTGTAAAGGCTTAAAGAAACACAAGACTGCTGTGTGAGAAAGGAATGGAGCTCTCGGCTTTCGTAGAAAAGGGAGACATCTGCTGGCTTATCTGGGAAGGGGAAAAATATGTCCAATACTTTCCTTAATCACACAAGACCACAACCTCACTTCAGCCCAGCTAACGAACAGGCAGATTGTTTAAGTACTTTCAAATGAAATAATGTCATGTAGCATGGGTCTTCCAATTAATGGCGATGTATATTACAAACCAACATATGTAGTAACAATAGAGGATACGCGTGCTATGCATATAAAGTGAGAACTGTGTTTCATCAGTATCTGAATAGCAAATGTGAGGTCATGAACGGGGCAAAATCCTCCATGCTTCTACCTTAATACATAATGATCTTCCTTGGCCAAGTTTTTGTGCCGAAACTAAACTCCTTTTGTATAGGTGAAGCACTCAGTTGGCCGCTCTCCTGAAGGAGATGGTATGTTAGGCACATTAATTGTTTTTAACCTCCCCCCCTCCCCCCGATGTGTTAATGGTACAATACAAATGTCTCATCTTAATCATCTCTGTGTTAAATTCCAACACCATAGCTTGAGCCACTTCTTTGCTGATGACTTAATTGATTAATTAGCCAATGTAATCTCCTCCCACCCTCTTCATAGCCTGGTTTGTAACCTGATCAAAGACACTTATTAGATTAAAAAAAAAATTCCCACCCCTCTCTTATGACTCTCGGCATATTAGAGACATATCACAAATTATTCCATTGTATCTGATTGAATAGACAGCATCAGTAGTACGTAGCAACAGCATTCGCCAGCTGTTTGTGCTTCACTCTCTTAGCACTGAGGGTGGAGAGGGTTGTTTTAAATGTATTGGAGAATTCTTGCTTTGGACATTGTTTGTTCTTTTCTTTTCCCGCACTTCGTTAAGGTTAACACACAGAAATGAAACACACCGCCCCAGTGTGATTTCTTTTCTCAATAAATTTCCCACTCCAGTCGACTGGTTCCAAGTGGCTCCAAGTCAGCCCCTTTTATTGATAACAAACGTATGATTTCCCAGATGGTGGCTGCTGGTGTGCCTCTTCTCCATACCCGCAACCTGTAAAATGGAAGCCAAGTATCTTGACCCTCTGAGCGCTCAGCTGGCAACATCTGTAGGCCCTTGTTCTTTGCCCCACAGCAGTTATTTTCTCTCCCTTTTAGACGCTCGCTGTTCCTAGCACATACATTGTGGTGGGTGTTTCTTTACCCCTCAGAGAGCGGAAGGGATGAAAATCAATAGACGAGAGGGAGTGAATTAGCGGAGTGCACTCCTGCCAAACTTCTCCTTTATCTTGTTATCTATTTGTAACGCCATCATTCATTTTTAAAACATTAACTTTAAATTCGAGTAATTACTTTTTGTTCAGGGTTATTACTCCACGCTACTTATTTATTTATTTTATTTATGCTCCCACTAACCTCTTGAGTCTAAAAATGCTCTCTCATTTGTCAGTGGCGTTCTAATCAACTGTTAGATAATGACATGAATTAACTAATTATATAACAAAATGCCATATTATTTGTTAGCCATCATACACGCTGACACATTATTTACTTACAAGACAGGCTTTTTTCCTCTATTTCTGCCTGTATGTTAAAGGGTCTCCATCTATTTGCCAAAACTAATCAATTAGTAATTGTTTACAAATTGCTCTCTTTGGTTCGTATGCTACGTGAGCGTAATGGTTCCCAGGCTGTGTGCAAGTATTTTCTGAGCCTCTGTGGTCTAGAAATCTATTAGAAACCAACTGAATAGAGTTGGTTGTGACATTACATTTACATCTATACTTCCATTGATCAGGCATATGCAATTTCCTATGGTATTTCAGTACCACTTGTGTCTCAAAACCAGAAAGTAGAGAATTATGAAAGTGTGTATGGGCACGGGATGGGAGAAGTACTCAACTCGACTACCTGATAAGCTTAGGCTTATCTGGTAGTCGAATTCTCAACTACTTGCTCACAATGCTATACCAATCTACTGGTGAACTTAGTAGCTGGGAATTCTCTTAGAAGCCCAGCATGGCAACAGGCAAATCCATCAGTTCTGAGTTTGTTTTGTCACCTGTGAAATATGGCTAACACATTTCCTATCTAACAAGAGTGTTGTGAGGTTTCATGGATGCAAAATGCCAGATATAATACTTTTGCGATCTACTTGGAGCCTCAGTTATTTTACAGGTCACCGGCCAGCAATTCTCAGTTATGTCACAAATGGCATGCAATTCTGAAGTTCGAATCTGTTCTGTGATTGATTTAATAGCAGCTGATAATCTACCATATTAAGTAAAGATGAATTTTTCAAAACAACTATTCTTTTTCATTTTAAAATGTCAACTTTTTGAAATTGTATTGAAAGGTGTGACTTTTTGAAACAGCTCTAAAACTGATTTAAAAACTTGAACTTTTACTGAAATGCTTTTTGAAAATATTTTTGGTTGAAAATAAAACTTTGGACAAAAAATCAATTGAAAATTCAAAACGTGGGGAATTTCAACCAATATAACAGACTATAACAGCAAGATCTGAAATTACATTTTTATTTTTCTTTGATCCATATTTAATCCCTTTTTCTTGTGAGGTACTTGAGAACATACTTCTAATTATAGTTCACCAAAGAAAGAGTCAATATATTTAAGGTTAAAAAAGCATTGTCTAATAGGTCAATGCATATGTTCCTTTAAAAAACCTCTCTTCCTTTTTGAGCATCATAAATATATAAATAGGGTCTGTTTAATTATTGCCTGGGGCTATAAAGTTGCATGCTTGCAGGGAGGGAAAGCAAGAATAATGTACATAATATTTTCTTTAAAAGAGAGCAAGTCTATGTCTCACAAACACAACAGGAGAATACTCTCTCTATTTGCTGAACAATATAACCCAAAAGGAACAGGAATGGTTCTTTTCAGCCTTGTAGCTGGGGTGCGCGTATACAAAGGTAGCCTGTTGCTGATTTCTGTCTGTGGGAGCGAGACAGACAGAATTGCACGTGAAGGCACCAAGTAAGCTTCTCTCCGCCCCGCCACTCTGTTGATGCCCTTTAATCCTGATCAGCAGGCCTCGCTGCTGTCCCCCTGAGCAGAGGCCACTCTTGAATCCTGCTATGCTTTGCTAATGTTGATATAGAAGAGACGAGAATGAGACCCAACAAAGTCATTTTCCGCTCTTAATAAAAGGCTAGTACCATTGCACTCTGCTGAGCCTGCCCTCACTTAAACACTGCTATTTTCCGAGTAAGGTACTGCTGCTAATCTTTGGGAGGGTTGCATCCTCTTTCAAAGAGATAGAAACGAAACCAGAAAAGACTTAAAAAATAACGAATGGTCTTGCAGCATCTTCTACAAATGTTGTTAGTCTCTAAGGTGCTGCAAGACCATTCATTATTTTTGACATTGTTTCAGTTATAGACTAACACGGCTAACCCTCTGAAACTTTTAAACCAGAAAAGAACACTCTTATTTCCAGAACGAGAGTGTCCACGTACAACTGTGGCAGTGTAATTATATTAGTATAGTTGTGCCCTGAATTTTCTACTTGTAGCCAGTCCTCAGTAGCGTGGCAATTATGCAGCTTTCTATATTCTGTGCAGTTGTATGTACATATGTTATTCTTCACTTCCCATCTTAAACCGGTAAGTGTTGCTATGGGCAAGGAAACAGCTTCCATGTTATTCTCAAAGGCAGCTGCATAACTATCATGGTTTATTTCTGTATGTTGTACTGATTTTCCTAAAACTTTTGGAGAAATTTACCACTCTTCGGGAAAATGAGGGTTTGGATAAATGGGAGAGTAATGCATGGTTCATATAGCTGAGATCAACCTTCATTTACACACATGTGGTTAACTGGAAGTCAGATGATTGGAGGTGTATTATATACAGTTTATAAATCAATTTGTAAAATTCTTTGCAATCTTCTGGCATGAATGGTACGACATAAATGCAAGTCATTATCATTATCTCTATAGAATCCCCCCTGCAGTCTCCCAGCCCCACAATGTACTGCCAACAGCACCACAGGAGTTTTCTTGTTATTAGCTGACAGCTTCACTGCCTGGTACATCTACCCGTGCAGGGAAATCATGTTCTCTGGAGGTGTTGGGAATTTCCTCGTGTCTGTTGCCCAGAGTTGAGGTGCTTTTCAGATTGGATTCCAATCTGTGCACATGGCTTTCCAGCTGAGAGAGGGTTAATTAATGCCAAAAAGGGGCACTTCTCTCTATTCAAAAACCAGCTTAAACACACCATTTTGGTTACTGGCTGATTAAGAAAATGTTCTACTGTATTTTTGCTTTGTTTTTTTAAAGAAACGGAGCCAGTGTTTTAAATTTCCTTAGTTATATTTAACCACACTTTGTTTGTGTGTGCACGTGCACACAGGGGAAGGAGGGGTGATTTTTGTAATGCACTCTTTCCCTCTGTCCCAATAAGCAATTAAAATGCAGATAATGTATTCCAGTTCTTAAGATGGATTGTTGCTGAAGTGGTGTCATGTCTGGGCTAGCTTATCTCATGATAAATACCTCCGCTGTCCACTGAAAGATTAAACGCCATGGCTACTGAGGTTGTTTTGGGGTCTTGTAAGCTGATAAGAATGTGTTACTCGGTTTTAATAAAATATATCAATCTGCATTTCTAAAGGGCCCTTGGATAGTGCCTGCTACTGAGAAGGTGGTGCTGGCAAAGTCTAATAATGATACTTGTACATGAAACTGGCTTTACCATTCCATGAGTATTATAATTTATTGACAGGAGTGCTTTATTGAACCCTCTTGTGTCTGGAGTGTGGGGATGAGGCGCTTGAGCTGCTGTTGTAAGACCTCATTTAGCTGTCTAGCAGAAAAGATTTCTTTCCCGGAGTCTAATCCGGCAGGAGCCATGAGAGAACGTTATCAGTTAGGTACAGAAATCTCAGACGGCTCGG
Source organism: Rafetus swinhoei (assembly GCA_019425775.1). Lineage (NCBI taxonomy): Eukaryota > Metazoa > Chordata > Testudines > Trionychidae > Rafetus > Rafetus swinhoei. The sequence continues at coordinate 64,277,854 of CM033447.1, read as the reverse complement.
GTGCGTGGGACACACGCGGATGCCATGGTCTGGAATCCATCCTGCTGTGACAGTGATGCATTCACCGTCTCCATCCAGGGGGAGCACAATTCCCTTTCTGGGGGCTGGGCATGGACACGGCAGGCTTTTAGAGGGCTCTGATTGAAGGGCTGTAAAGAGACGTGAGGTGGGAGTTGGGAGGGGTTAGCTTCTCTAGCAGAACAAACATCAGAAAATTCACCCTCTCTTCCGTGTGTGTTTGTGTGTGTGTGTGTGTGGAGTGAGAAGATATTCTATCGGAGCTACTATGAACAAAATGGACTACTAGGTACAACAGGCAGGAAACTAGTATTCACAAGGGCAGACATTAGAGTGCAAACTTGGAATGCTGTTGTGCCAGTATAAAATTTGCACGTATGTAAATATGCCATGAGAATATGTCTTGCAGAAGATGTCCTCCCACTCTCCCCATCTCCAACCCCCTCTCCCCTCCTCCTACTCCCCCGATCATTGGGTGTGACAAAGCAGCTTCTTACAGTGTTCTTCAAACCGGCTATTACTGTGTTGCAAGGAGCGAGAAATCAATATAGACAAAGAGCAGTTTTGTGATACAATAGTTACTCCGTGTCCACCTCAGAGCGTCATGAATGGGGTTGAGCGAAAGAGAAGGGGGGTGGGAATGGGGCACGACTCATCACCCTTGTCTGAGAAATGACTACTAGGGGAAAAAAAACTTTAAAATTGTTAAGCCTGTTAAGTACAATTATACGTAGCTGGAGCCTGTCACAGTTATGCTTTTAAACAAATTACAGTGCATACCAGTTGATATTGTGTATTACGGACAGAAATTGCTGGTTGGAATCCACGTTTCCATCTTTCTGAGCAACTGCTCTGCCGCCAAAGTAAAAGAAGAGTCAAGGCAAAGGGCCACGCTATTAACTCAATCCACAGACAGCGCACGTGGGCTGCCGGGTGTGGTGGCTTACCTTTGTGCGGAATTCCTGGTGGCCTAGGTGCCCAGCCGAGCTTTGGATACAGACACTGAAAGATCAGCGCAAAATCCCCAGTGGATATCTCTCCCTATGTCTAAAATGGGTGGAGCCATATGTGGCATAGCTGACGCTTTCAGCTGTGAGATGTGCTGAGGGAAGAGAGAAAAAGGGATTTAGAAAGCAGAATCCGGAATGAGATGCAGAGCTTACTTGCTAAGCCAGTAATCATCGTGTCTCTACCTTGGTCACTGATGTTAATTCTTTACTTGCATTTCATCACCACTGAAAATCAGTTCTGGGGTGAGCTATTCATTATTTTGACCAGAGATGCTGATGGGCAGGTGCAGGGTAGCATGCAGCCTGAATCTAAAAAGGGGTTAACAAACCTATTTCACTCCGCTCCTCTTGATAGCTACCTGCTGACAAATACTGCTCAGCATGCTGAGAGTTGACGGTGGGGCCAAGAGATCCCAGGTCTGCTGTTTATATCATCATAATGCCTTGGTATCATTTCTCATGCGGTGATTTCCTAGTGCTATGCCCACACGAAGCAAAATTCTCAGTGCCTCTTTGAGATGAGAACATGCTGCTCATTTTCCAGAGGCATAAAATGAGGCTCAGAGAGTTTGTGGCTTCCCTAAGGTCACATAGCTAGTTCGTAGCAAAGAAGCCAAGATTTTTCACAAGCGACTAGTAGTCTTTGCGGCTTAATGAGAAGCATCATAGAGGGAGGCTGCTGCGCAGCACTTCTGAAATGCAGGGTATGTCTAGACTACAGGGCTTTTCCGGGATACAGGAGGTATCCTGAAAAGTTCTGCCGCGTCCAAGGAACGCGTCCGCTTTTCTGAAGAAAAAAATGTTGGAAAAGTGGACGCGTTTGTCGGCATTCCTGTAAACCTCATTTTACGAGGAAGAAGGGATGTTCCGGAAGAAGGTTTTTTCCCGACATTTAGTCCTGTGTAGACAGGCCAAATGTCGGAAAAGCCTCTTTCGGAAGAAGAGCGGAAAAAGATACGCAAATTGTGATTTGCAATTTGCGTATCTTTTTCCGACTTTTCTTTGTAGTGTAGACCTAGCCTCAGACCCCTTTAAGGAATGTCATGATGGGCACCTAAAATCTCTAGTCACTTTTGAAAACCTTGCCTGAATCCTGGATCCCAGTCCTACTCTTACTGCCAGCACAACTCCAGCCAGAGTCGTTTTTAAATGACCCAGTTTGATAACAAGGCATTCTTGGCATTCTAACGGAAAGTACCAAGATTCAAAGGTTTCATAACTAATACTTAGGCAAGTACATCTAGGCTCAGTTGAGTAAGCCCAGTCTTTATTTGCTGGCCCTGTAATAGTACAGTGCATCTGAGTTCCTTGTGAGAACAAGAGATATTTTTTCCCATGGAAAGAGGAGGGGGAGTCCTTTGTGCCCTTGTCTTTATAAAATCCAGACGTTTTAGTTGAGAAATGTGTTCAGGGGTTTCTTGGACATTGCCAGCAGCTCTGCTGTTTCATTTCAGTGGTGTGGGGTGAAGGAGTTCTATAGTTCTTTGTGTAAAAGGAACCTTTGTTGGTGGCTTCACAAAAGCTCCCATTGGAGACTGCTGTACCTGGCTAGGTGTCATCATGTGACTTTGGAATGTCATTGTTGAATTTATAACACAGAGCCACTGCCTGTGGCTACTTTGGGGGGCCCCTCACATCCCTCTTTTCCAAACCAGAAGGGGGAAAAAAGCATCCCCAGAAAGGAAGGATAATGCTGTGATGTGCAACATCCCTGGTCTCTCTTACTCTAGCGTTGGTGAAAATGCATGGGCGTTTTGTTGAGTGATCTTTCCTGTTCTTTTTATCTTGCAGATTGAGGGAATTTTAATGGCTTTCAGGTAGAAGCCCAGTGGAGACAATCAAAATGAATTCTATGGACAGGCACATACAGCAGACCAATGACCGGCTGCAGTGCATAAAACAGGTAAGCTGAAACTGGAGACCACGACTACGAGTAAAGCTACAGCAGCCACTGTGTTGCATTGCATGGCATGACACATCGCTGCTTTCAGAGCCATTTTGTAAGGCCAGTGGGGAAAGCATTCTAATTTGCCTCAGTGGACTTATGTCTCCTGCCAGAGTCACCAAATAGTGCTTTCAAACTCCCCGTTCCACAGAGTCGTGTGCCTTGTGTTAATCAGTTTGCTCCCCAGAAGAGGAGAGTGGTGAGCAAACCGAATGAACGAGTTTGTAGTTAGTAGACATTTATTCTTTAATGTGTGATTTAAAAAAAAAAAACGTTTCTGGCTAAGTAACAGTAAAGCTGAGCTTTAGGGACTGGAGACGGGTTAAATTTTCATAAGCCTCTACACCCTGTGCACTAAAATGATGTAGGCACTTAGGAGCCTAAGTTTCACTGAAAGTCAGTCAGCCTTAGGCTCCCGCTCATTGATTTAAAGGGAACGAGTTGCTTGAATACCTTGGAGGAGAATCTAGGTGCCAGAATCTCTTTGGGGCTTTTGCATTATTGGGGGTGGGAAGAGGTAGTTTCAACTGCTTGTCTAATTGATGGCAGAATAAGCTGGCACCATCTCTGCCTATTCACTCCTCCTGGCGAGCTGTGCTGCTGCCCGACCGTTAACCTCCAGCTGCATGTTTTCCCTGACAGGAATCTGTCGCTGTGGGTGGGTGATGGCGGGGGCGGGGAAGGAGAGTTTCTCAATTTGAGGTAAGGCTAAAAGGTTGCTGTGTTTTATTTTCAACCAGTTCTAATAGGCACCCCTCTCCTCACCCCCATGTGGCCTTTTAAAAATGTATTTGGGAGATCTCTTACCCCAAAAGAAGAAGATGAACTCTAAAATACCACTCTGGAGAGCTGAAACGAAATGTTCTGAATTTTTGTTTAAGCGACATTTCAAATTACAACCCAGAAAAAAGGACATGTTTGTGAAAATATTATTCACAAATTTTCCCTTTTATGACCAGTTCACTTCTTGCACGACTTCCTGAACAGTCTGGACTGTGATGCCCTGGAGGCCAGTATAGACGATTTGCCTCCAAATTTTTAAGCTCTGCAAGGCAGGATCAGTATACACTGCCAGCACGGTGGGGTTCTAGCCTCTAGGTACTTCTGTAACACACATAATAAATAATTATAGTAGGACCCCAGGTTAATGTGTTAGCTAACTATGCATGAAATCTTGCCCACGTAGCAAAATATCTCCCCTCTCTGTTAAAATTATTCATCATGCTGTGGTCCCCTCTCCCCTCATAACTTTCTTTTGCACAGTGGAGTGAGAACACAGTGGATTGAGAATTTAGTACCCTAATCTAAATTGTCATTTGAAGCCCAGTTTAAAGGGAGAACAAGTGGTGATATATTGTTTCCACCTAGACTTCTGAAACATCTGAAACGTCGTCTTTTGCTGCTTTCATCTGCTCCCTTGCTCTTAACTTTAGAAATAGCCACCATTGTATAGCATCACACTATCTGGTGTATGGATGTTTGCTAAGGATTATGTTTTCTAAGTTAGAGGATTTTTTTTTCATGCAAATCAATTACTTTAAAGCAGCTGGGTGCTTTGGTTCTGAAAGCTTTATTTGCTAGTGTTACTGACGTGTGAGCTGAAAACAGCTGCATTTGGGAAGGTTAGAAGATTGGCTTAAACAACAACATTTTGAATAATCACAGACACGGGGACAAATCAAATGGGTGTAGTTCATGAGATTCAGTTGGTCCAAATCCAGTACAAGTCAAGTAACATAAAAGTTACCATCTCATGGCTGTAAAGAGGCTGAAGAGAAATGATGTGGGTCTTGAGCCCCACTCCTGGGGGATAAGTATGTACATTCCCAAAATCAATCTTGCTTGGTACTAATTAGCCAGCATCCTGACAGTTCCAACAGAGAGGCCAAGAGCAGGTGGATCATGGAGAGCAACCTTGCTTTCCCAACCCTAGCAGCAGAACTGCAGGTCATGCTAAGAGAGACAGATGGGGCTGGATAAAAGATGCTGTTCTCTGTGAATTCTATGGATAAATGAAGGGTCTCTTTCTCCAAAGATACCACCCTTTTTGTGTGGAGTTCACGTCGTATTTTTTGTAATAATCCATTGAAAAACACAATGAAACTTTTTTCAAGTTTTGGCTGCATAGTTGGATCCTTTGTTGGTTAAACCACTAATGCTGCACCCAAACACGGCTGCTTTGATCTCGTTACCTAATTTGTGTCTCTGGGAAACAATTTAGTGGCCAGGAAGAGGAAGGAAGGAAAGAACGATGACCTCTCAAGGTCCCTTCCAGTTCTAGTGTTCTATGAAAGCCAACAACCTTCCCAACCTTCTTAGGACATTCCCAGTTCTATGTGGAATGGAAGCTGCCTGGAAGACAAATGAATGGCAGACTTCATGTTCAGTTCCTGTAGGGTAGGAAATGGTGCCACAGCTAGCAAACACAAATGATTTTGTTCTGCAAGACACAAGGAGGGCAAGTTGCAATCCTGAAAAGGAGACTCCCCCATCACCTCTTATAGAGTAGGGGTAGAGGTGTATCTAAATGTGAAATGGTTGCTTATTACAACTCACCCACTACCTACTGTATAGCCTGGCAAGCCAGCAGCTGAATGCAGAGAACACACCCTGAGTTTAGTTCCTTAGCAGAAGCTTCTTTGCTTTGACCTTTGTTTATATTAATAATGTAGGGGTTCCCGCTCTGAAGGTTAGCTTCTAAATGGTCCCTTCGTTTTCCCCAGTTTTAGTAATGGCAATTTTAAAGACCTATTAGATAATTTTTATTACAAAGGACAAAGATCACATAAACTGATCCTACCCTACTAGCTCAGTGCTGGGAATCTTTGGCCCCTACATTTGCAAATGCCCTCCTGTTATCAACAGAGTCCTTGCTTGAAAAGGTTAGCTGGTATGCTCATAGTTTAGCCCAGATGGTGAAAATCTGTGGGAGCATGTTGCCTTACAGCAGCTAAAGGTCAGGCCCCTTCTGTCACTCACATACACATTCCTTGCTGTGGAAAGCGCAACAATACTTTGTGCTGTGTGTACTGACAGTGAAGAATCATGGCAGAGTCCGACACCCTTCCCCACCTTAACTAACCCACATCCCCCACGTCTAGTGAACAAAATCTTTCTCCCCTAGGAAGATGAGGGTTTTGTAAAATTGTTAACACACCAGGAGCATGAAAGACGCTGCAAAGAGAGAGGAAAAAAAAACACCATAAAAAATCTTTCCTTGACATCCAGCGTCTACACATTTTTTCAACCTTGCTGGCAACTAGCGGCCCTTGCAACCAGACTGAGAACTGTCTGCTGCACTCCCCACCCCTCACCCCAACCCTGAGAAACACTATAAATGGTAATCCCTGTGCCTCTTTAACTGGATCAGGTTACAGCACAGGGTCAGCGCAGGTTTCTTTCTTCTGAGCTCTCCCAGTCTCTGAGACTCAGACAATATCCTTTTCTGACTCCACCGACTCCTGTTTCACGCGCAAAGTTGTGTGTGATTTTCTCCCTTTTGGTACATGTTGCTTTTTTAAAAAAGGAAACAAAAACCTGCATATTGATCCACTAGCATGGAAATGAGGTGTATTAGCAACAAAAAGGTTTCCAAATAGATAAAACAGGACAAACAAAACTAGGGGAAAAATTAGCTCTTAAAAAAAATTAGCAGCCTTCTGTGAATCCAACAGCTTGTGTGGTCTCTCAGGGTGAGTACTGGGAGAGTATTCTCTAAAATCAAGGGATTGCTTTTTCCAGTGTTCAGTAGAAAAACTTCAGCGATAGTCTTCCCTTGATACATGCAACTAGTTCATCATGGCACAAAGAAGAGCTGTGGGTGAACTGAGGAGGGAATAGACCTTAGTTACATTTTTCCATGATTGTTCAAGCAAAGTGCTCATCAAGGTGCAGGTCTGATAACCCCTGCAAACTGAAGTGCTCTGTTTATCCACAGAGCACTTACAGCACAGATCTTTCCTCCACGCCATCTGGCTAACATATAGCGGAGCTGGTATCTGACCAGCCTATGCAGGGGAGAAAGGTAGTTTAGCCTCTGTTTCCCCCTTTACTCCTCTGCAGGGTCTGCTCAGTGCGTGATGAACCATTGTGGTGTATTTTGGGAAGCAACCAAGCAGTATAATTCTCGGCGGTAACTTCCAGTAACTACCAGACTGGGTTGGTTATGAACTAGCCACCAGGATGATGATGATAACTAATAATAGACTGATTGCATACCCCATGCCCAGTGGTCTCCCAGCGTCTCCATTATAGTATTTGCTTTTTTACTCATTCCTCATAATACCCTTGTGGTACTTCAGCCAAATAAATAAGATCTGGAGTCATAGCATCCGTTGTTTTTCTTTGGCAGTACAAGCAAATTCCAGGCCTCCTGCAAAGTCATTGGATTGGGTGACCCCTGTGGTCTTAAAAATATCTGGATCCAAAATGTAGAGCTGCCCCAACCCTGAAACTACCTGGCTGCGCTCTATCCACTGCTTTCTGAACTGACTCTGGGTAGGGATGTTATAGCATAGTTGATTAACCAGTAAGCAAAAGCTTATAGGTTAATGCTACTACACATACAACCCCCCCAGCCAGTACATTTTTGGGCAGGCTGGCCAGCTGCCCAGCTCAGTTGTGGTTTGCGTCAGGTCCGGGACCACCACCCTGTGCTCTCCAGGCAAATGCCCTATCTGCTAGGTCACTCTAGAGCCCAAGCCATCGCCCTACCTTTGGTGGGTCCTGTATCCTGTGTTGGCTCTCTGGTTGCTCTCCAGGGCAGAATGTAGGAAGGTTGGAGGGCTCCTTCAGTGATGCAGTGGATAAGGTATCTGCCTTTTGAGCTAGAGATGAGGGTTCAAGCCACCTCTCCCCCAATCCAACATGGGGTCATCCAACACAAGCTTGGCAATGGATAGATCTGGCACCCTTCAAACAAAGGACAGATAAAGGGGGCCCAGATTGTAGGGAGATTGGGGGGCTCCCCCAGTGGATAAGGTATCTGCTGCAGCTCTGCATTTAAAGTGCATTAGGAGGCAGGCAGCCTGGCTCCACTCCAGCTCACACCAGGTCAGGGGTCTCAGCCTCACCCCCCAACAGTGCAGGGTGACAGGCAGCCAGTGCACTGGTTTTTAAACTGGCTCCCCTTGCGGAACAGCTCCTCCAGAGTGGGGCCGGAGCACACTGGCTGCCAGCCACACCCCCAGGGGACTATAGAATAGAATTAATGAGGTTAATCAACTGTTCCCTTAACCGATATTTAACATCCCTAACTCTGGGTGCATACTGCTTTTCATAGCTTTTTTTTTTTTTAATTCTTGAAGTGAGGAAGGTCAGAAAATCTTTCCATGTAAAAATTACAAAGAAAATCACCATTTTCAAAATATCACTTGATACGGGATTGAGGATTGCCTTTATGGTGCATGCTAAAGCTGTGTTGAAAAAGCCACATTTATTTCCAGTAATAGGTTAAAGGAAGTTTCTGGAGGTTTTCTGGTGTCGTCTGGGGTATTTTGCTGTGGTGGGAGTGGAGAGTGCAATTTCCGCTGCATGTCATGTTACATCTGGGTGCACTGAGCAACGTCTCATCAGGCAATGTAATGGGAGGCACACATCCCACTGCTGACTTCTAGAGACGGATTAGCATTCCTCCCCTCTTTGCTCAAGAAGGAACTTGCTGTGGTTTGAATGCTTTCTACTGCCTCGCTGGCCATTCAGCAGATGTGTGCTAAAAAGTCTAACTGCTGTGTGTTTGTGTTGCTTCTTTCTTTCTGGCGTTGCAAACCAACCCTGGAAACAGTGGTTTTCTTTTTCTGCCTTCAGTGCTTGGGTTTGTTTGTTTTTTGTAACTGGCCATTTGTTGGAAAGTTTGATCCTTCGCATGTTTGCATAACTTCTCTGAGCATGAAAACTCAAAACTATTTGAAAAGAAATCTTCCTACTTTCCAAAATCATTTGTTGATTATTAGTGTCCCCTGCTCGTAAGCATAAAACTGCTAACCTATTTTGTTAATAAGGTTTACTATAGACTGGTGTTGGCTAATAGTGTAAAGGCAATAATAAAGATACTTAAAAGCGGCATAATTCATGAATTTTAAAAATTAATGACATTTTGCCATAGAGAATATTTGTCAAACACACCTTCTTATTAGTGGCTATGTTTGCATGTAGCTACTGCTCTTTTGTTAGTACCGAATTATCCAATAGTTTATACCAATGAAGATTAAGGATGTAAAATCCCCTTTAATTGGTTAACCGGTTAAACCTGAAGTTTAACTGGTTAACCATTTAAGGGGACTGGAACATCCATCATTCCCAGCCTCGCATGCTGCGGCCACAGCCCCTGCCTGCGGCCTGCCCCTGGGGCCCACCTCAGACAGGGGCTGCAGTGCGCCGGATCTGCCGCTAACAGGGGCAACTCCTGACGTCCAGAGCACCCCATGTCCAAAGTGGGCTCTGTGGGCTGGAGCAACCCCCTGCCAACAGCAGGCGGGGAGCTGCTCCAGTCCCCACCAGTTAACCAGAACCAGTAAGCATCACTCTTAAGATAAGGTTGAAAAAGGTACTTTATTTAACTTAAATAAATTAGGAGGCCAGTAGTTGTGTTGGTTATACATTATTAGTAGATCAGTTCAGCAAAAGTGCCCTAGTATCTATCTTGCTCCTATTTTTCTGAAGCCTGTACAGTTGCAAATTCTTTGTCTGCGTCCCACCTCAGTCGGTTGGAATATCTCTCTGCTATGGGTAAATAGTTTAGGAGAAGAGTTGCTTTCCTGGCTACAACTTACCAGTCAACATTCCCACCATCTTTGATCCTTCATCTTGATAAGATGCCCTTCTAATGTGGGCAGTCAGGCTGAGAAAGAGAAAAAGAAAAAGATATGCTGTGCTAACAACTGGCCAAAGGGAAGAAATAGACACACACATTTGTGTCAAAGGCAGAATTTGAGAATTGGCTGGGTTTATGAAAGATACCTCTTGAATATGATCCTTCTTCTTTCCAAGCTGGGCTAGTGCTGATTGTACCTATTTCTTTACCCCCAATTCCATCTGTTTCCTTAGTGTAGCAGCTCTTTCTAAGGGAGGAGTGATTTTTCCACCAAGGGAATATATTCTCTCTGAGCTCTTAATCTTTAAAGTCTACAATATCTGGAAGAATATTACTCTTCCATGTAATTATCTCATCTGACCTGCTGCTAAAAATGGCATGTGATTTTCATGGGCAAATAAAGGCTATAATTTCAACAATATTGGAGATCCAAAAGGCTATGGGTCAGTTATGCACGTGGAATTCTTTTATTAGTAACTGGCCTTGAATATATAATACAGCTGGTAGCATGTCTCTGATTTTTGACATGTCATTTTTAGCTTGTCCATCAAATTGAGTATCTTCACAGGAGCAAGGTTCTGCTTATTTCCATTTATATATTTATACACATTAGTGCAGTATTGAACCCATGTGCTACAGAGAATCAATACAATTAATATATTATTCATGGATGGCTAGGTTAGAGTAGATCAGTTTAAAAATGGGGTTGGGAAGGGTAAATAAAGAATAACTTTTTTCTCAATTTTTCTCTTCAAAAATATCGTCTCTTTCTTAACACCTTGGCCCTTCCATTCCACACATCTCTGCCATTTAAACGAAAGGAGAACTGTGTCATTGCTGGTGGTGGCACATGCTCCTCCATACACTAAACATGAAGGCCCATGTTTGTTAATGTTAAAAAGGAACACATGTTTTCACCATTTTTATACATCTTCAAATTGGAGGTTGCATGTCTGAGCCTTCAGTTCCATGAGAATATGTTGTTTGATTGTTTTGTTGGCCTTTGTTTTTCTCCAGTAGCAACTGGGTACGCAAATAATTAGTGTTCATGACTCAAGGGAATCAGCTGTGGGATATATCCTGCCTGCTAGAGGAGATGTTAGCCTGACTTCCAACTATTTAACGGTTCAAACCCAAGCCATGTAAGAATTGTTGAAGTTTGTAAAGCTGTTAAGTAGTTGCTGTTGATAATGGGTATTATTTGGGCCATTCCAATATCCAGATGGCAACCTGCTACAAGTCTGCTGGTCCGATTCCGATCCGGATTCTCATTTTCAGAGTTTACTTAAGTAATTACGGGTATGTCTACACAGCAAAGTTATTTTGAAATAACAGCTGTTATTTCGAAATAACTATCCTAGTGTCTACACAGCTATTCTGTTATTTCGAAATTAAATCGAAATAGCGGAGGGCTTATTTCAAAATTGGTAAACCTCATTCCACGAGGAATAACGCCAATTTTGAAATTGCTATTTCGAAATAAGTGCTGTGTAGACACTTATTTCGAAATAGGGGGCCTCCAGCCTTCCCAGGGTGCCCTGGTGGCCACTCTGGCCTCAACCAAGAACACTCCACTCCTCCCCCTCCCGGAGCCCTTAAAGGGGTAGACTCTGGCCACAGTGCCTGTGCCAGCTCCAAGCCTGCCAGCCCAGAGCCAGCAGTCACTGCCCCTGACCCAATGGCCCCAAAACATGAGCCAGCAAGCCACTGGCAGCCAGCCCTCCACCGCTCCACAGGAGCAGTCTGCCAGCTCCCAGAAGCCTGCCAGGGTCTGGAGAAGGTGGGCGCTTTCCTGGTCCAGGGTGGAGATCATGGACCTTATTCAGGTTTGGGGGGGATGCCCCCAACGTCCATGATCTCCGCACTAGACAGAGGAATGCAGCCGTCTATGGCACAATAGCTGCCAGCCTGGCCACCAAAGGCCACATGGGAACCCAGGAGCAGGTTTGCATGAAAATCAAGTTGATCCGGCGAGACCCCCAGCCCTGAGCTTCCCCTTCCCCTTGCTTCCCCCTTCCAGCTCCCTCCTCCCAGGTTTCACCCTCCCATCTCCCACCCTCTCTCTTCCCCTCTCCCGCCTCCTTTCCCCAGTCTCACCAGAGTTTCATTCCCTCACTGCCCCCAGTTTTGTTAAATAAAGAGAGTTTGTGTTCATGAAAATACGTGCATTTTATTTGACATCAGGAAGGGGGGTTAGGGAGGGGTAAGTGGAAGCACGTGAGGGAGGAATGAGGCACAAGCCCCCAGTGGGGCAGACCAAGGAGGCTCTTAGTGCTCCTCAGGGTGGAAGCTCTCCCACAGGGCCTCCTGGACACTGACAGCCCCCCGATGGACCTCCCGGATGGCAGCCTGCAGAAACTGCAGGCAGGCTCACAGCAACATGTCCAAGAGAAGCACCAGAGTGCCCAGGGGCAGCTCTGGCTCCATGTTGCAGAGTGCTGTAGTGTCCCGAGTGAGGGCAACCAGAGCACACAGAGACAAAATGCTTTGCTGTCCCTCATCAAGGTAGGCAAGCAAGCAGGGAAACCTGAGAACCGGATGTCCGGGGGGGTTCCTTTAAGCACAAGCCTCAGATAGCCTCAAGCAGCAGCCACACAAAGTAACTCCTGACCTGATGCCCTGCCAGACCTGGTTCCAGCCAGCCGTAAATGCGATTCAGCGTCCACTCAGTGTGGACGTGCTGTTTCAAAATAGCAAAACGCTATTTCGAAATGCATTTTGTGTGTAGACACGTTATTTCGAAAGAACTATTTTGAAATAACTATTTCGAAATAACGCTGTAGTGTAGACATACCCTACGAGCTGAAGTCCCATTAACTTTAGTGCCTATATCACTTTTGGAAATGAGGCTTGGGGCAAGATTTTTAAAGGCACTTAGGTGCCTTTTAAAGATGCAGAGAGGTGCCTAGTAGGATTTTCAAAAACAGCTAGCACTGATTTCATTTTAGGTTCCTGAACACCCTTGAAATATGGCTGGTGGACTCCTGAGTTACTAAGGTACTTCTGAAAATGTTACCCAGTATTCCTTTTTGGTCGGGCAAGTCCCTAGGTGTCTGTAAGTTTCCACAGATGCTTATTGCTAGTCCATTGTGAGAGCATGTCTATACAGAGTTAGTGTACATCAAGTAAGGGTGTAAATCCACAGCACTCTACCTGATGTGCATGTGAACCCTGCTGTTCTGCACTAGACATTCCATAGTGTGCTTTGACCTAGCAGTGTGGCCAGACAGCATGTGGCAGATGAACACCTCAGCTTACCCTGTGCTAACTATCCATAGAGACAAACCTGGGAAAAAGACTCTCACCAGCCCTGTGTTTCTGCTCTGCTGAAGAGGAGCAAAGAAGCTTTTATGATGCCCAAGGATGTAACTTATTTTCCATCAGGTTCTTTAAATGTTGGATCAGGACAGGGGGAAGGCACTGTTAATTCCAAGCAGAATTAAGAGCCATTTATATTAACAGTTATTGCACAATGAGGTTTTTCTTCCGTAGCTGGTTAGGGCTAGTTGCCAGAGGTCTCCCCGCATTTGATTTCTAACTGAAAAGAAGCTGAGTTGATTCTCCCTCCAAATGCATAAAAGACAGAAGTACATGGGGTAAGGAAGGGAAAAGGGTAGTTTCCTTGGGGGAGGGTCAGTTCCTGTTTGGATGAACTGGTTGCAGAAGCAGTGAGGGAGAGAGTGTTATTGAAGCTTTGACTTCCAACAGCAAATGTTTTTCTGTGGGTGGGTCTCTGTGTCTTGAGTTGTCTAATTACCTTCACGGAGTTGCAGTTCCGTTATGCTGAACATTTGACGATTCCAGGTTTTCCTCTTCCCTTTCTCGGCATTTGTGGGCAGCATTATGGCTCCCAAGAAGAAACTCTGTAGAGCCTCTCAGGAATCTGAGATCAGAACTTTGTCTGTTACTCCAGTTACAAAGCTATTACTACAGCAGTCTAGATTTGCACCCACCGGGGTTGGAATCAGAGGTAGGGTGACAACGGACTATCCCTTCTTGGTCAGCCTCTCACAGCCAGATAACGAGGAGGAGATGATACTACAGACAATTCAAGCTTTGGAGCAGTGCATTGGACAGGTAATGCTGGATAATCCGTTTAGCTTACTAATCAAGCATTTTGTTTAACTCAAAACTCAAGTCAGGTTAGAAAGGCGGGAGCTACTAAAAGGAGAGCATCGTTTGGTGGCTGAGATGAGGGTTATTTAAAGGCATATGACAACAGGCCAAGCCCTCTGGCACAAGTAACTGAGGAGACCTCCAGGTACCCTGGTCTTCAGGGACACGGTACATTCCTGGTCCAGCTACGGGACTTGAAGGCCAGCCTGGTTTCCACTTTGGCTGCAAGATTGGAAGAGAGAAGATGTCTTACCAGTCAGTTTCCCTCTCCTCCTGTCTGAAAAGCAGAAGTAAGATTCAGAAGCAACAGCCCAGTGCCTGCTAGAGCTTTAATTAAATACATTTTTTTTTCATTTCAGTTCAAAATTGAGAGTCTGAAATAAATCCCGAAAGGAACTTTTTTTAAAATATGATGCTTACTGAGATGCTTAACTTGTAAAAAGAGCCAGGATCCCATATTATTTATTAGTCTGCTTTGAAGCAGCCCTACACTCAAACTTGTAAACAGAGATGGAAATGGGAAAAATTTATAGGACTGTAACTAAAACAGTCCAGTCTATTGGAGGGACAGAAAGAGTAGAACAAACAGAGTATATGCCTATAAACTTGTGTGTTCCTGTCTGGTATTGCTGGCTGCAAAACCTTCTCCCCTTCAGAATTATCAGTCCTGTTTTTTTCCCAGATGAGAACAGGGATAATTGAAAAGAACAGAAGGAAGTTGGATGCTTAGAATCTGTGGTACAGGAAGGTAGATGGAAAGCATCATTCTTGAGTCCTGGAAAATTAAGGACCTTTAATGCTTCTATGGGGTATTTGTCTCCTGATTGTGATCAAACAAAAGCTTTTTTAAATGTTTATTCAGGTTTCATGAAAATGAAATTCACAGCTTTTTAAAGACTAAATCAAACTCTGAACAGCTGCCTGCCATGCCATTTACAAATGTTCTTCCTGTAACGGGAATGGACACTGATGATAAAAGGGTCCTAAGTTATAAATCTAGAGGTGCTGGGGATTTGGATCCTAAAAAACTGAACTTCTGAAACAGTCATATTCTAAATGGTCGTAATGTGAGAAATTGTGTTAAATTTATCAGGTTATGATTTGGAACAAATTTTGAGCATTCAGATAGATGGTTTATGTTGTTTCTCTGGGTAATCGTAATTGAAGGCTCCTTCATACTGGAAATTGTAAAGTATCTATTGGTGATGGAACTTGAATTTCCCGTGTTAATTGTAGACTTCTGGTTGGCCATTTAAAACAGTGACGAGGTTAATTGGTTACCTGCACCTTCTCTATACTGGTCCTTCCTAAAAAATAAGCCAGGGGGTTTCTGAATGCATGTTTATCTTCATTTCAATGAGTAATGAAAGTTTTTTGTCTCTTATTGAATACTGATAAATCATTCCCATGCAGACATTTTATGTATGAATTTGAAACATGTTAATAATGTATAATTTGCTGATGAGGTGGGGCGGGGGAAGGGCTCATGAAAGTAGGAGGCATTTGGATGTATGACTTTAGTTCTATATAGTCTATACGGACTCTGAGACTAAAATAATAAAGCTAAAACCACTGAAATACAAGGAAGATAGATGATGAATATTTAAAAATATTCAGTGAATGAGTAACTTAAGTTGTTGATGTTTGCATTGTAATATTGAAGCTTTATATCATTATGTCAGGTCAGGAAAATATTATAGATGCAATTTGATAACTGTGCTTTGATTACCTTGAGAATTATTGTGGCTTCGTGCTTCTCTCGTGCTCACCGCACTCTCCCCATCCTTGGGATGTGGGGCTTTTCTCCTTTCTGATGGAAGGAGCAGTGTCCATAATGCTAATCCAGATGGCCAGCCCTTTCCATAAGGCCTTGTGTATGAGGAACTGTTCTTATGATTGATGTCACAGGCAGAAGGGGAAGCACAAACCAGGCCTCCCTGATGGGTCCCACGTTGATTGGAGAGCTGTGGGTTGAGTGTTACCGCTCCTCAGGTGTAATGGTGACATGGCTAAAGACTGGGCTGGCAATGTTGTTGTAACTGGACATCTGCATTACTAGTGAGCAAAACGAGCCGTTGCTGCTAACATGAGCCTGTTTTCCCTGCTGGCTGTCAGAGTGAGATACCAGGCTCAGGGCTTAAACTGCAAAAGGCACATTAGCCTGCATGGCAGGGCAGAGCATAGTGCAACAACACCCGACAATTTTTGTTATAGAGAAGGTGCATTTGTCGTTTTCTGCCTTAAAAGGAGACAGAGGTTCTCTTGTAAATTTCAGAGTGTACTGCAGCTATTTATATACTAAGCATATAATACAGAAACTGCCCATGTAATTCTGATCAGCCAAGCCAGACGGTAACCTCACTTCAGCTCTTTTAGATTCTGCTAATGGTTTTCCAGAGCAGGTTCATGATAGGGATATAAGTGACTAGTCGGCTACCGATAAGTATATGCCTATTGGGTAGTCAAGTAGTGACTCAACTAGTTGCTTCCCCCCACCCTCTTGCCTCTATCAGAGAGAGGCAGCAAGGGTGGTGGGAGCAGGAGCCGGTGCTGGGGGGAGCCAGTCTCAAAGCCGTCTCTGTGAGGGGGAAGGGGGCACAGGGGAGGCAGAGGCAAGGCAGGGACCAGGAGCAAGCCGGTAATCAGCTGATTCTCAGCTCACCCCTGGTCTCAGATGCTGCACGTCTCATTTTAAATGCATTAAGAGCCGCCATTGCCGACATTAAGATTGTCTGCTGATGCTTCACTTCCAGTTCCCTGCACGTTCTCCTGTCCTCACACTGTGCACATCTCCTCCAGCCGCGTATTCCTCCACTCGCTGAAGAGCTCCCTCTGCGAGTAGGTGGATTGCATTTGCTGCTTGAACATCTCCTCCCATGTCTGCCAAGATCGCAAAGGGAATGGAGGAGAAAGGATACGCCAGGGATTCCAGCAGTGCTGAGTGAAAATAAAGGAGCTGAGACCATCCTGCCAAAACACAAAGGAGGGAAACGGATGGTCTGGAGCATTGCCACAAACGTGCCACTTCTAAGAGCAGCTGCATGCAATACTTGGTGGGGACCTGACCAGTTTCTCTAGCCAGACCGTGGATTCCTCCCAAGATACTCCTCAGGCAACCTTGGGCAGTGGCTTGGAGGACAGCAAGGAGAATGTTCAGCAGGAGAACCAGTCCATTTCTTTTGCTGGTTCATAGTCCTACAAGAACAGATTAGGCATGTCAAATTTAGTTTTCTCTACTAATCGACTAGTCGATGGATTTTCCATCAACTAGTCGATTAGTCCATAAGCGGGGAGCTGCAGCGGGGTTAGCTCCTGGCCCGGAAGCTAATTGAGGATGTTAAATATCGGTTAATTGAATAGTCGAGTAACCTCATGTACTCTTATTGGTTAGTCGACTAATTCTATTGTCCCGGGGGCGGCGCCGGCAGTAGTGTGGGGTGCCAGGCGGGAGCTAGTCTATGAAGAGAGCCAGTTTAAAAACCAGCTCCTCTTGCGGACCAGCTGCTTGTCGCCCTGTGCTGCTGACTGAGGCAGCAGTGTGGGATGGCAGCAGCCCCTGTCTCGGGGGAAGAGGGGGTCTGAACTCCCGGACCCGGTGCGAGATGGAACAGAGCCAGGCTGCCTGCCCGCCCGGCTCCTAATACACTTTAAATGCAGAGCCACAGCAGGGGGAAGGTCCCAGACCCAGCATGAGCCAGAATTGAGCCGGGCTGCTGGCCAGCCTGCTACGAAATTTACTGGTTGGGATGGGGAGGGAAATGCATGTAGTCTATAGCATTGACCTCTAAGCTTTTGCTAATCGGTTAATCGACTACACTATTACATCCCTAGAGCTAACTCCGCTGTGGCTCTGCCTTTTAAATATATTAAGAGCCTGCTGGCCCCCCGCCATGGCTGTTCCTGTTGGCTCTTAATACATTTAAAAGGCTAAAGTGCAGCACGGGCAACCCAAAACAAGCCAGGAATCATCTGTCCCGGCTCGCGCTGGTTCCTCCCCCCCACCCCTACTTCGCTTCTGGTTTTTAAATGTATTAAGTGTTTTAAATGTAAAGCAGAGATGCTCCACCTGAGACTGAGTGCAAGCCAGGAATTGGCTGACTCCCAGCTCGCGCTCGGTCCCCAGTACACCCCTGCCTCCCCGCAGAGACGGCTTTTAACCTGGCTTCCCCCAGCACCGGCTCCTGTCTCCCCACCCCCACCGCGCCTCTGATAGAGGCAGCAAGGGGGAGCAGGAAGCGACTAGTCAAGGGACTAGTAAACTAGGCAATAAGCTTTTGCTAGTCGCTTACATCCCTAGAACAGATTCCTCTCCCCACTAGGGATGTTAAAATCCATTTAATTAAGTAAATGTGTAACTGCCTACCCCTCCACGCTGCTGCCTTGTATACCCAGAGCTTGTATGTAACTGTGACGATTAACCCATAAGCCCAGCCTCTTCGGTTGTACACGGTTACACTTTCACATCCCTACTCCCCTCACAGCAGTGAGGTCCAGGATCTCCTGCACACTTCATGCTGGTGTTGGTTTCTGACCTGGGAACTCATTGTCAGGTGTGCTGTCTGCCCTGAGGTCTGCTCACCACACAGGAAATGAAATTCAAATTTTCCCTGGGATTTTACTGTTCTCCTGGAGAGTAGTAGAGTTGAAAGTTGTGGCCAGAGCAGTCACCCTGGGGTACTGGGGGACACCTGCCAGAGGCCAAAAACACAGACTTTCAAAGCACTGCATCTGTACTACTGCAAAGTCGACTATGCAAGGTTGAATTTGGTACTTACTCCTTGTGAAAGCAGGAGTACCGAAATCAACTTTAACGGCCCTTAAAGTCGATGGAATAAGCTTGGTGGTGCAGACTCATTGTTTAACAATAGACTTAATGCAGCTAAGTTCTCCCTAAAGTCCCAGGGCAGACCAGGCCTAAGTATAGCTCCTCACGTATGCACACTCAGTAGATGTATAATCACATTACTTGACAATCACAAACAGAAAAACCAACTATTTCGGGTCATGGCTTTTTCCATTTTAGAAGCACATCAGCAATTAGTGGCTCATATTTCTACACCACTGTAGTTCCCTAAGAGCCAATGAAGGGCATGTTGGGGAGTGATAAAGGGACTTAATTCATGAATGAAGAAACATTGCAGTTATCCATGCGTGAGGAGGAGGGGGGTCGTGACTGGGCTTATTTCCTGAACCTCTTGAGCTTTTAGACTAATAAAGGGCTCTATTAATGAATTACAGTGAATGATCGTGACTGAAATGCAGGTCCTTTGCTTGCTTGCATGTGGTGCTGAGTGACTTATCAAATTTAGGTCTAATAGCCCATATTTCTATGCTATGGGACACAAAGAACTGCCCTTGTATCCCATCAGTTACTCAATGGCAAGGGTGTCTGAATGAGTTATGTTTACCTTATTGAGCCAGGCAATTTATTTTAATTTCTGCTTTAAGCTTACTTGATCTAGTACACAGGACCACACTAATTCTTCTCCAGTGTTGTTTAAGTTGTAGAGAATCCCTCTCTCTCTTTCCTGTTTGATTTTTTGCTGTTCTGTGTGTATTCAAGACTGCAGTATATTTTCATTAAACAGAGTGAAAAGGAAGTCCAGGGGAGAATATTAAGGTTGAGTAAATGATTAGAAAACATTGATTGATTTTAGATAGAAATTGCGGTTTTTGATCATCAGCCAAAAAAGTTTTGTTGGCTGGTGGACTCAGCAAAAGCAGCTGGAGCCCATGTCTTCCATACTAAAGAAAAACTTTGGGGAATGCCAGAGATAAAGACAATGCTTTTAGAGGTAGATATATTTGGCCAGATTGTCAGCTGGTGTTAATTGACTTTGCTGCAAAGGAGGTAGGCCAAATCAGTCTTGCCAACTCTTGAGATTTTAATATAGAGTATCATGACATTTGGTGGATGTCTTTTTAATCCCCGGCTCTTGGAGTCATGGGTTAATTGCTTATGCCATGTCTACAATATGTGGAAGATCAATGGTGCCATAGTCAATCCCGTGGTCTTCTGGGGTTCAATTTAGCACAGGGGTGGGCAATAATTTTTAAAAGGGGGCCACACCGGAAGGGGCGGGGCCTCAGGCGGAAGGGGTGGGGACAGGGGACTTCTTGTGCTTCCCCCCACCTTGATTGGTCTGGGATGAGGGAGCATGAGAAGTGTTCTCTCTCCCTCCCTCCCCTGCCCTGCCCTACCCCCTACAGAGAAATGCCAGGTTCCCTCTAGGCGCCTAGTGGGAGGAGACCTCGCACGCTCTCCCTGCCCCCAGGCCAATCAGTACCAATCATTTGACCCACCAAGTCGGTGGATCCAGCCCATGGCCGCCCTGCTGCTCCCCCACCCCCACGCCAATTAGAGCCTGGGGGCGGGGGAGCACGCAAAGTCTCCTCACCCCCGCAAGAGCATGAGGCAGCTAGAGAGACATGCCAGCACTTTTAAAACAGCCAGCATGTCTCTCTAGCTGCTGCGTGCTCCTGGCAGGGCAGGGACAGGACGTGAGAGACTTCGCATTTACACCCCCCCCCCCCCCCAAAGGCGTGCAGCAGCTAGAGTTAAACACCAGCTGTTTTAAACAGATCTGGCCTGTGGAGGTCCCTTTGCCGACCCCCCGATTTAGGAGGTCTAGTGAAGACCCGCTAATTCGAACTGAAAGGGTGCTGCTGTCGGTGCCAGTACTTCTGATCCTCAGGAGGAGTAAGGGAAGCAAGCAGGAGGTAATTGCTCCTGTCAACCTTACACTGTGTGGACAGTGATTTAAGATACATGGATTCTAGCTACATAATTAATGTAGTTGGAGTTGTGCATCTTAAGTCAACCTTACCCTTTAGTGTAGACCAGGCCCTCATGTCCAAAAGCAACATACGGCTAGCTGGAGTTGGTTGACAGTGTATGTCTTTTTCTATTCAGAGAAAATCTCCATTTGTTGATAGCTGCATTCTTCTACTGAAATACAATTTGCAAGGCTTCATGTGGCTAGTGAAGCCAGACAGTAGGCAGAGGCCGAAGTGGCTATCCATGTGAGAAATGCAGTGACTGTAGGCCACTGTTAATTAACCTAGAATCTAGCAACATGGCTTAGCGTCTGGATGATTAGTTACGTTATCGTTCAGCAGTTCAATTAAAGCAAGACGTGAGACACAGAGCAGACGAAAGTGGGCAAAATAAACAGACAACTTGAGTCAGCCTTCATAATTTGGTGCGACATCACATAAATAAATGCAATAACTTGTTTAGCATAGTTAAGCAGTTTGCTACTCAAAAGCATCCTATTTGCATGACATCCCATTTGAGCAGCAGTTAAGCCACGGTAAATTAGTTCTGTGTCTTCAGAGCCTGGCATGTTTCAAAGAAAAGGGAAAAAAAATATTTTCCCCTCTCCAATATATGCAAGCTTGTAAAATAAAATTCCACATTTAATTTCCATAGCAACATACAAAAAGCACAGAGTCTGCACTTGGATGATTTTGTTTTGCATATTATTGCTGTCATGATCGTAGTGTCTTGATATGTGCATGATAACTTTAACCCCCTGTAATTACTCTTAATTTTGCACTGTTGTTGTCCCAGTATTTACTGCATTGCTAAATCTACAACATGTTGGCATACATCTGGTTTGTAATCTTCTATATTTAGAGGAGATACACCTGGTATCCTAGCCGTATTTCATTCCGAGTAATTGATTCCTGTATTCCCAAAATTTTTCTCAAGGTTTCAGTTGTAAAAGGCATGCGTGCATTTTGGTGTGAGGATGTAGAGAACTCAGTATATTAAGGATATTTGGCTTTGTTTTACAGTGCTTTGGGATCTTTATTTCCTTTTCCTGTCTTGCACATACATGTGTGCACAAACTAGCATATACATTGATGTGCATTTGGTTATATATTGTAGGCTGAGGTAGTCAAAGGCAGGCTGCAGGCCAAAGATACATTGCTAGATGCTTTTGAATGGACCTCAAAAATATTTTATTTACTTATCTGTATTGTGGATTTATTTATTTATTTATTTATTTTCTTTGGAGTATTGACTATATCTTGCCCAAGAAATTTAGACCGTTACCAAAAATAAATAGCTACCTCTGTTGTAGGCCCATGACACGAGCAGGGTGTCATTTCATGGCCATTGCAGGAGAAATGAGTGATGCAGAGTGTAGGTATAATCTTAATACAGCTTCTTTTATTTACACATATATACCAGAGGTGCTTGCAGACAATACAGAAATAATCCTTTCTTTCAGGGATCTGAGCCCATCCACCAATTCCTATTTCTTTGAGAGCAACTCTGCCTCAAGAAGTTAGTCAAGTTAGAGAGATTAAGGCAGAGAGAGAACTCCCTTGCTTCTTGCCACAGCTCCTCTACATAAGATACTGCCTCAAAAATACAGTTAAATAAAAATTTGACTGCAAGGCCAAGGAAAAGAATTTAGGAGACTCACAGCACCACCTGGTGATTCCTGCCTATAACAATATATAGTCACACATCACTGATTTTTGTGTGTCTGAGTCTCTCGATTTCATTCGTTTAAGCCAGCTGGAATCCTACGAAGCACTTCATTATAACATCTGAGTTTTGAAAACTTCACATGAAGGTTCTGAAGTAATGAAAAGGTGATGTTTTGTTTTACAATAGAATTAAGTAATACTGCAGATCACTCTTGTAAATAGCTCTGATTCTTACAGAGTTTGTTTCCATTTTAGATTTTGGGTTCCCTGCAGCAACCTTGATACAAGTGTCTTCTGCAAAGTTGAGCCCATTATTGGTGATGAAAAAATAAGTAATGTGTATTTAAACATCTTGGTTGTATGTGCTTGTAGGTTGAGCAGTGTGGTTCTCTTGTAGAACTTTTGGACTTACAGCTCCACCAACCTGTTATTTTTTTGTGTGCTTAATGCATGAGATGTGATAGCCCAAAGCAAGTACTGAAGACTTAATTTTTTAAAAAAGTAGTGGTAGTTTTGAATGTTTTCTTGCATAACATAACATTTCTCCATATTTATACTTAGGTTCATGTGTGGTTTCCTTTCAATTCCCCTCCGCTGCTCTCCCCCTTCCCCCCCAGACACACTCTCTCTCTCTCTCTCTCTCTAATTTTCAGGCAGCCCTTCATTTATTTTAAAATTTATTGAGGAAATTAGAAGAATGGCATGAGAAATAGGTTTTTGGCATGAAAGGCAATCATGCAGCCTCAACAACAGGATCGCTACTTTGTTCAGCATCAGCTTTCTCTCTCTCTGTGGAAACTACTCAGACATAAAAAGGATAGAGATCAAACCCATTAGTATTTTGCCAGGTTCTTTTCTTCCTTTAGATTTTGCAGGTACCAATCTTTCAATTTGACGGAATTGACAAAGGGGGAAGGGGGAATCACTCATCTTGCGTAACCAACTTGCAAATTAATTTTTCAGTAGTACGGTTGCTGTGTAGTGATGTGAATGGGTAACCCAGTCACTCAGTAAACATCACCCTTAGGCCCGTCTGTGGGGTGTGTGCGCAAAGGGTGCGAATGCATTCCCTCATGATCCCCAATGGAGCCAACTCTGGCTGGCCAGGGGAAGGTTGGGGTAGCGTGCTGCTTGACCCTCCCTCCCCCATGCTCTGGCCCGCTGGGGAAGGCTAGGGCTGATCCTCCACCCCCCACCAAAGCGAGGCTGGGGGCAGGGCAGGGCTGGGCCGCCATGGCAGGAGCGCAGGGCAGCCTCCAGCCCCTCCCATGGTTCGGGCTGGGCTGCCGCAGGCACAGCCTAGCCAGACAGGGGCTGATTCTGCCCAGCCCTCCCGGGCAGCTGGGGACTTTCGTATGTTCTAACAAAATCATTTTACCAATCACTGTTTCCACTCGGATTTTTCATTAACCTCTCTTATGCATGCTCATTGCATTATATTTAAAAAAATTGAGGTCCACATTTACAAAAAAAGCAGCCCCCTACAGAAATTCCTGCGTACCAGCCTGACCCTTAATGGGTGGAGGACTGCTCCAATGTTGTGGGGCTGTCGGTTCCCAGCTTCATGGGCTGGCAATTGGCAGCCTTGCGTAGGGCTGGAAGCAGCAGTCGGGGAGAAGCATTCCGGAAGCAATTGGGCTGGAGCAGCCCCTGCCCACCTCCGATTTAATCAGTTAACCAGTTAAACTTAACGTTTAACCAGCTAACAAATGAAAGTGGGATTTTACATCCCTACTGCTGTGTAGTACATCAAGATTTCAGCATGTTGTGGGTATATATAAAATTGTGGGGGAATTTTGTAGAGACCTGTCTTTTAGTGGATGGTTTATGATAGGACCCTGTTGTGCTTGATCAGGCAAAATAAATAAATAAAAGCCCAAGTGCAATGTGATTGTGGGATGGAAACGTGAGTGCGAGTTGCATAGCACATAATTAATTGAAGTCTGGGTCACCATCAGCGTTGCATTAGTGCTTCTGCTGTGACATAGCCCACTGAGATGAGTATGTATCTCAACAGTGACATTTAAAAATGAAACACACTTTTTTTCAGTCCTTTATTCTTGTAAAGGCATTTTTGAAGTAGGTGTCAGTATACGCTACAGTGAAGAGAAAATGAAACCCACATTTAAGGCCTTTTTAATGGTGGCCTAAATCTTCCACAATGGCAAATGATTGAGCGCCTCCATTTTTTGGTGCCCAGCTCGACATCTTGAGGAGGCCTGATTGTTTTCAGAGGGACAGTGCACGTCTTCAAATTAGGTCTCTTTAAGATATCTCAGGTAGAGCCACAAGACTCACCTGATGAGCAGCAAAACAAAAATAATTATTTTTTCCCCATATTTTGAGTGCGTGGCGTGACAGGCCACTCTAGGAGGAGCTGGTGAAGTGATACTGAAATGCATTTTGGGCCCAGTGATCTTAAGCCACAAGCAAAAAAATAGCCATGTTGTTCTGTGTTTTGTGTTCAATATTTGTGAGTTCTTTGCTCTCAGGGTGGGATGTATCCAATGGAAATATCACCTACAAAATCATGTATGTTTACAAATATGAATTGGTCTTGGTGACCAAACCTACAGTATCCAACAGAATGTCTATATCACATTTCCTCTCTGTTATAGTTAATGTTGATTTTGTGATATGGAGGTTGGAACATGCTACCTTTTTTTTTTTTTTTTGCTGCCACTGCAGCATGTGATTATCACAGTATGATTTGTGATCTAGTTACGCTCACATTTTTCTTTCTCTGCAGTCTTTGCAGGTACATTACAACAAGAGAAGTTGCAGTGTGTGTATGATGCTTTATAAGGGGTTTGAGTTGTTTTTTGTGTTTTTCTGCCAAATGACAATGGAGGATTGAAATGACAGTAGATATTGAGCGATTTAGCAACAGACATTCACAGCTATCTGCTTGCTACATTTAGGACCAATAACCTAAAGTACTTGGCCAGCTGTTTTTTATAAAAGGCATAAAAGATCTCTCTTATCTTTGTTTAATTTATATGCTAATATTCATAAGTATACGGAGAACTTTGCCTCCTTTCATTGAGTTGGAATGGAAATGTTGCTTTCAAAATGCAACCCAGAGGAAGTCATGCAGTTGGTATAAATTTGGCTCCATGTCGTTGAGTGGGAAGATGCCATGTTGCATAACATCTATTTGCTGTTTTTAAAAAATTCTTCTATTGTTTTAAAACTTGCTGCCCCACATACCAGTCCCCTCTTGTCAATGCAAGGGCCTCTGACAAAGATCCTCCATAGAACAAGGATTAGTGTAACATGATCCAATAGGTCAGGGACATAACCTGGTGTGGGCGGATACTTGTTTTCACTCCTGTGTCTTGGAGCTAATTGATTTGGTTTCTCTAGCATGAAAATAAAGAGG
This sequence comes from Rafetus swinhoei, assembly GCA_019425775.1. Taxonomy (NCBI): domain Eukaryota; kingdom Metazoa; phylum Chordata; order Testudines; family Trionychidae; genus Rafetus; species Rafetus swinhoei. The sequence continues at coordinate 64,252,127 of CM033447.1, read as the reverse complement.
GGGAGAAAACTGAATAGCCTTTAATGTGAACAGAGTTTGGATGCGAGGCATATATTTATTGCATTGCCAACTCCAGCCATTCAAGAATCATGAGTTAAACAGCCCCCCTAAAATCATCAGATTGTCTTTAAAATGATGAGAATTTAATACATTCCTTTTATTATTGGTTTCCTTTTATTTGCCTTCTGGGTGCACATTTTCAGACTTGTTTGGGCATTCACAAAGGCTAGGACCTTATTTTTTATAAATCCAAGCTGAATTTCCCATGTGAGCTCTTGTCTCTAGGAGTTGGGGCTTTACATAAAACATCACCCCTTCTTGTGAGAGCTGGCAACACTGTAGTTATGTTGCATGTTTGGGAAGATACTTACATGAGATCTTGATACGCAGGGGAAAAAGAAATAAGTAAATCTTTAGAGTTATGATCAGTGGTTTTTTAATTACTGTGGAGTCTTACCGGAACCTGTGTATGCCGAATAAAGTAGTTTTGAGTCATCAGTGACCATCTCATTTTGGTCAATGCTGCTGAGTCTATTGAGCTGGAGAGTTCTTCTAAGGTTTATGTTGCAAAAACTCTCCTTTATGCAAAATCTGTGCAGTAAAAGGCCAAAGGATTTGAAAAAGTTCCACTAACTTTCCACCTTGAATATGCCAGAGAGGACACATGGTTTGCCAATGGTTACCCTTTTTGATGAACCATAGGGCCAGTCCGATCTCCTGAAAATGGCAGTTCTAGGAATTGCTGACAACTTCCTGGTGCATCTAGTGTGTAGTGCTTCAATAATAAGCTTTTGTTTTGGGAGAGGATTGGTTTTGTTGGTTTCTTTTGCATTTTCCATTGCAAAGTACGAAGGACGGATATACAGAATTATAGCTGGGTACTGTTCTCCTGGACATAGAATATGTCCTTCAGCTTGTAGCCAAATAAATACACAAAAAAAGGGGATGCATAGGAAGATGGCAGGCACCATATAAACAGGGGCTTGTCTGGGTTTCAGGGATGGCTATGGGGCTCAGGGCTATGGGTTGAGCTGCTGCTTTTTTTTATCAGAGAAAGTATGCAACTTGTTGGTGAGTGTGTGTTACAGAGCCTTCCTTATGCCCAGTCTACAGCCAGGGGTGGCCCGTGACTATAGGCCGACTCGGCCGTCGCCTAGGGCGCCGCCTTCAACGGGACGTCTGGGGCGACTGATGATGACATCACTCCATTGACGGCCGTGCAGGCGGGGCGCCGATCGCGCGTTCTGCCTGGGGCGCCAGCTGCCGCAGCCCGCCTTGGGCCGCTCCTGTCTGCAGTGCATATGGGTCTGTTATAGCCACAGCTAGAAAGCTCAAAGCTGTGTCCCTGAAGGCTAGCGGAAACTAGGGATGTTAAATGTCAAGTCATTGACTAATTGAATAATCAGTGCATTTTGCATCGACTATTCGATTAGTCGATAGGCCGCCTCTGTCTTTAAAGTGTAGCAACACTTCTAGGGCTGTTGCTACACTTCACAGGTGAATGTGCCTGCTGACCCCGGGCTCCATGTAGTGCTGCCGCTTTGAAACGCCATGGGGAGCCTGTTGTCAGGCTACACCCGCCGTTTCAAAGTGGCAGTGCCACGTGGAGCTTGGAGTCAGCTGGGGACTCCACCGCTGACCCCGGGCTCCGTGCAGCACGGCGCTTTCAAACGCCGTGGGAAGCCCAGTGTCAGGCTCCCCGCAGCGTTTCAAAGCAGCCGAGCTGCATGGAGCCCAGGGTCAGGCAAGGAGTCTCCAGCTCATCCTGGGCTCTACGTGGCACTGCTGCTTTGAAGTACCCCCTGCATTCCTCCTCTTGCTGTCTCTTTCTGATAGAGGCAGCAAGGGGGGGGGGGAGCGACTAGTTGACTAGCCTGTCGACTAGTCGTTCACTTCCGTAGCGGAAACCCTTTACGTGCCTCATACACTGTGATACTGATTGTCTCCATTTGTGAAGGAGTTTTTCTAATTTTCTTCTTTTAAGTCCACTGTTGTTTTATTAATTGCAGCCGTAGCAAATACTCTGGCTATGTCTACACTTACCAGGTTATTTCAAAATAAGTCATTTTGAAATACTAACTCCTGAAATAACTGTTTCAAAATAAGCTTAATCCTCTTCACAAGCAAGAGTTATTTCGAAATAACAAACCTGTTATTTTGAAATAACAGGCTTGGTCGTGTGGGCACTTGCCTAGTTATTTCAAAATAAGGGGCGTTATTTTGAAATAACTCCCCAGGTAGACATGCCCTCAGAGAGTACCTGATGTGTGCCAGGTGCTCTCCACCAAATAAAAAATGCTTCAAAGACCTCATAAACGAAGGCCCAACATATAAAACTTGTACCATGTGACTCGCTTGTGCGATAATGTGTCACCATTCAGCATGGGGGCATTGTACCAGAACATGGGCACTCAGGCATCATGTTGACAGGTGACTTTTATACAAATCCAGACAGGGATAGGGGTAAAGGTAAAGACCAGTTGTTTTTGAAAAATAGTGGGGGATTTAGAGGCAACAGTCTTGCTGTACATTGACTTCTACTCCATGCCAGGCTCGCAAATGCTGGCGGGAGGGACCGTTGCTCCAGGGCCGGCTATTCTAACACCGCCACTATTCTCAGCCACCACTATGGTTACCACGGCAACAGCTGGATCCTTGGGCCCTTTAGAATTGCCGCCAGAGCGCTAGGCAGCATGGACCAGAGCCCTGCGCCGTGCACTCCGGCCATCTCTGAGTGGGGGGGAGGTAGCGAGGGGGGGCCGGGACAGATGAACTTTGTCCAGCGCTGAGGTCTGGCTGCCCCAACCCTGCCCCTTCCAGGGGGCGCTGAACTGGACCTTCCCCCCCCACACACACAGTGCCCAGGGCCCGGCAATCCTGTTGGCCCCCCTGCTCCATGCTAAAATTGGGAGCATTTTGGCTTTAGAATACTTTGAATGTTGATAGTAGGAATTATGGTGTTAAATAATGTTACTACTCTGTGTCCCCCAAAACAGGATTATACTTTGGCCACTGCAGGGGAGGGTGAGAAAGTAGCAGTTAAATTGGTTTCTTTTTCCAAGTGGTGCTGGCTAATGAAATCCTGCTCCTGCAGGGGTTGTGAGATTTCCTCTGGCTATTTCTCAACGCTCCCCGTGCTTTTGTATTGTCCGTTGTGGCAGTGTCACAGCCATAACTTTGTGTCAGTGTTTTCCTCCACGTGCTGTTATCCTGAACTACAGCCCCCAAATGTCTCAATGTGTCTTGCAACCCCACGATAGCTACAGTTGTGCAAGCTGTTTAATAAGCATCAGCCTTGTCTCTAGCAAGGCAATCCAACCACATTCAGAAAGCAGGCAGATGGTGAAACCAAGCTGTTCTGATAGCGTTGCTGGCTTTGCGCCCCCCTTTCCAGGAGTTGGCGTGGGGCCTGACGGAGGCAAAGAGTTGAAATGCAGATTGAGATTCAAATCTGCCCTGTGTTGGGATTGGTCAGCCTGGGTGTCCAGGTTCAACGCGCTACATCTGTGGGCATAGGTGCCAACTCTGTGGGTGCTCTGGGAGAATTTAGCGGGTTCAGAGAACTCACCAGTGCCAAGTTTCCTCCTCTCTCCATGCCGGTGGCCCTTCTGTCCAACCCCTCTTCCTCCCTCTCAGCGCTTCCAGAGCGCTGCGAACAACTGATTCTTAGCGTTCAAGCTCCAGGATGAGGGTGAGGAGTGGAGATGGGGCATGTTTGGGGGAAGTGGCGGGACAGGGGTGGAGTATGGGTGGGAAGAGACGGCGCAGGGGTTTGGGAGAAGGGATGGAGCAGAGGGTGGAGTTAGAGCAAAAGCAAGAATTCGGCACCTACGTGAGCACAATTCATGAAGTTTTGGTGAACTGGAGCTGGACTTTCAATTGAGTTACTCCTTCTAAGAAATAATAATCAATTAGAACCAGTGATACACAGATAGTAGAGAATGAATTAAGTTGGTCTGCTCTATTCATCCACTCATATGACTTCATCTCATCATCTCCTGGGATTTTTTTGGTTTTGAAATAGTGTGTTGAAGAGAATGCATCTAGCAGTTAATGATATTTGTTTACCATGTTTGTTTCATCTCTCCCCTTTTCAGCACTTACAGAATCCCGCAAACTTCCATAATGCAGCTACCGAGCTCCTGGACTGGTGTGGAGACCCGAGAGCTTTCCAGAGACCTTTTGAACAGAGTCTGATGGGTTGTTTGACGGTGGTACGTCAACTAATTCTGTGATGGAGTTTTTCTTCTCTGTGGTTACCTTGTGTGCTGTCTGTCAAACACTGGTAACTGAGGGTACATCTACACAGCAGGTCTAAAGTCGAATTAAGCTACACAACTTCAGCTATGTCAATTGCGTACCTGAAGTCGAAATAGCTTAATTCGGCTTTCGGCGCTGTCTTCTCAGCAGGAAGTTGAAGGAAGAGCACTCTTCCTTCGACTTCCCTTACTCCTCGTGAAATGAGGCTATCATGAGTCGGAGTAAGAAGTCCTCCAGCTCGACATTATTTCGAAATAAAGGCTTGTAGTGTAGAATAATGCTGCTATGCAGACATACCCTGAGTGTGCAGTTAATCACTCGTTTTGTACAGCACATGATTCCTAAATCCCCACACACTAATATCTATTTATTTCCTAGTAGTCAGGTTGATTAATGTTACTTAACATGCATGGTATTAAGAAATTAATCATATGGAGGGCGAAATCTTACATAGCTCTATTGTATCTCTCTCTATATTCAGTGGCACTAAGTGAGTCACTAATTAAAGGAACCTTTGAAATTTCAAACAAATGTCCCCTATTACTTATTTTTGTGGAAGTGAGTGGAAAGGCATTCTTCGGAGGTGATCCGGGCTAGTCTGTCTGCTGATGAGTGCCCCATAGAAATCCATTTCATTTGGCTTAGCCTGTTTCATGTGCTGACATGGTTCAAATCCTGACTTACTGCTTATGGAGGTGTTGTTGACTTTCATGGGGCTGCCTGTGTGAGTTCTAGAGCAGCTGCCAAACGCAGAAGGTATATTTCAATGCCTGCAACAGCAGCAATTTTTGTTCTGTATGGTGATAGCAGATTTAGGATTCAGCCCAGAAATATTTACCAGAGTCAAGTAAACACTATGTGTGCAGGGGTTCCTCGAAGCCTTTTGAGCTCTTTTCATAACATTACATTCAAAAGATACATTAAAATAAAAGCCTACAAAATAGCAAGGGGAAAAAATACATCACCTATGTAGTTCATATCATCCCTCAGCATAAGTGGTCAGAGATACTTGTTATCGGGGGGGGGAGGGGAAGGGAGACACACAAATTGATCTCATAAAGTTTGTAAAGATCACACATACAGCACTTACGAAGATCCAGATTCAGCTGCAGGCCTTCAAATATTACGGAATGGCTCCATCTTAATGCGTTCAAGAGTATAGCATCTCTCAAAATTCTGTGTCAAGAGTTGGAATGAATCCAGTAATCTATAAGAAGTTGCATATCATCCTTCCAAGCAGTAAATATTTTTGAGAGACTTATAAATGTAATTGGAACCCACAGATTTCTCTGATGACATTCAAACTGTAAGTTGTCTTAATCAAATATCCTGCCTTATCAACATATACACATGATGTAATGTGTCTATAATGATACTGTTCCCGAGTGTTGATGTTGTATCTGGCTGTTGATAAACACTGTGTCTGAGTTTGGTGTTTGTGAAAAGGAGACAAACAAGCCGGGTTGGCGCCATGCATGCTTGCATACAAGCTGTGTTCAGTATTTTCCCACATAGCTCTGCAAAAGCACCTTTAATCCTGACCTGAACTTCCTCCCTGTCTTTTTTGTTTCTGAAAAAACAAATAGTCGTCCCCTCCCAAGCATGGCAAGGAGTAGGGCAAGAAACTCAAGGATAATTTTGCAGAATATGGACATTTGGTAGCTGGAGATGAACCACATTTCTTTCTATTGTAGCTTAACTCATAAATGAAAGACTGGCGCAGTATGAAGTCATGTAGACTTTTGTGTCCTTGAGTTAACTGTGCTCACCTGAATATAGCTCAATAAGAAAGCAGGAAAGAAAAGGACTACTGCAGCTGTAGTTGCGGGAGAAGTCTCCCCTGGCCCCAGCCAGACAGCTCCATGCCCAAAGCTCTGAGCCCCTGGCTAGGCAGGGCTCTTTAAGCAGCTGCAGGGCCATGCTACCACACAGCTTAGAAGGAGCTCTGGATACCACTGGTGACCAGTTGCTTAGCTTTTTCCCATGTAAGTGATTTATTGTTCAGTCATTTGTTTGTTGTATATTAGTTGTATTGTTTTGCAACTTGCGAGCCCCAGTCATGGATCGGGACTCCACTGTGCTTGGTGCTGTAACAGCTCAGAATTAAAAAGGTCTGCCCCAAGGATCTTACAGTGTAAACAGAGCCACACATATATAATGCTAGACGATTTACCTGGCGTTGCTCAGGTCCTTAACTCAATTCATGTTTGTTTTTTGGAAAAAAAATGAAAATGTCCATGCTTCATTTAAATCATTGCTCTGAGGTGGGGCTGGGGAGGAGGGGTTCAGTAGGCAGGCTGCCCCTGGGAGAGAGGACTACCCCAGCCCTCTCTCTCTGCAGCAGCTTGGGACCAGGTGAGAAGCAGGTCTGCAGCTCCAGCGGGCACAGCTGGGGGAGGGGTGCATGTACCCCAGCTGGAGCAGGTCCAAATTCATCTGCCCCCTACACTCGTCAGCCAGAGTGAGGAATACAGCAAATTGTGCACTTTTCCCTTGCTCCCTGATGAAGGGGAACAGCCAGCAATGTTCCTGTATGAATCGAAGGGTGGGGGGGAAGCTTCATCACCCCTTCCCCCTGCCCTCCCTAAAGGACGCCTGAGGGTGGGAGGCTTGGGGCTGGAGCAGTCCCAGATGGGGTGATGCCACCCTCTCCCTCACCCCCAACCGCAGCCAGCTCCTTTCACCTTCCAGGTGATACTGTTTCTTTTCTATGTGATTTTATGAGAAGCCAATCCCATTCAGGCACATCCCATTTTCCTGGGACAACCAAACCCTGACTTTGCTCTAAGTTATGATAAGAGGAAGCTGTATACATTTGGTGGTCCTAGCTCTCACCATTTAGGAGGAGTTCTTGAACAAACAGAGAGATGGACACACACTCTCTCAAATATATAGTAGATTATATCCGAAGCCCCCAAAGACTCCAGTTAAGATCAGGGCCTGTTTCTTCAAGTGCTGGTCCATACATGTATTTCACTGTGGGCATGTACACACTCCATGTGCCAGAAATTTCTTGCAATTTGGTCCATGCCTACACCTCTGATCTCCGTGTGCTCCTTACCAAAGTTATAAAGAGTTGAGCAGACCCTTGGCCTCTCCAGTTCCTTTTTACTGCCCCATGGCCCGAGTCAAAATTCACCAGTGGCTGAAGCATCTCTTTTCTCTTCTTCGCCCTGTAATTACTCAGACTGCTGTGCTGGTCTTAGGTTTATGTCTTGGTGGTTCCGACATTAGTTAGTGCTAGAATTCCCACTGCCAGAAATTCTCTTGGTTTCCCAGCAGGGGATTTATCCTGAGACTATGGCCTGACTACTGAGCTTCAACAACTACATCTCCTGCCCCTTCTTTTCGGATAACCACCAGTTTCACTGCCAGAAGCTCCCTATCTCCACTAAGTGCATTATTTGATGGGTTATTTTTCCTCCATCAAAACAAATCAGGCATGCGAACTTCGGAGTCAGAAGCACATGGTGGGCATGCAACAAGCCAAGCAACGCAAGCCGGGGGATTACCGGAGGACTTGGTGCAGGGTGACAACAGGGATCGGCCTCCTCCTCAGGGCAGTGGGAGCTGGAGCAACATGACGGCCTTCTCCGCTCCTCCCTGCCTCCCTCTTCCAGCTGGCTGCACTCCACTTTTCCGTGGCAGCAAGAAGCAGAGTGCCCCAACCCAGGGCGCTCTTTTCCATGCTGCTGTGGAAAAGTGGAGTGCAGCAGGTTGGAATGGAGTGGGGCAGGCTGCTGGAGTTCTACAGCTCCCGCTGCCACCGTAAGTGGAGGTCTGCCCTAGGCCCCACAGGTAATCCCACGGGTCCCATCATAGGACAGTTGAGGTGGCCACCCCGCACCTTCCTATGGACAGGATAGCTCTGTTCGGAAGGTTATGTTTCCAAGGGTTACTGGGTGACAAAGAGAGGAGGAGAAAACCCTGTAGATATTCTTCAGCTGAGGAGACAAAACCAAGTGCTTTGGGATCTGCCACCGGATCCTGGTTAAAGACTCTGCCCCACCCCAAGAAGGCGGAGAAGCGGAATTTAGTTGCAGCTACGGAAGCAGAATACTTGTTCACCCGCCCTGCCCTGAACTGTTTAGTGGTGCAGGCAGCCACAGTATGACTGATTCAACAACACCCATGGGCCTCTTTGTAGATAGGGAGGCCAAGCATCTTGCCTGCCTGGGATGGGAGGTGTTTACATACACCACCACTGCAGTTTCAAATCTCAGACTATCAGGTCCTTCATGCCAGACCCTTCATGATTTCTTGAATTACTCTAAGTTCCTGGAGTTGAGGAACACGTTGCTCAGTTTCAAGCTCCTATTGGTTAGGCCAAACTAGTAGCCAGAACCTCTTCACATGAACTTCCACAGTGACCATAGTGAGAACATGTAAGCTATTTTCGGTATCAAAACAACAACAACAAAAAACACCTGTATGAGCAACATGGAGTCGGGTGGCAATTTAAGGAATAACAAATGTATTAGGTTTTGTAAGGGAAGCCGTGTTAGTCTATAACTTTAAAAACAAGTAGTCCTGGGCACATTAGAGATGAACAAAAATAAGACCCACTTCCCATCAGATGAGTTGGAGTGGAAATAACAGAATTCAAGATATATATAACAGCAAAAGAAGTACCTGTCAATTGTAGGTCCTGTGTTAATGAAGCTAATTAAGTGGGCTGGATGTGTCTCATTCACAGCTTTTGATGTGAAAAAGTGGATGTCAGTGGCAGGGGAAATTAATAAAGTTAATGTCTTTATTCAAACCCAAAATAATAGTGTCAGATTTGTAGATGAATTCCAGTTCTGCAGACTTTCTCTGCAGTTGGGTGGTGAAATTCCTTTGGAGACGGATGGCTACTTTTAAATCCATGATTGAGTGACGTGGGAGGTTAAAATCTTCCCCTGCAGGTTTATGTGTGTTACTACTCCTGATGTCTGATTTGTGTCCACTTATCCTTGGACTGTCCAGTTTGGCCAATATATATGGCAGAGATCATTGCTGGCATACATCATGATATATACCCAGCCATGCTAATCAAATCAGAATGGATGTGGCTCATCTCCAAGGGTAGTGAGAAAGCAAGAGTACCTGAATGGGAAATTACCTATTGTAATCCGAGAACCACTCTATGTGTTTACTTAGACCTTGAGTCAGGGTGTCAAATTTGCATATGGGGGAAAGAGTAAAGCAAAATAAAAGGATGTTATAACACCAAAGGAAACTTTTTCAGAAAGCTATGAGCAACTGAAAACAAATTGTATATTGGACTGTCATAATTTACAATATTATGGATCCCTTAATATTAAGTTTCCTCCACAGTTTTTATTTAAATTTGCTTACTGTACACAGTCCACAATCTTGCATGAACTTTGAAGTTCGCAACACACACTTTTTTCCTCGCGCATACAAGTAGAAGCCTCATGATTGACTGTAATATAGTACAGCAAAATGTCTGGTTATCAAAAAAATTATCAGGAATAACATAATACTTGAGATTTTGTATTGTTCCAGCAAATTTTTACCTAAACAAATAGGTCTTCTCTGGCTTTTCCAAATTACTGTAATTAATAAAGGTCCATTATTATTTTCCATGATTTTCCATGTCTTTTCCACAGCTCAGCAGCAATTATTTACCAATCATCCTGCAATTCATGTAGGCCTTAGCCATAAACAAAATGAATATTAATTTAGCAACTGTGTATTGTATGATATTAAGAGCCAAAGCTGCTTATCTTTGGAAATGTTTATCAATTATTTTACCTTGTGGGGGATTATACCATAGTTCCCCCACCACCACCTCCTCTAAAAGTGTAAAAGCCTATTCATTCCACCGCAGCAGGATTATTAATTCTTTATTTCTCCAATCCCTAAAATGACCTTTGAAAACAAATTACTTTGGAACTTCATTACTTTTGGGATATAAATTAAAAAGCACTTAGCCTCTGGCATCATTAGAGCATTTGCATTACATGGGATTCCAAAGCCTCTAGTGCGCTGATAAATGACCCAGGAATTGTTACAAAACATTAGAAAGATTTGCAGTATCGGCTCTTCTTTCTCTGTATGTAAAGAGAAAAATTCTTCATTTTTCACACAGCCATGATTTTCTGTGCACATTGCAAAAAGAAAAAAAAACAACAACATTAAACTACTCCTTCCAGCACATCAATGACATGAAAGAACAATGTACTAATCCAGATTTGGTGCTGTAGGTTTGCTTTCCCTATACACTAGGAAACCCCCTAACCCTAAAGTATGCCAAGAATGTGAACAAAGGGCAGGCTAAAATGAGCAGAGCATCTATTCACTAACTGCAAAGTTTTGAAATGTGAGATGCAAGAACAGTTCTTCAGCACAGACCTGTGTGCTGTTACAAAAAAACTATCCAATGTACTTGGCAGATCTGCGTGAATAGCAGTTTTTTTCCCCTGGGTAGTTAACTTTAAAACTCTAATATTTTTGCTGAAATAACAAAGAAGAGTTCTGCACTTGCATAAGACAAATTATATCAAAGCCATCCAACTGTGGTTTTGATCCAAACAGTGGTTCTTGGAAAAAGGGCAGATTGGGGCTACCCTCCAGTTTCCTATGTGGGGTCTTAGTCAGCTCTTCTTCAACAAAAGCAATTGTGTTTTTTCTCCTGCTGCCAGTCCCACTGGCTACAAAAGAACATGCTGCATATCATTCTGTGTGTCAGTCATCAGCAATGTTGCCTGCTTTGATTGCGAAATCACTGTTGTTGATATAAGAAACAGAAAGCCATCCCAGCATGTTTTTCAGATCCTAGGTTGAATTTGAAGTGCCAGCAGTTATGGAAGTCTTGTTTTGACTGGTAAACTGCACGAATTGGATACATACCATGTGTGGAACATCGAAACACTATTTTCACAGACAAATCAGTTTTCTCCCAGTGACCACATTTTAGGCTAATGAATAGATTTGCCTTTGTGCTGCACTTGGCATTATTCAAGTTGAAATTGTTCCCATAGGTACCAGTGAGAATATACTGCAAGTTTAACCTCTCTAGTCCAGCACCCTGGACCTGACAGGTTCCGAACCAGAGAATTTTCCGGACCACAGGAGGTCAATATTGTTTAACAGCATTACCAACACCTCCACTGCTGATTGGGCTGTTAGAGAACATTTAGGGGAAAATTAGAGCTAAATAACAGCACAGAACACTGAGAGCTAGGAATGGTGGCTCTAAACAAAATGTATAGGGCTGCGGGAAACTTGGCCACCCCCATGAACAGTGGACATCCAGCTAACTAAAATCATTCCAGATGACAGATGTTTCCGGACCAGAGAGTTCTGGACTAGAGAGGTTCAACTTTGTAGAGACAATAGGTGTGGCTTTTTCATTTTATGAGTAAGCCCAGTATTTGTGAGAGTTCTGCTGTAATTTTGCTAGAAAATAAAATGGACAGGTTTTTATCAGACCTCTAGTGAGCTAGATCTAGCTTGTCCAATACCTTTTCCTTGCTGAGAAAAACCCTTTAAAGGACACTTCCTTTAGAGGAATATAACCTCATCTTAAGAGTACTACCAGCATGCAAAATAATATCAGTCTCACAGTAAACCTAAAACTGATTTTTATATCTCACTCCTGAAAACTCCTGAAATGAGAGCTTATTGCTATACTGTACTTTTGAACAGAAACCCATTTAAACAGAGAGAGATAACATGCGGTGATATAGAGGGAAATCTTGCATATATTTTTGTTCTTGCAAGCTAGAGATTCCAGAGAGTTTTACAGAAAATGGCTTGGAGGAAAAAAGTAGGAACATACACAAAAATGCAAACACCATATTTGTGGTGGTCTAGAGAGGACCTATGTGTGAGTCTTCTAATTTGCAAAGGAAAACTAGGTGCTGTGTGAGCTCTTTTTCTACAAGGGTTAATTTGCAAAACAGATATGAGAATCTGTAAGGCTGAATGCTGTCTATAAATGAAATTGCATTTGTCCTATTAATTCTTCAAGTAAATCTGCTTTATAAAACGAACATTACATAATGTTAGTAATCTTTATGCTCTATTAACATAAGACTATTTTAGTATTCTACATATTGGTATACCGTAGTGTAGCAGCACTTAGTATCTTCCCCCCAAAACAATGGCAACTTCAAATAACCAAGTCCAGAGTAGTGAGCCAATGAATACCTGTGGAAGTGATTTCATGAGATTACACAGGCATATGACTGAAGCATCACTGATGGTCCATAGTTTGCAGCTGGTGTCCATAATCACATTTTGTGTCCCATCTTCCAGAGGTGAAAGAGATGACGGTATCTGCTGTTCAATGTTCTGAAATGGTGCATTGTGAGTCCTTGTGTGTGGGGTAGGTTGAGGCCTGGAACTTCTTTTGTGGGGGCAGCAATCAGGTGTCTGCATTATTCCAGAGTTCTGTCTGCTGTACACATCAGGGCCAATGGAAGCTGCTTTAAGCCTGATCTCAGATTTATGAGATTTCAGGCATGTCTTTGGAAAAGTGTGGAGTTCATGAATAGGTGAGTTCCAGTTAGCCATTGTTTGATTGTACAGTAATCCCTCATTTAACACTATAGATGCGTTTCTGAAAGTGTTCGTGTTAAGCAAAAATGTGCTATGCGGGGTCAATTTTCCCATTAAAAATAATGGAAAAGGTGGGGGTTGCGTTTCAGATGGTGATAGCAAAGTCAATTTTTTGTTGGTGCTGGGTCGTCAACATTAGATATCTAGCAACGCAAGTTGCCGCGGTTTGTTAAAACACAAAGATGAACACGTGAGTGAGCGGAGGAGCGCTGTGACCACGTGTATTCATCCGCTCATGCATATTACCACTGTTTTCACCAACTCACACTGCCACACGAAGTAGTCCGCCACTTGTTTATTTTCATGTTATTTCGGGGACGGTCGTGTTATTCGAAAAACGTTCCCAAAAAAAATCGTGCTATTGCAAAAACGTATTAAGCGGGCACGTGTTAAATGAGTAATTACAGTATGCATTAGCTGTGTGTGTGTGTGTGTGTGTGTGTGTGTGTGTGTGTGTGTCCAGATTTGGGGTAGGGCTATATGTGCCACAGAGGGCAACCATTGAAGGAATGCTGGGGCAAGAGCTGCCTGGCCTGCTCCCGGGGAGGTGACTTTGCTGCCGCAGCAAAGCCGCCACCCCAGGAGCCGGGCCAGCAGGGGCTGTTGTCCCCACTCCTCAGGAGTCTTTGCTGCGGGCTCTGCAATACAAAGCTGAGCTTTATACTGCAGAGCCTGCAGTATGTGTAACCTCAAGATTTTTAGCAGCTTCCCGGTTACTGTATTAAGCACTTTGTAACATCCCTAGTGGGAAATACATTGCCAATGGTGGTGAGGCCTTTGCCTTATTCTAGGGATGTGAAAGGTTATCTGTTAACTGATGGGTGCTGGAGCAGCTCCCCACCTGCCATGGATGGGACCTTCTCTAGCCCCACGGGGGGCTCTCGGTAGATGGGTTGCTGCAGTTGTCTGGAGCAGCCTGTCTTGATACAATGTACCCATCTTCAACTTATGCAGGATGTATGCTGTTTACTTTGAGTAAATTTCAGGGTTTGGCTTTAATTCAGTCAGCCACCCTGCAGATTAGTGGAGCAATATTGGCTGCAAGGAAAGTTACCAAAAGTTCATGAAGCTTGCAGGGTAACTTTGTTATTGTCTTTCATTAGAAAGCAGAGGTCCAGGTTGCGTACTGTGGTCCATCTAGCTGAGCAAAAATTCCCTGGTTGTTTAGGGTAAAAAAGAAGATGGACATCTGTGAGCAAGTCCAATGTGTGAGTTACTGACCAGGTGCATCATACCCTTGCTGTGAGGGATAGCTGAAAGTCACTATGGTACATGGCTGGGTGGAGAGAAGACGGTAACATGGTCTTTAACCGTTCAGAGTTTATAGATGTTGATTATAGAAATTTGTCCAATTCTTGTTGCAGCAGTAGAGATTCTCATGGTCTTGGATTGCTCCAGGAACAAGACATTGTTAGATCATGCCTGATATACATGGCGAGGCCATACTTTGCATTGTTCACCATAGTAGTTAGTTCAGAGGCATAAAATTTGTCTCTTGCAGCTTGCTCATAACCTGTTGGTACGAGTTTTTTATTGAGCAATATTAATGTTGTTAACCTTCAGAAGTCTTGAAAGTTAGTCCTATTTATCATATAAGAGAAAGAAGGTGGGTGAGATAATATATTTTATATTGTACCACATTCTGTTGGTGAGAGTCAAGATTTCAAGGTTACGTAGCTGAAAAACTTGTCTCTCTCACCAACAGAACTTGTTCCAGTTAGATATTATCTTACTGACCGAGCGTCTCAATATACTGGGCCCAACACGGCTACAACTACGTTGCATGTTTGGCGTGTGACAGACCTTTGTATTGTGTTGGCACATATGCAGAACTGGTCGTGTGGTTCTTCATTGAAGTCCCAGACAAGGGCTCTTAAGAAACTGAAGATATTCATTTTGCTAATCGGTAACACATAACAGGAGCATCACTCAAAGGTGAAGCATCCCCCCCAAAAGAAAACAAAACCAGTAGTAAAATAATTCAGACCACTATATCAGGTAGAACTTAAATCTGGTCATGAGTTGTAATTCTCTTCTGCCCATTTTTAAATCCAGCCTTACCCCATTGCTTTATTCTGCTGTTGAAAATTGTCCGGGCATATTAATGATGATGTTAAGGAGATTTCCATCTTGTGGTGTGCTGCAGAGCTGAGAGTTGCAGCAATAGTAATAAGGGAAAGAGCAATGACTTCTGGACATATCCATGTGCCTGTCTTTGACTGCTTTCAGCAAGGAACAGTGATAGCAGTACTTTTGCACTTTTATAGCACCTTTCATATGAGAATTCACAGTATTTTACAAGTATTTAGGCTTCACAACATGCCTACAAGGCAGTTCAAAGAGAGGGACATGTAGTTTCATGCAGTCATCTCTGATGTGGAGTAGGGATGTAAGAGAGTAGTCGACTACTCGATAAGCCTATGTTTATTGGGTAATTGAGGCGACTACTCTGGACACGCACACACACACCCCCCAGCTGCCTCAGTTTCAGAGGCAGCAAGTTGGCGGGGGGGAATAGGAGCCAGTGCTGGAGGAGCTGGCTGAAAAGCCAGTTCCCCCAGCACTGTTTCGGGAGGGGGGTGGGAGGGAGAAGGCAGAGCCACTGTGGTCCTGGAGCAGGCTCGAGCAGCTCTGGGACCTCTGTGGCTCTGCACTGCAAATGAGCCTCAGAAAGGTTAGCTTTCGGGACCGGCACAAGCCGGGACTGCTTTGTCCTGTCTCTCGCCACCCCCGGGAGCTAACTGTGCTGCAGCTCTGCAGTTTAAATGTAGTAGGAGCCAGGCTGCCACCCGGCTCCTACTACATTTAAACTGCAGAGCCATTTTTCCATCGACTACTCGATTAGCTAATTATCCTCAATTTAACATCCCTAATGTGGAGTACCGCAGTTGTTTAACAGTTCAGGATAGGATATGAAAAAGAATGGTGTATCCAGTTTGGAAGTCAGGAGGAATTTAGGTAGATTGAATATAACTTACCAGAATGGGCTGTTTGTCAAAACACGGGGGTTATGCAACTCTGCTGATCCACAGTGTTGTGGGACTGCTGACCACACGTAGTCAGAACCTTGGTTTCTCATCTCATCTGACAGATGTTACTTCCCATTCCATCCTGCCCACAAGCACTATGCTGAGGTATTCATTAAGCATTGATTGATTGATGGAGGAGTGATACCCCATGAGTCACAACACCTCTTCTGTCATCGTGTTGCTGTTCTTGTAGGTTTTCTAGCCAGATAATGGCTCATCTCAAGGTTGCTTAGCTGGGATGACCTGGTAGAGTCATAACCAAGGTGGTATGACGGCACTGAAGTGATGGAAAGATTGACAGATATAAAATTCTGGTCGTGCTGTATTTGAAGCTCCAGGTTTTCATTTGTATCCTTTTTATAACCTGAACTGTATGTGCTTTAAAGAGACGCATTACTCAAAAATGGGTGGATTAGACTGTCCAAAGGAGCAATGCTTTGGGTCATTTATTTGTGGTTGTGCTACTGTGTACGCTCAGTCTTTTTGCAATGCAACATAACCCGAGTTCCATTTCTCCTTGAAAAATCTTTGAAACAAGGCTCTTGACATGTTTCAGATCATTTTAAGAATAGAAAAGCTGTTGTCAGTTTTGTGATATGGAAAGCCATTTTAGCTCATCCAACGTGTAATTAAAAAATTTAATTAAAAACAAAAAGGACAAGCACCATACGTTTGGATGAGGTCAGGTTTCCAAAACAGGATGCCTCAGATGGCAGGAACAACAAAGTTAGGCTAATGTGTTTGCAAGGTATCTGCTGCTAAATTGACTTCATGCCTGACTGGCCTCTTTCTGTTTAATACAGAGAATCACAGAATCGAAAATCAACATGTGACACTTCAAAAATCAGATTTCAGATCAGATCAGGATCACAGTAATTATAGATAGCAGCTCACATCTTTACCCATGGAAGGACAGGAGACAGCCTGCTGACCCCCTCAGAATAGCACACACATCCTTGCTTCTAAGGTTTTGGTGGAGAAATTCTGCTTCCATCCTCTCCTCTCCCCATATTTATTAGACAAATATTTGTCTATGTCTCAAATGGTGAACTGTGTTCAGGCTAAGTTCAGGATCTCTCTGGGGGCTGTGACCACCATTCGACGTCGCTGGAGGACTAGATAGGAAGATTTCCCGCATGCTTAGTCAGTGCTAATCTTCAACTGTCTGCAACAGGCACTCTTGAGTTCCGACTTCAGTCTGTTACCGGATGAAGCTACATTGCTGGAAGCCCTGCTTTGTGCTGGTACAGCTCATCTACATTTGGGCTTTGCATGGCGGATAGCTAGGGCAGATTAGCTACATCAGTGAACATTTGCTTAGTGTATACACAACATCAGACATTCCCTCCCAGGGGTGTGTGGCTGAAGGTCCTTATTGGCAGTCCCAAGCAGTGAGGTGCTGAGGTGTACAAAGGAATTCATATCTCTCCTCCCTACCCCACCCTGGCATTTTTGAGTTTTAGCACAGGATTCTCATAACCAGCATCAGTGCCACAGACCTGAGATGTGTTGTCATCCATTTTTCTCTTTAAAAAAAAAAATGTTATTTATATACTTCTTAATAATACGCTGACTACCTGTGAAACCGCCCTGCTTGCGAAGTAGTATTAGAGTTCATGTCTTCTGTAGTCTGCTGCCACTGATATGATCATGTGGAGCTTATAAGCGCCGTGCTCATATACCTACTAGAAGCCAAGACATAGGCAAGGTGGGAGACACAGAGCACTGTCTGTCCTAGGACTGGTTTGTATCTATGCCTGATCTCTCATGATCAGTGTTCCCTCTGATTTTCTCCATCCATGTGTGGAATGCATTTTCTTATGTGCACCAAAGCATGTGCGGATGTGCACCACCATTAGAAACACATGCTGTGGGAGGCGGCGGGCACTCTGCTATTCAGTTGGGCGGCATGAGAATTTTACCTGGGTGGCTGCCCAAGCGCTCAGGTTACGGGAAACAATGCTCGTGATGTGTGCATGCAGTGCACTCACTGCCTCCTGTGGGTGCGATGCATAGCTGCCGCCTACAGGGGCTGTGTTTTGCAAACCCTAATTGAAAAGGAGGGAAGAGATCAAAAGAAGGGGCTCAGTCCTAACTACCCGCGAGGTGTTCAAAGGAACCAAGTAGTTATACAGATGTCTCAAATGTATACAGTGCCTTCCATCCCAAAGCGCTCTGTTGCTTTGGGTGCACTGCACCATCAAAAGGCAGCCAATAGGCACAAAATCCCTGGCCTAACAGCAGAAGCATAAAGACACCCATAAACCCTCGTTTTTATTGGGCCAGTCCTGGCTTTTCATATAAGATCTTGGCATCCTATGCAAAAGAACTTCTTTTGTGCTTACACTGGGTCAGTTAAAATCCTGGGATATTTAAAGCATTTGAGGTGTAGTGCTAGCCCGATTTACATGGTTAGTGTGTCCCTAGTGCACTTTGTCACCCAGTCACCAGCAGGTTTCACCCAAACCACTGTTCGAGGTCAAAGAATAATGCGACAGGTAACAATATTGCAATGAGTTGATTACCCTGTCCAGTCAGTCCAAAAACCCGCCGTGGCCCCTTAGGGCAGTGGCTTTCAAACCACGGTCGTGACTCAGTATTAGGTGGTGGGATGTCAGGCCCTGGGTCTCCATGCTGCAGGGGGATCAGCTGAGCAGTTGGGGTGCTAAGGCTACCTGCCTCTCCTGGCATTACAGACTGCGCTCAGAAGAGGTCGGCAACAGGCCCAGCTTATAGGTGGGGGGAAGAGCACATAGGGCTTTGCACACTGCCCCTGCCCTGACTGAGCACTAGCTCCACACTCCCATTGGCTGGGAACCTGCTGCTGGCTGCTTCTGGGGCGCAGCATGGTCTGCTGTGCCAGGAGGGAAGCCTGTTGTAGCACCCAGGCTGCACCATTCACCGGGAGCCGCTCAGGATAAGCCCCTCCTGCCCCAGCCCTGGCCCCCCAAAGCTCTCTTCCTCAGCCCACCCCAGGGCCCACACTCCCGTCAAATTATTTTGAGTCGCGGGCATCAACCATTTTTAACTGGGGCATTAGAAAAAGAGTTTGAAAACCACCGCCCTAGGGGACCACATTGGGAATCTGGTCTTGAGTTCCTGCTTTTCCTAGCTGATCTCTGTGGTTGCCAGAACCATAGAGAGGAGGGAAGGAAGGGCCAGCTGTAGAAGATCTCCACTTCCTTGCTCTGGTTGGAGCTTTTCTAAATGGGAGAGAGATGCCAGGATTCAGAGCCAGTAAAAATTTCACAGTGCTGATTTTTGCCACAAGGGTGGCAAGGTCTGATTTTCAAAACGTGATCTTTATCCAGTGAGGGGAGGGAGGGGAAATGTGGAAAATGTCTGCTTTAAGGAACAGGGACTTTGTGGGCTCTTTTATGTCCACAAAGAACAGGCACAGCCTCTGTTTTTAGGTCCATGGTGAAAGGCTTATAAATTGGGTATAATTTTACTTAGCTACTTTGGCCGTCTGAATGGCTGAGGCAAGCCTGCTGGGATTTGATCCTGTTGAGTCTAGTCAAACCAGGGGTTGAGATCACAAAGGTAAGCCCAACCCCCTCCTTTGAAAGCAGTTCTCTAGTCTTGCTGCAAAAATCCTGTGTGGTTCTTGTTTATCTGATCTTCCTCTGCTACTGAGAGGGGAAAAATTACCATCTACGTTGCAGAATTGTAATTACAAAATTTCTGCTGTAGTCTTCAAACTGTATTCAGATAATTTCAAGGGCACACAAGTGGCTGAGCACAGAGCCGTCTGAACTAGCAATCAGCCGGCATTTTTTATTTTTTTGAGAAGTTGGCAAATTGAATTGGGAAAATTCATTCTGATGCCAGCAGGGGGGGTGTTCTTGACTGCTGCCAGTTAAGGGATTCATTGAAAGTGCAACATAATGGGAAGGGAGTTTTGCAATAAGCAGCCATAAAGCTCTCTTGATTAACAAGCCTGTTAGGTTAAGGGTGCATTGTTCCAGTACTTCATGGTGTGATGACAAGAAGGGCAGGGAGTAGAGCTAGCGACAGCAAGTCATGCCCTTTGCCTCACAAAAAGGAGAATGGGGAAAGAAAAAGCAGCGCTGCTGTTTAATGAGACACATTGATAGCTGCATTTCTGTGCTTACTTGGTATCAGTTTCCCATTATTAGAACCTAACGCTAATATCTTTTTGCTCATTATTGATGCCCATGAGGATCCAGCCTGCCAGAACCCTGCTGAACTATGTCACAATGGCTGAATGGGGTGTTTCAGTCACAAATGCAATACAATGTAGGTTAAAGGTTTTTAAGTACTGGAGCAGGCAGATCTACCTGTAGGCCAGCATTTGAAATAATGCAGGAATCTGAAAATAGTCTACTTCTCCTAGCACACCTTTTATAATTGTTAACATATTTAAACTAAAGTAACTTCACCATTTCATGTAGCATAGAATCATAGAGCTGGAAAAGACCTCAGAAGGTCATCAAGTCCAGCCCCCCTGCTCTAGGCAGGACTAATCCCAACTAAATCAACCCAGCCAGGGCTTTGTCAAGCCGAGACTTAAACACCTCTAGGGATGGAGACTCCACTGCTTCCCCAGGTAACCCATTCCAGTGCTTCACTACCCTCCTAGTGAAATAGTTTTTCCTAATATCCAACCTGGACCTCTCCCACCGCAACTTGAGACCATTGCTCCTTGTTCTGCCATCTGTCACCACTGAGAACAGCCTTTCTCCATCCTCTTTGGAACCTCCCTTCAGGAAGTTGAAGGCTGCTATCAAATCCCCCCTCACTCTTCGCTTCTGCAGACTAAACAGACCCAACTCCCTCAGCCTCTCCTCATAGGTCATATGCTCCAGCCCCCTAATCATTTTGGTTGCCCTCCGCTGGACCCTCTTCAATGCGTCCACATCCTTTTTGTAGCGGGGGGCCCAGAACTGGACACAGTACTCCAGATGTGGCCTCACCAGAGCCGAATATAGGGGGAATAATGACATCTCTGGATCTGCTGGCAATGCTCCTCTTAATGCAACCTAATATTCCATTAGCCTTCTTGGCTACAAGGGCACACTGTTGACTCACATCCAGCTTCTCACCCACTGTAACCCCGAGGTCCTTTTCTGCAGAACTACTACTTAGCTGGTTGGTCCCCAGCCTGTAACAATGCTTGGGATTCTTCGGTCCCAAGTGCAGGACTCTGCACTTGTCCTTGTTGAACCTCATCAGGTTTCTTGTGGCCCAATCCTCCATTTTGTCTAAGTCACTCTGGACCCTGTCTCTGCCCTCAAGAGTATCTACCTCTCCCCCTAGCTTAGCGTCATCTGCAAACTTGCTGAGGGTGCAATCCATCCCCTCATCCAGGTCATTAATAAAGATATTGAACAAAACCGGTCCTAGAACCGAACCTTGGGGCACTCCACTAGAAACCAACCGCCATCCTGACATCGAGCCATTGATCACTACCCGCTGGGCCCAGCTTTCTAGCCAGCTTTCTATCCATCTTACCGTCCATTTATCCAATCCACATTCCCTTAACTTGCTGGCAAGAATATTTTGGGAGACCGTATCAAAAGCCTTGCTAAAGTCAAGGTATATCACATCCACTGACTTTCCCATGTCCACAGAGCCAGTTACCTCATCATAGAAGCTAATCAGATTGGTCAGGCACGACTTGCCCTTTGTGAATCCATACTGACTATTCCTAATCACTTTCCTCTCTTCCAAGTGCCTCAAAATGGATTCCTTAAGGATCCCTTCCATGATTTTTCCAGGAACCGAGGTAAGACTGACTGGCCTATAGTTCCCTGGATCGTCCTTCTTCCTTTTTTTGAAGATGGGCACTACATTTGCCTTTTTCCAATCATCCGGGATCTCTCCCGATCTCCATGACTTTTCAAAGATAATGGCCACAGGCTCCTCAATCACATTTGCCAACTCCCTCAGTACCCTCGGATGCATTAAGTCCGGACCCATGGATTTGTGTACGTTTAGCTTTTCTAAATAATTCCTAACCTGTTCTTTACCCACCAAGGGCTGTCCATCTTCATCCCATCTTGCGTCACTTAGCGCATTAGTCCGGGAGCCGACCTTGTCCATGAATACAGAGGCAAAGAAAACATTGAGTACTTCAGCTTTCCCCACATCATCTGTCACTAGGTTACCTCCTTCATTCAGTAGGGGCTCCACACCCTCTCTGATCACCTTCTTCTTGTTAACATGCCTGTAGAAACCTTTCTTGTTATCCTTCACATCCTTAGCCAGTCGCAATTCCACTTGCGCTTTCGCCTTCCTGATAACCCCCCGGCATTCTCGAGCTATACATTTAAACCCCTCCCTGGTCATTTGTCCAAGTTTCCACTTTTTGTAAGCTTCCTTTTTGTGCTTAAGTTCACCAAGGATTTCCCCTGCAAGCCAATCTGGTCTCCTACCATGTTTGCCTCTCTTGCTACACATCGGGATGGTTTCTTTCTGTGCCTTCAATAAGGCTTCTTTAAAATACTGCCATCTGTCCTGGACTCCTTTCCCTTTCATGTTAGCATCCCAGGGGATTCTACCCATCAGGTCTCTGAGGGAGTCAAAATCTGCTTTTCTGAAGTCCAAGGTGTGTATTTTACTACTCTCTTTTCTTCCTTTGGTCAGGATCCTGAAATCTACTATCTCATGATCACTGCTTCCCAGGTTGTCACCCACCTCTACTTCCCCTATTAGTTCCTCCCTGTTTGTGAGCAGAAGGTCAAGCTGCGCCCCGGTCAGATCCTTCAGCACTTGTACCAAGAAGTTATTCCCACCATTCTCCAAAAACTTCCTGGACTGCCTGTGTACTGCCGTATTGGTTTCCCAACAGATGTCAGGGTGATTAAAGTGCCCCACGAGAACCAGGGCCTGCAATCTGGAAGCTTCTCTCAGTTGTCCGAAGAAAGCCTCATCCACCTGATTCGGTGCCCTGTAGTAGACACCAACCACAACATCACTGCTGTTGTTTGCACCTCTAAACTTAACCCATAGACTCTCAACAGGTTTTTCTCCCTCTATATACTGGAGTTCAGAGCAATCATAGTGCTGTCTTATGTATAGTGCAACTCCTCCTCCTTTTCTCCTCTGCCTGTTCTTTCCTGAACAGTCTATACCCTTCCATGATAGCGCTCCAGTCATGCGAGTCATCACACCAAGTCTCTGTTATCCCAATTAAATCATATTTTTTGGACTGGGCCAGGGCCTCCAGTTCTTCCTGTTTGTTGCCCAGGCTTCTCGCAGTAGTGTACAAACACCTCAGATAACCAGTTGATCGCCCTATTTTCTCCATTCGAATCAGGGGTCCTCCTTTGTTGCTTGTTCCTCTTTGCATTTCTTCCCGGTATCCGACTTTCCCACTCCCCTCAGGGTTTTGGTCACCGTCCCCTGACGAACCTAGTTTAAAGCCCTCCTCTCTAGGTTTGCAAGCCTGCCTGCAAAGATGCTCCTTCCTCTCTTGGTTAGGTGGATCCCAGCTCTTCCTAACAATCCTTGTGCCTGGAACAGAGTCCCATGGTCGAAGAAACCAGAGCCCTCTCTGCGACACCACCTGCGCAGCCATGCATTTACTTCCTCAATTCGACGATCTCTGCCCAGTCCTTTCCCTTCAACAGGGAGGATGGACGAGAACACCACTTGCGCTCCTAATTCTTGGATCCTTCTTCCCAGCGCTACATAATCCGCAGTAACCGGCTCAAGGTCATTCTTGGCCGTATCGTTAGTTGCCACGTGGAGAAGCAGGAAGGGGTAGCGATCCAAAGGTTTGATCAGTTTGGTAAGCCTTTCAGTCACATCCTGAATTCGAGCTCCCGGTAAGCAGCACACCTCTCGAGATTCCAGGCAGATGGATGGCTCAGTCCCTCTTAGGAGGGAGTCGCCAACCACCACCACCCGAGGTAGTGGTAGCAAACTCGGAATGTCCTAAGGACTTCTAAAAAATTCCCTAGGAAAACATTGGGTACAAACCTTGGGCTGGCCAAATGTCCTTGGGATAGTGCTTTATGTCACCATGAAGGAGACCTGGTCTCAATTTCTGGCCTTTGCATAACTGTCAGCTGCTCCTTTTATGAGAGGGGGGTCTCATTTTAAATCCATACCTGATCCCACAGGGATGGACTTTCTACATTGTAATACCTCATGTTTGGCCACGGTGGTGAACCGTTGAGTTAGCTGACTCATTGAGGAACATGAATTCACAGTCTATGTAGGCCAAGACAAATTACAGCTGGTGCTGTGTACCAGCTATTCTTGATGCAATACTGCACAGTTAACTGAAATGATGCTAATCCTGGCCTAATGTAACCAGTAACTTGTGGTCACACTGTCATCTCACTTGCATGTGCTCACTTCTAATTCACAGCTGGGTTCAAACACAGTAAAACTTTGTAATGTGGACAAACTGAGTTGGGTTGTACCACTCAGCCAACGGTTATTTCTTTTTGAGGCTGCCATCTTGTTCTCCAGATCCAGCACTGATTTAAAATACAAGAAGGAAAAGAAGAAGATCTGTAGCTCTGATGGCATTGGAAAAGGCTTTCAAACCCTCTGTAGCTGATACAGTTGCAAAGAAGGCATCAGAAATGTGACCTAACTGCAGTCAATGCAGAGCGTCTGTGTGAATCTGCAGAGCATCTAGGACAAAAGCTCTTGAGAGCTGAGAACTGCCCTATTTATGTTAACTCAGATGATCAATACAAGTGGACATAGGTGTGGCTTCAGGGAGCCAAAAGGCCAGAGGAGAGGAGTGGAGCCAAGGAAGACATCTGAGCCAACCTTCTTGTAGACACCAAGTAGGGCATCCACCATCCAACACTGAATGGGCGATGCCTCGATTTAGTACAGCTGATGTGTGTGTGGGGGGGAGAGGGCGGGAATCTCCACAGAGCTGGCCTTACCATGAAGCGAACTGAGGCGGCCACCTCAGGTGCCTGACTGTGCGGGGGCGCCACTAGGCCCCAGAGTGTAGAAAATTGTGTCTGCTGCTGGTATATATGTAGGTAGCAGAGCAGTCCCATGAGAGGAGTAGAACAGGAAGAAGGCAGAATTGAGACCTTTCAAAATTTTGGCCCAAGCGAGGGGGCATGGGGGCGTCATTTGAGCTCCCCACCTTAGGTGCCAAAATGTTGTGGGCTGGCCCTGGATCTCCAGCAGAAAATGGCTACTTTGTGAAAATGGAGATTTCCAAAGAAAATGTCAATTTTTGGTTATATGCACTAGATTATTTTGGAGGAAACAAAGTATAGTAATGAAAACTAAAAAAAGCACAACAACAACAAAACACCTTCCAGCTGAAATGAAAAAGGAATATTTACCCCGAAATTTCTTACGTGAGGGGAAAAGCATTTCTGAAAGGTCCATAGATTCAGATTCCTTCATACCTTCCCTTATTTACAGACTCCTACTTACAGAAACTACTTTATACATCACTTTTGGACTGGGACCAGACAAGTCAATATGACCTGCCCATGTCACAGATGAGCCTGGAGGTCTAGAACCCAGTCTTCTTCTCAGATCTGGCCAAGTAGAGAAGAATATTTACTGTAATTAGTAAAATAAACAAAATTGATCGCCGATAATGAGTATAACAGACTGGGCCCGGTCTGTATTTTAGCTTACACTGCGATTTTCTGATCAGACTAATAAAGGTGCTTCGCTCACATAGACTGTGTGTCATGGGTCAAGGTCTGTAATAGGTCTTTTCTGAATTAATTCAGAGAACTTATTCCATAATAGCAAGATGTTGGTTGGAAGAACTTACTTGTCCTTTGGAAAGCTGCATCTGTGTCCAAAAGTCCATATTTTAAATAGAACCAAGTGCAAAAATGTCAATGAAGATTGTAAATAAACACACTTTACTCCAGTTTCATTGATGAGCAGACATATCTGCTTTCATTCCTATCTAGTTTCAAAATATTAAGCTTGCAGATAATGTGCCAGTCAAAAGTGTTTTAATAAAGGCAGGGAGGCAGGTTCCCTTTCTTATCTCAATGAAGTGTGCTATGCTTTAAATTAGCTAGTATGTGATGTTAGAGTAGATGCTGCCTAAATGAGTTTCAATTATGTTTGCATAATAACAGGACATCCCTCTCAGGAGCCTTTAACAAGATTAAAAAATGAGCTTCCAGTTTGCTCTTTCCAGATCTCTTTCATGACACGTACCTGACAGTGCGACTAGGCAAATAGATTAATGTTTGGATTCTGGCGATACTCAGATGAGGGGGTGCAAACTTCTGGACCCCGCCACATGTGAGTATCCTCCAACTAGCATCAGTCTGACAGCCTTCCTGCCACTCACAGATCATCTGGGGGTCTCTAGGCCCTGATCCTTTAAAGATTTTAACATCATGCAGGTGAACATTCCCACTGCATCAACTTTTTTGCAAGGTCTTTTTTGCAAGACCTTGAGTCTTAACAGAGACACCAATCCTACCCACTGTACAGTCCTGTGACATGTAGGGGTTTGAAGATTCTTACTGAGTTCAAAATGTTTCATAGTATATAAAAATATAAACAGACCTTTTCTCCTAAATGATGATTACCTTCTTATGTAAAATTTTCCTTTATCTCTGCAAGAAAAAAATAGATAAACAGGATAGAAAAGGGCTAGCTGCAGTGTTCCAGACGTGTATTAATGTGTGGATTATTGCAAATTTAATCTTATTTGTTTGTCATAAACAGGGTTTGAGAAGCGGCCGCAAGCCCCGCTCACCAGCCGTGCGGTTTGGCACGCTGCGCATGTGCAGACTGTGCTGCGCATGCGCTGATCACGCTGCGGTGCCGTGCCGGGCTAAAATCTACTCGCCACAGGCGAGTAGATTGCCCTAATTGTCGAGCCCTGGTCATGAAAACCTCTGGTGCTCAGTTTTGAAATTAGAAGTGTTAAACAAAATGGGAGGGGGGGGCACCTGATGCAGTTGCATAAATCTTTGTTTCCCAATGAACATCAACAAAATCTGTCCATAAACAGCAGTGTTATCTATAGTAATACTCTCTTAATAAAGAAATCTGATTCTTTATTGTTAATTAGGAAAAGTAGATACTGGAAAACGATTTGGAGTAAGAAGATGCATGTGATAGAGCTGACTACTTAGCACAGAATGGTACATTTCATTACCATTTATAGGTTATTGTGTATCTTGGTTTCTAATTCTGTTCTGTACCATTGCTTTTTTGAGAGCACAGTTCTAGACACAGATAATTGCACACTAATGTGCACTGTCTTTTAATTTAATGAGTGGCTTTGATCCTGAGACAAGAAAGGAAAAAGAATATTTTATTTCTTGGTTTGCAAGCTACTGGGAACATGGATTGTCTCTCATGGCACCTAGTGTAGTAACACTTCAGTTGTGGCTGGGGCCTTTTGGATACTGTTGCAATACAAATGAATAAAACAGTTGATAAGGCCTAGTCCTTCCTGAAGTTCTCTTTCAGCTTGTATGATATATGTGTGGAAAATACGCCGTTTATATAGCACCTTTTTAGGGATGTTAAATTTAGTTTAATCAACTAATCGACTAGTTGATGGAATTTCCATCGATTAGTCGATAAACGGGGGAACCACAGCATGGTTAGCTCCCAGCCCCGGGAGCTAACCCTGCAGGGGCTCTGACCTACTGGCTCTTAATACATTTAAAAGGCTGGTGCGCAGCGAGGGGGCTCTTAATGCACTAAAAAAGCAGAGGTGCAGCATCCTGGAACTGGGCACAATCCAGGAATCAGCTGATTCCCAGCTCACACCTGGTCTCTGATACCGCCTGCTTTCCCTGCCCCCCACAGAGACTGTGCTGGGGGGAACCAGCTTTTAAGGTGGCTCCTGCTCCCCCATGTTTGCTGCCTCTGATAGAGCCAGCCAGGGGGTTGGGAAAGCAACTAGTTGATTACATCCCTACACCTTTTATTATGGGTTTTGTTTATCCTGAAGATATCCCAAGATATTTCCCAGACAGTATGCAATGTTACTGAAGTGCAGCTACCTCTGGGGTGGAGGGTGGCAGCTGACTAGAACATAGCATATTGCATAGCAGTGAGGAGGGAGGAATTTTTGAACAAGACAGTGCTCTTAAGAACAAAGCATTACGTTTATTAATTAACGTTGTTGCATCAGTATTTAAAGTCTGGCCTGATAGTTGCTAAACACAATAAAACATGCCATACTTAAGTGTATATTAAAAATCTATTGTTTGTTTATATTGCGCTTTGCCTCTCCATCTTTCAGGGGAACACACAGATGCAAAAGTGCAGGTTTCTGAAAACCTGTTGGAGAATAATGCCTTGTATCCGTGTGTATGCTGTTGTTGGCACATGTACCAGTTGTGTCAATAGGCAAGTTAATGTACCAGTCATGTACCAGTTGTGTCAATAGGCAAGTTAATGTGACTTTGCAAGGGGCTTGAGGTAACCCTCACTGACGCTTTCTCTTTCCCTTCACAGGTTGTGAGTCGAGTGGCAGCACAGCAAGGATTTGACTTGGATCTTGGATACAGGCTACTGGCCGTATGTGCAGCCAACAGGGACAAGTTCACTCCAAAATCAGCTGGTAGGAAAAGGCTATTTCCATTTTTCAGTGATTGCTTGAACGTCCAGTTCTGAACAAATATCACCAACTGTCTTGTTCCACCGTAGTCGTGGGTCTAGTCCTGCCACTGAAAGTGCTGGCCATGAACCAGGGGATACATGACCCAGAATCCTTCGTTTCACGAGGCATAAAGGATCTGCCGATGAAGGGTTCTGGGGTCGGCAGATCCCCATCTAGACTGCCACGCTGTGCCGACAAACAGCTGATCGGCACAGCGCGGCGGCCATTTTGATTTAAATGAAGCGGCGATTATTTAAATCACCCCCTTCATTTCCCTTTGTCGTCCTGCCTAATCTACATGGCTCCGTCGACAGAGCCATGTAGTTTAGACACACCCTATTTGCCTCACTCCTTCAGATTCCTCCTACAGTCCTCACAGATTTTGTGTGATATCAGAATTATTAATTTTGCTAAATGTCAAATAAATTGTCCATGATTTTTCACTCCTCTAAGCACTTCCATGAAATAGTTATTGATTCTCAAAATGTTCTAATGTGTTAGATATGATCTCCCATTTGTGAATGATCTCCAGTGATAGAGATTAATGCTTTCAAAGGCTTTTAAAGTCCAGCTATGTGTGCATTATGATCCCACTCTAAACACGTTAAAACCAGACCTACAAAACGTGTTGTGTCATTTCTTTTGCCACTTTTTCATGATGTGGATCCCATTATGGTGCTGGCAGAGGGAAGGTTGTCAGTCTTCTGACATTTTCATTTCTTGATTCACTTTTCTGGCGTAGTCTTGACAACCCTCCAATTTTTCAGTCCTTTTAGGGAAATGTTATGTCTGTGTTTGGCTGCTGCAAATAATTATTTTTTAGTCATCTCTCTCTTCACTCAATGAATCTTCCTTGCAACCCCCGAAAGGTACTGCTGTCTCTATCATTAATTGCTTGTATCTTTATGTATTTGGGAATACAAATCTTTAATTTTTAGCTTAACATATGATAGTAAGAATCTTCTTTTCATTCTCCTCTTTCGATTACCATTTCCTCCTTCTGTACACAGCCTCATCCTTTAATTCCTCTGACCTTAAGTGTTTCCTTTCTCCCCTGCCTGTGTTTTGCCTTGTGTCTACGTATGTTTCAGCAAGGATTTTTGTGTTTCCTTTTCCATTAACATCAACTTTTCACATTACCTTTATTACCAAATTTGCTAGAGTAGGACCCTAAACAGGGACGTCTATTAATGAATCTGCAAAAAGTCACACCAGTAGATGCAGTCCTTGCCTAGAAGAGTTTATGTTCACATAGCAGACACAATGAGGAGTCCTGGAGCACCTTAAAGACTTAACAGATTCATTTGGCTATTAGGGATGTGAACAGGTAACTGGTTTACCCAATCCCTGAGAGCAGCCGCCCCTTCTCCCCTCCTCCCTGGGCTTGGGGCTGCTGGTTTCTGCTGCCGACTCCGGCAATCCCAAGTGAGGCTGGGGAAGCAGAAGCCGGCTTCCCCATGCTTGGTGCTGCCAGCAGTTCCTGCTTAATCAGTTAACCTGGTAAAACTAAGGATTGACCAGTTAACTGGGGGTTTACATCCCTATTGGACATAAGCTTTCATGGGTAAAAACCACTTTGTCAGATGCATCTGGCGTCCATCTGCTCAAGAAACTCCCTGGAATATCACGGGACCAAATCTAGTCCAGTGCATCTGACAAAGTGGTTTTTAGCCACGAAAGCTTATGCTCAAATAATTCTGTTAGGCTTTAAGGTGCCACCAGACTCCTTGTTGTTTTTGCAGATACAGACTAACATGGCTACCCCTTTGAGACATGCCAGACATATGAGAGCTACCACAATAAGTGGGGGACTTAGAAGATGGGCAGACCAGGGTTACAAAATTAAGGTCATCCTAATCATTCTGACAGGAGGAGTTCGTAGTAAATTCCAAAGGTCCCCACTGCTTATGGTCTGTTAAGCCACAACGATTCTACTCGCTCATCTCCTCTAGGATTTTCTGTCAGTTGTTTCTTGACTCTGCCTCACAAGGCTGTTCTCCTTCAGCATTTCCTCTGGATCTTTCTAAGTACTCTTTGTTCCTTCGTATTTATAGCTCCCTTCGTGAGTCACTGAAGTTCTTATTTCAAGAGTTCTTGCATGTGTATTTTCTGAATAACATTTTGTTTTTCTCTGGCCTGGCATGTTGATTTTGTATAGGCCACCTTCAGAACCTTGTCTTAATGAAACCCTGTCCTACTCTCAAGATGTGCTGTTATATATCCCAAGTGATTATTTTTTAATCAAATAGTTTTTTGGAATATTTTCTTTCTCTGGACTTCATGTTGAGGTGTAGACAAGGGTTTTAGTCCATTCCTATAGATTACACTTTAAAGTTACTAAGGGAAGGTACGTCTTTAGATGATGTTATTCCATATTGGCCCCCACTTTGAAATGTGAGATGTGCAAAATTTCATTAGAAATAACCAGGAATTGTTGAATACCTTTCTGCAGGCCATAATTTCTAGTTTACTTATTTGATCTAAAATAAATATGCCTCATTTTTATGTATAAAAATAGTAAAATATGAGATGCAGTGGTTCTTAAATGGTTTATGTGTCTATTGTTTCTGTATGTGTTACACACAGATCACTAGCAAAAGTCAAGTGTTGCCTTGAGAAAGAAAGTTGTTCCCATTAGTAGTAATTTCTCACTGACATGTTTTACAAGTGAAAGTGGCTTAAAATGAGGTTCTACTTAGAAAAATAACTTAAAATTGCCCCTTACTCAACATATTTACTGGGTGGCAACCCCCAAGTCAATCCCTGCTAACTTCACTGAACATGTCTTTTGTGTGGATTGTCAGCTAAATTCTAACGGCAGAATCTTTGGTACCGGGATGATGCAAGGGGGAAAAACAGCTCTCCAATTTGGTTTGGTTTGTAGTTAGCAGAAACATCTTTATTTAACTGAGAAGAATTAATCTGGATATAATTGAGAGAATAAATATGGTACCCTACAATGGCCTTTTTACAGAAGCATTTTATTGTATTCGTAATCCAATGTCTTAAGAGCCAAAGATCTGTTTTTATTATTATGCAGATTTTGAACTTTTCCCGCTTGTATCATTCTCCTTTGTAGAAACAGTATTTTTTAAATTTTTTCCCCCACGAGTTGGAATTGCTTTACTAGAATCAGTCACTTTGTTATGGTTAAAGGGGATGGTTTTAGCACTTCCTGTCAGTTAGGAAAGTATTTTCTCTTTGTGGAGTGTGTTCTTTACAATTAACACTAAGAACTTCATATAGCATGGTGAGACTCCAAAATGACTCCAGTGCAAAATGGAATTTTGGAGAGCAAACTTATCACATGCAAATTCTTAACAGACTACATTGATGCATCCAGTGGTTGTAAAGGAAAGGTAATATTTTAACAGTATAGTGTTTAGGAAAAAGTCCATGACCGTTAACAATTTGCCTTCAGCAATGCTTTCCATATTAGGATCTCAAAGCACTTTGCAAGCATTAACTATGGGACTAAATCTGAAAGTCATGCAAACCTGTATCCTGTATTGATGTTTTATTTAGTTTACTTAAGGGTCTGGTCTTCCTGTTCTAGCTGACAACTCCCCTGAACAAAAAACTGACCAGCAAATCTGACAGGCACAATACCCAAGGACTCTTAAATCCAGAGGATTCACGGCAATTTGTGAAGTAAAGCCAAGAGAACAAATATTGGGACAGTGCATTGGAATGTATAGGGCAGTGGTTTGTGTTGTGCAGGCAGCTGAACAGTTGGATTGACCCACCAGAAATGCTGCAAGAATGTTGTCTCTCACAAGACCTGCCAAGTCCTGGCTATTATCTTTGCTTCCTTCTGTGAAAAGAAAGGTCCCATTGGCTTCAGTAGGCTCAGGACGTCACCCCTGATGTATGAATCAGCCTTTTTGTGCACTGCAATCAGAGGTGAAAGCAATCCGGGTGCACTCTGGTGTGCAGCTCCTGCAAGAACTGGCTGAGCTGTGGCAAAAGCCAGCAGGAAGCTATTTAAAGAGCTGGCAGGGACTCGGGTTGCAATAGGACAGGACCTGAAAGAAATTTAAGTTCCTTTCGGCCCTGACCACAATCCAAGAACTCCTGCAATACACAAGTCCTTCCCCCTTGTAGAAGTGCATAGCAGTTTACACAAGCATCAAGTTTACAGTATGGCCAGAGTTGAAACATATAGTGAGACCTTCCGCGGTATGTTTGAAGGCCTTAGAGGAGGTGGTGTTGGGAATCTGGCATTGTTGCTGTTCATGCTGCAGCTTTTCTTTGGATGAAGAGAAAATCTATTCTGCTACTTTTCACAGACATTAAAGGAGCCGTATTAAGTTCTTTTTCTTCCCCCACATCTAACCCCATCCTAAAAAAGAGAGATTGCTGTTACATTGACAATAAGTCAGTATGCATTCAGAAACTGAGGATGCTAACTGTAAATATCTATCCCATTTTCTTTCTTCCTTTTTTTGGGGGGTGGGGGGGGGAGAGGTGGGGGAAAGGTGCAGGTAAATGGCATATTAAAATAAAATCAGTTTGCTATACTGCTCTTTGAGTTGTGTTGTGTATATTGAATAAATTTCCTAGGGAAGTTGTGGAATATCCATTGCTGGAGATATTTAAGAGCCGGTTAGATAAACATCTATCAGGGATGATAGATGGTGCTTGGTCCTGCCGTGAGGGCAGAGGATGGACTTGATGACCTCTCGTGGTCCCTTCAGGTGCACCTTCACTGTACTTGTAGCTTGAAAAAAGCTACGCAATTTGACCTATACAAATTGCATAGCTTATTTCGAGTCAATTTCAAAATAGCTTATTTTGAAATTTGGCGCTGTCTACACAGCACTTATTTCAAAATAAATCGCTATTCCAATACATCCTTTACTCCTCGCGGAATGAGGTTTACAGGGACGACGGAATAGCGAGCCCAATATATTTCAAAATAAAGGGAGCGCTCAAAAGACGCCGAATAGCTATTTCGGGATAGCACTTCAGTGTAGATGTAGCCTTCTAGTTCTTGTGTTCTATGATTCTATGACTAGGGATGAATGAATGACTTAGTGCTAGATAACAAGGGGCTTCAACTGTCGATCATCTCCCAGGTTTTCTGGAAGCTTGGATAGGTCCAGCCCAGTATCACTCACCAGCTCCTCTCTAACCCCTGCAGCCAGTGTGTCTTTCCTCCTGCTACTGTTCTGCTTTTCCATCCCTGTAACATTTTAATATGGGACAAATCAGGCCTTTGGTTTTCTCAGCTGAGCCCTGCATTGCAGCCTACTGGGGTTTAGACCCTTCCATTGACTTTTGCGCCTGAGCACTGCGCGTATGTGGTGTGTGCACTGGAGGCTGAGCGATGCGCAGAGGTCTCCAGACGTGGTGGCTGTCTGTCTGAAATGGCAGAGCGGAGGAAGGACAGAGATGAAGGATGGTTCATGGGGTGTGGTGGAAAGAAGAGGCCGCTGTGGTGGTTGCATCTTAAAAAAGTGTGTTCGTACCTTATGTTCACTAATGCATTGCAGCTAAACGGAGGTTAGGGCCTAGTGAAGAGACGGCAGTTTGTCTTTTTCAGCATGTCAGGGGGAGCTTAGGGTTTAGCCTGGTCTGCTAACATGTCAATAGGACAAAGGCCTTGTATTCACCAGGACTTTACTTCCATGTTCGTTGCACGTGTTCACTTCTGTGAGGAGAGAATACATGTTTTTTTTCTAGTGAAAACAAAGCCTGTTTGGTTGTTGTTGGGGAAAGTATCAGCCCCCAAACCCTTTTAAGATTCATCCATTACTGGCACAGCTCCTACACAGTGTACTTGTGTAGCTCCTTTTCCCCCTTTTGGCCTAAACCCTTTGGGTTTGGAACTGTCCGCTCTTGAGAGCATCCGTTTCCTTCCATTCTTGCTCTGTGTTGCTGAGACTGGTTTTGAAGTGCTGCTTTTAAATCCTTATTTATTTTACTTAGTTAATCCTTAACTATCCAAGTGGTTAATGTGAATCACTTTAGCGGGTGTCTAGGGAGACCCGTGTGGCATGAGAAGTATTAAAAAGTTATTGTGTGGTTTTTCGGTTGCACTGGGGATTTAATGACTTGTGCCTCTTGCCTCTCTTTCTTGGCATTTAACCTGTAATCATGGCCGCACTGCCATTTACTCAGATGGCCTGCACTGCTGTGTCTGGGCCACTGCCTCTGTAGCAGGCCAAAGGCATGATTTCCCACCTGGAAGACAGAGGACATTGCTTTTAAAAATAGATTGATGTCTCTCTTCGTGACAGCTGCTCCCAAAACAGCATGTGTACGTTCTGTTGACTAGTTGACACCCCTAGGGAATGGCCCGGCAGGTTAGCTACACGTTCATTTGCTTCTGAACTTTGGCTACCTGTGTGCCTTTGTGTTTGCCTGTCTTTTCTCAATGCCTCCTCCATCAGTGCAGCCTGAGGTCTCCTCTTAGCATAGTGCTGCTGATTGGCACCCCTAGAGGTTCTAGGATTTGAATGGAGGCTCTTTGGAGCATGAACTTTGCTGCTTTCACCCTCCCAACCCAGCATTTTCAGTTGTATAATACATTTATTTTAAGACCTATTATGCAAGTGAAATGGAGTTCACCGATCACGGTATTTATTTATTTATTTATTTATTTGAAGCCAGGAAGGAAATAATTTGCTGCTTTTTTTTTTTTTTCATAAATACTTTAACAAGCTGCTGAACTTTTCCTTGCTCTCAGAGTGGCTTTTGCTTTTGTCAGTAGGCCAAGCTGGGGCCAGACAAGGGGACGACAGGATGAGATCATACAGGGAGCTTTGTCAGAAAAAAGACAGTGTTCGATATCTCTGCGCTGAGAAAGGCCTGAGGGCAGTATTGTGCAGAGAAAGTACCTTAGCAGTCACTGAGAAACTGCAGTCAATGAATCCTGTGACAGTCTGGATGGGAGGCTAAGTGTTAGACATTTGATAGCAAAGATAGCAATCCTTTCCCTTTGATAGAGTGCTGTGATTGGCTTGTTTTCAACCACAATTGGCTTTTTTTTAGTATTGCATTAAACAATAATGCTGCTTAATCTTCTTAATTATGGACTTTATTAAATAAAGCTTGAAACTTCATGTTATTAGGGTTTTGTATATTAAGATTGGTTAAGTTTGGGCATATTCTTTTAAGACCATAATGGCTTATTGTAAGAGTAATTAGGCTGTGCTTTTAGTGGGTCAGATACCAAAGTTATTAGCACAAAGGAGCCCAGGATAACTAGTTTATGTTCCAGTTAAGTGAATTGGCAAGTTACAGTTTTAAGACATAGCCTTGACTTGCTGCTGGAGTCAAAGGATTTGTCATGAGTCGGATAAACGGTCTTTTTCTTTTCCCGTGTGTTAGCTAATGTGACGGAAAACATGGGTGTGGTCAGAGCAAGTTGTATTATAACGCTGGTTATCTAGTCATGGCTTGTCACTACACTTCCAGCAAACGTGGATTCTAGTCGAGATACACAGAATCCTGAGGAAAAAAATCAAACACAGGTGGTTAACTAAATGTGGTGTTTGCTTTTAGCTCTCACCTTTTGATGTGGTCTTGTGTGTATGACACTGGACTGGATTGACATTCCAGCTTCACAACAGACTCATTATGTGCCTCTAGGCAAGACAGTCAATCTCTCAGTGCCTCCATCTGTGAATTAAGGATAAAAATGCCCCCTTTCTTTCACCCACGGGCCCCCAGTCTGTTGAAGCTGAGAGGCATTTGGGGCAGGGTCTGCTTCAAAAATTATATTTGTCCAGTGCTTAGCACAGAGGAGCCCTGATCACAGATGGGACCCTCGGCACTGCTAGAATTCAAATAATAATAATTCTATGCTGGAGTACAGACCCAAGAAATATAGCTCCATTAACCTTACAAATCTCCTTCTCAATGATTTATTGAGCAGGTAATTCATGCCTAACTCCATAGTTCAGATTAATGGGGATTCACCAAGCCCACGTCCCTGTGCAGCCTCGTCCCCTACACACCAGGGTGATTCACCATGTGTGAGAGCAGACAGTGTTTCTGCTACCCGCGGCGGGGGGGCGGGAAGCAGCTATAGCTTGTGTCTGTGCTGCATGCTCCTCCCCCCCCGCCCCATCAGCATAGACTATGGAAGGGCTACCGTGAATTAACTCAACCTGTCATTTGTGCCCACAGAGAATAATCCACTTTTGGGCTAGGCTGGAGCTGACAGGGGTTATTTCAGTCATTTCATTACATGCCCTTCCCTGAGTGGAACCGCTACTTCAGTGACAGAGTGTTGGGTTTTTGGTGGTAGAGACAAACTTCATTCTGAGCTGACCATGGTATAGTGCTTGGCAATTGCTTGGAAAGCGAAGAAATTGGTGGCATAACTGTCCAACAGAAATCCAAAAGAAAAGGGGTGGTAGCTCAGGGAATGTGTAGATGCATCAGTGGCATAACCAGAAGGGCCCACTTTGGGTGGGTGGGCAATGCGGGGGAGGAGGGGCGGCAATTCTGGGAGCCGCCCCCAGTAGCAGTGCATATGGAGAAGAACAAAGCAAATTCTTTATAGTGGTATTTACCCATTCCAAGTTGCCCTTTCTGAGCTGTAACACAGGCCTGCACGTTAGCCTTTTTCAGATGTGCTTCATTCAGATGCCTATCATTGGATCATTCCAGTGCCCTTCTGTTGGTCTGCCTATTTTGAGAGCATTCAATGAAGTTCATGGGGAGTCCAGCCACCCAGAGACAGTAGGAGCAGCCACTTCTACTGGTATTGGTAGCTTTTTGCCAATGATGTGCTGTGCTAGCAGGAGCATGAATTGGAAGAGCAAATCAGCTCATTCTATCCCTAGATAGCAAGTACAGTCACTGTGAGTTCCTGCTGGTCACAATCCCAAATCCATTTCTTAATTCTTAGATTCCTGTATCACTTAGCTTTAAAGATTGTTTTTGCTTTTAACCCCTTGCACTTAGGGTTACCAGATGGTTTCAACAAAAATACCGGACACACTTGACATTACATCACAATCTACAGTACATCTTATTTAGAAACATTTATATTTTCTCATGTATATTTTCTCAGTTTGTTTCCCGAACAGAAAGCTCAAATACTGGACTGTCCGGTTCAAAACTGGACACCTGGCAACCCTACTTGCACTAGAAACTAGTACAGGCCATCCTCATTATAAGTCCAAGATATGTTCCAAAAAACTTGGACTTGTAGCGAAACAACTTAAAGTAGGGAATTTTTTTCCTGTGTCTCAGTTTAATTTGCACAAATTGGTGGGGGTTTTTGAACGACTTAAGAGCAGGGAACGGGAGGATTTATAACACATCCGTTCCTACAAGCATCAACGACTATAGTGCGGAACGGATGTCTACCGGGGCGACTCTTAGCAGGGATGCCCTGTATTGGCCAGCAGAAAGGTAGCAGACAGTGCTTATTTTCAGAGAAGTATTATGAATTAAGATAATTTCCATGAAGAGAAAGTATTATTTTTTGACTAGTTCACTATTTCTTCCTCTTCCATTCGTCTTAGTTCTTTCCAGATATAATATACTTGTAACAACGAATTTAGACCAAGTGCTGTGTGATAAAACATAATTTTAAACATCAATTAAAGAATAATCAAAGAATCAAGCAGATCCATTCTAATAAATTATGCTCATTTTTGACCATATCTTTCTGATGACATAGGGAAGTGGAAGTTAAGGAATAACGTCCTAGAGGAATACAAATGAGATAAGGAGTAGTCATGAAAAGACCTTTTGGGACATATATTCCCCTTATCAGTGCAAGATTGTTCCCTACAGTGTATAAATTTTTGGCATTGTTTTTTGTGAAACTCAATGGAGGTCAATTTGTCCATCTTTGAAAATGCACCTTGATTGTTCTCTTTACATGCATTGTTTTTCTTCAGTGTTGCTTTGTTTTTAATAACTCATAAAGAAAACAATCTCTGTGTGTTTCCTCCGCAGGTCTTTTAGATGGAGAGAAAACTGCCTTCTTTTATTTATTTGTTTACTTGATTAGCAGGTGTGAATCTCAAGGGATATTTTTATCGACCTGTTCTTTTAATTTTCTAACAAATCCCTTTGCTCTTTTTGTATTCCTGACATCTAAGCAAGCTAAATCATGGTATGTAGCAACTACAGGTAGGACACAGATTAAGCAATAAGGGGAGAAACAAATTTTCACATATAAAAATAAATTAGTATTCAGCATGAAGGACGAATGTGACTTGGATCAATCAAAACCTCAGGGACCTGAAACTCAAATGGGGCCAGGGTCAAAACCCCTGCATTTAACTAACACTCTCCAACTTCAGGTTGTTCTGAATCTGACTTCGGTGGCTTAAGCCTGTCTGCCGCCAAATGTGGTGTGTAAACGCTGAGATGCTGCTGAAAACGAAGCTATACATGTGGACATGACCCCTTCCGAGTGTGTGTGTGTGTGTGTGTGTGTGTGTACACGTACAACTGAAACCCAAATTGTGGAGCATCTCTTCTGGCTTACTGAGCTGCCCGAGACAAGACTTTTGACCTCTTTTCTCCATCTGTAAAGTGGGGATGATGGTTGTCCACATATCTACATTGTAACGTGTTTTGAGATGGGGTAAAAGTGTGTTTTAATGTTAAATATTTTATGAGTTCATTCCTCAGTTTGCAACAATTAAGCATATGAAGGGCCATTGCTTCCCTTTGTTATAGGGCAGCCAGGTCTTTATGTGTTTGGTTTCTAGAGCACCAGCCTTACACTCTCAGCACTTCACAAAATGTAAAGCTGTATTCCAGACAACAGTGTTAAGCATGAACAAGTTCAGTAAGTTGCCATAATCCCTCTGAAATCAGCCCCCACACAGAAGACTCATTAGCCCATCAACCCATTCCCTCCAGAGATGGAATGGAAACGGAGAGGCTTGGGTTCTCAGATCCGAGGTTTGGAGAGAGCAAATTCCAAAGTACAAGTGCTTTCATGGAAAACGCTTGCCAACAGCCCCTGCCTGCCCTGATTAAACTAAGGTGGTTTTACTCATGAGCTCATGATGCTATCTATTTTTGGTGACAAGTATCAGAGAGATAGCCATAAAATACAGGACTATGTAGCACTTTAAAGACTAACAAGATGGTTTATTAGATGATGAGCTTTCGTGGGCCAGACCCACTTCCTCAGATCAAATAGTGGAAGAAAATAGTCACAACCATATATACCAAAGGATACTATTTTCTTCCACTATTTGATCTGAGGAAGTGGGTCTGGCCCACGAAAGCTCATCATCTAATAAACGATCTTGTTAGTCTTTAAAGTGCTACATAGTCCTGTATTTTGTTTCAACTACACCAGACTAACACGGCTACATTTCTATCACTATTCAGAGATAGCCATGTTAGTCTGAATCTGCATAAACAATGAGAAATCCTGTGGCATCTTATAGACGAACAGATGTATTGGAGCATAAGCTTTCATGGGCAAAGATCCACTTCGTGAGATGCATCTAACAAAGTGGGTCTTTGCCCACGAAAGCTTATGCTCCAATAAATCTGTTAGTCTCTAAGGTGCCACTGGACTTTTTGTTGTTTATCTATTTTTGTTAGTCTCTAAGGTGCCACTGGACATCTCGTTTTTTAAGGTGACACCAGTATGTGGGTCTCTGCTGATCTCAACTGTGGCCTTCTCACACAAGACGAGAGAGGGGGTTAAACACAGAATCATTTCCCAAACCATTTAGGGCTTTACAAATAGAAACAAATACCTTCAATTCCAGCTGATCAGTCTGAGCCCTGCAAACCTCTAATGCAAGCTCTTGCGGTGCCTCTATATTAAAATATTTTTAAAAGTCAATTTTATTTATTTCTTACTTTACTTTGGAGTCATTTAAACATACAAATCTGAACACGACTGTTCCCCAGGAAGTAATATTGAACTTCTGAGAACAGGGGTTTGTACAATTGCCTGCCTGGACCCAAATGATATTAATCTTACTTGCTTTGGAAATGTAGGGCCTTTTCATCATAGGAAAAACAAATCACATAACTTAGTGTGCTCACTATAGAAGCAATTTCATTAAGACAAAGAATTGTAGTGGCCTCTAGATTCTCGGTGTGAAAAATGATTCACTGCAGGGCTAAAATGAGATTGGTAGATGTAAAATGTTGAGAATTTGTAACAGTCATTGTCTCCCACTGGGTATTATTGCACAGGCCTTCTGGCCTTGAAGCACCAGACAACAGAGTGAAAGGGAAGGGGTGGGAGGTTTTTTTGGAACGCTTCTGGCATTTGCTGGAATAATTTGCATAGTAGGGGTGCTGAGAGCCATTGAACTGAACTGTAAACCCTGTATATGATGGAAACCATTTCAAGCTAGAGGATGCGGCAGCCCCCTAGTCCTAGCATACATGTTAAAACAGTACACAATATATACAAATCAACCTCAGTGTCCCAGAATGAGCGAGAAAGAGAAACTGGGTACAGTAGTCTGGAAAGGTGAGAGCCACTGTTCTACACAACTGTAGTATTCTCAGCATTGTGGCCTTGATACTGAAGAATGTGCCTAGCATGGTGGAAGTAGTCCCACAATGTGCTGATGTGACAGTACCTGGTAGAGTTGGTGCCTCAGAGGACAGCACAGTTGAATTTGGCAGGCCAGTGAGGCTAAAGGTCGTAGCACTTCATGAGCTGTCCTACTTGTTTCTCGTAAAGCTGATGGCGCCT
Organism: Rafetus swinhoei; assembly: GCA_019425775.1. Classification (NCBI taxonomy): domain Eukaryota; kingdom Metazoa; phylum Chordata; order Testudines; family Trionychidae; genus Rafetus; species Rafetus swinhoei. Next base: position 64,211,053 of record CM033447.1, on the reverse strand, counting down.
CCTCGTTTACTTGAAAATTGTTGTATTTCTGTAAGATTTTCATTAAACAGTACTAGGGATGTTAGCATGTACTTCTGTACACGGTTAACCGATAAGCCTGGGATTGGGTGGAGGCAGGAGCTGGTGGGCACAGGGAGCCAGATTTTAAACTGGCTCCCTGTGTGTGCCAGCTCCCATGGAGCACACTGCGGTGGGGGGAGGGAGGGGCCAGGGCGGGCAAGAGCTGATACACACTGGGAGCTGGCTCAAAAGCCAACTCCCCACGAGCACCAGCTCCCATGGAGCTGTGTCCCCCCCACTTGTATCAGAGGCAGCAGCATGGTGTGGGGATGGGGGAGGCAGGGGGAAGGAGGGAGCTGGCTTAAATGCCGGCTCCCCATGAGCACCAGCTCCCGCCTGCCCCTCTGCATGTAAACGTGTAACTGCTGAAAATGTTAAAAGAAATCAGATGTTTCTATGGAGATGTTTAGCAGAGCAAGCTGGTGGGAGGCTGGATTTTGATCCTTCTGCATTGCCCTGGTGTTCTGTGTTGCAGAGTCACCTAGCTGCATTTTGACCTCCGGAGACTCCCGTTGCTATTTCTGCTGTCTGGATAAGGGTTGTTTATGTTCTCAGCCCTATTAGTACTGTTTGCTTTCTCTAAATTAATACTTTATCATTGCTAAATTGTGAAAATGTTCCTGATTTATGGATCTAGGATTACATGTCATTCTATTCAGTAAATGAAAGAGTTACAGCTGACTGCTGCATGCCAACATTAGAGAAAGATTCCTGCGTAGAATTAAATTCTATCTAATGTATCTACTCACTTGTCAATTTACTTTCATTTGAAGCTAGCTGTATCACAGTCTGCAGCTCTTCCCTGAAAAGACATTTTTAAAATGGGGCATTTTGTCATTCTGGTCTGTTCATCTTTTTGAAAGGGTAATCCTGCCCCATTTTTGTCATGGACTTAATTATCCATTCATAAAATCATCCTTACTCAGAAAAAACATTAGTACATGCTTAGATTTAAGCACATGCTTAGCTTCCCTTGAACTCTGTGGGTCGCAAAAAATAAAGGAGGAGAGGAGGGCAGCCGATGTGTGGCCAAATTAGAATCAATGAACTTCTACTGAGATGGGATCTGATTCATCAAGTACATGTCTAACAGTGAGCATACGAGTAGTCTCGTCGACATCAAAGTTAGCTTAAAGTGCCCAAAATTAGGCAAATGCTTAAGTTCTGTGGTGAAGCAGGTGTATTCAAGCCACTGAGTTATAGGAAATGATCACTGGTAAAATGTACACTATTATGAATGGGAAGGAGTTCAAACACCTTGTGCTAGTCTCTACCAGTCCCTATGATGTATTTCTGTGGTTAATTCCCTTGTGAAACATGGCTCAGCATCTGTGTCTTTGAGTTTTTCCTAATTTAAGTCAACAATACAGTAAGGACGGAATGAAATGTGTGTCTGTCTGATCTCAGGTATTTTTAACACACTTTTCCTCATGGTATCCAAGAGTAGGTCCTGACACACTGAGCTCTCCAACTTTGTGTGTGTGTGTGTGTCCTTTTTTAAATGAGTTTCTTTCTGCCCAGGCTTTGAAAGCTAATTACTAGCCACCTCTACTGCAAAATTGGAACCAAGGAAAGTGTGTGTGTGGTGGGAAGGGGGGGTTATTTCAAGGAAAATTCCTTTTGTGAAAAACTTGTATGCTTTTGGTTTTCTATGTTTATGGGTTTTTTAATGTCATAAATAAAGAAGCCAGCATTTGCTGATTTTAGATCATTAAGGAATTAGTAGGATTTTTTCCCGAAGGGCTATAAAGGACAATATGATACTCCTTACATCGAGATGTACTCATGGGACCTTAAGTAAAGCTTCCTAAATGACTAGAGTTGATTGTGAGCTTTTAAGTATGCTCCCTGCTTAACTAACATAGTAAACTTGCTCTGATGTACTAGCAGGGGATTAATCAAATTGGTATACAGCAAAAGATCAGATTTCTTCCACTTGGTAAAATTCCTGCCATGGGGACTTATGGGCTGCACGGGAAGTTAATAAAGTTATCAACAGCAATTAATTCAGAAAGGAAAAGCAGGTAAGAGGGCTAAATAAATCATGACTTCTATTTTCAAACGTGCTTAATATTCTGATCAGATGCACACCTCTTCTAATCCTTATTTCCTGTTAATTCCCTGAGCCTAGAAATTTAAATATATAGGCCTCTGTACAATACTGGAAATGAAGCACCATGTTTGGTCATTATCTGTGGGTATGTTTAAAAAGAGGAAAATAAACACCTTTCCCTTAAAGATTTCTGCATTGAATTCTCCAGGTTAGTATCCACTGAAACGTGTTGTTTTCTGAAGACTGGGTGGTTGTCTGTGTAGGAGAACTTGATGGAGGAAAGGTTCTCAGTGAATGCGTATTTGTATCAGAAACGTTACTTGCATGCCAGCTAGCAGCTGTGTTCACAGTCAGGCTATAATTTCTCTGCAGAAATGGCAAGGTTTTTATAGTAGGGTAATTAATGCATGTTAGCTATCCTGCTGTAAAATCCCGCTGGTGACAAGACACTTGTCGTTTTTATCAGAGGGTATGAACTAAGCAAGATAAACTACAGGTGGGACTATATTATTGGCCTTGCCTACCCTACTGTATGGCTAAAAACTAGAAGGCGCCTTTTGCTGAATAAACATTCAGTGTTTATTGACTTCAGTTGGCGTGGTGGATACTCAGCATCTCTGAAAATCGGGCCCCTAACCTGTAAAATGAAGGGACAATACAGGGCTGGCCTTACCATGAGGTGAACTGAGGCGGCCGCCTCAGGTGCCAGACTGTGGGGGGCTGCCACGAGGACCCAGAGTATAGAAAATAAGGTACTCATGGTACTGTTCTGCTGATGCATATGTAGGTAGCAGAGCAGTACCATGAGAGGAGTAGAACAGGAAGAAGGCAGATTTGAGACCTTTCAAAGTTTTGGCCCAAGCGAGGGGGTATGGGGGTGTCCTTTGAGCTCCCCGCCTCAGGCGCCAAAATGTTGTGGGCCGGCCCTGGGACAATACTGTATTTTCATGTGATGTGAGAAAAGAAAACTCCTCCTGTGGTAACCTTTTTGCTATACTGAGATTATAAAGAGGAAAGGTGATGAATGAATTGAAATAATCCTGAAATAGCCCCACTGAAATTCAGATCATGCAGCAGGAGGGTGCTTCATGTAGGCTGGCCTACTCTGTCTTCACTGCAGAGTTAGCCCTGTCTCTTACTTGGGTGTCACTCCAACCCCCTCCCATCCACATACACAGAACTTCATACCAAAAGTTTACTAGTGCTTTCAGCATGGGTCAGATTGTTTAGCTTGGGCAAGAGGTTAGAGCAGAGGTTTCACATTCAGTGGGGCTGGTAACCTGCCCAGTGTGCAGGCTAAACCTCTCCAATGGTGATAGTTCTCCAGTGCCATTCCACAATTCCCTGTTTAGCTACCCAGAGGACAAACAAGTTCTCCCAAAATTCCCTGGGAAAGAATCAGCCCCAGGTGCCAATCATCTGGACTAACTCAGCCATGAAGACAAACCCTCATCTGAAGAAGTGTATGGTACCCATGAAAGCTCATGAGAATATCTACATGTTTTGTTAGTCTCTTAAGTGCTGCTAGACTATTGGTAGTTTTTAATATATTAAGTGTTAGGGAGTGATTGGCTGGAGGAAGTTAGCTTTGGGACTAGATGCTTCTGTGAACATGCGATCTCATAGAGATGCCTGTTCTTTGTTCAGAATGAGTCAGAGAGAGGAAGGGACATGCTGTGTTTTGGGAAAGACCGATTGTTACTCACAAGATACTCACTAACCATTGTTATACCTTCTGTTTCTTGTAACACTAAGACCTTATGTGGAAAAATTGTAACGTTTGATCTGCCTTTTTAACTAATAATAGATTGGCTAAAGGAGCAACAGGTGCTTTTAGTGCCTTCCTTTGGAAATAATGACAAGATCCACTGTACTGCCTCAGTAAAGTGCTTAACAACAGCTATTTCCCACATCCTCCTTTTTGCAGGTCAGTGTGGCACATTCCAATTTGCTTTTGCTTCATGACACACAAAGAATTCCTCATGTAAGGGGAGGAGTTGGTTTAACACACTTTAATGCACAAAAATATTGAGCCCTTTTCTTTCCTCAGCAACTCTATTTGGAGACTATTTGTGGTGGATCCTGAATTTCTATCCTGCTCCAAGGGCACGGTGTTTTGTTTTCTGCCACCAGTGAAGTGAAACCCATAATCTGGGGAAATGTATAGTCTACAGAACAGGAATGATGAAACTGATGGCTTAACAGCTGGCAAAGATTTAAACTTTTGCTCGCTTGCTTCTTAAAACAGCTGCATTAGTTCTTTAGGTGGCTCTGAAGGGCCACCATAACTTGTCAGAGGGGAGAAAGCCCTTGCTTTTCCATCTCGAGTTGCTCCTCCTCAGCAGTTAATTACTGAAAACAATACGTTTTACATTTCAAAATGAAGGTACATGCTACAAATTGGGCCAGCACCACTGTTGCTAAGCGCTATGCATTCTCTGTGTGACAATATGAGTCCTTTAAATGTCACTTTAAGCAATTATTTTCCCTGGTCTGTTACCCTTAGGATTGTTTTTTTCCCCCTGGAGGAAGAGAGGCACAGTTTAGAGACTAAAGAGGGGAGAATGCCTTCTTCCAAAGTGTGTTTCACATTGTCCAATATGTGTGAGCTTGGTATCCTGTGGCCACTGGCCTGTAAAAGTTTCCAGGTAGCCAAGAAACAGATTAGCGGCTTTCTTTCCACACTAGAAACGTATCAGTCATCCAGAGAAAAGTGTGTTGCATACAAGTGTTGAGACTGGGGACTCACAAATGGAGTGGAGTCATCTCTTCCTCAGGGCTCCCATCCCTTTAGGATTCCTCTGAACTTAAGCTGTTGTTGTTTTCTTTCAAAGTCTTTGGTGCTTCATTAGATCAAGAAGGGTTTGTAGTGAGAAGTCAAGGCATGTCAGCTATAGAAGGGAGACTGTTACAGCAAGAACACAGCATACTCACCTCCCATTTTTCCAAATTCTGCTGGGGCATCACTCTAGTGTTTTTATAGGTCACATATCCTGAAATGTTCTTTTTATATTACCCAGCTCTAGTAGACAACCAGGGCTATTTATAGGACACTCTGAGTAGTAGCTCATCACTCCCAATGGGCTGATCAAAAGGCTTGGTTTCCCCCTGCAGAACTTGTAAGCGATCAAATGGTTTTGTGGAGAAAATTTATGGGACAGTTACTACTTTTATAAAACTGTCTGGTGTCCCTGTGTAAGTTCAGTCTTTGCCAGGCAATTGGCTGGAACCTAATTCAGTTAAAAGTTTTCAGCATTTTAGTAATCTCAAAAATCAATCAAAACTTTGATCAAAAGTCAAAACTGATGCTCTCCAAAAAGGTTGTTACAAGAAGATGGGAGAAAAATTATTCTCCTTAGCCTTTGCTTATAGGACAAGAAGCAATAAGCTTAAATTGCAGTAAGGGAGTTTTAGATTGGACATTAGGAAAAACTTCAGAGGGTCAAGCACTGACATAAATTTCCTAGAGAGGTTGTGGAATCTCCATCATTGGAGATTTTGAAGAGCAGGTTAAACAGACATCATGGTGTTTGGTCCTACCATGAGGACAGGGGACTGGACTCGATGACCTAATTATTGACATGTGTTTAACTATTGGAACGATAAGCCAGCATTTTCACATGTAGCTGAGGTTGCACATCTAGGGCTATATTAGATACTTAAGAAAGTGGTCTCACTTTTAGAGATGAGGAACTGCCACAATTCTTAACTCCTGTCACCTTCAACCATGGGACAGTTAATTTGTATATGTTCTTGGTGCAATAATGTCTATTTGTGAAATTACTCTAATACAGGTATTACTGAGTAACTTTTACACTGTGGCTGGGACTCCAGTATAGTGATATAAATTGCTTTAGAATGTTATTCTCTCCTAAAATAACATACGATCCTAAGAGTGTAAAACACAGGACTTCTGAAGTCATTGACGTAAAAGAAAGACCAAGAATCCATATTCTTCATTTAAAGTCATTAGCGTGGTCAGTACAAATCTGCTTTCTGCAAATGTTGCTATGTAAAATTATAGTAAAATTTTCAAAGTAGGCCTGAAAAATGAAAACCTCAGAAAACATTTCCTGGGTGATGGATTTATTACACCTGGTCTTGTTAAACTATACAATGTGTATGAATTCTTAAAATTGTCCTGCAGATACCTTTCACAGTGACCTGTCCTGCTGCTGTCTTCAGTACTTTTGGTCTACTTTCACTTCCTATCCTCTTCCTCCAATGTAGTATGAACCCTAGCAGGGAAAGCTATACTGATTACTCTTTCTAACAACTAGCTGCTTTTGAAATATCCCTCATGCTTATTTGAAATAAAGAGTCTTAACCCTGGTATACACTAAGGCATTATTTTGAAATAACCCTCCTAGGTCGAATTTATAAGTGGAGAGTCTGCACTACCAAGCCCGTTATTTCAAAATAACAGGCCACTTATTTCAGAATCTGTACTCCTGCTTTCCTCAGGGAATAATGCTAATTTCAAAATAGTTATTTAAATAGTTATTTTGAAATAGCGTTAGTGTGGATACTCCGGTGCCGCTATTTTGAAATAACTACTCCCCAGAGCAATATGAACTAATTACTCCTCAGTGCTTCCTGGGGCTCTAAGTCGAGGTAGCGCATCCATATTAATGGAGCCTGCCTCAGATTAATTTTGAGGCTTCCCCGTAGTGGGGGACCCACTATTTTAATTTTGTAGAGTTCAGTCGAATTTCGTAATTTTGAAATAATTTCCTAGTATAGACATACCCTTAATGACATATCTAGGAACAAGGAAAGGAACCAGGACTCTCTATGTTGCCAGTTTTTCATGGGGGCACCAGGAAAGGTTCTGCAGGATGATTGGAGAACTGCAGTAGGATACTTCCTTTTTGTGAAAGTGTTACAGTATTTGTATATACTACTACATCTGCAGCCACCCTGACCATATTATTGTGACACACCCAAGACCCATTGAATTTTATCTTCTACATATTTACTGGTTTAGTTTGTTTCCTTAAGGCTTAAGGGGCTGGTACTAAGTTGCTTTTGAGTCAATACTTTTCTTTTTTCCCTAGGAGGCAAATTTCTGTAGACGGCTGTATGATCTGTTGGTCAGATACTGTATGCCATCAAACGTGGTTGTGCCTCTGTATCTTTTAAAGCACCATCGTTTTTCTGTTGCTGGGGGGAATGGGGTGAGGAACACTGATGGCTCACCACTGAAACTTCTGTTTTTGTTTATTATGTTCAGTCTCCTAAACACACAGCCTAGGAAGTGACATAATTGCATACAATTTAATTTCCTCTAGGCTCTGGGTGGTCTTCAACCACCTTCTCAGATGTTGGTTGCAGATGTTTAAAATCACTTCCTTCCAATTAAACATCTGCCATGAAGTGTTGAAGCGTAGGGTGGCATATGTCTCAAGGGCCAATGTATGTACAAACATTTTTTTTTACTAGGTAAAATGGAAACTTCTCCCTTTGCCTTGGCTTTTAATGCACAGACGGTGAGAAATTGCTTCACTTATTGAACTCCATGGGGGAGACTGACTGGTGGTTTTAAGTACATTTTAAAAAGTATGGTTGTTTTTGTGTGTAATTTCTGTGGTGTTTTGTTAGTGACATGCACATGTCTCACTGTCTCTGATTTCAAGGGCTATTACTCAATCTAGTCCCAAAGTTCCACACAAATTTGGCCTCTCCTCACTTTTATAATTGAAAATTACTTACATCAGAAATAAAGAATCGTGAAGCTGGGGATATAGAAAGTTATTTAGGCTAAAGGGATGAATCTCATCTCATTTAAAGTTAAATGGGATGTCTGTTTCCTGCATTTAGGGGGCTTTGGCAGATTGAGAGAGGAGGACTTGGATTTATATGGTAATTTATTTTTTTTTAGTAGAGAGGAGGATGATTTTAGCAGGTGGTTTTCTTAGTTTTGACTCTTTTATCAAAATGGAGTACATGGTTTAAAATATTTACAATCTGAGCATGGTGCAATGAGACTCTGCTAGTAAATTGGGACTCACATGACAGATTCTTTAACCACTGAGTTCATCGGGGTCTCGGAAGTGGGGGCACAAGTTTCATGTGCGTATGAAGTGGTGCTATGACATATTGAGACATCACTCGCTTAAATGGCTGGGGAGATACAGTGAGGTTAGCAGTAAGAAATGCTTTTTGTAGTTTCCCTGGCCGAAGTAAAATACCAAGTGGTGACTGCCTTAGGGGGAAAGAGGGAAGATTAAAAGGAGAACTGCATCCACGAAGAAATGGGAGAAAAACCTTAATTTTATCAAATGCGGAAGAAACCAATAAAAAAGCAAATAGAACAGAACATAAACCTTTGCAGATGGAAGTTCAGCAGCTTTGCAAATAAAAGCTTGTCTGGTGGCAAATTAACTTGAATTAAAGAGTGAGTGAAGGTGTGTGTATGTGTGTGTGGTGTGTGTGTTTGTTTTAATAGCAAGGAATGATGGTGTCAGATTAGTGATAAGACTACATAATATGTTGCTTCTTTTGTTAAATGGATCTTAGCCTGCAGAGTGCAAATGGTTTACAAGAGAATGATGGCACAATTGTCACTGTATGTCTGTCCTTCTAAATAGCTATTTTAAGGCTTTTATTAAAAAGAAAAAATACTAGCTGATGGACGCGCCAAAAGCTTCTTCGGCGTTAGGGGTCATCTGAAAAATGAGGACTCCCCACCAAAAAACCCTTGTCTGTGTGAATATAAAGTTGTTCAAAGCAAAATCCCTCAGGATTGCCATCTGCTAGTCATCCATTGGACAGGTACAGTATAGTCCCGTGGTTCTCAACCCGTTTACCATTGCGGGGTGCATTCAATACTGTCTCTGTGGTCCTAAGGATGTCACATGGGCTGCAGCCGTCTGCTGGTTGGGCTGGAAGCTGCCTGCGGGCTGCAGGTGAAGAACCTCTGGCATAAACTCACCCTGTCATTCCGGCCATCGCACTTCAAACCTGCTCTGTAGCTCGGTATCTAGGCCCAGTCCGCCCTGAAATCATGTCTCACAGCAAAGTTCCCAACTGTAGGTGAAGTGTGTTTTTGGTGATGTGGATACTTGTCCACTGGCAACTGAACAGCCATCAATGGTAACAAGATAAGCTGGACTGGATTCAAGCCGACCTACGGCTGAGAGGCTGCTTATCCCAATTAACAAAAAATGGGTCTTAGGACTTGTCTACAGGGCATGGCACTGCTGTCCCAGGAATGTGATGTGAAGTATAGAACTCTTGCAGGTTGCACTCTCCCTGCCTTGTGTAGACCTCTGTTCGTGCAAATGACGAGGCACTTCCTTCACACTGATGTCGTTCTGTATTAAACAGAACTAGATTAATGCACGCTTTTAGATTATTCCAGCAGGGCATACCTGGGAGAGCTGGAGTGCCACACATTACAGCGCTCTGCACTTCACACTTCTGTAGACTGGTCTGCGGCGCTGTGTAGACAAACCCATACAATGAAAGCATTTTAATTTTTTAAAATTCATTTCTCTTGTTCTTAAATATGTAATGGCCAGTGCTCCCTCTAATCTTTTTCATCCATGTGTGGATGTTTACCATCCATGTGCAGAATAAATGTTTATGTGTGCCGAGGCATGCGCGAATGTGCACCACCAGTAGAAACGAAACCTACCTATAAGCACTCTGCTAATCAGCTGGCCAGCATCTGAATCTTCCCTGAGTAGCTGCACAAGCACTCAGCTTGCAGGGAACATTTGCAGTGTTCCACTTTAAAGTGAGCAACCAGTACTGTGGTTGCCTTTAGTTAATTTCTTTGATGACTAAATAATGCTTCATCAGTATTTGGAACATCTGAGTATTTTCTATCAGCTGTATTAGGAAGTTAAAGGGAACACTGCGTCCACTAAGCCAATAATATGTATGACATTTTTCAAAGGTAAAATTACAAGATGATAACCACGTCTGTTCTATTTTCTATCCTATCGTATGCCAAGAGTCTCTTGGCTGTTATGCTGTACTTGTTTTTTATGTTTGTGTGAATGCCTAGAGGTCCCAATGAGATTGGACAGTATTGTGCTAGGCACTGTATGCATACATTATAGGCTACGTCTACATTGGCAAGATTTTGCGCAAATACTTTTAACGCAAGAGTTTTTGCGTTAAAGTATTTGCGCAAGAGAGCGTCTACACTGGTATGTGCTTTTGCACAAGAGGTGTGCTTTTGCGCAAAAGCATCCGTGCCAGTGTAGATGCTCTCTTGCGCAAGAAAGCTCCGATGGCCATTTTAGCCATCGGGCTTTCTTGCGCAAGAAATTCATGTTGCCTGTCTACACTGGCCTCTTGCGCAAGAACAGTTGCGCAAGAGGGCTTATTCCTGAGCGGGAGCATCATAGTTCTTGCGCAAGAAGCCCTGATTTCACACATTAGAACGTCAGTGTTCTTGCGCAAGAACTCCCCCGCCAGTGTAGACAGGCAGCATGTTTTTGCGCAAAAGCAGGCGCTTTTGCACAAAATCATGCCAAGGTAGACACAGCCTGTTAGTTTCTTGCCTTGAAGTGTCTATCATTGAAATGGACCAGACAGCCGAAGGATGGAGGAATGTCAAAGTTAACTCCATTTTGAGAGAGGCTGTGACTTAACCAGCGTCACCCGGAAAGGTTGTGGCAGAGTTAGGCATGGCATTCCATCTCTTGAGTCTCAGTCGAACGCCATAACCACAAGATTATCTTTTCCCTGGGGAGATCTTGTTAACTAATCATGAGAGATTTCAAGGTAACTAATAAATATGTCACTCCTGTGAGTTTCTGACTGAAGATGGGAGCCAGAGAACAGATAGATTATAAATGTCTAAGGAGGGTGAATTCCTGGGAGCTGGTTTAGAATTATGGTAATAGGGGAGTGGTGAGAGAAGTTTTCAATGTTCACTGCAAGGGAAAGGTGTTGTCTCTCATGCTGTCCCAACAGAAGGGATATTGTCAGCAGGGGACTCTCAAACAAGAAGTTATAGGTCCTGGTAACACAGATTTAAGCAGCCAGTCTTAACCCACAGGGACTGAGAATGCCTGATCTGGGCTTAACTGCAAATGTTTCCCAAAGCAAGGTGACTTCCTGATCCATGATCTATTGGGCATCTCAACAGACCTCTGGTTCATTTATTCCCTCAAGTGTACAACAGGATTACAAATGAATAGTGAGCCGATATAAGGTGTTTAACTCTTCCCAAGCATAGCTGAAATGGCAACAAAGTGTATTCTCCTTTCTTTCCCCCCCCCTCTGTTCTTGAACTCTTTTTTTAAGTCAATTAAGGAAACTGCTTGTAAAATGGGAATGGGTAGAGAGATTGGCTTCATTTTTTTGTATTTTTAAGAAAGCGTTAAAAGGGCGAAAAGGCGAAAACGTCTTCTCTCCTGTGACACTCTTTGAAGTAGATGTTTTTGTTTGCAAACGAGAGTGAAAAACAGGCCCAGTTACTCTGGAGGATTTGATACCACTCCCAGGAATTCCATGTTGAGTAAATCACACATCACAGTTGCCTTGATTCACCCAAGCGTGTCTGGCCAGTGAATAGCGTTTGTAGTAGAGTCCTGCTGCTGCTGATCGGCATCTTGGTTGCTTTTACAAAGGAATCCACTTGCTGCTACTAAGACCTGCAGGCGTAAATTGAAAAGATTGTGGATTTTTTTCGCGATTTATAATTCCTGATGGGTTGTATCCTCCAGTTAGCATTGCAGGTGACTGACATGCACACATCAGTGAGAATAATTATGTAATAAAAATATAGATGTGCTGTCTGCTCCCCCCCTTTTTTTTTCTTACCTTGGCATGTTTCTTTCTAGAAAATGCCTGACTACTTTAAAAACATATTGTGTCACTAAGGTATCGCTTCTGTAATCCAATGTGTTTTGAGAACTGTGTTTTTCTCTTTTTGAAATAATCAGACACCACAATCAATACTTCGCTTTCTACTTACTATAAGACAATATAAATATTATATAGCTTACATGTGTCTTGTCTTCCAAAGTTTAGTATATTAATTGCAGTCTTCCTGTTGGAATTGTGTCTGTGTTCAGTTATTAGATATCCATGAAAATAATTCTTACATTTGTGTTAGATAATGTCCTTATGTCGGTCCATCTGTTTTAAGATAAAAATTACTGATAGCATTTTCCTTTTTTCCACTGTAGTGTCTAGCATAATAGAGGCCTCTAGGAGGCACTACTGTAATACCAGCAATACGTGCTAATATTATTACTAATTAAATCACACCTGCGATTTATTCAGTTTAATTGGTGTCTCCCTGTTGGGGCCTGTGATATTTTTTAAAACAGATTTGGTCACTACCCTCTCCCACATGGACACTGTGGCATTGTCAGCCCTGAAATGCTGAGGATTTGTGCCTCAAATTCTACATCACAGGAAACTAGTTGTATGTGTCTTGTTGCTTCAGCTAACCGCTGCATCCAATTGCATGGGCATTTCATTTTCCTCTGATTGACCTGTTCCCTCCTCTTGCTCTTAGAAGCCATGTTGAGTAATGGGCAGATTAATTTGCAGGGGGAAATAAACAAACAGTCTGGAAATACTTAGGATATATCTAGCTGCAACTGAGCATTTGCTTTCCAGCATAGATAGACAGACAGTGTAGCTAATCGGGATCCAAAAATGTGTTTCAAAATGTAATCACGTAACTAAAAATTTCAGCAGTTACAGGAGCTGCGGGCTCTGCAGTATAAAGCTTAAATAAGTTTTATACTGCCAGCCCTGCTCCAGGGGAGGAGCCAGCCTGTAACCTGCGGTGGAGGGTGGGGAACGGCTAGGCCCTCTATGGACGGGGGCTAGAACCAGTAAGCCTCACCCACTAACATTAACCTTTGACATTCCTAGTAGCTAATAACAGTGTAGGCAATAGCACTTGAACTAACCATCTGATACAAACCTGCCTAGGTGCTTTGGCTATGTACTTAGGCAGCTAGCCCGAGCTGCTGACCACTGCTATTTCTGGACCTCTAGCTTGCAGAGAGCTAGTGCATGTATGTCTCCCCACCCTGGGAAACAGGCTCCCACTGCAGTGTAAAGATGCCCTTAGCTTGAAGCTCCTTAGGGCTGGGGCTGTCTAATAATACCGTCTTTTACCATTGATGTTCCAAGAGAGGATGCAAGTGAACAGAGATAAGTGGGTAGTGGAGGCCTTTTCATTTTATGATGGGCTCCATTGGAGCCAGAAAAAAAGCACTGAGCAAAAGAAATTGCCTACTTCCCTCAGAATCTGTCCTCAGACCTTTTCCCTACCAGAACTGTTGCTCAATATCCCCAGATGCTGCTTGCAAAACTTGAAGAACCTGTGCATTGCTAACGTGAGCAGCTGGGCTCTGGATTTCATTTGTGTGATCCCAGTGTGCTGTTGAGGGCTGACCACTAAAGGCATCCAAGAAAGAGTGACACCTTTGTGGCACAGGATTGAGGCAGGAAACTGAGGCACCACATGGAAGAAACAGAGTTATACGTGAGGAAATCAGATCTCCCTCCTCCATGTCTCCTGGTCCGAGGGTATTAAGCACGGTACGAGACTTTGTTCCCTTTGCTTACAGATGAGGTGACAAATTGAGACCTCTAGAATCATTTTGAAAATCTTGACCAAATTGTCCTTGGCCAAGAGGATGGTCTTTTTCTCCCAGCAATGCAGGAAGAGAGACAAGATGAAAAGAATATGATTTAATTTGGTTTCAGCTTTAGTAGCATCTGTGAAATACCTGGCAGCAAGTCGTACAGTGCAGGAACAATTCTTTCCTGTATTGTTCCCACCTATTTGCCCTTCAGCCCCAGAGCTGTAAGGGGCTCAGGCCTGCCAACTAGAGAGGGCAAATGGGAGGCTGGGTGCTTTTCCCCTGGAATGAAAGCTGGCTTTGTCTGGCAGAATAATGTCCTGCAGTTGCCCAGGTCGTAGCAGTCTAGCTGAGCCGCTTCCAGTGCACCTCTGCTGCCCCTCCCTTAGCCCAAAGGAACCCTGCCCAGACAAAGTCTCCCAACATTCAAGGTTGTGGGTATCTGACCATTTTTATTGCCAAAAATGGGATGGTTTTATGAACATGAATTCTGAGTGATTAAAATAAAGTCTCTTGGGTCTTTGATCTAACCCACAGAAAATACATTCTGTTATAATGTTCACTTACAACCAATAGGAACACAAGACAAAAGGAAAAGACACACAACCCCTTTGAGAGAGAGCTGCACATGATAGGGGCAGGGCCGGATTGGGGGGGGGGCACTAGCCGGGCGCCAACCTATGGGGGGTGCCTGATTGAAGTGGTAAGGGCGCGCATGCCCGGGGGCGCGCCTTACCACTTCAATCAGGCACCCCCCATAAGTTGGCGTCCGGGGGTAGGGTCACGCATTCACCGGGCGCCCGGGGGCGCGACACCCATTACCATGTGAATCAGGTGCCGCGTGCCCAGGGGCAGGGCCACACATGCGCCGTGCGCCCGCTGCCTGGGGCGCAAGTATGGCTCGGTCCAGCACTGGGTAGGGGGTGTGGTTCTCCCACAGCCATACTCGAGGTCTGTTTTAAAATGCATTGTTTCACGGTCCAGCCTGTGCTCCCATGATCCAGTCTCCCATTGCTTGCTTCTCAAAATGTTACATTCTGTGCATCATCACTGTGCTAGGGCATTGTAGTGTATAGGTATGCCAGACAGGAAGGACAAATGTCAGCTAACAATAATGTAGATCTTTATATCCATGACAGTTGGAGTGCAAGAAGTCTTTGACTTGTTCAGGCCAGTTGAATGATGTGTCTTATTCTGGACAGGAATCCTACCTGGTGGCTGTAAATCATTAAAGGTCTACTGTTGTATAGTTCTCCATGTATTAGTGCATGAGAAATATAAAAATGATGGTTTTAAACACTGATGGATAGTTTTCAGGTTATAGTCTAATGTACTTTCATAGCTATGCTATTGACACATTCATACAATGCATACATTATTTAACAAATGGATGAAAATGGTGAAAATGTTGAACTATGAACTTTAATATTTATTTTTCTATCTTTAAACCAGATTTTTTGTTTGTTTGTTTTGGGAGGGATGCGGAGTTAAGACAAGCTCCTAATGAGCTGTTTCTTTGCACTCTGAAACTATAAATTCTTGGAATTAGGGCTGGAGAAAGACTTCTTAGGTCAAACTCTCTGCCTATAGAGGATTGCTTCTAACAGTGTATTTTTCAGCGCTGTCAACAGTATAGTTCTAAATATTGCAAGCGATGAGGTTTCTACTGCTTCTTTTTAGAGATTATTTGAAAACCTGACCAGTCTCAGAGACAGGAAGGGCTTTTTCCACCCCCTTAAGGCATGTCTACACTAGGTAATTATTTTTTAAATAACTTATTTCGAAATAAGAACTCCTGAAATAACTATTTTGAAATAGCGTGTCCACACTACAGGGAAGCCTTGAAATTAGTCTGAGGCAGGGTCCCTTAATGTGGATGTGCTACCTCGACTTAGAGCCCCAGGAGGCACTGGGGAGTAATTACTTTGAATGACTCTGGGGAGTAGTTATTTCAAAATAGCAGCAGTGGCACGTCCACACAACTGCTATTTTGAAATAACTATTTTGAAATAAGGGTTACTCCTCATGGAAAGCAGGAGTTATTTCAAAATAACCAGCCACTTATTTGTAAATAACAGGCTTGGTAGTGTGGATGCTCCACTTGTTATTTCAAAATAAGTGGAGTTATTTTAAAATAACTCCCTAGTGTAGGCTAAGTAGCCTAAATTTTCAATTCCTTAATATCATCCAGTTGCAATGTAGATTTACTTCTTGCATTTCCCTAAGAATTATCTCGTCTTGGGCTGTTTCGGTGGCTTAAAACATAATAACAGACACTGCACAAGGAATTTGCCTTTCATATTTACCACAATTGTATTTTCATGGAGAGGAAAATTTGGTATTGTGTTACCTTCTGATTGTGTCTATTGTGCATCAACTTTGCATTAACCATTGTTGTTGGAAACATACCATTCTGACTTGTGTATTACTACATTGACATTTTAATGTGTTTTAAATTCATATCTGTTTCCAAGAAATAAGATCTTCTAAGTGAAAACCTGAAAAGTTTTCCTGATTTTTCTGTTTATCCAAAGAGCTAAAAAGTAGGCACCTCCAACTTGAGCTTCTGAGGCATTGTGTAAGCCTTGACTTCCAGGGATGATTTGTAATGGTGAAAGGATGTCACAGTCTCAATGCCCTTTCCATTCTTGGCCTGATCTTATGCCTGATCTGCAGGCAGAATTGTACCAACATAATTAAGGGTGTAATATTATAGTGATTTAGTTAGACCGGGATTATATCAGTTTAGCTTGTAGGTGTGTATTCATAGGCACAAGTAAAATCAATCTACAACAACCCATTTCAGAAGGATGTAGGAGAGGCCTTACACATGCACACAGGGTACATCCACACAGCAGCTGGGACCACGTATCCCATGACAAGTAGACAAGTTCATGGTACCTCTGGTTAAACTTGCATGCTAAAAATAGCAGTAGCTGGGGATATGTGTGCAGTGGCTTGGGGTAGCTCCCCAATTGCCTGTCTTTAGAGTATGAATGGGTTTGCACTCAGGAGGTTCCCTGTGCTACAGAGTAGACATAATGCACAAAATACACATCTATGTAATAATATAGAGCTGATGTACAGCACTTTTCATCCATTGATCCCAAAGGATCAGAGGAAGTACTTACAGAGGAAGTACTCACCATTATCACCATTTTCACAAGTGGGTAAATGGAGAGCACAGGAAGATGAAGTGAGTTGCCCGAAGTCGCTCAGCAATCCAGTGGCAGAGTCGAGGATAAAAATCCTGAGTCCCAGTCTAATTCTTTACACATTAGGCAGGGCTGCCTCATTGAAGTTCAACCTCAGAGACCCTGAAAGTGCTCTCCGAGGCACTACCTACAAAAACAGGGGTGTGTGTGATAGGAATATTTGTCTACTAGGAAATGGACTTAGAGCACCACCTTAATCTAGTGATCAGAGGGGAATGGCCTGGGTTAGAACTGACATAGGGTAAAGACTCTGTCTCATTGTTTCATTTGCAAAGAGCGAAGCTGAATGCCGGGGAAGCTGAACGAGTGGAATATTATTCAGTCCTGTGCGCGGCTCTCTCCATGTGGCTGAGTTGTTTCCATCTAACCCTGCCTGTGTTAGTGGCTTGTCAATAGCAGCCCCTCCCGAGAACATGGGCCCCCTGACGTGGGGGAGCACGGCAAGCCCCCCCTTCCATGCCACGACTGGAGCGCCAGAGCAGGGCACGTCCCTCTGCCCCAACGCCACTCCCCTGCTAGAGCAGAGGGCAGACAGAGCAAGGCAAGCCCATACCCTGCTCTCCAGCTGGAGCACTGAGGTGGGGGGCATGAAGAGCATATTTTATGGGGGCCCCAGGCCAGAGAATTTTTCACTCCCCCTCCCTCCAGTATTGCCTGGCTGCCCAAGGTCGGGATCCACTCACCTGTCCTATTCTGGACACATCACTGGTTTACATGAGACACTTTTGCTGATATTTTTCATGGGGGGGTTGCTTTCTTAAAAGAACAGCAGTTCTTTGTGAGCAAAACATATGGTTTAACCAATTAACTAATTAAAGGGGGGAGGAGCGGGATGGTGGTGCACACTGCCTCCTGTGACTTTAGAGTAGAGATGGTCACACCTTTCCAGCATTGGGATGCATCTTTTTGGTAGAAATTTGGCTACAACATTTTTACCAAAAGTTTGTCATATTTTTGACCCACCTCTAATTCATTGTTGTAGCTGTTAATAGCAAAACCAAATTTTGTGGTTGCTTTGCCCAGCTGTTCTAAACTTGCTTAATCTGCAATTTGTGACACTTCAGTATGCACCATGCAGGATTAAACACTCCTTATCAATCCCCATAATACACCTTTTCATGCTCTTACTCTTGTTTCGTTTTTGACCCTCCACTAAATTTCAGGGATTAAATAACTAAATGTGTTTTAGAAGACAAAACTCTGTTATATATTGTACTTGTGAGTAAAGATGCTTCCTACATCCCAGTAATAGCCAGAAAGTGAAGAGTTAAAAAATGTAAGGCCTTATTAATGTAGGGAAATGCTGACACAAGTCCAATTCTAACAGAGCACCCATTTCTAATTTGCTTGTCTCTTTACCCATATAACATTGTACATCTGTCCTTGAAAACAGCTCTTGCAGCACGAGTGTAACCAGGAGAGTCAATTTAGCAAAGGTTGCTGTCTGTGTCCTAGCAATGCAGGCAGACAGCCTGGAGCTACGACTTATTAACAGCTAAACAGGTATATGAATAATTACTAAAGATGGAAGCTTGTGTTGATTGCTGTTTGTAATTTTATTCTCATAAATTGTTACAGATTTTTTTTCCCTCAGCAAAAAAATGTTGAAGTGAATCTTTTTTCCAGGTTCTAAATAATCTAATAGAGTCTAAGGCATGTTTAGTCAGAAGAGGTGCCTCTCCAGTATTGTAACACACACGCTGAGGCTCTTTATGCCATGTTAGCTTTGTAAAGTGTAAATGAGTTCAGTGTAGTGGTTCTATTTTGCTTTTGCTAATATTGTAATCCTCCTGGGTGTACAGCAGGGGTGGGCAAATACTGGCCGGTGGGCCAGATCTGGTTCCCCATTGTTAGCCCCTGCTGGGCCGCTGCAGCTATATTTGTCTGCGCCTCCGTACATATGGGCGATTTCAGCTCCCGGTGACTGTGGATTGCCATTCCCGGTCAATGGGAGCTGCAGGAAGCGGTGTCCCAGTCTGTGATGCTTCCCGCAGCTCCCATTGGCCGGGAATGGTGATCCGCAGCCAACAGGAGCTGCAAGCACCTGTACTTGCAGACGTGCAGGTAAATATAGCAGTGGCGGCCTGCCAGGAGCTAACTGTGGTTAACTGCCACCGCTTTATTGCCCACCCCTAGTGTACAGTCAAAAATGGATCTTGAGGGATGCTTTGTAAATCAGATAGGTGCATTATTGATCTGAAACACCTGATACATATTTCATGTCAGTGTCCATTAAAAACAATTTTGGGTGGCTTTCTGTCAGATTACAGTAAACTTCTGATAATCCGGCACCTTTAGGACCCGGGGGTGCCGGATTATCAGATATGACGGACTATCGGAAGGGGGCTATGAGGGGTCTGGGGTGGAGTGGGGGGGATGCGCCCCTCAGCGCTGCGCGACCAACCCGGCAGCACCCCAGCTGCTCTGCCCCAGACTTCCCCAAGTCAGCCGCTGCTGAAACTGACGAGTGGCTGACTCCGGGAAGCCCGGGGCAGAGCACCCCAGCTGCTCTGCTCCGAGCTTCCCGGAGTCAGCCGCTGGTCAGTTTCAGCAGCGGCTGACTTGGGGATGCCTGGGGCAGAGCAGCTGGGGTGCTGCCGGGTTGGTCCCCTAGCACCGCCCCTCAGCGCTGCAGGACCAACGCGGCAGCACCCCAGCTGCTCTGCCCCAGGCATCCCCAAGTCAGCCGCTGGTCAATTTCAGCAGCGGCTGAATTGGGGAAGCCGGGGGCAGAGCAGCTCCAATTGTCCAGCTGCCCGGAGCACTTCCGGGTTCCAGATGGTGCCGGACCATCAGGAGTGCCGGACCATTGGGTGCCGGACCACTGGAGTTTTACTGTAGTATGAAACATAAATATTTAGTGTATGTGCACAGGCTTGTTTAGGTAGTGAAAGACATCTAGTGGTATTTATTAACTGGATTGCCCATACACATATGGTTTTTGCAATTTAGAAGAGAAAGATTTTTCAGACTGTGACCTACTTGCAAGATAGGTCAAGGTTTTTGGCCTAAACTCCTGATGCTATTCCTTATGTGGTCCTGGATAACATTGCCTTCTAACAACTTCGGCATCTTTCTTTAGCATATGCGATATGGTACCAGGAAGAGAGCTGTGTGCATTTGCAATGGTTTTCATAACTCGATGCTGGTCTTGGGAAGGATGTTTTTAAAATGGAACCAAATAGGTTTCACCCCAGCTTTTCTGTTACATTTGAATTCTATTACACAAACAACTCACACCCAATTTGGAACTGGGGTTCTCTTGCTGACTTTCCAATGCAGAAAGTGCAAGCTGCTATGGGAAGATGAAGGGAAGTCTTCAGCTTTATCTTATTCATGTCCCACTCAGTACATTAGCATCACTTGTTCTTTCTCAGTGCTGGTCCTTGTATCACTTTGGCTTAGCTCTGGTGGCTGTATGTGGATGAGTTGGGTTTAAGAGGAAACCCTTCCATTCCCCTGGACTGCTGGAGCTCAGCTGCATCAGACAGTAGCATGCTTAGGCTTAAGAATTAGGAGCAAACTGCAAGGGCCTTATTGATAGCACCATTTGAATGGCCCTGGGGACGGGGGGGGGAAAGAGCGGCGCTGGACTGAGGAGGAGATGACGGTGATACAAGGATGTATATGGCAGTGGAATGTTTGTAATAATCAAAGCAGAAACAGTCCATTTAGGTTGACCTTGTTTTCCTGAAGGCTTTATTTCCTGAGGGTCTTAGAGAGCAACATTGACAGCAGCCGAAACAAAACGAACTTGTCTTACCATTCTGAGAAAAAGAAGAACTCAGAGCAGTGTTTTCACTGGGCCAGCCTTGGAGTCCCTGAGAATGGAACTTTCTTGATTCCAAGCTCTCCCCACCCTCCAGCTCCTTTTGGTGTTTCCTCTCCTCTTTCTTTTTAGCTTGCTGCCTCCAGACCTACCTCGTTATCCACCCCGAACACCTTTACAGGGAAAAGAAGAAGCTTAGCTATAGTTAACCGCCTGCATGCCTGTGCCAATGGGTGGCTTTGGTCCCCTGTCACACAGTAAATCCAAAACAAATAGAGGGGTGGAACTAAATAAATAATAGTAAATGCCTTGGTAGCATTGGTCTAACTCTGCTCCCATTGAAGTGAACAGACAGTGACTCTTAATTCCCAAGTGCTTGAGCGGTGCTGAGATGCTAGAGAAGGTACAAGCTGAAAGTAAAACAAGTGATGTCTCTAATCAGCCTGGATGAGCATCAATATACAAGGCTAAACTAGGCCGGCACAAAAGGGTGGCCTCGTGAGATAAATATAGGCAAAAACAAGGGAGCTTTACCCTTTATATAACATATAAGCCCATTAGAATTAGTCTATCAGTTTCTAAAAGTAACCCCTGCATCTCTAGCCTTACTGAAGTAAGAAGGAAAATTGGGCAGCTTCCCAGTCCCTCTGTGTAAGTATCTGTTTATTTAAATGTTACTGAAAAAAAGTACAAAGATGGTTGAAAATAAATGGGGCCTGGTTTTGGGAAGCCCCTTGATCATGCAACAGTGGAGCGAACTTGGACTCGATACAAATAGGCCTCAATGAATCTCTGTCTCTGTGTAATTCACCAGAAGTGCTTTGCATGCATTGGACTCCAACTGCAGGAAAGAAGCAAGTGACTGTTGGAGATGTACATTGCAGGCTTCCACCTATATTCTGGTTTGTATACGACTGCTAATTAGGAGAATTGGGGAGTAGGGTCATGTAAAAATTAACTAACTAATAGGAGCTTCTCATTTGCTGCATCAGAAATGTTTATATTGGGACTCCCCGACCTAAATCTACATGATGAATTCACAAAAAGCAGGTTCCTGTGAGCCTCATTACTCTTAATGGTGCAAAGTCTGATCTTACTATACTGGAAGTAATCTAAACCTTTCATGGTGGAAAACTAGTGAATTAAATGATGTAGTAACTATTGAAATACTGACAAAAGATGATAGGACAAGAAGCAATGGGCTTAAATTGCAGCAAGGGAGGTTTAGTTGGACATTAGGAAAAACTTCCTGTCAGGGTGGTTAAACACTGGAATAAGTTGCCTAGGGAGGTTGTGGAATCTCCATCACTGGAGATATTTAAGAGCAGGTTGGATAGACATCTATCAGGGATGATCTGAATGGTGCTTGGTTCTGCCATGAGGGCAGGGTACTGGACTTGATGACCTCTCGAGGCCCCTTCCAATTCTAGTATTCTATTGATGGGAATAGTGAAACAGCACTGGAGACAGTTCATTGATGGTGTCATTGTATAATGATTTTCTGATTCTGCAGAGTATGTTTTCTGCCTTCTACACTGTGCTAGCTGTGTGACCTTTCCCTTGTTTTCCTATAGCTCCTCCTTCCTTTCTCTTTGTTTGGGTTCCTTTTACCATCTGTTTTCTTACAGTGTATGGCAGTAAATGTATGAATGTAATGAATATGGATTTGTGTTGTCATCTGTATTTTTCCTTATTCCATTGTAATTGTCGTAATTCTTTTGGGTCTATGTATGGTAAAGACAAGGGATGTTAAAATTTGTTTATTTTTTAAACTTGTAACCACTGAAATACGCCTGGAGGCAGACGGAAGCTGGTGTTCACAGGGATCGCACTTGAAAGCTGGTTTCCCGCGTGTGCCAGCTCCCGCCTGCCACATCCCTCCCTTCCATGAGGCGACTCCCCGGGAGCTGGTGCTCACGGGGAGCTGGCTTGAAAACCATCTCCCTGTGTGTACTGGCTCCCACCTTCTCCCCTCCAGCGCTGCTGCCTCTGTGGGAGGGACAGGTGGCTCCATGGGAGCCGGTTCCCCACGTGCACCAACTCCCTCCTCATAACCTTGCAGCTTAACCAATGAGCCTGGGCTTATCGGTTAACTGTGTACATGAGTACAGGTTAACATCCTTAATAAAGAATTTAATAAAAAAGAAATAGAGATGAAAATGTAGTAGCAAAATCCTACATTAATAAGTGATTGAGGGTTGTGAAGTAGGGTTCCTTTTTCGAAGATTATGGTCATTATATAGGGAAAGGATGAGGCATTTCCTGTTTACAGTAGCTATGAGCTTCCATCATCCTAGCCCATTCTAGTGCCATCCGAAGGATTGGAGGGAAGAACGTTCTTTTATAATGGGATTGTGCAAGAACAGAGAAATGTGCAAGGTCTTAAACATTAAAAAATGGTTCCTGTGATTGTCAAGGAAACTGTGAATAAGTCAAGTCTGAAGGGCAGTGTTTTCACTAGTTTCAGGTACAATTCTTTGGTACCTCCAGAATATTAAAATATTAATCAGCACAGGGTAGAAATGGTGAACAGAGGGAGCCTGTGGGAGCAAAAAGTGCTTCTCTACATTCTGGAATTTGTCTGGCTTGCTCATGGAGACACCTGGCAGAGGGGGGACCTCAGCAGAATGGACTGTAGTTTTTTAGACAGAGTGAGCTGTATAGTGTAGTAATCTTTGATTTAAACACAAGAACAGGAGTAAACCACCTTGGTGAGTTTGTTTTCCTTGCTTAATATGCTGGGCTTCCTCTGACATCTCTCTGGATTGAGTTGGTTTGATCTTAGAAAAGTGGATTATGCATGAAAGGCACTTGATGCTGAGTTAAAGGATCTTAAGTATATCGCTGCTTTCTGAATGGTATACAGCCTTGTGATTTACTACAGCTTCTACTGATGCAGTCTACTGTGAGACATTTAAAAAAAATCCATAAGGCCACTGACAGAAGTATTTTCTGTATTTTTAACGTGTAATTGTAATTCTTTGAAAGGGTTTTACAAATCCATTGCATCAGTGGAATCTAGACAGTGTTTGGTCCTGCCATGAGGACAGGGACTGGACTCGATGGCCTCTTGAGGTCCCTTCCAATTCTAATATTTTATTATTCTAGTTCTAAGCTGTATAAACAGCTAGGCATTCCTACCTATGTTAGGTAAGTAGTCCTTGAAGTAATGTACCACGGGACCAATCCTGCACTGATCTCCCATTAAACAAGGACTCCAAGACTGGGCCCTTAGACAATTTTTGATCCTCTGTTTCTTTCGTTATGGGTAATTTGTCAAGTTGGCAGGTATAGTTTGTATAACTAAAGTGGCATGTTATTCCAGAATTGGGAATAACTGACGTCATCGCTTCTTGACAAAGAACACGAATAGTCCATTCACCCTCACCCCTGACACTTGCCGTGTCTCAAAACTGTTTTGTCCCTCCGCATTACTTTCTGCACTGCCATGATAATGAAACCATGGTGGAGTACCATGATGGCCTTATACACTGGGCACCACTGGCCGTTCATGTCTGAGACTGTAATTAGCACTAAAGCATTTAAATTAGAGATTGGCTTTTTTTCCCTTCTGCAGCCCACTTATTTTCATTCTTCTGTTTGCTGAGAAATGTTGTTTGTTGTTGATTTGTTTTTCATTTTTTTTTATTTAACATTTTTTATTTAGCATTAGGAATGTGCTCTAAAAATGCAGTCCTGGCCTTAAAGAGTTTATAGGTAGAGAAACTGCTGAGCTATAGTTCATCTGCAAATTTGACACCATCATTTTAGGATTAAACAAAGACTGTGAATGGCTAGCCAACTACAAAAGCAGTTTCTCCTCTCTTGGTGTTCACACCTCCGCATCAGCTGCTAGAAGTGGGCCTCATCCTCCCTGATTGAATTGACCTCGTTATCTCTAGCCTTACTCTTGATTGAAACTCTCTTCTTATGCCTGCATATTTATACCTGCCTCTGGAATTTCCACTATATGCATCTGACGAAGTGGGTCTTTGTCCACGAAAGCTTATGCTCCAATAAATCTGTTAGTGTATAAGGTGCCACAGGACTCCTTGTCGCTTTTGCAGATTCAGACTAATATGGCTACCCCTCTGATATAGGTAGATACAATTGGTGGGCAGTACTCCTTTGGGGGCCTTTCATCATCTCTCTTTAATCAGCTACGGGTGTTGCAAATAATGTACTCTTTGCGCTTCCCTCAAGGATTGAATGACACGGAGAGTCCAAGGGACACCTGGCAGCTGGAGTCACAGAAGTGAGGCGGTTTTCCAAGGAGTAGAATCTGTGTTAACCCAAAGGGCAGCACAAAGCACAGCCACAAGGCTTGCTCTCCTACACTGGTTTTTAAAAACGGCTTCCCCGGCCCAGGCACACACTCCTACCAATAGGAAATGACTTCAGTGAGTCTTGTCAATAGTTATCACTGCATGAGACAACCCTTCCTATGATGTAATTTGACACACTGCTGTCACTGGGTTTAAACATAGTAATCTTAAAAATGATTGGGAATTTGCCCTGCAGAAGAAAAAACTCTCATGATTAATTTGTACAGATGATAAACCACTTCTTTGCCAAAATACGGTTTGCTATGAAGTATGATTTAATCCATTTAACTACAGTGCCAGATTCCTCTGACAACTGTGACTCAAAAGTCATCACAGAAAGTGGTATTTCAAGTGGCAGGGTGGGATTAGAAACCTGCTGAAGATTTGTCAGAGGAGAAGTAAGTACATAATTTTTAGATAAATGATTTGTCTACTCTAAACCACTTCCGTTGAAAAGACAGGCAGTTTAAAGAGAAACCTACACTTTGACACTGGAAAGTGAATATAATTGCAGCGAGAAAAAACTGTGATCTTTTTTAATGAAAGTAAAAAAAAAAAAAAAGTGTAAACGTATCAAAGGGGAAATTATGTCTATATTTATTGTCTTCTGAGAAACTCAGATTTCAGTATGGTTTGCATTCAGGGAAGCCATCAACCTTAAAATGTGCTATATTTTTAAATATGCAGTTGGCAATATTGGGATTAAAGCTATCAAAAGCTTAGTAATTGCAATAAAATCTGAAACTGACACAACACTTGGTGTTTTGTGTACATTTACATATTTAAAATGTGCATATATATTTATAAATAAAGAGAATATTTTGGGTTAATTTTTTTCTTCAGATAGAACTTCAAACTCTGAAATCAGAGGAGTTACACCAGCAAGGACTTTGATTTTTCTTTGGGATTCTTATCCCAATCCCTTATAGTATTGCCAGTTCCAAATAACATTGTCATCTGAAACTGACACGTTATCATTTTCTCTGCCTGCCAGTCAGTATAATTCACTTCTCCTTAAAGTGCAGTGTTATTCTGAAAAGTGATAAAAACAGTGTCATGCGATTGTGTGTTTCTCTCCTTGTCTCCATCTTAAAGTGGATCAGCTTGCAAATTCAGTTTTTGTTTTGAGGTTTGTGGGTTTGTTTTTCTATCAGCCCTGCAGACTCTCTCTGGACTATAAGAATCTAGCTGGATTCCTTCCACCTCATGTCTCCATCTCAACTCTCAATACTAAAAGTTGTATAGGCCAAATGATGCCCTTTTGACACCATACACAAGCCATATTGATTTTAAATCCTACCATCAGTTGTACTTATGCAGCTCTGGAGTTTGCAGAAGTTTAAGTGAGAGGAGGATTTTGACTTGCAGCACCTTTTTACATTGGTGGATGTATGAGAGTGGGCGACAACACAGTTTGACTGCCTGACCTAAAGCTACATCCTCAGGGATGGAAGTTAGTGGAAATGAAATGTACTTTTACTTGTTTGATCTGGATTCACAGGAAAAAATAATGAACCTAACAAGGCCTTTTTTATGGAATCTCTTTTTTGGAGCAGCACCACACTTTAGTATTTCTGATAGTTTGCTGCCGTGATTGGTCATGTTGCACTTTTTTGGGGAGGTGGGGGGAGAGAGAAGGACATGGTTTGCGAGTAATTATGAATTCTGGAAGAAAATACAGAGCTCTTTTAGTTTCTTGGACAAAAAGTAATGCAAATGGATCTGCTAGTACTTCATAACAATAGTATGTTCATTTTCTTTCTTTTTTTAAATGGAAGCAGAAGTATATTAACCCAGTGAGCTCTGTGATAAAATGTCCTAGTGCCCTTTAAGTGGAGGTACATTTGTGCCTGGGAAGGAAGCGGCTATTTACCACAGGATGCTATGTCAGGAAAAAGCTGATTCTTGGTCAGCCACAACTTAAACTGCCAGTTTTCCCTCAGAGGAGGGGGGAAAAAAGTCAAATATATTTCCTGTACGTTTCTTTCTTGTCTTTTTATATTGTCAACTCCTTAAAGAAAGCCTTTACACAGAAGAGCTTATTGAAATATCTTTCTTTGTAAGGAGTACTTTGGAAGTGTTGAATGTATTTAAAATGCACACATCTCTAATTTTAAACTTTCACGGTTTTAATTGTTACAAGGGAAATTATTGGACTTGTTAAGAAGAATGAGCCACAGGTGGGCAGTTGTGGAGGCTTGAACTGCCATTCTGTGTGGTCTTGAGGGAAGCCATTTGAGCTGAAATCTTCAAAGTGGGCCACGGGAGTTAGGCACCTAACTCCCATTGAGTTCCCTTAGGCTCCTTTGAAAGCACGTTCTTCTTTTCTCTGTGCCTCAGCTTCCCCTCTCCCCTCCCCAAATTAGCAGTAATATTTACCTATCCATTTGGCAAGGATAAATGCTTGGCCAGTGCTTTGCTTATTGAAATGATACATGAAAACTAAGCATAACTGCAATATTTTGGACTATCAAGGCTAAATAAAAATAAAGGTTCAAGTAACACAATCCTTTCTTCCTCATTCCCTCTCCCCCACGCCTGCAAAAAAAAAAAAAATAATAATTCAGCTATAGGTGCCAATCAAATGGCACTAACCGACTCTCCTATATTTCAACAAGTAACTAAGATAAATCATGCCCCTGATGCATATTTAACGTTCATCCTACTAGAAAACGTGTCCATTCACTTCCTCCCACTCTGCCTCCAGTGGACCGATTCCTCTACACGTAGGAAGCCACCAGCATTGCCTAAATGCAGAGGCTTCTCTTGGCGCTAATTAGCATGACTAGTTTGATGGATTTAGTCAACAGCATTTTAACGGGGAGGGCGGGGGGAGAACAAGTGTCTTAAATTTTCCAGTTCTGAGGATTTTTCAGCCTCCATGCCCTTAATGATTTGTTATACACACTCGAACCAGAGTGGCTTCAAATTAATTGATCAAGGGGGTTTATTTTAGTATTTTGGCTGGATGCCAAATAAAGAGGCTTTGTCCTTCTACTCTAAGCACCACCCCTCCTTGCAAGTTTGAAATGTGAGCTGCCTGGGGTTTTTTTTTCCCCTCCCCTCCTCCTCCTCCTCCTCTCTCTTCTCCCTTCTGGGCAAAGTGGCTGTGATTGCTTGTGTGTGTGTGCGTGTGTGTGTGTGTGTGAGAGAGAGAGAGAGAGAGAGAGAGAGAGAGAGGATGTGTATATGGATGAGAGAGATGTGTGTAATGGACGAGATGGATCACTAGAGACAGAAAAGAAAACCATCCATATCAGTAACATGCAGCGGAGGTGAGATTTTCTGAGTGTTTGATTTTCTTAAAACCCTTACAGAAGATTTAAAGCAGCCTGCTTGCATCCTGTTCGCTGAAGACATGCTCCTAAGCAATGTCATATGGATGCTGACATGCACATCGCTGTTTCAGGTCTGTTCGTGTGTGTGTGTGAAGTTTTAAAGCTTAACCTGATTCTCTTTATTGTCTCTGGAGGGTTGTAGCTTGAGCACAAATAGGCTGTTGGCAAGTACGGCATGAGCCCATTAGCAAGACTCCATCTGTGATTGGTTTTGCCTGGAAACCGGGAGACAAGCAATGAATAATTGATGTGTGTTGTGCAGTAGCTGGACAGGCAAAGAGAAGAGAGAGAGAGAAACAGAGCAGTGCAGGGTGCCCTCAGAAGGGGGAGAGAGAGAGAACAAGCTTGAAAATAGCTACTGGCTGCCTTATGCTGAGATTAAGGCAACCCTGGCTGTCTTTGTTCTGCACTAGATGGTTTCTGCCTAGAAGTGTTTTCAGACATATGTGGCCTTTTTTCTACAACAGAAGAGAGGCAGGAAAAAACAGAGGAGGGGGAGCAGAGGAGGTTTTGAATGAAATATAACTTGTGGGTAAGTTGGTTTCTGGGGTGGGGGGAGGAAGGGAGTGTATATGGATGTGTGCGAGCGTGCGCGTGTGTGTGTGTTTGCTCCGGTCTGAGACTGTGTGTGTGGTGTATGTGTGACAGAGAGAGGGGAGAGAGAAAGAGCATTGTGGGTAAAGCAATGCTGTATGTTGTCAGATGGGAAAGGCAGAATAAGGAGATGAAAGGCAGACATGAGTAGGAAACTGGGACATATTTGCATACAGTTACTGTTCCTTGTGCTTGCCCCTGAAGAGAATTTGGGGATATCCAGGTCTTGCTAATTTGTTTGATTGGTACTTAGGACATTGTTATTTTAGAGGGAGTAATGTTGACTTGTAAGCAGACATTTTACATTTTTGGGGGGGCTTCTTTTTACTTGCAACTATAAAAAGCAGAGTGTACATCAAACATTGATGGCATTTCCTTAAACTGTCTTGGCTGTCAGCATGTTGTATATTCCAACAGATATTATGGAAAGAGCAAGTACTATATGTGTTGTCACCATTTCATTTATGTTGCCTTCATAAAGACCTTGCTGTATGTAACTTACAACTAACATGCATCCAAACTGGCATAGACATGATGTTGCCAATAGGAATTTCAGATACTAAAGTTGACATATTTTTTCCTCCTATGTGGAATGTAGTCTGCAATAGTAATTGTGTTACTAAGTTTTATTTAAAAAACAATACAGGTCACTTATGATACATTTGAGAGAGTATTTCAACAGTTTGGAAATTAAAACTAGTGACACGGAAGCATTTGAAGTCCTGCTAAATGGTGCTTTAGTAATGTTCTTCTTAATTACATGGAGCAGAGCAAGCGATAGTTTTACAGTGAAATAAACTAGGCTCAGTTAAATCTGTAAAGAAATTAGGCACGCAGAGATGTGGTTGGAATGAAGTAGTGTATAAATTCGAAACTCAGAACTGTGTTTCTAATAAACATCAACAACATGGCGGAGGAAGTGTGGTACAGTATGTAACAACTTTCCTGATCCTTTTGTCTAGAGTAGTTTTAGAACCTGATCCTGTGTCTAGTGAAGTTAGCAGCAAAACTCTAATTGATTGTCGTTATCCAAGATCAGACACACAGTTTAATTGTTTCCATTTAGGGCCTGATCCAAAATCCATTGGCTTTGAATCAGGCCTTCAGTCCAAAGTGGCTTGAACTGAGCAATGACAGGTATATCTTGTCAACCACTTACATGTTGCCCTATACCAGGATGACACAATTGTAGAAAACCCATGGATTTAATTTTTGAAGAAGAATCAGTAGAAATGTATTCTCTTGTGTGTGCCGAATGAAATTATGAACTTGTCTGATAAGGAAGTAGCCAGGTTTATTTAAAGAAGTGATAGATTAGATTAGGCAGGTAATTGAACCAAAATGACAAACTTCATCTCTATGAGCATTATGCCATTTGAAAAGTGATAGTACTTAAACTAAAAATAAAAAATAATAAAAATAATAAAAATTACCCATTCTTTTTTTTCTTTTTTTTTTTGCATAAAGATTTATTACAGTTGTATTAATAAGGTTTGTTTAAGTTTTTGTTGCTGTGGATCTTGTTGTAGATGTGGATGGGTTCCATCTTAGAAATCACTTGTTGGTTGATCTTGTCTTGGTTTTAAAATAGGTAGAAGTAGATGCTGCGTTTTAATTTAACAAAAACATAAGTTCTGTTCCTACCTCAAGCCACGCTGCTCTGCAATGTTTTGATTTCTCCTTTAGTTTAGTCTATATATCAAAATGGCATCTGGAGCAAAGCTTTTGGGCTGAAAATTGAGGTGAAAATTTGCTTACGAACATGTAAAATTAATTCCCAGGAGGCTTAGGAAGGAGCCATCAGAGAAAGTTCTTGGGTTGAAATGTAACTGCATTTATAGTATCTTCTTCTTAGAGCTGAGACAATCTGCATATGTAATTATAGTGTGGTAATTTAGAGAGCTGTCTAGTAACGTGGGCTTCTTGTGTGCTAAAGGTTAGCAAAAGAATTAGGGGAAGAGTTGCTGTGCCCTACCCAAAAAGACAATTACTAGAGGTTTAACCACGGATAAAAATCTGTGCGCAAGCTATTTATTGCTGCTCTATCTGTTACAAGCTGAACTGATAGCACCTATGTCTCTGTGTTTGCCACTGTGGTTTTCACGTCTCAAGGGTGTCCTACTGTTGTAGTCATACTTTGTCATAGCCAGGTGACCAGCAAAAGGATGTTACTAAACAAAAAGAAATCCTATATGAGTACAGACAGCCGCGATTTTACCCTGTGGGATTTCAGACTTTTTCCCTAAGTAACTTAGAAGAAAAGGTCGAAATCTATGTGAAGACAGGAGGCAAGTTTGGTTTTCCTCTTCACCTTTTATTGCTATCAGCAAACAAAGTACACTTTTATGATTTGCAACGCTGTTTACACCAGAGAGAGACTGCCAAGGGAAACTCCTTCCTCTGCTGCTGCCCCTCCATATGGGATACCTGCGAGGTGTCTGATGCAGAAAACTTACAGGAAGTCACTGCAGAAGACAGCCTGAAACAAGCTGGGCTGCAGGGATGATCCACTGCAGTTTGCAGACCGGCTGGAAGTTTCATCTTGCTGCTCTCTCCTCCCCCCCAGTCCTGTTCCCCAGATCCAGGTCCAATGAATCCCTTAATCTGTGGCCCTTCTGCAGCGGGATGGAAAAGCACAGAGTTAAAAACCATCAGAAAACATAGCAGAGTTTCCCACTCTTGTTTGTAGCAGGGCTTGGAAAGTGTCAGAGAAGGTCTGTTTACAGAGATGTTATACAATGATAATACCATCTCTTAGGTTTTCTAGCACTAAGGTAACATTATTCCCTATCTTACAAGCATCCTAGATAGAGATCAGATGAGTAGATCTTTCCCATTCGCTAGTCTTATTTAGACACTTATAATCCATTAAAACACTATTGCCATCAAGGAGTTCCTCATGGTTAGTGTGTGCTGAAGTATGTGGGAGAGAAACTGCCACAAAGCCTTCTCATCCTCTACTGGAACCAAAAATGTAAAACACCTGTGGATAACGTGGTCGGGATTCTCCTTAGAATAAGCATCCTAAGTTCCCGTAGATAAATAGATCATGTAAGTGAATATGGTAATGCCAAGCTGTCCACTGGATGATGGGTACTGGGGATGAATGAAAATCATCTCCCCCCATCTAGGGTTGCCAACTTTCCTGAATAGATGGACTGGACACCATTGCAAAAAAGGCCGGCAGTCCCTCTGGTTGGGAAACATGGCAACCGTTTGGCCCTATCTGCCCTTATTGTCCCACAGACACATCCTGATCAAAAGGGCATGTGTGGGGCACTCTGGGACAGACCCCCAACAAGGGCTTTGAGGAAGGCAGTCGAGATAAATAAACAGTTGGCTGAGAATCAGATGTGTTTGACTTGAACGAGCCCTTCAGCCAGGAAATCCACAAATATTGAGAGATGGTTGAGCTCTTATGAAATGTAAGTGTTCGAAAATGCACAATAGAATCATCAGTAATTGGTGTTAAATCATGAAGACTGTCATTTGTCATCAGTGTGAAAGCCAGCCCAGCTGGCATACACCTAGGACCATTTAGGGCTCACCGAAGAGAGTGAAACCCACAACACTCTCACCATCTTTTCACTCTTAATTAGAGTTCCCTTAAGAATTTCTCCTTCAATATTAAGACAAAGAAACCCTGAGAACAGAGGGATGAAACTGAATGACACTGAGGCTGTAGTTCTTCTTCGACTGCTTGTTCATGTCGATTCCAATCAGGTGTACATGCGTTGCATGCACAAGTTTCGGAAATTTTCCCCCTAGCAGCTCCTGTAGGGTTGGCTGTGGAGACCCCTAGAGTGGCATCACCATATCAACGGATACGTACCATGGCCGACCCTGCCCTCCCTCAGTTCCTTCTTACCATCCGTGACAGTGTTGGAATGTCCTAGCTCTTGCCTTGACAAGTGTTTAGTTGCTAGCTATAGCTCTTCATTGTCATCTTGTTAACTGTTGCAGAGTTTCAGCGTTAGCAGAAACAGCAGGCAAGCGCCCAAGAACTGTAGCCCCTCTGGGGTGCCAGGCCGTGCCTAACGCCCCAGGCTTTAAATTGTGCCCAATGGCACGGGCCAGTATTACGTTGGAACGTTGAGTCCTCTGCATGGTTGGGGTGGGATATTCCCTGCAGTTTGCATCTCCACCACCTCACCATCCCCCTTACCCTCCCCCTTCAGGGACCCTCTCATGAGCATCTCCTGCAACAGGAGGCCCAATCACGCCTCAAAATAAGAGCGATACAAGAGGTCCCCTTTGGCAGTCAGGGGCAGGGGTTTCTATTCCTGTTACTTCTTTATTCCAATGGCAAAAGGCGGTCTAAGAACAATCCTAGACCTGAGGAGTCTCAACCACCATATGTGAAAATTAAACTTCAGGATGGTCACGCTAGCCTCAATAATCCTTTGCCTGGATCCAGGAGACTGGTTCACTGCCCTCGACCTGAAGGATGCATATTTCCACATCTCAATCCTTATATGTTACCTCAGATTTACGAGAGTGAACAAGCAGTATCAGTGTGTGGCACTGCTGTTTGGCCTTTCTTCTGCCCCACAAGTGTTTACCAAATGTATGGTGGTGGCTACAGGCTTTTTGTGGAAAAGAGGGTCCAGGTTTTCACACACTTGCTAATTGGTTGCTGACAGCGATGTCCAGAGAACAGCTCTATGCACACGTAGACCTTCCGCTAGTAGGGTTGCCAGGTGTCCAGTATTCACCTGGACAGTTCGGTATTTTCGGCTCCTGTCTGGTAAAAAAAATCAGAGAATACCAGACACCTGAGATGTCCGGTATTCTCTGAATTTTTCCCCAGCCAGGAGGCGAAAATGCCGGCCACCTGGCAACCCCACAAACACTCAGCGCCCGGCCTCCCCACCCACCCCGAGCTCCTCCGGCCCCCAACACCCCCAGCCCCCGACCCCAGCCCCATGCTTACCTGGTTCCCCAAGGCTGCCGGCACAAAATGGCTGCCGGCCAAAAGACTTAGGGGAAGCAATGCTTCCCCTGGGTCTTAGTGCTCAACCGCTCCTCTGTTCCTATTCCTGCACTCACTCTTAAAGGGGGCATTCTGTTTTAATGATGTTTTATTTTTTAATTTTTGACTTAAGTCCTTTTTTTTTTTTTTTTTTTTTTTGTCCAACAACTTTGGTCTCCCCCCTTTTTTCCCCCTTCAACAGAATTTTTTCCCGGTGTTATTTTGCGGGGGGGGGGCAGGTGTTCGGTATTTTTGTTTCAACCATCTGGCAACCCTATCCACTAGAGCTGTTCAGAGCCCTGGGCATCCTCCTCAACAGGGGAGAAGTCAGCCCTGCAGAGAATAGAGTTTATAGGGGCGACCCTGGACTCGACCCAAGAGAAAGCTTTTCTGCCCAAATCCCAGTCTCAGCCAATATGGGACTTACATAAGAACGGCCATACTGGGTCAGACCAAAGGTCCATCTAGCCCAGTATCATGTCTGCCGACAGTGGCCAATACCAGATGCCCCCGAGGAAGGAATCACAACAGGTAATCCTCACATGATCCCTCCCCCAGCACCCACCTCCAGAGAAATAGAGGCTAGGGATACCATTCCTACCCATCTTGGCTAATAGCCATTGATGGACCTAATCTCCATGAATCTATCTAACTCTTTTTTGAACCCTGTTAAAGTTCTAGCATTCCTTGCATCCTCTGGAAAGGAGTTCCACAGGTTGACTGACCGCTGAGTGAAGAAAAACTTCCTTTTCTTTGTTTTAAACCTGCTACCTATTAATTTCATTTGGTGACCCCTAGTTCTTATATTTTGGGAATAAGTAAATAACTTTTCCTTATTCACTTTTTCCACACCAGGCATGATTTTATAGACCTCTATCATATCCCCCCCCTTAGTGTCCTCTTTTCTAAGTTGAAAAGTTCAAGTCTTTTTAATCTTGCTTCATATGGAAAACCCCTAATCATTTTTGTTGCCCTTTCCTGAACCTTTTCCAAAACCAGTATATCTTTTTTGAGATGAGGTGACCGCATCTTTTAAAAATATTTGAAATTTTAAAATACTCAGGTGGGATTTTCCAAAGCACTCT
Source organism: Rafetus swinhoei (assembly GCA_019425775.1). Taxonomy (NCBI): domain Eukaryota; kingdom Metazoa; phylum Chordata; order Testudines; family Trionychidae; genus Rafetus; species Rafetus swinhoei. Next base: position 64,176,072 of record CM033447.1, on the reverse strand, counting down.
GTTTTGGCCTCACTCAGCTCTGATTGAATTCAGTGGCAGCAGAGTTAGGACTCCTAATGTTTTAGTAGCTGTCATTCCAAGATCATACTGATGTTATTAGAGGCTGGTTATCCCACTACTGCCCTTCCAGTCTTGGCATTGTTGAACAGAAGTGGGTGAGGTGAGATTTTGTGGCCTGCGATGTGCAGCAGGTTAGACTAGATGGCCGCAATTGTCCCTTCTGATTTTAAAGTCAAAGCCTGAATCTGGCTCCTTGTTTGTTTAATGAGATAATAAAATTTGGCAGGTGTCAGAAGTTGTCTTATCCCTTGACTGGGCATCGCTAGGAAGCAAAAAGTATTTATTGTGAGAAAACTTTGCTAATGAATTATCAGTCACATCTCTAGGAAAGGTGTTTGTGGTCCAGGCATTTGCAATGCTTTACAGAGCTGCTGTCAGAACTGTTTCTGAAATTTCAATCTGGGTTCAATCGTAGCTATAACTCCAAGACTCTTGGTTGAGCCCATCATGATTTACTTGTTCATGCAAACTTCAGTGGCTTGACCTGTCAGCAGCATTTGATTCTATTGATCACAGAATGTTGTTTGACTGCCTTGAGCAACTTTTAGGTCTCCAGGTTCTGTTAACTTTGATTTACTTCTTCCATTTCTCTACATTCTCATTTTGTTGCTGTGAGTAGTTCTATCTCTGATTCTCTTTGTGTTCAGTGTGTCATGCCTTTTACTACATGTGATGATACCTTTAGTAAGCACTGTAGCTGTAATTTGGGTTCATTCCTAGATTTTGTTGTCTATTCTTATCAATAAGAATGTTTCCAGTGCACTCATTTGTCAGGTATCTTGGGTTGTGGAAAATTCCTTTTGTCTTAGCAATAATAAAATGAAAAGCTTGTAGCCCTAAATATTACATTGGTCTTTTGCTACTACATAATATTTCTTTTGTTTGAAATCATATTCTTGTTCTAGATGTACAGAAACAAAGGGTTATCTTTAAAAAAAAATCTGGCTTATGTCTTCTGACCATTTAGGGAGCATTTTTAGAGTGTATGCTTGTCTATTTTCAGTCAGATCCTCCTGATGCTTTTATCCGTGTTTTGTTTCCCTTCCTCAGGGAAGAAACATTATAATTTCTTAATTGGCTGATTTGCCTAGAAAGGCTTTACATTGACTCCACAGAGCAAAATGGGGCTGTCAGTGAATGTACTGTGCAGTGCAGTGCATTCTGCTTAAAAACTGAGATCCTTGTTCTAAGATATTAGATTACCTGTCCATCAGATTTTGTTGATCTTCTTAATCCTGTGTTGCAAGATGTTCTTTGAGATTTGCCAAGTAAAATTGGTTTATGTTTCCAAGATTCACTTTCAAGCCTCATGGAAAAAAGAGATTTAGATGGTTAAGCTTCAGTTTTATTTCTGGATACACTTATATTCTAAAGTGAGGGGACAACCTGTTTTTCTTTTAAAGCCCCAATTTGATTTATCCTGGTGGATTAATTTACTTACCTTTAGGCCTGTGCAAAGTTTTAGCATAAAAGGCCCAATAAAATAGTGTGTGGGGGTGTAATTGCTTAATTTCCACTCTAATTCAGAGTGAGAATAATAATAATTGTAACTTTGAACTTCTAGAGCATCTTTCTTTGCTTTCAGCGTGTGCTGTGGTGTATGATTTTTAATTTCCTGAGGCAACATTTCACACATAGACTAGCAAATGTTTTTTGACCTTCATTAGACTTCTCATTAACAAACTTCCCAACATCCATAACCAACTGCATCTTAAGCATTAGTGGTCATACAGTGTTTAGTGGCATGTCTTTTATGGCATATTGTGGCTCTAATTTGGGCAGGAGGCAATGGCTCAGTCAGCAAGATAACCATGGAACATTGCCTGGTTAGTGGTACACATGAATCCTCTCTTTTAAGTGTGTTTTATTAGCAGAGCTGTATCAGCTGAAATTAAATATGAGAAAACAGGAAAGGTATGCCAAAGCCAACTTTAAATCCACAATATTTAGAGTTAAAACTGCCATTGCATTCTTAATTCAGCCCGTCAATTCCATGTCAGAGAGCTCAGAGCCAAATATCCTCCGGACATTATAACCACATGAAATGCATTTACATTGGTCCCAGTTCTTCATTCACTCCATGTGCCGACCTGCTATTGATCCTGCCTCACACTGTAAGAACCTATCACAGGGGCTGCAAAGATGCATCCTATATCGGCTCTAGCAGGGAGACAGAAGGCAGAGCATAGAGTTGCCAACTTTCCTGACCAGATGAACCAGGTGCCATTGCCGCGCGAATGGCACCCAGTCCATCTTGTCAGGAAAGTTGGCAACCCTGCATGAGTTTATGGGCTTGGAGGGAAACATTCCCTGTAGGTGGAGAAGCAATAACGAGGGTGAGAGCAGAGAAGATACTAACAGAGCAGGGAGACACAGTGACAGGTGCTGGTTTCTGCAGCAGTTTTTTTAGCTCTAGGATCTAATAAAGACCAGGTAGACAATGTACCAGAGTACAGTGAAGGCTAGTATCCCTCTGCCCATCCCTGCTCCCCTCGTCTGCAAACTCCTCAGAGTTCACAATCAAGCATAGGACAAGGGTTCTCTGCATTGCAGTGTGACCCCCTTCTGACAACAAAAATTGCTACATGACCCCAGGAGGGAAGACTAAAGCCTGAGCTCACCCAAGCCTCGCCATCTCGGACTGGGGGCTAATGCCCTGGATATGGGGATCACAGCTGAAATGCAAGGGCTTCAGACCCAGGCAGAGGGCCTGCAACGTGAGCTAAGGGAGTCCCAGGGCGAAAGTCTCCCAGACTTTGGCTTTGGCCACACGTGGTGGGTCTGGGGCTTTGGCTCCAGCAAGTCTAAGCCCTCGTGATCCCATTAAAATAGGTTTGTGACCCACTTTGGGATCCCGACCCACAGTTTGAAAACTGCTGGATTAAAACATTGCCTTCATTTCTCTGAGCTAGGTTTCTTCTTCCCCCTCCCATGAAGAGACCGTTTTGCTGGCTGTCAGGATGGTGTCCCGTTTTGAGCATTCATAACATTTAATGCATTTCTTTATTGCGGTGTTTCAAAGCTGCTACCAGGCCGCTCTGGTTTATTTACTTACTCCCATTGGCTGCGGGTCGCTGTTTTTGTGTTGGATAAAATGTCTCTTTTGATAAAATATCTATTTTGTACACCAACTGCCCCTGCTGTTCAATATGAACTTCAGAATGATGCAAACTATATTGGATGGACTTGGGGTAGTTAAAAACGTGAACAAAAGAAATCTTCCTCCTGGTTAAATGACTATAATTTAGCATGTTCGATAGGGCTAACTAAGTGATTTATCTGACATCTATTCCTCAGGCATTTAACTAAATCTATTACACTCCCATTCTGTTTATTTTGGCTGATTGACAAATTAACAAGCTATTTGCATGGTAGGTTTGGGTGGTACCTCCCCCTCTTACCCACACTCCCCACATTTGAACAGCTTTTAATTTAATTGTTTATCATGGAGGCAAATTATTATTCAGACAGGTGTCAATCAAAAGAGGACTTAAAAAAACCAACAAAAACCTGAAGTAGTCGTTTGTGAGTATGATCATAAGAAAAGATGGATGAAAATATTGCACTTGAAGCCACTTGCATTTGCACTACAGCATTTCTGAGACAAGATTCCCATAGTTTATGAGAAGCTTTCTTTTCCTTGAACCCATGTGGAATGTTGAAGTGTTAGTTTTTATTATTTATTTATTATACAGGTACAGCACTCGTGTGGTATGCTGTGTAACCCATTAAACTGTTCTTTTGCAGTGCTATTCAGCAGTGCATTCAGTAGAAAAATGAGCATGGTTTCTTTGTTGGGTTATCACTGTGGTGTTCTACACCTTACCTTTTGAAGACAAAATGATAGGATTTTATTGTAACAATAGACAGTTCACGCTTTCTGACAATTGCAGCTAAGTATTTTCACTGGCTATGTCTTGGTTGTATATTATTGCTGGTCTTTCGGAGCTGGGAGGACCTGCAGAGCTCAGCACTGCTATTCTAATCAGCCTATTAATATCCAAGCTCATTCCCAAGAATAGACTGAAACAAACTGGTATATTCAACTCAGTAAGTGTCTGATTGTGGTTTGTGCAAAGTGAATATAAGCTTATGCTTGGGGGTGTTACAAATGGTGTTCAGACTTCAATTAGCCTAGCGGCAGATACAACCAATTTGATTAATTGAATGTACCCTGTCTACATGCATTGAAAGCTTATATGTCTACTTCAAGGTGAGCTATGATATGAAGCTGCCAAGTGGTGTATGTACAAGTCTTGAGTTTCTTCAACACCTCTATTGGTGATAGACTTTGCTACTTCACTATTGGGAAAACCTCCAGCAAGAAGGAGTGGTTGTGTTGGGTGTACTCCTACAAATGCACTCAGGTGTATTTTGAACTGTATAGTCGCTGAAGAATATATTCACAGAAGATGCCACATACACAATTTTTTTTCCATGCAAGCACAGGGTGTCCACTTACCACCTGGTATTTCTTGCATACAACCTTAGATCTTCTTCGGCGCTGTCTTCCTGCAGTTTTCACAGAGTTACTATTGTTGAATCTATCAGAGTCAGTTGCAGAATTGGCTTTATCCAATCCTTTTAGGAACTTGCCGCAAGTGCTCAGCAGCCAGCTCACCAAATATGGGGAATTTGTCTCCAGGCATCGTTTGTACAACCACTGGGGCATCTCAGATGTACCCTGTGGTTTCTTTTTACATATCCTTAGCTCAGGGTCTCTTTCAGCTTGAGCTTCCAGCTTGATGCCCTAAATCAGCTCTGTTCTTCTCACTGTACCATCATCATGGAAGAAGCATGTAGGCATAGGTCCTATTGGATGAATAAGAACAGTTGCCATTGAAACAGCATCTCTACATCTCATTAAAGATGGGGTTCTGCAAAAACAATTTTCTGAATTGATTGCTGCTGTGATTGTCCCTTGCTTGCCAGACTCAAATTTGATGATCTTGACCATGCCAGCAAATGTTTTGCTGCCAGGTTTCTTGACTGGGCCTAAAGAAGCTACATTATCACCAGAAACAAGTGCATCTCTCACAAATCTCCATTTCTACTTCACCAATGACTGCTGTTTTCACTAATACCCTTGTACATCTAATGTTTCATGCAGTCTGAGATAGCTTGATAAGCACCTCTGGATGTGATTCAGGGTCAAATGGGTTTGTCATGCTGTACATGACATGGTTGATAAGAGCTGAAATGTGCTTTCCATCACTCTTTAGTGCAGAGGCAAAGAATTCTTTGCCGACTTTGACTTCACTACTTCTTGTTCAGCTATATCTTTCTCTCGTAGCTTTGGCAAACTCATGCAGAGCATGTCTTGTGGTGGTCAGTCTCCCAGGCTTCTTTCTTGAATGCCAATTAAACTGCAAGCCCCAAACTCATGATGTAGCTGTGCACCCAAGGCTTGTGAGCAGTGATGTAATAATTTTGGGACTGTTGTATACTATAAACTCCACACCTTAAGGGCACATTTTTTTTTAATTGTCTTCTGAAGGACGATACACATTACTGGCTGAATTCCGTGTATCAACCAAAGTGCACAAAAGTAGCTGATCCCTGTAAACGTCAGTCTCTTGGCTTTGGATAATATCCTGAGGTTTTCATTTTGGCTGTTTCAGACCAAAGGATTGAAGCAGCAATGTAAAACCCACTTGTTCACTTGAGAGCTGTTTATCAGGCTCCCTCACCAGAAGAACATTCACCAATATTTGGATGACTTAAGTCAGGGGTTGGGAACCACAGGCCTGGGGCAAGATGCAGCTCCCAGATTGCCTGGATCCAGCCCCCGAGTCTCAGGGCTCCCCACTATCATCGGGGAGCCCGTGGCTCTACCACGGGCTGGAACACACAAAATCTACTAGCCACCCTCTCCACTCTTGGCTCTGGTGTGTGAGGGGAATGTGGGGAGCGTCTTTCTCCTCAGTCAGGGGCTACATCAGTGAGGATTTATTTATTTATTTAGCTTCTCAATTGTGTATGGCCCACAACTGATTTTTTCTGTGGGTCAGCGGCCCCTCCCCAACCCAAAAAAGGTTCCCCACGTCTCACTTAAGTTCTTGCTTCACATTACAGTTATCTTGAACAGCATTAGATTATCCAATAATCTAATTGGAACAAAATTGTAGAACCATAGTATTTTTTTCTGATTGTGCTCGTAACTTGCTACTGGACTAGTTTGCAGTTTCTGCACCTGAGGGAAGTAGAACTTTGTACCTTGGTTGTAGCTTCAACAGGAGAAGAGCTGCTTGTGTCTCTCTCTCTCTATATATATATACAAAAAAATTTCCTGCTGCACGACAGAATGACATCAACTGCCCATTTGAATGTGGAGTCTCAGCATCTCACTTACTTGCGCTTCAACCAGAACCAACAGCAAAACTGAGATCTGTTTGTAGATCCGTCTGTAATATGTAGTACGTGAGCTATAGACCAATTAACGGTTTTTTTCTATACAGCTTCATTTGTTCACTTTTCTATATAAACAGTGCAAGCTTAACAAGCTCTTTGGCCTTTGTGGCCAGCGGGGGCGGGAGGGGGGAGCGAGCACAGGGTGCAGCCCCCCTCGTTGTATATAAGATCATTGTCTAGGGTCTTCAATCAGCTGATAAAATGCATCAGATAACCGTATTATTGCAGAGTAATTAGATATTTTTGCTTTGACTGAAGTAGAAAGGAAAGCACGTTGAGTGATAAACTGCATTCTTAGCAATCAAGTCTTCCACGGACATGTTATCTGTTCTCTGAAGAGCTGCTTCCTTTAGATTGGTTGCTCCCTCAAATGTTTCTGTGCAGGTTGTTGTCTATCTTGTGTGTGTTTCTCAGGCAAACAATGCAGTCGCACTAATCACAGGAGGATGTGCGTGCTTTGGTGGCAGGTCAACATGATGTTCTCTGATTAGATTTCTGATTTCTGTTTTCTTTCCTAGATTCAATATAGTTCTGACGTGTCTCATTCAGCTTTCTTGTGTATTTCTGAAATCATCTCCTATGATAGAGTATTGGTAACTGTCACTGAGGTATGGGGAGTCACCAGATCCTTCACCCCCATCTGCAGTCAGATGTGACTCTCAGCAGGTAGAAGAGAATGTTAGGGTTGCCAGGTGTCTGGTATTGACCCGGACAGTCCGGTATTTTCACCTCCTGTCCGGTAAAAAACTTCAGAAAATACCGGACTCCTAAAATGTCCGGCATTTTTTAATTTTTTTTCCCGGCCAGGAGGTGAAAATCCCAGGTGCTTACCAGCTGTCTGGCCTGGAGCAGGGAGACAAGATGGTGGACAGCCGGCAGCAACCTGTTAGGGCCAAAAAGCCTCAAAAGCATTTCTTAAAGGGGCCACAGTGTGGTTTTTATTTTGGGGGGAGGTCATTATTTTGGGTTAAACCATCTAGCAACCCTAGAGAAGGTTTACTAGTCAACAGGGTTACAGCATAGAACAGACTTGTCAGCACAGTAACCAGAATCAGTCAGTACAGTCCATTTGAGGGAGAGGGGGCTCACAGCCAAGGCCTCTGACCCTCTCCCTGCACCCCAAAACCAAGACTAAAAAACCCCATGCTTACTTAGCAGCCTGGCCCCAAGCCCCTTCTCTGCCCTTTGTTCTCTATCCCAGGCAAAAGGTACCACCTGCCTGCACCCCCTCCTGGGCTCAGGTTACAAAGGGCATCGGTCATTGTGTATGGGCTGTGACAAGGGTAGACTCCCACAGTGAGCATCATACCCAAAATTCCCATCACCATCTAGGTATTAGTGCAGTGTTCCAGGAAACTGAGAGACATATGCAGGATTGCTATAGGACAGTAGAACTGACATGCAACATAACAAAGTGAATACAATCCCCACTTCATCACAGTGAAATATCATTTAAACTAGAAAACTGCTACGGTAGCCTTTAGTAGAATCCATCTCTTCTTCATCTCTGGTTTCTGCTGTCAGCATCACAGAATTCTGTCCAGCACTGGTGGTTTTTGATAATTTTTGCATTCTTTTGATTTTCTTCACAAATAATACATTTTTTCAAAGCCTGTGGAGAGTCTTTTTCTCTTTGGTGTAAGCTTTGAGGGGTTTGTTTCCTCCATGTCTTTGTATGCGGTAACTTCCCTGGAGAGGTAAAGTTCCTGAAGAATATTGTTAAAATTACCACCACTTTTCATTTTGTAAATGTATACAGATTTGTGCTAAATTAGATATAAATTAGATCAATACGTTAGTATCAACATTGTCATTTTTGTTTAGTGAACTTTTTGAAGCCCAGTACGAAAATATGTATTGTCACCTCTAACATAATAACTGACCTGTGCATAAGAATCACCGAATTAAAAATCTGGAGCTAATAGTGTATGCATTGTCAATTACCAAATTAAATTCTTCTGCCAGGCAGATTACATGCTACATTGCGTGTACAAAAGTTTAGAAATGGACAAGCATTCCATTAGGAATTCAGTTACATTTATATACAATCTACAGCTTCGGTACATAGTAACCTTCAGCGTGAGACTGATCTGGTCAGCAAATTTTAATTGAAAATATCTAATACTATTCTAATCATTTATGAGATACCTTGACAGTTAATAACATGCAATGTGAAAATATTTCATATTAATATATTGCAAAATGTTGACATTCAATCCATCCTTTTAACCACATTCTAAATAGCGTAATCATTTCTAAAAATAATATATACTTGCCCATGCAAAGCCAAATCTTTTAATATGTTGATGCTTGCTAGCTTTGATCAATAAACACCATATTAAGGTGGTGAAATTAACTTCTGTTTCTGGATCTGTGCAAAAAATGTCTTTCATTTTGGGTATCATTGTTTCACCATGTCTACTGGCCTGTGGCTCCACTTGGAAGCTTCATGCTATATCTCATCTAAGTGTACTTAAAATAAGCTTTTAAATAGGGGGTGTTTATAGTATGGATACACTGACCTGCAAAAAATGTGGGCTTTTGTGGAGTATTGCCCCATACCTAAATGTAATGAAGAATGTATTTACATTCTTAAATATAAGCATGTCCCATAGTAAGTGAACAATGCATTCATCAAGAGCCATTGCAAAAGCCTCATGGATATGCTATTTGTTCCAGAAGTCAGGGTAACTTAAATCTGGGAAAGATTAATAGATTTCCCCCCCACCCCTCTTAAATAGCTGCATGTTTGCTAGTTAATGTGGTTGGCACAGTACAGCTTGAAATGTTTTATAGTCTCGCATCTACTTAACCTTTAATGTTTTCTGTCAACATCTATCATGACCATATGACCTATAGCTAGTAAAAAATGCCCTTGCAGGCTGCCAGATACTCTAATGGAATTAGGCCTTTAAAATAATCAGACCTGTCAAAGGGAATCCTGTAAGAGCTTTAAGTGGTTTCTTACCTCTACTTGAGTATACACGTGACCTCCCCTTATTCTTATTTTAAAACCTGTAAGAACCAGTTTCCTTTCAATATAGAAGAACAAGTCCTGTACAGTCTTTTCTCTCAGTTCAGTTTTACTACAGGTTGTACTTCCCTTAACTGAGACTCTCTGGTCCGGCAGGACCACAGATGTCCCTGGACCACAGAGTCCAGGTATAGGGAGGTCTGGCCACGAGGCAGTAGCGCAGCAGGGGAAGGGGGGTGGGACTCACCAGGGAGCCCTGGGGAGAGGCACCACAGTGGGAAGATCTGGCCCCAGCAACTGGGCAGTAGCAGGGGGCCAGCAGCAACCACAAAGCTCCAGCCCCAGCTATGCAACTCTGGTCCTGGCTGCAGCCAGGAAGTTCTGACCCTGGTGGCAGCCAAGTAGCTCCGGCCTGACTGTGCAGCTGTGGCCCTGACTGTGCATCTCTGGCCCTGACTGTGCAGTTCCGGCCCCGGCAGCAGCCAGGAAGCTCTGATCCCTGCTGCGCAGCTCTGATCCCGGCAGCAGCGGGACCAGTGGTATCTGGAGAGCTCCAGCCCAGGTAGCAACAGCTGGCCAGGCAACAATGGGGCAGGCAGCGGTTTAGAATGGGCCATTCATGGAGGGACCTCACCTGGTGTGGCAAATCCCCTTGATCGGGACCAGTCAGGTCCCAAGGATACCGGACCAGAGAGTCCAACCTGTAGTATCTGATTCCCTGCCCTTCTCCCTTTATTGCACCTGTAGCATTCCCATTAACAGTCATGGACAGTCTGTAGGTTTTTCAGTGGGCGCATAGCCCCTTAAGTAAGCAATAACCACACTCCAGCACATGCATTTGTCAGTCCATTTACACGACGTGATGACATGAGTTAGAATGGAGTGACAGGCTTGCTTTGTATGGGTTTTTAAAATCAATGTTGTGCTCATGGAAGGTGTCGCGCTGACAGCTGCAGCATCTGATGTCATTGCTGATCTGTAGTGCAAGTATAGCATGAGCTGGAGCGGTGCACATCTGCCCACGCTGCACCACCAGAGTGCCTCAGCCTGAGCTTGCGGGAATACACTGCAGACACAGGGTTGTCTGCCCCAAGCCAGTCCAGTCCTTGCTTCCCTGCTGGCGCTGCCCGTGACATCCACTCTCACCTTGTCATTCACACCTAGAAATAGATGGAATCTATCAAGATCCATACACACAAGCCCATAAGCAGCTGGTGACAGCTTCAAGTCACTACCAAACTAGAATGTTTTAGATAGGTACCTTAGGGTATGTCTACACTGCAGAGTTTTTCCGAAAAAACTTCACTTACGTCCACACTGCAATCGCATTCTTTTGAAAAAAAAATTGAAAGTACTGGGGGGGTTTTCCAACATAGGTAAACCTCTTTCTATGAGGAAGAAGCCTTTTTCCGAAAGAGCTCTTTTGGGAAAAGGTGTGTGTGGATGGGGAAAAGGGAGTTCTTTCGAAAGAAGAGGAAAAAGCACAGGTGCCCTAGTGGCAACTCCGTCCATAGTAATCACAGCTTAAATGCGAGATAGTGTCCGTTCAGCGCTTTTTAGGTGCGCTTTGGCAGTGTGGACACTCTCTTTCAGAAGACATTTTTTCAGAAGATCTCTTAGCCTTAGAGGTGAAGAGCTCTGCTTTCTGATCACCAAGCCAGCCGCTCCCCATTGTGGCATTTGAATTTTGTATCAATTAATGGTAGACAACTCACCCTGGATTTTATTGCAGTGTTGGAGGCTAAATGGGTGCTTTTATGGCCTCCATCATCTAGCATTGGAATGCTTCAGAACGTTCCTATGAGGTAGGAAGTATTATCCCCAACTACATATGGGAAACTGAGGCAGTAGGCAGTTAAATGGCTTATTCCAGGTCACACAAGAGGTCTGTGGTTGAGCCAGGCAAGTTACTTCATCTCCACGTCTCAGGTGTCACAATATAATGTTCTGTCCACAGACCATCTTCCCTACTTACGGTGAGGTTGTAGGTGTGAAAGGATTAGTTTCAAATGGCTGGATTATGTTCACATTGTTGTGATTCGTTAAAGATTAATCTGACTTGGACATGTGAAGGAACCGTGCTGCGCTGGCTCAAAACACGAAGTATGAGAGTGACTCCAGGCAAAGATGAAGGGGGAGAAAATGAACTAAATGTGGCTCTTTGAAAATATGCCTTGTTTGAGACCTGATGTATGACTGATGGAGGGAAATGGCCTGCAGCCCTTGTATTTGTTTGATAAAGATCTTCAGTGTTAGTGAGTTTTCACATCTCCGTTATTCTCATGCGGCGTTACAGCCAGGCACGGGAAGACATGAAAAAGAAAAACAAAATTTGGTCCTTATGCTTGAACTGTGTTGAGGGGATAGAAAAAGGCCAGTGTGGGGCTCTTTAAAGGTGAAATGAATGGGGATGGAGCAAAATCGTCTTTAAAGCAGAGGGAACAAACAGAAGATTTAGCATCCTTCTGGAGTTGAAATTGCTCCTACTTTCTGACCAAAATTGTATATGGAAACTTCCAAGAGCACTCGGGCTCAATTCTGAGTCACAGTGACTAGAAATGCTCCAAGGGCCTGACCTTTAAAATAAAACGGATGTGCTGCTTTTCCCTAGGGGAGTCCTAGTCCCAAGGATTCTCCTTAGGCCCCCAAAATTACTACAGCTGGTCCCCGAGTTGCGAACGGTCGATTTACGACCATTCCCATTTACGACCAAACTCCCATTGAGCGGTCGTAAAGGCGGTCCCCGAGTTACGAACACGACCCGCGCTTACGAACAGCGCGGTCGCAATGTAACTCAATGGGGTCTGAGTTATGAACATTTCGAGTTATGGCCAAGTGTTTGGTCCGTAACTCGTTCGTAACTCGAGGAGAGGCTGTATACAATGACCCTCCACACAGCGTACGACTGTTTGTGGTTACCTTACTGAAGTCAACCAGCAAGGGTCATTGGAATGTGTTCTGAGGTGGGCTACCCTTTCTCTACATGGTCAAAGCGGTATTCTCTATCCCGGAGAGTCCAAGAGTGAGTGTAGCTCACCAGCTGTTGCTAGCTGACCAGAACTGCTGTGTTGGAGGCAGTGTGCACCATGTAAAACATTATCCTGGGTGGCTGGCTGGCTGTGTCAGGGGATTCATTGATAGCTACTGCTATATTTTTCGTCACAATAGCAATTTGCTATTTTTCATTTAAAAATAATTGTCTGGGACGCTGGACATTCTGAGAACGTTTGGTGTGGATTGGAGTTAAATCCTCAGCTGATGGAGAAATGGACTCCTTCCCCCTCCCCAGAGGAATAGGGACTAATGGGTTGCCATTGGTGGGATTTCACAGGTTTGCTGTAGCTACAAGACCCACTTTCCACACTGCTGCTGCACAGCAATCTCCACACTATCAGCGGCTTAAGATGCCGGTTAAATGTTATGGGATGGGCTTAACAAAGGGGTGTTCTGTGCTTATGTTTTTGTTTGTTTTGGGGTTTTCCCCCAAGTTGCAAACTGAAGGTCCTTTTGATTGAAACAAGGAAATCTGTGACTTAACTATTTGTTTCCGATTAGTACCTTTTTCTTCCCCATGATCCGACCATCCCTTGTCACATAATTTACTGCAATGAGCCACTATCCCTACCAGTGCAGTATGTGGAGCCTTTCATCACAATTATTTGTTGAAATCTGCCCAGGGCCAATAGTGACCTGATAATATTAGTTATTGGCATCTGATGGCTGTTCTTTGGCATCTGTAAAATGAGCAGGTGGAGTCAGTCCATTTTCTTGTGTGCCATCAGCTGCACAACGAGAACCATCATCACAGCCTCATTGACAGCCATAGCTGAGACAGCAAAGATTTGAGTGAGTTCTGAAACTGTACTCTCCTCTCTTGAGGGGAAATCACACCGGCGCCTGGTCCAAGGCACAGTAGCAAAACATACATGAATATGGCTGAACTGTTATAGGGAGACATGTATAGGATGCTTGTATTGTCACTGCTACTTTCCTTGGAACAGATGTCACCTGATTGTCCACTGTACTCTCGGTGGAGTTGTAGGAAGAGAGCCTGAGACATAAACCCTTGTATCAGAGGCCTGGTATGAGGCTTGAGGCCTGGGCTAGAGTAGTAGTTAAAGCTTTACTGATATATAAAAGTAGTACCAGAACATCCTGATCTCAAGGATGGTACAAAAATATTCCCCAAGGGTAACAGGAACACCCTGAACCCTTCTAAAAGATAAGGTCAGAATAACAGCATGTAATAGAAAAGTTTTCTTCCAACCAGCATGTAAAAGGTGAGGATGGGTGATGATTAGCCACATCAGAGGGCAGTAACTATCTCAGAGGGGCGATATATAACTTGTTTACATCAGTGTATAAAGATGTATCTCAGAGGGACTGTCTTTGGGTACTGTAGGGAGGAACAGAAAGTGCCACCATTCACTGAGCTGGTCCATTGTTACAGGCATACGTGTGTTAGTGGTCCGGCAGAGTCGGCGGGATACTAGTATAGTGTTTCATCAATAATAAACTTGGCCTACTGCCTTCACACCTTGCTGGATTTTGTGCTCATTGGCAGTTCATTTGAGGTCTCGTATGCCAGCTGTCTGTGCACAACTGGGGCAAGACACAGGGAGAACACAAAAAGAACACACACATGCAACCGAACATCTGGCTTACAGCATTCACGTCAGTGGGGTAGCCCCATGGGAATCTGGACCTACATGTTAAAAAAAAAAGATAATACCTGCCCCACATCCTTTATATTTATTAATGGCCAACAAAACAATTAATGAGACTTTTCAAATACATTATTATAAAATGGGTATGTTAGTCAAGGACTTTGTTATAAATGTGACCCTGCCTATGCACAGCATTTCTAGAAAGAGGAGATAGGATCCTTATTTATAATTTTGGCAGCATGGTGACTATTTAGAGTAGAAGCCAGCAGGGCTGATCAGCACAGATCACGGTAGGTACTAAGATTTCTTTATCTGAAATCCCACCCAATATGAGCCTAGTGGTCATTTCTACTGATATGTTCACTTACAACTCCACAGTTCTCAATTATAAATGCTCTCCTTGCAGCTAGCCCACATGCACACAGGCCGTTCGAACACTCAAAGGGTTTGCCTAAATCATCCTAAATACTGGGTGACAGGTACTTTACTTGAAATATGCATTCCATTCTGCAGCCGTTTAATCAGTTTAAGGATGTACAAATGGCAGAAGGTGTCAGGGTGACCCAGAGCGGATTGAAATGGGAGAATTTATTTCAAGAAGGCAGAATCTGATTGCAGAATAATGCCATGTGAGTGAAACACTTTATTTTTAAAGCAAAGTGCTAAATAAAGCCAGCATGGTTCTTTTGCAATTCTGTCCTATTCACGTACAGCTTAAGTTTTTACATTCTTCCTACATTTATATGACAACCTAACTATAAATGTGTCGGGGAGGGGGGGTTGAAATATAGCAGCCAGTGTCTTACTGTGGAAGTAATATTCATTTATTAAATAGGTTACACTGGAAAATCTTTACTCTTCAAAAAGCGTGTCTGAACATTTCATAGTTTCACAACATATCTTCCTTAAAGTATCTGTATACTTTTAACTGTAGATAATTGTGGATCTCAGTTTCATGTCATTATGAACCACCCTCCTAATTATGCCATTTAGATCATTTGTATATTTCCATGGTACTAGTTTGATTTGGATCAGGGACTTGTTCCTGGTCCAGGAAGGGCCCGATCCCTAAGGTAGGTCAAGACCGACCTTGGCCCTGTGGTGCTAGTCCTGAGCTGAAGCTGTGATGAACTTGTTGCCACAGGGAAACCCTTTAGGGGGATCTGAAGAGCTGTGTCCACCTCAGGTTGCCAGGCAAATGGTTTCAACCAATACGCCTGGTCAAAAAGTGACCTTAGTGGCTCCAGCCAGCACCACTGACCAGGTTGGTAAAAGTGTGGCTGGCAGCACCATTAAGGTCCAGGGCTAATGCAGGATCCCTACCTGGTGTGGCGCCACGTGGTTCCTAGAAGTGGCCACTCCTACATGCAGGGAACCTTTGTGCGCTGACTCCTCCCCAAGTGCCAGCTTCACAGCTACCAGTGGCCGGGAATTGTGACCAGTGGGAGCTGCGGGCGAAATACCTGTGGGTGTGAAAGCAGCACATGAAGCCTCCCTGGCTGCCACTTCCTGGAAGCCTCAGTAAGCTTCACCAGGACCCTGCAAAACACACACACGCACACACACACACACATCCCTGCCACATCCCAGACCTCTTCTCCCTGTCTCTACCTCAGAGTCCACAACTGCAGGCAGGAGCCTCTGTCACCCCACACACCAACCCTCTTCCTGAGCCTGGTGAAAGGGGAGAGCTGGCGATTGAGGGCAGGGGGATGGAGTGAGTGAGGCAGGCCCTCAGTGAAGAAGCAGGGCAGGGATGTTTGCTTTTGTGCCATTAAAAAGTTGGCAACCCTATGCCCTCCAGAATCCATGTTAGGATAGGGGTCATCTTTGGTGAACATATTGGGTTCTCTTATTGTTTCAGTGTTGTAATGTTTTTACCTTAAGAATGCATAAGAACTATGTAGTACTTATAACTTAGCAATTACACCTGTTAACTATCTCTGAAGAGAAAGCAAGCAAGTGTGGATGGACAGCTTTTCTCTGCTGGGAATAACAGCAGGCAGGAAACATCCTAGTCAGAAGGCAGTGAGAGACAGTCTCCACCGAAGAACGGCAGTGACCTTGCTGAACCCCTGAGAGAAAATACTGAGGCAGTTGCCCTGAAGCGTGATAGAAATATTGATCTGATCGGACTTGCGAGAAGAAAGACTACCAAAACAATAATCCATTCCAACCGCAGCACAGTATTATGGGACCACAGTAGGTGAATAAGTCTAAACTGAGTGAGTTCTGAGGGGGAATATGGGATTTTACTATCATTTTAAAATTCATAATAACTTTGGCAGTGAATAAGTCCACCAGGATGATAACGACACTCCGTCTGCATAACTTCCAGCAGGGTTTCTGATTCTTTTCATGAGCTCTGGAAACCTCTATACCTCACCAATTTTTTACACAGACTGGGATATGGACATTTTTCGGGAGTACTTTGTGAGTGTACACAGTGATGTCTCCAAGGCCTGCGATAGAAGCAGCAATCCATAGTGATGCATTTTGCATAGTGATGGGCAAGAGAAAACTAATCTACACTTAAAACTTTCTGCCAGTATAGTAATGGTGTTTATAGGTGTGTGATTTTTTAAAATGATGTTTCCATACCAACTGAGCCCTAGTATAGATGCAATCATACTGGCAAAAAAGTGTTTTTGCTGGTACAGTTTATTTTGCTCAGGGAACCAAAACACATACTGGAAAAAGCACTTGTTTGATGTTCTAAGCTACATCTATGTTAGGAGGAATTGCTGGTATAGTTACACCAAACCTTTTCTAGGGTTGTTGAGTGAATGAAAGATCTACTTCAATGGTCTCAAGTAGCAAAAGAGGCAAAAAATATTAAAATTCTGATGAATATCTAAACTTCTCAGGGCTTACTGTTTTGGCAACAAAAGGCAGTGTTGGGCAACCAAATGTCCTAGTGTAGACAAGGCCTGACTAATCATACCTAGATCTTCCCTGTTGTTTGTTAATGAAGGTAAGAATTATGAATATACTTAAAAGCTTATGAGGTTAGTTCAGGCTGCTTCTTCAAGTTCCCACAAAAGAAAAATAAAACTAATTCCCAGAAAGTCTCCTGTGGAAACTCTTCAATATCTAGCTAGAAACAGGCATTCTCCTTGTAACATTATGTTTTCCTTTATCTTGTGACATCCCTTTAGTGTCACAAGTAATAGTATTGTGCCAGTAAACCTGAATAGTCTGCAATTTTGCAAAGAGATAAAGAAAAAGATTTGAAGTGATTTAACTACACTAGAGCAGCTTCTCAGACTTTCTCATGTTTCCCCTTCCCGACATTATAAAGAAGCATAAAAAAACCATTTCCCCCCCCTTTTGCAGGTCACCTTTAAGATGAGTCCTAGAGCAGCTGAGCATAATTGAGAGGTTTCAGTTTGGATGGATCCCACCCTGTTTCATTTAAAGTTTCTGGTTCAGAGAACCACAAACAAATTCTTAACAGAACACAGCAGTATCAGGCGTGGGTCTGTTAATGATTGCAACTAGTGAGTTTCACGTTCTCTTTCTCTGAATTTGTAGTCCCTCAAGACTTGACTCTAGGTCATTCAGTCTCTTCTTGCTCTTTGGCCTACCTGGCCTGAGTTTTATCTGATAACTGTACTGAAGACTAAGTCAGGTCAGCCAAGTTTCTAGCAATATATTCCCACTGCTGGAGCCTTGAGTGAAAATTCTTTCACATATAGCTTTCACATATAGCTTGTACTACCTTTGCTTCCTCTGCTCTGCCACACTTAGACCCAGCCCTTGTAAGAAATTGATGCTTTTGAGGGCAAAACACACTTGCAGATTGAGGAACACTAGCCTAAAACCATATCTATGGGGCTTTAGTAAATGAATAGAAATTCGGTAAAGCCTTCTAGACCAACACTGTCTTTGGCCGTGTTTAAAAATATATATATCTATTTGAAAGATCTTTGTAAAGACCAATATTTCTTCTTGCTTGTTTTTTTTTTTTTTTTGCTGGCTTGTCTAGAAAGTGTCATCATATACTTTTTACTTATCGTATAATGATTAGTAAATATCAGTTGTTTGTATCTAATCTTTGGTAGAATCTCTCTCCATATTCAGGAGGTCCAGTTAAGTGTGATTATTACTTCTAGCATTTTATAATCTCTGCTTGGAACATCATATTTAGCTTTTTTTAATACCTTGTTAATCCAATGATAATATACTATTGATGTTACAGTTAAGTGAATCCAAGCCGTTAAATATTAATCTAGTGATTGACTAGCCCATTTTACAGGATAGGACTAGAATTCCTCCTATCAAGAAGCCTACTTTCAACATAGCTAATCTTTACTAAACCCAAACAAGTATTGTTTGTGCTGTGCTCAATTTCTATATGCAGCAACAATATAAACTTTAAGATTCAAGCCATTTTTAGTCTAGCAACTTTGCTTTGGTTATTTTTTTTTCTTCTGAAACATTTATTTTGTGTTTTTATTTGGGCATCAAAGTGACATCTTGGAGCAAAACAGAATCAAATAATCAATGGTTTTGGTTTATGTTTTTATTTTGTTATTTTAAATCTTAGCGCCAATGCTTTTGTAAATGGCATCCCGTCTTTCATGTCCCATGAATGAGTGTTAGGAGTTTCTGTTTTTTAATAAAGCAGACAAAAAAAAATTCTGACTAAAATGAAAGCGTCAATCCTGCAACAGACTGAAAGCAAATGGAACTCAATGCAGGACAGGTGCCTGATGCTGCTAAGGTTCCTGACCCTATAGGCCCTTATCTACATACCTAGTGCTAATGAAGTGATGGGGATCTCCATGTATGCAGATTCCTTTGCACTAAAGAAAGGTTGAGTGTGTCAGCAAGAGAGAGGACGATTGTATGTAAATCTTTAATCATTTTTGTTAGTAATACATCAGAAAAATCAACACAAGATTTTTTTTTACCCCATTAAAAAGTATTTAAAACACAGCAAGAAAACAATACACAATAAAAAGGGAAATATGCAGTATATCAAAGCAATATTTATGCCAGGGTGGGGAACATTTTTTGGGTCAGGGGCCACTGACTCACAGAAAAATCAGTCAGAGGTCACACACAATTGAGAAGCAAAAAAGAAAAACCAAACCCTCACTGATGTGGCCCCCAACTGAGAAAGACACTTCTTCGCACAGCAGAGTCTAGGAGGACCAAGGCTAGTCGGTTTTGTGTGCTCCTGCCCCATGGTGGGATGGTGGTGTGGGTGGGGCGTGAGTCCCAAGCCTCAGTGGGCTGGAGCCAAGCAAGCTGGGGGCTGCATTCAGCTCCTGGGCCTTAGATTCCCCACCCCTGATACACATGAAGAAATACAGTGAAGAAAATTGTTTGTTGCAGTAATTCTGTACCCTGATCTATTTGCACCACATAAAAATGGCACTGCCAGCCATCTGAGTCCAAAATAATGACAGCTAAATAAGCAATGGAACACCCACAAAACCACAGCCATTATGGTTGAAGTCAAGAGGACCCACCCGTACATGGGTAATTATCAATCAGTGCAATTGTGGAACAAATAGCACATGATTCTGATCTCACTTATTTCAGAACAGATCCGTAGTAAATCCATAAGTCAAAGCAACTATGTACTGGTGCAGGTCAGATGGGAATCAAACCGCATAACAAAATATCGGGTATCTTTTCAATGTCTCTTTTGGCTGCACATGTTCATACTCAATGGCAACAATGATGTGTCTTTAGTTGTCATTTTAGCTTAAAAACAAAACCTTTGCTGAATTAAAATGTGAAAGGTGAATACAGTGCCAACTCCAGGTTAAGAAACCTGCACATTTTCAGAACTTTTTTTTTCCTGGATGGGGCTGCCTGATGTTATGCTAGATCTACTTAGACAGATGGGCAAATGTACCTGAGCGACTTCTCTGCATCACAGCTGTACCCATTAGTCTGCATTTGCTATTGAGTCTCTCCAGTGCCATATGCTCTTTTCTTTAAATAAACAGGTAGTTAGGACAGATGTGAAAAGCAAAACGACATGAGCAGAGGCATGATTCTGAACCAGAATCAAATGATTAATCTTGACAGTCTAGGTAGTCTTTTCAGAGCACCAGTTTGCAAGGGGACTGAATTAGTATGTGCTGTATACTTTCTTTCATTGTCCTTGTTAATGGAAGGGTAGTTTTCATCCAATTGTAATTTCAGTTTCTATCTGTCTTCTTACAATTCATTAGTATTTATAATTCCATCCCTTTTAAGCTTAGTGGCTTGTATATTGCTTACTAATATGATTCAAGAATGCTGCTGATCTGTTTAGTAGACAGCCCCCGTCAGTCTGTTCATCATATGGATCCACACAACAAATTTTTGTTCTATTTAATTTAATTTTATGAGGTGTACAAACTCACTGAGGTAAATACTTATTCTTTTTTTTAAATAGTGCTTTAGAAAATGATAGCATTATAAGCATCAATCATAAACACACAGGGAATTACCATACAATTACAATAGCAAAACATCAGCCAGAGATGTAATCATGTAGACAAGTACAATGTAGCAATAAATCCAAAAACAATTGCAAGGTTTACTGTGGAATTGTTCAAAATTTGCTTAATGTTTATCAGAAGTGTGTCAAAATGTTAGAGGAGATAGGGCAGATTGTTTTAAACATACTATTTTCTCCACTTGAGAAAGTAACACTGTAAGGTTCAGAAATGTCCCTGTATTATTATTAGATCTAATGCTTGGAACTTTAAACTGTAATTTTTAGTCAGAAAAGTCACTGAAAACAGCCTCTTCTAGTTCTTCATAGCTCTTCTCTTTTGGGTTCTTATCTGCTTGCTTTGCTATTGTTAGCCTTGAAGATAAAATACAGCATTGGAAAGTGAATTGGGTTTTAGTCTCATGAATTGCCAACTACATTCTAACTTTTTTCCCCCACAGTGATGTTAATGAGCAAAAAACACAATAATTTTGTTTGTTTGGTTGTTTGGTTGTGGAAACCCTAGGGCAAGATTGTAGAACAGTCCGTTGTAAGATCACTTTTTGCCTTGCAAACTGATCCGATTTGATCTGAATATCACTGAGAGGGACTAAATAAACACCCTAACAATCTCCTTTCTAAAGTTACCAGACTTAAATCCCCACATTGAAACAGGTTAAGTCCTGGGATTTGAGTTCAGTTCTAATGTATGTATATTCTTTGTGAGTGACTTTTCATCTGATGATGATGTTGCCATTTGTGTGTTGGCACTTTTATTTCAGGAGGAAATAATAACATTGTCAGTGTTCTCTTTATGTGCAGGCCTACTGCTATGATGATAAATGGTAACTCAGCAGCTCTGATTTACATGGTATTGCAACAGCAGCAATTCAGGTATAATTATGCCGAAAAAGGTACAGCAAGCCCACCTCTTTGTATTAGGCTGCTCTAAGTTAGGAGGAGTATATGTTGTGAAAGGAGTGAATATATGACTACCAGTCTTTTATCAGAAGGTAACAGAACTGATAGAAACTTCCAGTGATCCCCTTGCAAATCCAGACCCAGGGAATGCTGCAAGGGGCAGGGGTAGGGCCATAGCGGGCAGGTCTGTGAATATTCTGGGTAGTGCTGTGGACCTAAGTTCCCGCTAAGCTGTGCGGCTGCATGACTACCTAATGAGCAGGGCTGCTGCGCATGGAGCTGCAGCAGCTGAAGGAGAGTCACCCCTCCCCCGGCCGTGGCACCTCCCTGCTGGGGCTGGAGGAACACGCCTCTCCCTCAGCCGCAGCAGCTCCCCGCGTAGGCAAGGGGAGAGGCATGTTCTTCTGGCCACAGCGAGGAGCTGCCCGGTCCCCCTCCCACAGCGCAGCCCTGCCTCACCAGAGCTGCCATATCTGTGGAGAGGCGCCTCACACCTGGTTTGGAGCTGCTGCAGTGAGGGAGGACAAGGGGGGAGCCTGTACCCAAAACTCCTCAGTCCCAGCCCCATCCCAGATCCTGCACCCCTAGCAACAGCCTTCACCCTTGCACCCCAACACTCTGCCCCAGCCCTGACCCCTTCCCCCCCAGCCAGAGCTCTCATCTCCCCTCAATTCTGAGCCCCCTCCCCTCAGCCTCCCCCTGCCACAGATTGTCCAAGTGCAGAATGAATTTTGTTATATGCACCAGTATGGAGGAGACGTGTCATGCATATTGGTGCACAAAATTCATTTTGCACATGGACATAAAAAATTAGAGGGGAACACTGCCATGGACCCATAGGTTATCTTAGTTATGCTGGGGGCTGTAGAGCATTCCAGCATCAGTAGAATGCAGTTGGCTTAACGCCACCTTGCTGTCTGAGTTCTGTGCTGGACCTCTTAGAGCAGGGGTGGGCGATAATTTTTTAAGGGGGGGCACTTCATGAATTTCAGACGTGCTCTCAGGACACCCCGAAAGAGGCGGGACCTCCGGTGGAAGAGGCAGCATCAGGAGACTTTGCGCACTTCCCCATCCCAGGTCTTGCGGTATCCCGAAATAGCTCTGCAGTATAAACGTGGCCACTCTAAGCTAGGGGGATGAGGCGGGAGGGGTCATTTCACATGCTGCCTGTCCTGCAAACAGGCAGCTGCTATTGACCGGAAACTGGCCAATGGGAGCTACTGGGGTGGGGAGGGGGAGCAATGTGAGAACCCTCTGCCTCCTCCTCCAGGATCATGGCCCTGCAGCAGCTGGCTTCACCGAGTGCCAAGTGGAGGCAGGGCAGGCAGGTAGCCAGCTGAGGATCTCATGGGACAAATCTGGTGGCTTGGCAGGCCAGATCCAACCCACAGACCATATTTTGCCCAGCCCTGTCTTAGAGGCATAATCAGAATCTCATCCAAAGGGGTGAAATCCTGGTCTCACTGAAGTCAATGGAAGTTTTTAATAAGGTTGAGGTTTCACCGCGGGAGTTTGTTTCTTCTCCTACCCTTTTTTTCTCCCAAAAACTAAACTATGAAGAAGCTAACAAATAAAATCAGCATATTTGACTGGTGCATATACTTCGGTCATCATGGCTAACAACTTTTGCTAAGTTCAGTTTCTAGTTTCAAAAAAGATTCCCAGCTTCCCTATAAAAATGAAGTGTTACTATTTGTGATGGGCATACACGGCTTGCAGTTGTCATTTTGTCATGTGGACATAATATCATCTCACATCATGTTTCCTTCATCTCTTTCTATTAATTTTTTATGAGCTTCATCAGAAATGTAAGGCACAGAACTGTTTTCATACTGACAGTTTTTATGCTGATTAAACATTGGAGAAACCAAAACAAATAATTGCCTTGATGTACACACTGCCTGCAATGAACAGCTTGCTTTGAAATGTACCAGTCCAGCACACTGCATAGGCAACAGTCTTATATAATGCAATTGGTTTTTTTTTTCTGACCCTTGATTTCCTAATCTTATTTTTTCTGATCCTCTGACTTGATTTGTTGTGCTTTTTAGCCATTAGTTGTACAAGTAATTTGGACACACTACTTTCATTGTGAAGGTGAAAATCAAAGTAGAATATTAAGTAACATTAATTTGAAGGATCTGAACTCCCACGCTATTCCATGTTTCAGCAAATGGGTAAAATTGTATGATTTGTTCTCTTTCTTACTTTAAGTTCTTATATACTGCAGACACAACTACATAATCAGAATGTACACACACATGCACACACATTGAGGTACCTATAAGGGCCCCAAACAAATTAGGAGTTGGCTAATGCATACAGTCAATTTATGTCCCCATTTTTTGTAAATCCTTTTTAATGTCACAGGGGACGTACTCATTCACAGAAGCATTTAATCATCTTTTGAATTCTGTGGGCTCTTGGCGTCAGTGATATGTTGGTTTCACATAGTAACATTTTGGCTTATGTGAAAAAGGAAACAGGAGCGCCCAATTTCCTTCTTCTGCACAATTCATTATTTTGCATACCTCCTCTGTCCCCTTATTTGTCTGCTTTCTAAACAAAATAGTCCCAATCCAAATTAGCTCAGCAAGTTGTGTTTGGCATGCTGTTTGGTTGACACACAAGAGTTCTAGCAGTTTATGTCTCTCATATACTAGTGTATAGTTGTTTTGTTCTTGGATTTTAATGATCATTTCTACCAGCTTCTCTGCCACTGAAGCAAGGTCTATTGATCTGAAATTCCCAGGGCAGCCCCCTAACACCGTGGCTACTTTTTGTTTTTAAAGGGAGGATTTCCTGTTAAGTGCAAATAACAGACTCTACATAGGAGGAGGGGAAAACTTGGTGATACTGCATTTCACTCTAAGCATAATAATTAAATTATTGCTAATACAGAATGTAAATTATTTATACTCCATAATTGTAAACTGATGGCTGTCACTGGGGTGGAACTGCAATATAAAACCTTCCTTTTGTTCTAGAGCTATTCAACGATACTGGAATTGTCTATACAACAAGTCCTGCAGCACCGTAAAGACTTAACATATTTATTTGGACATAAGCTTTTTTCTGGCCTGGAGCATTCTAACACAGCTACCCTTCTGAAACAGGCAATGGTCTGTATTACTAAGTATTAATTCATTGGCAACTTTTAAAATGGTTTATTCCTGAGGCTCCAATGGCTTGGCAGTCAGAAGGGGAGGCTTGAAGGCAAAGAAAAAGCTGGTGTTTTGCTGACATTGTACTGCTAGTCAGCTGTCTGCTGGGGCTCTCTGTTATTATAAATACTGTGCACTGACTCATGGTCTAGTGGCTCAACAAGGTCAGCTTGAGAAAGCAGATAAAGGAGAAAGTAGTGTCTGCCTGCTGCTTGTGCTGCACTGGATAGATGGACTCTGTTCATTTTGCATGTGTGTTTTTTTAATTCAACATTCCCTACTGTAGTCATTCATACAAAGGGTGCTTTTAAACTAGTAATGAGTGCTTTCCGTCTTGGCAGTTACTTATACTGAACTTTGTCTAGCGCTCTTTACGATTCACTCATACAAGACCTAAAATAGTCAAGACTAATAGAGGGGAGCAAAGCTCTGTCTGGCTCATGCTGTTTCAAGGAAAAGGGACTCTCAGGGGGAAAACACCCTACAAAGACGTACAAATTATGCACTGTCTCTTCTGTCCATGAATAGTTTCTCTTGTGAGTGAACTAGGTTGCATTTCTGGACAAGCAGCCAAATCTGTGTAGCTAGGGCTTTTCTCCCCAGGCTCACTTACAAAACTTGTTTTCATAAGAACAGATGGACTTAAATAGGTCTGGGGGTTCTACAGAGTGAGTGGCCAGCCAATCTTTACCTTAGATCATTGGCTCTCAAGCTTTCCCATACTAGGAGCATCCTCCTCTAGAGCCAGGATGTAGCTGGTATCCATCTCCCATTTAGCAGGAGGGGAAACTTGTCAGGGTGTGGCTGATGCTTGCTGACAGGTTGCAGGGGTCAGAGCTGCGGAACCAGGGACATGACATGTACACAGCTACTCAGAGTGTGACCTGCATGCTGGCAGACTTGGCTGTGCAAAGCCAGGTGGGAGCTACCGCAGCAGAGCTGTGAGAGGCACACTACGTGGCAGCTCCTTACTAATCAAGAGGGCACCCCAGAATATCAGGCTGCCTCACTTACTGAGATGGTTAGTACTTCACGGCGCTGATTATTCTTGCATTGCACTTTGAATCAGAGAGTAAATTTCAGATATGGTCTATTTTGGACAGGGAAGCTATGACATAGTGAGGCCAAGTGTCTGCCTCATGATTGCACTGATTGCATGGACACCTGATTCATGGCGTTCATGCTCCAGGAGGGCAGAGGAGGAGCCGGGACAGAGCACGAATCAGCGAAGTCATGGTGCTCCAAAAGCACTGGGAGGGAGGGGAAAGAGTAGGAAGAGGGGGACTCCAGTTTCCCAGTGCGTGAGAGGCACATGGGGGAACGGGGCAGACATGGCGCGCAAGCCGCGGGTGGAACCCCAGTGGGCCACAGGTTGCCCACCACTGATTTAGATGATGTTTCCAGCAAGTGCTGATTTGTGTTGGGGTGGGGAGGAGAGAATACCAATGCATTTATTGACTTAGTTGCCATTTTGTGAGCTTTGCTAAACTGGTTTTCAGTCCCCCTTTCATTTGCAAAGTGCGGTTTTCTAAGATGTGTGAAGATTAGAAAGAACTTCTTGAAAATGAAAAAAAAAAGTATTAGTTAAAGCTAGAAAATTGCAGACAGCTTATGCCACTTATAAAGAGTGAGCTGTTCCGCAAGAAAAAAAGACCCTTTAATGCCATTATTTGTAACTTTAAGATCTCTAATCTAGTTACTTATAACCACTCTTCTTTGGAGCATCTGAGCTCCAGATCAAAAATGACAAACAACCCACCAAGCAATTTGAAATTTCTCTCCCTTCTTTCATGCAGGAGAGCGAATTCATATAGTTGACATCTGACAGCGATTTGAGGCTTTCTTTGAAATAAGCCATTGATCTCTCTCCCGTTGCTAGTGAACAGGTGTCTGCACTTCCTAAATTACCATTACAAGTGGCACTCACGGTTGTAGCCCCAATGAGGAGACCCGTGATTAAATGGGCATCAGACTGAAGTGCCCTCCCTGCAAATGCGCAGTGCTCTTCTAGGGGTGGGGACACTGGTTGTGTAAGAGCTCGTGTGTGTTCTCTGTATTGTGACTTTTCGGTGGTTAAATAGAGGGTCTTAGTCTCTAAGCTTGTCACTCCAGAACCTTTCATGAGCCACTAAATTCACATTAAGAAAAAGTTCAGTGACTCTAGCACCCTTGAGAGTGGCTGATAGTGGTACTAAATGTCATAAGCCTGTGAGAAAAATGGGGCTTTTCGACTACCTGAATTCAAGTTATTCTACAGTTCACCAATGCAGGGGAGGCTAGGGGAATGAGGCTAGAAAGAACATATTTTAATGGCTTTCGGTATGATAACTACACCTTGCTAAAAAATTATCCTATCGTAGAAGAGTTTCATTGCTTCGGAGACCTAAACCCTGTGGTGAGAGACAGAGAGAGAATGTGTGTAATGCTTCCTATATGCTGTTCGTTGCCAGTTTTTTGATGTAGGCAGGAAAAGGCTGACCTGACCAAAATAAATCATCATATCTAAGCTGTATCAGTGCTTTACGCCACACTCGTTAGGCTGCATTTTAATACTCAAATGACATTAGTAGTTACAGAGGGAAATTTCATCAAGCTTTCTTTGGTTTAAAGCTTTTGACAAAAGGATCTTTTGTGTCATTTTCGTCTTATATCACACTGTGGTAAAATCTGAGTGTTCAATTCATATATCTGTTTTGCAGGTAGGGCTGGTAGCCCCTGCTTGTTGTAAAAGTAGCCTGTGACTTCCTATTATTAGCCCCTCGTTTCAATTGCTTATAATTTTGCTAAATCTTAGCCATTTGGTTTGAAGTTTTATGTGACTGGTGCCTGCCTTGGCATTCTATGTAATTTTTAGCCAAAATGGTCCAGACATTTCTATGAATAAAACAAGGACAAAAATATAGTTTTGTCTTTTTAAAAAGGGTGACCTTCTTTTTGAACAGCTCTCATGCCCCGCACTTTGAATTAGGGACTTGGAATCTGGCAGGGGGTGGCCAGAGATACAGGCATTTGGCCATCTCCTTGAAAACCTCCCCAAATTTGGCCAATTATAAGCCTTTGAAAAATTGCAGTTTGCAGAGGCTCAGTAGCAACTTCTTCGATTTTAGCAGCTAAATCTCCAAACAGTCTGTCCTCCCTGTAATCGCAGCTCTCAGGCCTTGTCTACGCTTACCAGGAGACTGACGCCGCAGAGATCGATCTCCCAGGGGTCGATTTAGTGGGTCTAGCCAAGGGACAGGTACCAGAAGAGTGAGGAGCTAGTCTCTCCTGTGGTCGCAAGACTCCCCCTGCTGACACTCGGGCAGCGTGCAGGGGGAAGCCACTTGATTTGGACAGGGCAGGGGGGACAAAAGCCAGACTAGGGGAAGAGAAAGGAGAAGAGAGGGAAAGGTGGAGAATCTGGGGGAGAGGAAGTGGCAAGGGTAACAGGCTGGGCCTGGTTGAGCAACAGGACTGGCGAAGGGAAGGCTACTTTGCCCAGAAACACACCAACTATAGGTCTCATGCATTGTGCTTCGTTGTCCCCTTATGGTGAGTTGTTCTCTCGTATTTTGTGAACAAGCTGTAGAGAAATGTCGTTTGTATACAGAGTTCTAACTGGTCACTGTCTCCCAATTTGTTTGGGAAACAGGTTTTGCAATATAAAATGTTTGCCTGGATCACATTTATTATCTTCAGTAGTAGAAAGCAGAACTATTTATTTCACCTAACTCATTTCTTTTTCCTGAGGAAAAAGCTCTAGAAGCAATAACATTTCTGCTCTGAAATATTTGAGCTGTTTTCCTAATTGTTTCATTGCCTCAGAGTCTCTAACATGCTAATCAACAGTGTCCTGTAGAACTGAACGTCTGAGGAGTTTTTTTATACAGCATAGTTATGAACTCCTGCCTCAGGGCTTGAACGTTCCTCCTTGGTAGAGGTAAAAAGGAAACTTTCCCAGGCAAGTGGCATCGGTATTTAATACAAGCTTTGATTTAAATATATTTCTGTCATTAGGTGTGATGATAACCTTGCAAGCATAAACCAACCGTTGGCCTTCTGTTACTTGTGAGTTTGTCACAAGATGCTTGTTTTAAGCACATGGAATTCATGTTTTTACCTGCTGTGTTTATAGGCCATTTTTTGTAAGCATATATAGTTCCCAGATATATACTTACTTTACACCAATTCCATGTACCATCTGGCTAGGTGATGCATTCTCTTGTAGCTGACTAGATTGTTTCTCATTACTTGCTTTGCCTCTCAATTAATGGCTGTTCTCTGACACTTTGATACGTTTGCTCCTTTTGCTGCCAACAGTCATACCACTTATTTAAATATACAGCACAGCTTATTTTGACTTGAGACACTAACTGCAGTCAAATGCCAAACCTCTGTAGCCAGCAGCCACATGGCTCCATGTAGAAGAATAGGACCGGCTCTCAGAATTGGACGCACCTGATGCATTCATGTCATCTCCTTCCTGCTTTTAGGTGTTTGTGGCTTGCGTCTCTTGCCCCTTGCCGCTTTTGGCTTGCTTTGGATTTTAATTTTTCACATTTTTGTGATCTTAAGAGTTAAATGTTGACTTACGCAGTGCTTTGGGCACTATTCAACATACCATGCCAAATTAGCTGGGTTCCCATGGTGCAGCTGGTGAGCTCATTCAGGGCACCACTGGATTTTACAAGTTAGCAATTTAGACTGCATTGTGAATTGTCATAATTTATGCAAGATCACCATATATTTTAGCTACTAGCACATTAAGGAGCGACACTCCTTCCTGATCATGTAATATCTGTACTATAACAAATGCCACTGCTTTCCTGAGATTACAGTGTTACCACTGTTACTTATTATTTGCTTAATGTTCATGCCCAGCTGAATACCTCCATTTTGCTAAGCAGACAGAAACATGGAAAGACACAATCCCTGCTCCAAAGAGCTAAGCAGATTTCTAACTTAGTCCTTTCACTTACTTTTAGTGATTTCTTTTCACCACTCATGTATGGCTATCTGATAGATCACTTGCACGTTTTTGTAGTTATAGTGGCGCTTTTTATTTATCTGGTTTTTGCCTCGATAGAATATATGAGTTCTAGTAGATGCAAAAAGAAAAGTACATCATCAAATAGGAACACAATTAAACTGATAAAAGTAATTTACTGATAAAATAGTTCTAGAACCAACTTCTGCATGATCCATTTTAAAAGGAATTTTCAATATATTTCAAGGCTCTATTTAGAATTTAGGTTTAATTTATTGAGCGTCTGGTGTTTATAGAAAAGTATAATCAAAACTCATGTGTCCAGACTGCAGCTGTGCACCACAGGAGTCTGGATTTCCTGGAAAACACAACTGAATAAGTAAAAATATTTTCTCCTTCCTCTGAAACTTCAAGTTTGGTCACTTCTCCTCTCTCATAAAAATTTCTCATCTCTTTGCCTGAATACCTTACCCTTAACTTAGGCAAGTATTCTCCATTTAAAAAGAGAGTTAGTGTTCTTGTGTAGTGACTGATCTTTGTTTCTTTTGTTTGTTCCTCATCTTGGTGTTCAAGGGGCCAGTTATTTTCTTTTTAAAAAATCACTTTGTTTGCTGTCTGTTTTCAAGGAACCGTCTAGTTAGTTAAGATCTCTAACTTAGGGTATGTCTAGACTACATGCCTCTGGCAACAGAGGCATGTAGATTAGGCTACCCGGCATAGGAAAATGAAGTGGCAATTTAAATAATCGCTGCTTCATTTAAATTTAAATGGCTGCCGCGCTAAGTCTATCAGCTGTTTGTCAGCTCAGCGCGCTAGTCTGGACGCTCCGCAGTCGACATCAAAGGCATTTGTCAACCGCCCCGTTATGCCTCGTGGGATGAGGTTTACCGGGGCGGTCGACAAATGCCTTTGATGTCGACCGCGGAGCGTCCAGACTAGCGCGCTGAGCCGACAAACAGCTGATCGGCTCAGCGCGGCAGCCATTTACATTTAAATGAAGCGGCAATTCATTTTCCTATGCCGGGTAGCCTAATCTACATGCCTGTGTCGCCAGAGGCATGTAGTCTAGACATACCCTTAGAATGCTTATTTTATTTCATCATGTCATCTCTGGTTTTATTGTCTGTAGACCATATAATTCTTTCAGTCTTCTCTTACACCAAATTCTTTGTACTTTTTTATGCATTCCTTTTATCTTACATGCAGTTCATCTTGGCTTAGCCATGTTGCATCCTACTATCTTTTTTGATTCCTAGATTTTACCAGGATGAATTTGCGCTACTGCCATTTTAATGCTTCTTTAAACATGTTCTACTTTTCTGTATTAGTTTATTCCAGACTTTAATAGCATGAGCTTATTCTGTATCTTTTGAAAGCTGTAAGTCCAGTCCTCTTGAGGTGCTGCCTTTTATGTACGCTTCAGTGAACTAGCCTTCTTCATTTTATATTGTTGATTGCTAGATTCTTTTCCTCAGCCTCTACTCTTTTTGAATATGCCTGACTACTTTCTAGGACTAAAACCAGAATAGCCTTTGATCTTTACTGGGGTTGATCAAAATGTGCAGCTAAGACTGTGCATTCTACCATTGAAATCAAATGGAATTGCAGTGATGGCCACTTCAACCAGCTGATGACCTCGTCCCATGATTGTGCAAGACATTACAAACAATTTAGTGAGGTCTGAGCACAGCCCTGAAAGGAGTTCGAATCTTTATTCCAGCTCTGATGTTGATTTAAGCAATATCCTTGTTTTGAAGGATGCTATGGTCAAATCTGCTTGTCATCAGGAACTAACACTGAAGTTCTAGTTTGAAGCATACTTACCCTCCAGCACAGTTCTCTTGCTTCTTTCCAAGGCCCCTTGGAAGAGTCCTCTCCTATATTCATGGCCAAGCTCTTGTTCTCTCCTAGCCCGCATGTCCGCTCTTCCCCAATGAGGGAGACAGTGTGTCTTCCATCAGCAGAAAGGTGACCAAATACACTGTAGGCAGGAGCCCTGCCCTAAAACCACCACCAAGCAGGTTTTTTCTCCCTGGTGCTGTGTACACTATGGATTTCTCTCCATTCCGCCCTCTGAAAAATCTACAGGTTGAACCTCTCTAGCCTGGCACTCTCTGGTCTGGCAACATCAGTGGTCGGCATGATTTTAGTTATCCAGATGTCCACTTATCATGGGTGTGGCCTAGTTTCCCGTGGTTTCATAAAGTTTGTTTACAGCCACCTGTCCTGGCTCTCAGTGTTCGGTGCTGTTATTTAGCTCCATTGTATCCCTAAATGGCATCTAAGAGACTAGTAAGAAGTGGAAGTGTTGGTAATGCTGCTAGGCAATATTGACCTCCTGTGGTCCGGTAAATTCTCTGGTTCAACACCAGTCAGGTCCCAAGAGTGCCGGACTAGAGAGGTTCAACCTGTAATCCCTACAGCACATCCATTTAGCCATTTTGCTAAGGGATAATGTGGCAGCCTCAGTTTCTCCCTTTGTAAAATCAAGATGATGCACGCTTCACAAATTAGGTGCAGCATAGCAAGCGTTCATCAGGTGAATTATAGATGAAAAGTGCTTTATGTACATATGTATCTGTTGGACTACAAGCTCTTTGACAGAGAAGCACTGTACAGTCCTCTGTTTGAAAAGTACCTAATTTGGGACACTGTCGCAGTATAAATATTTCACAAATAATGAACGAGAAATGCTGAGTGTTAGCAGAATTGAATTCTTGCCTCTTAATCCTGATATCATTCCTAATTTGAAAGTAGTTCACATTGTTATGGATTTTAATATCAACCGCCCCAATTAAGATTCTGTTCCCACTATGATGAGTGATGTGCAAAAGTTTAGGTGGGTGCTGTCCCTGCATTGCTGAAGTGTTGATCATCTGAAAAAGGAGTTAGTCAGTCACCTTATTGGCCTCAGTATCTTCTATATCAATTATCTCTTGTTTACAAATCAGTCCTTCAGTGTCGCACAGGAATCTGAAATCAAGATGTTCTTTCTGCTGCTTCTGTCATTTCTTACTTTTGATTTTGCAGCTGGAACTTAGTCGATCATTTTGTTGCTAAAGCAGGAGAGAGCATAAAATTCATCTTGTTCTTCTGTGATGGTTTTGATTCTACACAGCTTTT
The DNA here is from genome assembly GCA_019425775.1 of Rafetus swinhoei. NCBI lineage: Eukaryota > Metazoa > Chordata > Testudines > Trionychidae > Rafetus > Rafetus swinhoei. Next base: position 64,143,344 of record CM033447.1, on the reverse strand, counting down.
GTCAGTGTAGTGACTCAGACTCAGGGCGAACAGATATGTTGTGCAAGAAGGTAATTTTCATACTAGTCTTCTAGCCGTTGCAACTCTTAAACCACAGTGCCTGGACTATAATAGCAGTTTTTCTCATTTTATTTCTCAGACTTTGGATGGCACACACTTGAACTTCAGCTGGTATCTGCATTAAGTCCATTCCACCCACATGGACTGCAGATGCATGTTCCTGATGCCCTCATCAAAAAGAATAAGAGAAGGAGTAATTCTATTGGGCAACACTTGCCTCAGGTCAATCACGAGAGATTTGAAGCGGCTTCTCCCACTTTGTTTTCCACCTGTCTGCAGTATCCAGCTTCTAGGCATTATTCCAGACATTTGGGAGCGCCACACTTCAGGTTCATGGGATAGGTGTGTTTATGTTGTAAAAGATGAGCGCAAAATGGGGTCCGTGCCTTTAGTATCTCAATGGTTGCATTTTGGCGGATGTAATATTTACTACTAGCTGCTATTCCATGCGCAAGATGAATGGCTCAGTACAGGACGTTATCTCAACTAAGCCTAATCAGTTCTGCTTTTAAACTGTGGAGGGGAGAGCGTTAGATGGTGCCGGGGATTCCTGAGGCAGGGCCCACACCACCAGGTAGGAATGACTGTCCCTGCCCTTTCTAATGAGTTGTCAAAACAAAATGCAGACCTGAAAGTTGGGGGAAGTTCTTGAATTTCGTATTATTTTAACAGTTTTAGTTACACATCCTTCATTCACCTTTCACGTCCCACCATCCCTATAGTATCTATTTTACTTTCTCACTCTCTGTTTTCCTCTCTGCTCTTTAGGGCTCTCCATTTCTTTCTGCGGTGTCACTCTTTTCAAAGCTGGCTCTAATCCTAGGAAGCGTTTTTCACTTCCTGACTCCAAACCCCTCTTCTCTTTACATCCTTTTATAAAACTCAGTTCTTCCAGGAAACTTTACATTAGACTCCTTGGAAATTCCTTATCCAAGCCATCTTCTTTTGAATTATTGTCCCATGTATTGTGTTTGTGTCACATTCCAAAACATAGGGACTATGTCTTTTGTATTTGCAAAGGGCTATGTATGCTCACAACCGCCCATAGACAGTGGATAACTTCACTGGAGTGCTATCTCCAAACACTTGTGAAAATTTGTATTTCTCCACTTTCACAGAACTCTTACCCTCTGCTCTCTTTCTCCAACCCCAGTTGAGTCATTTTCCCATAACCTATATGACCTTCCCATTAAAGTTTTGACAAGATTACAGTTTTCTCCAATGCGTAGAATAGAAATGTCTTTTTGGAACATGATGTCCGACTGTATTTTCCATAGAAGGATCGACACTGTAGGCATTTTACAAAGGTCAGAGTTTGTCCTGCTACTGTATTAAGCCAATAGCAGAACTTCCACTGACTTCACTAGGAGTGGGATCAAATCCAGAATTGTGCTGATCAAGAAGAAACTGGAACTGTTATTCACAATCTTATGTTCTTGGATAGCATCCTCCAAATTGTCATGTAACACTCAGTATTCTGATGTTCCCTCTGCTTCCTTTTCTCCAGATGCCACGGAATTGTCTAACAGATTTAGTTTCTGTTCTGATAAAATGATTAATGATGGGAGCTGTTGATTTTCCCGCAGAATAAGATATCAGAAAAGGTTTGTTTGTATTTAAAAAACAAACAACTAAAACACACACACACACACACACACACACACACACCACCACCACCACCACCACCACCACACATAGCAATCGCTCTGTAGAAATAACAGAACTGAAGCCTTAGGAAAATGCTTTTTTCCCTTCCCCTTGACTCTCCCCGGCCTATCCTGCCCACCCGATTTTGCTTCCAAAGATCAAAATCTACCCATGATAATGACTTGTAACTAGTACAGTCTTGGATAAGCAAAACACCTTTTTCATTCTCTATGAGTACGTCTACACTAGCCCCCTAGTTCGAACTAGGGAGGCTAATGAGGGCCAACGAAATTGCTAATGAAGCGTGGGATTTAAATATCCGCGCTGATTAACATATTCGGCGGTCGCCATTTTGGAAACTGACTAGCCCGAAGTGCATGCGTCTACACGCGGCAGAGAAGTGGGATTCCGAGATAAACCCCTTAGTTCGAATTAACTGTTAAACCTCATTCCACGAGGAGTAACAGTTAATTCAGACTAAGGGGTTTATCTCGGAATCCCGCTTCTCTGCCGCATGTAGACGCGTGCAGTTACTTCGGGCTAGTCAATTTCCAAAATGGCGACTGGCCGGGAATATGTTAATCAAGCGCGGGATATTTAAATCCCGTGCTTCATTAGTAATTTCGGTTGCCCTCATTAGCCTCCCTAGTTCGAACTAGGGGGCTAGTGTAGGCATACCCTCTTGGTGACGTCAGCTTCTCTGTATATAACTTTCATGAGATGATTTCCTATCTACCTTTGTTACTAATACTATGGAACTACTTAAGCAGTCAAAGCAGATAAAAATCGTTTGTTTCTTCTGCATGTCTACTCCCAGTTTTGCCATATAAAATTGGCTTTAAGGTCTGATTCCTTGACTCATTCAGATTTTATTCATTTCTGTGTTTTCCTAATCCTGATTCTGAAATATTCACAGGCATATGGGGGAAGATCCACGCTACAGTTCAGTGCAAGACTGCCAAACTGTTTTACTGTATGGCCTCCATTCTGTGCTGTCTTGTATGTACTTGCTCTCTTATGCCACCACCCCCTTCCTTCATCTGCATCTCGCAGGCCCATTCACCCTTTCAGTGGTTGAGATATTATGTCAATTAAAGGGGAGGGAGGGTTAACAGAACTGCCTGGGGAATTGATTCTCGCCCACCTTGCTGAGCAGTCTATGTGCACAGCAGAACATGATATTATTTTATACAATATCCAGTTCAGATCCGACTCAGCAGCTTCCTAAGGAAGATCTGGACTGGAAAATAAATAAATAACGGGACTTCTTTGCAGACTAGGGGGAGTGAATGGACTGGAGCTAAATTTGGAACACTAAAGCTTGGTCTCCAGATGCGTGCTGTGCTACACATACATAATATCCTTAGTCGGCTTTTCCACATGAGACTGTTGAATCCAGTGCAGCTGTTATTTATAGATGGTAGGGGTAGTGATGGCAGCCTTTTAGCACTGTGCAGGACTGAAATTACAGTATTCTTCTGTAGTGATTCAGGGCCGGGTGCTCTCCACAAGAATGCAGATCGATGGCTCGTTTTGTAAATGTTCCAATTATGAGATGATTGCCGAATAGCCTTCCCCCCTCCCTTTTTTTTTTTTTTTTTAATAAAGGATATTGTAAAACATTAGAACAGGCTGTGATTGTTGCTGGCTTCTTCTCTGGACGTGCATAGCAACATTTAATCACTTGGCCCTTGAATAAACTCATTCTTTTCTCTTCTGTTTCCCCATACAACATGTTATAACTCAGGAAAAAACAAATCAGTGCTCCACTGAAGACAAAGACCAACTTTTTCAAATCAGGCTGTCAGAAATTAGGCTCCCAAATCATAACTGTCTGATATTTCAAGGGGCTGAGTATCTGGAGCTTCCAATGATTTCGCCCAGTTTTGTGCATGCTCACTTAGTACCCCTGAAAATCCGGAGGTTTTTGGGTGCTTATTTTAGGGCCCAGATTTGAAAATATAGGCCTAAATAGAAATTATCATTTTGTTTTTAGGGCCATCAATTAATCACAGCCAACTCACACAATTAACTCAAAAATTAATTGTGATTTAAAAAATTAATAGTAATTTTAATTGCACAGTTAAACAATAGAATACCAATTAAATTTTGTTAAACATTTTGGATATTTTCCTACATTTTCAAATATATTAATTTCAGTCCCAATGCAAAATACAAAATGTACACTGCTCACTTTACATTATTATTTATAATTACAAGTATTTGCACTATAAAAATAATAAATGAAAGAAATAGTATTTTTCAATTCACCTCATACAAACACTGTAGTAAAATCTCTTTATCATGAAAGTGCAACTTACAAATGTAGATTTTTTTTTGTTATATAATTGCATTAAAAAACAAAATCTTTTAAAACTTTAGATCCTACAAGTCCACTCAGTCCTACTCTTTGTTCAGCCATGTGCTAAGGCATACAAGTTTGTTTACCTTAATGGGAAATAATGCTGCCCACTTCTTATTTACAGTATTACCAGAAAGTGAGAACAGTGTTCACATAGAAGCCGGCATTGCAAGGTATTCATGTGTGAGATATGCTAAGTGATCATATGACCCTTCATGCTTCAGCCACCATTCCAGAGGGCATGCTTCCATGTTAAAAAAAAATGTTAATTAAATTTGTGACTGAATTCCTTGGGGGCCCGCATTCAGCCATGTATTTCATGTTATAGTAGTCTCGGATGATGGCTCAGCACAAGTTATTCATTTTAAGAACCCTTTTGCTGCAGGTTTGACAAAACTCAAAGACGGTACCAATGTGAGATTTCTAAAGATAGCTGCAGCACTCAACCCAAGATTTAAAAATCTGAAGTGCCTTCCAAAAGCTAAAAGGGATGTGGAGCATGTTTTCAGAAGTCTTAAAAGAGCAATATTCCAATGCGGAAACTATAGAACCCGAACCACCAAAAAAGAAAATCAGCTTCTGCTGGTGGCATCTGCCTCAGATGATGAAAATGAACATATGTCGGTCCACATTGCTTTGGATTGTTATCAAACAGCACCCTGACACATGTCCTCTGGAATGGAGTTTGAACCATGAAGGGACATACAAATCTTTAGCGTATCTGGCATGTAAATATCTTGAGACGCCAGCTACAACAATGCCATGCAAATGCCTGTTCTTGCTGTCACTTGAGTGGGTAGCATTTTGTCCTGCAGATGTAAACAAACTTGTTTGTCTGAGCAACTAGCTGGCTGAACAAGAAGTAGGACTGAGTGGACTTGTAGGCTCTAAAGTTTTACATTGTTTTATTTTTGAATGCAGTTTTTTTTATATAATTCTACATTTGCGAGTTCAGCTTCCATGATAAAAAGATTGCACTACAGAACCTTTATTAGGTGAATTGATTTTGTTTACAGCAGCATTTCCCAAACTATGGGCCTCCGCCCGGTACCGGGCCACAGGAAAAAAATACCGGGCCTCAGCGTAGTTGCCAGGGTGTTCCGGGCTCCCGGAATGTCCCTGTGGAGCCAGGTCCTCCAAGCCCTTGGCCGGCCTGGGCAGAGTCTGGAGCTGGATCTTCCGGCTCCCAGCAGAGGTGAAGCTAGGGGAGGTGGAGGGGAGAGCCGGCCATCGGAAGCAGCACTGGACGGGGAAATCGGGGCGGGCCAGGGAGATTGGGGGAGGGGCAGCTGGCAGAAGCAGAGCTGGCCGGGGGAGATCAGGAGGAGGAGTAGGGGAGAAGCAGTCGCTGGAAGCAGGGCTTGCCTGGGGCATTGGGACTGGCCAGGAGAGATTGGGGGGCCGGCGGAAGCGGGGCTACCCCAGGGGGTGCGAGGTCGGGGGTAGGGAGCTGGCCAGGGAAGATGGGGGGCGGGGAGAAGCAGCCACCGGAAGCAGGGATGGACGAAGGCACCGGGGATGGCCAACGGAGATTGGGAGGAGAAGCAGGGGAGAACTGGCTGTCCGGGAGGGGGTTGGGGGAAGTGGGGCTAGCCGGAGGCGCAGCGGAGGGAGCGAATCGGCCGGCGGGGATCGGGACTGACCCAGCCATATGCAGATCTCGGGGCGCTGCCCCCCTCCCGCAAAGCACGAGTGTGTCCAGCCCGGGCATTCTATTGTGCCCCCCCCCCCCCCCCACACACACACACACACCCTCGAGTAGTTGCGAACTGGCTGGCTGGTAGACACACTCATGCAGCCTGAGCACATTTACCAGCCAGGCAGTTCGAAACTACAAACTGATACATCTAGTAATAATAAAACTTACCTAATGTTATATGTCTGGTATTTTCTCAGTTTGTTTTTTATGTGTTTATATTTTTGAGCTGCAAAAAACAGTACTGAAAAAAAAGGGTTCAAACTAAAGTAAAAAGTTTGGGAAACCCTGGTCTAACCAGCTTTCTGTCTGTCTTACAGTCCATTTATCCAATCCATATTCCTTAACTTGCTGGCAAGAATATTGTGGGTGATCATATCAAAAGCTTTGCTAAGGCTGGCACTGGGGGCTGTGGGAGGACCAGAAACAACTTATATGAATATTCATCATTTGATTAATGAATATGCAAATATGCAAATGAATGTTACCAGTCCTCCAAAAGTTTGTGAATGGATTTACTGGTCCTCGCGTCAAAAAGTTTGGGAACCCCTGGTTTACAGTGCAAATATTTATAATAAAAAATATAAATGGCCTGATGAAATGCATCCTAGAATACACAAGGGCTGCATCTAGACTGGCATGATTTTGCGGAAATGCTTTTAACGGAAAAGCTTTTCTGTTAAAAGTATTTCCGCAAAAGCGCATCTAGATTGGCACGGATGCTTGTGCAAAAAGTGCTTTATGCAAAAAGCATCCGTGGCCAGTCTAGACGCGATTTTCTTAAGAAAGCCCGATTGCCATTTTTGCCATCGGGCTTTTTTTGCAAAACAGTTATTCCCTGTCTACAGCCCCTCAAGTATTCTTGTGCAAGAGGGCTTTTCCTGAGCGGGAGCGTGAAAGTATTTGCGCAAGAAGCACTGATTTTGTACATTACAAAGTCAGTGCTCTTGCGCAAACTCAAGCGGCCAGTGTAGACAGCTGGCAAGTCTTTTGCTCAAAATCTTGCCAGTCTAGACGCAGCCAAGGAGTAACTATAACTGGGCTCAAAAAAGAATAAAAGAAGTTTATGGAGGATAGGTCTATCAACTGGTGTAAACCAATATGGTCGGGCATAACCCCTTGTTCTCGGTGTCCCTAAACCTCTTGACTGCCAGAAGGTGGGACTGGACAAAAGAGGACTGATCATGCTATAATTGCCCTGTTTGACTCATTCCCTCTGGCACTGGCCACTGTCAAAAACAAGATACTGAACTATATTGACCATTTGTCTGACCCAGCATGACCATTTTTATCCTAAGACTTGTACATAAGCAGTTCACCAATAGACATTTCCCACATATAGGAGGATGTAGATCTGACTCATCAGGCAAACAAATGTGAAGATTCTAATTTGAGGTGAAAGACTTGAAGTTCTTTTTAGCTAGATAGGGAGAGAGAGAAAAAGCTTTTATCCATATGCAAATACTGAGAGATTCTTGCCTTGGTGATTAATGATACTCTCATTTAGCCATTTTAGTTTCTATTCTTGCAGAGAGAAACTCCTGACTTTGGCTGATCTTTAGGTCCTCAGACAAAGTGTCTCAGCTGATACATGCCATTTTCTTCTTCTCTTCCTAGGTGGGTCCTATTTTAGGAATAAACAGAAGCGAATAGCTTTTCTTGTTTTTAAGGGCCAGAAGGAATTGGCAGTTATCAGTCAGTTGAGTCATATTTGTTCCATATATCTGTTACACATGTTCTGCATCACTCTTAACTACCTTGCATTATTAGGATTATGATGAACTTCAAATGTTTTATAGGCTTCTGCAGTTAGATGCTTTTATTTTTTAAAGTGAAAGACAAGGGGGAAGGTAGGATGTGGTGGTTAAATCAGGTGTTCACAGTGGACTGGGTGGACGGTCTTAGATCAGACAGCCCCATCTCTGTGTTCCCAAAAAACACCTCGACAGCTGACATTTCAAGATTGATTATTTTTAACAGTTTCAGTTTTAGTAATTAGTATTTTCTATAGCTGTATATTAATAAACTTGTTTACAGAGATGGTAAACGTGCAAAATTCAAGTTACGATAAGCCATAAGCAAAACCCAGCAGCTAAAATTCCTAAAATAGCTTTTTAGCCTTCTTGGCAGCACAGTGTTAACGTAGGAAATACATTTGTGCCATAAATTTTCGCTGCATGGTTTTCAAGTTTTTTCTCTCTCTTTGAAAGCATGTACAGATGTTTTATGGTTGTTGTATGAAAATGTTCCAGGGCCAGTACTGAAAATATGGGGTTAGAAAACTAACCTTGATGTGGATGGTGTGGTTTTTTTCCCTTCCACTGAGAGGAGGAACTGTGGTTTCCTAAGAATCTGGACTCCTGGTTTCTCCTCTTGTTTCTGCCGCTGACAATGTGACCTTCAGGAATTCCCCTCTTCTATCTATGATGTAGTTTCTCCATCTTTAAAATTTAATCACCAAGTGTTTGTTGGATGGCTTATTTACTGATTTTTCTAAGGTGCTATTTATTTCATAACTGAAATATTATAGATTTTAAGTAAAATTATTATTCTGGAAAAACAGAAGACAAGAAAGAATTCAAACCAAATTTAAAGTTTGCTCAAATGCAAAATCTTTGTTTTGAATAACTATGTATCATAGTGTGACAGAGCATAGGTTCACCATATGCTGAACAATAAGCATCTAAACTTCCTTTCCTGACACTTGTTAGCATAAACAGAAATGTTTCTTATGTAGCTCAGAAGCTGTTTTTATGGTACTTGGCTAGCTCAGAGGATTGCTAAAGAGAAACACCTTTAGGTCACTGGTTTGAACCTAGCTAGGTTTCTTAAGTGAGCGAAAGTAATTTCCAGACCAGTGGCGAGCAGAAGGAAAAGGTCTTTAATCAATGAATTGAGTTATTTGGGGCCACAGACTTGCTCTTCTTCTTCAGTTCCCCAAAACCTGCCACCTTTTCAAGAAGAGAGAGAACACTGAACAATTTTGCTGTATTCCAAAAGCATGACTGAACAGGACCATCAGACGTCAATCTATGTTTGGCATGTGACAGTTAAATATTGATTTAAAATTCATCTAACATTCATATAGATAACTATAAGAACATAAGAACAGCCATACTGGGTCAGACCAAAGGTCCATCCATCCCGGTATCCTGTCTTCTGACAGTGGCCAATGGCAGGTGCCCCAGAGGGAATGAATAAAACAGGCAACCATCAAGTGATCCCTCTCCTGTGACCCATTCCTACGCATCCTGGCTAATAGCAATTGATGGACCTATCCTCTATGAATTTATCTAGTTCTTTTTTTGAATCCTGTTAAAAGTCCTGGTCTTCACAACATCCTCTGGCAAGGAGTTCCACAGGCTGACTCTGTACTGCGTGAAGAAATACTTCCTTTTGTTTGCTTTAAACCTGCTACATATTCATTTCATTTGGTGACACCCCCTAGCTCTTGTGTTATGGGAGCAAGTAAATAATTTTCCTTATCTACTTTCTCCACACCAGTCATGATTTAATAGACCTCTATCATATCCTCCCCTTAGGCTAGGTCTAGACTATGCTCTTTGATCGGAAAAAGCTTTTTCTTTCGGCAGAGCCCTTATTCCTTCCGCAAAAAAAGCGGAAGAGCAAACACGTTTCCTGGACGCGTCGGAGTTTTTCCGGGATACCGACCACCAGTCTAGACGTACCCCCGTGTCTCCTCTTATCTTAGCTGAAAAGTCCCAGTTTTATTAAACTCTCCCCATATGGCACCCCTTCTAAGCCCCTAATCATTTTGTTGCCCTTTTCTGAACTTTTTCCAATGCCAAGATACCTTTTTTGAAATGAGGTGACCACATCTGCACACAGTATTCAAGAGGTGGGCATACTATGATTTTATATAGAGGCAATAAGCTTTCTCTATCCCTTTTTTAATTATTCCCAATATGCTGTTTCTTTTTTTGGCTGCTGCTGCTCATTGAGTGGATTTTCCAAAGAACTATCCACAGTGACTCCAAGAGCTCTCTCTTGAATGGTAATTTAGTCCCCATCATTTTGGACATATAGTTGGGATTATGTTTTCCAATGTGCAGTATTTTGCATTTATCAACATTAAAATTCGTCTTCCATTTTGTTGCCCAGTCACCTTGTTTTGTGATATCCTTTGAAGCTCTTCACTGTCTGCTTTGGACTTAACTATCTTGAACAGTTTAATGTCATCTGCAAATTTTGCTATCTTACTGTTTATCCCATTCTCCACATTATTTATGAATATGTTGAATAGGATCGGTCCTAGTACAGACCTCTGTGGGATACCACTAGTTACCTCTCTCCATTCTGAAAACTGACCATTTATTCCTGTCCTATGTTTCCGATCTTTAAATTAATTATCCATCCATGAGAGGATCTTCCCTCTTGTATGTGACAGTATCTTCAGAATCCTGTTTGTCCTTTGTGAGGATAGAAACGAAATAAATAGCCAGACAATATTCTTTCTCCCCCAGTGCCACAAATAATCTGTCAGGGTGATTTGTCAAAAGGAATGTTGCAGACTCTGCTTGTGTAGAAGAAAGTACAGCATCCCCTAAAAGGTCTAAAAATCCTGCATCCAGAACATGTGGAATTGCCTTTAAAAACTACATTTCATGTATTGGTGTTGATCTATGAAAGGTGCTGGATTCTCTTGCACCCGCCACAAAAGCCCTAGCATCTTAATACATTTCTTGCTAAGATTAAAAAAACAAAACAAACTGGGGGTAGTGCTCAACAGATATTCTTTCACAATTTTCATTGCACGGAGCAAAAAATATGAGTCTGCCAAGCTGCCTATTGAACTATCTGCCGCAGCTTAACTGCAGCAAGAAAACAGTAATCCTATTGTGCTCCCACAGCAGTCTCCTGGGAAGCAGAAGGCATTGAAATTACTGAGCAGTTGTCTTGTCCCTTCCTCACCTGCCTTTGTAGCTGTAAATATAGTGTCTGCCTATAAATAACAGTTTGCTGCACCTTTAAGCACGTTCCCTAACAAGAGGAGGTGATTTACTGAAGTGATAAGCTGTAACTAATACTAGGGTATCATAATAGGTAAATAGATTAGCACAGTGCTTCCCTGTATTTTGCTTTCTAGGGAGTCCACAGCCTCATTCATTCATTGTAGATGCTCACTACAGCACTTTGCAATACATCCAGTTAAATCAGTTCCAGGATTGCAGCTATTGATGGTTGTGTGTATAAAGCTAATGAAATGCATTATTGAATCTATCAGGTAACATTGATTGTTTAGGATCTCTGCCTTTCTCCCGCAACACCTCTCCCCAATAAAAGGATTGTCATGAGTAGAGTCCATGATCAGATATTTTGAAAGGCATCATCATTTTGGTTTGGGGGGAATTGAATGATCAGAAGTGTGATTGGATCGTTTGCAGCAAGGTGTTTAAAAACTGAATATGTAGTCTAGGCTTGGTCCATGGATTCCCCATCTTGGTACTTTTACGTTCTTAAGAATCTGGCTTTTTCTGGAGCCTGGATCTTTAATTAGCCTAATCATTATTTATTTGTTCTGCCCCTCGTGGCAGGTGGTGATGTATACGTCAGTCCTGAGCATCCCTGGTCTGTGTAACAGGTGATTGCTCTGGGCTGAGCCAGGACCACCAAACTCATTTGTCTAATCAAATTGCACAAGTCATTTAACCTTTGATCGCTGATTTGGAGGCATGAGTTTTACCCTTGAGCCCTTCCTGTTGTGCCAGTCCTCAAATCATTTCTCTGTTCTTTCCAAACAGGCTTCTTCCTTTTTCCATTTCTCCTGCACCACCTAGTGACTGGTTAGGAATGGGTTGGTCTTGTATAATAAATACCCTTTTTTGGTCAAGCCAGCACATACATAGGCACTTGCAATGATTGTACTACATCCTGGCTCCACATTGCACCTTCTAAGATCATAGTTATCAGTATTTTATTAAAATACTTTTGAAAAACATGTTTTTAATTTCAAGACAACGATTGATCACTTATCATTATGAAGTACTTTGATCAAACACACTGCAGCAGGTTTGGTGGAAACACTGTTACAGTGTGTGGGCAACACATCAGTATAATGGGGGCCTTACAAGATAAAGAGCAAATCTAAGGGGTGTTGCCAACTCTCAAGCTTTTTTTTACCGTAAGTCTTCAGATATTTTGTGTTTTTCTTTAAAGCCCCAGACTCTAGACCAAGGGTGGGCAAAATATGGCCCACAGTTTGGATCTAGGCTGCCAAGTCATGAGATCTGGCTTATGGCCTTGCCTGCCTTGTCCCCACATGCCATTCTAAGCAATCAGCTGTGGGGGCCATGTGCCTCTGAGTGCTGCCGTGAGTGGAGAAAAAGAGGCTTTGCACACTGCCCCGCCCCCAGCATAATCTCTTAGCTCCTATTGGCTGGAAACGGATAATTGGGAACTGCCTTTTTGCAGTGCTCAAAGTACTCCTCACCCCAGGTCTCGCAACGCTCAGAGCAGCACATGGTCCCCACTGCTCTGAGCAGCATGAGGGGTCGTGAAAGGCAAGGAGCCTGTGTGAGGGACCTGCTGGTGGCTAGGAGCTGCTTAGATAAGCATCTCCCAGCCAGAGCCTGCCTCTGGCACTCCAGCCCCTTCCTCTCCCAACCTCCTGCCCCTCCTTCTGCACTCCTATCCCACATAACCCAAACTCTGCTCCCCTTCCTGCATCCATTCCCCACTTAACCCAAATCCTCTACACGCCTGCTCCTTCACCCAAACTGCCTCCCACACCCCTCAGCCCCTCTTGCATGCTAGTTCCTTACCCCGAGCCCCCTTGTGTGGCCCTTGATCCCTTATCAATTCTTGGAGTGGCCCCTCATCAAAAATTATTGCCCATCCCTGCTCCAGACTCAAGTGATTACACAAAAATCTCAGTGTTTTAATAAGTTTGTAGCCCAAGTGCCTGGAGAGAGAGAGAAGCTTGAAAATATTGTTCAAGTATCTCCTAAAAGTCAGAAGGAAATTGGAAAGAACACAATATGAGTGTGTGTGTGTGTGTGTATTTAATATTTTTAAATCATTCTGCATCTTTTTTAGAAGCTTGATTCATTTAAATATGAGGACTTGGTAATACTGGATCTTAAAAATGCTATACGTTATTATATAATGAAAGTGACAGGATATGATTTTGGAGTTGAGAGGATATTCATCAAACTCTCCTTAACTATGCACATGAGATGGCATCACTTGACACTAAATGTGTAAGCCCCCCGGAAGAAAGACAGACAGACAATTGGACTAGATTGCAGGAGCTGACACGCTGAAAGTACCTTTCCTAACTTTCAAATATGTACTTTTCTCACTTTTTCAATAACTCCTTGGTTGTTTGTCAGTGAAACCACTCTCCCCCCCACACCTTTTTTTTTTTTTTACTGATTCCGTTTTCACAAACACACAGGCATGTGGCAATGGGGTTGGGTATTGGTTTCTTCATGGGATCCAATTTAGCTAGCTCACATTAAATTGTTTTAACAAAAATACGGAAATCCTTAAAATAAAATAATTATATGGCGAATGACACCGGTTTTACAAAAGAAAAAGAGGTCAAATATTGTGCCAATCAAGCGTGAAGCAAAAGAAATGGGGAATACACTAAAACTGTCAGCCAGTCGTTAGCTTCTTTGGTACAAACTGGCAAAGCCTCTGTGACTATTGGAGGGAAAATAACAATTTTATATACTTTATATCTGGGTTGGGGAGAGAGGTACGGAGGAACAAAGAATTTCTTTTCTATCCTTGCAAAAGTTGACTTATTTACACAAGCAGGCTGCATTTATTATATTCAAGGGGCATTGTGACAGTGCGGCACAGGAACACAATTTAATTGCAGCAGAAAGAGGCTGAGAGAGATGCTGCGGATGGTCCATCTGCAAAGTCTGCTCTTGTATTACAAGGAGGAGGGGTTAGAGGGTGGGGGGAGTGAAAAAGCAGCTGCTTGTCTGTTCTCTGAGAGGGAGAGGCTGACTGTTGGCACCATCTGTAGCTGTCCTTTGTGCTTGCTGCTTTATCTGTTCATTATAGTGATACTGAATTTCTCGTGCTTCGCGTTTAAATGAGTTGAGATGTGCCTAATACTGTCAGCATAAAAAGCAGAACCGAAGTACACTAAAGATGAATAGTGTAATCTGTAAATTCATATTCGGCTTCCTTGAATAGGCACAGGAAGTAATGCTCTTCAGAACCCAGCTGTAGCAGGGGCTTGTGTAGCACATTTCATCTCACCATGTTAAGTGCAAACCAGTATGGGGGGGAAGGGGTTGCAGCATTTCAGACAGGCAATAGCAGAAATCCTGAGGGGATAGCTATGCTGCAGTATAAGCTCAGGATTTGAACTCAGGCTCAAGCCCCTTCAGTTTGCACACAAATTGCACTAACCCAGTGCTCAGACCCCTGTTTGAAGGACCCAGTGGTGTTGGAGGGACTTACCTGAGTCAAGCCGGGATCCCGGGTTCAAGACCAAGTGTTTTGTAGTGCAGACATAAGCCCACTGGACTCACGATCTGGAAGTTCATCAAAGGAATTGCACCAACTGACTGACTTTGTTGTCTGGACAGTAAAGTTTAGTGGGCACTCAGGTTTTCCCACACTGCACCACAAACACAGAGCTAGAGCAGACATATTTTGGGGGTGTTAGGGAATCTGGATACAGGTTATTAGACTCAGGCCTGCATAAAGCAGTGTAAGTCCTGCAGTCTCAGGTTGGGACCCAAGGGCTCTGCAATTTTTAACCTCAGGTTACAAATGAACGTAGATGCCCAAGTCCTTGGTTGGGGTGGGCAATAATTTTTACTGGGGGACCACTCCAAGAATTTGGTAAGTGGTCAAGGGCTGCACTCTTCCATGATATTAATGAAGGAGGTGTGGGGTCTGGGATGGAGGTTGGGTGCAGAAGGGAGCTTGGGGTAGGGTTTTGGGGCGCAGGGGAGGTTTGGGGTCTAGGACAGAGTTTGTGTGAAGGAGGGGATTGTAATCGGCAGGGGATTTGGGTGTGAGGTGCGGGGGAGGAGAGGGTTTGGGTTACATGGGGTACAGTTATAGGAGTTGTGGGGAGGTTGGGGATGGGGTGCCACAGGCTCTGGCCAGGAGTTCCTGGCCAGCAGCCCAGCAGGTCCCTCAAGCAGGCTCCCTGCCTGCCCTGCCCCTGCACGGCGCTCAGAGCTGCCAGCTCCAGGGGCCATGTGCTGCTCTGAGTGCTGCAGGCTCCCGGTGGGAGTACTTCACATGCTGCCTGCCCGGCAAACAGGCAGCTCCTATTGGCTGGAAACCAGCCAATGGGAGCTGTCTCTCCCTCCCTTTTTCTCCATCCCCACCCCTCAGCTCATGGTGGCACTTAGAGAGGCACAGCTGTGAGCGCTGAGTGGCATGAGGGGGTGGGGCAGACAGAGAGCCTGCCCAAAGCTCCTGCTGGGCCATGGGCTGGATCCAGCAGGTTGGCAGGGTGGATTTTGCCCATCCCTGTCATAGGTTAAGAGACTCAGTTCTGCTAATTAGTTCTGTTACCCAGGGCTTACATTGTAGTGGTGGCACATCCAGAGGGGCTTTCTCCACAGCTTGGGTGGAGATAGCAGTGATTGACATGTTTTGAGACAGTCCTGAACCAGTCTGTTTTCATTCAGTGCACAAACACAAATTATTATTATACATGGTACATGACTGGGAAATGTCCCAGGAGAGAAGAGGTTAAACCTCTCAGTAATGAGCAGGGAGATGGGGATTGAGTACATTTGTTATGTTATACCTTCAAATTCTCACTTTCCAAAAATGTGAGTCATCTCCTGATAATTTGTAGCATGTAACTGTCTCCCTTATCTGGAAAGCCTCACCGTGCTCTGACATTTACATTTCACCTTTACAAATGTGTGCATTTGATATTAGTAATAATAATAACTCATTAATAGCTTACCTTCCTCCCTGCTCCACCCGATGTTATCTCATTTCCATTGCAAATTATTTTGCCAGGAGTTAACTCTGCTTCTTTCAAAGCAGGTACGAGCTTTTGTTTGCAGATTCATGTCCTCAAATCCATTAGGCGGCTGCTTTTTATCTTTATTTGTCAAGCGCTTATATGTGTGCACTAGGAACAGCTCCCTCCTCACATCAAAGCCACGTTTAAGATGGACGGTTTCCATTCGACACCATAGTAATTACACTCAGCTGTGGAAGTGCTCAGCAGCCGCTATTATTCTGACATGGCTGCATTTACAGCTCGGCAGAACACTTTGTTCATTTTTCTCAGAACTCAAGTAGCCATAGTGTGCATGAGGAAACTATGTTAGGCAGTGATTTTTATCTCCAGGCAGCATGAAAAGAGGGGGAGGGAGGGACCCTTTGTCACTGGTACATAAATAATGACATGCCAGGGATAAAAGGTGAGTATAATTTGATCAAATGCTTGTTGACAGATTCCTTGGCTAATAGAGAAGTAGCTTAGAACGACACTCGTTGCTAGACCGTTTCGGCACAGGGCTCAACGAGAATGCTTTCTGTAGGCTAGATATGATGCTAACAATTTCAGAGTAACCATATTTAGTTATATAAAGGAACAGTAACCCCTTCTTGTCACAGAAAGTGTCTCTAAATAACCTCCCTTCACACCATCATTTACTTTGCATGTGCTAACTACAGTGAAATTACTACATCCTCAACATCCTGATGTGTGTTTACTTTGTTTTAATAGTATTGCTTTTATTAAATATTTCTCAGATATGGCCAGTTGATTTTTTAAAACATTTCTGGTGCTTTTATATAGAGGCATATTTTTGTGTTCCTGTCAAAATTACAGATTAACGCAGCTACCCCTCTGAGACTCTTTACAGTGTAACTTTCCATTTGCATCCTTTAAAACTGGTCATCCTTTAAAAGTGTTTCTCAACCGGTGGTACGAGTACCCTTGGAGTACTTGAGAGAAGTTGGCGGGGGGGGATACATCAACACAACTGACATTTGAAGAAAACTGAATTTTTGTTTTATAGCACTTTATCATTTTTGTACTTTCTACACCCCAAAATTTCATAGCCTGCCCGGCTACGATTAAATTGTTTAAACAAATGTGCTGCAATGGTAGAAAACAATTCTGTGTGTCTGAAAACTATAGGTACTGGGGGTACTTTTTTTTTTTTTTTTTTTTTTTTTTTAAAGACGGGATACTTTATAAAAAAAAAAAAAGGTGGAGAAACACTGAGTTACACCACTCTATGATTATGTAATGGAAGAAGGTGGGGTCCCTTTTAAACAATGGGTAATTACAGTATCATGCCATTACAAAAAGCATACAAGTGAAGCTAAGCATCCATGTTTTAGCCTTCTCCTCACCTGTGCCTTTTTACATTGGCCATCCTGACATAATGTTATAACCTCATCTACTTTTGACCATTTATACAGCATATTTGCAATATAAGCCTTCTGGTTTTTGCCCAGTAGCACAAATTGTTAGGGAACACAACACTGTAGGAAAACGTCTAAATTTAAAAACCTTTTAATTGACATTCAAGACTAGGTTTTGGCTTGCTTGTTTGTTTTTTTTATCAGCATGAAGATTTGTAAAACTCTTTTAAGGAAGAAGAAAAAGAAGACCCTCCTATTTGAAAAAGTTATTTGTATCAACCACATAATTTTGCATGTAGTCTGAATTATATCTTTTTGGAACTTCTTGCTTACCACTTAGCACCAAAGATCTGTAATTACATTTCACAACAGTTATCACATTGGAATTTAAAAAGCCAGCTCCTTGGTTTAATCAAATTTCTATGAAGACATATTGGATAAAATCCTGCTTCCTTGCAATCAATGAAGCGGAGATTGTGTCCACTCTCATTTCTAAAGGCCCTCTTTATCTGAATGTGTGTGCTTTTTGTAACATAGGCCAGAATTTTTACATATGGGTAGCTAAATAAGAAGCATAATTTTCAAATATGGTGTCCCATCCCATTATTTCTGTGGCAGTTGCAGATATTTAGAGCCTCTGAAAGTCAGGCCTAAGATGCCTAAAGTCCCAATTTATCAAAGTGTGTAAATGTGTGCCCATCTGGGAGTCTATGAGTAGTCCCATTGATCAAAAGATTATTCACATACTTGAAGTTTGGCACATGATTAGGTGTTTTGCAGGATTAGGTCCCAAATAAGGATTCAGGTGTCTTAACTTCAAGCACACAAATTTGAATACTGTAGACATTTTGTTTTGTAAACTCATTCACATTTGCAGGAGATAATCCAGTGTTGCAAACTAAATCCAGTGCCTGATTATTCTTTTGTAATCTGTCTTCTGCAATAAAATTTCCTGCAAAGAAATTGCATTATTGTCTATTATGTGGAATGGTACTATTTTAACTATGTAAGGAGGCAAAGAAGAACCATCACAATAAATCATATGTATGACAGGCTAAATTAAGAAATGCTTTTTGTGCAGATTATGAAGATTATCTATAATAAACTGAACCCCAAATAGAATAATTAGCAGAACTAAAACTATCATTCACTGCCAATTAATGTTAGAAATTTAGGGGGATGTGGGAGATGGTAGGGAAAAAAACTTTTCCTGCTCCCCTCTCTTCTTATCTACCAATGATATCATCCCTGTTTCTTCCCATAGTTTTGCCCCATTCAGTGTGACAACATATTCTTTATATGATGGTCGTGGTTCATGGGAAAAGTTTTCAGAACTGGACTGTGCCCATTCAATTAGTGACTAATGTGGTTAAAAAGTCCTGCATCTTAACACAGCTGCACTCTTCATTGAATTGTACACCTTCATTTTGTTCTGTTTGCACAGCGCTGCTTTCATCGTGGTGTGAGGAGCTGGGACGGCTCTTGCTGCTTCGTCACCAGAAAAGCCGGCAGAACGATCCTCCCGGGAAGCTACCCATGCAACCCCCCATGAACTCTATGAGCTCCATGAAACCCACGCTCTCTCACAGGTGAGTCACACAAGTCTGCTCTTATGGGAGTAGATGCATATACAAATTCATTACAGCAAGAAACCTTTTCACTGAAATGCTTCTTACTGCCCTGACAAATTGGAAGGAACTGGTTGAGGATTTGAAAGTGGAAGGCAGCATGGGTGAATGTGATTGTGAGATGGTAGAGTTCATGAGTCTCAGGACTGGTAGGAGGGATGACAGCAAAATAAAGATAATGGCTTTCAAGAAGGCAGACTTGAGCTAGTTCAGGAAGTCGGTAGGTAAGATCCCATGGGATGCAAGTGTAATAGGAAAAATAGTCTGAGAGAATTGGCCGTTTTTCAAAGAAACATTATTGAGGGCACAAGAGCAAACTATCCCATTGCGCAGGAAAAATAGGAAGTATGGCCAGAGGTCACCCTGTCTTAACCAGGAGATCTTCAGTCATTTGCAACTCAAAGAAGAGTCCTACAAAAAAGTGGGAACTAGGTCTGATTTCAATGGATGAATACAAACAAAGAACACAGGCATATAGGGACAAACTTAGAAAGGAGGAGACACCAAACAAGATTGAAGTAGCAAGAGAGATAAAGAATAACAAGAAAACATTCTGCAAATGTTATCTTGCAAATATAAAACATGGCAATTGCAGAAGTGCTAAATGCCTTTTTTGTTTCAGTTTTCACCAAAAAGGTAATAGAGATCAGATTTCTAGCATAGTAAACACCTGAAAATGCAGTAGGGGGTAAAACTAAAATAGGGAAAGAAAAAGTTAAATATTATTTAGACAAGTTAGATGTCCTCGAGTCAGCAGGGCCTGATGAAAGAACATAAGAACGATCATACTGGGTCATTCTTTCCCAATATCCTGTGGTCAATTGACAGTGGTCAACGTCAGATGCCCCAGAGAGAATGAACAGAACAGGTAATCATGAAGTGATCCATCCCCTGTTGCCCATTCCCAGCTTCTGACAGAGTCTAGGGACACCATCCCTACCTCATCCTGGCTAATAGCCATTGATGAACCTATCCTCCATGAATTTAACTAGATCTTTTTTGAACCCTGTTAAAGTCCTGGTCTTCACAACATCCTCTGACAAGGAGTTCCACAGGTTGACTGTCAATGTGTAAAGAAGTACTTCCATTAGTTTGTTTTAAACCAGCTACCTGTTAATTTCATTTGGTGATCCCTGGTCCTTGTGATATAGGAAGAAGTAAATAACTGTCCTTTTTTCACTTTCTCCACATCAATCATGATTTTATATACCTCTATCATATCTACCCTTTGTCGTCTCTTTTCCACACTGAAAAGTCTGTCTTATTAATCTCTCCTCATATAACAGTTGTTCCATACCCCAATATATCTTTTCTGAGATGAGGCAACTACATCTGCATGTAATATTCAAGATGTGGGCGTACCATAGATTTATACGGAGGCAATAAGATATTCTGTCTTCTTCTCAATCCCTTTCCTAATGATTCCCATTGTTTTCTTTGCTCTGTTTGACTGCTGATGCACATTGAGTGGATGTTTTCAGAGAACTAGCCACAGTGACTCCAAGATCTCTCTCTTGAGTGGTAACTGTTAATTAATCATCATCATTTTATAGGTATAGTTGGAATTATGTTTTCCAATATTCATTACTTTGCATTTATCAATACTGAATTTTATCTGCCACTTTGTTGTCCAGTCACCTAATTTTTGAGATCCTTTTGAAGTTCCTCACAGTCTGCTTTGGACTTAACTATCTTGAGCAGTTTTGTATCATCTGCAGATTTTGCCACCTCACTGTTTATCCCTTTCTCCAAATTCATTTATGAGTATGCTGAATAGCATTGGTCTCAGTACAGATGGCTGGAAAACACTGTTAGTTACCTCACTCCATTCTGAAATCTGACCGTTTATTCCTACCTTTTGTTTTGGCTGGAAAACACTATTAGTTACCTCACTCCATTCTGAAATCTGACCGTTCATTCCTACCTTTGATACAGTTATCAATCCACGAGAGGACATTCCCTCTTCTCCCATGACAGCTTATTTTGCTTAAGAGCCTTTGATGAGGGATCTTGTCAAAGACTTTCTGGAAATCTAAGTACATTGTATCCATTGGATTCCCCTTGTTCACATGCTTGCTGTCCCCCCTCGAAGAATTCTGGTAGATTGGTGAGATCCTAGAATAATCAAAGAGCTGACTCAGGAAATATCTGAGCCATTAGCAATTATCTTTGAAAATTCTTGAAAGGCCAGAGAGATTCCAGAAGACTGGAAGAGAGAAAATACAGTGCCAATCTATAAAAAAGGGAATAAGGACAATCCAGGGAATCACAGATCAATCAGCTTAACTTCAGTCCTCATAAAGATAGGGAAGCAAATAATCAAGTGGTCAAGATGATAAGTAACAGTTAACATGAATTTGTCAAGAAATAATCATGTCAAACCAGCCTAACAGCTTTCTTTGGCAGGGTAGCAAGCCTTGTGGATAAGGGGATGCGGTAGATGCGAATGACTTTAGTAAGGCTTTTGATACTATCTGGTATGACCTTCTCATAAACAAACCAGGAAAATGCAACCTAGATTTAACTACTATAAAGTGGGTGCATAACTGGTTGGATATCCATTCCCTGAGAGTACTTAGTAGTGGTTCACAGCTTAGCTGGAAGGACATATTGAATGTCTTCCCCCAAGGATCAGTCCTACATCTAATTCTATTCAATAACTTCCTAAATGACTTAGGTACTAGGAGAGTTCACTTGTAAGGTTTGTGGATGATACCAAGTTGGGAGGGGTTGCAAGCAATATTCCCTCTAACATTTTTCATCCATGTGCAGAATAATTTTATGTGCCCTAAGGCATGTGCATGTGCACCACCAGTAGAAAATATGGGCACTCTGCTAATCAGCTAGGCGACATTTGAGTCTCTCCTCAGCAGCCATACAAGGGAACACCGGTTGCAAGTAGGGATGTAACATCTTGTTTAATTAGTTAACCGGTTAAACTTTAACCAGTTAACCAATTAAGCGGGGCAAACATGGGGAGCTGAAATAATGGTGAGGCTTACTGGTTAACCATTAACATCCCTAGTTGCAAGTGCTTTCGGGGATAGAATTAAAATTCAAAATGATCTGGACAAACTGGAGAAAGGGTTGGAAATAAATAGACTGAACTTAAATCAGGAAAAATGCAAAGTACTACACCTATGAATGAACAATCAATTGCACTCACACAAAACGCGAAATGACTGTGTAGGCAGGAGTACTGCAGAAAAGGATCTAGGTTCATAAGCTAAATATGAGTCAACAGTTTAATACTGTTGCAATAAAAGCAAACATCATTCTGTGATTTATCAGCAGGTGTGTTACAAGCTAAACATGAGAAGTAATTCATCTCTATCTACATTGATAAGGCCTCAACTGGAGAAGTGTGTCCAGTTCTGGGTGCCACATTAGGACAGGACAAGAAGCAATGGGCTTAAATTGTAGCAAGGACAGTTTAGGTTGTACATTAAGAAAAACTTCCTAGTAATCAGGGCAGTTAGGCAGAGGAAAAAATTGCCTAGGCAGGCTGTGGAATCTCCATCATTGGGTTTTTTTTAAAGAGCAGGTTAGACACACACCTGTCAGGAATGTTTTAGTTATCATGTAGTCCTGCTTTGAGCACTATGGTCTGGGCTACAGCACCTACTGAGGTCCCTTCCAGTCCTACACTGCTATGATTCTAAAACACGGGCTAGCTAGAGTGGTTCATTCGCAGATCAGAACTACAGACACCAACACGTAGTAAATAAGCTAAATTTTCAGCATTGCTAACTAACCAGTACATGGTGATGTGACTTTTCCATTTCCCAATCTTAGTTCAGGTTTAGCAAAGAAGCGTGTAATTGGCCCCCTGAGATATCAAGCCTTAAGCCCCACCCTAAGGGGGAAAACTGTACTGACATTAATTAAAACAACACTGCTGTGCATCACTCATCAATTTTTTTCCATGTTTTATTTAAAGAACACTGTGTTTTCTGTGGCCTGTGAATATTTCATTGAAGAGGTTTTTTTTCTTTTAGATTTTTATGGTGATGGTCGCATTAGAAATATCTGTATAGATTAGGGTATACTGTATTGGATGTTGCATCAAGGCGTTAATATTATGGGGTTAATCGGGGAAATGAGAACCTTCACTGCACTTTGTCATCTGTCAATTATCCCATTTGAGCAGAAAAGTGAGCCCCAAGAATTGTTTGAGGAGAGACTAAAGCATGCAGGATTTGAAACCTCTAGTTTCCAGCTAGCTACAGAAAGAGCAGTGGCATTACTTCAAGTCAGTGAGAGATGGGAATTATTGAACTGCATCCCTTAAGTTTCTGTTTTTATTTATTTTAACATCACAGACCAGCAATAATTTCTACAACTGCTTTGTTCATAGCGAAAATGTAGGAAATTTTTATTATTAAACCATTATTAATACTGTACACTAAGTTGAATTGCCATTTAAATTCTTCACATCTTAATACTGTGGTAAAACCTGAACAATACCTGAACTTTGGATCAAATTGTGTGCAGTTATGCCAGAGTACATGGAGTTGACTCCACTTTACGCCAGTGTGTTTGGCTCTGTATAGTCAGATCTGGGTTGGGCTTTTTCGTCTTCTCCTCTATATTTTTATTTTGGTGTATTTCTTTTTCATTAATGGAGAAAAATATGAAAACTTCCCATCAGCTACTAAAAGTAATTCCCCTTATTCTAATATAACTGATTTTAGTGATATCTGTGGCTAGATTGCTTCTTTTCCAACTTGGCTTATGAAATGATTGGGATCAAATACTAAATTACATTAGCTTGATGAAAGCAAATTTCATACTAGAAAACTCCTTTGATACCACAAATAATAGTTGGACTCCTGCTGCCTGGACTTTAGATAAACTACTCTCCTCTTTTCATCATCGAAGATGAAATCAAATGGGGGAGTCTGCATAGTAACACATGCTTACTGGTAGCCACGTGGCTCCAGTCCATTAAAGAATCAGAGGGGATAGGTTGTAGAGCTAGGGAAAGACAGGATGGTATAGTGGTTAGGGCCTTAGTATGGTACTTGTGACATCTGAGTTCCATTTCTTGTTCCACTACAGATTTATGTGACATTGGGCAATTCCCTTAGTTTTTATGTGTTCGGTTCTGCACCTGTAAAATGAAGGTACTAGCACTGCCTTACAGCAGTGGGTGTTGGGAGAATGAATGCATTAAATCTTGTGAGGCTCTTCAATGCTACTCATATGGAGACCATATGAGTAACTAAGAGAGACAGAAAAAGCAAGCAAAAACAATCCTTAATGGCTATCATTCAGTGAACCCGTCCATCCTGTAGCATGGGGTAAACAATATATTCTGTCAAAATCTAGATTTAAATTGCAAGGTTGCTAGGTATTGAAATACCTGACTCACTTGTGTCACAATTCTCTAGTTAAATGCATCTCCGAATCTTCTGTGGTCTCTCTGAGGGGATCCCACTTAAGACTTAGGCATCTAGCTGTCATCTTTCTCCAACAGAGTCCTACAACACTCTCCTTCTAGGCCAGGGATTAACTCCTGAGATTTACAGGAGTTTACAGGAGTCTAACCGGTTAACTGATTAAAGGCGAGGACAGGTTGTGGGGTTGCTCCCCTGCCTGCGGCTTGGCTGGAGCGTCCCAACCCCACCATAGGCAGGAGCTGCATTGGCTGGGTTGGAGCAGCCCCTGCCTGTGGCAGGCCAGAGTGCAGATAGAGGCTGCTCTGTCAGGGGGTCCCAGCCAGAGCAGCCTCTGTCCATAGTGACCCGGTCACCCCACAGGCAGGGGCTGACCTTGTCCATAGCGGGGCCCACAGCAGGCAGGGTGCTGCTCCAGCCCACACCAGTTAACCTTAACCTGTAATCTTCACCCATTAAGGGTGAGGCTTACCATTAACTGGTTAAACATTCACATCCCTAGTGTCAGGCTTGTAACTTTGCATAGTTTTCCTTCTTTTGTGTCTCAGGTCTTCTGAACCAGGTTACATTAATACAGATATATGCAGTTTCTCCTGGAGTGGGGGTTACTGGCCTAGGAATTAGTATTACCCTCTAGTGATTTTTGTTCAGCTAGTAAACTCCCTATAACTCCTCCATGGGGCTAGAACAAAATACCTAGCTCATACAAATACATAAAAGGTTTACAAAATAGGTCTTTAGGTATTCTGTGTATCCATAATATGTCACTGCCTGTGCTAACATATAGTTTTATAACTCACGTTTGTAAGCGGGCCTTTCAGTTGAACACCATGCTTCTCTTTCTCCTGGGTTAGTGCTTTAAAAAAAACTGGCTGCTACTGTGAGATAAATCCCAAGCCAGCGCTGTCCAATGCTGTGATGTCCCACTGGAAGCAGCACTTCTGTGGCATCTTGTTGTAGTGGTGCAATTTAACATAATGGCACAGAGCAGCCTCTGAGGTCTGTTGGGTATTTGTATCATCATGTTAGAATGTGCATTCATTTCAGCTCTAAATTGGAACCTAATCTGGCCAATGTAAATTATATGTCAGATGGTAGGACAGATGTAGCTGATTTGCAACTGCCTTGTAATCCTTGCTGCGATTCTACATTTCCATGATTGTTCTGCAATAAACCTTTAAAACAGAAATTAAATATAGAGTAGGGGTTTACTGAGTTTTATCTTTTGCCTTTTATAAAGTAGAAGACCAACGTTAACCATGAAATGCTCCTTCAAGGATATAAAGTCTATCTGGGTTGAGGATAGGGATGTTAAATAGTGGTTAGTAAGCTAATCGAGTAGTGGATGGAATTTCCATCGACTACTTGATTAGTTGATGAGGGGGTTCAGTGCAGCTCTGCCTTTTAAATGTAGTAAGAGCTTGGCGGCTCTTAACTTGAGTTAAAAAGGATGTATTCGGATGGTTTTAACATTGGCTTCTGGTTGTATGCTTCCTAGGCCACAGAAGCTGAAAATCCCTCTCTGCTTGGGTTTTTCGTGAATACAAAATGTTGTCCTTTAAAGGCTGGAGATGATTATGTGCTCTATTTATTGAGTATTTTTCACTAATAGTAAAGTAGCTGGATGCTAAGTCACTTGCATACAAGCCAAACAATTCAATAAAATAAAGATTTGAATTTGAAGAAAGACGTGCTTTTGGATTAACATTGAAATGTGGTTAGATTGTAAATTCTTTGGTAGGGATATTAGTTGGCTAGTCGACTATCCGATAACAAAAGCTTATCAGACAATCGACTAGTCGCTCCCCCGACTCCCACCCCGCCCTTGCTGCCTCTATCAAGACGCTCCTCTGCTTGTTAAATGGATTAAGAGCCAACAAGCTCTTCATCCTTTTAAAAGGCAGCGCCCGGGAACTAACCTTGCTGCAGCTCCCCACTTATCGACTAATCAACTAGTCGATGGAAAATCCATCGACTAGTCAATTAGTTGATTAAACTAAATGTAACATCCCTACTCCTTGGAGCAGGTATCGTCATTTGTGTTTTATGGAGCATCCAGATCTATGTTGGTTCTTTAATAACTCATTTGATATTTTAGTCAACACAGTGTAGTGGGGTAGTTAGTGCAAGACCTGGACAGTGAACTTATAAATTTTGTTCCCAACACTAGCATTGGTTAATTAAAATCCACCCCTGAGCAGAGGGTCGACATGAGACCTGTCCATCTTTTAATTCCCAATTTAGCCCTCCTGTGGAAGTTTAAGTGGGATTTAGCACATAATCCTTGGGTTGGCCCCCGTCATATAGAATGAATTTCATACTGTGTGACTGTGGGTAAGTGACATACACTATAGTTTCCCAATCTCTGAGCTAACACATATGACAACGCATACTTACCATACAAGGTAGCTGAGTTTTAATTAATATTAGTAGAGTACTTTAAGATCCTTGGGGAATGACGTGGTATAAGTACAAATTATTATTATTACCGTATCTTCCTTCTCTTTTTATCAACTCTATAGTTACTACATTTATTGAATTAAGTGGTTGACCTTGTTAATTATGGACCGTATTAAGCCCAATTTTAAATGGGCACAGCTTCCTCCAAAGTGTGTGAGAGCTGCACGTTACTGCTGCCTGTGATGAGTTTGACTCCATACAAGCGTGCATATTTCGGATATCATAGCATATATCTATTATACTGTCAATAACAATGTCTGAAAGTACACAGCTGGCTGCTGTAGTCTCAGTGGGTGTGTCTAGACTACAGGGTTTTTTCGGAAAAAGTGGCCTTTTTTCCAAAAAACTTCCCCTGTGTCTAAACTGCTGCTGTGTTCTTTCAAAAGTAAATTGAAAGAACGTGGCAGTTTTTTCGAGCGCGAAAAACCTCGTTTTACGAGGAGGAATGCCTTTTTTCGAAAGTGCTCTTTTGAAAAATGCGCTATGTAATGCAAACTGTGCTTTTTCGAAAGAGAGCATCCAGACTGCCTAGGTGCTCTCTTTCGCAAAAGCAAGCCACTTTTTCAGTACTGGTTGTAGTCTAGATGCTCTTTTTCGAAAGAGGCTTGCAGTCTAGACGTAGCCATAGTTACCAGAATCTTCCTTTGGTTCTTTTTATCTTCTGTTTCATTTTGAATTTTGGCCTTCCACATTAATTAAATGGCAAGTTTCTTATAGCTGGTGATTGGATTATAATAATGCCTGCTAAGAGCAATCAAAATTGATTGAAATAAAGGGATAAAGCTATTTTTAATAGAAATAATTTAGTTCTGGAAATTTTGATAAAATTTAAACTGACATTCAAATTAGCCAGTAATTCCTTTAGGTTATAGGCAACTTGTTAAATTATCATTATTATTTTATGTCTAAGATGTGGCTCCAAAGTAGCATTTTCGGTGTTACTCAAAATTGTTTTAAATTAGGTCTTGTGGTGGTGTAGACAGGTAAAAACTGTTTTGCACAACAAAAAAGCCCCAATGGCGAAAATGGCCGCGCAAAACCGCGTCTAGATTGGCACGAATGCTTTTCCGCAAAAAGTGCTTTTGCGCAAAAGCATCCGTGCCAATCTAGACGCTCTTTTCCGCAAATGCTTTTAACGGAAAAACTTTTCCGTTAAAAGCATTTGCGGAAAATCATGCCAGTCTAGACGCAGCCTCTGAGTCCTGTCCTGTGTGTGGTTGGTTAAGGTCAGATGTCATCCAAATCCTAAGTATTGATGGAGTCATTTTGGAGGCAACCCCCATCATTATTAATGGGAGTTTTGATGAACAATTAATATAGCGGCTTTAATCATTTTCCAAGCCCAGTCGTTTTAAAAGTAGAGGCCTGGCGCAGAGGCCTGTTTTTTGTGAAAAGAAACATTTGTATATTATGTTAGACTCTGTTGGGATTTGGGTCCTTTCCACACCCAGATTGGGCTTCAAACGTTTGAAAAATGTACACACTTTCAAAGCATTTCCATCTTTTTGTGATGAAACTGTGAAATATGTATAGTAAGGAACTGAATGGGACTAACAGATGGTGAATGCTTAATTTAAAGCATGGTGTCCAGTAAAATAACCTATGCTACTCCTGAGTCTGCAAGAACAGGGTTTTGTTTGTTTGTTTTTATGTGAGAAAATGGCAGAATACACCATCAGAAGGAAACAGATTACAGAAAAGTTCACAATCCAAAATCTGTTAGGTTCTGTATCCTTGATTGAGAGGGAGGATTTGGAGAAAACACTGCAGTGCAAGAATCTGTTTCCTTCAAACTGAAGTAAAAGTAGCCACTCATGCTTGAAAACTGTGTACAGAAAAGGTTGGAATAGGAATTATTTCCCTAAATGTTCTATGCAATGGTTCCCTCTGCTCAGCATGCTGCTCTCTAAATGAGACCATTATTAGTATCTGGGGTCAGCACGTTCTAGGAGAAGCTGAAAGAAGGTCTTGAATGCATGTTGCAGCTGGAAATGCAGAAGCAAAAGCCAAATGGTTAGTAGCCAGATTCTAGCCCTAAGGCCTTCAGACACTATTCACTACATCCTCTGATTTATAATCACTGATTTTTGACAGGAGCTTCTCGGTACTACAGGTTGGATCTCTATGAACCAGACTTTCCTCGTCCGGCAACATCCCTGGTCCACGATCCATGGGTGCTTTGGGGCTGGAGCAGTCACGGGGAAAAGCGGGAGGCCCTTCACTCAGTAACCCGTTCCCCTACCCTCCCAGAGCACCACAAATTGCTTATTTGTGGCATTCAAGCTTAAGTAAGGAGGGGGAGTAGTGAGGACTGGGGGGATGATCTGGGGAAGAGGTGTGGTAGCTGCAGAGCCTGGTGGCAGGAGCCAGGAGCCCCGTGGCTGTGGGGCTCCACAGCCACCCTGCTTCTTCCCCAGAGCACCCTGTCCCTGCCTGTCAGAGCATCCCCTCTGCTGCTTCTGGCATGGAGCCTCACAGCCAGCAGCAGGAAACAGGCTGGCATTGAATTCCCTTGGACTGGAGGATTCAGTAAAGAACAAATCATGTCAAACCAATCTGATAGCTTTCTTTAATAGGATAACGAGTATTGTGGATAAGGGAGAAGCGGTGGATGTGGTATACCTAGACTTTAGTAAGGCGTTTGATACGGTCTCGCATGATATTCTTATCAATAAACTAGGTAAATACAACTTAGATGGGGCTACTATAAGGTGGGTGCATAACTGGCTGGATAACCGTACTCAGAGAGTAGTTATTAATGGTTCACAATCCTGCTGGAAAGGCATAACAAGTGGGTTCCGTGAGGGGTCTGTTTTGGGACTGGCTCTGTTCAATATCTTCATCAACGATTTAGATATTGGTATAGAAAGTACGCTTATTAAGTTTGCAGATGATACCAAGCTGGGAGGGGTTGCAACTAATCTGGAGGATAGGGTAATAATTCAAAATGACCTGGACAAATTGGAGAAATGGTCTGAGGTAAATAGGATGAAGTTTAATAAAGACAAATGCAAAGTGCTCCACTTAGGAAGGAACAATCAGTTTCATACATACAGAATGGGAAGCGACTGTCTGGGAAGGAGTATGGCAGAAAGGGATCTAGGGGTTATAGTGGACCACAAGTTGAATATGAGTCAGCAGTGTGATGCTGTTGCAAAGAAAGCAAACATGATTCTGGGATGCATTAATAGTGAGCAAGACATGAGAAGTCATTCTTCCGCTCTACTCTGCGCTGGTTAGGCCTCAGTTGGAGTATTGTGTCCATTTCTGGGCACCGCATTTCAAGAAAGATGTGGAGAAATTGGAGAGGGTCCAGAGAAGAGCAACGAATGATTAAAGGTCTAGAGAACATGACCTATGAGGGAAGACTGAAGGAATTGGGTTTGTTTTGTTTAGAAAAGAGAAGATTGAGGGGGGACATGATAGCAGTTTTTAGATATCTAAAAGGGTGTCATAAGGAGAAGGGAGAAAACGTGTTCATCTTGGCCTCTGAGGATAGAACAAGAAGCAATGGGCTTAAACTGCAGCAAGGGAGGTTTAGGTTGGACATTAGGAAAAAGTTCCTAACTGTCAGGGTAGTCAGACACTGGAATAAATTGTCCAGGGAGGTTGTGGAATCTCCATCTCTGGAGATATTTAAGAGTAGGTTAGATAAATGTCTATCAGGGATGGTCTAGACAGTATTTGGTCCTGCCATGAGGGCAGGGGACTGGACTCGATGACCTCTCGAGGTCCCTTCCAGTCCTAGTATTCTATGATTCTATGATTCCCTGGTGGGGTACCAGACCAGGGAGGCTCAACCTATACTGTAGTTCTAATAATGATAGACCAAGAGCATCCTGTTGATGTGTATGTGTGTGTGTGAATGTGTACGTGCATGTATAGAACTGTGTTTAAAATATAATTCTGTTGTCCTGTCCTACGCTGGGTGTTCTTTAATACAAGGTGTTAGCTAACATTTTAAAAACTCTAGTGTAGATAGGGCAAGTTTTAATTGTACATGCACTACCTGTTTGGGGTGAAATTTGAGCGCCTGGCTAGGGTTCATGTCAGGTGGCCAATACCTGTTGAAATACCTGCCTGGGCTAAGGTTTGCAGTTAATAAATTAGTCACTTACTGTTTAGTTTACAGGCCTTCATAGCAATACCATACTCTTTATATGAAGGTTACTGTACAAAGCAAATCATTGGTGCTAAATATACAATCATGTGCTCGCCCAGCTAGCATGGTAGGAAGGTTCCCTCTGTCACTTGTCTTCAATGAAACCAACTCTCCTGTATGATGGCATTGGATTAAAATCATTCGGCTGTGGCCATATCCCTTGATTTTGACAAGTTGTCAGCCTGATAACTGTGACACTGCAAGATGCACTTTGTATAGGACCTGATCCCAAACTCATTCAAATCAATGGGGGGAGGTGTCTTTCTGCTGACTTGAGTAAGCTTTGGATCAAGCCCTTCAAGCATCAGAATTTTCCATTTAAAAAACAACTACAGTTTCAGGTCCAAATTAAGTTTTGTGTCTTAAAAAGAGAGAGAGAAAGAGAGAATGGCTGAGGTTGGTGGAGTAGGTGGGGATATGGTTTACAATGTGTTACTAACAGAAATGGTGGTTGCTTTGATAGTTATTTCAAGAGCTGTCTGAAATGATGGAAACCCAAACACATGATTAGCTTCACATTCTTGCTTGAAAACTAGAAAGTGACAGACTTTGAATGGAAAGTGAATTTACTAATCTAGCTTCATTTTCAAATCGAAGTGAAGTGCAAAAACGTAAAATAAAAGCATCAATGGCAGAACGTCCATTTGTTTTTATAATTCTTTTTAATAATCCAATGTTAGGTATACCTGTGAGATTTTTAATGTTTTTATCCTGACACCTTCCCTTTAAAATTTCCTGTAATGAACTCACTTGGATGAAATGGCTCTCCTCAGTGACCCTGGCTAATAAGTTACCTCAGTAAAAGTGCAAATTATAAAAGGAATAAATTCCTAACTTATCTTTTTATTATTTTTTAACATTTTCATACACTTGGGCTCTCAAGTTTCACTACATTTCACAGTGTGAAGCAAAGGAAGTAGTGGCTAGTAATTGAAGTGATGGAGAGCTTTGGTAATGGTTCCCCTAAATTAAAGTGGGTAGGAACTCTGGCTAAAATCATTGACTGTGTTTCATTAGCGATAACAACAAAGTCGCTGTTCAATAGACAGAGCACATCAACAACCTGTACAGATGTATCTGTGAAATTAATTAGATACTGATAATGCCTTTAATGGGCATGGGTTATTTCTTCAAATAAAGAGGCTGCTAAAAGAGGGAGGATAAAACACATTAGCCAAAGGAGCAGCTTGAATTTGCTCATCTCCCACCATGCTCAATAAAGAATTCAGGGTATGTGCAGCAGTCCTGTTCCTGCTCTCATTTACCACTTACCATGTCAAAGGAGATGTGAAGTGATAGTTTGTTTGCTACTGTCATTGTTTCAAAGCCGTAGCGTTTTCCACATAACTTTGACAGGCAAAGTATTAAAGATTTCTGTTAACATTTCTCAAACCTCTCTTTTACATGCCATGAAGTTTTGTCACACCAGAACAGTGAAGTCATATTTGTACAGGGAAGGCTTTTTCCCCTTGGTCCCCAAGTACCTCACTCCTGGCTAATCTGAATCGCTCTGTATTAACACACCACAACACCCCACACACACACACACACACACACAATCACCGTGAAAGCACTCTGCTGTGTTTGCCTGGCAAGGCAGAAGGAATTAGTCCACAAACTGCTTCCCACACTAAAACAAAGGAAAATCCGTCCACCCGTTTTACTTAAGTACTTTGCTTCATTCTAAGAACTCAGTCTCTTCTGTGGGGTATGGGCCAATTTGTCCTGTCCTAGAAATCGAAATTAAAAAAAAGGATCACTCATTGGTTCCGATCAAACGGCACAAGCTGCTCATGCAGTCCTTTCCTTGTACTCAGACATGTTCAGGTATCTGGACTGCAAATCGATCAGCCCCTGAACTGGCGTCTGAAATTCAAAACCGAGCTCATCTCATTCTGACTTTTCCATCGAAAATAATTCATCAGCAGCCCCGGTTCCAGTAGGTATTTTGTAAAGAAAGCAATTTTTCTGCTTTTGGGGAGGAGGGCAGAGTCAATTAGCTTCATCCGTAAGCACAGAAGTGCAATTCCATCAAAGCCTTGCTCCTTGATGCCTGCTGCACCTTCTCTGAGTCAGACTCTCTGCAGCTCTTCCAGGAGTCTTATTTCTGTGCATTTCCCTCCCTCCCCCCTCGCACCCGCTGTCTCAGAGGCAGAAGCAGAAGTGGGATCTGCTCACACGCTTTCAGCGGTTTCCTTCCTCGGTTGTTGTAGCAGTCGCTGACCTCCAGGCACTATGAATAAACAGCAAAGCTGGGAACAAAAGGAGTCTACTGGCTGCCATTATCTCACATTAACATAGCAGACGCGCTGCGGTGTGAACAATGCGAGTCTCATTCGCCGATAATCAGCGAGTATTTGGATTACCAAGGCAACAGGCAATGGTAGACTACTGGGTGTGTGTGTGTTTTTTTTATTGCAAAGGAGCAATCGGATATGGAATCCCAGGTATATTGATAAACCAGAGCAGAATGAATGCCTTGCAACTGACTGGGGGGGAAACTGAGGAATTGGGTTTGCATTCCCGGCACATGTGAGACAAATAAGACACGGATGAAGCAGGTCTGGCTGCACTGTTAAATGCAATAAAAATTAAACTGCGTTTGGCAAGCTGAAAATGTCCTTAAGGTATTTTTCAACATCTTAGAAAAGGTAACAGGTGGCATGTTAATAATAGGGCCATTAGTGGTGGAATTTGTAACTGTGATCCGCAGCTGTGGTAGGGCATTGCATGGGCTACTTGTGTAACAATGAGACAGAATGGGATGTGATGCTTTAATCTTTCTTCTTTAATCAGAGTGGATGCCAGTGTCATATGGTGATAACCCCATCCTGCTTCTTTTTCTTGCAGGGAGTAGTGCATTTGTGTTTCTGAACTGCATAGCTGTGTTGTCCTTTGCTCAACACAACCAGAAATAAGTTGCATATGGCTGTGCGTGTTTGCACGCACGTGTGTCTAGACAGGTGCAATATATAATATAACAGGATTTGGTGTAGTTTGTACATGGGTTAAGAAACGTGAATTTATTTTTAAGGAAGTACTGGGGCCTGCTTCATATTCCATTATAGTGAATCAGATCCAGTGCCCTAAATGAAGTTGAGTAGTGTCTCACGATGCAAGTACCCCCCAGTGAGACTGCTTGTGTGTGGTGTAAGATGCAACTCACTTCTGATTAAGTGTATCACTATCTGCCCTGTAGGAAGCCAAATGTGCAATGGAAGGCAGTTTTCCCATCCAATGTGATACAAAGAGTGTGTAGGCCTCACAGATTCAGGGCACTGCTCACCTCTAAGAAAAAATATTCAAGTCACACAGCATCCAGAGGTCTTTGCACCTCCAGACCTAACTTTGCAGTGTTAAACATACACCAGATTCCACCTCAGAAGTAGCTGAATTTCAGTAGTGATGGCAGTTAATGGACATCTGAATGCATGTGGTGGTGATAGCCAGATGCTAAATTACAGAGCCATGTGATGAACTGCATGTATCATGGATCTCTTCCCTATATCACCTGCCTTCTGTCTACTGACTCATCTTTACTGGGAGTGACTTTCCAAACCTCAGAGCAGCTTTAGGATGACCACCCCCAATATACCAGACATTCCAGTATTTCATGGAACAGCACAAGTCTGGCCATCTGCACCGGCATAAGACCCCCAACCCCCACCCCTTACTAACCTTGTACACATCATGTGTATACGAGGTCATGCCAGAAGGGGCAGAGCAGCACGCTTTTGAAAAAGGCAACTTCTGTCTATGATGCTGGGCAAAGCCACATTTGGTTTTGTCACAGAACTAGACAAGAGAACTAACTAACCATTTAAAACAGAACTGTCCAGCTTAAAAACTGGACAAATAGCCTGCCTAGAGCAACTTTGATCAGCAGCTACCTTGGGTTGGTGTTTTTTTTTCTTTTCAAAAAACCTGCCAGAAAAACTTTTTTCCCCCAACCAAAAGTAGAATTTTTAACCCCTTTCCTTCCAATTTACACTGGTCCAGGGCCCAATATAGGCAATCTTCAGTCATGGAACAGTAGGGTTAAGGCAGGTCTCTGTCAATCATCCAAGGCTAGAGATGCCTGCTGTAATGCCATTGGAAATGGGAGATTCAGGGCCTTTCAGAGGCAGATATAAAACATGCATCTCGTGGGAAGTTTGGGAGAGATCAGACTAGATGTGTTTATGCAAAGTAATTTTTGACATTTAAAAATAAAGTTTGTCTTGCCCTTTGTAGTTTGGGCTTTTAGACTCATGCTATTCAGAAAGTCTGGTAGAGATGATATGAAAAATAGTCTCAGTAAGAACTTTAAAAAACACTCCTAAAATAGTTTTTCTGATAACATATGCAGAATAACCCATAATGTGGCATGAGAGAGATAAAATTATTATGGGGTTTGGGGCAGAGGGGCCTAAATCCGTGATATGGGCCCCGCAACACTTATTGTAATAAAATGACAATATTAAATAAATATTGGCTCTTATTTTAGGAAGAGCTGCAGAATTCACTCATGGTTTCAGCAGTCAAAAGCATTGCAGTCATCCATAACTTATGCTAATACGAATCTTCATGTTACCATGCCATCATGCTTGGATTCTTTTCTTCATCTCTCTCTGGTTTTAAGCAGGTTTTAAACTCCATGTGTTGGGGGATATTATATACAAGTAGATACTGTTTGTTGTCCTTACAATCACTCCTTTGATGTCCCTGTTGGCTTGGACCATGGCTCTTGTACATTTCAACAGGCGAGGCACAGCAGTCGGGACCCTGCATGAGCAGAGACTGCTTTGGTCCCCGCTCGTGCCGTTTGCTCCACTGCGCCTCTGACGACTGCGGAGATGGTGCTGGGGGGGAACCAGCTTTTAAGACAGCTCCTCCCAGCACTGGCTCCTGCCCTCCCCCTTGGTGCCTCTGATACAAAGGCAGCAAGGGAGGGAAGTGACTAGTCGAGTAGTCACTCATTAGGGACGACTAGTCGCTTACATCCCTAATGTATGGTAAGGGTGGTTTTTTTTAAACCCACATAAAAGGTCATGTGAAGGCTTAACTACGGGTAACTTTTGATCAAATAATATTAATAATAATGCTTTATTTTTTAAAAGGTGATTCTAAACCAAAAGAACTCCAAACTGGGTCACTCCCTCTGTGGAGGCCCTGTGTCTACACTGCACACCACCAGCAGAGGCGTATAGTGTACGTGTAGCTACACCCTGCAGTGAAAAGCAGGCTGCATCCACACTGGTGTGTCGCAACAGAAGTCAGTGAAAAGCTCTGGCATTGAGAAAACTTCAGTAGCTCCCCGCAACTGGAGCCTTTTGTTGTGGGGAGGAAAGGTTGTGGAAGAAGGGAGTCGGCACAGCCTTTCTTGCACCATTCTAGGGCTCTGAGGTTGGGAGCTGCCTACGTTTTTCTCCCTACCTTCTCCCTGTCAGAGCTTTCCCCAGTAGGGGAATCTTTCCTTGTAACAGGGAAAGGTGCCAGGAAGCAGGAGAGCACCACACTGCTGCAGAGGAGCCAGGAAGACATGGCTTGGGTGAATAGAGAGCATATACGATATGTGCTTGCATACATACCTCCACCTTTCAGGTCTGTCTTTCCTTGCCTCGGCCATGTCCCATCAGTTACTGTCTTATTTATACCTAGGCTAGCTGGGCTCTGCAACTATGTGCTCTACGTACTGCAGAGCGAATGGTGCACCGTATACATACTGCATGTGTGTGTGTGTTACGGCGAGTCAGGAATTTGTTTTTGTTCCTGTGAAAAATTTCAATAAAAAGGAAAACATCAGAAGTTCTGGGGAGTTGTAGAAAAACAGAAACCTGAGAATATTCTAGTTTTGATTGCCAAAAAGCAGAAACATTTTGATTTTCAAGTTTGGGGGTTTATTTAAATAAACGTCCCCCAAACTTTCCTCTCAATCAGCTGTTTCCTATTGAAATTTCTGTATTGAGTGCAACAAAAGCCATTCTTTCTCCAAAAATAATTTCCAAAGAAAACTGATGACTCGCTGTAGTGTCTATTGAAAAAGTTACCAGGAATTTCCAGTTGTAAGGCTTTGGTGAGCTACAAGCTGGATGCATATCTGAAGCCTTTTACTGTAATCAAAACTAGGAATTAGTGTAATTCTGTCCATTTTTCTAATTTTACTTTTATTGAAGATGGTTCTATTCATGTAGACAGAAGGATGAAAGCAGAGAAGTCTAATGACACTAACATCCGTACAGTTTACAGTAAGTTTACAATGGTGACCTGATGAAGAGGGGTAACTGACTGCAATGTGTAATAAGTTATCTTATATAGCAATTACAGAGAATCTCGCATAGAGTAAGCTAGAAGTCATAAATCTATTAGATTTACCTTTGATTGGTACAAGAGTGGCTTGAGCATTTTATTTCCTTTTCTCATTCTGGGCTTCTTGTATTTATTCAGTGTAGATGTAATGGTTTCTGTTTTGGTTTATTTTATGGGCTCTTTAGGGGAAGAATATTTATTATTAATAAAAATTATTATTTAATTTGGATTAGAGTAGTACATTCAAAGGCCAAAACCAAGGTTGTGAACCTATTATGCTGGTTTTATACATATACATAGGAAGAGGAAGATTCTCCTCCAAGAAGCTATACTCTTAACTATAAGCCAGGAGAAATGCAGAACAGAAGCATGGAGAAGCAAAATTACTTGCCTAAGGTCAAACAGCAGAACTGGGAATAGAACCTAAATGTGTTCAGTCCTAGTCCAGCTGCCTCCTAGCCCACACTGCTTTCGTTTAAGCTCTTGGGAAAAGGAGCCAAGAAAGTTGGTCTAGTTTGGAAGTTCAGTCCGTGCAACCAGGTGTTTTTGTAGGTGTCCATAGGTAAGGAAATGGAAGAAATGACGGAGTGTTCTGTTGGCTGTTGTCTATCCACATCACTGTCATTCCAAGGAGCACTGGGTCAGGTAGTATATTTAAAAGACAGTTTTTATCTACTAGCTAGCAGTTTTGCAGATATTGTAGTCAAGCCAAAGAGAGCACCTACACCTTAAATGACAGAGAGTCCATTAAAACTAGAGAGCAGAGGTGGGAAGAAAGAAATTGCTGGGAGCCTAATGGCATGAAATAACTTTGTTTATGCATAACCTTAGCCTAGCTTTGGATTGAGAGTGGTGATTTTTTTCCCTTTTTATAGATGGGCAATATATTTTCCCCTTTTCCAGTTTTCTGGAATCTCCCGTATTCCATGACTTTTCAGAGATAATCGATAATGGTTCAACTATCTCTTCAGTCAGCTCCTTGAGTATTTAGGATGTATTTCATCAGGTCCTGGTGACTTGAAAACATCTAACTTGTATAAATAATTTTTAACTTGTTCTTTCCCTATTTTAGCTTCTGAATCTACCCCATTTTCACTGGCATTCAATAGGTTAGTCGTCCAGTCCCCACCAACCTTCTTGGTGAAAACCAAACCAAAGAAGTCATTAAACACTTCTGCCATTTCCACATTTTTTGTTATTGTTTTTCCCCTTCATTGAGTAATGGGCCTATCCTGTCTTTGGTCTTTCTCTTGCTCCTGTTGTATAAATAGAATGTTTTCTTGTTACTCTTGATATCTTCAGCTAGTTTGTGTGTTGGACATTCTAATTTTGCCCCTACATACTTGTGTTATTTGCTTATTGTCATCCTTCGTAATGTGACCCAATGTCTACCTTTTGTAAGCCTCCTTTTTCATTTTTAGATAATTCAAGATCTCCTGGTTAAGACAGGGAGGTCTCTTTCCATGCTTCCTGGTCCCTTGCCATACTACTTATCTTTCCTACACAGTAGAGTAGTTTGCTCTTGTGCCCTTAATAAAGTTTCTTTGAAAAACTGCCAAGTGGCCTCAATTGTATTTCCTCGTAAACTTGCTTCCCATGGGTTCTTACCTACCAACTCCCTGTGTTTGCTAAAGTCTGTCTTCTTGAAATCCATTATCTTTATTTTGCTGCTCTCCCTCCTACCATTCTTTAGAATCATAACTCTTATCATTTCATGATCACTGTCACTCAAGCTACCTTCCACTTTCAAATTCTCAGCTAGTTCTTCCTGAGCAAAATGTGCCCTTCTGTATGAAGATGGAAGATACAGGTAGTAGAAAATAATATACTGAGTAGAATGATGTGCAAGTAGATGGTAAAACATGTGCCCGGAATAAATTAGGGTGAAGATGAACTTTGGAAGTGTGGGGAGTGCATATCTGAGATTGGCTGGACATGATAAAAATGCGAGAATGACCGGCAAAGCAAACATAGGAGGAAGAGGACAGCAAGTAAGGATGTGGAAGACCAAGGATTCGATTGAAAGACTGAAGAGAAAAGGAACAGAACTCCAAGACCTATGAACCCATATCATGGCTGGAAAGCATGGCAAAGAATCACAGGCACCTTAAAACCTGTGTTAATTGTGAAGAGGAGTCAAGAAGAGAAATTAATCCAGGTTCAATACAGACATCTGAAACAAACCCATTTTTTTTTAATAGTGGGATTAAAAGAAGTTATTTATATCTAAAGTCTCGCCTCTTTGACATCAGTGTTGACTGGCCATTGGCTTCCATATGTGTTCACAGCTAGGAAACTTTTTATCTATTTCTTTTCTTTGCACTGTAGTGAATGGTTGCAGCATCACTACATCACAGCCTGAGTGGTAATTGTTCTTTTCATTTGAGGCCTTCCTCTGCTGCTTGGCCCACCTCAGTGCTGACCGCTAGCATGTGTGGGTTCGTTAACATTACTATAAATTGAGTCAATACTCTTAGTGGATTCCAGCTGACTCACTGCCCTCCTGAGTGTAATGAAGAGACTTAATTACCCTTGTTCTGTTCTGTTCAAGAGGAACAATGTTGTGGACAAGATTTCTCTTAAAATGTTAGCGTGTACAGTAAATGACTACAGAAACCACTGTAGACATCCATCAAAAGGAGTATGGAAAGAAGTACAAGTGGCAACCATCACCTGGGTAGAGGAAAAAAAGTGGAAGGCATTACAGCAGAAGTTCAAAACAGACCCTCATCCTAGACTCTGAGGATCTCCCATCATTTGCTATATACCCTTTTTTCAAGGATTATGGAGGGATGTTGCTGCTGCATGTATTTGAAATACTGCATCAAGCTGAAACATTGTGCAGTGAGACAACATTGGGATGTCCTGTATGAGATTGAAAATGTAGCGTTTGGTGGACTTCTGGTCTGTCAGAAGATATTATGAAACATGGGATATTCACAGTTGAAAGATTTTTCCCCCTTTTTAATTGTATAAGTTAATTACTTAATTTTAATTTATATGGTTAATTTTACTGTTACTAGATGGAAATCTCTTCAGAGCAAGGACCATGCAAGAACCGTTCTTAATGCAAGGGCACCTCAAACCCTATAATATGCACACCTAGTTGTGAGGAGGAAAATAGTTAGATCCCTCAAGTACATATTAACTCAGTTTTACACTCAAGTCCTCCTGAGACATAGGGGAAAGGAAAGATTGTCCAGTGGTTACAGTGATAGCTGGACACCCACATTCGATTCCCTACTCAGCACAGATCCCTTGCATGACACTTTTATGTGTCTAGCCTAGAAAATGGCAATAATAGTACTTCCCTACCTCCCAGGATAAAGATTGTGAGGCACACAGATTCTAGAATAATGAGAGTTGTATGAGTTCCTTAGTTAGATGAGCATTGCAGAATCAGGGTTATAATTTGTAATAAAAAATGAATTCGTAGCCTAAGCAGCTGGTCGGTATCTTTTTAAAATAAAAGGATTCTGTGTGTGTTCCTTAAATAGTTTTTTTATGCATATAAAAAGTCATAAATGTAAAATCAACTATAAAAAATGATGAATAATAATGCATGAACCAAATAATTGTAGGACTTTGAAGGGACTTTGAGAGGTTATCTAGTGCAGCCCTCTGCACTCATGGCAGGATTGAGTATTATGAGAAATAAGATAAGTTGAAAAAACAATATTGTATTTATGCCTCTGGTTATTTAATTCAGGTTGGGCACATTCAATAGTTATTTTGCACTTACACAGTGTTTTAGTTCAAAATACATATACATATTCTTTCTCTGTATTATATCCACTAAGACTTGTATATGAGAAGTGTTTTCTTGCTCATATCTATTGGATTTAGTTTATGGAAAAACCCCAGTGCTCTCCACCACATATTTATCTGGAAAGATGCATTTTTAGTTTCAGCAGTTAACTTTCTAGAATACTGATTAGCTAATACTGTTTTTGGCATGCAGCTCATCTATCGTGTGGTAGGACGCCATCTGGATTTTAATTCACTTTTTGAAAATTATTGTTGGGCTGCTATTCCTTTAAAGGCTCTTCTGGCCATGCCAGTACCACCTGCAGACAATGGGGCTGCAGTCTAGTCTCAAAACCTAATTGAATTGGAATGAGAGAGCTGAAGCAATGATTGTTGAAGAGCTTGAGATGGATGACTTTTGCAAAACGAAGGAGTCCAGATAACCACTAGCTTAATGTTCTTGTTGTCAAAAGCTGTGGCTGAGAGTTTATTTTTACTTCTGCGGGTGGCAGAGTTTTAGGGGTGAACTCTCTGTTTGAAGACATTTCATCCATCATCACATGAGTTCCCCAATCAGCATTCA
Source organism: Rafetus swinhoei (assembly GCA_019425775.1). NCBI lineage: Eukaryota > Metazoa > Chordata > Testudines > Trionychidae > Rafetus > Rafetus swinhoei. The sequence continues at coordinate 64,101,969 of CM033447.1, read as the reverse complement.
TTAAACTGTTCCAAATACTGACTGTCTGATAATGTTTGTGTTTTACAGTGATGGGTCTTTCCCCTATGACTCTGTTCCTTGGCAGCAAAACACCAACCAACCACCGGGTTCTTTATCAGTGGTCACTACAGTATGGGGTGTGACTAACACCTCACAAAGCCAGGTAAGCTTCATTTTATGCTCCCGACCCTGAGCTATGCATTTTGGTCAAGTCTTTTGTCAGTAAAATTAAAAAAAAAAAACACAACAGAAAAGAAGGGAAAGGCCTGTCATAAAAGCTGTATTTTTCCTCCTTCTTTTGTTCTTCTCTCAGCAGAATGGCTACATATTAGGGTTTGACTTATTTTGAGCTGGTAAAGCAATTGTGTGGGTGGAAATGTCAGATTATATTGGTGCACTTGTATAAACACTTGCTTTTATACAGGAGAGGGGTGAGTATTAGGGATGTAAAAGCCCGGTTAATCGGTTAACCGGTTAAAAGTTAGGTGACTCTAATGTTTAACTGACTAAACGGAAACCAGACTGGGCACTGCTCCATCCCAGCTGGGGAAGCCTCCAGACCACAGGACTCCCACTCCCAGCTCCCATGCTGGGGGTGGGGTTGCAACAGGCTCCCGGCTCCCAGCCCCCGGCAGAGTAGCCCCTGCCTGTGGGTGCCTGGGCCTGCCATGGACAGGGGCCGCTCTCGTGTGTGCTGTGGGCAGGGCCGGATTAAGGAATGGGCTAGCCGGGCAGCTGCCCGGGGCGCCAACCTATGGGGGGGTGCCTGATGGCAGCAGTAAGGGGCGCGCAGCACCCCCTGCAGCTGCCATCAGGCGCCATGTGCCCGGCTCCTGGATCGCGGGCTGCAGCAGCTCCCAGCGGCCACCCTGCAGCGGCCGCCCAGGGCGGGGGCCGCGTTAACCCCTGCAGTGTCGGCCAGCAGCGCCCTTCCCCCTGCGGCCACGGGGCCCTGCACGGCCAGGCTCGGCCCACCCCGGGCGGCCCCGGGCTGCGCGCCAGCGGCGGTAGCCAGGCTGGGCCGGGCCGGGCACGTGCATCCTGCCGTCGCCATCTCCGCGCGCGCCCTCCCACACATGCCGGGCGGGGGCGGGGCCACGCGTGCGCCCTCCCCCACGTGCAGGGGCAGGGCCACGCATGCGCCCTCCCCCAACCCGGGGGCACAATTAACCTGTCTGCCCGGGGCGCGGGAATGGCTCGGTCCAGCCCAGGCTGTGGGCACCCTGCAGGGCTGGAGCAGTCCCTTGACTGTGGCAGGCAGTTTAGGGTGTTGCTTACCGGTTAACCCATTAACCTTTCACATCCCTAGCAGTGTTTCCTCTAAGCTGTGCAGCACAGCTTCACAGGTGATTAATCAGCCCCGCCCAGTCAGTCAGCTCCCTGCATGGCGCGCTGAGCCTCTGACTGGGCAGGGCTCATTAGGCACCTATGAAGTTGTGCTGCCGTGCGGCTTGGAGGGAACACTGATCCCTAGTAACTATCAGTCCTGAAATGTTTGTTGTAGCGTTTTTCCTTACGTCCTTAATGGAGAACTTATCTCATGTAGCCTACTGCAATGATCTGAAACATTCAGACAATGGAAGAATTGCTAGTGCCAGAGTATAACTGTTCTAGAAATCTCTATCGGAGAAAAAATTTGCATTTTTGAACAAAATTTTCTCTCATATTGGGACGAAAAATCCAAAATGCAAAACTTTTCACAGGAAGGGATTTCCACAAAATTCAGTTTCAAGAGAACTGGAATGGAATTTTTTAGCTTGCATGCAGCTGGCCTGGAGGGTTCTTATTAATTTCACTTTTTTTTCTGTGCAGGCGGAAAATGAAATTGACCAGAACCTTTCAGATAAAATGCCAAATGCCAAACACCTGACTCTTCACCTCTTCCCCAACCCCAGGACATCTCTGGTTGCCTGACTGGAAATGTTTTTGTCAATTTTATTTTCTCTTGAAGGCAAAATTGATAGGAACCTTTCATGCAGGCATTTTGTTCCAATGGAAAACGGAAAGCTTTCAGAGAAATTTGAAATTTGCTACAAAAAATTCAGTTTTATGGAAACTCCATTTTCCATTGGCAAATCATTCAAATGGCAAATTCCCAACCAGTTCTCTATACCAAAGACTCAAGCCAGCTGATGTTAAAACCAGTAAAAATACTTTCGTTGACTTCAGAAAGTACCGGATTTAGGACCACACACTGTGTGTGACATTGATCATATCACTGAACCACCTGATGCCTTAGGCCAGTGGTCTCCAACCTTTTTAAGCATTTATTGCACTTTTTGAATTTAAGTGCAATCCAGGATCTACCTCAAACCCAAACACCCTTGCTCCACCTCCTTCCCGCCCCTTCCCTGAGGCCCTGCCCTGCCCTGCCCTGCTCACTCCATCCTCCCTCCCCCATCCTCACTCACTTTTATCAGGCTGGAGACAGGAGTTTTGGGTGCAGGAGAGGTTCAGGACTGGGGCCAGGGTTTGGAATGCAGGCTCCAGCTGGGCACCGCTTACCACAGGTGGCATCTGGGTGGTTGTGGTGCAGGGGGCTAAGGCAGGCTCACCCCTTCCCCTCTTCCTCTTCTTCCCATGCCCTGCATAGCAAGCAGGAGGCTCCCATGGGTGGGGAGCAACTCCAAGGCAGAGGGCAGAAGCTGCACAGCAGTGCTTTAGAGGGGCAGATGAAGTGCCTGCACTTGACAGCCTCCCAGCCAAACCTCTGAGGATCACCCGTCAAAGGCTCCAAGATCTACCAGTAGATCCCAATCTACTGGTTGGTGACCACTGCCTTAGGCTATGTCTATCCTATGAACTAAGGTTGTGATTTTCCTGCTCGTGTAAATATACTTGTGTTAGTCTCATTGAGCAAGCACGAGTGTAAATAGTGACAGATGCATATCATCAGAACTGGAGGCAAGGCTGATCTATATTTAGTGGAAACCTGCCTGAAACTAGTACATATGTATTGTGCATTGCTCAGCCAGGCCTGCCCTAAATCAATTTTTGGGGACAACATATTATCAAACTAACACACTTGTTTGTTGATTCTCCACTTTATCAGCTGGATTCCCCATGTGAAAAAAAAAGTTTGTGGTTTCTTATTATAACTTATCAAAAGCTTCAGTGAGGTGGTAGTGATCAGAAATAACTGTGGGCTTAAAAATGGCAAGGAGAGCTCACAAGAAATTAACATACCTAGGTGCATGCAGCACAACTAATCCTGAATTCATTTGTGTACAGTGTATAGAAATTAGTTAATTCTACTTTAATGTCTGAAGCAGAGCTGTCAAACAATTTTAAAAAATCGTGATTAATTACACTGTACAAAAATTAATCATGATTAATTGCACGGATAAACAACAATAAAATCCATTTATTTTAAATATTTTTGGATTTTTTTACATTTTCAAATATTGATTTCAATTACAACATAAATACAAAATGCATGTTTCTCTTTGTAAAAAAAATTTATTTTTCAATTCATCTCATACAAGTATTATACATATTGAACCTCTCTAATCTGGAACACTGGTCCAGCAACATCCGTGGTCCGGCATGATTTTAGTTAGCCAAATATCCATTTATCATAGGTGTGGTCAAGTCTCCCGTGGTCCCAAAAAGTTTGTTTACAGCAACCAGTCCTGGCTCTCAGTGTTGTGTTAAGAGCCCAGTAAGCAGTAGAAGTGTTGGTAATGCGGGCTAGATAATATTGACCGCCCGTACTCCTGCAAATTCTTTGGTTCAGCATCAGTCAGGTCCAGAGGGTACTGGACTAGAGAGGTTCAAGCTTTAGAACAATCTCTTTATCATGAAAGTTGAACTTATAAATTTAGAATTATGTACAAAAAAATCCCTGCATTCAAAAATAAAAGAAATAAAACTTTAGAGTCCACATAGTCCTGCTTCTTGTTGTTTGAGTGATTGGCTGAATAAGTGTGGTTACGATTTGCAGGAGATAATGCTGCTTGTCTCTTGTTAACAGTGTCACCTGAAAGTGAGAATAGGGGTTCACATATCACTATTGTAGCTGACGTTGTAACATATTTACATACCAGATGTGCTACAGATTCATATGTCCCTTCATGCTTTCACCGCCCGCCATTCCAGAGGACATGCGTCTATGCTGCTGAGGGGTTCTGCCTGATAATGATCCAAAGCAGTGCAAACTAATGCATATTCATTTCATCATCTGAATCAGATGCCACCAACAGAAGGTTGATTTTCTTTTTTTGGTGATTTGGGTTCTGTAGTTTTCGCATCAGAGAGTTGCTCTTTTAGCACTTGCGAAAGCATGTTTCACCCATCGTCCCTCTTAGATTTTGGATGGCACTTCAGATACTTAAACCTTGGTTTGAGTGCTGTAGCTAACTTCAGAAATCTCACGTGGATACTTCATTTGCATTTTGTCAAATCTGCTGCAAAAGCATTCTTAAAATGAACAGTGCTGGGTCATCATCCGGGGCTGCTATAACATGGAATATATGGCAGAATGCATGTAAGACAGAGTAAGAGACATACAGTCCTCAAGGAATTAAGTCATAAATGTAAGTAATGCATTATTTTTTTAAAGAGCATCATCAGCATGAAAGCATGTCCTCTGGAATGATGGCCGAAGCAGGAAGGGGTGTATGAATGTTTAGCTTATTTGGCAATAAATACCTTGCAACGCTGGCTACAAAAGTGCCATGCGAACATCTGTTCTCACTTTCTGGTGACATTGTAAATAAGCAGGCAGCTGTATCTCCTGTCAATGCAAACAAACTTGTTTGTCTTAGTGATTGGCAGAACAGGAAGTAGGACTGAATACATTCATAGACTCTAAAATGTTACGTTATTTTGTTTTTGAGTACAGTTATGAAACCCCAAAAACCTACATTTGTAAATTACACTTTCATGGTATAAAGACTGTTCTTTAGTATTTGTATGAGGTGAGTTGAAAAATTCTATTTTTGTTTATAATTTTTATAGTGCATATATTTGTAATAAAAATACTAGTATAAACTGAGCATTGTACATTTTTGTATTCTGTGTTTCAATTGAAATCAATATTGAAAATATAGAAAAACATCCACAAATATTTAATAAATGACATTTGGTATTCTAATTTTTCAATCCCAATTAATATTTTGAGTTAATTACATGAATTAAGTGTGATTAATTAACACTAGTCTGTAGCAAACTAACATTTTTTACAGCCATAGCTTTAAGTGCTCTGAGGGCTTTCTCCTTATTTTGAATATTTCTCTTCATAGGTGCTGGGAAACCCAATGGCAAATGCCAATAATCCTATGAACCCAGCAGGAAACCCCATGGCTTCTGGGATGACTACCAGCAACCCTGGCATTAATTCCCCTCAGTTTGCTGGGCAGCAGCAGCAGTTTTCAGCCAAGGCCGGTTCCGCTCAACCTTACATACAGCAGGGCATGTATGGACGACCCAACTATCCTGGAAGTGGAGGCTTTGGTGGGAGGTAAGACTAGTCTTGGTGGGGTGGAAATTGGACATGAATAGTTCAGGGCATTATAAGTTTGCATAGCAATTTAATGGATGTGTCTTAGGGTCCCTTTGGTTATTTAAAGAGTAAATCTACACAACAGCTGGATGGTGTGATTCTCAGCAGACAAACTTGGGCTAGTTCTGCCCAACTTACTGTACAGAAAAAAGCAGTGTGACTCTAGCAATCCACCCAGCCTTGGTACATGTTGAAGCCACCTATTGGTACGTGTTGATGCTGCTATTTTTAGCATGCTTAGCTCTAGCAGGGCTACCACATGTATGTTTACCTGCACGGGGAATTGCACCTCCCAGCTGGGCTTAGAAATACCCCACCTCTTGGTGATTAAGGCCTAGCTAAATTGCATACTGAATCCATTGCTTGAAAAATCGGCTTGCCAAAGAGCCGGAAATCCATCACTGTACCTGGAAATTAGGTCAATCCATTAGCCCTAACAAACCCCTGAAAGAAAGTTTTAATTAACACAAACACAAGACACAAACCATGGTCTTGAGAATGATTTACATTCCTGATAGTATAACTTCCATCACTCTGTATAGGAATTGAGCTCTGATATTAATAAGGCTATTGCCCTGCAGAGCTAATAGGCAGACCTCTGACAGAAGGTTTGTATCACTGCAGGAATTTATAAAGCACTTCCTATGACTGAAGGACAGGGCTTTGGTCTTTAATGTTAAACTAGGTATTTATTTTGGTGGGGTAAATGTAGTGCTTGTGAAAGGGGCCAAATTAATAGCCCAGGTTATTTACAGAACACAGGTACAAAATGTAAACCTAGGCAGTAAATACGCAAGCTTCCAACACCTTTTCCTGAATGCACTTTTACTAGTGATAGTGTAGCTCTGTCTCTGGGACTCGTCAGGGATGGGTTCCTAAAAAAGATACCTGTGCGGTACAATAGAACAGCACTATCTAAGAATGTGGGAGACTACAATTCTGTTTTCTTTTCTGCCACTGTGTTGCCAAGCGACCTTGTACCATTCACTTAAACTTTCTATACTTCAGTACAGTTCTTCTGTAAAATGGGCATAGGGTTGACCCGCCTTTTTAAAGATCCTTGAGATCTACAGCTGAAGTACTCTATTTTGATTGTGTATTTTGTGGTCATTTTGTGATTAGTATGTGAACTGGGGAGGCACAGCCAACGTGCTGCACACAGAACTCTCCAGAACCACCAAATGACAGCCATCAGTTGCTGCTGGTCACAAATGGCCCCTGACAGCCACTTTGTTGAGACCTCAGAGGGGACTGATTTACTTTTCTACTCTGGAAAAACTGATGCATTCCACGGTTGAGAAACATAGATGGCTTGTTGTGCAGGAAACTTGCATCCGATGCTGCTGTACATCCTAACCCTGAACGGTAGATAATCAGAGCACATACTCTCTGATGGCCTATGAGTCCAACAGCTTGGTAGAACAGAATACAAGTTGAACCTCTCTAGTCTGGCACTTTCTGGTCTGGCAAAATCTGTGGTCTGACATGATTTTAGTTAGCTGGATGTCCACTTATCATGGGTGTGGCCAAGTTTCCTGCAGTCCCATAAAGTTTGTCACCAGTCCTGGCTCTCGGTATTCTGTGCTGTTATTTAGCTCTAATTTACCTCTACATGTCGTTTAAGAGCCCAGTAAGCAGCGGAAGTGTTGGTAATGCTGCTAGACAATACTGACTTCCCATGGTCCGGCAAATTCTCTGGTCCTGAGGGTGCCGGATGAGAGAAGTTCAACCTGTATTAACTAACACTTAGTTAGGAGCTCTGAAAATTGCTGACATTGTCTGCATTCAGGTGGCAGCCCTGTGGCAGACATGCCAGAACAGCTCTTGCATCCTCATTTACATCCCAGGTTCTCACGTCACGTCACAGTGCATGTTTGCAATAGAAACTTTCTACATGGTTTTGGAACTGTTCCAGATGGCATCAGATGGAGGCCCCAGTCTAACCCCCAAACATGAGGCCCATTTTAATATCCCTTTCTCTCCTCCCCGGTAGCTACCCTGGTGGCCCAAATGCTCCTGCAGGAATGGGGATCCCTCCACACACGAGGCCGCCTGCAGATTTCACCCAGCCAGCTGCAGCTGCCGCCGCGGCAGCAGTTGCAGCTGCAGCTGCCACGGCAACAGCTACGGCTACCGCCACTGTCGCAGCCCTTCAGGAAACCCAGAACAAGGACATGAACCAGTATGGACCGGTAAGAAAGTAGCTCTTGCAAACTCCTATCCTCCTGACTTCTGCCTTTAGAGAGAAGTGAGAGCCGCTGTTTAGTATGTGAGGTATTTAGGTATCTGCTATGTCATGTGTGGGTGTGCAGGAGAGATGGAGAGCAAGAGATCTCCTGTAGAATGCATAGGTATGTATGCGCTAATGACACGCTGTGGCTAATACATCATCTTGATGAATCCCTGTTACCTGCACTAGTGATGCATTTGTACTTCAGAGAGGTCATCCTGTAGTTAAAAACATTTGTATGCAAAGTTTTATGCCCACTTCGAGCATGATGCAGTATTACTTCCCCTCCCCCCCAAACTGTAGCACACAGGTAAGTGCTCCAAAGCTTTATTTTAGGGCCTGTGCTGTTTCTCTAATTAATTATGTTGATCAACTCAGTTTAATTTTTCTAAATACAATTTAAAAAAAAAAACAAACACCCTTTAAGGAATTATCTTTGAGAACAGCAGTTGGAAACATCCATTTTTGGTGACCCCGAGGCTCAACACACAATTCTTTCCCGTAATAACTATTAATGAAAAGGGGAATGAATGTTTGATCTGTGGCAGCTGCTTTTCTCACCACTTCCACCCGTATAGTGTTTCTAAGCATAGAGGATAACCTCGCTAGCATAAATAAAATAAGCTCTTTCTAAGTCAATTAAGGTGCTGAATTACACCCACTGAGAACTCTGGCCCATTACCTGGAGGAAGATGACTGGTCACGTCAGTGGATTTTTATTTGCTCATACTACATCCGTTTTGCTCTTACTAAACTATTATTTTTCTCTCTTGTTGCTTTTAGAATTCCAGTTGATTTATTATTATGCAAATAAAACCTCACAGAAGGTTACAGAACATGAAAAGAAAATGCGACATAATCCCACCCCCCAACCCCTGCTAACAAACTCCCCGCTCCCATTTTAAATGCATGTCGCATTTTATTCTTTTTTTTTCTTTTCTTTTCTTTTTTTCTTCCGTTGAAGGTTTGTTCCTCTTTCCAGATGGGTCCGACTCAAGCTTACAACAGCCAGTTCATGAATCAACCTGGCCCTCGCGGCCCTACGTCTATGCCCGGGAGCATGAACCCAGCAAGCATGGGAGCGGGAATGACACCTTCCAGCATGAGTGGGCCGCCTATGGGCATGAGCCAGCCAAGGCCCCCTGGGATAAGCCCCTTCAGCAGCCATGGACAAAGGATGCCACAGCAAGCTTACCCAGGCCCACGCCCCCAGTCTTTGCCTATCCAGGGCATGAAGAGACCGTACCCAGGAGAGGTGAGTGTTCTTGCTCCCTTATTCACTTTGTCTTCCAAGCTACACCAATTATGTGACAGCTGAAATTCACCCCAGTGCAGAAAACCCATGTACCACCCTGGTGAGCTTGTGTGTGGCAGGTCCGCCTCTGTCCACAAATTGTAGTCTTGCCAAGGGAGCGCTAGCTGAAGCTGTAACTGCTTGCGCTTTTTAGCTGTGAAGGTCCCCAGAGTTCAGTCCCTGGTGTATCAGCCAAGATGGTCACCACCAAGCACACACAGCCCTGTGAAGTTCTTGAACCCACAGAATATTACTTTGAAACCCTCCTAATAGAGCTTAAGGTCATAGGTCTTATTCAGACTCTCTGCACAGAGATGAAATTCAACCTGAATATTTGAAATAAATTTGTCATGGGCAGAGCATATGCTTTATTTACTGTGGCTTTTTTATTGTTTTAAAGAAATACAAGGCAGCACCTCGCATAAACAGCAAACACGTGTAAAACTTTAAAATCCAGATTTACTGTGGCTTGGTTTTCATAGGTGCTGACACTCAAAACTCCTGTTGAGCTCAGCATCCCTGAAAATTCTCACCTCTTGGCATTTAGGATATTTTCTTTTGGTCTGGAATGAAGACTGTCTGAGTTCTTTTCCTGTCTGTCTGTCTATATCTTTTTGCCTCTCCTGGTTTTTATAAGATTAGCATAGGATGCAACCCTTTCCTAAGACATAGCAAACAAATGGCTTGCTGTGTGTCTTCAGGCAAGCTTGATTGACATCAATGGGAGTTAGGCATTGAGATGCTTTTGTAAATCCCACCAGTCATCATCTTTAGGGGCCTATGTACCTTTATACATCTATTCCTTTATCTATAACTTTATATAGAATTATAACATACATTAAACTGATACTACACTGTTGGTAGCGCTGACACTAGCTTTTTATTGGCAGTGCAAGTTTACAGAAAATATACATTGATATTCAAAATTTAACAAATATATATTCAGTTTTGTGCAGTTTTCCTAAATGCAGTGTTTCCTGGCCTATAAATAAATGCAACTGTTGTTGTTGCCTTATACATTAAAAATGACTTACGCCTGCAGGAGTTGCTTATCTCACAAGACTTTTCTACTCTGTAAATACTATCACTCATTTCCAATGGAGCTAACAATGCATAGTGTGTGATTTTTTCAGATGATTATTTTTATCATTATATTTCTTATTTAACACTTTTATGAAAGATTTGGAATCCCTCCTCGCTGTTACAATAGCATATTTGTCATCACAAGTGAAAACAAGAACATTCTCAAGTAATATGCATTTTACAGTGCGATGAAATCGTATGTTTTTTGTAATGGCATGGTGTAAGTTGAGTAGATACTATTTATTGATTGATTTATGGAAATTTCATAGAGGAGGTATGTGTTATAAATTAGCTTGGTCCAAAATTATTTTGTTTTTGTTGCAAGTAATCAATATTCATAAATAGATTTGCCATCAGAATGGTAATATTCTTAATTTCACCCTATAGGTGCCGAGCAATAACTATGCCCTCTGAGTTCCTGTTAGATCACTGCAGGGAAAATGGGAAGGAATTTAGGTCCAAGGGTTAGGGCGCAAGCCTCGGATTTGAGAGGTCTGGGATCAGTAATCTGTTCTGTCTCAGACTTGTTTTGTGACTTTGGACAGGTCCCTTTTTTCACGGTTAAAGCGGCTGGAACCAAATAAGGATCCTCCCTCTCTCCCCTGCTTGATGTATTCTAGTTTTTGGGAAGAGTATTTCCTTTCTCTGAAGCATCAGAGATGGCTGTGGCTGAGGATGGGACAATGGCTAGAAAGGGCCAAGTTCTGACATGGTATCAAGCATTCTCTCTGTCAGGTGGTTGGCTGGCTGGTTTTTAATCACATGCTTAGGATCTGATTCTAACTGATACGTGGGGTCAGGAAAGAATTTTTTCCTGAAGTCATATTGGCAGTGATCTGGAGTGGCGGCGCGGTGGGGGATTAGCCTTCCCTTGCAGCATAAAAACATAAAACTGACCATGCTGGGTCAGACTAGTGGTCCAGCTAGCCTCAAATCCTGTCTCTTGACATTGGCCAGTGCCAGATGCTTCAGAGGGAATGAACAGAACACGGCAGTTATCAAGTGATTGTCCCCTTTATCCACACCCAGTATCTGCCAGTTGGAGGCTTTAGGGAAACCCAGAGCACGGAGTTGCGTCTCTGACCATCCTGGCTAATACCCTATCCTCCATGAACTTACCTCGTTTTTTTTTGAGCCCTGTTTAATTTAACTTTCACAATATCCCCTGGTAACAAGTTCCATGAGCTAACTATGCACTGTGTGAAGTACTTCCTTCTGTTTGTTTTAAACCTGCTGCCTATTAATTTCATTGGGCAATCTCCTTTGTTTGTGTGCTTCGGGAAGGGGTATTGTCCACACTATTCATGATTTTTTTATCCCCTGCTTAGTCATCTCCTTTCTAAGTTGACCAGCCCCAGTCTTTTTAATTTCTCTTCATATGGAAATTGTCCATACCCTTAATTTTTTTTCTCTCTTCTCTATACCTTTTCCATTTCTGATGTATCTTTTTTTGAGGTGGGTGTTCAGCACTACGGGCAGTATTGAAGTTGTGGGCCTACCCTGGATTTACATAGTGGCATTGTGATATTTTCTTATTATCTATCCCTTGCCTCATGGTTCCTAATGTTCTGTTTGCTGTTATGACTGCTGCTATACAGTGAGCAGATGTTTTGGGGGAACTATCCACAATGACTCCAAGATCTTTTTCTTGAGTGGAAATGGCTAAGCTAGATCCCATCATTTTGTATGTATAGTTGGAATTATGTTTTCCAATGTGCATTACTTTGCATTAATAAGAGTGAATTTCATTAGCCATTTGGTTGCCTAATCATGCAGTTTTGTGAGATCCCCTCTGTAACTCTTCGCCATCTGCTTTGGACTTAACTATCCTGAATAATTTTGTATGATCTACAAACTTTGCCACCTCACTATTTACCTCTTTTCTCAGATCATTTAAGAATATGTGTAACAGCACTGGTCCCGGTACAGGTTCCTGAGGGGACCCCATTATTTACCTCTCTCCATTCTGAAGACTGACTTTCTATTCCTACCCTTTGTTTCCTGTCTTTTAACCAGTTACTGATCCATGAGAAGACCTTACCTCTTATCCCATGACTGCTGAGTTTGCTTAAGAGCCTTTGGTGAAGGACCTTGTCATAAGCTCTCTGAAAGTCCAAGTACACTATATCCACTGAATCCCCCTTGTCCCTGTGTTTGTTGACCCTCCTCCCCTTCTAAGAATTCTAATAGCATGCGGGTGTGGGTCTTCGCAAGGATTATCCGGGTATATCTCACTCAATCGTTTCCCTGCCATTGCAGTGGTCTCAGGTACAGATGCTCCTCAGTCCCTTATAATCTCTGCTTGTGGCACATAATAGTGTATCTCTTGGGAGCTGTAATACTTTGGTTTGATTTCAGCTGTTGGGTTTAGTGCAGGGCTGGGCAAAATGCGGCCCGGGGGCCAGATCCAGCCCGCCTAACACTTTGATCCAGCCCACGGACTGCATCTGGCTGCTTTCTATTTATATCCTACTGCTTGTGCCACCAAATTTCCAGGCAGTGACTCAGGCACCTATTTAAATGGATCCTATTTAAATGGCTCAAGGCTCCCAGTTGCGGCACTACCCCAGCAGGGGCCAGAACCACAAGCCCTTTAAAAAAGCTGCAGTAACCCCAGGGCATTGCCAGGCAACACGATAGTGGGGGGGCCAGGAGCTGGGAGCCCTTTGTGTTTTTAATTCAAAGCTTCCGGTCCCAGACAATTCTGGGGGGAGTTAGTCCCCATCCCTGACCCTTCCGGGGGTAGAGCTGGCCCATGGCCACGTACCAAAATTAATTAAGTGTCCCGCTTGAGAAAATTATTGCCCACCCCTGGTTTAATGTGTAGCCAAATTGTGGTCTGTGGTGGTGTGTGGTATATAGAGGTCAGACTACATGATCTGGTCATCCTTTCTTGATCTTAAACTCTCTGGCTCTGTCACTTAATATCCCTAGGCCTCAGTTCCCCAACTGTAAAACATGGCGTTGGTAGCCCTTCCCTGTCTCCCAGAATTGTTGTGAACATTACACACGAGATGGTAAGGCCCTCAGATACTGTGGATATGGGACCTTAGAATTACTTTAGATAGATAGATGCAAGTGCTCAGCTCCTCCAAAAATCTGGCTACTTATTTACAAGCCTAAAGTTGGTCAAACTGTACGACAGATTTTCAAAGGCACAAATGGTTGGGTGCCCGTCTCCGTCTGAACAACTCATAAAATTTGAGCACCTTTGAATGCCGGTATCCCCTGTCCTTCAGAGGCCCAAGTCCAGGCACCCAGGTTTGAAAACGCTGGGCAAGGCTTTCATGAGACAGGGAGACATCAGCCTGATTGCATTTTCATTTTAATTCTGTAAGTCAAAGTTCACTTCAAAATGTATATCTTGTTTTGTTTCATCTTTCTTCTTAATTAGCCAAATTATGGAAACCAGCAGTATGGACCAAATAGCCAGTTTCCTACCCAGCCTGGTCAATATCCAACTCCCAACCCTCCAAGACCTCTTACGTCTCCCAATTACCCTGGACAGAGGATGCCTACCCAGCAAAATACGGGGCAGTACCCTCCTCCGACCGTGAACATGGGACAGTATTATAAGGTGAGACCTTGGGTTCATTGACTGTCTCGGCTGGTGTCACCAAAAGTCCTCTCTTTCTTGTGAGTGGATAAAAAGAGACCCTGGCAATACCATTGGATCCCCATATAGGATCTGATTGTATACCATTAAAAGAAATAGAAGTTATGCTATTGTCTTTTTGAGTCATAATCAGGCCCATACTATGGTAAGCTATACTACATCATAGTTTGGGGGCACTTCAGGTAAATGGTGGGCAAGAAGTGACAGCGAATGTCAAACTGAGCCTGCCTTTGAGGTTGGAGCTTTCTAATCGTGGCAAAGCAGAATGATACACACTGCACGGTTCTTGGACTAATTAAGAAAATTGCAGGAAAGCTGGTAGATCAAATCTGCTTTAAGATTAGAGTAGTCAAGTCATTTCTGCTGTTGGGTTGTAGGGCCATTATATATGGTTCTGGAAATGGGGTTGTTTTGTCATTATTTGCATGGGAGGCGGGAACTGTTTGAGTGGGTACTGATTGTGTTATTGAAAAAGAATAAGGGACCCTTTACCACCGAACATCTGTCTTGCACGCAGGCAGGTCACTCGTTCCCTGATGTGGAATGTCTAGAAACATTGCTTTTTCTAAAACAATTGTTACTACACTGTGGCGGTGCCTGTCCGGCTTTGTCAAGATGAATGCACCAAGAGGCTAGATGCTCAGTCGGTGTAAATCAGTGTCGCTCCATTGCAGTGACCGAAGTTACAATGATTTATGCCAACTGAAGAGTGTTTTAAAGGTGAAGGATTTTATATCTTTTTATTCCGATTTATTTTTATTGGCTATGTGCAAGGGGATCTTAGTTTGGATTCTTAGTTAAGAGAAGAAAATCGCGGCAAAATGTAAAGGGGAATGCTTGCTCTATGGAAATATGCTGCGTGTTTTTTTACTGAAATGTGGATTGAGGTGGTGAGAGGATGAATAGATGAGACGAGCTCATGGAGAAAGGCAGGTACCCCAGGTCAGGGGCGAGGCTCTGAGGTGCAACATACATGACCTGGTGTTTGGGAGTGTGAAGATGGTGAAGACTAAAGCCTGGATGAATGGAGAATTCTGAGGAAGGTTGGTCTGTCAGGATATGGTCTGTCATGCCTTGCAAGCTGTGACGGCTCAGTGACCAGAGATAAAATGCTCTCAGCCAAAGAGAAGGTGCTGTAATGTTGACTGTAATGTCCAGAGGAGAGGAGAAGAGTTGGAAAATGAGGGTAAAAGTAGCAGAGATCAAAGGTGGAGAACCAGGCATAGAGGTACGGAAGAATGAAAAAGTGGAGCATCTGCGGTACTGGGCCTTGCAACTTCTCGTCTCAAATGTCAGCTACTGTGTGTTTTTAAAAGTGAGAAGTAAATGCAAAGAAACCAAGTAATTAAGGTTTTACATTTCAGTTCTCCTACTCAGCACATTTTAAATAGTTTTGGCCCAAGCCACAGTGTTTTACAGAAGTGCGTATGATTAGGTCGGTTTTTTATTTTCAAAATTCAGTAACAGCTTTGGTGTTAATTTATTTTCCAGCCATCAAGGCCTGTACCTGTGGCAAACTACCCTCATTCGCCTGTTCCAGGAAACCCCACACCACCCATGACTCCAGGGAGCAGTATTCCACCATACCTGTCACCTAACCAGGATGTCAAACCACCATTCCCACCAGACATTAAGCCAAATATAAATGCTTTACCGCCACCTCCAAGTGAGTAGCCAGTGAAGCAACTCCTCTACCTTTTACTGTCTCTCCTTTCTCTGCCATGCATATCACACAACCCAGAAATGATACTTTAAAAATAGCATCTTGATTGCTACATGGAGAGAAACGTTGTTTGCCAGTGGATGTTTGGTATCGACCAACCACATTATTCAAGCTACTCAGAGAGGAAGGAAACAAGAAAGAAGAATGTCTGTTTCAAAACAAAGTGTTGGAAAATGCCAGTTGGAAATATCTCTAAAATGTTAAACTTTTAAGGACTTTGCCCCTTAAATATCTCTGTAGTTGATTTCTCAGAATGAAACGCTTAATTTTCATCTGTTATATGTTGTTGCATTTGTTTCTTGTGTATAATCCCCATCATTAGCAATGTGGTGCTATTGGCCAAGGGCAAAGCTATTCAACACTACTAAAGAATAGCTTAAAAGGTGAATATTTATTCATCCATGCAGACTAGGGATGTAAAATCCCATTTAATTAGTTAACCAGTTAAACTTTGGGGAGGGGCAGAGGCTGCTCTGGCTGGGCTGGAACACCCCTACCTACTCCAGGCCAGGCCCACCATGGGCGGGGGCTGCTCCAGCTGAGCTGAAGTAATCCCCCGGGGTGCTGGTTAACTGGTTAACCTTTCACATCCTAATGCAGACCTCTTCATATTCAATAGCATGCAAAAAAAATTGTATACTCTTTCCAAAGCCACTCAAGCTCACTGCTGTTTGGCTGAGCACAAGGCAGGAATAACACCATCTCAGTGGTTCATACAATTTGTCTATGGTGTAAAAGGGACTAAAGAGTGATACAAAGTTAGGCCCTGGGAGAAGCTGTGTATTCTGTAAAGAAATACTTTTGTTGTATTAGCTCTTTAAACCAGCTTTTTAGGGTTCCTGGAGAGCTGAAAGATGGAGGTTGTTGGCATTGTTTTAGCTTCAGCAGCCTTAGAGAGAGGAGAGTATTTTAGGTAAAAGTTGAACAGCCCCTTCTGTTTCTGGAGAGTGAAGAAGAGACACAATCTTAAACCCATTGATTACAGACAGAGGTGACCTTTTCATACTGCAGGTCTTCCTGCTTCAGAATCCCTTCAAACAAACCTGTTCTTGCAGCCAGAACAGACCTGCAGAAAATATCTGGCCATAATCAATTGTATATAAAAAGCAGTAATGGGAGACTGAATGGCTTGAGGAATGCCAGAGCCTTCCGCTTGTAGCTCACCATTAGAAACAAGAGTCAATACCAGCTAGTGGCATACTTGAAATGACTTTGGTAATCTCAGTCCCAATTTCTAGGGGAGAAATAGCCACATCACAACAGAAAAAATAGCAACACGCTTGGCATTAACTGGCAACCTTAGTGACAGTCTCTGCAGAGAGCCAGTGATTGAATGGGCATGGTGACTGAACTAATCTCTCACAGTGAAAAATGGGCCCTCCACATCAGGTGTAAGGCATGTCTGTGGTGAGAGGCACTTTTGCTGCTCCTTTCATAAACCTTAAGCTGGGATGCAAGTGGAAGACATCCGTCTCCAGAGCTGTCAGTCTGTGCTCTTACACCTGCACAAAATCCACTTATACAATTATTTGTCATTTTCTTTTCTATATGTGACTCTATTGGGTTAAACCCAGCAACAGATCGCTGTATCATTTGTCATTATTCTGTATAAATGTACACATTGTTATCGCACTGCAGATGCTAAAGGGAAAGTTCACACTTTCTCTCCCTCTTCGATCCCAGCCAACCACAACGATGAGCTACGTCTGACATTCCCTGTGAGAGATGGGGTTGTATTGGAGCCCTTTCGGCTGGAACACAACCTGGCGGTCAGTAACCATGTCTTTCACCTACGGCCAACCGTCCATCAAACGCTGATGTGGAGGTAGGTTCGAGCAATGTTGTGAGGCAGTCTTGTATGCTGAAAGCAAAATGGTGGGCAAGATGAGCGGTGCTTGGGTCATTCATGTATTTCAATGTTAGGAAGTATGGTCTGGATAGAAAAAAAAAATCCCTTTAGCTCACATTTACATAAATTAACCTCAACTTCCAGAGGGTAAAGCACAATAATATGCTTCCTGATTCCTTTTTTCTGGTGCCAGGTTATGTGCTGTCCTTCCAAGCAAACCTGATGGATTCAGTATGAATGGGACAAGGAGCAATGTCTGCAAAATAATTATTTAAATTTACCTTTTGACTTGCTTCAGCTCATTCTGGTAAATGTGCTAGGAGCAT
Source organism: Rafetus swinhoei (assembly GCA_019425775.1). Lineage (NCBI taxonomy): Eukaryota > Metazoa > Chordata > Testudines > Trionychidae > Rafetus > Rafetus swinhoei. The sequence goes on along the minus strand of CM033447.1, from coordinate 64,084,345 downwards.
GTATAGCTGAGACCAGCAGGCAAGAATCATTCCTGTATTTGTGAACTAGGCACACTCCTTGCATTATCCATAGGTAATGTTTAGTTACCGTATTGGTAGTTGGCTTGGACAGTCTATGAGAACCATTCTCGCAATAACTTGGCAAGTTTGCTTTTACTTTCAGCTGGAACATGGAGGTGTAAAAGCATTGATTTTAGAGAGCTATTTTAACTTACTCAGACAGGAATGAGCCAAACAATTGGCGTGCAACTTTCCCCACATAACACTGCTCTTTCACCTACAATAAATAATACTTTTCATCAGAGAGAGAAAGAGAGAACAGTCCCTCTGGATAATCTTTTGCAGCTCTGTAATTCAAATATGCATACAATGATTCCAGATTCTGTGCTGGGTTTGTTATATGTACAAGGAATGAAATGGCATTAAATCACATCAAAACCAAAACTTTGATTTGTTAAGTTTCCAGATGCAATAGGATGGACTTGCTTTGAATCTGTGTTTCTGTGGTTTGGAGAATTTAGTTTCTCATTATCTTGTCTCATTATTTGGAAGTGTCTTAGTTACACAAGAAATAGGATTGGAAGAGACCTCAGAAGGTCATCGAGTCTAGCCCCCTGCCCAAAGCAGGACCAATCCCAACTAAATCATCCCAGCTAGGGCTTTGTCAAGCTGGGACTTAAAAACCTCTAGGGATAGAGATTCCACCACCTCCCTAGGGAACCCATCCCGGTGCTTCATCACCCTCCTAGTGAAATAGTTTTTCCTAATATCCAACCTAGACATCCATCTCCCCCCTTCCCCCCGTTGTAACTTGAGACCATTGCTCCTTGTTCTGCCATCTGTCACTACTGTGAACAGCCTCTCTTCATCCTCTTTGGAACCTCCCTTCAGGAAGTTGAAGGTAGTTGAAGGCTGCTGTCAAATCCCCCCTCACTCTTCTCTTCTGAGGACTAAATAAGCCCCAATCCCTCAGCTTCTCCTCACAAGTTATGTGCTCCAGCCTCCTCATCATTGTTGTTGCCCTCCAGCTGGACTTTCTCCAATGTGTCCACATCCTGACTGTAATGGGGCCCCTAGAATACTGCTACTTAGCCAGTTGGTCCACAGCCTGTAGCAGTGCATGGGATTATTCCATCCCAAATGTGGGGTAAATGAAACCTCTTCTCATCTACACACTTTCCAGTGTGCCTAGAATTCTCCTTCTTCCAGTTTCTCTTAAGAAGTCATCCTTCAAGCCCGGGCTAGGTGGATCATTGGTGTTATGACCTCAGACTTTTCCATACTGGGGCCTTCTTTTCAACAAGCTGGAATCTAGCTGTGAGCCCCACTAATTTTGTAATGTGGGAAGGGTGGGCGGCTGTAATCTCCTGGGCATCACAGTTCACATTTGACTAGGATACAGATACCTGTTCGCCTGCATGATGTTGGTGGTCTCAGACCTAGGAATTGGAAATGTGAGAGATTTCAAATAGGCTACATCCAATAATTAATGCTTCTCTTTGAGGTCAGTTATTGCTTACTTGCATTTCATTATCCTGGAGTACTCACAGCAAGAGGGAGTTTTGGCAGTTATTTGCTGGTTCTTATTAATAAGTAATCACCGTTGGGGATCGTGCCGGCTCGTTCTGTAGATTTATAGAGCTGCACTGAGGCATGAGGCTCTTTCTTAATACCTGATTTTTTTTTAAGTGCGCTAGCACACTGACTTGGACTTGTATTTAAATTCATTTTAATGAAGGCTCATTAGTAATTTGTGCTCAGGTTTGTCACCTTGAAAACCTTGTGATGAGCGGGCCAGGGCAGCTTGAACACTCACAAAATGGAATCTTGTGTCTGTCACTCTTACCTCTCTCATTTTTCTCTGCTTGATCAGTTACACCCACATGGAAAATGCCCAGACTGCGTCTCTCCCGTGACCAATCAGCTGTGTGTGGAGCATCAGTTGTGTTAGCGTTTCTTGTACAACACCTCAGCAAAAAGAAAATAGATGTTAGGTGGCATTAAGAGATTTTGCACATAAAGAAGTAATATGAAGCTTACTTTGGACTGCCTGGATACTAATACATGCATTAGTCACATGTGAATTCTAAACCAAACCTTTAGATTTTTAACAGAGAATGATGGAATTGGACCAGTTGTGAACATTTTTATACTAATTAAAATATCAAGTAAAACATCCCTCTCATAGTCACACAGCCGATCACAACACAAGTTGTAGTAGTTCTGGACAGCGATATAGTAAATTCAGGATTCACTGGTCTGGCGTCCTGACAGGCAGGCCCAGCCAAAGAGTTTGCAAGGCCCAAGGCAGCACACTGTGTTTGGGTGAGCCGCACGGCTCCCAATCAGGGCAGTGAGTGAGCGGGTGAGGCTGGGAGCTGGGCAGCGCGGGGCCCTGAACGCGCGGGACCCAAGGCAACCGCCTCGCTCGCCTTGCCCAAAGCCCAGGCCTGTTGACAGGTCTCCTGCTCCGTCAGTGATGACAAACGTTTGGCTGCATGCGTTTTCGTATGCTCCCTCGGTATATCCTGCCGGCTCTGCACAGGTAGCTAGCATAATAGACTTCACGAGAACCCCCAAAGACCACTGACTCAGATAAGATATGAAGGCACCCAAGTCATGTTTATTGTTGAATGAAGTACATTAATAGCTGTCGGTAGCCAGATGGCCTCCAAGCCCCTACATATTTGTACCTGGGACAATGGACACGGCTCAATCAATCGTATGGATTTCACTAACGCCCCTTAGGCCGGCCAAAGAATTATGTCGAAGTACCCCAAAATTTATAAACAGAAATGAGCAATCTATGATACACACCATACGTATCATCTTACGCATTAATGACACGTTTCATACCTCCCTTTGTACTTTCCTCCAAAGCATTCGATACCCGTTGTTCTGCTTTCACTCTTGCTGTTTCCAACTATTTTATCATGTACTCAGCTGGTTGTCCTTGTACTGTCCTGGTGGCATGTATTTACATACTTCATGTACTTCTATCCATGTTAACAATTCTAGTGCTGAGACTTGCAGGCAAACATTTGCTTTTGACACGGCCTGTCTGTTCCTCATAGTATAACTCTTGCTTACTTTGGTTCAAGCACCAGGCCTACGCTTCAGGCCCTTTCTTTCTCCTACACAAGTATTTTTCTCCCTGTTGCACGCTCTTACAGGAAGCAAAAGAATGGAGACAAGATCAACCAGGAGAATTTTGCCTTAAAAATGGATCAGTTATTGCTCATCACAATTCATGTATTATGTATCTTTGTGGGGCAGCTTCGCTAGCACCCCAAATTCTCCACATTTCCACTCATCTCTGTTTGGCCTTGGACAAACTGTTTTAGAGGGGTTGAAAAGGCATTTTTGTCCATTATAGTTTCTATATAATACACAAAGATTCTTCCTGGTTTTTTAAATCTACTTGTTTTGAAGTTAAGGATATCAGGTCCCTGCTTCCCTCTTTTATTTATTGTATTTTTTTACATGCTAACTAGATTTCTGTAGGTCCTGAATAGCGATATCACTTGAGATCTGCACCTGAATTGCTGCTTTCCTTCCTCCAAAATAAAGATCCTAACCTAAATCTCCTGAATTTCTGAATATGATCACACCACCGGTACAAGACCTAAACCACAACCTTTACAGAGAAAAAACTGAGTACAAATGATCTGAGCCTTCAATAAAAGCAGTCTAATGAGGCTGCCCAGAATTTAAAAAGAAAATTATCAGATACTAAGAAGCAGGGTCAGCACAAGGCCTCTAGTCTTAGACTCTCTAACAAACTGCTCTCTCTTCCTACCTGCACCTCAGACATCACTATTCATGTCCTTCAAAGATCTTACAGGAGAGCCCTGCAAAGAGAAGGAAATGAGCATCTGATGTTTCTTACGTAAAAGACGGCCAACAAGTGACTGTATGGCAGTCTTTGTTTGTAATAAACAAAGATTGAAGGACAAACCACCAGAATTTCAGTGTAACTATCCAGTCTACCTTTAACCTCTCTGTACGTCAGTTTACCCATTTGTAAAATGAAGTTAATACTGATGTGACGTGGTGCACATGTGCTACTATCTGCTGCTCTATTTGCTGAGGCCTGGTCTACGCTTAAAATTTAGGTTGACCTAGATACATCATTCAGGGCTGTGAAAAATGTGTTGTGCTCTGTGCAACATGGCTAGGTCAACATAACCCCCACAGTAGATGCAGCTAGGTCGATTGAAAAAACCCGTCAACCTAGCTGCCGCCTCTCAGAGAGGAGGATTATGAAAACAAGTTCCATCAGTGTTGGTATGACATTATTGCAACCCTCTAACTGTCACTGTAGCTGCTGTAGTCTAGATATATCCTCAGTTACTTAAGGGTTAACTTCAGCTCAGCTTGCTAGATCACCAGTGGTTGCTTTGGAGATAGAAAGGACCTTGTGCTTTTAGGTAGGTTGGCAAGGATTCTGCTATTGAGATGATCCCCAGTGGGGTGAATTCTTCTGCTTACTCTCTGAATGTGTTAACTTGCTTTATTTTCTTGTTATAAATACTTAACGCTTGAGGAAAGAGCTACCTGACTACAGTTTTTTTTCTTTCTACTGAGTCATTCCACCGACTTACAGCCCACCATTGTAAAGCACTTTGAGATCTTCACATGAAAAGTCATGTACAAGTGTAAAGTATTATCATTATTATTATTCTCTCAAATTTCAGATGTGTGATCCATCCTGTCTTGTTTCTGTTAATGGCTTTTATGGGGAGGATAATTTATGCATTTATTATTTGTAAGGTATTACGGGGGGTAGGGAATTGAGCAAAGCAGAGCTAAAGTGAAGGGAGTAGGATGGCATAGAATTTCTAGCATCCAAACACCTTTACTTCCTTTACTAATGTGAAAACAGACTTTAAGATGGGTTTGTGCCTTGCGCGGCAGGTCTGACTTGGAGCTACAGTTCAAGTGCTACCACCACGAAGACAGACAAATGAACACAAATTGGCCAGCATCAGTCCAGGTCAGCGTTAATGCAACTCCACTTACCATTGAACGTGGCGACAACAAGACATCTCACAAACCTCTGCACCTGAAGCACGTCTGTCAGCCGGGAAGAAACACAATTCAAATTACAGTCACAGCATGTTGTTGTGTAAGTACATGGGGCTTGCTGCTGCTGCTGACTCCGAGGGTCTGTGGTATAGGAAGGAACAGCATGGAAACGCACAGTTCTTTCCTCCCTCACTTGGATTTTCCCCCCATTGTTGGGGGCAGGGAGGAGTAGCACTAGGGACATGACGGCCACAGTGATAGTGCTAAAGACCTCGTCATATTTTGTTGTATAACTGGGGCTCTTGTGAGTGCTCACCTTACACCAGGCAAGCCAACAGACTTGCCAGGCCCCTGGACAAGGAAGGGGTGCCTGGCTCTACGCTCGCGGAAGGGGCAGGGCTTTGGGTGGAAAGGCCCTCAGCGCCACCTAGACCTTCTTCCTTCCTCCCCTTCCTTCCTCTCTCCCCCCCCCCCCCTCGCCTCCCCCAGCACCACCTGGGGCTTTGCAAGGTTCCGGCGGCGATTTAAATGTGTCTGGAAGGACCCTCCCTCGAAGGGTCAGATCTCTGCCCATTCGGTGCTTGCCTGTCTTAACAGTTCTGACTGCAGGGGGCATAGTGTGATGGTGGATGGTTTTCTTGCTGTGGACACTTGTCCACTAGGAATTGGAGTGAGGCCAAAATTGTATTTCCTACAGAGCCTCTAATTGCCATTTCTTTGCCACCATGACTCTGGGCAGGGTTTAAATGAGCAAGATAACGGAGAAAGGCTCATATCCTATTACTTAATCCACTGAGCCATGCAACTCGCCTCCCACCGGTAGTTCTCACTTAGCATAGATTGTGTTTTTAATGGAGGGGGCTGCACACATCATACTCTGGGCTTGCGGCCATTTCCTTGCCGCTGGCAAGGGCACAGAGTCTAGGGACAGCTTTCCTAGGGTCACAGTAGGACAGTTTGAAGAGAGACCTAAGCTTGTGCCTAGTGTTTTACTTCAGACTTCTTCTGCCTTGCTCAGTCCCACGTTCCTTGTCTCGTGCCCCATGGTGTATGAGGGATCCCTTATTGAATGGCTGGGAGGAGAGATCTCGGGCAATATGAGTGCAGGGTGAGTGGACGGTAGAGCAGTGGTAGAAAATCCAGACCTCAAAGTGACAAACCCCAGAAATAACGGTTAATAGCATCACATTGTGGACTTTAACAGGGAAAATGGTGAGATGAATGTTACCTTTTCTTAACAGCAATGTAGCCAGGTGATAGGTGTTCCGTAATCCTAGACCGCTGCTTCACAATCTCTTCAAGGAAGTGTGTTCATTCAGATGTGCAGGGTTCCCACTAGGTTCAATGCAGAGCTGCATACATGCATCCAAGGGCAGATCTCTGCTCCACCCAGTGGTCTGTAGCAACCTAACACGTTTGGTTCTGTTGGTAACGCCGTGATTTTTCTTGCAGTCACACTTGTTCGTGTTGCAGTTAGTGCACCGGCCATCGGTTCGTTCTGTGCTTCAGGGCCTGCTGAAGAAACGTCTCCTCCCAGCGGAACATTGTATCACTAAGAGTGAGTTGTGTGTGTGTGTGTGTGTGTGTGTGTGTGTGTGTGTGTGTGTGTGTGTGTGTGTGTGTGTGTGTGTGTGTGTGTGTGTGTGTGTGTGTGTGTGTGTGTGTGTGTGTGTGTGTGTGTGTGTGTGTGTGTGTGTGTATTACAGAGACCAGGTAGGTGAGGGATTATATTTTATTGGACTAGCTTCTGTTGGTGGAAGAGAGCTTTCGAGCCATACTGAGCTCTTCTTCAGCTAAAATAATGTAACCCCCTCCTATTCACCGTGTGAGTGTGGAGTTGTTTAAGGCAGGGCAAGTCTGCCTTGGAGCATTTTAAACAGTTTTGCAGGCTTAGGCCTGAGGTTCCTCAGCATGGTCTGTGTTGTGTGGCAGTCGGTAGTCACCCCACACCTGGCAAGCCAACAGACTCTCCAGGCCCCTGAACAAAGGAGGGGGGACCTGGCACCACTTTCATTGAAGGGGCAGGCTTTGGGTGGAAGGGCACTCAATGCTGCCTGGACCATACTGCCTCTGTCAGTGCCGCCTGGGGGCTCTGCACTTTTCCGGCGGCAATTTTAAGGGTCCAGGGCTCCGGCCATTGCTGCTACATCTTTTGAATCTCTGGGCACTGATGCATTTGCCCTCTTGCCCCTCCCCACCCCCATCAGCAAGCCTGTCTCAGACCACAACCCCTCAGACAAACCAGCAGGAACAAAGTTTTATTCCATAAGAAAATGTAGAACAGGATTAAAATCCGACATCCTTCTCCCTCTCTGCCTCACGCTCACAACCTCAAAAGAGCTCTGTGTAAGCTCGAAAGCTTGTCTCTGTCACCAATAGAAGTTGTTCCAATAAAGGATATTACCTCACTCACATTGTCTTTCTAACATCTCGAGACCAACCCGGGTATAAAATACTGCAAACAATGACCGTGTTACAAGCTAATACAGGATTCGAAGACTCTCCAGAATCATAGAATACTAGAACAGGAAGGGACCTCGAGAGATCATAAAGTCCAGTCCCCTGCCCTCACAGCAGGACCAAGCACCATGAGAGATGTCTTTACAAACTGCTCTTAAATATCTCCAATCATGGAGATTCTACAACCTCCTTCGGCAATGTATTCCAGTGTTTAACCACTCTGACAGTTAGGAAGTTTTTCCTAATGTCCAACCTAAACCTCCCTTGCTGCAATTTAAGCCCATTGCTTCGTGTCCTATCATCAGAGGCCAAGGAGAAAAATTCTCCCTCCTCCTTGTAAGTATCTCTTTTAGATACTTGAAAACTGCTATCATGTCCCCTCTCAGTCTTCTCTTTTCTAAACTAAACAAGCCCAATTCTTTCAGCCTTCCCTCATAGCTCATGTTTTACTAGGCCTTGAATCATTTTTGTTGCTCTTCTCTGGACCTTCTCCAATTAGAATGCCTTATTTATTTCTATACCATTTTTACTCACCTATTGAAACTTTTAATAACTTGTGGCTGGGCTTGCCAGATCATCATACTGTTGGGCTACCTCCCTGGTATATTCCACTTCAGGAGCAGGGAAGGGGGCAGAGCAAAGAGTGATGTCAGCCCGAGAACTCTGTCATGCTGGGGGAATCCCCAGCTGCTCGCCATGTGAGCTTTTCATTGCTCAGGCTTTGTCTACGCTACAAAGTTTTTTCATCAAAACCCACCTTTTGGAGACACATGAGTGAGAGCATACACGTTACAAGGGGACTTTTGTTGGGAAAATCACCCTGTTTTGGAGACAAAAAACTTCCATCCCTGCAAGAGACTTTTTTTTTCTTTTTCCCTCCTTTTATGTAGACTCTGCTGTTTGTTATGTTGACAGAATTGGCTTCTCCCAGTATCCCACAATGCCTGCCGTAATGGCTGTGCTGAGTGTTTTGTGATCTCTGCTGCCTTGCAGGCAAGCACCCCTTCCCTTTCAAAACTCCTGAAAGTAACCGACAACTGAATGAGTTGCTCTATTTGGGGAAGAAAGAGCAAATCATCGGACTGCTCCTTTTTGTTCCTTGCACTAGGAACATAGTGGCAGGCAGACTGCTGCTGCAGAAGGAGTGGGGCAGGCTGCTGTGCTGCTTTGACATTCCCCAGCACAGAGAGCTCACCGAGTTACTCATGGTGCCACTCCTGGGCAGCTGAAGAGACTGTGGGAGAATGGAGGAGGAATCCCAAGAAGTGCAGGGATCAGCTCTTCCTTCCCACAACACTGGACTGTGGGCTTCATACCCACAGTGCATTGCTCACACTGTTGATGATGGTGCCCCCAGTGTGGACATGATATGTCGACAGAGGGAGCAAGTGTGACACCTTCTGGCAATTTTTGGATGTTAACATAAAGTTGACCAAACTTGGTAATATAGACATACCAGATCCTCCCAAGGTGGAGGAATCCCTAGCTGTCCATTTAGGGGTGCTTTCCATCCGCTTTGCAGCACAGATTGGACACACACTGGAACTAAGCACCTGGCCCTATAACTTTTCAGTATGTGATGGTTTCTCTATTTGATTTTTATCCTATCTATGCTCAGATTCAGTTGTACACATAATAACTTGCTTAAGTATATAATATTCTATGCCATCGCATGAGAGTGGTTTATCAGGGCAGGGGAACATTCCAAAATCATATGAAAACACACTGAGGGCATGTCTACACTACAGAGTTTTTTTGGAAAAATGGCTGTTTTTCCAGAAAAAACCTCACGTCCACACTGCAATCATGTTCTTTCGAAAAAAAATCAAAAGAACAGAGGGGTTTTTCAAACATTGGTAAACCTCTTTCTACAAGGAAGAACGCCTTTTCCAAAAGAGCTCTTTCGGAAAAAGGTATGTGTGGACGGGGAAAAGGGAGTTCTTTCGATAGAAGAGGACAGAGGAAAAAGCACAGGTGCCCTGGTGGCCACTTGGCCCATAGTAATCACAGCTTAAATGTGAGAGAGCATCCGTTCAGTGTGGATGCTATCTGTCAAAAATAGCTTTGGCATTATGGACGCTCTCTTTCGGAAAAAGTTTTTTGAGAAGATCTCTTCTGGAAAAGCTTCTTCCGAAAGAAGCCTTCAGTCTAGACATAGCCTTAGATGGCTAAGGAAGCCATTAAATCTGCATACAGAGAGAAGTATTGTTTGTACAGCCAGACTTCAAGCAGCTACATTAAAAGCCAGAGCACATGTGTGGCTTCTCTCACATACATATACTGTCTTCCTAAATAGTCAAGAGGAACTTCAGCAGCGTGGCAGCCTCCTCTGGCAATGCAACACTAAATGGCGAGGATGGAGTGGAGCAGACAGCTATTAAAGTGTCTCTGAAATGTCCAATCACATTCCGGCGAATCCAGCTCCCAGCGAGAGGCCATGATTGCAAGCATGTGCAAGTGAGTGCATTTCAGCGTCCTGACACTTTCCCCTCTGCTGTGCCTCACAGTGTCTTTTGATTGGTTTCTGTGGGTAGGAGATATGGTGAATTTCTCATCTGTCATACAGCTTTTGTGGTTCAAGGTCATGTTTTAAATATGTCTAATTTCAACCAAAGGATGTGACTGTTTCTTAAATAAATACTAAGTTCAATTGATGATGGAAGTGTTAATTCCTCTTATCTGATTGCAAAATCACATCACTTTTTATTGTGGATAACACCATCATTGGTCAGATCCTCAGGTTGCTATTAAGACTCGGTCCTAAAAACACATGTCCCTAATCCCACTGAAGTCAGTGGAACTATTCACCTGTGTGTTTTTAGGATCAGAGCCTGAGTCATTACTGAGGTAAACTGTCAGTGATGTCAGTAGCAGCTCGCCTGAGTAAAGACTCAGGACATCAGCTAAAAAATAAGGCCCTACAGATTTGACCCAAAATGCTTCATGTCCCCAGTCTCTGTTGGTTTGGCTCACCTTCATTCCCAACACTTGAAAATGGGAGGAGGGATTATTGGAAGGATCCGTCAAGGATTGAGTTTTAATTTTCCCAGTTTTATTGGTTGCATGTCCTTTTGAAATGTACTGCTGCATTGAAGGGAGTATTTGTGATGTAGTTTTAAGGCATGTCAGGGGTGGCTAGGACGTATGGGTCCGCACTAGGTTTTAGCATTTTGCAAATGTAAATAATAAACATAATGTATCTGCTTGTTTTGACCAATTCCTTTTGCCAATCAATATGCAAAAAAAAAAAAAAAAAAAAAATTCCCCTTCATTTTCTTACCAAGGGGGAATGTTGGAAAATATTACATGCCTGTATGCAGCCTGGGAAAGGATATTTCTCACCTCCTCTCTTCAGCAGACTTGTCTCTCAGTGCTTGCAGTCTTCTCTTATCACTCTCTGCAGTTTTATATTTGTGCAGATGGCTCAGCTAACATGTGTGTCTGACTTGCAGTGCTTTGATCTGGAATCTTACTTGCAACTGAACTGTGAACGAGGAACCTGGAGGTGTCCTGTATGCAAGTAAGTGAAACATGCTATGTCAGGTGCAAGTTGCATGGCATTTGTCCCAAGTTCTCTTCCAAAACAAACAATAAGAAGTGTTAGGGGAGAGAAGAATGGACAACGCCACTAAGAATGTGTGGTTTTTCTTGTTCCGTGTTACAATAATATGGGACACACCATGATATTTAAAAGGCAACAAAATTAAAATGAATGCAAGAAAATACTTTCTTCTGCAATTCATAACCTGGGGGTCACTGATTCAGGATATTAAAGAGGCAAAGATTTGTGCAAGATTCAAAAGACGTTCAAACCTTTATATTGATAGGCTTGCTGGCACCTGCAGGGTTATTTCAGCTAGGATAATAGTTACTAAGGCTATCCTTCCTTATGCATCACAGCATGAACTCCAACTCCATTCAGGAAGAAACTCTACTAAACGGCATTGGGGAATTGCATTGCATTGCCTTCCTCTGGATCATTCAGTGTAAGCCACAATCAGAGACAAGATACTAGAGTAGAAGGACTTCTGGTCTGCTCTGAGATTGCATCTCTGTTCTTCTGTGTTGCAATTCACAAATTACTGAACTTCAGAAGAGTAAAAGGTGCTCACATTCAGTACACCCACAATACGGGGTCGGCCACATTTTAGCGGTGGGAATCAAGAGGGGAAATCTACACTGAGCTTGAAACAGAAATGCACTGCAAATGTAGTTTGTAATGTTTTACCCTGGTGACGGGCTGGTTACAAAATCCCAAGATCATGAAGAAACTGTATCGCACATCCAGGAACTGGTGACTTCCTCCCTAAACCAGCCTTCTTCTCTATATACATACTTACAGCTATTACAATCTGGGTTTCTTCCTTTCTAGTAAAACTGCTCTACTGGAAGGTTTGGAGGTTGACCAGTATATGTGGGGTATTCTGAATGCTATACAAAAGTAAGTGAACTCTGTTTATTTCAGGTTTGCTTTTTGACCAGCAACACCAGTTCTCTGCTTGTTTTGAAAAGACTTTCCCCAGTTGTGCGTAATGATTAGAGCTGTTCACAGGTATTAGTTCTGGAAGTTGCAAGGGCTTGGGCTACTGATTATGAAGCTTGTCACCTGTTCATTTCCAGGACAGGTTGGTAGTAATTGAAATTCATTATATATCAAATGGTTCTTTGGTAGCTTAGATTAAGTGACTTGGTCTCAGTTCAGTTGCTAAGGGAGTTGGCTCCAAATTGGCACTATTAATGGTTGACTCCTCAGAGAGGCAAAAGGTGACATGAGGAGTGAGCTATTTTCTCACTCCTAATCCACGTTAGTGGCACTTTCATGGACCATACAGAGATGTTTGCATTGCTGCAGTCCTGCTGAATCCCCCTCTGGACAAAAGGAAGGAGTTCATTTTTCAAGCTGCTCAAACTGTCACCTGTTCAGAGTGCTGCATACACTCTCTTGGCAAAGGAAACACTTTGAGATTGTATTGTCCTTGGGGCAAATGGAAATCACCACTTACAAACACAGTTTTTCTTGGGAAGTTCAGGAGAACTGATAGCAAAGCAAAAACCAGTGATACTTGTTGTTCTTGTCTTACAAAATTGTTCTTGTCTTACAGCTCTGAGTTTGAAGAAGTTACCATCGACCCAACGTGCAGTTGGCGGCCAGTCCCTATAAAGTCAGACATTCACATCAAAGATGATCCAGATGGTATTCCTTCCAAGAGGTTTAAAACCATGAGCCCCAGCCAGATGATCATGCCAAATGTGATGGAGATGATTGCAGCGTTGGGTCCCGGCCCATCACCTTACCCATCCCTTCCACCTCCGCCCGGGGGCAATAACTCCACTGAGTATGGTAACCAAGGTTGGTTTTATTGTTTCAAGAGAAAAGCAAACATATCCCAAACATTGTTTAGCGATTCAGTCAGCTTTTGTGAGCCACGTGTGTAGCAGTGTCATCTGTGAAAGCCCTTGCATGGAAGATTGTTTGAACAAGTAAGAAAATATACAGCCACTGATATGAAACTCTAAAGCAGCCCTTCCCCTTTAGAATTTATTTAGGCAAAAATCTGTAATGAAGTAAACCCGTTACTCTCACCCATTTTATGATAAAGCGCCTCTATTCCCCCCTACAATGGATGGGCAGCAAAGGCTCCCATGTCTACTTGTCTCATTCCCCAACACAGTTCCCTTCATCTTGCTTTCTGTCCATTTCCTCCATCCCTCCCTTTGGTGACTTCCTTTCCCTGTTCCCGCTCTACAGAAGGCCACATACTGCTGAGGGTGATAACCATGGAGAAGCTTGGGCCAGTGGGCTGCCGTCTGAGCCTGCAGTCCTGTACATGTAAGCTTCTCCATTGCCCAGCTTTCATTAAGGGCCACTGTGGGTGCAGGGACAGAAGGCGGGCAACTTTTAAAGAACCAGCCACAGCTTTGTTGAGACGCCCAGAAGTGTTTTTGCATTAGAAGTTAGAGTTGGAGTCGTGCACGTTTCTCGACCACTACTATGTCCTAAGGTTGGGATACACTGAACTAAATGCAGGCAGTTGGAGGTATCTGTTCTGCTATATTGAGAGTGACTAGATTAGAGTGACAGGTTGTAGCTCAAATTCTCAAGAGACTGTTGTCAAACTAGAGACAGTCATCTTTGCAGTGATATGATATGACTCTCAGTACATCTCTCACTAGTCTCAGAAAACTCTGGATATGCTTCTTACAGTCATTTTGGGGAGAAATATATATGACCTATAAATATAATACATACATAATGTGGTTAATTTTCTCCAATGATTGTGAGACCAGCAACAGATTATCCAGCTTTTTTAATGATTAAATAAGTGAACAAACGTAACAATATCATGGGTACTGCTTTCCAAAATGTGTTTCACTCTCTCAGTAGGGAGGGTACGCAGTCAGAGCATGAGAATAGGACTCACTCAATTTGGGTTTTGCTTCCTGTTCTTCCCACTAACAGCCTGGGACAAGTTACCTCTTTTCTGCTCATTACACATCGCCATGCAATGAAGCTCAGTGTTTAAAAGCAGTTAATGTCCTCTGGTGAAAGACACTGTAGAAGGACAATGTTGTAGTAATAGTAAATACTGTGATGTTCGTAGTTTAGTTTTAGTTATTTATTGCAATATGTCAATACTATGAGACCTCGCTCCTGCTTCTTCCTACTAAATCTTTCCTGAGAAGTGGGGTGAGGCCAACTATGCACAGTGAAACTTATCTCGTTTGCAGATTAGCAAAGTGGGAATTAGCCAGGCTCTACAGCATTTACATGATAGATCAAAGTCCCTACTTCTTTGAGCAATACTCTTACATGGCTAATGACTTCTATTCCTCTGGGATTAAAGCTTCTGCTTAAAATGAGCTGTGCAGAAAAGCAAACGATGCAGATAGTTCAGTTTGTCAGGCTACCTGCTTGACTTGAAAATTTAAAGCTGATCTACTTCAGCTGACAAACTGCAAGCAAGTGCCAAAGCCGTTGTATTATTTCAGAGCTCAATATGATCCTATTCGGAGGCTTATATGAAATAGCTTGGTAGCCTTAGGTTTCTACTGTTTATATCAAGTAAACCACCAGAGTTGGCAGTCCACTAGGAAGCCTTAACAGAGACAGCCAGGATGAAAAAGGATATGGAGGGTGAATTATCCGCACATCGATAGAGAGTCAGTTAGGAAGAGAGTTGGAGCACGCTGGCTGGAACGGTATGGAGCAAAACCACACTGGTCCTGACCAGACAGTACTTTATCTGAAGACAAATAGAGAATTGTATTCTCTTAATCTAGCCATTTCCCATCCCTCACCAGCTCTAAATTCACTTAAAACCAGTTGAGTGAGGGCTAAAACCAAAGTATTTATTTTGAACCCCCTCCCACCCTGGAACTTTTTTGCTTCAAGGAAGCATCAAATGAAACCAACCTCGGTTTAGTTTTGAAAACTTGTTAATCTTCCATTCAGAATGCACACTTTGTGTTTTAAAATGTTGGCTGCAGTCAGATTGTAACACTGCAAATTGAAAGAATAAATGCCTAAAAGAGTTGGATTGTTTATGTTCCATTTTCCAAATGATCAAGTGCATTTTATTATGTTTTGTGAAAACAAGGAACATGATAGTACAGACTTGAGCCAAAGCATTGAGGCCTCTTCTGTATTACTCTTACAGGAAGCTATATGTTTACTCTGAAAAGGGGGCAGCAAAATAGATGCCAGCTGTGAGGAAGCGCTGCAGTAACTTTTTTATGCAGTTCTGCCAAAAAGCCACCTGATGAACTACAGCAAGCCTGTAATCCGAGATAGACAGTAATCAAAACTGCATCATATCTGGAGTGGTTACCCTGTATAGGGTTGATCTTTAGGAATAAAGAGCCCCAAATACATGATGTAGAATGTCAGTCAAATTTGAACCAATGTCCCAGAAGTGGACTGTCCTCCAGGATTTTATGTCTTCACTACTGAGTATTGGTTGTCTCCGTTCTTAAATGATTGTGCTACATTGAAGTGGTTGACAATTAAAATACCAGCATTTGCCAAGTTGCTACACAAATTTATCTGAACTGCTCCAGTTTCCCCTTATTCATAGAATAGGAGCTATGTGGTATCAATTGATGAATGGTTACCTTTCTGTGGAAGATGACATATAAGAGACTGGTTTTTTTGTTTTTTTCTCTAACTCTACTTTGCCCTACTGCCGTACACAGAACAAAATTCCACAGTAAGAGTCCAAATCACTGCATTGCAGCTCTGTGCAGTGTGAATTCCACTGCCAAGGGAACAGTGTCAAAAAGCTGAGAGTCTCTTTCATGGTAACTCTTTTTTGGCTTTTTTTAGGCAACAGTTACCAAGGTCATGGCAATTTCGATTTCCCTCATGGGAATCCTGGTGGAACTTCAATGAATGACTTCATGCACGGGCCTCAGCTGTCTCACCCTCCAGACATGCCCAGCAGCATGGCAGCTCTTGACAAGCCCCTCAGTCACCCCATGCAAGAATCAGTAAGTAACCTTACTCCAGATCTGTCTGTCTTTTGCCTTACGCAGTCGGGGATGTTGCAGCATTAGAATAATCCATATGGGATTGTGAACTCTTCTTAGCTCTTAGTGGATTCCCCCATGTCAATTTTTAAAATAGATAAGTCCTAGTAATAATCCGAAGTGCCACGTTTAATTTAGTGCTGTCCGGTTTAGGGCCTGCGAAGCAGCAATTCTGTGCTTTTTGAGTTGTCATTAAGCTTGTCTGTGTGAAAGAAGCAACCTGGTCCAACCAGGTTAGTCAGAGTGGTTTGTGCTGACACGTGGAAAACCTTGATTTCATTCCCACTGTTTCATTCCCTGGGCCAGCAGGGTCTGTAAATACTTATCCCCAACAGAGAATCCATGAAAACATGACAAGCTTGAGACTAGCTTCAAAGTACAAGTGCCACCTTGCTGGCCGTTGTGACAGAATTTTGCCTCAACATTCTGACACTGAAATCTGTCCAAGGCACACTGAGGGTGGGGTTAAACAATCGGAAACTTGTTCTGGTAGGACACAGGACAGAAGCTTGGATGAGGAGAGGTAGACCTGTGGATTTCAAGGGTAGATGCTAACTCTCTTCTGAAAGGATATCAGTTGTTGAAGTGAGGAAAAAAACCAGAGGATGGTCAGATCTCAGATGAAGACACGAGACCAGGTTGGGAGAGCTGTTGGCTCCTAACACTGATTGTTGTGACGGTTTCATGCAGTAGAAATTTTGTATTTGCAAATACAGTTCTGTAGTAACAGTGGCAACACAAAACCTACCAGCTACACTTAGCTTTTAGGCTTGCTCATCATCTGTTTAACTACTGCAGTAAAATTTAATGTGCGTGTATATATATCCCGCTCTGTATTTGTTTAAGTAACAAGGTAGACCTGTCTATTGTCTGGCACTGCGTTACACGCATAGGAAGAATGCACAACTTGATATGTCAGATGTGCTGTGGTTTTAGCTGAGTATCGCAGTTATTTACAGTGTGTGCCAGGATGTAGTGGCAGGAACTTAGGACACGAGTATTTATTCAGGGTCTCTTCTAGGTGGCCGCAGGTTTTTCTGAAGGAGGGTGGTGGGGAATTAGGAAGATGGTAGGACGAGTCCAAGAGCCCCAGTGAACAGAATGCTGGCTGCAGAGGATAAATCCAGAAGCCATAGCAATTTTGTGAAGTGTAGGTTAATAAGCAATGGTGCAAGGCATACAATATAAGCCTTGGGAAATGTGCTTGTTGAACCATCCAGACTATCTGCAGAGCCAACTGAACAGCCTTGCAATATAGTGAGGATTTGCTACCAGCAAGAACTGTCCATGCAGGCAAACTGTCGGCCCAGTAAAGGCTGTAAGTGACTTCGCTTTGCCTCCAGCCAGGAAACATCAAACAAGAGTCCTAAGCCAGCCAGTGCAGATGGACTATCAGGAGCTGAGAGTGCCACTGCTCTGATGCTCCAGACATTTGCATAACAGTGGCAGAGCACTCAGAGCGCGCTTGAAATTAGGAGTGGCAGAGCTAAGGAGCTGTGTCGCTCTGTAAGCTCTGGTACTCTAATTCTGCCACTTGCTTTCTGAATCTTCACAACTTGATATGTCAGATGTGCTGTGGTTTTAATGAGTATCGCAAAGCACATTTACAGTGTGCCACATGGACATGTAGTGGCAGGAACTTAGGACACGAGTATTTATTCAGGGTCTCTTCTAGGTGGCCGCAGGTTTTTCTGAAGGAGGGTGGTGGGGAATTAGGAAGATGGTAGGACGAGTCCAAGAGCCCCAGTGAACAGAATGCTGGCTGCAGATGATAAATCCAGAAGCCATAGCAATTTTGTGAAGTGTAGGTTAATAAGCAATGGTGCAAGGCATACAATATAAGCCTTGGGAAATGTGCTTGTTGAACCATCCAGACTATCTGTAGCAGAGCCAACTGAATAGCCCTAAAATATAGTGAGGATTTGCTACCAGCAAGAACTGTCCATGCAGAGCAACTGTCGGTTTGTATAAAGGCTGTAAGGACTTCTGCTTTGCCTCCAGCTAGGAAACACTTCAAACAAGAGTCCTAAGCCAGCCAGTGCAGATGGACTTCATCAGAGTTGAGCAGTGCCACTGCTCTGATGGGCTCCGTGACATTTTGCATAACAAGTGGCAGAAGATTCAGAAAGCAAGTGGCTTGAAATTAGAGTGCAGAGCTTAAGGAGCTGTGTCGCCTTCTGTAAGCCAAGAGAAGATAAGAAGGGCAAAATTCTCTCCAGTCTCTGGGCTTCACTGAGTGCAGGAGACTGAAGGGGCAAGTATGGAGCAGTTCACAGCCCCTTGATTCTGTGGGCCAGTTTGTGAGCTAGTTACTCATACGAATTGGTAACTGATGGATCAGAGCTTAGCTTAGCTTTGCTTCCTACCTACCAGGACATGTACTCTATGTTGGTGGAGGGGAGATGGCACTAAAGCTGGCTCCGTCAGGTCTATGTCAGCTGATCCTTCCTGCACTTGACGGGGATTCTTGGCTGACCTGTTATGGCCAGTTTCCATCTCTCTTGCAGTGCCTGAATAGCATAAGGAAATCAGATTGGACTGAGAATCTTTCCCTAAGTCTTCAGATATTTCCCATGGAAGAGATTATGTTAGGGTTCTAATTGAGCTATTTGAGTATTATAAAATATCGCTTAAAATAATACATCTTGGCTTGAGTATAGCAAGTTTTAAACCCACCGCTTTTCAGTAACTGCATTCCATTGCACACTCATAAAGCGCACACATAAACGGGTTGTCAGTACCTTAAAGTAACTAAGTAATGAGTGCATGACAATTGATATATTAACATAAAAACAGTTTTTGAGTAGCTCCCTACAGATAGCTTGTTTATTATTCTGCTATATACTTAAAATATGGAAATAGAAAATTGCCATACCAGTGGTTCATCTAGACCAGTGTCCTATATCTAACTAAGATTGACCAATGAATGCCGGATTCTGCAGAGGAAGTTGAAAGTAATCCCTTAATGGACTGTGTGGAGTAGCCTGCAAAGAAAGGAGACTAGCAAAGGTTGATCCTTCTTCATAAACCATGAGGAAATGCAGAAAAAGTGTGGTGAGACATAGCCAGGTTCTGATAATGGTGAATTAAATCATTAGAAATATCATTTGTCAACAGCGGTGTTACACCTATGTAACAAGAAAATCAGTCTCTCATCCAGCATGTGGCTGTGAGGGGAGAAATAAACCTCTAGGTTATAAAGTGTTTTAGTGTTCTGTGGGACATAAGGCTATATATGGATATAAGAGGACTGCAACAAAGTAGGCACAATTCCTTCATAATTATATATTTTCATAACATTTCAAGGTTGCAAGTAAGTTTTATGGGGAAGGTGATTTCAGGCTAATTTCAAGCCTATGGCTCCTAAAGGCAAAGAAGAAAAATTCCATATAAAGGTGGTACCTTCTTTCATAATGTACATTCAGCAGCACTGTAACTGGTAATATTTAAAGATGGAGTGCTAAATTTACATACTGATCCTTTCCCCATCATTAATTTTTCATTGAGGTCAAAGGAATGTTAGCTTTTGGCCAGCATTTTCAAAATAGCGAAGCAGGTACACTTTATGGCAAGATTCCTAACACTTACTGTCAGTCTTATAAAGGTTGTCAGTGCTGTTTTGTGTCATTAAATTGGAGAAGGGGCTTGCATCTCTATTTCTCTTATAAACTGCTATTTTGTAGATTATGTATATCTGTATCTTAAGGAGTACAAAAACTCAGAGAAGTTTGTGGTCTGAGAAGTTTTTGGTTTGCATGCCAGGCTGTAAACAAAGGCAGTTTTGTTAAACTGTGCATCCTGCTTTTTTTATAATATGGATTTGTGTCTTTATGATATGAGGACGGGGACTTGAACACATTAAAGATGTCTGAGTGGTGTTTAGGAATGCTGCATCCAGCTTTTGAATCCTCATGAGCTTTCCTCAAGTAGATTTTTGATGGAGTTTTATGGTCTTGAGTAAATAATCCACTAAATAAGATAGATTTAAAGCCCAAAATGTATGTTTGAGAACAAGTTCATCTTATAAACAACACTCAAAGTAGAGTTAGACATTGGTCTGTAAGGGAACTTTTTCAGATTCCCTATCCTTTGATGTTGTTATGAACAATCATTGTCCTCCCAGCAAATAGCTCAGGCATCAAAATATTTATTTGATCAGCTATATAACAGACTCTTACAAATATTACCTAAAATATTCCTTTGCTTTGCTGTGTCTTATTATCGAACATAAGAATGTCTCTTGGTTTAAATATTTTTTTTTTTTATAAATTGCTAGCAATTTTTCCAGCATTCTCATACCCATGTAGCTTTGGGTTTAAATGGCATAAGTCCAAGAGAACATTTTTAAAAATTCTTCTTTCCCATTTTATCAACACTACACTGAATTATTTAAAAAAATCTATTTCCCTGCTTCTGCTGTACATTTATTTGATTTGGTAGCTAGACACTGTCCAATTTCTTTTGCATTTTATTAGCTTTGATACTCATTTATAGTAAGGCCCATACTAGTATAACTACATTAGTGAAGGGCATGTTTTTTCTTATTAAATGAATATAGCAATAGAACCCTTACTGTGGACACAATTATACTGGCATGAAGGTGCTTTGTACTAGTATAGAACTTATACCCCTTCCTGTACTGGAATAACTATACTGGCATGACAAAGCCCACACTGGAATGGGTCACTCCACTGTAACTATACCAGTATAATTAAAGGTGTGGGTGTTTCTGTCGACAAGGTTTATGGCTCAGTAGACTGTTCTGGAAGTATAAAGGGGCCTATGTTACAGTTTCACCCACTTCCCACCCCATTTACATAGCCAGAGTATTGTAAAGGAATCTTAGTGTAAATGCGAGTCAGACCCACTGGAAAATCTAAAACACAGAAATGTAGACAAATGTTTCAATAAAAATGACTGGTTTCAGGTATATTTTTGACTGCTGTAAAATATTTCTATTAACATTGGCTTTCATAATAAAGTTCCCAATGCCATTTACTTTCCAAAATTAAATGTTCTAGCTTAATAACCTGACAGTTCCCTTTGAAGTGAAAGGGTCAACTCTGACAGAATTTTGCTGGCTTTTGTGGGTTTGTGTTGGATTGTTTTCATGCTGCTGTTGTTGCTTGCGTTTGCTCTTTTATTTCAGCTATACTTTGTGGCAATATGTAGCATTCCTCAAAAAATGTTCACATTTGCTTATCCATCTATCCAATTACCGTGAACGCATTGGTTCCATGAACATTCATGCCATTTTTTTTCATGGCACCAAATTCCCAGGAACACTGCAACATTAAAGGTAGCATGGAAAGGAAGGGGGAAAATAAGGTTTGTGCCCTTTCATTGCTTCTTAATGATGTGAGTAGAGGAACAGAAATCATCCCCCCCCCCATCCTCCCCCAAATAACATTGTTTGAAGATTTCCTTAATTTGGGGGCCTGGAATTTTTTTCCACATAGAAAATTTCAAGACTGGCAAGTCCTCACCTTTTTTGGATTTTGAAAGAGGGCTTCTCGGATGACTTAAAGGTAGACTGGGATCTTTCTCAGCCTTTAATTGAAGGACAGAGGTCCTTGACAAAGAGAGGTTTTCTGCCAAGTATTTTAAATTAAGTAATAACCATAATGGAATAGAATGTTATTAATATTACCTACTTAACAGAAATAGTCTGAAAAACTATCACTTGTCTTCTCAGTTAAGCAGGTTTCTCTTGACTAGCTTCTTTGATGTCACCATCCTACTGTTTCTCCAGTCATCCATAGACCCTTCCTGGGAAAAAAGGATTATTAATGCAAAGAAATAAGCAAAACTTTCCTACCCTAATCTTTTCTCACCTTTAACGCTTTGTTTACCCATCATGAAGAAGCAAATAAATAGCACAAATCCAGTGCTCTCCCCCTTCCTCCCTTTGCAGAAAACCTTGAAAGAGACAAACATTTCCTCTGATACTGGGATATGGGATTCTCTTTTTTGATGGCTTTTTGGTTTTGTTTTTAACATTCAGTTGAGGAATTTCATTTTCTTCAGACACCTGGAGCATTGTACATTGTGGCCTCACTTTCTTTTCCTGCTTTTTTCCTCCTTCGCAGATCCCTCATCCTGGCAGCACTGATCAATCCCATAGTTCCATGCAGCAAGGTTTGCACGTACCTCACCCCAGCAGCCAGTCAGGGCAGCCATTACATCACAGTGGTCCTCCTACCCAGCAGTCCCGGCAGCCGCCACAGGCCGCTTCTAGCAACCATCCACACAGTGACCTGACCTTTAACCCCTCCTCCGCCTTAGAAGGTCAGGCTGGTGGCCAGGGAGCATCTGACATGCCGGAGCCCTCACTGGATGTAAGTTTGTGTCATACTATCATCTGCCTGCCTTGGAATGTGCTTTACATTTCTGAGAGGTGGCGGGGGAGGGCAGGGAGAGGGAAAGGGAAACCGCTTTCACAGCACATGTCATCGTTTCATGCATCGTTACATGGACTTAATCACAGACACTCTTGGCTTGCTGAGAGAACCTTTCCACTGTAAGCAGCTGCATGACCCGCACACCAGGTCTTCTTTTTGATGAGGGTGTTTTCCTGGAGCCAACCTTTTCTCAAGAAAATTGGCCATTTGTACATCTGCTTTGTTTTTATTTCTTTGAAGTAGTGAGCCCGTGATAAGTGACCCCAAGCCCCGAGTAAAGGGCAGGCCACAGGTGCACTGTCCCAGGTGCAGACCATGAACTGAATTGTAACTGAGAAAGTCGCAGTTCAGAGCCTGTTTCCTCCCTAGCTCCTAGGGCATAGGAATCTGCGCCAATATCTGTCATTTACCATCCCTCTCCATGCTGACTGGTGTCAGAGTGGAAGTTTGTCCCCACCCACACTGTCCAGTAGCAGCCCTTCAGTGGCTGCTCTCCCTCATGCACTGACCAACTCTGATGGTAGCCTGTGCTAGAGGAGCAAGCTAAGAGAAGGCCTTTTGAGTCTCTACTCCCCTATTTGGTTGCTTAAGGCAGCTCTTGACTGAATCTTGAGTTATTTCTTTATCCTGTTTCAAGGCCAGTTGTAATCCTCTGTTTCAAACAAGGTTAAGGAGTTTGTTTATCTCTCCAGGAACCCTTCTGGTCAGCCAAGCATTTCTTTCAACATACATTTCTTACTGCTAGGGTTTGGTTTGGTTTGCTCCTGTCCTCCTACTTTCAGTCTCTGTTGTCCACTTAATACATGGCGTGATTATAACTTCCAAAGAAGCGCTTACTGGTGTGCTGCAGACTTGCACATGTATTTATTGCTCATATGCTTTTACATATTCTCTACCACAGAACAGTGCTGTATTTTTAAGTAGCCATACAAAAGGCGGAGGGGTGGAAGTAGAAGAGACAGGATTACCCAAGTCATTCTGGTCATTCCTCCTTTAGTAACTATGAAAGTTATAGGGGGGGTCAGTTTCAATGTCTACATTTACAAGCTTACAGAGGCACAGCTGTATCCACGTACGTGTGCTGCCGTATGAGTGCTTGTGTCGCCACATTATCCGACAGCAGGGTGCTCTACCTTTGACATAATAGAACCCAATCAGCAAGTGATGGCAGCTGTGCCAATGGGAGAGCGTCTCGCACCAACATAGCACTGTGCATACAAGCACTTTCCCTGGCAAAACATATGTTGCTCAGGCGGCGGAGGTATTTTCACATCCCTGAGTGAGAAAGTTTTGATGACGTAAGTTCTGCTGCCACTCCTAGAAAGCTCACGCTGAAGCCACCTTGGGGGCAGCAACTGAACAATGTTAAGTGCCACATTCAAATAGTGTCAATGGGTCACAAAAAGAGCTAGGCTTCTCCTTACACAAGTGTTTAGGTAACATGAAGAACAATTTTTTTGGTTTAGGCACTAGACACCCTTTCTGTAGGGGTAATTCAGAGTATAACAATCTGGATAGACAGAAATGATTATCAGTGACAGAATCATTCCATTTCTGAAATTGCTTTACCCAGGCAATGAGACATATGCAGATTGTGCAACGTGAGTTTTTTTAACATAGGTAGCAATTCATTAGGGGATATCTTCAGTGGATATGTTATGGAAGTGACAATTGGTTAAAAATGCCATGCAGCATTTGTTATCCATGAACTAAAAGCTAACTTCAAAATATGCAATGGCTGTTAATCTAGCCTGGTGTACTCACTGTTGAGCAGAACAATTGCTTCAGTGAGGCTCAGTATGAAGATTCCCATCCGAGGAGAATTTCTCTTCTATACAAAAATCTACACTATCCGGATACAGAAGTGACTCTGTTCTTGTGTTTAGACAGCAATTCAAGACACTCTTGTTTTCAGAAGTCTTTTTACAAGCTCAGAAAATGTGCCAAATAACTAAAGAAAAAGAATGTTTACACAATAATTCACTGTGGGCCGCACAGGTATAACTGCCTAGTTTTGGTCACATACTAACACCTCCCTGATCTATTACAACTGCTTCTTTATTTTACATGCACCTTCAAATTTATGGCTTGCGGGATAGTGGCGAGAGAAATTGTGTAAACCCACCCTTCCAAAAAATGAATACAGTGAGCCTCAACATTACATTAATTCTTTACCTTTAATTAATTGTAAGGCCTTGAGAGCGGGGGCCTTCTTGTACTCTGAACAGCACTTTGCACAGTGGGGCTGCAATCCTGAACAGGGCCCTCTATACAACTGTAGTACAAATTATGCTAATGTATGGAAGGGTATCATTGCATGTCATTGCCCAGTACTCTTTGTGATTACAGTGGGTTTTGGATTTTTTATTTAATGCATGTTCCTAAATAGGAGATCGATATTTTTAAAACAATAACAATTATTTCCTCCAGGAGAGGCAATTTTTTTAATCATCGCAATCATATCTTCAAAAAGCAAATAAGAAAAGTACCATCTTAGAGACTATGTTTACATTTCATTTTTAAAATATTGAAAGAGAAATTTACTCCTGTTTAAAGTTTATTGAATGAAAATGGTATTTGCATAAGAATACTAAAACAGATTAATATTCAAAGTGCAATATTATTAAAGTCTAGCATTTAGTTTTGTAGCACTGGATAAATACGTAGCCACTACAAGTGTGCATTGGAACGGCTATTCCATTTGTTGAAGTAATCCATGTCTTTTTATCTTGGCACTAAAAGAATCTTGAATCTAAAAAGTGCTTATTCTTATTACATACTCCTTTTCACTGCCACAGTTTAGATTTGTCTTTTTGGTTAGGAGCAGAGTAAACTGTAAATTGTCACTGAGAAACTGATTAGTTGGGATTCCTGTGTATCTGTCAGACTCAAAAGGGATCTGAATGGAATTCTGAAGAAGAAATTGTCCCTGTTTGAAGCCTTGTGTCAGTGAGAATATATTTCAAAATATTTCTGCAGTTACTCTTCCAAAGATGTAGTGAGTAGTGAGTGGGCTCACCTGTCAGACAAGGTTCACCTGTAAGATACTGCAGCCAGTTCATTTTTCCAAGCAGATATGCATAATTCTACTTTGTCTACTTAAAGCGAAAGATATTTGTCAATGAAGCTTAGTGCATGTTTAGAGTATGAATTTGCATATAACTTTTATGAGTGCTCCCAACGAGAAAGTCATATACCTGGGCAAGGAAAACCTTTGCAAATATCATCAACTAGGGGATAAATTGTAACCCATGGAATAAAAACATGCTGCCCTACACATAAGGGATTCATGTTAAGGATGTTTGCCTTGAGACTGTAATTGCCACGATACTGGGACTGCAGTTCTCATACCAAAAATGGTTTATACAGATTTCCCCAGGCACGAGTTCAGGCTAAATGATCCCTTCTAGCTCTATACTCTTTGCAGTGGCCATCGTAGCTTGATATTACACCATCTTACTTTGTTTATGCTTTGGATTTTTTTAAATGTACATACACTACAGTCAGTTTCCAGGTATGTGCAGCTTTTAATCCTTCATTCTGCTAATCTGTTTCCATTACGTTTAATTTTCCTTTTAATTTTATATTTTGTAGCTGCTTCCAGAACTCACAAATCCAGATGAGCTGCTTTCGTACCTGGATCCTCCCGACTTGCCAAGCAATAGCAATGACGACCTTCTCTCTCTCTTTGAGAACAACTGAAACCCTATGTATTTTCCCCACCCCTTCACTTGTCCACACGTGGGTAGCTGCACAAAGAGGAATCGTCACACTCCCTTTCCACAGAAAAGCCAACAAACTCATGACTCAGTCAAATGGTGCACTCCCTACTTTCTTCATCTCAGAACTGATTTTGTCAGCTTCACTGACTGCAGAAGCAATGGGAGAAAAAAATCAGAAAGAAAGTGGTGCTCTCAGAGACTGCCGCTACCTGGCACACCCAAGCATAGACAATAGTGCGGCTAATGGAAACCCTGTTTGTTGTTAATTCTAAAGAGAGAGAGTTCTGAGATACACATAGTGTGAAGTATATTGGCAAGAACCAATCTTGGCAAGGAAACAAAAGGCAAGAGAATGGAGTTGTCCTAATTAACCGGTCTCAGAATGTCCTTCCAGCGAGTGTTCTTCCATTTTTTTTTTAAATCCTTCTCCCCGCTTTCCCTCCTTCCCCCCTCAACTGCAGATTTGTGTTGGACAAACTGTATTGGCCACACACATGAAGGAAAGCAAACATCTAAATCACCAAAAAGCACAAATAATACAATAAAAATCAAACGTCGGGAAGCGATACATCAAAGGAGACATCTGCGTAGCTAATGTTTTGTCTTCAGTAGAGGAACCCTGAGAATCTCCAGGCTGCAGACAGTGTGTGTTTGTGTTTATAGAGCGTAGGAATCTGCAATACTTGTTTGCAAGATCTCCCTCTGCTTAAACACACAGACTTGGAAAAAACCCTTTAAATTCGTTTTGGGTTGGTTTTGTGTTTTGTTTGTGTGTGTGTGTGTGTGTGTGTGTGTGGTTTTGGTTTCCAATCACTACCATTTGTGACTGTGTCGTTATCCAATTGTTGACATGATTATTTTTATCCAGGATATCCATCCAAAGTGGAAAAGGAGCGGGGAGGGAGTGTAAAAAAGTTTTCTATTACCTAGCACCTTCAGTGTGCTCAGTCTCCATGTCACTAGACCCTCTGTACTGCACAATACATAGCAAGACAAGCTGGGTGAATGCAGGGAAGAGCTCTCGGCATTTTTTTTAATTATTATTTTAAAGAGCTTGAAAGGAGCATTGAAAATGGACAGACATGGCAGAGCTTCTTTTTTGTTTTGCTTTATGTTTCACATACAGGACTGTTACATGTAATGAAGCCGTTTTCCCGTCCTGTTTTTTTAACTCCTTAGCTGCCCAGGATGTTTTATTTTTCAAGAAGGATGAGAATGGGGAAAATAAGTAATTGTTGATAGGTTACTACTGCCCTTAACAGACCCTGCTGCCACAGTCACTGTCTTGCCCCTGTGATCTGTGATTCTCGTGTGGCTGCTTCTCCTGCATGAGCTTCCTGTTGTGTCAATGCCCATTTTTGTGTGCGCGCTCTCTCTCGCTCTCTCTCACACACACACATAGATTATGTACAGTAGCTGTGTAAAAAGTGCATGTGTGCCAACTTTGCCCTTGTGGTGCGACATTTCAACTTTTGCCCACTGTACGGTTATTGCTTTCTTTGTTACTAAAGCACATTTGACAGTCCTCCCTCCCATCCAATAGTCCCTTCTTTGTTCTGAAAAATATGTTTTAAAAAACTTAAGTGCCAGATGGAATTTTGTTAGTTTTTTTTTTGTCTGTTTGAATATGTAATCCCTCCCCCCCATTTCCCTTTTAGGTTGCAGTGCTGTAAATGGCATGACACGTGCTTACAGTTCTGGATTTGCTTTCCTCACCAAAGTCAATATTTGTAAATGCTTTGCGTATTTTTTGTTAACATTTCCCATTACTGCTGTACATGCATCGTGATATATATATATGCTAGTCCGCAGCACCTTGCTGTAGATATTAAAGGAAATGGCGGTTTAGTTCTTTTATTTTCCAATAGGCGTATTGAATTTGTCAAGCGTTTTATGTAGAGGTGTTCCCATGCGTATATTTTTCCTGTTTTAAGTTTTTTTAAAGATGCTGTTCATTATGCAAAATCAATTATTTTAAGAATTGCTATTGTAAATATCTTTGTGAATAATTTAGTATCGTCTTTGATGATATTCAACATTTTCATCATCGGGTTATCCTTTTGCTGGCGTTTTAAAATACCTTATCTGGAAAAAAAAATGGATCCTTTTAAAAAAAAAAAAAAGTAGGGTTCTTTAACAGAATAAGGGAGCATTTTTTTCTTTTGATAAATTAGCCCAACTTTCATGCCCATTTCTCGAAAAAATTGATACATCGGGCAGTACCTGGGCAATCAGGTTCTAGGTCTGTCATGCAAACTGAATAATAGATAATTTCCTGGGGCAAAAAATAATCTTCACTGTCTGCATGGGTGATTATGGGCTGGTTAGTGGCAGACATTTTGCCTGAATCATCAGAGTTCATAGAGCCAACCCTGAAAACAGGTAAACATGCACTAAGACAAGCAGCAAGTATATAAGGTACAAAATGTATCTGTCTTCAGCTACTCCAGCTTTTGAGACTGGAGCTGTCTAACACGTAAGGGTGTTGGTGGGTGGGACAGGGAAACAGTACAGTATGTTTTATTCTGCTTAGAGCTGTCTTTTTCTTCACTAGACTTGGCCACTTGTAGCGGATCTCTGCAGAATGTTAACGATATCTCGGTATAATACACAGTGACATGGTTGTGGTATGGTGCCACACTCATGCAATTAGTAGGAAAGACCTTTCTTCAGTTACCAATGTGTTTTGTAGCCGGTTTTACTGTAGTTGTTTTTCCCCTGTATTTTTGCTGCATCATTTATGTAGGTATTGAAGTCATTTGCATGGGTGGATAACGACCTGACTTTGTATTGCCTTTAGGTATTTGGGTTTTTTTTTGTCATAGACCTTAGAATAAGGAACACTTCTTACTATAAGTTGGAATTGGTTGCTCGAATTCTGTAATTGATTCTATTATCGATTATTTCACTGCTCTACCCTATTGTTGCTCGAGCAGCTGGGTAAATAAGTCACCTGAAATCATGTGTCTTTTAAAACGAACCTATGCTTTTAAAACCAGGTATGTTAAGAACCAATCTATTGCTAATTGGTAGTTGTCTAACTGTCTCATGTAGAAGTACCTGTTGAGAAACAAGCTTAAAAACCCACAGAGAATAGCAACGCAGTTATGCTGGTTTTCTAGTTTGTACATTAATAACAGAGAAATCAATGGACTTTTTAACAACTGCAAATGTTCAGCCTACAGAACCACATGTTTCCTAAGCAAAAGTGACACTAGGACTTTTAGCCATCATCAAACTGTCAGAAATTTGAGACAGTTTCAAGACTATCAGCTGATGTCAGGTACTGTACAGTGGATTCAGTATGAAAAAACTTCTAAATGAAAATATGGATAATTTTTAATCTGTTCACTGCCATAATGTTAAAATGTAGGGAAAGGCCTACCAAATAGTTATTTTCCTTTAAAGCTTAATTGTTCTATCAAATTCCCGGTAGTGTTGTAACGTTTTTTTGGTTTTTAAAAATTGTTTCCCTATGGAAGCTCATCTGGGAAAGAACCCACAAAGATCTACAGTTCTGCTGCCAAGACATTGTTATAGAACTGCCAGATGCATACCGATGTCTGCAGTGGAGACTCAAGGGACATCTGTACATATGTAAATGATGAATAGAGACATGTTAACAGAAATGCATTCATTTTCCTTGGAATGTGCATTGTTTTTATTTTGCAGGAAAAAAAAAGCTCGATGCTCCATCTTAAGTGGAAAATGAATCCTGTTTGTTAGCGTTTGTGAAGTCTCAGCATTTGTTTCACTTTCACTTCTGTAATATACTCTGACCCTTTGTGGAAAGAATTCTTCATTTTGTTTTGTTTTTGTTTTACCTACATGTAATAATTAGCTTAAGTGTACTAGTCTATCACCTGTGTATTTTTAGGGTGCTACAGAAATAATGAAGAAAATAAGGGGATTTAAAAAAAATTGTAACCAAATTCATACTTTGTACAATTTTTGATATCATGATCAGAGGAGAATTTAAAAAAAGTACAATCTGAAATAACATGCAAAAATGGCCATTGTCTTTGTTTGTACATTGTATGTACAGTACAATGCAATCATTTCATACTTTAAATTGGTCAAAAAAATAATTGTGATTTTTAGTCTTGCAAAACTGTATGTAGTTAGATGATGTGACAACCTAATATTTATCTAATAAATATGTATTCAGATGAAACCTGTATATTAGGTGTTCATGTGTTTATTTTGTATTTAAAAATCAAATTATTTGACAATTGCTAGACATTTATATATTCTGTTGTAACACTGACGTATTCTCATTTGCTCATGTTAATTTTTTCCTAAATAAATTTACAAAATTAAGGTTTGGCTAATTGGCAGCTATTTTGTAAATCTGAAGTTTCTTTTTAAAACAAACAGAACCCAATTTGTGTGTTAATTTGAAAGTAACTCTTATGTATTGTGTGATTTTGGGGGGGGAGGTAAAGCGAGAACAGGGAGGGCCAGCATTTTTTCTGTGAAACTTTTTTAAACAAAATAGTCCTTTTTTTCAAACTGTTCAGTAGAATTTTTCTGATTTTCAGTGAAAAGCCAAAAAAAAAAAAAATCAATTTGAGGGTTTTCAAAGTAAAACTGGAAAACTTTGAAAGAAATTAAATTTTCATTGAAAATTTTTGTTTTGAATAAATGCTCTTTGTTGATTACAAAACTGATTTTTTTCCCCACTGATTGTATACATTATACTTCAGGTTTTATGTGGAAAAAATAGTATTTTCAGATTCCTACTTCATGACTACAGATAAAAAGTATCATTGAAAAACATTGAAAGTCAAAAGGTTTTAGGCTCCAAGTGTCTCACACATTAAAGTTTTACCCTGTGCTTTTAAATATTCCATTAAATATTTCATTGTAGAATCCTGTTTATCACGAGTTGTGAAATTGTACATTTGATCCAGAATCTAATGTGCTCTTGACAATTGTAACCAGGACAACAGGTGAGAAGTTACATATCCAGCAAATTGCTATATGATCCTTTTATATAGGTAAATGTAGAGCTAAGTACAAAGGAAGCAGAGTCATTATCAGATGTCTGTTTTAGGATGGACTTTAATGTTAAAGAATTAGTTAGAATTTTTAAAGTCTTCTTGCAAAACTAATGGAGCTGCCTTTATATTATTATTATTATTATGAATAAAGGGTAGGTGTCCCCAAGATTGATGGAATCTGTTCTGTACTTATGACTTGATTCTACTACCCATTGGCAGCTCATAGATGTCTGCTGTGATTTTGTGTGTTCAAGTGCAGCTGCCTCAAAACTACTATTATGGCTAGCTTAGTACAGACTGCTTAGTGCAGTGTAAGGCACAGTAAAAGTAATTGGTTCAAAGAGCTTATAATCTAAGTAGTCACAATGCAAAATGCACTGGGAAGCTCAGAGGGAGTGTCTGTCTTGAAGAGTATTGTTTTTTATGAAATACTTTATGGTTTAACATGTAGAACCAAGTGAGATTTGAGTGATATGCTGGGGAAGAGTAGTACCAGAACTCATGAAACTAAAATAAACTGTAATGAGTACCTCTATAGCAGAACTACCATGGGCAAAGGGGAGGAGAAAGGCAATGGGAGTATGACCTGGTATTGGAAATAATTCCATGGAAAGTTTGCTAGAGAATGGAAAGGAAGGCAAAAGAACAGAGTCTGGAAGCTACATATTAGACCCTGATTCTGGAAAACGTGTAAGCACTTGCATAACTTTAAATATGCGTGTAAGTCCAATTGACTTCAGTGAGCCTTTCGCATGCATTTCTGTACTATCTTGGGATAAGGCCTTGCAGAATGCCAGTCTACAGCTACTGAACATGTAATGTAACAGTTATTGATTTACTTAATATGTAAGGGATTTCATTACATTGTTACATATCTAATGGAGCTGGTCAGAAAGGTTCCACTGGAAAATGCTGATTTGATTAAATAAAAAATTGTATGAGAAAATAAAAATTTCATCCACACCTTCAGTGGGAAATTTTCAAAAGATTTCATTTTGACAGTTTTTTGACTTACATTGTAATACAATCTGTAATATACTAACTGTTGAAACTATCATATAGAAACAAAGTCTTTTGACCTTATCAACACAAAACATTTCTATAAGGTCAAGTACAATGTTACAAAATCGTAATTTTGCAAAAAATTCCAAGATTGTAACTTTCTGGGATGAAACAAAACAAAATCTTGGAATTTCTCACGAGATAAAGGCTCCGTTTTTGACCAGTTATTACATGTAGGGAAATAACTAGCAAAGGTTGTATGGGCTTGTGGGCAGAGCACTAGACTGCAAGTTGGGAGTCCTGCTACAGACTTGTGTAACTTTGGGCAAGTAATTTCATCTTTATGTGCCTCTGTTTCCCTTCCAATCTTTTCCCTGTCTTATTTAAATTGCAAATAAGATTAGCCCCTAACAGCTGTCATAATCTACAATTTTAGGGCCTCACTCTATTAATATAGTCAAGATATATTGGTATTTTTTATTTTAATGCATCTGTTTCTGATAGTAGATACTAATATAGCATGTGGTGTTGACAAGCCTACTGTTGTGATTTCATCAGGTATCTTTATATAAGCAAGCTGAGACTGGGTCAGTAGAGTTGTTGGATGAGATATATGGAAAAAAACAGGTGCAGCAAGAAGTAGTATTGCAGTAGATAGCACATGTGCATTGAGTCAGTGTAGTGTAATAATGTCCCTGTATGGAGCTGCAGGGCAATGTGATGCTGGCTATGTCATCCTGTGGGATGGAAAACTGAGCCTTTACTCCTTCTGTAACTACTTTTGTAAGAGTCTTGGGCCAATTCTATTTGGATTAACTATGTTCTGACTCCTGTCCCCCCAAATTCCCCTCTTGCTTCAGAAACTGGAGACGGAAACGTTCATATCCTGTTCCAGAATTAGCGTAGCTTGTTCTGTCATGTTGGTAGTTGCTTCTTGCGTCCAAGGTACTTGTCAGATCGATAAGGTGCATTGATCCTGATAGATGCAGGGGTTTTAGTTCATTAATGCAGAGATTCCCAAATGGTTTCACACAATGGAGCCTCATCATAATAGGGACCATCTCATGGGCCTTCTTGTTCACAATTGTGCAGATTCTTCTCCTCCCACAAGTAATCATGGAACACATTGATTTATAATGAGAGGTAGGTGTTAACGGGTATTTGCCAACCTCACTGGGCAGCTATCTGCATCTTTAGCCAATGAAGAACCTTTTTAAAAAAACAGGCCTATTGTGACCAAACAGCTCATTGTGGACCGCCAATAACTGCTTCAGAGACCACGTGTTCCACTGACCACCATTTGGGAAGCACCCCTGTAAGACATTCTGGGGCTAGCTAAAGGCAGTACATAAAATGATACATAGTGCAGGTTGAGTAATGAATTCCATTCATACATCATCATTCAGCACACTTGAAACCGAGCTGCCTCATCATGGTAATAAAAAACAGGAGGAGGAGGTTTTTCTCGTCTGACTTTTGCAGGTAATTAATATGAGGTCATGTGAGGCACACCTTTCTGAATAGTGTGTGACTAGGAGAAGATTTCCAAGGGGAAGCTGAGGAATAGACCTACACATCAGGGAAAATATTTATTAGTGTTTCTTTCAATCGGTAAGTGCAGGTGTGTCCCATTTCATGCGCTGGGGGCTCTTACATAGTTTAATTTCACAATCTCATAATGTAATGGACTGCTCTTTCACCCTCTTTTCCCATGCTAAGCCTACTAAAAAGTACACCCCAGATAATAAAAACTCAGGGTAGGAGACATAAGTACCACACCCACTCTCAGCCCACCCTCCTCAAAACATTGAGAGAAAAAAGACCTTTTTAGTATGCCCTAGTGCCATGGTGTCCAACACACTAACCACTAACAACATGTGGTTATTTGGCCAGTTGAGTGTAGCTAGTTCACTACAGCAGTAGCCATTATAGTGGCTGCTGCTTCAGAACTGGTTGGCACCATGGCCCTAGTGGGTTACAGTTTGAAGATCTGGCAGATTAAGGGTGAAAGAAGGGATCATTGCAAAGCTGAGACTCTTTTGATGATAATGTCCTGCCAACAGCCAACTCCCTTTCAAACTTGCTGACACCTCGACTCCGTTTCTGAGGTCCCAAGCCAAAAGCTAAAACTAGCATGTTGGAAACCTACTGCCCAGCGGTGCAGATCCTAGGTCATAGGAATAATATGCTTCTCACATGAAACGGTGCTTGATAAACAGATCTCTGCAGCCTGCTTTAGGGTTCTTTTCTGTTGAGTCTCAGTGTGTGTAGGCCAAGGTAGAGCACATCGCAGCAATCTCCCCTCAGCGTGCCAAATATCCTGTTTAAATATCCCGTGCTTCATTTTCATGTTCCCGGCCGGTCGCCGTTTTAGAAATTGACTAGCTCGCGTCTACACGCGGCAGTGAAACGGGATTCCGGAATAAAGCCCCTAAATCGAATTAGGTGGTAAACCTCATTCCATGAGGAATATAGAGTTTGCCCTTTAATATAGATCCTCCCCTAGGCAATGTCTTTGAGCTATGTGCTCCTTTGCACCGGTTGGCATTCCCCTAGCCCTTAGTTCAAAAATGCCTAAATGACCCTTTAAATATTGCATAGCAGCAATCTGGTTCCTTTTTGGTTTAGATTGAGCCCATCCTTCCATTATAGGCTCCTCCTTTCCAAAGAGATTCTCCAGGTCCTAATAAACCTAAATTCCCCTTCCCAACATCATAGTCTCATCTATGCATTGAAACTTTGTCTAACTGGCCCAGCACAGAAACTGTAAGCAATTCAGAGAATGCTACCATGGAGAGCCTGGACTTTAATTTTTTACCTAAGAGTCTAAATTTGGCCTCCAGAACCTCTCTCCTGTCTTTCTCTATGTCATCGGTACAAGTGCCACAACCACTAGTTCCTACAAAACATAAATCAAGCAAAATGTCTTGATGTGTCCATCATACAGATGATGGAGGCCTATAAATTGGGCATGGTGTGGAAAAAATTATCAGAAAAAAACGATTATTTACCTTTTCACACAATACAAATCCCAGGGGTTGCCCAATTAAATTAATAGGCAGCAGGTTAACACCAACAAGAGGAAGTACTTTTTCATACAACGTACAACTAACCTATTGAACTCATTGCCATAGGATGTTGTAATGGCCAAAAAGCATAACTGGGTACAGAAAAGAAATGAGTAAATTCATGGAGGATAGTCTATCAGTGGCTATTAGCCAAGATGGCTAGCGATTTAACCACATCCTTATGACCCTAATTCTCTGACCACCACAAGTAGGAAGTGGAAGACAGAAATGGATCATTCCATATTGTCGTGTTCTATTCAATCCTGAACCTCTGGTATAGGCCACCAGTGGAGATGCTATACTGGGCAAGACGGACCACGGTCTGACCCAATACCCAGCTCCCATTTTCTTAAATTTGTTGATATTTGTGCATCCAACCCACCCACATTTCTTCGGGCTTAGCTGTACCAAGTTGAAGCCAGCTAGCTCTTGTCTAAGCTCCCACATTCATTTAGATACTGTATCTGGGTTAGGAAGAACCTTCAGTGAGTGAATCAAAAACTTTAAAAAAAATCCAGTTTGACTTGAACCAAAACCATCTTTTCTTCCTCCCCCCCAAAAAATTAAAAAACAACAACTCAACAACTTCATTTCAAATTTACCAAAATGCTTTAGATGGGTGCAAAATGATCTTATTTTTTAGAGTTTTTCAATTTGTTTTTAGTCAGCCCCTCTATTTGTCAAAAAAATTCACTCGATTCTATTCATTATAATCTTCCATACCAGGAAATCCTTTCTACTTGTTCAGTCATTGCCAAGAATGCATGGCCTTTCAGTTGAGAGCATGTCTTCTCTTCAACTGCATCTTTAGAGAAGACAGTAGATGATGTGGTGGTAAGTAACCAGCTGTACTCATCCACTACCTCATAGGACAGCAGCCTCGGTTGATGCATCACTTTATGTGAGCAAGATAAATAGTTTCTTAGCCAAATCCATTTTTTAGATGTTAACTAAAATGCCATCATCTAATGTCCCCCAAATAACTCAAGATCTTCTCAGTAGATACAGTTCTAAGTCTGGATCTAGATTTGATATTTCTCAAGATTCCAGCAGAGTTCATATACTTGTTCCAGGTAGGAGTCATCTCTAATTTTTATCTCTAAATTCTAAGCATGCAGTTATGGGGCTCCCTGCTAGTTTTGGGTTCAGTTGCTCTGAGAAAGATGCATCTCACATACATTAGATGTACTATAGATCTTTTTTCCATTTTTTTATATGCAATGTTTGTTTTAATCTTGCAAAGCAACAGAATTTACAATGGGCAGTCTTCAATAATTGATTTTCACACCAGAATTTAGTCAGTGCATTCCCAAGGTTTACATCATTATCTTTTGCTAAAACTATGTTATACTAAGTAACATCAGGTTCTCCGTCTTCATTAAGACATGCAATTATTGTACGAGCAGGGACCGTCAGTTTTAGTGGCTCTTTTGTATTTCTTTTAACTTTGAAAAATAGTTATCAAGTCACTATGTTATAAATGTAACTTAGTGTGGCTCCACTGTACGGCAAGAATGTTGTGCGTTTTCTCAGTTGCTGCAGTAACACTTATGTTCATAGTGTGTTGAAGCACATTACAGGACTATTACTGTTACAGTAGCACTGCAGACCCTATCTGAAGTTGGAGGCCCTTGTGTTAAGCACTGTAGGCTGAGTAAACACAGGGGGTATGTCTGGACTACATGGCTCCGTCGACGGAGCCATGTAAATTAGTTTACCCGACGTAGTCAATGAAGCAGGGATTTAAATAATCCCTGCTTCATTAAAATAAAAATGGCCACCGCGCTGTGCCGACAATCAGCTGATCAGGCACAGCGCAGCAGTCTAGACGCGGATCGGTCGACAAGGGAAGCCTTTGTTGACCACTCCCTTATGCCTCGTGAAATGTCTAGACTGCCGCGCTGTGCCGGATCATCTGATTGTCAGCTCAGCACGGCGGCCATTTTTATTTTAATGAAGCAGGGATTATTTAAATCCCCTCTTCATTGACTATGTCGGGTAAACTAGTTTACATGGCTCTGTCGACAGAGCCATGTAGTCTAGACATACCCAGGATGAAATACCAGTTCCTTTAAAAATCAATGGCAAAACTCCCCTTGATTTCAATAGGGCCCATAGTGAGAGGCAGTCCCCATGCCAAAATGTGTAGCACTAGACTAGTGAGGCAAAGTGTAGAAGGGAGGACTTAGGCAAGGAGAGATTAAGTGAATTGTCCCAACATTGAGAGATCCGGTGAGTGAGGCAGTATCCTTTACTGGACCCATTTTTGTTGGTGAGAGAGACAAGCTTTTGAGCTTGTCAATAGCAGCGTCAGGAACAAAACCCATATCTCCTTTATCAGTCCCGTGCCCTGTCTGCTTGACTCTGCTGCCACTTCTAAGCCCCTGCACAGACAAACTCCTGAGATCTCTCCTGCATTTACCCACCTCGGTGGCTTTGAGCAAATCACTTAATCTCTCGGCCATCTGTAAAATGGGAATCATATTTACTGGCCTGCCTCACCGGGGTAATGAGCCTGCAATTTGTAAAGCACTGTAAATACCGATATTATTACTGTATGAAAACCTGGAAACCCCCGTGCACACTTCGAGTGCTACATGATTTTAGCTTGTGGGATTTTCTTTTAATAGGGCTTATCCAGGGTCCACACTTTTCTGGCTGGGCCACAGAGGTGGGAAATATCGAAACCAGAGGAGTCAGCCTTTAAAGGAGAGTGGCCTTTTAGATGAGTGTGTAATTATGCTAATTTCCTCAATGGCAACTGAATTTTAAGTGACTTTAAAGTAACTATTTACTATTCCATCTCAGAAGCAGAATGTGCGTAAACACAGGATGGGCCAGTCAGTAGAACAGGAATCGGGGGCTCCTCCCAGGTTCTAATATCCCCTCTCCCCCGCCAAAGACACTTTGGGTATGTCTAGACTACATGCCTCTGCCGACAGAGGCAGGTAAAATAGGCTACCCGACATAGTCAATGAAACAGGGATTTAAATATCCCCCGCTTCATTAAAATAAAAATGGCCTCCGCGCTGTGCCGGCTCAGCTGATCGTCGGCACAGCGCAGCAGTCAAGACGCGGATCGGTCGACAGGGAATGCCTTTGTCGATCGTTGCTCCTGTAAACCTCGCTTCACGAGGCATAAGGGAGCAGTCGACAAGGCATTCCCTGTCGACTGATTGCGTCTTGACTGCCGCGCTGTGCCGACGATCAGCTGAGCCGGCACAGCGTGGCGGCCATTTTTATTTTAATGAAGCAGGGGATATTTAAATCCCCGTTTCATTGACTATGTCGGGTAGCCTATTTTACCTGCCTCTGTCGGCAGAGGCATGTAGTCTAGACATACCCTTTCTGTGATTTGGGGAAAGTCACTTGCACAAAGGTGCAAGTAAGGCTCCCTCCACCTTGTGACCTACCACCTTGTGCCGGGATAGACACAATCCCATTGAACAGTTGGAATTTCTAGCGCTTCAATAAAATTCCTTTATAACTCTGCCGACTTACCTTTCCTGTCTTGTAACCCAGCCTTCTCATTCCACTTCGAATCACCGCAGATGCAGAGGGCACCAGTTACGCTGATTTTCTTAGCCAAGTCCTGTGGCATTTCAGTAATGTGGATGAATGTCTTCAAGCAACTAGATTTGACACTGTCCCCAAACTCCTCTCGCTTCCGAATGAGCTCAGCTAGCGTTAAACCTCAGCGTAAACCTTAGCTGGGACCTAAGATAATCTTTTGACAGTGGGTTTCCAGAGGAATTTGAAATCTTTACCAGAGCGTGAGCTGTTTGTAACTAGCTCCTCGGTTCATAAGATTTTTAACTCTGCCTGCTGCACAACAATAAACATAATGATCCCAAGTGACTGGAGAGTTTTATTATTTTAATACAGCTGGAAAAATAACAGATTATGAGAAACATCCAAATCGGAGTAGTCACTAAAGAAGGAGGCATGATCTCAGGGTTAAAACACAGGCTTGGGAATGAGACCTGCACACTCTACAGACTTTCCAGTGTACTTCCAATGATGTGTCTCTGTTCCCATGTGTAAATGGGAGGTGATGATACTTCCTTTCTCCCACCTTTCGTGTCTCTTGTCTGTTTAAACCAGAAGCTCTTCAGGGCAGGAACTATTTCTTATTCTATTCTCTGTGAGGACAGTGTCTAACACAATAGGGTCCCAGTCCAGAGGCTGCAGTGATACAAGTAACATAATAGCAAAAAGAGCTTCATTTCTTTTGAGATCACCAACAAGTAACCTTGTGTTATCAATTAGATGAAATAAAATCAGGAATGAGAGAGAACCAAACTATAGGATTAGATAATACTCATCTGCTTCAGTTACTGTGAAAGGGGTACTTTCTGGAGAAAGGGGTAAACAGCGAGGTGGGAAAATTTGCAGATGATACTAAACTGCTCAAGATAGTCAAGTCCAAAGCAGACTGAAAAACTTCAAAAGGATCTCACAGAACTAGGTGACTGGACAACAAAATGGCAGATGTAATTCAGTATTGATAAATGCAAAGTAATACACATTGGAATATAATTCTATGTCTACATCCTGAATACTGTGTGCAAATGTGGTGGCCTCATCTCAAAAAGGATATCTTAACATTGGAAAAAGTTTAGACAATGGAAACAAAAATGATTAAGGCTTTGGAATGGCTGCCATATGAGGAGAGATTAAAAAGACTGGGACTTTTCAGCTTGGAAAAGAGATGACTAAACGGGGATATGGTAGAGGTCTATAAAATCATGATTGGTATAGAAAAGTTAATAAAGAATTATTTACTCACTCCCATAACACAAGAACTAGGGGTCACCAAATGAAATTAATAGGTAGCAGGTTTAAAACAAACAAACTGAAGTATTTCTTCACACAACGTACAGTCAACCTGTGGAACTTCTTGCCGGAGGATGTGGTGAAGTCTAAGACTTAGAGTTAAAAAAAAAGTTGATAAATTCATGGAGGATAGGTCCATCAATGGCTATTAGCCAGGATGGGCAGGAATGGTATCCCTAGCTTCTGTTGGTCAGAAGCTGGGACTGGGTGTCAGGGGAGACGAATTACTTGATAATTACCTGTGCTGTTCATTCTCTGTGGGGCACCTGGCATTGGCCGCTGTCAGAAAACAGGATACCATGCTAGATGGACCTTTGGTCTGATGTAGTATAGCCCTTCTTATGAAAAGCACCTTCTGTCTAGTGCTAATTATAAGAGACTTAAGTGTCTAGTTTGCTTTGTCACATACGTGGTACGAACCTCAGGACTTTCTCAGAGAATGCCATGTTGTCTCAGCCACCCAATCCCTTTTACAATTCTTCCAGCTTTGAGGTAAAGATGAAAGTCTTTACAGTAGGCTTACCTCAGCCAGCTGTTGAGGAGTCTTCTCATCCGCTGATGTAACAAGTTGTCCACGTGATGCTGCTTTTTTCAGGTATCCTTTCCAAATATCCAACTGTCTACTTGCTATGTACACTGTGCACTGAAATAAAAAGGTCATTTATAATTCTTCATTAGCTGAATGGGTCGCATGACTCGTCATTAAAGGATACATGGTAGAAGGGAAGAAAATCCCTGCTCCATTTTATGCCACATGACACCAGTATGATTGTGCTTTTAAAGGCATGTTGTGCCTCTGGAGCTCCTTTTGAAGTGAAATCCAACTAACTGAAATCCAAATATCCATTTTCTTTTAGGTGATGAATAACATTTCAAGCTCATGCCTCTCCCAAGACCTTCTCTACACCTCCACCCTCTTACCCTCACCAGTCTGAGACATGCCATTTATTCTTTGTATTAGGGTAGTACCTAAATGCCATGTAACAAGGTGGTGTGTCCCCACTAACAGAGAGTGGGGCTCAAAGCCAGTCAAACCCTGTTTCATGGCCCCTTTAAGGAAATAGGGCATAGCAGACAAGTTGGGGACAAGGGGCCAGATAGTAATCAGGGAGCTGCTTCCAGACCATGATAAAAGCCCAGAGGTTAGCTGAGGCCAGGAAGAGGAGAGCTAGCCCGAAGAATGCTAAGTTGGGAACAATGAGTCAAAGAGGCTCTCTAGGGTGGGAATGAGGGATGGGAAAACCTGCCTGAATTACAGCACAGCCTTAAGAAGGAGGGCTGTGAGGCCCCTCTCAACCAAGGGGAAGAAGTGTGCTAGACAAAGGACTCCCCCTTCCCCCAGAGAGTGGGGCTGAAACCCAGAGCCTGGCAAGCTGGGGAAGCTGGAATGGGCCCATGAAGAAGAGGGAAATGGAATTTGCTAACTAGGGAGAAGGAATTGTAAGCCCAGGGAGCAGGGCAGGGAGGGTACCTGCAAGAAAGCCTCTTGAGAGGCCAGGGCCTGCCCTGGGACTAGGAGAGTTTCCCTGTGCAGAGGAACTATATGGCTACGTCTACACTGGCAGCTTCTTGCGGAAGAACAGCTGTTCTTCCGCAAAAACTTGCCAGCTGTCTACACTGCATGAGCGTTCTTCCAGAAGTAAATTTACAGTATAGCGTTGTAAAACAGGGCTTCTTCCGGAAGAATTATTCCTCTCTCCACGAGGAATAAGCTCTCTTGCGCAAGAGCTCTTCCAGAAGAGGGCAGTGTAGACAGGCAACATGAATTTCTTGCGCAAGAAGCCCCTATGGTTAAAATGGCCATCAAAGCTTTCTTGTGGAAGAGAGCATCTACACTGCCATGGATGCTCTTGCGCAAAAGCACATCTCTTGCGCAAAAGCACATGGCAGTGTAGACGCTCTCTTGTGGAAGAGTTTTTGCACAAGAACTCTTCCGCAAAAGAGTTCTTGTGCAAGAAGCTACCAGTGTAGACGTAGCCTATGGGTATAGCGCATCTGAAGCCTTGGAAGAAAAGCGAACCGGAAGCCTCCAGAGGGAAAGGTTTGGGCCTGAAGAAGCCTAGACAATGAATGTACTTTGGGGTGTAAGTTAGAGGGAGAACCAGGAGGGCTCTAAGCCATGCTATTCCATGAAGGGGTACACGGCAGATGGACACAG
This sequence comes from Rafetus swinhoei, assembly GCA_019425775.1. Taxonomy (NCBI): domain Eukaryota; kingdom Metazoa; phylum Chordata; order Testudines; family Trionychidae; genus Rafetus; species Rafetus swinhoei. The sequence goes on along the minus strand of CM033447.1, from coordinate 64,042,141 downwards.
GCCCCAGCCAAAATCAGGGCCCCATTTTCTAGACCCTGTCCAGATGCTCCTTAAGAGGCATTGCCTGGCCTGGGGAGCTTACCAGCTAAAGAATGGGGGGTGGAAAAAGGTGAAGTGACCAGGTAAGTGCAGAGGTGGAAGAGAACCTAGCTCATGCTTCCCAATCCTCTGCCTTATTGATAGACATTGTTTCTACTGTGACCTGTCTATGTTCACTCAAGTGTCCGGTAACACAGTGATGCACAATGGAGTGCAATTAGAGTAAAAAACCAAAAGGCACTTGTATTTATGAATAAACACATTAGGATAATAGAGGTCAGACCGTCTTTCCTATATAGATGAGTGAGCCAATTATCTTGGTGTCGCATATAGCTATATTATCTTTTAGAGGTTAGTGTAATCGTCTTTTTAATAGTCTTCCTATTAAATATAGATGAGCTAAGAACAAGGATTAAAATGGTAAATGCTTAGTTGGCTTTATTGTGACAGCCACAAAAATGTTCCAGTTTTGCTTGGGAACCTGGTAGCAATTAGTGTAAAATCAGCTATCTGGCATATTTAATTAGCTGATTTCTTGCAGAAATGGCATTTGTTTGTGCTGTTTAAATGTATGAAAACATGGTATTTTGCTTTAAGGAAAATACACAGAAATGTTCTCCAAATATTTTCTTTAGAAAGTACTGTTTGGTTTGTTTAAATACTTTGTAACATGCACAAACACGTTGGCCATGAAAAATTTTAAACTTCTGGAGATGCATGTACAAAGTTGATATACAATGGAAGGTGATTTTTATTTCCTAAGTGCAGTATTTCATATAAGCTTCCCTTCCATTCCCCAAAGGATCAGGTATTTTAATAACTGTTGAATCTTTCCATCTACCTGCCTCTCTCACGTGTAACAGATTGTATTTTGGATCGCAGCAGGTTCACTCTATCAGATGTGGTGGTTGGGGAGTGATGGTATGTGTATACATTTTGAAGAGCTGTGGAGAAACCTTCAGGGCTGAGACAGGCAGTGTGGCTGGAGGTAGAGTTCATCATTCTGCCACAGATTTTTTGGAGCCAAAGTAATCATTAGCTAACCGTAATTTCCGCCTGCACAGCTGCACGCAGTTGAGAAAAGGGAATGACAGTTACAGTGTAAGGTTAGTGCGGGAGAAAACACCCAATTAACATACTGGCAAAAGGCACAACTGTAGCAGAACCGTATTTTAAGGGGGAAAAGGATTGTTTAGAGTGTGGCCCATGCTTTAAATAGTGTAAGCAAAAATAGAGCCTTTTCACTCAACAGCTCTTCTTCCAGTGTCCATTCAGGGACAAGTGTGTGCTCCCTCTGTGCACTCACAAATGGATTAATCAAAACTCAGTTTTTCGTACTGCACAGACTGAGATGAATTCCTTTCTGGTAAATATGATATAGAAAACATGGAGGTGTTAAATACGAAACTCCGAGATGCCGTCTGGGCTGGTTATCTTGTCAGAGTCCTCTTTGTGCATAGGCTATCCTATCCGAGCTAGTTTGACACTTGCTAGCTCGGGTAACAACAGCAGTGAAGACAGCACAACACGGACCCCAGCATGGGTAGTATAAGCTTGGCAGAGACCATGGGGATGTGCTCAGATCACTAGCCTTCTCTGAAGCTGTGATGAATGGGAGGGGTAGTTTCCGTTTCTGAATTCCAGCCATACAGTCAACTAAAGACTTTTCACAGTGGTTAACTCTTTGAGACCTAACCCTAACTGACTTCCCTGTAAGGGTTAAAACCATAGACAGTGGGTCCTAGAGAGTCCCCTGGAATGCTAGGGAAGCAGGAAGTGAATTGGCAAGAGGATAGGAGAGCCAATGGAAACAGAGTGTGGGTTTCTGAATTGGAAGCAGAGACCTTCTTGTTCCTGTGTGACCAGAGCAGAGCCTGAGAGCCATGAATTAAGCGAGGGATCCAAGCATGAGTATCCAGTGGCATCCATGCCTAAGGAAGGACTATATCTTGGAACAGGAGATGTTTAGTTAGATGAGATCAGGTTATTTTCTTTATTTTTGAGTTTGTTGGGCTTCTCTATTCTGAGCACATGTAACTACCCCTTACACTCGGCTACCCCCTGAAGCTTCTACCCCTTACATTATAATTTTCTAAACTGAAACCCAGGGACGCAATTCTCTGTGTTTTAATTTTTTTTTTCAGTTGCTCGGTAACACCTAGCAGCCAAGTAGTGTTTCAACAAGTGTGTTTACTTTGTTTTGTTAATAAATATCACCCTTTTAAGACTATGAGCTGGTTCTTGTGTCCAAGAAGGCAAGAGGTTCTGTATGCATGTGCCTACGTCTCCAAAGCCAACTATTAAGAGAAAGTACTATTTTTCAAGCTCTCTCCAGGGAGAGTGTTAAAAGAGTTTGAGGGTCCCCTATGGCAAGGAATTCCCAAATGCGCCTTCTTGAGTTCTCAAAGGGGTTTTTGCATATGGGTGGTGGCAGCAATACCAATTTAAGGCCAGGGAATCTGTGACCTTGTGGAGTTATAACACACACCTTTAGTGGCGAACAGCCTTGACAGAAGTCCACACTGCTCTGTCTTCCCGCACTGTGTTACGCAAGCTGAATTCAAGCAAGGTTGGATAGGCCAGCCCATGCACAGCTTTTGCTGTGTAATCCTACCCCAAGGGAAAAAATGGCCTAACAGAAATTATTCAGATTAGGGATAAGGAGAAATTCTGCTTTGGTGAAGCTTGGAGCTTTGCTATACTAAAAGACTGGACTGCAGACCCAGTTATAAGTGTCAGAGGTGTAGCCATAGTAGTCTGTTTCAGCCAAAACAATGAGTCCTGTGGCACCTTAAAGACCAACACATGTATTTGGGCATCAGCTTTCATGTGCTGGAGTCCACTTCGTCTGATGCATAAAGCGGAATCTTCAGTTTGGCAGGGATATGTGCAAAGATGGGAGTGTTATATGCGTACATATTCCTATCAAACACAGGATTCCACTTCATGCATCTGATGACGTGGGCTCCAGCCCATGAAAGCTTAGACCCATTTATGTTGGAAGACAGATGAAAAATCAGTACCAATGTGAAGAGCGTCCAAACCCCCAACTCGCAGCCCCATCAGCTTTGACGAGGGCATTCTCCATGGGCATGATGGCAACAGATTTCCCTGGTTGTTATAATAGAGTAATGTAGCAAGTGGCTAGGTGTTTGGGGAAGGATAGATTGGCAAAGATCTGCAAGTAACTGGCTAGATCACTCTCTAGTGAAATGCTGTTGGGCCCATGCAGGTCACTGCACTGAAGATGTACCCATATGCCCTAAATAAGCTATGACACGATTATATTTTAATTATTTTTTTAAATTAAAGCAGAAGTCTGTAATCATACAACATTGTGCCATGTAATATCATACGAATGTAAGAACGGCCATGCTGGATCAGACCAAAAGTCCATCTAGCCCACTGTCCTGTCTTCTGACAGCGGCCATTGCCCCAGAGGGAATGAACAGAACAGGGAACACTTGGTGTATTCTGATGCCTGCATCCATAGCAGTGACAGGTGTGGCAACAGTACAGAACGCGTCAGACACAGGTTCGGAAGAGGAAATGTTTCAACTATCTGAAAATTCCAGTGACTACTTTTGTGAGTAAATATGGCTTGAAGGGGTGTTGCATTAGACATTCAGTAGCTCATAGTTACATAACAGCTCTTAGTTACACTTCGTTATTCACATGATATATTTATACAAGATATTATACAGCCCTTCTAAGAGTCATTACTGTTATACAAGTAGTTTACATGTATTGTCATTGTATTCAGTGATAGTAAGAAGATAATTATGTGCTTTAGACTTGTGACTCCAGCTGAGCAGATAACATTAAAAAGTTCTATAATTAGGGGCCAGGAGTCTTCTTATATGCATAATTTCATAAAATAGCAGATGGAAAAGCTGTTCTCAAATAAGTCCATTCTACAAATAAAAAGATTCTGATGTGTTGCACATATTTCCCAGTCATTCCCAAACAGTATTAGTTCAAGTACTGTATATACTTGAACTATATACAGTTGCCTTTTGCCTCTATAAAACCACAGTACTCCCACATCTTGAATACTGCGTGCAGATGTGGTCGCCTCGTCTCAAAAAAGATATATTGGCATTGGAAAAGGTTCAGACAAGGGCAACAAAAATGATCAGGGGTTTGGAATGGGTCCCGTTTGAAGAGAGATTAAAAAGACTTAGACTTTTCAGCTTAGAAAAGAGGAGACTAAGGGTATGGCTAGACTGCAGGGGTTTTGGGGATACCACAGGTATCCCGAAAAAAATCCGTTGTGTCCAAGGAAAGCGTTTGCTCTTCCGCTTTTTTTTGCGGAAGAGCAAACGTGCTCTTTTGGAAGCCCCCGTATTCCTCGTTCCACGAGGAAGAAGGGGACTTTCGAAAGAGGTTTTTTTTTTCCTAAAATTGGCCCAGTCTAGATGGGTCAAATTTCGGAAAGGCCTCTTCCAACAAAAGTATCAGAAAAAGATATGAAAAATGCGGAGCACATTTGCATATCTTTTTCCGATAGATCCTCACAGTCTAGACGTACCCTAAGCAGGGATATGATAGAAGTCTATAAAATCATGACTGGTATGGAAAAAGTAAATTAGGAAAAGTTATTTACTTGTTCTCATAATATAGGAACTTGGGGTTACTAATTGAAATTAATAGGTAGCAGGTTTAAAATGAACAAAAGGAAGTTTTTCTTCACGCAGTGCACAGTCAATAGAGGCAGCGGGGGGAGGGGAGCGACTAGTTGAGTAGTCACTCGAGTAATCAGCTACGCAACTAGTCGCTTAAATCCCTAGTCCAAGGCAGACTGTGAAGTGTTACAAAGGAATCTCACAAAACTGGGTGATTGGACAACAAAAGGACAGATGAAATTCAATGTTGATAAATGCAAAATAATGCACACTGGAAAGGGATAGATAAAGCAGAACATAGCATAATGCCACTATATAACTCTATAGTATGATCACACTTTGAATGTTTTGAAAAAGAGGAAGAGGGAGAGGGGGGTGCTTGGGTTGGCAGGGATGGGGGAGAGATGGGAATGATTTACTAAAGACTGCATCCTTCTACCAGTGAGAATTATTGCAAGTGTTGCCTTTGATTTCAGTAGAGTGCAGCAGAGTTCCAAGAAAATTTGCTGTAGCAGGAGATTTTTGAAAATGTTGGCAAATGAACAGAATAATGAAACTCAATACTTCTAAAGTAATGTCGGAAATTTGTTTTAGTAATATAGTTAGTCATACAAGTTGAATTTCTGTGATCTGGGACTTTCTAGTCTGACAGTTGTTAATGGCAATTGTTAATCTTACTAAACAGAAACACAACTTTCCTTTATAAACCAGTATAACTTGGCAGATCATGACAGTAGTATCGTAATAGTCTCTTAGATAACATCAGGAAGTCTCCAGAATTAGGAAAGAACTTTAGTATCCTGGGAACCTGTGGACATTTCTGGATGTTTCTGATGTCACAATCACATCACACACCTGTGTGTGACTGTTTTACTTATTTCTATTTATAAGCACCATTTCCTAATAGGTAATAGTTCCAGTCAGTACATATCTAAAGGTTTGCTGTACAGGTACATCATGGGTAGCTAATGACTTTTTAATCTCTGACCTTGCGCCTCATCACACTAGCTAAAGTATGTGGTACTGTAATAGCCAATGTAATTGCCTTTCACATCTTAGTGCTGAGGATTGTTGCTCCAATTGGATGATTGTTCTGGGACTTGTGATAGCCTCTGTGTAGCTATCACAGAGCTCCTAGTGGGTAGATTGCCAACTGTCTCAAAATAAACTTTCATCCTGCCACATAGTCTCAGGAGTAGTACCCAGTCTTTGAGATGGTCACTGTATGTTAAAGCCCTTCCTGGGGAAGACGTGGGAGATATTTGTGTTCCCCCCACCCCAACTGGGACATGCTACAAATAATGATTATTATAAACTTATTGGTCCCTTCTTGACACTGAATGAATGGTGATAGCTATTTCAATTTTTCGAATTAATATGAATTGCTCTTCTAAAGGTTTTTGTACCTGTAAGTGGCAACTCTTAAACAAGTAGTCATGTATATGTTAAATAATTAAGCATCTCCTGTGATCATGCCAGAAATGGACAAGAAAGAGGTGTACGGCAATGAGAACCCAGGCACTAAATTTCAGTTTGTCAATGCCCCTTTAGGTGGAAACAAAATATTTCATTATCAGCCAGAAACCCATTTCATTATCAGCCTATTCTGAGCTCTTTAAGTGGCGCCGATTCTCTTTCCAGAGGTGAATTATGGTCAGTTCATAGACCTGAATCTAATCCCAGTTCTGACAGAGACGGCCAACATATTCTTTTTTCCAAAACACTGACAGTCTCACTATGAGGCTCTCCACATTGTTGTAATAGCATCATCCACATCTCAATGCAGAGACTGTCTCATGATGGCCTTCTTTCCCAGACAGATAGGTCTAACAAAGTGGCAATTCTAGGAATTGTTTCCATAGAAAAGTAGCATTAGGAAAGTATTTAATGTGTTTTTCACTGATGTGATTTAATGGTTGGAAAGATAGAGGCAGATGGGGCCACACCACGCAACTGAAAAAGCCTGCCACAGATCACTGTGTGGGATCCTCCGATCTGAACAGTTGCACTGTCAAGTACGAACCCTATATTAAAAAAACGAGTAGCGATGTAGCAGCTTAGGGTGCATCTGTACTGCACCCAGAGCTTGAAATAAGTTACGCAATTTGAGCTATGCAAATTGTGTAGTTTATTTCGAGTCAATTTTGAAATAGCTTGTTTCAAAACATCCATTACTCCTCGTGGAATGAGGTTTACAGGGATGTTGGAATAGCGAGCCTGTTATATTTCGAAAACACGGGTGCACTCAAAAGACGCAGAACAGCTACTCCGGTATCCCGAAATAGCGCTACAGTGTAGACGTAGCCTTAGAGACTAACCAAAATATATCTAGTATCTTGTGCTTTCGTGGGCAAAATCTAAGATGAGTGGGGAAAAAAAAGGGGGAAACCTCCCAATTTATGACAGAAAAAGAAGGGGAGGGAAAAAATACCTGTCCACTGTAGTGCGGGTGCTAATGAGGCAGCTGGAAGTGTCCCATACCTAGCTTTTCATGGCATCTGGGCGTTGAATATAAGGGCCCCACCGGTTGGTGTCTTTGTTCAAGCCATGGGAGAGAACCTCAGATGTGTAGATGCAGGCCAGGACCCCCGTCTCCCTCTGTGGTTGGTTTCTGAAGTCCCCCTGTGGGAGAAGGGCTGCTTTGAAAAGCCTGTTTTAGTTACTAGCCCAGGGCTCTGACGAGGCTCGGGCTGTGCAGGTCTGCCCCTGGTAGCCAGCAGGGGGAGGCACAGGGCGGCAAGAGCCGCGTTCTCCCTGCCGTTCGCCCCCGCTGCCCAGCCCACCTGCCCTGCACCCGCCTCCCCGGCGCTGCTGGCGCGTCCCGCCCCTAGAGGCGCTGCGGCGGCGCCTGGCGGCAGCCATAAAAGCGCCCCAGCGGCGGCGCGCCGGCAGTTCGGGGCCCGGCTAGTCGCGTGAGTCCTGCTCCGGCATGTCAGCGCTGCGCTCCGCCCGCCGCCTGCTCCTGCTGCCCGCCTGCAGCCGGGGCTGCAGCGGCGCCGGCCCGCGCAACCCGCTGGTCTACCTGGACGTGGGAGCCGACAACCAGCCTCTGGGGCGCCTCGTGCTGGAGGTAGCGCACCCCCGGGCGAGGGGGGGACGGGGGAGCCAGGCATCAGGGGTGTGACCTGGGGACGGTGCTTGCGGCCGCTCTGCCCCCACCGGGCCGCTGCCTTGCAAAGCGCCACCTGAAACCTCCCTTGCAATCGCGCTCAGGTGGCCGGCCTGGCTCCTGCATGCGGGGGGGGGCTGTGTGCTGGGGACCGGGTCTGTATCCAGTTATGCAACAGGACAGCCCCGCCTCCCCCTCGGAGGTCACTGGCAGCCCGGGCCTTTGTATTGACTTGGCGCTTTCCAAGGTCGCGTGGGAAGCTGGGCAGCGCTGCGATGTCCTTCGTTGCAGGCCGGGCATCCTCGCTGTAGGAGCCCCTCTCCACCTGCTGGGCGCCTCTTGCACCGTGGCTTTAAGAGTCGGCTATAAAGTGGCTCGCAGGCGAAGCTCTCCTGTCTTCCCTCCGAATCGAGGCGGGCAGAATTTCTGCCCTGGGGCAACGGAGTGCCGTGTGTTGGACTTGGAAAGGGGCCACTCGGGCAAGGTCATGCCTGGCACAGTAGGAGACTTTACCACAGGAGCAGAACTGTCAGTTCCCAAAGCAGAGCAGCACAGTGTTAGGAACAGGAAATGTTCCTGAGCCTGGGACAGGGAAGGGGTGGGGGATTTGCAAGTCTGCAGTCTCTAGCCAAACTCCCAAATAGCAAAACCCTAATGCTGGTGTTGGCTGTGTACCTATTGGGCACTCGGTGAACTGTTGCTCTGCCGACAGCGGAGTAGCCAAGACTGTACAATTCTCCTTTGTCCAGTCACTCAGTATATTAAAATTCAGGCTGTACAGTTTTAGTTTTATTTTGTATCTTTCTCTACTCTTCCCCCCCCCCCCCCCAAAATAGCCCTCTGTTTTCATCTTAGTTTCAGCACGAAACTGAAAGTCCACTTCCTGTATGTGGCTGCTGTTTAGCTTCCTCACACCCTGATAGGGCATTTGAGAACTCTTCAGTGCTGTGCTTCTAGCATGATATAAGTGTTCTTTGTCTTCTGTCAGTTAAAGAGCTTTGTTAAGGCTGACTTTTTTTTTTTGTTAAGGTGAAGTATGGAAAATACCTGTACAATAGTGATAGAAATTGAGGTGAGATGGAAAACTATGAAAGATCCTGGGAATGAGTGTGTCTTTGTAATAAGCACAGAAAATAATCCATTTGGTTTTGCTTTCTCACTTGGCTGTTGGGTTTTGTCCCCACAGTTGCTGCTGAGACGTTAAATAATGCATCTCGACATTGAGGAAAACTAGTTTGCTTCAACTGTGTTAAAATGTGCAGTTCAAAGAGTCTGTGATTTAACTAGGAAGAAACTTTGTACTAAAATGCTTTGGAAAAAACACTGAATTTTTTAATTGATTAAAAGCAAAATACATATCTTGAAAATTATGCTTATATCGCATAAAATAAAGTGTTTCCAAAATAATAAATGTCAGTAGTCCAAAACTGCTTTTCCAGCTCCAGTCCTCATGTAAACACACTTGAGACTTGTTGGTATGTATCTACTATCTCTTCCTGTCACACAGATTTCTGAGTTTTTGGCAGCTTCGTTTGTTAAAAATACTTCCATCAAGTTTTAGGGTTGCCTGTTTTTCCTTTATTTGGTCTGTTTGTACTCTGCTTAAAGGAAAGATGTTTACCATTCTGGTTCCTTGTCTTTTATCCCTGTGGCGTTGTCCCAGTTTTTGTGCTTTGTGTTGGGTTCCTGTACAATCCCACTCTACAAGTTTGTATGGTTGGGCTATGCCTACACTTGGAAGTTCTGCCGACGAAAGTGCTATAGACATGCAAAAGTCACCAAAAGTGAAAACCGGTCAAACTGGGTTTTTTTTTTTCTGCCTCCCATTGTTGATGTTTCATGGCCACATTGCTAGCACCCAGTCGACAGAGCAAAGCATTGTGGGTAAGCATCCCACAGAGCAGTGTTGTGGGAAGGCAGAGCTGATCCCTGTGCTTCTTGGGATTCTCTCGTAGCTCTGTGAGCGCTCCGTGCTAAGGAATGTCAAAGCAACACAGCAATTTCTCCAGCCCTTCCCCTACTGTGTTCCTAGCAGGACAGAACAGGAGCATTCTAATGATTTGCTCTTTGTTTAGTCAGGAAACAGAGCAGCTCGCTCAGCTGTCAAATACTTTCCAGAGCTTTGAAAGGGGAGGGGCACATGCCTGCAGGGCAGCAGAGATCACAAAACACTGAGCACCACCATCAGGGCTGTCATTGTGGGATACTAGTGGAAGCCAATTCTCTGGACCAAACAAACAGCAAAGCCCACACTGGCTCTCTGCTGACGATAAAGGGAGGGAGAAAAGGGAAAAAAAATCTCTGGAAGCATTTTGTTGCCAAAACTGAGTGAGTGTGTGTGTGTGTGTGGCTTTTTTTCCCCAACGAAAGTCGCATTGCAGTGTAAATGTTCTCGCTATTTTGTTGCCAAAAGGCAGTTTTTGGCAACAAAATATGCCAGTGTAGACAAGGCCTTGGAGTCTTTCACATCCACTTAGGCACCCAGCTGGTTGTTTACTAGGTCGTCATAATCTGCAGATATTGAAATCTTGGCCATTAATAGAAATAGAAAAATCATGGCACACATTACTCCTGTGAGTTGTCATGATAACCACTGAATCTATAATTGCAATGTGATGGGTTGAAATCACAGAACTTCCCTAAGGGTTGTTTCCTGATGTTCTGATCATGCCACTGACACCCACCTATTTGTTCTTTGAGGCTTTCCACCACCCTCTTTTGCTGGACCTAATATTCTGGTTTTCCCCGGACAAGGCAGAATTGGGGTTACTGCTTGTCGTGATTATGAGGGTTAGCCAGCAGCCTGGGGACTAAGGGGTTAACTACACCTAGCGAGGTGGAGTGGCCAATAGGAATGTAGGTAGGAATTTCAAACTGGGACAAAGGAATTTGGTTTTTTCCCTCCTTTGTCTCTGGGAGTTCCTCAGCAGCTATGGAGAGAGGCAGACAGACATGCCTCTCTCCCCAAGAAAGAATTCTTCACTTTCTGTAAGTAGGGTAAAGTTTAGATAAATCCGTCAGGTTTTATTGTTTTAAGGTGTGGGTATGGGATCTGCTGTCTGTGCACTATTTAGGAAATGTTTTGGCTTTTCTTTGTAACTAAGTTCTAGGCCCCTGGAGGTTCTCCATGAGTATATTTTGTTACTATTCTATCTAGTCACGATGCTTGCAACAGGAATATTGTGGTAATAAGTTTTCTCTTTTCTTTTTATTAACCTAGCATTGGTTAATTGTGTGCCCCGATTTTTATTTTAGGGGGGAGATTTCCCAAATGGTCTCTCCCCTGGTCTATTTATTAATATTTGGGTGGTGGCAGTGGAAGTTCTATTCCCAAAATCTAGGGTTTTAAGATTTCGGGGGAAGTTTTATGCCAAAGCCTGGCTCCCACTTCTGCCTTTATCGTGCCAGAGTGGGGAAGGAGGCATGACACTGCTCTTCCCCCAACTCCGTGGCAGAGCAGCACAGACACTGAACTGGTATAGCTCTGAGAGAACTTAGTTTTGAAGGCACCCAGGAAACTAACCCCAAATATATCATTTCTAATCTGGGTAAAAGTTTTACGCAGAGAGAGCTTATAAGGTCCACCCCCTTTATCAATGAAAGAGAGAAACACGTGGTTGCTTCCCACTCCTCCTCTCACCTTCCCTCCCCCAACCCCAACAATTATTTACACTGGGCTTGATAAGAAACAAAAGTGTTTTTATTAAATTCTACACTTTGTATTAAAGTAGTTGCAAGTGAAAACCATCAGATTAAAGTAAATTACTAAATTAAAACAAACAAAACTGCTTAGCTAGTTTTAATTCACGAAGGGTGCATCTACACTGCACTGTAACTTTAAATAAGATATGCAGTTTGAGCTACACAAATAGCGTATCTTATTTCAATGCTATTTTGAAATAGCTCGTTTTGTCATTTGGCACTGTCTACACAGCGCCACATTTTGAAATAAAGCGCTATTCCAAAACATCTCTTATTCCTCATAGAATAAGGTTTATAGAGACTTTGGAATAACGAGCCTGAAATAATGGGCTTGCTGCGAAGACATGGGATAGCTATACTGGCACTGCAGTGTAGACGTACCCTGGGAAACTTGTTAAATGCAAATTCTTACCCTAAACAGCTCTTCTCATTGCTAGTAAAAGCTTCAAATTAAAGTTGATCTTTAACGTTGACTTGGATTTACAGCTTCTTCAAAGTTCTTTTAAAACTGGCACACCTAAGAAGATACAAAAGTTAGCAGAAGACAAAAGCCAATTGTTTCCCTTTGCTTAAACAGACTTTCCCTCAGGGTGGGATTCCACCACAGACAGAGGCTGCTCTCGCTGGGACGCTGGAGCAGCCCCTGTTTGCGGGGTGCCCTGGCCCGCCTCAGGCAGGGGCTGTTCTATCCTGGCCAGCTCCCCTGTCGGGCTGGAGCAGCCTCCCTGACCACAGCAGGTGGCAAGCTGTTCCAGCCCCCACTGGTTAAGGGAAGCCTCATCTGTTAAGGGTGAGGCTAATTGGTTAAACATTCACATCCCTGCTTTTAATATAGCTTACGAGGGTTCAAATGCTCCCTCAGAATGGGGTTTCCACATGGCCAAACCCTTTGCTGAAAGTTTTGATTTGTAAATTAACCAAATCCAAATAGTTTTGATATTGTCTTGAAATGTTTGAGTGACTTCTGTTTAAAAAAAAAAAAAAAAAAATCATTGTGCAAGGCGTTCGTTACCAGATGGTATCTTCTCTTTGGTATCCTACAATCATTCTTAGACGTTGGATGGGATTCCAAGGAGAGAGATTTCTGTGACTGACTCTTAGGGCAACAGGAGGTAGTCAGCATGCTTGACTGTTGTATGTTGTTCATGGCTGCATGATCTTCCAGAGACTGTACTTGTGTGGCAGTAGTGTTTTCCTTGTGAGTAACTGTTGGTAGCATATTACATGGTCCCCCTCTGTGCTGTACTGCAGAGGATATGAGTCTGTCATAGCTCCAGCTAGAGCGATTCGGCCATGCTTTCTGCTCCGGAAATCCCCAGTTCAGTCCCTGGTGTGTCGGCCAAGATAACAGCCACTGCAATTGCATATCCAGTATGCTCCCTTTGTGGATCTGGCAGTGTTCTCTGTGACAATTCCTGCTCCTCCTCCCCACCCTGAAAGCTTTATGGATTTGGCTTATGACTAAAATATGTACAACTTGGAGATGCTTTGGACAAGATACCTCATGTCACCTATCAATTTTAATGTCACAATCTGCTGGCTCTGAATACAGGTGACCCCCGCACTTACAACCTAATTGGTTCCTGGAGAACCATCGTAAGTCAAGTCGTCATAAGTCGAACCCTTATTTCCCATAGGCGTCGTTCGCTGTCTTAAATGCTAGCTGCGCATGTAAATTGTGGGGTTTTAGGAGCTATCTCGCATGAAAAAAATGGTTGTAAATGCGGGGGGTTGTAAGTTGGGTGGTTGTAATCGGGGGTAGCCTGTATCTTGGTTTGGTACATGTATCATTCTTCTATGTAAAGTTAGAGAGAGGAAGTACAAGATGGTTGGTGGTTTTAAATGTGCAAACGAGAGCCATCAGTGGTTCTCCAGACTCCTTTGACTGGGTGATCAACTTAACGACTTGTAAATAGCCATTGTTGGTCCTAGGAAGACATGTGACCATACTGCCTGATACTGAGATACCAGTTTGACTAGGTAATTGTCCATGGAAGGGACAATAGAAATAGAGAACAAAAGATTCCCACCCAGAGAAAGTCTATAAAAATTGCCCCTTTGGCTAGCATGGCACACCCAAAAAGAGAGCTGGGGACTCAAGTCAGAGAGCATTTTTTAGACTTGAAGGCTTGCCTGAGATGGGAACAGGTTTTAGGATAAGTTTTAGTGCCTGAGAACTTACTATGGGTTTTCTTTTCATTTTGTAGTAACTTACTTAGATCTACTGTTTTCCCTTACAACCACTTCTGTCCTCCTATTTGCACTTAATGAAAACACTTTTGTTTGCCATCAAGCCCAGTGTAAATAATTGCTACCTGGAAGGAGGGCACAATCAGTGTGCATATTCTCTCTTTCTTTGATAGAGGGCGAACATCCTTGTGAGCTTCCTTTGTGTAAAACTTTTACACAAATCAGTCTGCTTTTCTCTGGGGTTTTGATCCCTTTTCGGGGGGTTGGTTCCCTAGGTGCTGTGCCCTAAAACTACATTCTCCTAGGGCTGAAGTGATTCAGTGTCTGCATTGCTCTTTGGGGGCAGGAGGGAGGAGGACGATGATGGTTACCCTAACTCTGTGTCTTGTCTGGGGTAGACCAGCAAATCTGGCCCAGCAGGACAGGTTGGTGGGGAGCCCCAGAGAGCAGGAAGACGAGCACGGCCGGCCCACAACATTTTGGCACCTGAGGCAGGGAGCTCAAATGATGCCCCCATGCCATCTTTTCTCCTGCCTGCCTGTTATGTCTCTTGTGCCCTCCTTCCTCCAGCACAGAGCTCCACCATCTCTGTGCATCTAGAACAGAGAGAATACATATGCACCTGCAGCAGACACAATTTGCTACACTCTGGGTCCTAGTGGCGTTCCCTCCTCTTCCTCCCCCCCGCACCCTCCGCCCCCGCACACACACAGTCTGGCACCTCAGATGGCCGCCTCAGTTCGCCTCATGGTAAGGCCAGCCCTGAAGATGAGTGTCAGTGGCATAATCGGCGCACCGGGGAGCTGCCCCAAGAAGTAGGATATCACAAGGATATCTGTCTGCTGTGATTTGGTGTTGGAGTTGTTTGAGTGATATGTACCAGAGAATAGTCACGTGCACTTTTTTGCAGCTGGTTGCTAGTCTAAAAAAATCCACACTGGCTGTTTTGAAGAGATTTGTAGGGTCTACAAAAGTACTTCCTGTGTAATCTTTTTAGAAGTGAAGACTATTGTTCATTGGACTATGTGTAACTTTAGGAATCATTTTTTTTTTTTTTTCCAGCTGTGCAATGTCTGTTCTTCTTTCTGTTCCTGCTGCCTCAGTTTGAGCCTCTCTGGTCTGGCAACATCCATGGTCTGGCATGACTTTATATAGCTAGAAGTCCACTTACCATGGGTGTGACCAAGTTTTCCACAGTCCCATAAAGTTTGTTTATAGCCAACAGTTCTGGCTCTCAGTGTTCTGTGCTGTTATTTAGATCTAATTTACCCCCTCAATGTCCTCTACTGGCCCAGTAAGCAATGGAAGTGTTGGTAATGTTGCAAGACTATATTGATCTTTCATGGTGTGGCAAATTCTCTGGTTCAGCACCGGTCAGATCCTGAGGGTGCCGTTCAAGAGAGGTTCAACCTGTACGTTTAAGCAGGCTTCAAAGATTGGTCCATGATGGAAGTAATATAATAGCAATGATAAACTGAAGTCATTTTGGTCAGAGATCCTGAATCTTTCCAGTCAAATGTCAAATTCTTCCTAAAGTTCATATTGTATTGTTAATTATAGTTCTTAAATACAACTGCAATCAGTCCTAAGTGACTGACCAGAGGCCCAATAAAAAATAGTTCCTTAGAGGTGGTTTTTAATTACGGGGCAAGCCCCCTTATAGTGGAGACTATGAGGCTATGTTAAAATGGTTGTTTAGGACATGGAGTGGCTTATTGTATAATGAAGGGTCATCCTTAGTACAGGTCTCCCCCTCTTTCCATTGGCTTAATTCATGAAACAGATGTAGGTGACTTGTTTTCATGTGTGGTTTTTTTTATTGTTTTTGTTTTGTTTTGTTTTTGTTTTTAATGTCAAAGCTGACTTTGTTTTCTCTCTGTTTTTTAATAGCTAAAAGCTGATGTGGTCCCAAAGACAGCTGGTAAGAAAATATGTAGAAAGCTTTATGCTTTGTGATATTAATATTTATAGTGGAGTTGCTTAAGGTAAAAATTGCATTTTCTCCAATTTTATTCAAAATTAAAGCTTTTGAGGAACTTAAATTAGCTCAATAGCTGGTTGAAAAATAGGAAAATATTCACCTGCTTTTCATTTTTTTTTCCTCTGACATAGGCAAAGAAGTGATATGTTTTGGTTACCAATATAGGACAAAAAAATTAAAACTTGCGCTTCTTTCACTGAAATCCAAAGCAATGGCAAATTCGAGGAATTGTGGAGCGGGGATGGTGTGGTTGGAAGATTGGTGATGGGATATAGCAATGTTAAAAGGTTAACCAGTAAGCATATGCCTTGCCGGCATGTGTACCGATTAACTGGAGGCCCCTCCCTATGGCAGCCCAGCCGGCAGGACCATGGCTGCAAAGGGTAGGAGCAGCCCCCACTGCCTGTAGTAGTTGGTTAACTGGTTAAACAAATTGTGTAACCGGATAACTATTCTGGGTTATTATTTAAAGTGAGGAAGGGGCTGAAAACTCCCGACTTATGCCTCAGCCCGCATTTACAACAGCGCACTGCGCCTATCGTCAATGAGGGTTTGAGTTACAACGCCCCCAACTTGTGATGCTTCCCCAGGAACCAATCACGTCGCAAGTCAAGGGTCACCTGTAGACTTTCTCTTTCACCTCTAGGCTGGTTTCAATCCTCCTACCCTGTTACTGATCAAAAGATGTTCTCTGAGGGCTCTTCAGTGGCCCATGTGAACTTGAAGTCTTTGAAGTGTGATTTGAGAACTTCTGTGACTCAGCCAGAGGTTATAGATCTGTTATAGGAGTGGGTGTGTGACCTGCAGTGTGCAAGAGTCAGACTGGGTGATCATGGTCCCTTCTGACCTTTGGCTATGAATTGGTTATCTTGGTCCACTTCCTAGTAGATGAGTGTCCATAGGGAAAATACCCACTTTCACAGCTGGTAGTGATGGCAAAGGTGAAAGAGGCCTGGAGACTGAACTCATCTCTAGGAGTGCTGTTTCAAGCTGAGATTCAGGGAAAGTCTACACTATAAAATTCAGTAGACCTATTTTAATGCACAGTCACGGCAATAATAGAATTGCTTTTGCACGTCCAAACTACTCTCCTTGTGTCAGTGGTTTGTGTCCTCACCAGGACCCATTGCACAGATTTAAGGACAATGTAGGGCATTGTGGGACGGCTTCTGAAAAGCAGCAACAGTTGATCTAAGTAACACGTTGTAACAACCTCAGCGCTACGTCCCTCAGAGAAGCGGAGTGAAGTTTGTGTAGTGGGTGGGTTACGTCGGCTGGAGCTGCATTTTAGCATAGGCACTTAGGTTGACACGCTGCTTTATGTCGACCTAACTCTGCAGTGTACACCAGGCTGAAGAAATGCAAGTGAAATGAGAACTTGCAGGTACCTATTAGGGATGTAAGGGTGCAACTGTTTAATCAGTTTCCGTTACGGTTACATGATGGCTCCCAGCCCCACTCCCAGGGAGCCAGCTATCTCCCTGTGCTTGTGGCTCTGTATCAGAGCCCGCAGCTTGGGGCAGCAGCCAGCTCTGTGGAGCATAAGCTGGCTCCCAGCTGCTGGCCCCGCTTTCGGGGAGCCGGCTGCGCTGAAGGTTTTGCGATATAAGCTTTATGCTGCAGAGCCCGCAGCGTGTAACTGTGTGACCACTAAGATGTTTTTAAGTTGCATTATTAACAATTTTTTTTACATCCCTAGTACCTATAATACTGTACAGTAGTGCAGTAAACCAACTCTGTCTGAGGCACTCTGTGAGCACTTTCCACTAATACAAAGGTCTCAAGTATGCACAATATGAGAACTTAAAAAAATGCAGTGCCCAACAGGAATAGAAAGTCCTATTAATTTTTTTAAAGCAAATGGGTATTAAAAAGTACTGATGTGGGACCCTCTATTACCCTCCAGTTTTATTTTATAAGGCACTGTATATTGCTGATGTTATGGGATAGTCTTTAACATGTGTTTTGTTTTATCAGAAAATTTCAGAGCTCTTTGTACCGGTGAAAAGGGTTTCGGGTATAAAGGATCCACCTTTCACAGAGTGATTCCCTCATTTATGTGCCAGGTAATATAACTTGTGGTATTGTCACCAAACTTTTAAATGAAAAATATTATATTATGAATTCTGGTATCTTATTAAGAATAATTTTTGTTTGTATTAGAACACCAGTTTAACACTGCCTTTTAAATAGTTTTGCTGTGGACCCTTTTAACAGCAGAAGGAAGATATGACAAATGCCTTGCATTTCTGAGCCTGTTGCTATGGCTGTGGTGTGGTGTAGCACATCCCTTTGTATAAGTAAAAGCAAATGCCAGACTGCTTTAGAAATCCTGACTTGGGGATCTGTGCTTTTGTGTAGTGATATGTTTTAACAAGTGGCACGCTCAGTAAAATGGCTCTTGGTTAGGAAAACAGTCTGTGTGTAGAATTATAATCAGTGTGTTGTAGCACACACGAGATAAAAGAACAACGCACCCATTCGTTCTTTGCTGACAGCATCTTGTTAAGCTGTATTGTACTTACTATTGATATATAGATATTGAAAACAAAACAATTAGAGGTTTTCTTATGAGCAACTCACCTGTGGGATGGAGGGCGGGAGAACGCCCTGTGTGTTTTCCAAGTAAACAGGCTGAGTCACTAAAAGAACACTTGGTATCTTAAGAGGTTCTGAATGTAGCAATTGCCTCTAATTTGAAGCCTGAGTCATTGTAAATACCTATAAATAATACACAAATGTGACAATGATCCTGGTTTTTAAAAAAGTGTGTGCACATGCTTTTGGAAGAGAAAGTAATCACCTGCTTTGTGTGGATGCTGTGTTAACGTTCTGTGATGCTCTGCATGACCATAGGGGTATGTTCTATTGCAGGGCTACTCAACTTTGGAAGCACTGGGGGCCACATTTATACTGACAGCACATTCTGAGGGCCGCAACTTAAGTGTGGTTGCATATATGTGCAAATATATGCAAATAGCTTCTTTCTCACTGATGGGCATGAATGCAAAGATTAAGGCAAGACTACACAACACGCAGGCCCCATTTAAGTCAGTTCTGCTGATATTAATAAAATGCAATATTTACCCAATTTTTACCCATACAACAGCACTTTTAATGAGCAATAACAGTCCAGGAATTTAACTACTAAAACACATATCAACAGAAGACGGTTATATTGATTTGCCATTATGGAGCGTGTTCCCAGTGGAGGCCATGTTCAAAGGATCCCACCTGCGGGCTGCATGTTGAGCCCCGTGTAAACCCAAACCGCACCGCAAATAAACAGACCGTGGGCCATATGTGGCTCATGGGCTGGGTGTTGAGTAGCCCTGTTCTATTACATTTGGACAACATTCCCCACCCCAATTGCTGCAGGGTAAGGAGTGTATAATAATTGGTGAAGACTGAATTTCAACAGTAAAGTATTTATAGAGTGTGCGTTGTTGTTTAGACACCTTGTAGACGTTGTTTAGACACCTTGTAGACATATGGTTCTTGATCCAAAAAAACGCATTTACGTTTTTAAAAATACCAAGAAAGCAAATATTCTCATTAGGGATGTTGGTTATCAGATAATTGGATAGTCGAGTAACTGCATGAATTCTTATTGGTTACTTGACTATTCTATAGTCCCCAGGGTCGCGGCCGGCAGCCAGTGTGCTCTGGCTCCACTCCCGGGGAGCCCCCATGCTGCTGCCTCTATATCAGAGGCAGCAGCACGGGGTGCCAGGCGGGAGCCGGTCCACAAGGGGAGCCAGTTTAAAAACCAGCTCCCCGTGTAGGCTGGCTGCCTGCCATTCCACACTGCTGTCTCTGATACAGGGTGGCAGCAGTCCTTGTCCACGGGGAATCTGAGTTCCCCACGGACAGAGGCTGCTCCGCCTCCCACAGCTGGTCCAGACCCTTTGCAGACAGTGGCTGCCGCTGGGGACCAGTCTCTGTCCTCGTCGGGCCCAGGCAGCAGCATGGGGGGGCAGGCAGCTCCTGCTTCCTTCCTCGCCTCCCCGCTTTGCTAGGGTTGCCAGCTGGTTTCAACAAAAATACTGGACACACCTGTCATTACATCACAATCTACATTACATCTTATTTAGAAAATACCGGACATTTATATTTTCACAATTTGTTTCCCGAACAGAAAGCTCAAATACTGGACTGTCCAGTTCAAAACCAGACAGCTGGCAACCCTACCCCTTGCTGCCTCTGATACATAGGCAGCAGGAGGAAGGGGGGAAATGCATGTAGTCAACAAGATTCACTTATCAGCCTAGGCTTATCGGTTAAACTTATAGTCGACTACACATCTATATCCCTGGTTCTCATGTTGTCCTACTTTTGATAAGGGAAAATGAATAAATAAGCTGAAGTTGAACGTCTGACTTTATTTTGAAAATACATGTTGGATCTTTTGATGGTGTTGGATAGGTAAGGGCTAGACTATGACCTGGGTTAGGAACTTTAAAAATACTGATTGCTGCTTCACCAGTGACCAGTGTAATACTGTCCAAATCATGTCGTTCCCATTGCCTCGGTTTGCCCACTTGTAAGATGGAAATATTCGTTTTCAGTCTCTCAGGTGCTGAGATGATCCATTAGTGTTTTGTAAAGTGCTCTGCATTTGTTGCAGATGTGCAACTACCGCTCTGTTCAAAGTCTGTATGATAACTCTAGGACAATTTTCCTTTTGGCATTTGAAAGCTGGTGGAAATAGTGAAGGCTATTCCACTTGTAGGAGGTGCAGTGTCAGTGAGATGCAGCTTAACTAGCACACCTAATTAGAGGCCCACATGTACTTTTCTTTGCAATTCAGATGCCTCTCAATGACATACACAGTAGCTAAGCATGTTTCTGGGATTACACATGGAATTACACAAGAATTGCCACATGTATTAAGTACAACTTTGGGCTGTTCAAGGCAGTCTTGAAAATGTGAATGTCTTACACAATATATGATGGTTCAGAAGAACGCGAGAGCTGTGATACTGGGTTAGACAATGGTCCATTTTGTCCAGCATCTTAACTCCAACAGTGGCCCGTGTCAGACCTTTAGGGGAAGTGTACAGAACAGAGCAGTTATAAAGTGATTCATCCCCATCTTCCACTCCCCACCTCTGGTAGTCAGAGGCTTTAGAGCTATCCGTAGCATGGCTGCATTTGATCATCTTGACTAATAGCAGTTGATAGACGTATTCTCCATGAATTTTCCAGTCCTTTTTTGAACCTAGTTATTGCCATAGGATGCTGTGATGGCCAAAAGTATGAGTTGTAAAGATTAGTTGTCTGCCACCTATTACTTTTGTCAAGTGACCTTTGGTAAATAACACTTCTCTCTTCACTTTTTCCACATTAGACATAATTTTATAGACCTCTATCGTATCTTCCCTTAATTATCCTCCTTCTAATATGAAGTGTCCTCATCTTTTTAAGTCTCTGCTCATATGGAAGCTGTTCCATATCTTTAATCATCTTTGCTGCCCATCTCTGAACCTTGTCCAGTTCTACTGTATCCTTTTTCTGATACAGTTTTTAAAGGACTGCACCCAGTATTCAAGGTTTTGGTGTGCTGTGGATTTATATAGTAGAGAAATTTTTTTGTCTTATTTTCTCTGTTTCCTAATAGTGCTTAACCTTCTGTTTGCAAGCATTCGTTTTTTTCCAACACTGTTGGAAACTTTACAGTGGGTATATTTTAAACAACGCCCGTTGTAGTATAAAATGTTACCTGTATGTTTGTAAAGTTTAAAAAAACAAAACAAAAAACCACACATTTATGTTTCAGGGTGGGGACTTTACCAACCACAATGGCACAGGAGGAAAATCCATTTATGGCAGTCGATTCCCAGATGAAAACTTCATACTTAAGCACGTTGGACCTGGTAAATACAGTTATCCCTCTTCCCTTCTGTTGAGTTACCTGTAATGATGATTACTTGTAGAAAATGTCATTTTAAGGAGCACGTGTTTGAGGTGGGTGAGGTATTTGTTACTTGCTTGAAGATCACTGAGGTGGTGTCCAAATGATTGACTATAAGTGGGTGCAGTGCAAATGATTGTAGACTAGAACATAATCACCTTAGGCTCTGTTTACAAACTGCCCCAAACATGGACCAACCAACTCTTTTTGCAATGTGAGTGAATTTGGCTAAATTTTCTCTTTTGTGAATCTCCTGATTCTAGTTTTTACCTAGATTAAAATGAAGTGTTCACAGATCTATGTGACTGGTCAATATGGTATTGGCTGTCCTCCAGATACATGGTGTGGAAGGGAGCACGAAAGCTTTTAGCCAAAAGATCAGATATACCAACAGACCAGTTATAACCGTGTGTAGACAAAAGAGCAGGAAAAGCCGCATGTAGAGATGGGAGGGAAGCACCCAAGCATCTAGTAACGTGCACTTATACTAGAATTGCATAGATACTTCCTATCAGACTTCTATTTCTCATGGGGACTTAGCACTGCTTTTCCCTATTTGCCGCGATAGAGGTTTCAAGATAGGAGGCACCTCCAGAGTCTCAATGGCAGATGAGCTAGCTGTGTTATAATGGCTGGAGGAGAAAGGAAGGAGAAGGAAAGGATGAGACATTAGCAGCCAGGTTGAGGCTACCTGCCTCCTGCCTAGTCTGCATACTCACTAGATTTCTATATGCACGGGAAAAGTGTGTTTTCTCTGCCGCACACTTTTCAGATGAAAACCTCTCTAATGTGTTTTTCTGCAGGTGTACTCTCCATGGCTAATGCGGGACCCAATACAAATGGATCTCAATTCTTTATTTGCACTGCTAAAACTGATTGGTAAGCTTTCCATGGAAATACATGTGCGTGGGTCTGCTGTTTGTATTGACATTAATTGCTCTGCCATTATATGTCTTTCTATATTTGGGGAGGTTGGAGGAAACAGAGGACATAAGGGAGATAAATCAGAAACACTTTGTTGCTCTGTGCCTTTGAATGGGTCCAATAAGATAGCAAGAGGTGATAATTATCATAAAATGAAGGCATTTTTTTTCTATCTCCGGCAAGTAAATGGGATGAACGTGGCTTTTAAAATGTTCTCTTTTTAACTTCTAAATGATTCTGGATACTGGGACTACTTCACTAAGCATTATGTGAGCTAGAAAATCTAAAATCTTGGTTAGCTGAAGGTTCCTACCCCTTCCCCGTAATTACAACAATCCTGCAAGTGCATTAAGACACCCTACAAAGCTGCAGGACAGTAATGAATGCCATGCTTTCCCCTCCATGCTAAAATATTCCATGACAAATTCTCACAGTAGCCCTGTGATGTGTAGAATGCTTAATGACAAGTGGCAATGGAAAAGTTAAGCGATTTGGTCAATTCCAGGACCTCCATTCTCCCAGACCTGTTTGGCTCACTAGACACCATGCTCCCTTACAGTCCCTTTCAGACTTGATCCGGATGCACTTGTCAACAGATGTTTCTCCTGAGTACTTCAAGTCCTACTTAGACCAGCTCTTGCTGTTCAGTTATCCATCTTGACTGCTCCTGCCATCCGGAACGCACAGAGCTACAGAAAGTGTTTCATGTCAATATGCTTTGCCATTTCTCACCAACTATACCACTTCCCTTCTATTTCCTTCTCCCTCTGCTATTGTTACTTAAGGCCTGAACTCTGAAATGCTTTACCTTCTTAAGTAATGGGCACTGTGCAAGATAAAACCATTATCCTGCTAACCTTTATTCATGTGAGGAAGGGCCTGTAGGATCAGGTCCCAAGCTGTACTGAATTTTTTCTGCAAGTAGAGTTGATCAGAATGTCATTAGCTAGTTTGATTATGCATTCATATTCAACATTTCCCTCACTTTCAGTGTGTGTTTAGCTTACTATTGCTTATATTACTTATCTGTATTTATTATTTATATTACAGGCTAGATGGAAAACATGTTGTGTTTGGCCACGTAAAGGAAGGCATGGAAGTTGTGAAAAAAATCGAGAGCTTTGGCTGCAAGAATGGAAAGACATCCAAAAAAATTGTCATTACTGACTCTGGTCAGCTGTCATAACCTACTGCCTGTAACTCAGGAGAACTTAGATGCTGTGAAAAGAAAAAGAGCCATTTCTGGTTTCATTTAGGGTTGTAAATTGCTGATGTGAAAATATATATATTTCAGTTCAAGATAATTCATTGAAGATACAATGATCAGGGACAGTAGAAATCTGAGGGATTCTGGTTAAAATCTTTCTTATTATGGGTAGGATCAGGGCCGGGGGCAAACTTTTTGGCCTGAGAGCCAGAGTCAGTACAGAAACTGTATGCAGCCCCAACTAGGGAAGTTTGGGGGAAGCTGTTCCTCCCCAAATGTGCTTGTGGCCTGGCCCCAAACCCCTGTCCAACCTCTCCTCCCTTCCCCACCCGTGCCCTGTCTGTGCCACCCAGCATGCCAGGGCTGGTGCCATGGCAACCATGCTGCCACGGTAGTGGGAGCTCTGTGGCTGAGGGAATGGGAGGGAGACAGGAGGAGACGGGTCGGGGGCTACCGTCAAAGCTGTTTACCTCACTTCCTGGTGGGAGCTCAGGAGTCGTACTGAAGGGTCTGAGCTGGATGTGGCCCATGGGCCATAGTTTGCCCCCACTCTGGTCTAGCTGGCCCACGTTTTTAATTTAACTTGGTCCTATTTTTACATTGTTGTATACTGCTATTTACTGAGAACAGTGAGGATTTTCTTAAAATATTTATTAGCTTATTCAACTGAACTACCAAAATAGAGGCTGGAAGGCCTATAGTATCTTGCAGACTGGACTGCAGTCATCCAACGCTACATTTGGCAGCAATATAGATATTACTCTGGTCATAAATTACAAGGAACATTGTGAGCCTTATCAGAATAGCTGAAAGTTTATCTTGTAGTCAATCTGGCTAGTCAGTATTTGTGCCCTTCTCTGTTTCAAATGAATGTAAAATTAGTGTTTGACAAATATAGCCGGGCACAGGGAATAAATTCATTAGCTGGATATTTTAGGCAGTAGGTAAACAGTGAAATAATTAAGGATGTTGCATTTAAACTTTTGTAATTGGGGTTAAAACGATTCGTGAGGGTGAAATAAAGAATGCTGCATTTCCTTTGGTGCTAGGCTTCATTCCCGTCTGGTTGCAGACTTGAAGTCAAATTGACAAAGTAAATTAGTTAATGCTCTCAAGGCTGTCTTTTTGCAAAAGATGACACATCTTACAATGCAACAGAAATCCTGGGGTTTCTATTGTCTTGTGCCACTGCTAGTTCTTTAACAGAAGGGAGAAGCTTAAGACCTAAAATATCTTATATCTAAGTTAATTGATCAAATTAAATTTTCGGTTTACATTAAACTGAGTTGCACAATAGCTCTAATAGTTTACTCAAGAGAGAGCCAGAACTGATCAAGTGACTTTTTTCGTAGTGCAACTGCAAGCTAACCTGTATTGCAGCTCTTTTAAAACTCCGTGAGGTAAAAGTAGTAGCAGATTTGTCCCCTGTGTCTATTCGGAATACTGTACCAAATGACAAATAAGTTTTACTGCTTTTCATTTGTTAGCCCTTCACAGCCCACCCTTCTTGGGGATGAGCTGGATTCTGTTTTTTCTGGTGCATCATCATGAGAATGACACTGAAAAATTTTAATTTAGTAACTGTGGCCTGGTTTCATCTGCAGAACCTTTGGTTTGATGCATGAGGAGGAAAGAATTCAGTTTTCAGGACTTGCAGTTAGGAAAGTACCTCTTCACTTGTAAACTGTGTACGTCTGACAGGCAAGCATTGAGCAATAATAAACCACACATTTCTAGAGTCACTTAAGCTGCTAACTATATATGTATTAGTGGTGGAAGAAGCGCTTTGGTGGCTGGTATATAACTATTCAGGAAATCAGAATAAAATGTGAAGGCTCTTATCAAATGTGACTTACCATCCATCATATAGAACAGCATCACGCAAGTTTAAAATGTATCTTGCACTGGATCAATGTCGTTTTAGCTAACTAAAGATTACACAAGTGTGTGTGATGGAATTTCAAGTGTAATTTCACCAAAAATGGGACTGAACAGCTTTTTATCATTGTTCCACTATTGATTTTTGTCTTCAAGTATTTTAAAATAATAATTTTAAGTGTTTTTACTCGTGTTGAATGATGTAAAAATCTTTTCATTTGTATGCAGAAAATCATTAAATACACTTTTTTTGTTTGTAAAAGTCCGTTTCTTACGCAACTCTTGATTGAAAACTGGCATGGGAACAGCTGAAATATCACTGTAATGATTATGGTTTACTCAGTGCTCTAGCCTCTGAAATTCCTTTGTGGCCTGTATCAATGGTCCTCAGAGTTGCCACTTCTTCACTTAATATACACTCAGGACTGCAAAGCAAATATGGCAGTGAGGTCCTGACTGACATGCAGAAGCTGATCTGAATGATTGTGCAAGTGACTGACTCCATGAGTCTGTTTCTTAACCCCTCTGTCAGTCCTGGCTGCTGGGACAGAGGGGAAAGGTGTGTGCAGGAGGAGAGGGATTCTTCCTTCTTGAATCGCTCTAAGAAGAAGAAGTTGCTCATCTCCTCCTAAGATGGAAGGAGTGATTGGGCTCCTTTTTCTCATGTGTTGAGTGGAGGTCTTCCTGGGAATATGGCAACTTCTAGTACTGTTTTATTTTTCTCCACTCCACACAATACAGTGCTAACTGTGCATGGCCCCATGAAATATGCTTTGGCAAGTGCTGTTCAGCCTGGGGATGTTAAAATAAGTTTATTTTTGTAAATACTTAACCGCTGAAATGTTCAGCAGTTGTGTTTACATGTAGGGGGGCAGGCGGGAGCCTGATTAAAAGCTAGCTCTCCGTGAGCAACAACTTCTCCCTGCTACCTCTAATATGGAGGCAGCAGGTTGGGGGGTGCATGTAACCATGAGGGTTAACCAATGAGCTCAAGCTTATCAGTTAGCATCCCTAATTCAGCCCCCTTGGAGACCCACATGCTAGGCTGTGAAGGATGGCTTGCCTGCTATGTATGGCCTGCTTGTAACAATGGATAGTCCCCCACTTAGCACACAGTGTCAATGTTAATTTCTGACCCTGAACAATGACGCTACTCAAAAGCTCTGTAAAACTAGGCATGATTGTTCCCACCATTGTGAACTCATTTACTGCGCTGATTTCGGTGGCTTTACTCTGGAACTACACAGGAGAAAATGAAGGTGTAATTGTGCTACAAGTAATGTTGGATGAGTTATAAACCCTGCTCATGCTTCAGGGTATAAACCATCCTATATTTAGGGATTAAAATTAAGTATTCCTGGGAGCAGATTATCCTTCATCTGCTATCTGTGGGTTTATGGCAACTTTGATTTCATGTTGGTCAGCAGTCTCATTCATTCTGACAATTCCTATGTTCATATTTGCCCAAGGTGTGTATGTGGGGAGTAGGGAGGCGGAGAGGAGTTGTGTGTTTGTGACTCAGATACTGTACAGTTCATTTTTATGATCAATACAAAATAGGTCTCATTAAATTATTTACCTATAATTGTCTACTGTTGAGCTTCTCTATTAGATTTCTGGTCTCCAAAAAAAAAAAATTGTAATCTCAAGTCAAACGTTCATGCATGATTGTCTTACGCCAAGGCTTGCCAACCTTCTAAACCACAGGATCACTTTATCAATATAAGTGCAATGTAAGATCTACCTCAAACCCACATACCCTTGCCCCTCTTCGTTCCTGTCCCTTCTTTGAGGCCCTGCCCCTGCTCCACCCCTTCTTCAAGGCCTCACGCTGCTCACTCTGTCCCTCTTGCTTCCCCATCCTCACTCACTTTCACCAGGCTGGAGTAGGGGGTTGGGGTGCAGGCTCTGGTCTTAGGCTAAGGGGTTCGGCATGTGGGAGCGGCTCTGGGCTTAGCCGCTCCCAGGGTGGGGGATTGGGGTGAGAGTACAAGCTCTGGGAAGCAGTTTGGGTGCAGGGGCCCCCACGTCTGGGGCGGCAGGAGGTTCAGGAAGCAGGCTCCGGCTGGGTGCTGTTTAACTGAGATCGCTCCACTGTTCCAGCACCCGGAAGCTAAGGCAGACTTACTCCTGGCCTGGCCCTGTACCACTCCTGAAAGCAGCTGGCATGTACAACAATGGCTCCATGTATTGCCCCTCATCTACCAGCACTGAGCGCACAGCTTCTACTGGCCACAGTTCCCCATTACTGATCAATCGGTGCTGCAGGAGTAGTGTCTGCAGGCAGGGACAGCATGTGCTCTGCCTTTCTCAGGGGCTGCAGGGACATGCCAGCCACTTCTAGGAGCAACAATTGTCACAGGGATAATTGCTCCAGCCACAACAGGTTAGGCATTTGAGAACTCTCTACTCAATTATATTTAAGCACAAGAGGGAAATGAAAATTATGAAATGCACAGACCAGTCAAAAACCAAACATAGCCCACTTTGCAAGTAGTACAAGAAGTAACAACCCCCTATGTATGCGCTGGGGTGGGAGGTGAGTGAAGGACAGTTTGTTTGTGAAAATGACAGACCCATACACATGCACCGTGTGTGAGAGACAGAGATTTGGATTGCCAGACTCCCTCCAACCCCTTCTCTGTGTGGAGATGGGGTACAGAAGTGCAGGGAGGAGGGGCACTCTGACATCAGAGCCCCCCCCTTCTCGCTCCCCCACCCTGCACAGCAAGCAGGTGGCTTCTGCAGGGGCAGCTGCAAGGCAGTGGGTGGGGGTGGGAGGAAATGAAGTGCCAGTGCTTCATGGCTTCCCAGCCAAACCAGGCAGGATCCCCTGTCAGAGAGCCAGTGGTAGATCCCAATCTAGTGTTTGGTGACCACTGATTTACGTAGATGAGAGAGTTCTTTTAAAATAGGTTGTGTGCATGTGGAGATTAAAGCCGGAAGGGGCTATTCAATTCACTGGCCTGACCTGGCTAACACAACATAAAATTTCACTGTTGTTCCTGTACTGAGCTCAATAATGCCTGTTTGACTAATGCATAACTTCCAGAAAGGCCTCCAATATTGATCTGAAGATCTCAAGAGATGGAGAATCCATAAACTTCCCCTGGCAATTTGTTCCAGTAGTTAATTATTCACCAGGGTTTTTTGGTTTTTTTAAAACAAGTGCCTTCTTTTTTATTTGAAATTGGTCTAATTTACCTTCTGGTTACTGGTCCTTTATTATACTTGTTCTCCTCCAGATTAAAGAGATCTAGTGACACACATCCCTTCCCCCCCTGTGAAGGCACTAACACTGTAATCAAGTCGCATCTCAATGTTTGTTGATAAACTAAACAAGATTATTGAACATATCACAATACAGGGAATTTTCACTGGCCTTCAAACCATTTTTTTTTTTTTGCAGTCTTCAGTATCTCAACATCCTCTCTAAAATATGCACTCCCGAGCTCCATGCAGCATTCCACTATCTTATCTCTCCACTGTCACATGACATGGTAATATCACCTTCCTACTACTTCTGTTTACACACCCACAGACCGCATTAGCTCTTTTTTGCACAGTATTCTGCTGGAAGGTCATTTTGAATTGCTTGTCCGTTACAACCTTTTTGGAGACGCTGCTTCTCAGGATCAGGTTACTCATCCTGTATGAGCTATATTTCTTGTGCCTAGATGAAATAACTTTGCATTTGGCTGCATTAAAAGACCTTTTGCTTGAAAGAGCCTACCTCACGAAGCAATCACTCTGATAAATGATGGTAGGGCAGTCATATACTTTCCTCATCTGTGTTATTTGCAAATTTTATCAGCAGTGATTATATATTTACTTCTGAATCCCAAATGTCAAGTAGTCTCAGGCGTAGTACTAATTATCGCTGAATCCAACTAAAAACAATTGTTCAGTGATGATGATTCCATTGTCCTCTACTATTTTTGAGATTTGTCAACTAGCTAGTTCTTAATCCATTTAACATGGAATCGTAGAATCAATCCTTCCCAGCTTGGTGTAGTCTCTATGATCAGGGGGAGGAACCTCTAGCCCACAGGCTGGATTTGACCACCTGCTTAATTTGATCCAGCCTATGGCAAATCTCCATGCTACAGGCCTGAAGCCCCAAGCCTCAGCGCCCCTGCATGGAGCTGGAGCATGAGCCCGATCCTCCTATAGGATGAATTAAGAAAGTGGTTTTAGGGACTGCAGCCCCAGTGCCTGGGGCTAAAGGAGGGCCTGAAAAAAGAGCTCTGGGCTACCAAAAGTCCAGATATTTTTGCAAGGCCTCCTTAGCCTGGGGGGCTGTCTGTATCCCTTATAGTGCCAGCATGTTTTCTGGCTGCAGGGGGAGAAGGGGGGAGGGACACATGGCTCTGTGCACTGCTGTCCTTCCCCCACCCCCGGGCTGGAATCACGTTGCTGCGAGCACCAGGAGAAACTCCATCCCCGCACTGCCCTTGCCTGCAGGCTCCACCCCCGCAGATCCCATTGGCTGGGAGTTGCAGCCAGTGGGATCTGTGGGAGATAGTGTCTGCAGGTGAGCACAGGACACCAAAGGGGAGCTGCCCCAGGTAAGTGCTCCAACTCCCCTGTCCAAACCTTGAGCCCCCTCCTCCCTAATTCCCTCCTAAACCGCCACACCCCAACCCTGAGCCTTCTCCAGCATTCTAACTCCTTCCTAGATCCCAATCTTCTGTCTTGAGCCTACTCCCACATGCCGAACCCCTTGTCCCCAGCTCCACTCCAGAGCTGGCATCCCCAGCGGGAGCCCTCACCCTTTCTCACACCCCACTGCTTATCTCAGCCCTGCAGGCTCCTCTTGCCCTCTGAACCCCTCATCTTTGGCCCCACAAACTATGACTACAGGCAAGTTGAGTGAGGGGTTTTTCCTTGTGTGGCCCCCCAACTGATTTTTCTGTGGGTCAATGGCCCCTGACAGAAAAACAGGTTCCCCCACTTCTTCTCTATGCCATTATCTAAATAATTGATTAAGATAATGAACAGAATTGACCCCAAAACTGATCCCTGCAGAACCCTACCCATTGTGCCTTTCCAGCATGACTATGAACCATTGATAACTACTCTTCGGGAATGGTTTTCCAAGCAGTTATGCACCCACCTTCTAATAGCTCCATCTAGTTTGTATTTCCCTCGTTTGTTTATGAGGTCTTGCAAGACTATCAAATGCCTTACTAAAGTGTGGATATACAGCATCTGCTGCTTCCTCCCTATCTACAAAGCTTGTTATCCTGTCAAATAAAGCTATCTTTCTTGGACAGATGGTTGAATAGTTTATACCATTGCCATGATTTCTTTTTATAACTAGTATACATAAACTTTTTAACTGTGCTCAGTCCTGCTAGCCAGGGATCTCCCCCTGTGCCACCCCGTAACATACCTTCACCTTCCCTTTCAACTTTCTATGCTCCCTAGCTTCTAATTTATATTGATTACTGTCTGTCATGACCATGAGGGATGGCCAGCAGCCTGAGGACTAAGGAGTTAACTATGTCCCTTATCTAACCAGGTAGCTGCCAGCTAGAAATGTAGGTAGGAATTTCAAACTGGGACAAAGGAATTTTTGGTTTTTTCCCTCCTTTGTCCCTGGGCAGTTTCTCTCCAGATACTGAGGGAGACAGACCTGTCTCTCTCTCCAGTAAATGACTCTTCATTATTTGTAAGTAGGGTAAAGTTTAGATAAATCCATTAGGTTTTATTGTTTTGTGTTTTGGGAATGGGAATTTGATGTCTGTGCATTTAAAAATGGGGTTTTCTCTCCTTTGTAACTAAGTTTTGGCCCATGGTGGAATTCCCCATGAGTCTATTAATTGGTGACTTTTCCATCTAGTCATTATGCTTGCAACAGGAGTATTGTGGTGATAATA
This sequence comes from Rafetus swinhoei, assembly GCA_019425775.1. NCBI lineage: Eukaryota > Metazoa > Chordata > Testudines > Trionychidae > Rafetus > Rafetus swinhoei. Next base: position 64,010,690 of record CM033447.1, on the reverse strand, counting down.
AAAAATCTTTCTCTTTCCTTTTTAACCTTGTATTGGTTAATTTTTTTGTGTTCTGGTTTTACTTTAGGGCTGAGATTTCCCAAGTGGTCTCTTCCCTGGTTTCCTTATCATCACTTGGGTGGTGGCAGTGGATTTTTATCCCCAAAACCTAGGTTTTTAAGATTTTTGGGGGAAGCTTTATACCAAAGCCTAGAAAGATAAGGTTTTGGGGTACTTTTGCAGGCCCCCACTTCTTCATTCATTGAGCCAGAGTGGGGAAGGAGCCTTGACACTGTCAATTATTGTTCCTTTATTTGTGAGTTGCTACTTTCACCACCCCACTGAATTAGGATGAGCTTTTTCCCAAAGTCCTCTTTTTAGATTGTGGAATCGTGGCTTTTTTTTTTTTTTTGGCCATCTAATGAAATCCCAATTTTGATTTATGGTTTTTCCAGTAGATATTTTTCTTCACGGTCAATTTCACTCATTTTTCTCAGCTTTGGCAAATTAATCTTTTTTGAAACTTCAAGAATATGCACTACTGGTTGATACTTTCCCCTGTTTGCCCAAGCTGAATGAAATCAGGTTACAAGAACTTGTTCTGAGACAACTACTACCTTTCAGTCCAGTGATTAGTTCCTCTTCATGTCATAAGGCAAGCCAAAATAGTTATATGTGGGGTTCTATACCATTTGTGTTTAAAAATGAATCTGCAATTTTTAGGAACTCAGTTAATTACTACTGGGTGCATGAGACCTCCAGGCTATGTCTCCTGTTATGAAATCCCTCTGGTACAATATTTCTTTCCATGTAGACCTGTGCTCGAGGGATAACTCACTCTGTTCTCTAGTTTGATTCAGTGGTCGGTAAGGGCATGTCTACACTGTGGGCTAAAGTCGAGTTAAGATACACAACTTCGACTTCAGCTGTGCAATTGACTTCGCTGAAGTAGCTTAAATCTGCTTTTGGCGCTGTCTACACAGCAGGAAGTCGAAGGAAGAGCACTCTTCCTTCGACTTCCCTTACTTCTCGTGAAATTACAGAAATCGGCGTAAGAAGCCCGTTATTTCGAAATTATTTCAAAATAATGGGCTTGCTGTGTAAACGTGCACTCTGTTATTTCAAAATACCACGAGTTATTTCTAAATAAGCATGCAATGTAGACATAACCTAACAGACCACCTGGCTTTGTTCATTAGCACTTTGATCCATATTCATCAATGATGCTGTAGTTGAGCTGTTAATTTTAAAACAGGTAATAGTGTCTTGAGTAAAGAGTGCCGCCCCATGTCATAGAATCATAGAATACTAGAACTGGAAGGGACCTCGAGAGGTCATCAAGTCCAGTCCTCTGCCCTCATGGCAGGACCCAGTACCGTCTAGTCCATCCCTGATAGATGTCTAACTTGCTCTTAATAATCTCCAGGGATGGATATTCCACAACCTCTCTAGGCAATTTATTCCAGTGTTTAACCACCCTGACAGTTAAGAAGTTTTTCCTAATGTTCAACCTAAACCTCCCTTGCTGCAGTTTAAGCCCATTGCTTCTTGTCCTATCATCAGAGGACAAGGAGAACGATTTTTCTCCCTCCTCCTTGTGACACCCTTTTAGATACCTGACAACCGCTATCATGTCCCATCTCAGTCTTCTCCTTTCCAAACTAAACAAGACCAATTCTTTCAGTCTTCCTTCATAGGTCATGTTCTAGACCTTTAATAATTGTTGTTGCTCTTCTCTAGATCTTCTCCAATATGATCTCACCGCTCCCCCAGCTGTGCTTGCTGCAGCAGACATGGAGAGACGCTTCTCAGGGTATGTGTACACTGCAGAGGTTTTCCGGAAAAACTATACTCACATACACATTGCTATTGCATTCTTTCGACAGAAAGTTGAAAGAACAGAGGGGGTTTTCTGACAGCGATAAATCTCTTTCTACGAGGAAGAATCCTTTTTCCGAAAAAGCTTTTTCGGAAAAAGGTGTGTGTGTGGATGTGGCAGAGGGAGTTTTTTCAAAACAAGAGGCTTTCAGGAAGAAGCACAGGTGCCCTGGTGGCCACTGTGTCCACAATAATCACAACTTAAATGCGAGATAGCATCCAATTGATGTGGACGCTCTCTTTTGAAAGAAGTTTTTTCTGGAAAATCTCTTCTGGAAAAGCTTCTTCTGAAGGAAGCCTGCAGTCTAGATGTAGCCTCACCTACCCCCAAGCTGCTGCAGTGAGAGAAGGCTAGGGTTGTCCTCTCTCCCCGGGACAGCCTGCCTGCTGAACCCCTAGCCTCACCCCAAAGCGATGAGTTAAATGAAGAAGAAAAAACTTATTTGAATTAAGGACCCAAGCAATGTAAGGAATGTAAATTTCACCCCCTGCCCCCAGAAGTTCAGTGCTTAACAAATACTCTTAACTCTGTTAAGGCCTTTGTGTGGTATGAATAGATGTGGCAAAATTAGTTCAGCTCTGCACTTGTAAATTACTGGAAAACAAAGGGGTGGTTATGTAAATTCGATTAAAGAAAAATATGATCTGTTACAGATGATTAATGCAAGCATTACGGTCTGAGTTTTAGTTACAAATTTAGCCTTTTGTAGGAAGTCAGCATAGCAGAAGAAAACCCACAGGTGCCAAAATTTTCAAACAGCTATCTAAATGTATGCATCTAAATAAAGTTGCTTTATTTTGTGCTGTATAGAGTACTCACAGCAACCAAACAACTTAATTGCTTGCAATGAAAGTGGTGCAGATTCCTGCGAATGCACTCTTATGTTCATCTAGTTTAAACTTGTTCCCAGTGAACTTAAACTGAGAGAAGACTGTCCCCCCACCAGTTTCACTGCTGAAACATTGGATATTATTATAGGAGCAATCATTTTAACACACCCTAATGCATAACATGGATATTAATCAATTTAAAATATTGAGATTTAAAACCCCACCTCGTGCAGTTGTCCAAATGCACTTAGAAAGTAAAATCCCTAACTGGGACAGCACATTGGTTGTGTTGACGTAGTGAGGATCTCAAAGCATTGTACAGATCATGAATACATGTGTCTCCTTTCTCCTGAGGGGCAGATAACTAGCATTGCACTTATTTTACAAATACAGAAAGGAAGGAGCAAGCTTAGGGACTGAAGTTTTATACTTGGGTGTGTAAAGTTTAAATACTAAATATTTAGGCACCAGTTCAGGACAATACTAAAGCTTAATTCCCTTTATAGTCAGACCAGCTGTGGGAGTCAAATGTCATCCTGGATGACAGGCCTGCCATCCTGAACTGGGCCACAAGGAAAAGACCTTGATCCCTAAAACAGGTGTTTAACTTTAAGCACGTGAGTAATCTCATTGATGTTAAAAAATTATATCACACATTAGCTCTACTCTTACAAAGGAGCCACTGCTCCCATCACTGTGGCTTGTGTAAGCTCATACAGGAGTCCTGCGGCAGACCTGGGAACAGAGCCCAGGTGTGGGCTGACTTTTTTTGGCCTGTGCTTTAAACACAGAAACTTGGTTGCAATGGAATACTAACTACTCCACAAAATAACGCAAGCACAATTACTTTGGGTTTAGTGTCTAGTTTGGTTATGGTAATTTTTTCATGTGTATTGATTTTAAAGTAGTCATAACAGTGTTGGCTTGGCATTTTTCTTCACAATTGTACCTAGGGGCAGGTCTGCTCTATGGGGACAGATGAATCTAAACTAAGCAATTTGAGTTACCTTAGTAACATACATCAAATAGGCATAGCTGAAATCTACTTACCTCAGGGTCCACAGGTTGACAGAAGAAACTCACGTCAACTCTCCTTGCTCATCTCATTCTGATGTGGACAAGAAGAGAGGACCAGAGTGTGATCAGCGTTCCATTTAGTGGGTCTTCATTAGACCCGCTAAACTGACCCCTGGTAGATTGATCACTGCAGCATCAATCCACTCTGTATTGGGGACAAGCCCTAAGGGATAAAGATGGGGATTTGAGCTGGGGTTTTAATCCTGCTATAGGTGTAGCATGTGCTCTGTGGTGTATTTGATAGTTTTGCAATGCTGTGTTCACCTTGCTGATTGTTGTGGACTGACACATTTCATCTGCAGTTTTATTTATGAACTGACAATGGGCTAGTACAAGATTGCTTTATCAGAAGACTCTAAAATTCTATCGTGTATCGAACTGCTATCTTAATGCTCAGTTTCATATGTATAAACTCATTTTTCCCTTCTACATCTTTTGGCATTGTCCCATAACACATTTTGCATAAAGCTTTCAAGTAGTAATACTTATGTACTACCCAAAGCCTTTGCAATGAGTTCCCATTAATGCCTTATGATCCTAAATCTATAGGCTTTTCCTTCAGAGGTTTTATTTAGTCTTATTCTACCACTAGGTGGCACCAAAGGATTGTCCATTTTTGTTGTAAAACCCAGTGTGGTAAAACTCAGCTGACAGCTGCTTAGAGCAAGTCCCAACGGTAGATTTGGAAATGCAGTTTCATTAACATTCAGAGCAGAAACCCTGAAGTCGCAGTACACAGTTTTTAGTAAATGCACCTGAATTCTAAGTAGAATTCTAATACTGTCACTTGTAATGCTCTTAATTCCCCTTCAGTTGCATTGCATCCATCTCATCTCACTGGTAAAATCTCTGGAGGTACTGAAAGTGACTTTATTTTGATTTGCATTACTTGCTGAGAAGAGGTTTAGATCAGTTTAGCATTTTGGCAGGGTGGGGGTGTCAGACAGTATTATTTAATCTAATACATTTTCACTATATGCAATCACATCACCATATTATCATAATCTAACGAAAAGATGAGGTGGGAGATGTTGTAAGAGGGGAAATATCTTCGGAAAGCCCTGAGCAGTTCTAATTTTCTTTGTTTTGAAAAGGAAAGGAGTGCTTCTAAAAGTCCCCGGAGGTAGTTTTTGTTAATACACTGTGATAGAAAATGTCACAGTGCTCTAAAGGACAGAGGTTTACACCTTGTTGTTGACGGTGAGAATTTTCACACCGCACGCACATTTTATTATGCTCTCTATAGCCAACACTGACTTCTTCAATGGCTATCAGCCAGGATGGGTGGCAATGGTAGGTCTAGCCTCTGTTTGTCAGATGCTGGGGATGGGTGACAGGGGAGGGATCACGTAAGGATTACCTGTTGTGTTCCCTCCCTCTGGGGTATCTGGCATTGGCCACTGTTGGAAGACAGGACAGTGGGCTAGATGGACCTTTGGTCTGACCCAGTAGGGCCGTTCTTATGTTCGTCTAGTATGCATGGATGCAATGAAGGAGTACAAGAGGCAGTGTTGTTTGAGAACATGGATGCAATTCCAAATGCAGGTGCTTTGCCAGGCTGACGTGCTCCAGCTGACTGTTGTCCCCATCCAGGAGCCTCTGCCTAATAATCTAGGATGCTATAGCTGGGGCTTTTTGCCCCAGTCTCCTCCTGGGCTATCTCAGGGCCCCAGATGGGTGGAGGGTGAGCCATGGCTTGGTGTGCTGAGCTGGAGTAGTACAAAGCAGCCAGAACAAATCAGTGAATCCTGGCCATCCTATCAATATTAAGAAAGAAACCCCTTAATCTCCCATGACACTCGGGCAGCCATCTTGCCTCCATCTCCGTGCTCCTGCCCACACTGGCTGCTGCATCCCTGGCTGTCCTTGCCTTACTCTGCTGCATCCAGCTGTGCCTGCTTCCAGCTCCCAAGAGTAGCAAGTTTGCTACCAGGGTATCACTGAAGTGGTGAAACGAGGCAGCTCTCTGATACCACAGGCTGGGGTTCTCGGTGGGGGCTGGAGTTTCAGCTATTGGAGAAATTAAAACTCGGCTTCCAAAGGCTCCCCGTCCATCACTGGATCGTCAGCGTGAAAGTTTCCTACTTAAACGATCAATCTGTTCACAGCCGGGTGGCATCAAAACTGCATGTGAGGGGGGGTAGTGTAAGTGTGGGACATTCCTTAACGAGCTGAAGTCATGCCCCATCCCACCTGGGCCAGAACAGCTCATCTGCCACTCACTGCATTTCACCTACCACTGCGGTCACTTAAGAGACACCTATTCTGTGCTCCTGCTTCCATTCCAGACATTAAAGTAATTCCTGGAGGGTTTAGAGTCTGACTGGGGCTTCACTATCATGGGAGGAGAAGCCCTGGGATCCACCATGGCCACAGATGGACAGGACCTTGGATTTCATAACCCCTCTGTGAGAGGGCACCTTCATCAATCCCCCAACCCTTGCTGTCACGTTGCCTAAACGCACTAGCTCAGAGAGAGCCAGGCCATTAGAACCATCAGCACCTCGGCTTTCCCTCCTCCAGACACCAGCCCTGCTCAGTTTGTGGGAAATGACCAGCCCCACGCCATCAGTGCAGTGCTGTCTGGGCCTGGTAGGTGACTTTCTCCCTGACAGAACAGGAAAGGGACCTTTCCCCCGCAGACTGTGCGCCCGAGCTGACGTTGGACCTGCGTTTCCAAATGAAAAGCAAAAGCACCACTCTTTCCTTCTGCTGTTCTTGTGCCCATGCACCTTCACCCGCCTGCTCGCAAGAAAACGGTGTCTGATTCTGGAGCCTGCTGAGGCAGCTCCCAGTTTCACACAGTGAGGCTTTTTAAGCCCTTGAGAACAAATTATTTGTTCTGGGAGCACGGTCAAGCTCAGGCAGACCAACATCAGGACCCAAATTAAAAAATCATGAGACTGGCTTAAAATAATGAGATTAAAGAGAAATAAGCAATTCATTTATGTATCTTTGCTTTCTGAGCCTTGAGGACATATGTGGGTCATATTTTCAGCTTTTTCTCTGCAAACCTGAAGACACGAAATACTTTTTACAGGAGCGTTGAGGGCACATCTACACTACGGAGCCTATGTTGACATAGCTGTGCTAGCATAGCCCCCTATGCAGCTGACACGCACAGGAGTTTTTCTGTTGTCATAACACCACCACTTAGCTTGAGCACTCATGCCTAGTAGTCAGAGCAGTGGCAGTGAAAGACCAGGATTCAGAGATATAGGTCATGAGTCTAAAAGGCAGGTCTCATTGATATAGACTTTAAGGGCAGAAGGGACCCTCATGATCAGCTGGTCTGACTTCCTGCCCATTGCAGGACCCAGAACTTCATCCATCCGCTCCTGTACTAGCCCCCACAGTCTCTGATTGAGTTACTGAAGTCCTCAAATCATGATTGAAAGAGGTCAAGTTATGGAGAAGCCACCATTTACACTAGCTGAAACCAGCAAGTGAGCTATGCCCATGCTGCAGAGGAAGGCAACCTTGCCCACCCAACCCCAGGGTCTCTGCAAATCTGACCCAACTCAGACCATGAGTATTTTGGCCAAACCCACCAGCCAAACATCTGGGAAAGAATTCTCTGTAGTAACTCAAGGTTGAGGTAGCAGTGCCTTGTCATTCAAAGGGCATGCTGTTCTTTTGGCCCCTTGTAGTCAGTTCCTCCTTGTTTAATAGGTGAGTTGCTGTCCTTAGTAGAAAACTATTTTACCTGCTGGATATGCTCTGCTTAAACCAGTTTCTTGGCTGAAAACTTAATCCATCTTTGGAAGAGCTGGCTTAGTCAGCCTCTGCTCAGGTATCCTGTCTTCACTAGAGAGGAAGACCACAATCACCTGCAAGGAAATGCCTGTTCTAAGCAGAATGCCCAATTCTCAGAGGAATGAAAAGGAACCCCATGATCTTTATAGCAGCCTTAGCCCCCCGCTTTGTTCAGAATGATAGTGACATTGCATTGGCTATAATGACTTGAACAAGAAGAGATCGGTAATGATGTTTACATGTAATATATTGTGAGTTACTAGAGGTCCTTGCATGCTGTGCGGCATGCTGGGCATGACATGACGTAAATCAAGGAGCTGAAGCTGGAGCTTGAGCTGTGTGGAAGCCTTGATGACAGTGAGCAAAGTTAAGCAAGCATGTTAGTCTTTGTAGCACAGGGCACTGAACCTTGGATTGCTTGCCATTCAGGTGCATCTACATTTACGTATAGCTGCTCATCCTTGATAACAGGCATGTCATGGAATCTTCCTCACTTCCATGAAGTATTATGGATTAGAGAGAGAGAGAGAGAGAGCAGTTAAGAGACAACAAGAAATGAGTTGGGAGCAGAAAACAAATCCAAGTGCATTGATGTAGATGGTTCTGTGTTGTTCAAGACTCATTCCATTAATAAGCACCACAGCAAGAACATGGAGCTAGATATTTGAGCTGCACTTACTCATTCCAGCATTTTAAAAGCTTCAGATGTGTTCATTTGTATCTATTCTTAACACCTAAAACTGAAATTTCTTAAGTGGGAGGAGGGAGTGGAACAGGGGGCAAGTCAAGCACAGCTGTTCATATCGTTCTTACGCTCGAGCGTTGTTGTTTTCAAGCACACTTGGGACACATGAGTCTGAATAGCCAGCTGTTTTCACCCACTTGGATACAATATGTGGCTGGGAAAAATGGATGTGTCTTTGAGACGTGGCCACTGAGAAATTGAAATGTGTGGAAAGAGAGGCTGAGGGAAATAACCCTGCCACAATTCTCCTTTTCACTCACCTCTTACTTACATGTATCCAGCAGGGTGGGCAGACGGACACCGCAGCTGCTAAAATTAGTGTATGGAAATCATTTTTAGCAGGCACAAGTGTTTTGTGGTTTTCCTGCACTCGCTCCCTCTCCACCCTTACTCATTGCAGTATCCTCCAGAGGAACTGTAAAGTTGCTGGTGTCTCTCTAAGAACAGCCACTCTCAAGGAAGGGCCAGACGTAATCTGTTTGTGGTATGTGTCAGCTGGAACATGAGCCACCAATGGGACCTCAGCCCATAGGAGGGGCTCTGAACAATGCCTAGCAAGGATCTCGGGGGAGTCACTAATCCCCCCCCCCCAACTGGCACAGCTGATGTGAGGGGGTCCTTTGAGAGACAGAGGAGTGTGATGAGGAGGCAGCTGCTAATGTTTAGGGTTGGCTGAAGTCATAAATTGTACATTAGTGCTAAACAGCACAGGGTCCAAATGAGGCCATGTCTTGGGCTTTTTTTTTTTGCCTGCCAAAAGTCAGTATGTGGTTAGGGGGTTATTTTTTTGGAAGCAATGTTGCTTTTAGATTGATGAGCGCCAAGGCCATTGAAAGTGCAGAGAGTCCTTCGACAGAGCTGTGTAACCCTGTACATTAAGAGTCACGGGATGTCAGCGTGGGACCACATTGCTGTGGCTTGTCACAGGCCAGGCCATCCTGCCAAAAACCTCAGCAAGCTTTCAATGTTTCCTTTTTGTATCGAATTTGGATCACCAATGCTCTCGTTCACAGGGCAGGAACGAAGCATTTTCTGATCTGTTTTTCTTGAGCATTGCGAAGACTGGGCAGCCTCTCTCCGAGGCTTGTGCATTCTCCGGGTCGGGGAGGACTGTATAAAGAGGTACAGACGATGGAACTTGGATGCAGTATGCAAGTTACACCCAGTGCTCAAAGTTACACCCAATATTCCACACCCTAAGTGTGAAATGTTTGGTGAAATGATATGATGCATGTCTTCACCCTCTAACATTTGGCCCTTTTGACTCCCTTGTGTTAGCAAACACTAAACATATGGTCAATACTGTAAACACCAGGCATATTGTTACATTATGCACAACGTGCATATATTCCTCGCTCTGGTCATGCAGTCTTTTTCTGTTATTATTTACTTGACAGGAGCGCCTAAAGACCCCTGTTGGAATGGGGTGCCAGCATACGGGGCTCTGTATTAACAGACAGTGAGAGACAGCCACCTAGCCCACAGAGCTTGCAATCTAAGTAGACTGAGAGGGGGTAAATGGAGGTTGTCTGATCCCCATTTCATAGATGGGGGAAGACAGACTTCACCAGGCCCTGGGCAAGGCAGGGACTTGGCTCCAGGGTCCCCTGGAAGGGACAGGGTCACTGGTGGAAGGGGTGAGGCTGGGGGCTGGCTTTTCCTGCCCAGCCCTCTGTGCTGCCTGGATGGTGCCACGTGGGGCTCCTGGCAGTGATATAAACGACCTGAGGATCTGGCCGCTGCTCTTGTCCCCACGGTAGCTGCAGGAGAGGCTTGGAATCCTTGGCCCTTTTGACTCACCAGGCCCTGGGGCAGCTGCCCACTCCCCCCTCCACCCCCGTCAATGGCCCTGGGAAAATGAGACACGGAGAGGTTAAGGGATTTGGCCGAGGTCACACAGAAAGTCAGTGGCAGAGCCAAGAAATCTCCACATTCCATCCCATCCTTGTCTTCCTGGAGTCCTCAAATTATCGACATTAAAGCTTGATTTGGCACTAAGACCAGCCCATTATTCTATTTTTGGTAACAAGCATTATCTACGTGATGCACCTGAATGAACAGCTAATTGTAGCTTAAGTTAACAGCAAACTATACCAGTATATAGCTAGCTATGTCTTATATATATGTAATGCAGGAATTGTCCCCACTGAATTGCAGCTGCCTCTGTGGTGGAACAAAGCAGTCAGTTATGAACTAATCTTATGATCCTATGACCACTGAAGTCCATGGAAATGCTCCCATTTACTTCAGCAGTCATTGGATTGAGGCCTACAGTACAGAGCAATGAAAACATAATGTTAGCATGTAGGAACAGTAATGCATACCCAAGGCAGTATTTCAAATCCTTTGTTATAACTGAGATTGGAGTTTGATCCAGGCACTGGTGCTAAGATCCCGCCAGTGAAAACAGTCCTGGGATCATTAATGGCCCCAGTACTTCTACAATAGTTGTTTTGAATTCTTTTCTGTTTCCCGTTCCAGGGAGGAATGTAGAAGGACCCTGCACATTTCTTTGTGGCTAACCAAGCCCACGGTATTTCTCTCTCTTTCTCACACCAACACACACTGTTTCTCATGTGGGAAGAAGATTTAAAAATCTGGACAATAATGGTTCAAATCATTGTCTGGAGCCACTTGAGTACACAGGACAAACCAGGATGGGGACAACAAAGGAAGCTTTAAACTATCTGGATCTTGGGCTGGTTGTGGGCCAGGCCAGTCCCCCGAAAGTAAGACAGAGCAGGCAGCCTTACGTCAACTCTAATTTGTACCAGTTGTCAATAGTCCCTCAGTCAGCAGCCAGTAATCTGGGGGGTGTGTGTGTGTGCGTGTGCAGGAATGCCCATGCCCCAGGCACTGGCTACAGGGAGGTGAAAAGTGGTAGACGCTGCTATCCCAGCGTTATACCACTAGACTCCTCCAATGCCAAGGTCATTCTGGGAGCTCTTTCGCTGACAGCTAGCTGCATCACAGCTCTGCATCAGGCTTAAATACACACACACGCAGCCTATACCTAAGGAAGAACAATGGAGGGTTTGAAGGACTGTCTTATTTGACGCTCGGATGTACTCAGATGCCACCGCTCTCTCGGTTAAGCCTCTCTTCCATGCAACTTCGTTTTCACAGCTGTGGTGCCCAACACCCCGGGAGTTTGGAGACAGGCCTATGGAATCCTCATGAAGCCCAAACCAAAGCCAACAGCTACTGGCTAGGCAGGTGTGGTTCCCTGCCCGCTCACAATGGAAGGTGCAGTAGACTGTAGCTATGCCTGTCTTTCCTTTGCCTGCCAGTACATGTACTGGTCTGCAAGGGCGGCACATCATGATGGGAGGAAAAACCCACCTGTTTGGCAAAAATCCATGCTCCTCAGCTGCTCGTGTACAGAATGTTCCCATTGCAGCTTGATCGGCCTGAAACAGATGCAGCTTCACTGTTAGATATAGGACAAGTCAATCAAAAGCATTGCTGCTTTTTTCCCCCAAGCAAACATGCAATTAATTGTGGGACTTAAAGTACACTGGATTCAGTGAAACTTGCCGTTGAATCTTAATGAGCGTCTTTTTGTTTTAAAGTAAATTCCTTACTTTCACAAAAATGAAGGGCAGCACAGATTCTTGGACTTCCTCCCTGTCCTCAAGTCAACTCTGCAAATATTAGTTCATTTTTTAAAAGCAAATCTAGTTCTTTTGGGAGTTGTTGGATTGACAATGCTGGAAACTGAAGTCCCTTGTTTAACCCTGGTACATGGTCTTCAGGGGTAACAAGTTACGGAGGAAGCTTCTGCCCAGAACCTTACCCTATAATTTGGAGGGACTACTGCTAGATGGCGAAGACGGGTGGGGTTCGGTATGTATAAGCGCCTTTGGACCTTGGCACCTTCCTTGTACTGGCCAATAAGGGTTCCACCTGTGATGGCAGGTGTGTGCTAGGAACATGGAACTCAACAAAGGTGACCAACCCATGCCATTCAAGTAGCCTTGGACAGGGGACTTAGATGTGACTGTTTCTGTAGCTTAGCACCAGTCTCTCAATGAGCATTCCACCAGAACCTGGGGCTACTTGTTCACATGGTGTAAATCTACCCGGCATAGTGGAGTCATTGGTTCAAGTCACTCAGTTGGCATCTATCATTGTAGCTCCATTGACCTGACAAGCTACCCTCCCAATAATAAATGCACCCTTCCTGCACCTATTTCACCCAGTAGCAAATATCCTACTGACTTCAGAGCAAGTGGAAATGCAGGCTGTCTTGTCTTATGCAAAACAGAGGCATAATAACTGTTGGACTATTTACCTTCTATTTTGCAGTAGATGTTTTTACCAATAGTTCATTGGAATGAACTGTGTCATATTGGGTCAACACAGCAGTTCATTTTCCAGTTGTTTTAATTCTGTTTCATTTCCAAGAATTATGACATTATGCTGTTTCTAAACTTTGGAAAATAGTGTTCATGCACACATAGGCAGCAAGACATAATGAAGGCAAACAAGATGTTTCCGTTAATTGGAACGCAGCGCTCATTTCTGGCATAAATTGGAGGAGTGTGTTGAGTTTTATTATAGAATGAGCGAAAATGGATTTGGAAGTGTGGGAAAGTTATTTACGATTTTGATTGGGATTCATCCTATCATTGATTAAAGTGAAGTGCATGCTATTTTTAACGTGAGCTCTAAGTCTTAGTTCCCTCACACGATTTTGGCTTCTGAACGAGTGGAAGAAAAAAAACCTTTATACCTTTATAATGACATGAAAGAATTTGGTTAAAAAAAAGGCCTGGCAGCCTCTGTCCCATCTATTATAGAGACTGTGCATGTTTTTGACGTCGTTTACTTGAACTTAACATAATTCCAGAAAGAGGGGGCCTGAACTGGAACCCCGGGGCTGAAATGCCTGTTGGATTTGGGGGGGTTTCAATATTCAAATTCAAATCCCACAATTTGTGGGTAGCTCTTATTTCTCTAATGGGTGAACCAAAGACCAGATCTGAACATTCTCAAATTTCAGGGGTTTCAAAAGTCGGTCCTGAATTTTGCAGCCCAGTAATCCTGGTAACATTTTAATTTTGGCCAGTCACACCTCTCCCGTGTGTCTGCTCACTTACCCCAACCTCTGAAGGACTCAGAAGTATAGTATGCTATGCTAGCCCCTGCTGCTATATTTACCTGTATGGCTGCAGGTATGGGAGATTACACCTCCTGGTGGCTCTGGATCACCGTTCTTGGCCAATGGGAGCTGCGGGAAGCAGCGTAGACCAGGACACCACGTCTCTCAGCTCCCATTGGCTGGGAATGGTGATCCACAGCCAATCGAAGCGAAGGCGCGGGAAAATATAGCGCTGGCAGCCCACCAGGGGCTAACCCTCATGGACTGGATTTGGCCCACCCCAGCTTTAAATGTATCACATAATGGCTATTCCTTCTATCAGTGAGCACGGCAAGGCTTAGCCAACCTCCAAAAAAATCGTGTCTCAGTTCCCCAGGAATGAAGCAGGCAGAGTTGCAATGGCTGGTAAGCAGCCTGCAGAGACTGTAAACTCACTTCATGTTACTCTTTTAAGAGTAGGCACCTAAAAAAATAGACCGTGTGACTCCTTGATAATAGTATTCAGTTTCTACTAATATCGCCACAGCATGAAAGTGCTGAATAAGGTCCTAGGTTTAACAAGAGCCCAAATTGTTCCAGCAAAGTCATTTGTTTTCCTGTTTTTGAATCATTTGACATCTCTTGTTTCTAAAGGCATGGCTTCAGGGTGCATCCTCCAGTCTGTCAACCTCTCAACACCTCTGAGAGAAAAATGACTCTGGATGATAAGCTGAATAAATGGAAGGCAATTAAGGCACTCGCTTCCCATTCATTGGCACTTTAGGCGAGATTCTGTACTCATACCAGTAAAGTGGACAGACATTGACATCAATGATGGTCACCAGTATAAAAAAAGGCCCTGTGTGTTGTCATTTACACCAGGGCAAGCTTAGTGCAAAGTTGGTGTAAAAATACAACCAGATTATTAGTAATTTAGACCAACTTCATGCTGGTGCAAATGGTGCCACTAAGTACAGAGCAAAAATGCCTGAAAATGGAACTGAAAAGATAAAAACCAAAAATAAAACTGGTGCCCTTACTCTCTATACCACCAATCCCAGCAACTATTAATCCTAACCCATAAGACACCAGTTATCTATCTTGCAGGACAAACTATACCATGGAATTCTTCAGTTTTCCATGTTCTACATTGCCCTTTCCTGTGCTATTTAAAAATAAAAATAGCTCCAAGGCTGAAGCACTGGATCTGAACAGCCCTGAACTTTGGAAAGAGTAGCTAGGTATGTAGACTGTGCAGCGTGTTTAAACTATGTCCCAATGCTTTTTTTTAAAAGGCTCGCATAAACAACATGGCTGTAAAGCTTGTGGGTGAAATCCTAGCCCATTGAAGTGAATGGCAGCGCTCCTGCTCTGGAAAGTTGTCTGCAGCGCTCCTAGTTTTGCGGTTCCCTTTAAATGCCCCCCAGGCCAGGCAGGGAGCAGTGATTTTATTTTTGTAAATTCATTGATGTGTTTTGTTCTGTCTGAGAAAATAATTTACAGTGAACGGGATTAGTTTCCTACACTCATGCTCCAAACTGTCGTATTCCCATCCAACTATTTTTCCTGTGGATTCTTTAAGGAATTTTGGTCGTCTGGCTACTTTTTATTGGCACTGCTTTTTAATATTCGGCAGTGCTGCCTAGATTTTTTTTTTTGGTAACAAAACTGAGATAGCATTAAAAAAAACTTGACATGCAGTATTTTTAAGATAGCCATAAATAAAGGCTCTGTAGTGGAAAATGCTCCCAGCTTATCCAGAAATTACTGTTTTCCAGTCTCCACTGATAACAAGCCCACTGACTTTTTTTCACGCTATACTGGTTGCTTTTGGTTACTAAGGCCCTGATTTTGCAAATGATCAACATGAGCAGCCTATTATGCATACATCAATTTTCCATTGAAGGTACAGTACTAGGAATCCACTTGTGTTCCTGGGTCTGCTTGTGCAAAGCAGTGTGCAGGATAGGGGCTTTAGTTCGTAAAAAGAGCTGTAGCTAGCCAACAAAAGAGTCTCTGCTGCTTGATTCTGCTTGTGGGGAACTTTATCGTGACTTATTATCCTAGTTAGTTAGCACTAGAATAGGGCCAGAGATGTGCTCGGAGCTGTACAGAGAGCATAAAAAGGTATCTGTTGGCGTTTGGATGTAATCACATGTGACATGGGGGGGGGGAGGGTACCATCAGGCAAAGGGCGTGGAGGAAAAGTTCACGCACGATGCACGTTTGCACAATGCATCATGCCAGTTCCCTTTCATGGTGGTTATTAGATTTGGGAAGGCCTAAAGGTGGTTGGTGTTTGCTACTACAGCACCATTTACTATATTGCTACTATTTCCAGGCATAGGTGGTGAGTTATATGGGCTCAGGGTGCCTGAGCACAAGACCATTCCTAGCTTGGGGCCTGGCTCTAGCATCGTTTGGGGGTCTCTTCCCCAGCCCCACCTGCTGCTTCTCTGCACCTCCCCTGCTGTGTCCCTTCCTGCTGCCCCGGGGTGATTTAAAATAGCCAAGGGCCCCCGTCACCACCACCAGTGGGGCTAGAGTGGTGGCTGTCACATTGCTGTGACCTTTGCGTGGGAGAGGGAGGGCATGTCTGCACACGCAGCTGCCGGCATGGCCCTGTGGCCCCTGGGCGAATGGGTCTGTATGTGTCTTTGCGCACTGCCCCCACTCCCCTGTGACCAATGGGAGCTGTGGAGGTGGTGCTTGCGGGCAGCAGCACAAGGAGATCCCTCCCAGACCCCATGCCTAGGAACTGCTTCCAGAGGAGGGCGCCCCAGGTAAGCACTGCACCCCAAATGCCTCTTCCTACACCCTGCCCCTTCCAGAGCCTGCATACCCCCTCCTGCCCCCAAACTCCCTCCTGCACCCCTCCAAACTCCCTCCCAAAGCCTGCACTCTCACCACCTTCTGCACTCCTACCTCTGCCCCATCCCCGAGCTTGCACCCCAAAAGACCCCTCCCACATCCACATTCCCTCCCAGAGCCTGCCCCCTCACCCTCTCCTGCACCCAAACTCCCTCACAGAGCTTGCAAGCCCTTCCGGACACCAATCCCCTGACCCTGTCCAGAGCCTGCTGCACTCAGCACCCAAAGTCACTCCGGGTATGCATAGCTCTAGTTCGAACTAGAGGCACAGGCATTCGGTTGTAAATGTCGGGATTTAAATATCCCGCGCTGATTTACATCTCGCCGTCGCCATTTTTGAAATTTATAGTTCGATTGCTCACGCTTCACACGCCGGCAGGGGACTCGCAGTTCGATTAAAGCCCTAGTTCAACTACCTGCCAAACCTCCTTGCAGGAGGAATAACAGGTAGTTTGAACTAGGGCTTTAATTCGAACTACCTGTCCCTGACGCCGCGGTAGACGGGCAGTTAGTCCGACTTGTAAATTTCAAAAATGGCGATCGTTAGGAAGATGCAAAATCAAGCACGGGATATTTAAATCCCGGGCTTGATTTGCAACTTCGAATGCCTACATTAGCCTCCCTAGTTCGAACTAGGGGGCTAATGTAGACATACCCTCCCAGAGTTCGCACCCCCTTCCCCAACCAAACTCCTGCTCAGAGTCTTAGGCAGTGGGGGGGTGGGAAGGGAGTTTAGCTGGAGAGGAGTGCAGGCTCTGGGCATTCTGGACACCACCAAAATTTCTGCAAACCTGCCGCCCTCGTTTATAGGTTAGAAAAATCCCCCTCTGGTTATATATTTTCACCAACAATAACATTGCAGAAAGTTAGGTCACTTCATCTAAATTACAGACTCAAGATGGATAAGAGTTGTTAACGGTGCTTTCCAGAGGTTCCTCTCTACTGGGGCTATGTCTAGACTACAGGCTTCTTGCACAAGAAGCTTTTGGTGGAAGAGATCTTCTACAAAAACTTCTTGCACAAGAGAGCATCCACACTGCAAAAGCGATGCGCTTTCGCGCAAGAGAGCATCCAGACTGCGTGGATGCTCTCTTGCAAGTAAGCTGTGATTGCTATGGACAGAATGGCCACCAGTGCACCTGTGTTTTTTTCTCTTCCCTCTTCTTGCCCCTCTCCCCCCAAAAAAAACCCTCTTCCCTGTCCACACGTGCCTTTTTGTGAAAGAATTCTTTCGCAAAAAGGAGTTATTCCTCGTAGAATGAGGAATACCTACACCAGAAAAACCCCTGTTCTTTCGTTTTACTTGTGCAAAAATGCGCTTGAGGTGTGGACGCTCCGCGAGCTTTTGCACAAAACCGTCCATGTTTGCGCAAAAATTCTGTGGTGTAGACCTAGCCTGGGGGGTCGGGAGACAAAAGGAGCTGGGGACAAAGGATGGAGCTGATCCTGGAAAATGCAATACTCTTGCAGAGGGAGTTTCTGGGATTGATCAGAGTCTTTCCCTATTGGCAATGACAGGCGATGATTCTGATTGGTGGTTGTGACAGGTGGGCATGGCTAACTCATTGCAGGGATTTTGAAAAAGGGGGGAAAGGCTTAAATGATGAAAAGTCAACATGCAGAGCTGGGTCTTTCACTGCTGTTCACTAGCACAGCTCAGTTGACTTCAGTGGCACTCTGCCAGGCTATCCTCATTGAAGAGATAGCCCCAAGCTTTCTTTTTATGGGCGTAGCAATTGCTTAGGAGTCTTGAAAAGGGCTTCACAGAATAGGCTGGCAGAAAATTGTGGATTGTTTTCCCCACCAGCCATTAGGAAGGGTCAGAGGATAAGAAGCCCTTGTCAAAATGAATTAACTATGAAACCCATTTATTGATGTTGGTTTTTATTAAAGTTGCAGTTGGTATTTCTGACCTGAGTACTTGAAAACAAAGATGTCATCTGTGAGACTGTGCGAGGATTTACAGGCTGCTTCAGTAATCAGAAATGCTTCTAATATTTTAAAACCAGGCAGTTTCTCTTAGGACTATTCAACTGTTCTAGAAGGTGCTTGGATTCTAGTTTACATGCCTTTGAGTAATCCCTCCCTCCCAGTACTACATGTTTTAAAATCTTCCCCGTGAGGCTTCAGTCCATCTTCAGCTGTCTCACCACACATGGTGTTGACTGTCTTCCCATTATAAGGGGGAGTGGCGGCTGTGTGAGGAGTAACACACAGTTTTTAAAAGTTTACATTTGCCACCCTTCCACCAGATTTGCTTTCCGCTTTTCCCTCTCTATGCAGAGCCCTCTGAGAACTGCCCCTCCCCACACACCTTTTACTTCAAATTCAAGATAGGCCCTGAGCCGGAGGGCTACACTGTGACTCTGAATTGTCCTTTGGCAATGGAGGAAGGTGTGGGCTACACACAACACTTGGCAGGATTTTTCATATCTCTGAATGCTGTAGCAATGTCAACCTGGTGTAGACACAGCTGCCATTGCTCAGGGAGGTGTGTTTCTACAGTGATGGAAAATCCCCTTCCATCACTTTAGGCTGTGTCTATGTAACCCATAGTCACACTTTCTGGGTGTGGTGTACTAGCCCATCTAGAATAGTAATAGAGAGGTAGCCGTGTTAGTCTGATCTTGCTAAAACAAAAGGAAAAACTATGTAGCACTTTAAAGACTAACAAGATGGTTCATCACCTAGTAAACCATCTTGTTAGTCTTTAAAGTGCTACATAGTTTTTCCTTTTGTTTTAGCCCATCTAGAGCAGTGGTTCCCAAACTTTTCGGTATCACGCCCCCCTTTTTGATTTTTAAGAAATCCTCACGCCCCCCCCCTCCCAAAAAATAGCAGCAAAACTTGGGATGGGATTGACAAGGGGGTGTGTGGCTGGGTCGCCTTGCGCTCCCCCCTGAAATTTCTTCACGCCCCCCCCAGGAGGGCACACCCCCCCAGTTTGGGAACCCATGATCTAGAGACACTGAGACCGCTTACAGAGAGAATAATGAGTCTGTTCTACAGCCTTTGCTAATAAGCTAACTGGCTTTTAGCTCATGCAGGCAGAGGCTCATGCACTAAGCTCCAGAGGTTCCAGGTTTGATTCTGTCCTCGACGACCAGGGTCTGAAGGCGTTATGTTTACACAATGGGGTTATAGTAGCATACCTATGGTTTGGTAGCTATGCCACTATAGCCCCTGTAGTGTAGAGATGGCCTAAGTTTACACTTCTTAGTTTGTTTAATCTAAGTACATCCCTTAGGGCTGGAAAAATTTCACAACCCGTGCGATGTACTTAAGTTGGCCAGAGCTCTGGAGTTAGACACTGCTAAGCTGACACAAGGATTCTTCCATCACCCTAGCTCCTGCTCTTCGGAGACGTGGAATTACTGCAGAGATGGAAGAGCCCCTTCTGTCACTGCAATAAGTGTTTACATTGGAGACGATACAGAAGCAAACAGGTGGCATTTCTATGGTAGATACAGCCTTTGACTTCACAGAGAGTTAACTTGAATCCTGTCCACGCATAAAAACGCCTTCATTCCAATGCACTGGTGCTTCTAACTTAAGTTGCCTGGCTCACTGGGGGACCCAGGCTCCAGTTCGAGCTAGCACAAATCATCAGCTGCCTACACAACCTCGCTCGGTTGCTAATGCAAGCGCTGCAGCTCATATAATCATTCTACAGCTTGAGTGTTAATTCTCAGGCCACGTCTACATGATAAACATCGGTCACCTTGTCACAGGTTATGTCAGTGCACAGCTGTCAACGCTTCCAGATCGCTCAGGCGTGTGCATACGTGGCTGCTTGCAACAGTACTGTGCTCACCAGGCATGCTTGTATTGATGTCAAGCGTGGTGCACCACGAGTAGGTATCCCAGAGTGATGCATGGGGCTATCTGAGGCGATGCTTTTTGAAATGTCTTTGCCGTGTTTTGTGGGATAATAAGGACCTCCACCAGGGGACCTTTGGATAAAGTTCCCAGCATGCAACTTTCTCTCTCTCTCTGGCCTGTGCGGCTTTGGCTGTTAAATCTTTTGCTGGTACAAACTAGGAAAAAATTGCTGCCCAGCAGGGCAAGCAGGAAGTAAGAGAGGAATTACGACTCAATGTGATGTCATGGAGTCAGAAAGCCTCCCACAGTGACGTAATTTATACTTGCTTGCTTGTGGCTAAGCCAAAAAGTTATAATCTAGCCTTCCCTATACACGCTTCCTGCTGCAGTTAATCCTGGACAGTGAATGGGAGATAATCATCCATATTTTTGCCCAATTTAATCCTCTGTCTTGTCCAACTCCCACCTTTTTTCCTGATGATGCTTGTATTTACAACTAGGTGCCATCCCCCCCGCAAAAAATTGTATGAACCCCTTTTTCACTGCAGAGGGTTAGTTCCATTTCTGTGACATGAAAGAACAACAACAACAAGAAGAAAGGGCTGTTACATAAAATGACTGGAATCTCGTGGTAAGATTCTCTTTCACAGTCCTCTTTGTTTAATCTTGGCTTCCAGATCCCTCCCTGGTATCTCTTCTTGTTTCTGTTCTTGTTTGATTCTGTTGTGACGGGGTTTCTCCTCTCACAAGCCCCAGCTTTTCGCTGTTCAGCCGCAGACTAAGGCCACACCAACACTAGGGATGCGGCTGTTGCATAGCAGTGATGCTGTAGCTACGATGCTGCAACTGAGGCGTAGCAGGAGCTGACAGCAATGAAAGATGGTTTTCTGTCACTGTAGAAACTCCGCCTCCTGTGTGATAGATCGTAACTAGGTTGACAGAAACATTCTTTCACTGACCTAAGCTTCATCTATAGTGTGGGTTGGGGCAGCAGAGATACACTAGTTAGCGGTGGGGGATTTTCAAAGGTTTTGAAGGGAGTTGACATACAGTCGAGTGTTGGGCACCTAGTTCTAGGTTCTTTTGAAAATTCCAACTGAAAACAAGGAGCTTGGCTGATCGCACATTGAATGGTAGACACATTCAAGGTTCGGATTTTGAAGGCATCCCCACACATGGATACTTTCTGAGAGCAAGCATTTTTTTCATTAGTTTTATCTTTAGTTCATATTTTCCAAGCCCAAATACCATGGTGATGGGTGCCCTATAAATATTTGCAGTAAGAAAAACAATACAGAGAGGTTAGAGAACACATGTCTGCTGTCAGATATGCATATTCTGCAGTGAAAACGATCAGTGCCATTTTACTGGCTGATTATCTCAAAGCAGCACAACTGCCCAGACTCTTGTCTCCGACGGCTGTTATTAAGGTCAACAGGAAATCCATCCTGTCCAGAAGAATTATTAGTTTCCATTGCTCCTGGAGATGTGCAAAGATGTTAATATTTTTTTGGAACACAAGTAGCCTGCCAACGACTAAGGCTCTGTTCTGATCTCATCCCTTAGCTCTGGGAACTAGGTGGCAGCTGCAGAACTGACGTCAACATTTGGTCCAGGGGGTTATTTATGAAGCAACTCTCCCCCAGACCCCCAGGTTACTGAGTCTATAAATACATTGTTGCATAACCAACCAGCAGGCAAAATTATTATAACCGCTAGAAATGGACCTCAGGTGCAATTAGCCTACAGTTGTTGCCTTTCAGAAGTCAGATTTATCAATCATTTCTAAAGAATAGTGTGATAACAGAATTTTCCCTTGTAGCTAGCACAAGAAATAACAAGAACTCAATGCAACAGTTGCTAAGACACAGAGGAAAAGGTCCCTCGTTTACATCATAAGGTATATGACTAAAAGTAGTAAGAACAGGAGGAACACAACTGGGAGAACCTAAGGCCTTGTCTATACTTACCTGGAAGGTTAAATTAAGATACACAATTCCAGCAGCGTTAATTACGTAGATGGAGTCAACGTATCTTAATTTAAGTTTCTGCATGGTCTCCACAGCGGGAGGTCAATGAAAGCAAACATTCCCATCGGTTTCCCTTGCTCCTCATGAGGAGCAGGAGTACCTGTGCTAACAGGGGCGCCCTCTGAGTTCAATTTAGTGGGTCTAGTAAAGACCTGCTAAATCAAACTCCAGAAGATCAACTGGGGAAACGTCAATCTTCCCTGTGGTAAAGACATTGCCTTAATCTCATGTAAATGCAATAAGCCTGATCCTTTTCCATGGATGCTATTTTCACACCACCAGCTGCAATTGCATAACTATCTGTCAATAAGAAGGAGGGAATTGCCCTCCATGGGCTTGATTTGTCATTGTGTCCTTGTGTTATGCTTAAAAGAAGCACATGGGTCCTTTTTTCAGGGAGATAAGACAACACGCCACATTTATTGATAATATAACAAAGTAGCATATGCATTTACACACACACACTTACACACACACACACACGTCCTGCTGATGGAATAGTTACCAGTCTGTTGCTCAACCCATTGGCCAGATAGGTCGAGTACGAGGGGAAGCCGGGTTCTTGTCAGTCTGGACTGATGCTCCATGGTCTTAGCAGGACGGGAACATGAAGAACCGTACATGACACCCCATCCGTTATAGGATTTTCCTTCCATGCAAGTCTATGCATTTTGCCTTGTCAGGTCTTAATCAGTCACTCAGAATCATAATCAATCTTCCTATGACATAAGCTTATTGGGAAGAAGTTGTTCTCACAGTCATTTGATATCCATATGCTGACGGCCCCTCGGGGTGGTGTCTTTCCAGTGAAAGTTGTTATCGGTTCCCTATCAAGGGGTGCTTGCCACTAACTTCAGGGTTCATAGAATCATAGAACCATAGAGCTGGAAGAGACCTCAGAAGGTCATCAAGTCCAACCCCCTGCTCTAGGCAGGACCAATCCCAACTAAATCAACCCAGCCAGGGCTTGGTCAAGCCGAGACTTAAACACCTCCAGGGATGGAGATTCCACTACTTCCCTAGGTAACCCATTCCAGTGCTTCACTAACCCTCCTAGTGAAATAGTTTTTCCTAATATCCAACCTGGACCTCTCCCACCACAACTTGAGACCATTGCTCCTTGTTCTGCCATCCGTCACTACTGAGAACAGCCTCTCTCTATCCTCTTTGGAACCTCCCTTCAGGAAGTTGAAGGCTGCTATCAAATCCCCCCCTCACTCTTTGCTTCTGCAGACTAAACAGACCCAACTCCCTCAGCCTCTCCTAAGTCATATGCTCCAGCCCCCTAATCATTTTGGTTGCCCTCCGCTGGACCCTCTCCAATGCGTCCACATCCTTTTTGTAGCGGGGGGCCCAGAACTGGACACAATACTCCAGATGTGGCCTCACCAGAGCCGAATAAAGGGGAATAATGACATCTCTGGATCTGCTGGCAATGCTCCTCTTAATGCAACCTAATATACCATTAGCCTTCTTGGCTACAAGGGCACACTGTTGACTCATATCCAGCTTCTCATCCACTGTAACCCCCAGGTCCTTTTCTGCAGAACTACTACTTAACTGGTTGGTCCCCAGCTTGTAACTGTGCTTGGGATTCTTCTGTCCCAAGTGCAGGACTCTGCACTTGTCCTTGTTGAACTTCATCAGATTTCTTTTGGCCCAATCCTCCAATTTGTCTAAGTCACTCTGGACCCTATCTCTGCCCTCAAGCGTATCTACCTCTCCCCCCTAGCTTAGTGTCATCCGCAAACTTGCTGAGGGTGCAATCCATCCCCTCATCCAGGTCATTAATAAAGATATTGAACAAAACCGGTCCTAGAACTGAACCTTGGGGCACTCCGCTAGAAACCGACCGCCAACCTGAAATCGAGCCGTTGATCACTACCCACTGGGCCCGGCCTTCTAGCCATTTTTCTATCCATCTTACTGTCCATTTATCCAATCCGCATTCCCTTAACTTGCTGGCAAGAATATTGTGGGAGACCGTATCAAAAGCCTTGCTAAAGTCAAGGTATATCACATCCACTGACTTTCCCACGTCCACAGAGCCAGTTACCTTATCATAGAAGCTGATCAGATTGGTCAGGCACGACTTGCCCTTTGTGAATCCATGCTGACTATTCCTAATCACTTTCCTCTCTTCCAAGTGCCTCAAAATGGATTCCTTAAGGATCCCTTCCATGATTTTTCCAGGAACCGAGGTAAGACTGACCGCCTATAGTTCCTGGATCGCCCTTCTTCCCTTTTTGAAGATGGGCACTACATTTGCCTTTTCCAATCATCCGGGATTTCTCCCGATCTCCACGACTTTTCAAAGATAATGGCCAAAGGCTCTCAATGACATTTGCCAACTCCTCAGTACCCTCGGATGCATTAAGTCCGACCCATGGATTTGTGTACGCTTAGCTTTTCTAAATAGTTCCTAACCTGTTCTTTACCCACCATGGGCTGTCCATCTTCATCCCATCTTGAGTCACTTAGCGCAGAAGTCCAGGAGCCGACCTTGTCCGTGAATACAGAGGCAAAGAAAGCATTGAGTACTTCAGCTTTCCCACATCATCTGTCACTAGGTTACCTCCTTCATCCAGTAGGGGCTGCACACCCTCTCTGATCACCTTCTTCTTGTTAACATGCCTGTAGAAACCTTTCTTGTTATCCTTCACATCCTTAGCCAGTCGCAATTCCATTTGCACTTTCGCCTTCCTGATAACCCCCCGGCATTCTCGAGCGATACATTTAAACCCCTCCTGGTCATTTGTCCAAGTTTCCACTTTTGTAAGCTTCCTTTTGTGCTTAAGTTCACCAAGGATTTCCCTGTAATCCGGTCTCCTACCATGTTTGCCTCTTGCTTCAGGGATGGCTTCTTTCTGTGCCTTCAATAAGGCTTCTTTAAAATACTGCTAGCTGTCCTGGACTCCTTTCCCTTCATGTTAGCATCCCAGGGATTCTGCCCATCAGATCTCTGAGGAGTCAAAATCTGCTTTTTTGAAGTCCAAGGTGTGTATTTTACTACTCTCTTTCTTCCTTTGGTCAGGATCCTGAAATCTACCATCTCATGATCACTACTTCCCAGGTTGTCACCTACCTCCACTTCCCTATTAGTTCCTCCTGTTAGTGAACAGAAGGTCTAGCTGCGCACGGCCCTGGTCGGATCCTTCAGCACTTGTGTCAAGAAGTTATCCCCAACATTCTCCAAAAACTTCCTTGCCTGTGTACTGCCGTATTGGTTTCCCAACAGATGTCAGGGTGATTAAAGTCCCCCACGAGAACCAGGGCCTGCGATCCGGAAGCTTCTCTCAGTTGTCCGAAGAAAGCCTCATCTACCTCATCCACCTGATTCGGTGGCCTGTAGCAGACACCAACCACAACATCACTGCTGGTGTTTGCTCCTTTAACACTGCTGTTGTTTGCTATTGTTCGTCAATCTGCCCTGGTAGTCTGCATCTTCAGTGTGCTTTCACTTAGTTGATCATTATTTTGTGCTTCTGAGTCTCCGGCCCTTCCTCTGACCATTTGGGCATTCAGTGGCCTTTACACTTATCTCTCCTAAAACATTCTCTCTCTCATTCACACAAACAATACATTTACAGAAGTGCAGCATGGGACAAAAGGGTACTTCTAGTCACTTTAACAAAGTTACAAAGTCTTTCAACATTAAACTTCTTTCTATCTATTACAAGGCCTTACCTAATATTAACGTCACTATGTATTGCAATATTCCATCCCACCACTTTAACATGCTAACGTCAAACTGAGCTGGATCTAAGTTAACAAAGCTGCCTGGCCTGTCTGAGGCCTACAGCTTGTATTTAAGTTTAATCCAAACCTTTTGCTATATCATACATTCATTATAACTCACTGACTTATTAGTTACAAAATTCCAGGGCTACACTTGTTCCTTTATGATGGCTATCCTGAAGAGCCAGCAGGGTCACCTGAAGCATCTTCCTGATTTAGAGGAAGTACTTGCCAGACATTAAATTGGTGGAACTGGCCCTATGCTATCCCAGAAGCTAGGGGAGCCTATGGTTGCTCCATAATAATCCAGAAGAGCCGGGGCAATCAGGCATAGTCAAAGCAGTCCTGGAGGTTTCTCTGGCCTGCAGTGGTAGTTGAACTGCATTAAAAAGGTCCCAAATTCCCTCCTACCCACCATAGGCACAGAGCACTTTTGGACCATCTACAACTCTTCCCACTGGACCCCTCTTGCCAGAGTATGGAAAAGAGGAAGGGTTAGAAAATTTGCATGCTGACTCTCTCTATGGTAAATCCAGTTGGTCACTCGTCCTGAAGTGCTAGATCTCCCCCACTACGAGCAGGACATGCAATAGCAGAGCAGCATCTGAGCCCTAAGTACTCCTCCAGGGAATTGTTCCAGGCTCTTAAATAAAAATCTAACCCTTGCTTCAAACCTCAAGCTCAACAGGAAACTCTGGCAAGCCAAATACACGAACATGGTAAGTAAATGTACCTGTCAGGACTGCACTTGGTTTTTAGAAAACAACCATGACCAGGTGATCTGGCAAAAATCTCCTGGAGAAACAGCCCTACTGTGCTGATGTAGCCTTGAGCAGGTAATAACACAGTGTTGGAGCTGTCAGGGTAGTTGATTTCCAAAAAAAAAAAAAAAAAAAGGCTTGTGGAGGTAACTACTACTGGCCCCCAAAAGCAAATATTGTCAAGGCACATTGTTAGCATTGTAACCTAATACACAGTGTAATGAATCATAAGGGGTGCAGAATGCAGTGTTGCAATGGTCAGTTCCAAGTAATGATGAAAATGTTCCCAAACCATCTTTCATACTGACATGTGAAAACCTTAAATAGCTTGGTTGCAAGCTAAACTGTTTGGAAAGCTCTGCAGAGCCTAGGTAAAGCTGGGAATAAAGTGGAAGTGAAATAGTAGGGACCAGCCAGAGGCTCAATTCTTGCCTTACTTACGGTAGCTTATTCCTTGACTTCAGTGATGGCCAGCAGTCATTCCCAAGCTTCTGAATCCAAGCCAAGTTGGTTACGGGAGGGAGTGTTCCAGAAGTTGTGACACATCTCCAATTCCTATCCCACCTGAGGGTTCTCCAAACAACTTACCACCAGGTGGGACACTGCTGTAGAGGACAGACACGCCCAAGAAGTTCAGGTTTGACTAGTCAGTACAAACGTTTATGGACTTGGACCCCTTTCTAAACCATAGAACTTTACAGATGACTGACTACCGGGATGAAGCAGAAGGTCTCATCTTGCAGATCATTTACTGATGTATAGAGCTCTGATTAAACCACTGTCTAGATGTTTCTTTTCTAAGGGGAGCCCCCCATTACCTGACTTACTCCAGTGTTGTGTTCCTATAGTAAGTACCTCATAATATCAATACGTTTGGGATAATATCACAATTCTATGTGGCAACATGAAGCTTTTCTCCATTGAGCCAGCTTTCAAATGACATCATCTCAAGCACCAGCACTGAAATTAGGTCTAGAGTTCCCTTAACATGGGCAGGCTGCAGGTCAGTTGTTCTTTAATCTGTCTATTTGATTGTCAAAATTGATTTCTATTTGTTCAGTGGGAAAATCTGGGATTCATCAGAAGGAAGGAGCTTGTCTGTTATTTATAGCACATGTGGAACATGCTACACCAGACCCAGTGAATGCCCAACCTCCATTGCTCCTGCCTTATTCTTTTTGCACTGGTTCGCTCCCCTTCTTCTTTCCTTTTCCTATTCGTGTATGTCTTCTCCTATATGATTGCTGTTATGTCGGTGTGGTACTGTCTGGTTGCATGTTGTCTAGCCTTGCACTTTGACTAGTTGTAGAATTGCATCAGTCTACTGGAGATCCCATAAAGCATGCAGGATACAAGCTGTAAGTCTTTATCTTTTTTGCACTTTTCAGTGTCTGTTTCTTTAGGAAATCAATAACACTTTGATCACACACAAAAAGAAGTGCTGTAGGTGATTCAACAGGTGGCATTCTTCTTTTGTCCTGTACCACCAATGACCAGCATCTTCCAGTCATTAGGTAT
Source organism: Rafetus swinhoei (assembly GCA_019425775.1). Taxonomy (NCBI): domain Eukaryota; kingdom Metazoa; phylum Chordata; order Testudines; family Trionychidae; genus Rafetus; species Rafetus swinhoei. The sequence goes on along the minus strand of CM033447.1, from coordinate 63,982,601 downwards.
GGAAGCTGATTTAAAGGCTAGGTTACAAAGCACAGTTAATAGTTCCGCAATTTCACATTTGAGTGAATGTCCTATGTTGTGTCCTGTGGGAAGAGAGAAGTTCCTAAAGTTCTCTCAAGACTTAACCCAACCCTCCTTGTGCACCACTACACTCCTGGGCAATGAAGGGGAATGAGAACACAGATGACGGGAGTTAAGTGAGCAAATAATGTTAATCTTAACCCAACTTAACCATGGGCGGGGGCGTGTGGAGAAGGTGAGCGTTACTTCCTAAGAAAACAAAAATACCTTTCATAGGCTAAATTGCATGTTTATACCCATTGCTGTAAAGTTAAAATGATACCAGCTGCATTCTCTCCACTTACAAAATGATCTCAGGTGACAAATATCTCCTGTTTCACCAGGTTTGCAATATTTAGTAAGTTGTTCAACATCTTACCAGAAAAACTTGGCAGGCTTTAAAGAGGGAGACACAGTTTATGGATCACATTACATTCTTTAAAAATTTAAAAATTGTATTTCACATGTATAGTCCTTGAGGGGACAAAACCACACATACCTTGGATGGAACTTCATCATTTATAAATCTTGATTTGAACGTCTACTTCTCCTGCAGTTATGCGAAATGCTAAAGCAAAAGCATATAGACTCTAAATGTAGGAAGGAAAGTGGTGGGGCATGAAAAGTTCAAGTTCTCTCTTAATTCAGTGTATTTGACAAAGGCCTCCAGATTTAACTCCTTGTGTCTGAACACTTCCCATCTGGCTCTGGCTGACGCTTCCTTTCATAGGAATGAGATGAGCAGAAAGTAGCAAAGAGGAATGGTTTTAAATGGTTTCTTAATCCAGCCTTTGTAATATCAGGCATGTATGGTTTTTCATGCTTCCATGTACATATTTGCTTGTACAAAAGAGGCATAGGTGTGGGAGAGACAGATTCCATTACGATCCCTACTGCAGACTAAAGACTTGTTTACACCCACAGTTCCAGCAGCTTAACTAAAGGCATGATTTAAGGTCAGGAGATTGACGGCAGATATGTGAGTGAATGTAAAGTCTCAGGTTTTTAGCATTGAAAGGGAGGGATCTGACTCCTTTCCCGCCAACAACTTGGCATTAATTAGGTACAGAGCAAAACTGAATGGTCTCATGCCATATAACCAAGGAAGGAGAGTTGGTTCACTTAACCCACCCATCCTTGTATGCCACTAACGAACTTCCTGGACAATGAAGGGGAATGAGAATACAGATGAGGGGAGTTAAGTCTGAGAGAATTTTAGGAGCTCCTCTCTTCCCAGAAGGCACAACATAGGGCCTGTGTTCAGGTTTACCTCAGGAACTGGTCCCTTGAAGCCTGTTACCCACACTGGATGCTGGCTATGACAATGTTTGAGTTTCTCTTATTTTTTAAGATGTACCATCTCATCCTTCTTAACCTCACCTGCCAGGTCTCCAGCATGTGGTGAGGAAAGCTAAAACTCCACGACACTTTCTGTGGAGGGCAAAAATCCTTCCTGAGTCTAAAAGGCAAGCCTGGAAACCCATCCATGTAGAGGGCAGCTTTCTGCTGTGGTATGCCCAGCAATGTTTGAACACCCAGGAAAGGGGGTTTCAGGATGCCGGTTAGCTCCCACACGCTCTCTGAATTGGCAGTTGGCTGGCTAGAAGACACAGAGCAAGAGAGAGAGATATTTTTTGTTAGTCTCTAATGTGCCGCAGAACTTTTTAGAAGAAATAGAGCTTTACCCAACCTTCGTGTGCAAATAAGCATGGGAAAGGAAGGGATGGTCAGAGAGTAGTTATTAACGGTTCACAATCCTGCTGGAATGGTATAACAAGTGGGGTTTCACAGGGGTCTGTTTTGGGACTGGCTCTGTTCAATATTTTCATCAACAATTTAGATATTGGCATAGAAAGTACGCTTATTAAGTTTGCAGATGATACCAAGCTGGGAGGGGTTGCGACTAATCTGAAGGATAGGGTCATAATTCAAAATGATCTGGACAAATTGGAGAAATGGTCTGAGGTAAATAGGATGAAGTTTAATAAAGACAAATGCAAAGTGCTCCACTTAGGAAGGAACAATCAATTTCACACATACAGAATGGGAAGTGACTGTCTAGGAAGGAGTACGGCAGAAAGGGATCTAGGGATTATAGTTGACCACAAGCTGAATATGAATCAGCAGTGTGATGCTGTTGCAAAAAAAGCAAACATGATTCTGGGATGCATTAACAGGTGTGTTGTGAGCAAGACACGAGAAGTCATTTTTCCGCTCTACTCTGCGCTAGTTAGGCCTCAGTTGGAGTATTGTGTCCAGTTCTGGACACCGCATTTCAAGAAGGATGTGGCGAAATTGGAGAGGGTCCAGAGAAGAGCAACAAGAATGATTAAAGGTCTAGAGAACATGACCTATGAAGGAAGGCTGAAAGAATTGGGTTTGTTTAGTTTAGAAAAGAGAAGACTGAGGGGGGACATGATAGCAGTTTTCAGGAATCTAAAAGGGTGTCATAAGGAGGAGGGAGAAAACGTGTTCATCTTGGCCTCTGAGGATAGAACAAGAAGCAATGGGCTTAAACTGCAGCAAGGGAGGTTTAGGTTGGACATTAGGAAAAAGTTCCTAACTGTCAGGGTAGTCAACACTGGAATAAATTGCCCAGGGAGGCTGTGGAATCTCCATCTCTGGAGATATTTAAGAGTAGGTTAGATAAATGTCTAGCAGGGATGGTCTAGACAGTATTTGGTCCTGCCATGAGGGCAGGGGGCTGGACTCAATGACCTCTTGAGGTCCCTTCCAGTCCTAGTATTCTATGATTCTATGAATACATTCACTTTCCCTGTATCAGGCCTCCAAAGGCTAGTTTGGCTTCTCCCCCAGCCAGCCTGCTCATTTACCCTTTCCATGTTGGAGGGGCACTGAGATAACCTCATGCACCAGGCTGTGTAGACGCTCTTTTCTCAATGTGAACCTCACTTGCATTGATTAAGCTTAAATCATGTTTCAAATAAGGTCTTGTGCTGAATTTTCAACCAGTGTAATTATTTCTAGAGTCTAGACTACAGCTATTTTAATTAATTATTTGCTCACTGACTGAAATTAATACTTTTAAAACAGTAATCTGGATACGCCATCCAAGTTTGATGCAGTACGCAAATGTTGGTGAAATAGCTAGATGAACATTTAATAACGTGAATTAAAAGCCTGCTTCAGCCTCTAACTCAGGGGTAGGCTGCAAATGGCCCACAGGCTGGACCACAGCTTCCCGCAGCTCCCATTGTCCAGGAATGGCGAACCGTGGCCAACAGGAGCTGTGAGGGCTCTACCTGCAGACGCTTATGTAAATAAAGCATCTTGCAGCTCACCAGGGGCTAACCCTGGTGAACTGTGTTCAGCCTGCAGGCCGCTTATTGCCCATCGCTGTTCTAACAAGACACCTTTATTGTGTGACCTTAGTTTTAGAGGGACGACTTAGTGGTGCCCCTAATTATACTCTCAGGTACTTAACTCTCATTGATTATGTCTACACTACACTAAAACCTGTGGCTGGCCCACACTGACTTGGACTTGAGCAGTGAGGAAAACAAGTGTAGTATAAATATGTGGCCAGGGGTTCTGGAACCTGGCGAGGAAGGATGGGTGAATCTCACATCCCAGGCTCCAGCCTGAGTCCAAACATCTACATTGCAATTTTTAATCTCACCACCGAAGCCCTGTGAGCCTGAATCAGTTGACCTGGCCTCTGAGACTTGATGCTGCTATTTATTTTATTGCAATGTAGATGGATCCTGCGAGACTCCCCTAACTCTGTGCCTTGGTTTCCTCATCTGTAAGGCTGTTACAAGTCTGGGCCATGCCCGATTTTTACACTGATTTAATTAAATCTGCAAGGAAAACTGGCTTAATTGAAGTGATGCAACACGCTAGTGTGCATGAAACTATAGTGAAAGAAAAGAGGTATATAACACTGTTCTGTTGGTATTTTTGCCTTTGCATTTGATTCACAGATTAAACCAGTGATCACCGAGCAGTCGATCTACGCGGTAGATCTTGGAGCCTCTGACAGGGGATCCTGACTGGTTTGGCCAAGATGTTATCAAGCCCAGCACTTCAGCTGCCCCTCCCCCCACTGCTGCACACCTACTTTTGCCTTGGAGCTGCTCACTGGGAGCCTCCCGCTTACTGGGCAGGGCAAGGGAGGGAGAAGAGGGATGCTGATGTCAAGGTGCCCCCTCTCCCATCCTGTATCCTATCTCCACAGAGCAGGGCAGGGGTCACAACAGGACTTGGGATGGAGTTTGCTGGCTGCTTTTGGGAGTGGTGAGGGGTGAGCCTGCCTTAGCCCCACTGCACCACCACCCTGACGTAAGCAGTGCCCAGTCGGAGCCCACATCCAGAAACCCTCCCCAGTCATGAGCCCCCTCCTGCACTCCAAGCCCCTACCCTAGCCCCGAGCACTTCTGCATCCAAACACCCACCCAGAGCCTGCACTTAGAACCCCTCCGGCACCCCAACTGCCTGCCCCAAGCTCAGCTCAGAGGCCCTCTCGCACTCCAGATCCCTTAATCCAAGACCAGATCCTGCACCCCCAGCCTTCTGCCCCAGCCTGGTGAAAACAAGGGAGGATGGGAGAGGGATGGAGGATGGAGTGAGCAGGGGCGAAGCCTCGGAGAAGGGGCACAAAGGAGGCAGGGCAAGGGTATTTGGGTTTGAGGCAGATCTTGGATTGCACTTAAATTCAAAAAGTGATCTCCTGCTTAAAAAGGTTGGAGACCACTGGATTAAACTAAGTTAACTACAGTTGTTGTTAAATCTGTGCAAAAAGGCTTAAGTTAAACAAAGCATGTGTAGATCCCAGACCCAATAAATGTGGAAAACATTACCTACTCAAGTCTGTATTCATGCGGGAAAATGCCCATGAGTGTTTAGATGCAGTTTGAGTTTATTCGTTTTACAAAAGTAGTTACACTAAATCTTCCTTTAAAAAATCTTCCTTTCGCCTATTATTTCCTGTGATGAAAATTCTATAGCTGACTAAGATTGTTCTTTGTTGCTCATAGTTATTGCAAAAATTCAAGCTTCCAAGCAATAATCCCTAATTACATCAGCCACCCCTCCCCCCCCACTTTTCCCCTTAAGCCATTAGGTTTGCTCTTGTGGGGTTTTTTTGTTTTCTGTGGCATGTATATATGAATGAGTGGGATATAAATGAAATATGAAAAATAGTTGTCTTTGTTCTTACTCCAGAATTTTCTATCCCTCTAAGGAAAGCAGCCAAGTACAAGTAGGCAAATTAAACACACACCTGTGGATATTGCTCACAATGTCTGGAAGATTTAAATGCAATAAATTAGCAACAGGGAATGTTAAGGAAGATAAAAAAACTGCACAAGAGCATGTGTGGAGCTCTGACTTCTAATCCAGGGTTTTGGGGCTGGCATTGATTATCTAGGCTGTGCAGTGCTTTGGAAGAGTTCCCCCCAAAATAAGAAGGGCAGATATATGCATTTCCCCCCACTCCGATAGCAGCATATTTTATTTGAACTTCACAAGAAGCCACCCCCAGCTATTTGGTCTGCTGCTAATAAACTATTATATTTCAAAGTTTTGATTCAAACGACTATGCCAAGTTCAGAAGTGTACTCATATATTCCCCCACAGCAATAAGCCAAATTCAGACACGGTGGTAGTTATGTCCAACTCTTCTGAAGTCATCTGAGTTGCACTTGCTTATGTTACATTTGGATTTTGCCAATTAAGTTTGCAACACTGGATTGGACATCTATGAAAGCCGGCTAATATTAGAGTGCTGGTGCTTGCCACTTTAGGTCGGGCCAGAAATAACACTAGGGAACAGTTCCTGGTGAGGGATCTGCCCTTTCTGATTCCAGCTGAGATGCAAAACAAAAATGCCGTGTCAAAATGAAATATAGGAGAATTGGTGCAAGCCATGCTTTTGAAAAACCTCTAAAAAGTCTTGGCTCTGGTTTTCTTTGATTCTTAGGATGGGCTTTTTAAAATCAATTTCAGCTCACCCGTTCTTTCAAGAAGTCATACGGTTTTAACAAAATCTGGATGAAACGATGATGGTTTAGTCTATAGGACATAGGCAGGCAAATACATCTAAGTTTTCCAGAGTAGGGTCCTTATTGATGAGCGAGCAATCTAAATAATTTTCAGTCCATAGTTACTGCATTGTTTGTCAGCCAGGCCAGCTTTAGACTGATTCGCCCGATTCCCCCGAATCGGGCCCCACGCCTAAGAGGGCCCCTCGCCCTAAAGCCAGAAGTGTGCTGGCATGCCGGGCGTGCTGCGTGAGGGGGCATTGGCCCCAGAGGAGGAGTGCGGCGGCTTCCCTGTGCTGCAGGAGGGGGAGTCAGCCCCAGGGTTTGGCGGGAAGGTGGGACTCTGCCCCATAGATGGGGATTTAAAGGGGTTGTGAGGCTTTTTTTTTGTGTTTTTTTTTTTTTTTTTTGCTCAACAAAAAATCCTGGCTGCCAGGGCTCTGTTGAAACTATTTGAATTGGGTCCCGCACTTCGTAAAGCCGGCCCTGTTTGTCAGCATGGGTCACAGAGCAGAAAGAGAGTGTCTACAGGGAATGATCAAGGCTATGGCTGTCCCCAGGTTCAGTATGGGTTTGTAATATGTCTGGACTGTGTTCAAACACTTAAGGTGGTCAATCATCTTTTGTTTCTAACAGAGAAGCAATGAATATCTGCCTGAGAGTGCAACTGGGGGAGTTCCTACATCCATGAATGTGACTGCTGAAACTTACATTTTATCTAGTAAAAGACAGAACTAAATAGTACTGATTGAGGGAGGTTTTCCCATTGCATTACATCACCAACCACAACCTCTTTTAGATTTTATGACAAGTTGATGGGGATTTTTTTTTTGTTAGGATCTGTCCTTGCCAACAAGCTGTGCCACACATCAAAACCTTTATTTGCCTCAAATATATCTTAATAAGTGATGATAATTGTGTTCATTTTCAACAAGTAAAACACAGGGGCAGGGCCAGTTGTGAGTCTGATATCTGAGATTATTAATGTGCTGGGCCAAAAAAAAAAAATCTCTTTATATTCACCCAGAACTGTATACTAGGAAACAATAGAACTGGACAGGGTATTATTTTTTCAGTATTGCAAGTTACTCATTTGTTATATTTATATGTTTTTATGTGATACTTTTTAGAAATACACGTTTATGGATTGCTGCTAGAAATCCACACAATGCAATCTAAACATTAGATTGGGAGGGACCGCAAGAGATCCCGCCGCTGAACAGGCTACCTGGTGAGAGTGAGAGTACTCGCTTTTGGTGTGAGTGAGTTTGCTCGACTGTTTGAATTTTGTTTGTTGAATTCTGATTCTGATTTCAGGTGACTGCAGTTTCAGTTTCAGCTGCTGTGGCAGTTGGGACTGAGTGCCTGACCCTTTGTTCCCTCAATTGCTCTCTTGATTGCATCTGGTCAGTCTTCCCCTGTGTGACTCATGAGGGGGCAGGCCTGGCCTAGGCAAGCAGGCTTTAAAAGCCAGAGGCAGAGCGACCAGGGAGTGAAAGCGGACAGGGGGCTGCAGACAGGGGAGTTTGACAGAGGGAGGCCTGCGATGGTCAGGAAGACCCGCAACACCTGTGCCAGCCCTGCTTCTGTCTCCTCCACCTGCACCTGTAGCCAGACAGAACGCCTGAGCATGGATGCCTCTACCCAGATCCTGGTGTGGTTTTGCAGAGACTGTGGCTTGCAATTCCCACTTACTGATATCCAGGCTGGGGAGATCATCCAATGAGAAAGGTGCCTGCTGGTGGAATCTCTCAGGCAGCAGGTGGGAGAGCTATAGGAGGAGGTGGCTAGGTTGAGGAGCACCCAAATCCACGAGCAATTCCTGGACTGTGTTCATGAGGAGACAGCTGAGGTAGCTGTCCCAGTACACAGGACTGCGGGCACACCACTGATGGAGGAGACGGCTCAGGGTGGACACTGGCAGTTGGTTACTTCTGGCAGCAGGCACTGCTCCGCCCCTGCTCCGAACCCTCCCGCTGTGGTACTAGGAAACCGTTATGCTCTTCTTTATACAGGAGATAAGGAATCACCCCCTACAACAGAGGAGGAGAAGCCTCGTACCCCCAAGGCTGGGAGGTCTGCTACCACCACTGCGAATAGGAAACGTAGGGTAGTGGTGGTCGGAGACTCTCTTCTGAGGGGGACGGAGGCGCCCATCTGTCGCCTCTGACATTTCATCTCGGAGGTATGCTGTCTGCCGGGGGCCCGTATCCGAGATGTTACGGAGGCATTGTCGAGGATTATCCGGCCCTCTGACTACTACCCCATGCTACTCATCCATGTGGGCACAAATGATACTGCGAGGTGTGACACTGTAGGTCAAGAGTGACTACAGGGCTCTGGGAGTACAGGTGAAGGAGTTTGGAACGCAGGTGGTATTCTCTTCGATCCTTTCTGTCGAAGGTAGGGGCTCGGGCAGAGATAGCTGCATCCTGGAGGTGAATGCCTGGCTGAGAGGATGGTGTCACCAGGAGGGCTTTGGCTTCCTCGACCATGGGATGCTATTCCAGGAAGGACTGCTGAGCAGAGATGGCGTTCACCTTTCGAGGAGGGGGAAGACCCTATTTGGACACAGACTGGCTAACCTAGTGAGGAGGGCTTTAAACTAGGTTTGACGGGGACAGGTAAACAAAGCCCACAGGTAAGTGGAGAACATGGAGACCTGGGAGATGGGTCGGAAATGGGAGGGAGCGTGGGCTATAATGGCAGAGAGAACGGAGGGTCAGGGCAAAACTGGGAGGCCAAATCACTATCTTAGATGCCTATATACAAATGCAAGAAGTATGGGTAATAAGCAGGAAGAACTGGAAGTGCTAATAAATAAGTACAATTATGACATTGTTGGCATCACAGAAACTTGGTGGGATAATACACACGATTGGAATGTTTGTATGGAAGGGTACAACTTGCTCAGGAAGGATAGACAGGGAAAAAAGGAAGGAGGTGTTGCCTTATATATTAAAAGTGAACATACTTGGAGTGAGGTGGAGATGGACATAGGAGACGGAAGTGTTGAGAGTCTCTGGGTTAGGCTAAAAGGGGTTAAAAACAAGGGTGATGTCATGCTAGGAGTCTACTATAGGCCACCTACCCAGGTGGAAGAAGTGGATGAGGCTTTTTTTTAAACAACAATATCATCCAAAGCCCAAGATTTGGTGGTGATGGGGGACTTCAACTATCCAGATATATGGTGGGAAAATAACACAGCGGGGCACAGATTATCCAATAAGTTCTTCGACTGCATTGGAGACAACTTTTTATTTCAGAAGGTTGAAAAAGCTACTGGGGGGGAGCTGTTCTAGATTTGATCCTAACAAATAGGGAGGAACTGGTTGAGAATTTGAAAGTGGAAGGCAGCTTGGATGAAAGTGATCGTGAAATCATAGAGTTCACAATTCTAAGGAAGGGTAGAAGGGAGAACAGCAAAATAGAGAGACAATGGATTTCGGGAAGGCGAATTTTGGTAAACTCAGAGAGCTGATAGGTAAGGTCCCATGGGAATCAAGACTGAGGGGAAAAACAACTGAGGAGAGTTGGCAGTTTTTCAAAGGGACATTGTTAAGGGCCCAAAAGCAAGCTATTCTGCTGCGTCAGAAAGATAGAAAATATAGCAAAAGACCACCTTGGCTTAACCACGAGATCTTGCATGATCTAAAAATAAAAAAGGAGTCATATAAAAAATGGAAAGTAGGACAAATTACAAAGGATGAATATAGGCGAACAACACAGGAATGCAGGGGCAAGATTAGAAAGGCAGAGGCACAAAATGAGTTCAAACTAGCTACGGGAATAAAGGGAAACAAGAAGACTTTTTATAAATACATTAGAAGCAAGAGGAAGACCGAGGACAGGGTAGGCCCACTGGTCAGTGAGGAGGGAGAAACAGTAACAGGAAACTTGGAAATGGCAGAGATGCTTAATGACTTCTTTGTTTCGTCTTCACCGAGAAGTCTGAAGGAATGCCTAATATAGTGAATGCTAGTGGGAGGGGGGGAGGTTTAGAATATTAAAAAAAAAACAAAAAAACCAAAAAACCCAAGTTAAAAATCACCTAGAAAAGTTAGATGCCTGCAAGTCACCAGGGTCTGATGAAATGCATCCTAGAATACTCAAGGAGCTGATAGAGGAGGTATCTGAGCCTCTAGCTATCATCTTTGGAAAATCATGGGAGACAGGAGAGATTCCAGAAGACTGGAAAAGGGCAAATATAGTGCCCATTTATAAAAAGGGAAATAAGAACAACCCAGGAAACTACAGACCAGTTAGTTTAACTTCTGTGCCAGGGAAGATAATGGAGCAAGTAATTAAGGAAATCATCTGTAAACACTTGGAAGGTGGCAAGGTGATAGGGAACAGCCAGCATGGATTTGTAAAGAATAAATCATGTCAAACCAATCTGATAGCTTTCTTTGATAGGATAACGAGTCATGTGGATAAGGGAGAAGCGGTGGATGTGGTATACCTAGACTTTAGTAAGGCGTTTGATACGGTCTCGCATGATATTCTTATCAATAAACTAGGCAAATACAACTTAGATGGGGCTACTATAAGGTGGGTGCATAACTGGCTGGATAACCACTCAGAGAGTAGTTATTAATGGTTCACAATCCTGCTGGAAAGGTATAACTAGTGGGGTTCCGCAGGGGTCTGTTTTGGGACCGGCTCTCTTCAATATCTTCATCAACGATTTAGGTATTGGCATAGAAAGTACGCTTATTAAGTTTGCAGATGATACCAAACTGGGAGGGGTTGCGACTGCTCTGGAGGATAGGGTCATAATTCAAAATGATCTGGACAAATTGGAGAAATGGTCTGAGGTAAACAGGATGAAGTTTAATAAAGACAAATGCAAAGTGCTCCACTTAGGAAGGAACAATCAGTTTCACACATACAGAATGGGAAGCGACTGTCTAGGAAGGAGTATGCAGAAAGGGATCTAGGGATTATAGTGGACCACAAGCTGAATATGAGTCAGTAGTGTGATGCTGTTGCAAAAAAAGCAAACATGATTCTGGGATGCATTAACAGGTGTGTTGTGAGCAAGACATGAGAAGTCATTCTTCCGCTCTACTCTGCGCTGGTTAGGCCTCAGTTGGAGTATTGTGTCCATTTCTGGGCACCGCATTTCAAGAAAGATGTGGAGAAATTGGAGAGGGTCCAGGGAAGAGCAACAAGAATGATTAAAGGTCTAGAGAACATGACCTATGAAGGAAGGCTGAAAGAATTGGGTTTATTTAGTTTAGAAAAGAGAAGACTGAGGGGGGACATGATAGCCGTTTCAGGTATCTAAAAGGGTGTCATAAGGAGGAGGAGAAAACTTGTTCATCTTGGCCTCTGAGGATAGAACAAGAAGCAATGGGCTTAAACTGCAGCAAGGGAGGTTTAGGTTGGACATTAGGAAAAAGTTCCTAACTGTCAGGGTAGTTAAATACTGGAATAAATTGCCCAGGGAGGTTGTGGAATCCCCATCTCTGGAGATATTTAAGAGTAGGTTAGATAAATGTCTATCAGGGATGGTCTAGATAGTATTTGGTCCTGCCATGGGGTTAGGAGACTGGACTCGATGACCTCTCGAGGTCCCTTCCAGTCCTAGTATTCTATGATTATCATTACATCTCTCTTCCTTTAGCTTTGCTTTTTAGTCCAAGTGGAGAAGCTGAGTTACCGACATTCTAGGATCTGAGGTTCACTTTCCTGTCTCTCACCTTTGCTTTGCCTTCCCCGTATCTAGGGACAGCGATAAAAGGGAGACTCCTTACTTGTTGAGTTACTGGATGTACAATGGAATATTGTAGGTAAAAGTAATCTTAGATGGCTTGTATGCATTTGCTACACACAGGGATGCACAAGCTTTGTCTTTTTGGACAGAAGTGTTAGGCATAATTCATACATTTTGTACTTCACCCTGTAGTGAAGTAAAACAATAGTAAGTAGAGTGAAAAATTATTAAAATGTGCTCATTCTGTGGTTTTATAGCCCAGCCACCTTCTGGGTGTGGTGTACTGTCCCAACCAGTGGCACCGAGACCACAAGTCCCAGGTTTGATTATGCTCACAGACGACAGGGTTGAATGGATGTTTTTGAGCTTTTGATTTCTGAGTACTAAAACGGCATTTAAAAAAAACAAAGGGCTTTGCTAACAAATATGATGAGGCTTCAATGTTGTTTTATATATGTGATGTTTATCTAACAGTATGGACGGAAAGTCTCAGAAGGGTAGCCGTGTTAGTCTGTAACTCTATGGGCAGTTAATATGAAGAGCCTATTGCTTACCTGTTTGTTTTGGCTGCAGAGGTGCTGCCTGCGGCGGGGCAGGGGGGAAGGGGATCAGAGGGGGTTGTAATCTGGGAGTGGAAAACTTTGATCTCTGACCTCAATCCTGTAGCCTTCTGGAAAATGTAGTGTGGTGTTCATTTTATTAATGCAAAGGTAAATATTGTTTGTATTGGGGACATTACAATGTGTTTATTAAGGTAAATGTGTAACCGCTGAAAATGTCAGCAGTTACATGTTTACATGGGAGGGAGGTGGCTCCCTGGGAGCTGGCTGTATGAGCGGCAGCAGCTTGGGAGGGGACAGGCAGGAGCTGGTGTGTATGAAGAGCTGACTTTTAAGTTGGCTCTCTATGTGCCTCGGTGCCCAGGGAGCCAGCTGCTCCTCTCCCACACTGCTGCGTCTGAGGGAAGAGAGGAGGTGGCCCTGCGTGAAACCGTGAAGTTAACCAATGAGCCCAGGTTTGTTTGGTGTATTAAATACAGGCCGTCATTTCTGTAATGGAGAACATGATCCGAGGGCTTTTAAGAAAAGCACTAGAGACAATGACATTGGTGATACAGCGCATTACCACTGGATGCGCTGCCTTAACTCTATCCCCAGCAGAGAAGACTCACTCAGAAAAGAAACCCCACTAAATCACAATGGGTACGTCTACGCTTCATGCTTACTCTGAAATAGCTTATTTCGAATTAGCACGTCTACGCTGCAGGGAAGCTTCAACATTAGTCCAAGGCAGGCTTCCCTAATGTAAACGTGCTGTGTCGAGTTAAGAGCCCCAGGAGGCACTGGGGAGGAATAACTTAGAATGGCCCTGGTGAGGGGCTATTTCGAAATAGCAGCAGTGGAGCGTCTACACACACCTTATTTCAAAATAGCAGTTTCGGAATAGGCGTTATTCCTCGTAGAATGAGGTTTACAGATTTTGGAATAAGCCGTCCGACATTTCGAAATGATTTTGAAATAATGGAATGGCAGTGTAGACGCTCACATTGTTATTTCAAAATAACGCTAGTTATCTCAAAATAATGGTGCAGTGTAGACGCACCCAGTGTGACCAAACTTAGCAGACAGCTAAAGAACTGAACTGGTGTGGTGATCCTGTTCTTTCTAAGGTCTGGGTTGTTGGTACAAGCTTCTACCCCAACTGTCAGACAGCTCCCGGTCTGTGCATTATTACCATGAAATCAACACGTTATGTTAAAACCCTGAAACGAACAACTCTCAACAAAAACACACAACTCACTGTGTTGTTGCACTATTTTAATACAGCATTAAAATGCTATGATACTAGAGAAAAGCTGTCTACTATCCAGCTAATAAGGCACATGTCGGAATGCCATTTTATGGACAATCCATAACAGAGGCTTTACAGTCTTTTCAGCAACACAGTCACTGGTCGAGTGAGTTGTCATCTTGGTTGCTGAGATAGGACTGGTCCCTCTGAGGCCTATGTCCATAGGTTTTTGTTTTTAAGCTGTACAAATTTATTAACAGTTACAGAAAAGGAAATCGTACAAACTGGCAACTAAAATTGGCAAGGTCAGTGGGTACAGCTAGTTAAAAACAAACAAAAGTCATAATAATTAAGCTAATCTTTAAAGCTGCAGAAATTCATAAGATACGGTTTTAGCGCTAATATACAATGTAGTGACTGCTGCACTAAATAACCTTTTAAAGGAAACAAAAGTCCAGTACAGGGTTAGGCAAACCTTCCATTTAAACATGGTTTAAAAACAAAATCCATTACATAATCAAAGCTACATGAAATGTAAAGTGTAAAAATGCTTCAAATACGTGCACATGCATATTCTATCACACTATGAGTTCTAATTAAAATAGACACAAATCCCTACAACAATTTATCTTGATCCTTTTCCATTATGTCCTTTGATTGATAATATTGCTTTAGCCAGAATTGCATAGCAGCTCTCACAGTTTATTGTCTCCAAACTGTCATGAATGTCAGTTTGTCAAATGATGCCCCCCACACCTACCCTCGCATTATGAAAACAAAATCCCTACAATACAAAAATTGAATATTTGTGTTCCAGAATTTCTGAAAGCTGAATCATTACTGTGCTTTCAGCATTTACCGTGTCACTTACAAGGTCATAAAGTGATAGTATAATATTATCCGATCCTTACGTATACATCTAGTTATAGCTTTTCCTAAAGAGGCAATACTTCTCAAAATACACATATAAATAAACTGCATAAGCACATTAATAGAAGTCTATGCACTTGAATAATACATTGGTTACTTAATACTGATATTTTCATCCTAGGAAAACAAAAACAATATGGCTTAAAGAATTGCAAGGGTTTTGTCAGAATTATGTACCAACTTTCATATAATATTCTATGTAGACAATATTTCCTTCTTAATGTAGTTCTGTTGCATACTTTATACAAACAAAAGCATTGTAAAAAAAAAAACCAAAATGTAAATTACTTCCATAAATATTTTCTTGAGGATATACCCTTAGTTTTGCAAAATACTTAAGAAAACTCTTACCTCTGTTAGTATTCTAGTTGAGAGGAAGGCCCTTTTGAAAGCTTCCAAGTTGTGAAAACACTTTTTAAAAAAACCCCAAAAACAAACAATACTATTTTTCTTTTTAAAAAAGGCCCTCAAATATATACAAAAAAGTTACTGCGAAGAGTTTCCAGATAAGATAACTCAGTATTACAAGAAATATTTGTAACCATTCAAAAATTTAAACATCTAAAAAGGTTTCCAAAATACACACATAGTATTAAAACAAAACAAAAACTGGAACGAACTCCGTCAAGTATAACTCAAGATAAATACACATCTGCAAGTAAAACTGTAAAATACTTCATACGGGGGTAAACATTAATATCAATGAACTATACCTAGTAACTGCACACGATTGTCCCTTTGAAATTCATCCTAAAAATGCAAACCATCATCCATCTCTCTAAAATCTCTACCAGCCCTCTGAACGCTTAAGCAATATAGCAACATTAATGGACAGCAGTGCTTTTTGTGGATGTAAAACTGATATGCACTGGTATCAGGAGCAGAGTGATGTCTTAAAGAATGACATTGTGAAGGGCTAAATTCCATCAAACTTCTATTTATGTTGGCAAAATCAAGTGAGAAACACATGTTGAGTCAGTGTATGTTAACAATGCTTGCATGTTGATAAATTATTGCATGCTGTGCATGACTAGCACTTAGAGTATGCACTGGACACACATACAACTGCAATCTATAGAGAGTCATCTATTTATTCTAATACTTTCAAATGGTCTTAATTTTCATCTACAGTTTTAAGTAGTTTGATTTTTGGAATAATGGCTACAGCTTCAAGAGTCTGCAATTCATGGCTAGTCTAAATCCCATGTTGTACAAAAAGGTAAAATCTAGAGGATCCTTCTATAAATGGCTTCCTCAGATATACATAACTTCACATTATAGTTTACAGACTAGGTCCCATATAATGGGGAACTTTAAAATACACTTATCTGTAGAAATAATATTTATCTTTTGTGTATTTATTTGCAAGTAAAAAGCAATTTTGAGACACCAAGGCCTTGGATTTTGTTCATGCGGCATCATAATGTATTTTATGCCAGCAGCAGTAGAAACTGGGTAACATGGGGCCAAGATTTAAATTATGGGGGAGGTGTATCCTCAGGTGGTGCAAACTGATGTAGCCCTTTCAACTTCAGTAGAGTGATTAACACCAACTGGGGACCTGTCCTATATATTTATTTCAAATAACTGGTTTTTTTTTCCTGAGCAATAGTAATCCAGAAGATAGGTTCTGATTTCCTGAAGGAAGGAAGAATTATGATTTACATAGGCAAATGAATGCTAAAAATCTCCAGAGGACACAAGGAAAAGGGTGTGGTGCACAGTTCAGTTCACAGGTAGATACCAATCTAATATTCGTAATTAACTTTCCCACATGTAAGGTCAAATCCTACGCTTGTGTGCAGCTATCCGCACAATCAGTGAAGCCACTTGTGTGTATTCTTTCAGGTAGTATTTGACCTTTAATTTGTACTGAATTAAAAATGTTTTCACCAAGACTTGCTTTTAATTAAAAAAAAAATGGCTAAAATACATTCAGGGAACACCAGTTGATGAGTTAAAAAAATAGAGCCGATTAAAGTAAAAATGGTAGAATTTTTTCATGAAAATCTGAAGGGAAAAAGTGATCCCATATTTTTTGGGTCCAAATCAGAAATGTTGATGAAAATGTTCAATTTTGGAAACTTTCAGTTGGTTCTATAGATGGTCAAAAATGGGATGAATTTTTACCAAAAGAGACTGAGCAAAATTCTTCTTTTGGTCAAAATTATTTTTTTATAAAAAAATTGTAAATCTGAAATTCAGAAAATGTCAACCTTTACTAAAAACTATGCCTTTACTAAAGACTAACAACTCTGAACTACTATAGGTTAACAGTGAAATATGTTCCAATATTGATCTTTACATCCATATATAATAAGGATACTTACCAATAAAGATAAATACCAAGAGCTTAATATTCCACTCCTACAAATAATCACATTGGAAGGGGGCAGGAGTACACTTGAAACTTGGTGTTTGGCCATGTGAGTTCCTCCCCCCCCCACCCCAGGTCTACCTCTTGAGGTGATGGGTTTTTTGACCAGGCACTTGAGTGCAGTCTGGATATCCCAAAACATTCAGAGAGGTGAATGCCAGATTTCATCTCTGTGAATGCAGGTACAGTAAGTTTTATGCGTTGACATCCTCCAGCCCTCTGGCATTTCATGCTATTCACTCTTCCTCTTCGCTCCGTGGACTGCACTTTATGTCTTGCTGTGTTGATACAGATGGGAAGCAGGGACAGAATAAATTCTGCATGAAGCAACATCTACTCCTACCAGACTCAGAGAGGAGCATAACACTGCACTTTGTGGCTGCTCCTCTTTCTGCCCCCTCATCCTGGCTTATATACTTGTGGCACCCCCAGCAGGTGGAGTAATTTTTATGGACTCTGGGGAGAGGGGAGGAGGCCAGGGCATATTGCTTCCTGCTTTGCCAATAGTCTTAGCTCCTTCACTTCCTGCTTTTGGGCCCTTCTTCTCCAGCATAAGTGGAAAGGAGGATCTCAATTCAACCCTTGATTATTTCAACTATGCTTACTAAGTATTAATTAAAGATGCACTAACTAGGTCATCAGAAACACTACGGCTATGTCTACACTGGCAGTTTCTTGCGCAAGAACTCTTTTGCGGAAGAGTTCTTGTGCAAAAACTCTTCCACAAGAGAACATCTACACTGCCATGTGCTTTTGCGCAAGAGCATCCATGGCAGTGTAGACGCTGTCCTGCACAAGAAAGCTCTGATGGCCATTTTAACCATAGGGGCTTCTTGTGCAAGAAATTCATGTTGCCTATCTACACTGCCCTCTTCTGGAAGAGCTCTTGCGCAAGAGGGCTTATTCCTCATGGGGAGAGGAATAACTCTTCTGGAAGAAGCCCTGTTTTACAACGCTGTACTGTAAATTTACTTCTGGAAGAATGCTCGTGCAGTGTAGACAGCCGGCAAGTTTTTGCAGAAGAACGGCTGTTCTTGCGCAAGAAGCTGCCAGTGTAGACGTAGCCCACGTTTGGTGGGTTTCATCCTACACCTTATTTGGGTACATTATGCAAGATTAAATGGTAACTGCTTAAACATCACAGGTGTAACACTTGTGGGGGAAGGGGAACCTATTGGTCATCAAAGGGATGTACTGCATAGGGTAGCTTGCTTGCATAGTCCTTGCCTGGTTTCTACCAGCAACACTCATTCTTTCCTTTCAAGAACATTCAAGTCACTAACTAAAATGGGATTGGGTGGGGAGGGGAAATGCCAAAGCCAAGAAAAGATAATGGGAGTTGGACCAGGACCCCGGATCCAAATGCAGTTGATTTGTGTCTTCAGTTAATGTGTTGACATGTCTAACATGTAGGATAATATGATGACATGAGTGTTTAACTTCCAGTAAGTATGTTGTAAAAAATGGTTATTCTATACATATGCAAATGATAGTTGTATGAAAGCAACATAAGATGTATATTTGGGAACCTTAGTTTAAAACATACCCTAGAAATCTGTAAACAAAAAACATAATGCAATATTGAATGTGGACAAATAATATTTAAAATGGAGCTAATGTGAAAAAAGCAGCGATTTTGTGTAGTAATGTCCTTCAATTGATCTCTGTTAAGAACCTGCAGTTTTTTAAATTATAGCCTGTGATGACAGCTACAAATAGATGTTCACTAACAGTGTTCCCTCTTTTAGTGGTTGCCACAAATTTGAAATTATTTTGAAATTGCAGGGCAGGGTAATAGTTTTATGGAGAAAACAGCTTTTCTCTTAGCTTTTGTGTGGTGCTGTTTCTTAGCTTTTCCTGTCGCTGTAGGTTAAGTGTCAAAGAAATTGCTGCTACTATACCATTAAGTGCTCAAGGGAAAAAATTATAGCCAGTGTATTGGGTGGCCATCCTGCAATCTTTCCCTTTACATTGCTCACACACCAAACAATAGATCAAAATTAATACGGAGGCCAAATTTTAAAAACTGACCTCTAACCTGGCATGCACAATTTTTCTTATTTCATGGGCAAATTAAGAAGCTTTGTTTAGAAAAATCAGTCCCTAAATATATTTTTTCAGCCTTCAGTGAAAAATGCACTTGGAAATGCTAAATATCTCACTTGACTGAGGCAGTCAAAATCTGTGATTAGTGTTAAATTTCAATATTTTTTTTTTGTTTTCAGTATATTTGCAGTTATGGTACTGCTAACTGGGCAAAACTAGTTTCAAAATGTTTAACTTAATATTATTTTGTAATTAGATAGCAGTTTTCATCCAACAATGTCAAAATGCCTTTAGACATTAAATAAACCTCACAACACCCTTGTGAGGTAGGTATGTTAAGTATTATCATCCTTTTTTTGCACATGGGGAAACTAAGGCACAGAGAAGTTCAGAGAATTGCCAATGTCAAACAGCAGGCCACTGGCAGAACCCAGAACAGAATTCATGTGTCTCGTCTCCCATAACGCTATTTTAATGAGCAGACCTCCATAAATTGTGAAGACTGTCGGAGGTGTGTTTGTGTGTGAAGTTTCTAAACACATAATTTCTGCCCTAACAACACTTTGCCCTGTTCACAGACAGTCATGGAAATGGTAAAAATTTCACTCTGGATCAACTTTGTGAAGATCTTCACACTTCACACGGGACTGCTTGCTACAAGTTTTTAATTTGCTTCCCAGGACTCTGACAGGTTGTATTGGTAACACCTCAGCCTACCTTGGCATGAGATAACGCTGCATTGGATATGTCAAATTTAACTTTGAAATGGCTTTAACTTGCTATGCGTGTTTAGAATTTAAAACATCCTCACTACATAGCAGTAACACACACATTCCATTTCCTAATGAAAGATTCATGAAAATAAAAAAGGGTTAATATTTTTTAAATGTCCTCCTGTGGTTTTCTAGAGCAGTGGATGATACACACAGGTCTTATTAATTTTCTCCTTTTGCCAATGTACTCTTAAAAATACATATAAAACCAGGATACTCTCTTGAAGTACTTTCATTTCACAACGTTCCCAAATCTCTGATAATAGAGTTTTCTTTCTAACAGGATCCTCCAACGAAAAGTTCCTTCTACCTAAAATAGGACAACCACATACAATTACTACATTTCCTCTAACTTATATAGATGTTTTAGAAAGACAGAGAAGAGGGAAGGTTACGTTCTTCATGCCCCATATAACCCCTGTGGCTACATATGTATATACTTCTTATATTACTAACAAATTTGCACAGTAGAAAACAGGAGTTAAAATATTTCCAGAAAGTGGCTTACAAACTAGTATAAATATAAAGTCTGGCTACTCTCTCAATTAAGGCTTGGGGACAAATTTAATCATTCTCATTCCCCATTATTCACAGTAAATTTAGTGTGCTTGTGGCCTAATGAATAGCAAATACACATAAAGGGCCCATTTAAAAGAAATTATATGACAAGAGAAGGATATCGGTCAATCACAGCCTGAAGAAAGCAAATGCTATTCTTTCCATCAGATGCTGGAATCCTTACTGATAATCTGTCCAGTTGTTATTCTCCTTTTCCATACAAAAAACCACTCCCTCAAACAATTATACACTTGGTTTTACCCTCGCTGAGTCCACCTATGTCCAACCCAAATTACACTGAGTCATGGAAGTCCAAGAAAGCAGCAGTGCCAAACTTTCAAATCTTCCAAAGCAAGGGAAACAATGTTTCCCTTTGTTAATGCTGGGGTTTGTTGAATCTTCCTTTGTCTTGTCCTATAACAGGAATAATGTTCATGGGGTAAGTGAGTACTCCCAATTAGTAGCCTTGCAGGGTAGCTAACTCCTGCAAAAAGCCATTCATAATGTTTACTCCCCAGTGAACATGATACCTTCCCTAACAAACAGCACTTCTCTTCATTTCACTTGGCCATGATATAGGAACTGTGTAAACAATCAACAGAAACCACAAGAGCGGTTCCATTGTGAACACTATCAGTAACACTGTTTGATAGATATATAGATAGCTATATAAAACACACCATAGTCCTATAAATATATCTTGCACGTATACACATACACAGGAAAAGTGTTACATTCTATTAATGGTAAGGCATATTATTAGTTTAAAGATAGGCAAAATTGGCAATCTGTTTTAGTTTTTTATTTCTTCTCATGGGTTCCGTGTTGCTGTTGACTGCGTGCTGCCAGAGGGTCTCGCGGGAGGATGGGGACGGAAGAGGCTACCCTGGAAGGTTTATTGCACACGACGGCAGTAGTAGCCCAAAACTTTGCACTTCTCACACAGATGCTGAGGATGCTCCTTGCTCTGATCTGAAACATCCAGGCCATCTGGCTTTTCCAGGGGTCTCTGCAGGGAGGAAAGGGAACAGAGTATGCTCCAGTAAATGTCACTGACAATTGATCTTTACTAGGCCTACAACCCTCCCACTTTTCAGGTTATTTTGCTAGGCTTCCTCCCAGTGCAGCTAATGGCGCTATACATCTTTCTTGAGAAGCCAAAAGATGTTGCCAGCCACCTGGCTCTGCAGTGCTGGGAACTGGCTACATGGCTTGAATGCCATTCCCTTTCCCACAAACCTTTATTTTAGCTATATTGCTAAAAAGATTGAATTTATAACCTCACGCCATAAACCAGCCTCATTTATTGACTTGATGCCAGTGCCCCAGGCATGCTGGGGTGGGGAGGGTAACACCATTAGCATTCAATGCTAATACCAACAAGTAATCTTGCCAATGTTCGGTTATGAAACAAGTGACGGAGGTTTGCCTGACACACACTTCCATATTTGGAGAGTCGGAATTTCCCAAGCGCAGCAGCTGTGAAGTGGGGGAAGAAAACGGCTCAACTAGTAACATGGTTAAGTATTTGTAATAACAGCTGAATAAAATACGGGGACAGGGAATCAGTAAAACTCCTTCGATTTAAGAGATCTTGTACTTTACATTTCCGTGACACCTAAAAGCTTTCACCTTCATTTAAAATACAAAACACCCACACTGTATATCAAAGCAAGGCAGATTGTTTGAAAGACCTGATAGGTACAAAGGTGACAGAGACATAAAGATGAAACAATATAGTGTATCGTTTAAAATGGGGATCATGAAAAAAGGCAGCTTCTCTGGCTTTCCAAGAGTGTACTTAAAAGGCAGACTGTTTGCTTAATGACTTGCAATGAAGAAGGCTATGAGTGTTTCAGAGCACTCTGGATAATGATAGTGAATGACAGTGAAATATGAAAATAAGCCAAAGATTTTCCACTGTTTTAGGAACAGAAACTTGCTGCTAACATCTAAAAATATTATTCTTGGGGAGGGAAGTGGAGAAATATAAAGTAGACATTTAACCCTGGTCACTACTCTGATTCATTCCCAAATCCTCACTCTGATCTTTCCTGAAGCAATAAAATGTTAAGAGCATTTGATGTTCTAAATTATTGAGATTTTAAAATTAATAGCAACTGACTAGATGCTCACGATGGTGTCTTCTGGCTTAAAGCCTATGAGATTATGGGTTTAAATATCTGCTCTTCATTCCAGGCCAAACCAAAAAGGCCATTAGAAATGTTTAGTGCAGGTAGTAACAACTCGAAGTTGAAGGGGTACATTTTACTGCACTCTTAGGCTATGTCTAAACCACATCCCTTTTTTGAAAGAGGTATGTAAATTAGGCAGCTTGAAAGTGCAAATGAAGCGGGGATTTAAATATCCCGCGCTTCATTTGCATAATCGCGTCACAGCGTTCTTTAGAAAAAGGGTATTTCGAAAGTGAAATCGCCATCTAGACATGGTTCTTTCAAAAAAACCCACCCCTTTTTCAAAAGACCCGCGTCTAGACAGAGGTTTCACTTTTGAAATACCCTTTTTCGAAAGAACGCTCTGACGCGATTATGCAAATGAAGCGTGGGATATTTAAATCCCCGCTTCATTTGCACTTTCGATCTGCCTAATTTACATCCCTCTTTCAAAAGAGGGATGTGGTTTAGACATGCCCTTGAAGAAGAATAAAATAAACCAAACTACTATATTCTACTTAGTCTCAAAAAAGATAATTCTAACTTCTTGTTGTGTTCATCCTTGTTTCTGACTCTTGAGAGGAACATTTTCACTTAGTTAATTTTCAAGCTGGACACTAACAACTTGGGCTTAAATAAAGATATTAACTGGTTAACACCCTACAAAGGCAATTTCCCTCACCTTTGATATTCCCATTTCCACATCAAATACTATGAATGGGACACATCCAACCTGACTTAATTAGCTTCATTAACACTGGTCCTACAACTGACAGGTAACTGCTTTTACTGTTATATAGACCATGGATTCTGTAACTTCCACTCCAACTCATCTGATGAAGAGGGTTTTACCCACAAAAACTCATGGTCTAATATATTTGTTAGTCTCTAAGGTGCCACAGGACTGCTCATTATTTTCATTGATTGCCTTTCACACATAGTAATAATAGCAAATGGATTAATTCTATGGAGATTGCCAATAGTTTGTTCATCCCTTTCTCTAGAGTACATTGCCCAATGCTTTGTCCACTCAGGCCAGATTCTCAACTGGTATAAATGTGCATAGTTCCATTTACTTTAAGGGACTACCACAGGATTAAACTTAATCACAGATGTCCGTACTTTACTGGATCAAGTACAGTGTTCTCAGCATTCAAAGCCTATGAAAGATTCCCACTGACTTCAACGGGCTTTGAATCAGGCTATTAATGAGTTCCTGAGGAACAGAGCATTAGTATTTGGGTTTAGAACTCAGGAACTTGAATTCCAGCCCTGTGCTCATTTCATGAGGCCACACTGTGGTTCTGCCAGCCTAGTAGTGGCTAGTAATATATAGAGGGGGAGATGACAGTTTTTCCCCAATTAAAACCAGACCTTGCATTGCTTATTCACCTTGATAACTTGGTTTTATTTATTTTAATTGGGAGAAACTGTCATCTGTTCCTCTATTCCCCCCAAATATTTTTTTTCACACTTCATCCAAAGAAGTGTGTTGGGTAATATATATTTTCCCTGAAGTTTGACCCCCCCCAACTGCAATATAGTCTAAGTTGAGGTTCAGACACTACAAGAGTTAATTTGTGCCCCCAGAGAAACGCTGCTGAGACCTTTGAAATGCTACCCTTAAAACAGAGCAGCCATTCGGCATGGCTCCGATTGCTTCTGCATGATAGCTGTGCTCTGATTAAAGAGCAAAATACAGCAGTTATCATGTTTATTGATATAAGACATATTTTTTTTTTTAAACACAATGCCTCGGGAATAGTTTTTCCTGGAAATAGTGCAAAGGACGTTGGGAATGCCTTAGAGCGCCAAGAGTTTCTTGGACTGCTGTCAGAAACAATACCTCTTCGTGGTTTGTGTTCCCTCTGTAATGACTGAGCTCAGCTTCTTTGGCCTGGGAGACACTTAGATTTCAGAAATGTTATTGTTACCAATACGTTACGACATACAGGCGGGGGAGAGAAGGGTTATGAGCACAGGAAACCAGGTTGCTTGGGGCCAGCTGGAAGGCACAAAGCAGGTTAGGGCTACATTTCTGATGAGGCTAGAGGGCTGTATCTCCAGAAACTACACTGTGTACATTGCATCCAAAAAAATGTGTTGATCCAACATTTAAATGCACTGAAGGGCTTGGCTCTGGTGTGTATCTAAATTATTTGCTGTTTAAATTAATCTGCTTCATTTCTATTATTTTTGTGTATCTCTAGTAATGGTAAAACAAATATTTCATAACCAAAAACGTGGAGCGATAAAAGATGAAAACAGCCTTCCTTTTACACTATGTAAAAGGCCCAGAAGGGTGTAAAGAGGCACTCAAAGCCCTGTGTATAGCAGGAGCAGAATTCCCCTACTACAGACATAGTGCAGTCCATCTATAAGCCTGCTTCCTGAGGTTCTGGGAGATGCATCTGGACAGAAGGGGGGACAAAGGTTTGAGGGAAGGAACTGTTGAGGGCAAGCTGCAAAGACTCTGAGGCTGAAGTCCAGGGAATGCGTCTGCTCTTCTGCTTTTTTTTGTGGAAGAGCAGACGTGCTCTTTCGGAAGCCCTGTCTTCCTCCTCCCACGAGGAAGAAGGGCTCTTCTGAAAGAGGAGGCTTTTCCAAAATTTGGCCCATTGTAGATGGGCCAAATTTCAGAAAAGCCTCTTCTGAAAAAACTATCAGAAAAAGGTACGCAACTTGCGTACCTTTTTCCGATAGATCACTGTAGTGTAGACATAGCCTGAGCTAGCAGCTGTAATGTAGACAAGCCCACAGAGATATTTAAGCAGTATAAGTGCTTCAGCAATGTAGACACTGCAGCAGTGGGAAGAGTTTTTCTGTCATTGGCACAAATCCCTCCATTTGAGAGAGTGGCTGAAAGAATTCTTTCATAAATCTAGCTGCATCTACCAGTAAGGTTGCCAGCTGGTTTAACCAAAAATACCGAACCGCCCTCCCGCCCCCCCCCCCCCAAAAAAAACACCGGGGAAAAAATTCTGTTGAGGGAAAAAAAAAAGGGGGAGTCCAAAGTTGTTGAGCAAAAAAAACCAAAAAAGGACCCTGAGAGTTATTAAACAAACTAACAACAAAAAAAACCCCCACAAAACCCCCCACAGCATTAAAAAAGCAAGGCCCCTTTAAGTGCGTGCAGCATCAGAATAGGGATAGGAAGAGCAAAGCGGTTGAGCACTAAGACCCAGGGAAGACATTGCTTCCCCTGGCTTCAGGTCTTTAGGCTTTTTGCTGGCAGCCATCTTGTTTTATTGGTCGAGCCAGAAGGCAGCTTCCCTGCGGAACCAGGTAAGCAGGGGATCCGTGGGAATGGAGGCCTGGGGGGGGCTGGGCCCAGTTGCTGAGCATGTTGTAGGGTTGCCAGGTGTCTGGTATTTTTGCCTCCTGGCAGGGAAAACCCCCCAGAAAATACTGGACATTTTAGGTGTCTGGTATTTTCTGAATTTTTTTTACCAGACAAGCGGCAAAAATACCAGACTGTTTGGGTCAATACCGGACACGTGGCAATCCTATCTACTAGTATGGGCTAGCTTGACCTAACTATATTGCACATGGCATGACATTTTTCACAGCCATGAGCAATGTAGCTAGGTCAACCTAAATTTCAGGTGTAGACCAGGCCTAAGTTATGTCAAGAGCCTCCTCAGCACCCCAAGAACGGAAGGGCACAGAGGTGGCTTAAAGATATCACAGTCCCCTGCTCTGGGCCGCAAGTTCTGTGTTGCACCTCTTCAAGGCCTATCAGGGCCTCTGACTTATGATTCTTTGGTCACAAGTGCCAGTGGCTGGAAAAATAAAACACCAAGAAGTAGAGAAGGTAAAATAAAATATAGCAATAATTTCTCTATTGGGAAAATGGCTTTTTGTTTTCTGAATGATTTCATGGGGAAAATACCCATTTTTTTCCACTGAATTTTTTCAATTTTTTATTGAAAATCTGAAACTGTTTCAAATGGAAGAAACTGGAGGTTTGGGTGTTTTTGTTTTTTTCAGTGAGCACCCATTTTTGTAATTGAAAAATATCTAGTTTTTCACATACATTTTTCTTTGTGTCTGTGTGGGGTGTGGAGGGCGGGGGGGAGGAGGAAATTCTGATCTTCTCTACTGAGAATAACATGAAACAAAGCTGAAGTGATTCTATATTTAAACTGCAAGATTTGCTTCCTCAATTAACTTTTAATTGAAGCCTTTTGATAACGCACATTCAGCATTTTCAGATTATAATCCCACCCCGAGTAGGTAAATAATTAACCGAACAAAACACCAACAACCAGTGAAAATGAATGAACTGTTAGAAACATAAGGTGAGTCTGCACCAGCAATAGAAGGATTATCAGGGACAATGCACTGCTCCGTAGCATTACCTGAGCAGTAATTTCCAGTCACAGAGGTATGGGCACTCCAGTGGATCTAAGATCACGGTGCTATGTCTCAAAGAGTTCAGACTCCGGCACACTGAAAAGGGGTCCTCTGTTTGTGGATCTATCCCTGCCTGTGTGTGGAGGCTGTGTGAAGAGAGCTCTTGTATGGAGGCTTCTCTATGGGCCCTGGGTCTGTGTTTGCGAGAGGCATGGAGACCGCACGTGCAAGGGTAAGGAAAAACTGGTTCAGAAGAATGAAATGTATTTAGGAGAGAGAATTCATCTCCTCGCCAATGGAGCGGTACCTGCCCCTCCCCCCCCCAAGGAGATGGGGTTAACAGGACCATTAAGGTGCAGAGCCTGTGTGGAGACAAAATGTCTCCTGGCTATCCAAAGAGATCTTCCTGTCTGGGGCCATGCTTCAAGGTCATTCCCGTATGAGGACAAACTCTAGTACTTCTTTGGGCTGGTATGAGGGGCTCTTCAAAGGGAGGTCCTCATGGTCACTCACTTCCCCCTCAAAGGTTGTACCATGGACTAGATATGACCTGCCCTGTTTGCAGAGTTTTATTTTTAGTGTCTAAAATTACCTTGTTTGGCTAAGAGAACATGCTGATTTGCGGCGAGCTATGAAATAATAACAGCACAAAGGGAGAAGGCCAGCCAAGCCCTGGCTCATAATACGAATAGGAAGGGGAACTTAATGAAATTCAAATGCAAGTGAACAAACAGCATGCAATTAACCCAGGGGATTAATTGTTTCAAGGTCTTAATGAGGTAAATAGATTAGTATGGTTTAAATAAAGGATTAGATATGTATGAATAAAAACAGACTCCACAATTACACCAGACAGGATAACTGTTACAAGGGTTGTAATCCTTAAGTGGTCAGAAATTTTCCTCATGACACTAGTTTGGGTAGGAATGGTGTCCCTAGCCTCTGTTTCTCTGGAGGTGGGTGACAGAAGAGGGATCACATGAGGATTATCTGTTGTGATTCCTTCCTCAGGGGCATCTGGTATTGGCCACTGTCAGCAGACAGGATACTGGGCTAGGTAGACCTTTGGTCTGACCCAGTATGGCCGTTCTTATCTTCTTAGTATTTACGCATGTATCATTACAGGTTTGTTCTTGCTTTTCTCTGAAGGATCTAGCAATGCCCACAGTCAGACCATTGGCCTGTTCAAACACAGCAGTTCCTATGTGAACTTTAAACACAATTAACAATCTTATGCAGAGTGTACACAATTTGTCTGTAGTGTCAGTCCACATGATCATATGGTGTAGCTCCATCAGTTGTTATGCAGCAATGATTTTAGCTTATGAAAATGAAATTATATAATATAATATATACATGGAGATGAACTGGAAGGGACCTTGAGAGGTCATTGAATCCAGTCCCCTACCCTCATAGCAGGACCATCCCTCACAAATTTGCCCCAGATCCCTAAATGGCCCCCCCTCAAGGATTGAACTCACAACCCTGGGTTTAGCAGGCCAATGCTCAAACCACTGAGCTATCCCTCCCCCACTTATGAAGAGGTGTGCTAAAAAGCCAAAAGAAAATAAGCACAATCAATCACATCCGAAGCGTAAGCAATATTAGGAAGTAGGGCAGTTTGCATACAGCTGACATAATTCTGCATTTCTACTAACAGATTAAAAAAAAAAGCTCCCCCATGTTTAACTATGTCCTCCGATTAGGGTGACACATTATTAATGGGGCCAGTAGCTTTTGGAACTATAGTCCCGTTGTGACTGGACAGCACCATGATGTTAGTAGGAGTAAGCTCTTTGAGGCAGGGACCGTTATTTATTGTATTCTTGCACAGTGCCTAGCAAATGGAGCCCGACTTAGTTGTGGCCTTAAGGAAATACCACAATAAAAATATTAATAATAACAATAGGAGACGGCTGTGTGCAAAACCGAACTGGCATTTTGTGAGGCAGAACTGATGCAGCCTG
Source organism: Rafetus swinhoei (assembly GCA_019425775.1). Lineage (NCBI taxonomy): Eukaryota > Metazoa > Chordata > Testudines > Trionychidae > Rafetus > Rafetus swinhoei. The sequence goes on along the minus strand of CM033447.1, from coordinate 63,953,848 downwards.
TTAATTTGGTGTGATAGAGACACACGCTGTGGTCTCTCATGGTCAGGGCCGCTGACAGACGGGGGAAGAGAAAGGAGCCCGATGATTTAAAAGGGCCCGAGGCCGCCGCTACCTCAGCAGCTGCAGTGGCTGGAACCCCAGGCCCTTTAAAATGTCACTGGAGCCCCCGGTGATGTGCACCCCCCCCCAGTCCTGCTCATTTTGCCTGTGGCCCCATTTGGGGGGCCCAGAGCCAGCCCCCAAAGGGCCCAGAGAAGTCTCTCATCGGCCCTGCTTATTGTTGCTTTAATTCTTGCTCTTGTTTCTTGAGGGAACAAGTCATTCAGACTGGAAATATCTGGTTACTCTTTATGTAGAGACATAAACATTCGTATGCTGTTAGGCCATTGGCTAGCACAATGAAGTGAGATGTGGTTATGGCTGTGTTAATGCCCTTTTGTATAGGTAGGTGTTGCTTAATGTTATTCTATTGCTATCTCTTGATAACTTTGCAAGTGAAGTGCTGCTGTGGTCCAAAAAGTAATTTTGGTTCAAAATGCCATTTGATGGTACTTTTTTTCCAGCTTCTTATATTTCTTTTCAGCTGGCTCAAGGCAGTTTACTCCCAAACAATTTTACTCATGACTTCATGCTCTTAGGGTAAAACATAAAGTTCACCCCACTGGCAAAATTACCTTTCTGAGTGATCCATACAAGCCAGAGCCTGGATTTTGGATTTCATGGAGAATTTATTTACACAATGCATTTATTTTCGGTCCAAGGGAATAAATTCCTAACAGCTGGAAGAAAATGGTCTCCAACAAGACATGTCAGTAACCCAGCTGGCTGATTTTGTACCAATGCAACAGCTGTCATCACAGACAGCAAGGGAGCAAGCCAGAAGGTCAAAGACATGGCTTGACAGGAGGCCAACCAGGAAGAAACCATGGACACAGATGATGCTATAAGAGTGTAAGGGGAGAAAATGAACACTCAGAGCTTGCATCTGGGCTGTGATGCTGCCAAGAATGCCAAGAGGGTGGTTATGGGGACTGGCTCTACTTCTCGGGCACACTGACAAGCAACATAAATGGCAGCAAAATCCAATTCATGAGCAAGAAGAAAACATAGGGCCAAGTGCCTCTTGGAAAAGGCAATTTTAATGGTTTTTTCCCCCAAAACCAGAATTCAAGTGACTGTCCAGTAAATCGTCTGCAGCAGTGTCAGAATGGGCTCTGTCAGGATACGTCTACACAGCATCGTTATTTTGGAATAACTGATGTCATTTTGAAATACAGCCGCTCCCCGAGTTGCGAACGGTCGAGTTACGACCGTTTGCACTTACGACCAAAGCTCCCATGGAGCGGTCGTAAAGGCGGTCCCCGAGTTACGAACGCGACCCGCGCTTACGAACAGCTTGGTTGCGTATAACTCAATGGGATCCGAGTTACGAACAGTTCGAGTTACGGACCAAGTGTTGGTCCGTAACTTGTTCGTAACTCGGAGAGCGGCTGTAACAAAATGTGTGTCTACCCAGCAAGCCATTACTGTACATGGTGCTATGCAAACATTGAGAAGACTTATTCAAGATGTATTGAGAAGACTTATTTAATTTGGACAGATAGGGTATTTGAAATAATGGGACAAGACTGCATGGAGACCTTTTCTGTGGGCAGCCGGCGTGGGAACTCAATGGGTTATAAGGAGCAAAGAGCAGGTGGTCAGCTCATGGAATTGTGGCTGTTCCAAGCAAAAAGGACCAAATGCTGAAATGTGAGAAGATAAAAAGAGGCTGCGGACCATATGAAGCCAGCAGAAGCGCTGGAGGGGATGGAAGAAAGGCTATGTAGGTGGGAACAGTCATGGCAAGCTTGAAAGTTGAGAACAATTATGTTTGTATTTGACACCCAGTTTGAGAGGGCTCAATGTGACAATGTTAAAAAAGTGTGAGTGTTGTCCAAAAAGTAACTTTTTTATTAATTTGTGGAATTATTCTGCCATAGCATCAGAACACAGAAGCTAGCATAACATATTTGGTTATAAAATCTTCAGGGGGTAGCCAAGTTAGTCTGTACACGATAAACTTAAAAAACAACCATCTACATGTTTTGTTAAAGTGCTACCAGACTATTTTTGTTGTTTTTTAAGTTTACATTTAGTTATGTTTACTGTTTTATTTTAGTTCTAATTTCACTGATAGTGCGTGCATGAGATAGAGGCTACCAAAAATGGATGGCAGGATCCATGAAAAACAAAAACAGTTGTTAAACATTATCATTGTATTTGCAATAGTTCCTGTACGTGGTATGGGAAATACTAAAAATATGGCAAATATATAATAAGCACAGATGATTAATTATGCTTGATGTTTTAATAGTATTTACTCCTTTCCATATCACAAAAAGGAAGGATCACCAAGTGAAATTAATTGGTTGCAGGTTTAAAACAAACAAAAGGAAGTACTTCTGTACACAATGCATGGTTAACCTGTGGAACTCCTTGCCAGAGGATGTTGTGAAGTCCAAGACTATAATAGGCTTCAAAAAAGAGCTAGATAAATTCACGGAGGAAAGGTCCATCAATAGCTCTTAGCAATTATGGACAGGAATGTCCCTAGTCTCTGTTTGTCAGAAGCTGGCAATGGGCGATAGGGGATGGATCGCTTGATGATTCCCTGTTCTGTTTATTTCCTCTGAGGCACCTGGTATTGGCCACTGTCAGAGGACAGGATACTGGGCTAAATGGACCTTTGGTCTGACCCATTATGGCCATTCTTATGTTCTAAATCGATGCAAAATGCCACTATGTAAGCAAGGGTACATCCACACCTTGAATTCTGCATGCAGTTCTGGTCTTTCCATCTCAAAGGAGTTACATTAGTATTGTAAAAGGTAAAGAAAAAGGCAACAAAATGGTTATGGGTGTGGAACACCTTCCATATAAGGAGAGAGTAGAAGGACTGGGACTGTTCATGTTAGAAAAGGGACAACTAACAAGAAATCATGAACGGTGTCAGGAAAGTGTATAAGGAAGTGTTATTTATCCCTTCACGTGAACGAAAACGAGGGGTGACCCACTGAAAATAGTAGGCAGCGGGTTCAAACAAACAACAAGAAATGCTTCTTCATGCCATCATGCATAGTCAACCTTTGGAACTTGTTGCCAGGGGATGTTGTGAAGGCCAAAACTATAAGTGGGTTAGAAAAAGAGCTAGCTAAGTTTTTGGAGGATAGGTCCATCAACAGCTGTTCACCAAGGTGGCCCCGTGCTCTGGGATGCCATCCTTAAATCTCTGACTGGCAGCAGTGGGGACAGGACAATGGGATGGGCCACTGAAAAATGCTCTGTTCTTTTCCTCTGAGTCATCTGGCACTGTCCACTGTCAGAAGACAAGGACATGGTCTGACCCAGTATGAGCATCCTTATGTTCTAATTAATGGAAGTCATGAGTGATTTTGTGTAACTATATTTAAGGCCAAGTCTCCCCACGCCTGGCCTCCCTGATAATGCCCGAGGTTGGGTCCCTTGGGGATGAGGTGCCATTTTTTGAGGAGTAATGTTAGCTTGAACCAAGGGGTTTCATTCGAACTAACGCGTCCCGGAGCGCACTTCCTGGTTCGAATCAGCTGTTGAATGGCATAATGCGTGGGCGAGATTATGCTAATGATGCGAGATTATGCTAATGATTATGCTAATGATATTTAAATCCCCGCTTCATTAGCGATTTCGGTCGGCTATATTTGCATCCCTAGCTCGAACTAGGGAGCAAGTGTAGACGTACCATATGTGAGCATACCATTGATTTATATAAAGGCACTATGATATTTTCTGTTTTATCTATCCCTTTCCTAATGAGCCCCATAATCCCGTTGAGTTTCTTTCTTCCTTTTTTTTTTGAATTGTCACTAGGCATGGAACAGATATTTTTAGTCAACTATCCACAATGACTTCAAGATCTCTTTATTGATGGGTTCAGCTAATATAGACCCCATCATTTCGTATGCGCATTTGGGATTATATTTTACCCTGTGCATTACTTTGCATTTATCAACCAACATTGAGTTTCATCTGCTATCGTGTTGCCCAGTCACCTAAGTTTTGTAAAATCCCTTTGTAACTCTTTGCAGTCTGCTTTGGATTTAATGATTTGCAAACCACTGATTTGCATGTTCAAACACTGTTATTGCGTGTGCAAATAAAATGCACACATACTTTACTTCACAGCCTTTGGAATATGGGGCTTTAAAAAAATCAAGCCTCAATCATTTAGATTTACTAATCTTTTTTTCCTACCCCCCCCAAAACTAACCCCCCCCCCCACTTGTTTATGGGCCTCTCGAATAATACTGGATTATTTGGATCAGAGGACAAGTAACGGGATATAGAATGTGTTCCACAAAGCATTAAGGACCTTAATTAAGGACCCACTACGAATCCTTATTATGCTTTCTGATGTGTAGCCTGCCACATATGGGGGATGCCCCTTTGTCAACTAACTACTCTAAATCATTTCTGGGGCATCTAGCATCCTGACAATGCTCTCAGGATCATCTAATGCTCGTTAGTTCACTTTAATGACAGTCAAGGTAGGATGCTGAATCATGCAGTCCACATGAGCTGTCTTTTGCTTAGCTCATCTACATAAAGAGTCCCATATAACCTCGTGTTAGGAACCAGAGTTTTCCCTATCTATGTGGCCCTAAAGACTGGGCTGCCATGCATGTGTTAAATGATTCTGTGGCTCAATTTGGATTTGTAAAGCAACTTTAGATGTCTAAATACTATTAAATATTTGGGCCAAAGAGACTGCCTGCGGAACATCTAACCTCATTTTTATTCGATCAATTTTCTTTCTACCTATTGCAAATAGGTCTGAACAACTCTGTGGTGGGACAGCCAGTAGTTTGATTTGCTCTTTAAATTTTACAGATTCACAATCTGTTCTATCTGTTTTACAGAAATGTCTTCTCTGTTCCTTACTAGACAGTTCCCCATGCTGCTTTAACCTTACACAACTCTGTGTGATACGGGGCTCTTTGTGGGCTTCAGGTCCCAAGGCTGACAGAGCTGGGGGACTCAGGTCTGCAGCATGGCCATAAGCCAGGGCTGTGGGAGCCGGGAGCCAGGGCCACTGGGTCTGGGGCTTGTGGGGCCAGGGCCACTGGCACTACTGCAGGTGGATGTGCTGGAGCTGAGATCTGGGGCCAATGCAGCGCAGCTGGTCCTGCCACCCAGACCTCATCAGATTCCTGTCAGCCAGCTCCATGCAGCTGGCAGTCCGGTTAACTGGTTACCAAGTAAGCCATCTGGTCAGCCTAATGCTTACCGTGTAACCAGTTAACCTTTTACACCCCTAAGCTAAGCAGGAATAAAGCTGGTGTCAGGGAGAGGAGAATCATTCATATTAGGAGTCCCATTGCTATTATTAAACCTTATGTTGTACCATAGCATCTCAAAGGTCCCATTCAGGGTTGGGGCCACAGTGCACTGTTCGATCTATAAAGACCTACTGTTTCCAATCTGGAGATGTTTTCCAATGAAGAGCAGGGTGCCTACATTTTGAAACCCTGAGACCACGATCGGCAAGCTCGTTAAGACCGTGAGCAAAAGACATCAGACTAGATAATCTGCTGGTCCCTTCTGGTTTTGCATGCTATGACACAGCATCTTGTTTGCATATAACTTGTCATAAAAACCATGATATTTGCTCACACGCGTGCTGCAAATCTGTAGCTAGACGAATTGAAATTGCTTGTTTGTGTTCACTAGGAACAAAAACCTGCCGGTGACAAGGCTTGTCCGTACACTGTCTCCCCAAGTTTCATTCTGGACCCACCCCGATTTACAGTTCAGCTCAGAAGTCTCTTGATTCCATTCCTGTATCTCCAGAGGTCACACTGCATAGCAGCCACCCTACCTGTTTGTGAGGATAAACATTGATGTGACACTTGATACATTCTTGTCCCATGTTAGCCCAGGAGTTTCCACTCATCCATTTTCTCTTGCACTTGGGGCACTTGTATTCACCAAAGCACCGTTTCTTGCCCTGGTACGGGGTCAGACCCTCTCCTTTTGGACGAGCCTAAATTACAAAAAAGGAAAAGTAAGTACTAATGATCCGAGAGCAAATCGACAGAAAAGAATGTTCAATCAGGAAGTTCATAACAATTGGATTCAGTGCCCCTCCACAAATGGTTAGTGAACACAAGACTTCAATTTTACCAGTTCTGAGGGATCTAAATAGCGATGAAGGACTCACCAAATAGCTCTAAAATGACATAAAAAGGATATTTAAAATTCTATGATCAGCAGTTACTGTTCTGACAATAACATCTATCCCATTACAGCAGAATAGTGTCTGATGACGATAGTCCATCAACTTTTCAATCCAATCTCCACAATTTTCTCTTAAGAAACGCAATAAATCACACTGAACCATGCTTGTGATTGTTCTGTACTGTGCATCCTCTATATTAGGATAATAATGGTTTTTGCATATCCTCAGCACCTTGCATTCAAAGATGCCAAAGCTCTTTCCAAACAATAATTAGAGAGCGAGCAAGCAACTTGCTCCCACTTTATAGGCAGGTAAATGGAGGCACAAATGCTAAGTGAATTGCCCAAGTTCATGTAATGAGTCCGTGGCAAAGATGGAGGATCACAAAGCTGAACTCCCAGACTGCTACTTTTAACTGCTAGTCAGTATGTCTTATGTCTTAAGCACATATAGAGTATCCGCCATAGAAGTATCTAGATACTAACATAGGGAGTGTCTACACAGCACTTATTTCGAAATAGAGCACTCTTCCTCTGACGGCCCTTATCCCTCGTACAATGAGGGTTACAGGAGTCGGAGTAAGAAGTCCTCCAGCTTGACAGTATTTTGACACTATTTCAAAATAACTGCCTGCTGTGTAGAGCGGACTGTTATTTCGGAATAGCGCTAGTTATTTCGAAATAGTGTTGCAGTGTAGACGTACCCTTAGGCTCCTAATATTGGCACCTCACTACATTTGCCTTATCGTTTTCAAAAGTGCTAAACACCCAGCAGCTCTCATGAGTGGTCCCTAAATGGGCTTCAGTTTTCAGAGAGGGCTGTTCAGAAGTTCAGAAGAAGGGTGTGAATTGTTATGTTGGGCATGAAATGCATATTTTTTCCATGAGGTGGTGGGTTGGGATGGGCAGCTTACTTCATACTAGCTATTATATCAGCAGTGTGTACAGATAATCTGAACTTGCTACTAGCCTTGGAGAAGATTCAGACAGGCGACCTAGCAGTGGAAGTCTCCATCTCCCATAATTAAATCCTCATCCATTCCCCATGGCTGTGTTTATTTGCTAGCTGTAGTTAGGAAAGCTTTACTTTTGTTAGTTAGTCTGTATTCATTTATAAGTCACCCCTATAAGAAATACTTTAGGTGATGATTTAGCTCTAACAATAAATTGCTACATTGGTTAGGGTTTATTTAATGACAGATCACAATAATTAGAAGCTGAAAGTATTTGGGAAGAATGTCTCGTAACTCTTAATATGACTAGGCCACAAATTACAGTTATTTGTCTTGACTACCCTCCTGAGTATATTTCCTTCATTTTATGACTCACAATGATGGGTAGAAAACAATGATTGAAATGCCCTTCATCTAAGAGTATTGGAGATCCACATGGTTTCCATTTTAGATTTTTATTTTCCAACCCCAAGTCCTGGAAACAGTGAATCATGTTTCTCTCTGGGATTGACGGTCTGACAACTACATCATTGCCTCTCATAATGATGTTTACTCTTTTGCCTAAGCTTTTGCTTAACACCTAACAGCCTCAGAGTAACCTGAATGCTTTAGGCAACATATGTCCCAATAAAGAAAATGTGGATTCAGTAAAATTATACTTCGGCAGCTGTGTACAGATTCTGTTTGCTTCTGGCCTCATATAAATTCTGCTCTGGGGCAGGTTTTATCTCACATGGGTGAATCTTAAGCCTCCTTGCCTGTTATATTATTTTGAAAATGTGACTGCGATAAATATGCTTTTACTTAGGATGGCATTAAGTATTTTCAGCAAGATCTAGGAGTATAAAATGCATTCACACTAGAGTACATCCATATGATCAATTATTGCTAGGACTCCATGGTTTTTTTTCTCCTCATAAAATGTTCCTTCACTAAATACATTAATCTGTTATATCATTGTTGGATGGATGGATTGTCTGGTTTTAAAACATAACGAAACCTTGGGATTCATAACCTTCAGCATCCAAACCATCCACATGTAAGTATCCCAAAATAGCAATATATATTTTGAAATAACAGCTCTTTTGGCGTCCCTGTAACCCTCGTTCCATGAGGGTAAAGGGACTTGTCGGGATAGCGCTTTATTTCAAAATTACCTCGAAATAAGCTACGCAATTTGCATAGGGCAAACTGTGTCACTTATTTCGAGGTAAGGGTTAGAATCTATGTGACAGAAATGCAGCAAATATTTCCAGACAACTTTTACTTGCAGGTTTCACAAAGTGTGGCATTATTGCTGGTTTATTATAATCTATTGATGTCCATTGTTGCAATTTACAAGTGAAAACAATGCTTAATTTATTTGCAATACAATAAACTAGTATGTAGGTCACAATATAAACCTATGAGGATCTTTTCCAAAATGGTTGTTAGTCCTTATCATGAAACCACCAAACATCTAGTGCAGTGTTTCTCAAAACTGTGGATTGGGACTCCAAAGTGGGTCAGAACCCCCTTTATGAGGTTGCTAGGGTTGGCTTAGGCTTCTTGGGACCCAGAGCTAAAGTTGAAGCCCCACTTCTCACAGCCAAAGCTGAGCCCTGGACATTGTGGTTCAGATGACAGGTCCCCTGCTGCGGCTAAAGCCACTGCTCTGGGAGGTGAGACTTGGGCTTTGGCCCCCAACAGCCAGGGCAATGGTGTTTGGGTGGGCTCAGGCAGTAACTTTTGTTGTCAGAAGCAGGCTGTGGTGCAATGAAGGGTGGGCAAAATATGGCCCGTGGGTTCGGATCCAGCTGGCCAAACATTTTCCTCTGGCCTGCCATGGCAGGGCTGGAGGAAAATGTCCCACGGCCCAGTGGGGCATTTGGGCAGGCTGCTTGCCTGCTGCAGCCCCAGCAACACTGCTCCCAGAAACACTATGGCTAGCGGCTGCTAGCGAGCATGTCTCTGTGTGCAACTTGGGGTAGTGGGCAGCAGGTCTCCACGCGCTGCCCTCCGCCCCAGCACCATCCTCACCGCTCCTATTGAGCAGCATGGGGCCACCATGGCATGCAGCCTGAATGCCCCGCAGTGCCGCTGGCTGGGAACTGCTTTTGGTAAGCCGGAGCCTGTACCTGGCAATCCCTTGCATGTCCCAACCCCCTGCCCCGGGTTCAGAATCCCCTTCTGCACCCAAACTCCCTCCCAGGCCCTCTCCTGCACTCCAGTCTCTCCCTGGAGCTCCCTCCTGCCCCTAAACTCCATCCCAGGCCCCCCTCCATTAATATAATAGAAAAGTGCGGCCTGTGACCACTTACCAAAATTCTTGGAGTGCCCCCTCCCCGCAAAAATTATTGCCCACCTCTGCTCTACTGCATTTCATAAGTGTTACTACAGCAAGGTCCAGGACTGGGACTGTAGATGGTCTTGAAGATTAGGACTGACATGTACTGGTGTGTGGGGAACCTTGCCTAACATTTGTCTGCATGGTGGCTGGGCCAAGTCTGTTTCAGTAGCGCTTTTTTTTTTTTATTATTTTAAGAAGTATTGCACTTCAATCATGACTGTTTAAACAGGAGCAGGAATCTGTGCTCAGTACAAGTGTCCAAAAGGGAATTCTACTGCTTGTAATCTCCAGCAAAACTTCACTGTATTAGGGAACAATCAGACGCTGCGTCTGCTTAACTATCCTGTTTGGTATTAAGTGTCACATACAACAGGGCTCCACACCTGTAAGGCGATTTGTCCTGCCGGTGCACTCCCACATGCTCTGCATCTGCTGTAGGAGAGTGTGTTCAACCCCACGTTCTAACAGGAGTTAAAATCACACACCACGTGGGAGGCGTTGAAAAACAGTTTGGATCTACCCACAGCAATTACCATGTTCTGGCTCTCCCCACATCAAGTTCAAAAAATTCAGAGTGGGAGCCGTGTTAGTCTGTAACTGGAAAAACAACAAGTAGTCCTGTGGCACTTTAGAGACTAACCAACATATATAGAATCATGATCTTACGTGGGTAAAACCCACTTCATCAGGTGAACTGGAGTGGAAATAACAGAAACCAAGATATATATATAACAGCAGAAGAAGTACCTGTCAATTGTAGGACCCGTGTTAATGAGTAACTTTAAAAACAACAGAGGGGTAGCCATGTTAGTCTGTAACTGGAAAAACTTAAACAACAAATAGTCTTGCAGCATCTTAGAGTCCAACAAAAAAAGATGAAGATGAAGTGGGTTGTGTCCACGAAAGCTCATGATACCATCTACATGTTTTGTTAGTCTCTAAGGTGCTGCAAGACTATTTGTTGTTTTTTAACTGCAGTTTGAGAACCATTGGTATAGAGCCTTTAACGGTATCTTTCCTAATGCCAGATAGCCACCGTATTGAAAACATTAGGACAGTAAAAGAATTAGAGGCTAAAGCAACAATTCATGAATGAGAGCAAAAGCATTTTTCTGGTTTTGATAGGCTGAGGACTAGAGATAGAAATTTTGTCAGGCATTTTTGGGCAGGCTATGTGGGACTATTTATAATATCTACCTCTTCCAACATAGGGTTTCATTAAATAGCATGTCTGCATGGTGCTTGTGTCAAAACCAGTACTGGACTATCCTGGCAGATTTATTCAGTTGTGCACTGACATCTGATAGTTTGGTGTTTCCTCAAATTTCAGTATATGTTGTAGCACTGTCAGTATATCCTTAGCTATATTTAAATCCAGGCTCATGATGGGAGATAACACACCCACACTGAATATTCTGACTAATACAGCTCTGTGCCGAAAAGTGACACTGCAAAAAATGGCATTGTGGGGTAGCACATTTATTGTTTCAAGGATTTTCATGACAAATATAGACATATTGCAAGTAAACACGGGTGTCTTCTGAACGCCATTCCTGCAAACTTTAATGTGGGCTCAGTGAAGTTTTGTTCTTTACTTCTCGTACACTATAAAGGTTCTGTGGCTAAATTAAGGCTGCAACGACCTCACTGCCTATGTAAAGGAACGGTTCCTATATATATATATTTATAATTTTACCCGGTTGGTGGGGACTACTTTTGGAGCAGGCACTGGAATTAATACAACCAAACAAAATGTTTTCCAGGGGCCTGAGATACTAGGGGGAGTAAAGAAATATAGGGGCAAATATTTAACATACTTAGAATGCAGATTTGGGATGGGAGAAATTGGAAGCTAACATTTTGATCCAGGGAATAATGTGAGTTGTGTGAGAGGGGTATTTTGTGAGGCTTCTGTTACTTAGTGAATGCACGTGTACTTGCATCTAGAAAGAGATATGTAATAAGACATAGCACGGACTGTCCTAACGTGCTAAAGTTAAATATTTCCAGAGGGAGGTTCCTTTGATCAAATGACTCCAAGGACAATTGTGGGAGTGAGGCTATTTCGAGAGTTATAGAATGATCTTGGTTAAATATTAGGTTTTATTTTATTCAGAGTATACACAGTACAAACATCCAAACATTTATTTTACCTAAGGACAGTAGCACATAACATGTGCATGCTAAAGATTGGATGCACATGCTTTGAAAATATACTGTCAAACGCTCCAAAGATAACAACTTCTCATTCCCAGGGGCTGATTCAAACAGGTATGGAAATATTTGTATCTTTTCTATGTAGCTACTAACTTTTGTCCACTGTTGCCTAATGGGAATGACTTTTCTGCATCAGAAGGGCATGGTGACCTATCAAAGGTTCCTCTAATAAGGTAATCTGCCTGTTGAAATGCAAACCCTCTTTGTTTACCAGTCCCATTTATAAAAGGGGCAGAGGATGCCTTTAAACTAAGGATTCAGAGAGCTCATCTGGAGGGGACTTGCAAGAGAGAGGCTAGCTCCTAGGCCTGGCCCTGGAATGGCAAGGCCTCTGAGACAATACAGGCTGCATGGGACAGGCAATGGCTTTGTTTTGTGTCACTTAGTGAGTATTGTGTTTGAATTAATAAAATCTACCCTGAGAGAAGGGACTGAGAGAAACAGAGGAGTGTCACTGAGGTTTTCCTGGGCCCACCAGCCTACAGGTTTTTGTTATCCATTCCTATATAGACATTCTGTTACCCTCGTGAGACACTTCCCAAATTAAGTTTACAGAAGTAAAGTGGGTCCATCGTTCTGGGAAAAGGTTTGTTTTGCTTGTCCCGTTTCTCAGTGTTCAGGTCCAAGTTGCTCTGCGTGCGTGACTGAATGTAGAAAAGGCAGGTGCTTGGCAGAAAACCTGAACTTGGCAACAACTTTGGGACTGCAGCTCCGTGGCTCCTGGAGATTTTAAGTGCTGTGTTACTTCAAGAGCTGCACGTGTGAGCAGTGGAGAACAGTACATTCAGCTTGCTGCATCCTGCAGAAAGACTGGTGGAGGAACAGGAGGCCCCACATAACTAGCCTAACCTTTTCTACTTGTAATGTCTGTGAAGAGAACATTATCAACGAGCAACCTGGATTGCTTTTTACACATTTATATTCTTCAGTGTGGCCATCATTTTGTGCTCCTGAGATCAGATAACATTGGCAAAGCGCATGAACTGAATTGGCAGCTAAAGTGCCAATGTAATCCGTTGACAGGGCTCCCGTGAAATCTGACTGGCCCTGTAAGGGTTCTAACTCAGAGGAGAAACAACTAAAATTGACACTACACCAGGATAGTAAATTTGCAGCAAGACTGCGAAGAGAAGCTCTGTGTGCAAAGAGAAACAATTGGATACCCAAGTGTAAATGAGTCCAAAATTTAATCCTCTAATCCACCGTCTCCCCTGATAAAGAAAGAAGATGGGAATTAAATGAGGGGCAGGAAAATAGTTCTGACAAAACCAAAGCAATTTCCATTTTGGGGGTCAATTTATGAAAAAAAATCTTTATTTAGGACACTTAATTTGATTGGGTCTGGAGGATTTTGTTGTACAGTTCAGGTCATTAGATTGTTGTAAATCTGCAGGCTCACTGCTCTCACAATTCCTCATGGAAATCAGGAGTCCTTTGTGTAGAACTCTTTCAGGATGGGCCCTAGATATATTATGAGATCTCTTCAGATTCGGAGATTTCAGAAATAATTTATTTTTAGACTCAGCCAGGACATTTTTATTAAACCCAACTTTTCTTAATGCACTTTATTAACAAACCATATGCTATATATATTTTTAACCTAGGCTGGTTTTTTAAGCTTAGGATTTTTCAAAGGAGTTTAAGGGAGTCAGGAAGAGCTAACTCTCACTGAATTTCAGAGGCATTTCTACTCAGCCAAAGAATCTTCCTAGACTTACTGCAGATGTATATGCAGGTCTATTGTTTCTCAGGAGTAGTAATTGTGGCAGTAAGGTGCAGTAATGAGGTCTGCTTACTAAATGAATACAGCACTTTAGAAAAAATAATTAACTAAGCCTCATGACGTATGGTATGGTCTAAATTTTATAATCGGGAAATACCAGATATAGAAATGTTAATGTCAAAAGGAGCTTTTAATGATGGATTGTTCATATTTTAGGTCGCCAACTTCAGACACACTTCAATTGCTGAAAATCCCGAGCCTTCACAATTCCAAATGAAGTCAGTGGGCATCTACAGATAATCAATCTCTTGGAAAATCAGAACCCAAAAAACGGAGGCACTCCATTTTAGTGTCTACTTTGAGAATTTGGCCTCAGTGACTTATTGAAGGTCACTCAAGTTGGAAACAGAACCAGGAAATGAACCCAGAAGCCTTGACTCCACTGGTAATTTCCTCCTTTCATCACTAGACTACATTTACATTTGTTTTATTTTTATTTTGACCTCTGAGCCCATTACAACTCCTCTCTGTCAGTAATTTCAATTAGTTTGCTGCCAAAGTCAGAGCATTCTCTGCCAGCATTTCGATAATTTTTTTAATGGATGTTTATAGTTTGATGCCATCACAGATATTATTTTCCTCCCTGTATCTTCAGCTTCCTAAACGCTGCACCAAAGGAAATGAGATGTTCAAACAAACCAACCAGTTTTCTCTGGTTAGAAATTGCCTCAAGAAGTCGTGACGGCAGCAGCGGCTCCATTCCAACCCTCTCTGGTCTTCAGTTCTACCCAAGCCAAGCTGAAGAGGTTGACAAAACAATACTCAAAAGTTCACAAAGAACCCTTTGGGTGGAGGCAAAAACCAAACACGATGATCTTGGTGGGCTGCTAACCACCAAGAGAGCGGTCCTGAGACAATCACTTTCAGGCCTTCTTGCTTGTGTTTACACACAGTTCTTATCCGGGGATTACGCTGGGAACAGAGGTGCTGAGTTAAACAAGGCCTTCCAAGAAAGTGAATGCTTCCCATGTCTGAGGTGCTTGTGCCTCTGGGTGTGTGAATGCCTCTCCCTTCCAGGCCACAGGAGTCCCTCAGCCACAGGTCAAAGGTAACATATAAATGGCTCTCCTCAAATGGAATCCAAAGCGTTTCCTTAGCCAAGTGCTAAGAAAGAGCAAGAAGGAATACACTGATGTGCTTCTCCTCATTAGTCCTTGGCTTTTTCTATCTTAAAGCCTCCTCCCATTGTTTGATTTCCCTGGACAGCTGGCCTCCAGTTTGTTCCCCCCATGCACTAGTTTCCTGTTGTTTGAACAGCATTTGCAGCAATCCTTTCCCCACCCCGTCCTGTGGCTTCTATAGGGCACCGACAACTGCTCGTCTAGGCACGGAATCGTGTGACATTAAGCACAGAATCATCATATCCTGGAACTGGAAAGGACCTCAAGAGGTCATCAAGTCCCGTCCCCGGCAAAACAATCTTCCAGTTGGACTTTGCTCTTTCCATCCCATGGTTCATTCAGTAAACTTTACCTTCTCCATTTCCTGGGGTTTTTTTTTCTGTTACTGAAGATAGTGTAACACTAAAATATAGCCCCGGCTTAATCTGGCAAAGTGTAGCGAGCACTATGCCCCTTCCCTTTATGGAGAAGGACTGGGTAGTCTGGGGCACAGTTTCTGTCTTTGGCTGTCAATGGCCTATGTGGAATCTGATCCATGCTGCAGCTGTTAGACTCTAACTGTGTTTGAAAATAATTCAAGCTATAGCACGGACAAGGCCCGAGTGTTTTCAGCTGTCCCCCACCTGAGTGGCTGGGAAGCTTGTACCAGGCTTTTAACCCTGAACTGTATAAACAGCTCTGTTCCCAAGCAATGGTCCCCCTTAATCTTCCCATCCATGTGCAGTTTTTTTCCACCCATGTGCAGAAACATTTTGCATGTGTACCGAGGCATGTGTGAATGTGCACCACCAATAGAAACAAAATCTAGCTGTGAGTGCGCTGCTAATCAGCTGGGGGGCATCTGAATCTCTCCTGAGCAGCTGCACAAGGAAACACTGCTCCCTAGTAAATCTCCATGTCTTTCCCTGGGCATCTGTCCGTTTCCCCATTCAAGGTCTAAATACACCACCATAGCAACATTTCATATATTATTTAATGTCGCCCATAGGCTTAGGCTGCCTCTCAACAGCTCCTGAGCACTTTGGATCCAAACTCTAATAAACAAGTAACAACAGCTTTGATGTTCATCGGTTGTCCCATTCTTATTAAGGCTCTAGATTGTGCCACCTTACCCTGGCTCCTCTGTGCTGCGCTGGCGTAAGGACTTTTCCAGGCATTTCCCTCATACAAAGGAGTCCCCAGGTTGTACAGCTGCCATGCTGGCACCGCATTACCACCCCCCTCAGCACCTCCGCAGAGGAGGTGAATCCTGCCTGCCAGATGGCTCCTTTGGTTGCTGTCGGAATTGGGCACAAGTTAGAGCAGCTATCAAGCTGTTCTCGCTACTGCCAGGACTGGGCAGAACCATAGCTGGCCCTGGGTTCGGGGACTAGCAAAGATGGTGCAAAACCATCCTGCCAGCTCCCCACCTGGTCCTGTGCTGAATAGAGCTTAGCCTGGTCCAGAATTCAGTCCCACAGCTGACTTGCAACAAGAAAGTTTTCTCTAGGACGTATACAGAAATGTTGAAACCAACTGAATTTTCTTACCTGCCTGGTTCAAACGCTGGCTTTTAAAAGCCAATGGATGTCTTTCCTTTAGCTCCATCCAGCTTATGCACAGATCTATGGCCTCTTATTCCATATAGCATAAGCAACAAAAATGGCAACAATATGACACGAACCCTCCCCCACCCTGGCACTCCTCTGCACTTTTTTTTTTTTATCCCTTTCCTTTCTGCAGCCAAAACCACAAATTGCCCATAATGAGATTTTAAACATGTTTAAGTTAATCTTTTCTGTTGGTAGCTGGCCAGCGGTGCTCTAACAGGACCTATCCGATCATGCAGCTCATGGAAGAAACTGCCAAATCTCTTGGCAATGATGGACGTAATAAAGGTCTCTTTGCTTCCCCTGGACAATTCCGCCAACGTATCAATTTGCACAGTCAGCAAAGAACAAAACACCCAGCCCCAGTGCCCAGCTCTGAGATTGGAGTCATTATAAACAACTTGCAGAGCGTTGCATCAACAGAAAGTGCAAAAGGAACAATTTATTAAAACCCCTTCCCTCTCCCCCGCAACGTCACGTGCTCCAGAGATCAACAGTGTGTTACATACCTGAAAGGTACAGAATGCCGCAACGGCAAGTCAGCCTGATACTGGATGTGCGACTTACCCAGAGGGCTTCTTAAACATCTGTGTGGAGGGGACCCTTCGTTACATAAATCCCTCTCCTTGTGACATAAGAGTAATAAAATCCACTAACTTGAGCCATGGACTAACTCCCAAGCGGCGCAGTGTTTTGTGAGCTGTATCTTGACATTTGAGCTCTCCACAGCCTCGAAAGCCAATATTGTTATAAGAAAGAGGGAACGCCACCACCAATCTCTGCTTCACAGTCCGTTGAGAAGTTTTCGGAAAGACAAAGTGCAGAGTGGCTTTGCTCATGTTCAGAAACTCTCCTGGTATAGAGCATACAGAGACTCGTGAATTAAAAATGGAGGAAGGATGGTTTGGTGATTAAACTGCGAGGAGTCTGGGTATAGTCCCAGACCCCGGGTAGTACCTAAGAGGAATGCCAAGAGGGCAGATAAACCAAGCCCATGCGTTTGTCACATGCTTTTCCTCATCCCTGCCTGATTCTCTTGCTATTTTAAATCTATGTTACAAATACTCTGATGCACAGATTGTGCCTGTAAGAAATATCACTGAGATCATTTATTTCCTGTGGCCTCCCGGGCAGCCAGGTCCCGCTTACTCCACCACTGGAGCAAGAGTGAGCTCCTCTCAGCCCTTTCAGCCTTTTATAGGGCCCAGACTGGCCCTGATTGGCTGACTGCTCCCTGCCCTAACTGGTCAGGGTTATGCAAGTCTCCTCTGGCTTGTCTGTAACCCTTTCCCTGCTGATATTGCCAGTCTAAGGATTTGAAACGCTAAATCACAACAGGCAGGCCATACATGGGAGACAAACAAAGGGAATGTCACAGGAGAGGCAGGTTTTTTGTGAGGGCAAAACTGAGGAGACCTATTCCCATATATGACCTAATGGAGGTGCCATTAGTGATTCTGTGATAACTAGTTCAGGTGCATGGCTCCTGGCATCCTTGGATGTGTGTGGGATCTTATACAATCACAGTAACAACACACACTTACTGTCCTGTTGCATATCTTCTCTTGTTAAAGGCGCTGACGCTATTGTATGTGACAGGGCTGACTTTGTTAGGTATTATCACTGACTTGGAGCTAGTTTTGGATTTGCTGTTCTCAGTTTCCTCCTCTCCTTCCAGTTACCATTACCACACTTAAAATATCACCTGTACAGGCAATCACCTTCTGATCCATGGAGCCTCAAATAATGCTACGGCAGGTACCCCACAAAGCCAGCAGTTTTTCCTTCCAGTCCTGCTACAGGTGAGTAGGAGGCGGAGTGCATATTATACACAGTCCGAGTATACGAGTGCAGTGGGGCCACGCCTTCCAGTTGTGATGACAAAGGGGTTGAACTAGGAAAACGGGCAATGAGGCACTGTTATTGCATCCTGCACGAAATCTCCACTCTGAGCTCTGTCATATCCAATGGATGCGTAGTTAGTTCTTTTAATCTTTTCTCTTATGACAATTCCTACCAATGCCTCTTTATTTCTATTGTTCTTTTAGGGGGGTCCCTCCACTTAGTCAATGTCTTTCTAAGAAAGGAATGCTCAGAAGAGAATGCAATATTCCAGGAACAAAGCCTTAGAGAGAGGAATATAAGACTTATCCAACATGCAACCCAAAACCACTCCCTTATTTTTCTTCTACTAGTTTCCGATCTATGTTCTTGCAAATATACTACAAGGGCCCAAAGAGACTTAATCTTTGGGACTGTATTGAAAATTACATTTATTAGGCTGTGTCAATGAACCTTTTACAGGTAGTTTTGAAATGTCAGACTTATTTTACCATATGTCACATCGATGCATGAGTAAGCATGTCTCTTTTCAGTGCCGGCTGCTTAGAAAATCAATCACCAACCGTAATCACAAGTGAAATTTGGATTCGGTTTCCACAATGTTAAACCATGGGTAAGATTTGGCAGCGTTCATCAGTAATTGCCCACACATGTTTTCTGATGCTGATTAAAACGATAGGCATGGCTGTGATGGACGAGCTGATCAAAGTTGAGAAGTCCAAGAAGCTGGCTTGGCAAACGCTCTATTGTTTAAATCAAATCAGTGTGGTAGATCTTTCAGAATCCCAGGCGTGCTTTTGGAATGGAGATTTTTCCTGTTATGGAGTGCTTAATTGAGCTGAGCATTAGAACTATCACAGGGTGAAAGGTATACAAGATAATGTTTGGTTCTAAGCACTATAGCAGCTGGGTTGCCAGGTATTTGGAACTGTTGAATGTCTCCACTAACAAATGTCACCAGTGCTAGGACAAGTCAGTAGTGCACATACTGGGTTTTTTTGCTGCTGTTTGTCATTAATCCCACTCACCGCATCCTGAGTGCGGGGAGAAAGGGTTGTAGTTTGCTAATTTCCTAGAAAACCCGTCAGAAAAATGGCTAAATATTTTCTCCCTGGCACAGTGGCATGCTGTTTTCACGAGCTTCTGCCTCCACAATGTAGAAAAGCTGGAGGTGCTCTTACAAAGGCAGCACTGCGCAATGAATACAGATGCACAATTATCTGAAAAGAAGGCCAGATTGTGCGGAAGGTCTGAGACTTTTAAGACCTAAGTTCAATGCCCTGTTTTACCCCAGGCGTCCTGAATGACTGTGGCCAAGTCACATAATCACTCTGTGTTTCAGTTCCCCATCTGTGAACTCAAGGATGATGGTACTTCCTTTCCCTCACTTTTTTGTGGCCACTGTTTTGATTGTAAGCATTCCTCGTCAGGGTATGACTCTTCTTCTGCAGCTTTCTCCATTACTGGAGGTTTACAAGCATAGTAGCCCATTCTGATCTGAGGCTTATGAACAGTTCCTTTCACCCACGTAAGATACCACATCATCAATCTAAGATCTTGGTTCTCTGTCTTGCGTTCTTCCATCTTCTTCTCCTTCCAATGCCCATAAACCTGTCCTGCCTGCTGAATGCCTTAAAATGGGCCCTGCAAGCCAAACCTTTCTTTTCATAAGACTTCTGAGTCGCATTTGCTGAATTCCAAACACCTGTAATACAATGTCTTATCCTACGTGAGTCTTGCTTAGCACAGGGGTGGGGAACCTCAGGCCCGGGGGCCAGATGTGGCTTCGGCTTGCCTGGATCCAGCCCCTGAGGCTCAGGGCTCCCCCCCACTGCAGCACTGGGGAGCCTGTGCTTACTGCAGGACTAGAGCCCACAAAATCTCCTATCCTGGACCCAACTAGGTTCTGGTGTGCGAGGAGAATGTGGGGAGTGTTTTTCCCCTTCTCAGTTAGGGGCCATGTCAATGAGGGTTTGTCTTTATTTTTTTCTTCTCAGTTGTGTGCGGCCCCTGACTGATTTTTCTGTGGGTGAGCAGCCCCCGACCCAGAAAAGGTTACCCACCCTTGATTTGGCACAATGGGGACCTCTTACTTCACTGGGTCATCTAGATGCTACTGGAATACACACAATAATTACTACTGACTTATTAATCAAGCCTTTTATTACTAAATGAAATCCTGATTCTATTGTGTAAGAGCAGAAAAGTCAATCTCTTTCAATGGGGCTGGCAGATGAAACTTCTCAATATTTACTAACCTCAGAGAGAATTTATTTTACCTCAGATTTGACTGCATCCTCAGGAAGTGGTGTCTGGTAATTCTCATTTGGAAGCTCATATGGGAGATAGAGATAAAAAGTTTCTTGAGGTACCAAGAGGAGGTGGCTGAGGCCCCATGTACTTCGAAAATCTCCTTCAGAATTAGTATATTGCTGTGTCCTACTACTGCCCTGGGGCTTTCTATTAAGGAATGACATTACACTGAGGATAGCTAGGTTTGAATTGTCTTGACTAAGTGCACATAGAATAAGTAAGCAAATTATGAATGAAGAACAAAAATACAGTGTTTGGCATCCGCACCAAGAGAGGTAATCCCCAGTATACCGCGGTGACCTGCATTAACTTAGTGGGCTTTGTGTTACCTTGCGGAATTTCTCTGGCAGTCTCATGAGAAGATGAGCTGACTGGAGGTGGGAGAGGGTGAATCACTCTGCCTAGGAGATGCGTTAGGCAAGGACTTGTATTCTGAGCCAGAGGAAACATCTTCTTCAAGGAATTTCTCTACTGGGTTTTCTCTGGACCACAACCTACATGGTACAATAATCTAAAGGCTGAACAGGTCCAGAAGGAATGTGGTTTTTTTGACTCTCTGCAGGTGACATACACTCTGTGACAAAGGAACCACTTGACACAAGAACTGTTAGTGAACAATCTCTGAAAGCAGTAGTGTAATTGCAGGTACTATCAAAATGAGAGAAATTGATGGCCCAGTGTTGTTTTCCTGTAACAAGTCATTTATGCAGGTTGCCATTTTAAATGTCCTAAAATCAAATGAAGCTTCTGGTAGCGTATTTCGTTTCCTGTCTTGGCAATTGCTACAGCCTTCTTATTTGCATAAAATCTCTGTTTTTTCTCTAATATCCATAACACTGAATGAGTGATACTGTGGGCAAGACCACTACCATCTGATCTAATTATGCGCTGATATTTAGGGCATGATCTACAAAGCTGCGTGTATGCAACTCCTCATGTAATTTGCATGTGCAGTTACTATAAATGAACACCCAAATCAGATAGGAATGTCTGCAAAAAGCCAGTGGCATGTACAACTGGCATATATCTAGCACACATACCAGCAGCACGCTATGTGCATCCAGGAATGTAAATGGCAGCTTAATTATCCTTTTTGAAAAAAAAATAGAACTAGGCCTAATCCAGAACCTACATTTTTCAATAATAATATAAAAAGTGGATCTTTGACACCTATGGATGTGAAGATAATCATCAAACTGTGAACCCAATGTTAGCTAACACAGTGAAGCAAACAGGCAACCTGCAAAAATAGCTCTGAGGAAATATAAAATACTGCAACTTTTATTTTAATATTTAATCCACAAGGAAAGATTCCAGGGGAGGAAGGGGCAGCGCTGTCATTAATCTGGGTCCTGCCATATATCTTAGGTCTAGCGTGTCATATAGAACATGGGGATTCATGTATCGGATTAGCATATGCAACAACTAACACTATATTTACACACGAGGATGAAGTCAGGCATGTTCTTTTTTTTTTTTAAAGGGGCCCTCTATGTTACAAAATCATATTGTTCCAAATAGCTTGAGATAAAAGTAAGTGGTTGAAATCCTTTCTCCCTCTCTCATACAGAACGGCCCATACTGAGTTAATTATGAGGACCCTAGGAATGCATTCCCCCCTTAATAGCTTCCTGATGTGTGGTTTTCTTCCCTTTCTCACTCTTCATATGGTGCTTGAATACTTACAGTGGCAATCCCTCCCCACACACGCACACTATGGTAAGCCTGTGTCGGAGTGGTGAGGACCACATCCTTGCTGTAGTCAGACTTGATCTCATCCAGACAGAGGCTCACGTTTTTGGTCTTGTAGGACCCGTTTAATTGGTCCATGCTTGGAGAACAGTGGCCACAAGCTGTGCTGCAGATTTCCCCAAGGAATAAATATGGGGCAGCTGGGGCACTGCTCTGATGATCACTGGGCATGTCTAATGAGGCATGTTTTTTCTCATGTAGTTAGCAGTGTAGGAGCTCAGTCACACCCCTTCCTTCGTACAGGTCACAGATCCCTCACCGAGGTAAAGCAGGGACATAACAGAGGTAAAGCAGTTGGGAAGGAACTCAGACAAGAGCGAAGGTCATTATGCTCCTGTCCAGGAAAAAAAAGGGATGTTTCGTCTCCTCTGACATCACTCCAGAGAATGTGCATGTAAAGCACCGGCCAGGGGAAGACAGTTTGGGTGGGAATTTGTTGATAGCCTACTGGTGACACATCTTTTGCCTCCATTAGACCCACAGAGTGCAGTTTCTTTCCTTAGTAAGTGCCTAGACTTGGAGACCAGGCTATGGATGAGAATGAGGATGCTGAAGATCCAAGCCAGGCAAGATGGATGTCCTTCTGGCTGGCTGCCAGAAAATGAAGGGGGGGGACACATGTGGATCCCCTAATTGAGAAAGAGGGTCAGTGAGCTTTGCACGTCACAGGATGATTGCTGAACCTGAGGGCAACACAGGCTCATGCTTCTTTCTGCCTGTGCATCTGGCTAGAAATCTGTGATCTCGCCTTTCCAATATGAACTTCGCCAATACGACGCGTGCCTCATGATTCCAGATAGAGTTCTGCAATGTGGCCTATGTAGCACGGACTAATTGCCAGTGAAGGCCATTTGGAGGCACTAGCTACTGCAGAAGTTCATGGCTCATTTTTACTTATTTCAGTGATCAACTATTCTTCACTGGGTGCCTGGTTCCTGATTTGATCTTGGCTGTGACTCAGGCTGACTTTGACTTAGGAGACCATGCTTATTGAGAGATGTTGGTGCCTAGTAGAATTTACAGAAGCACTGAAACACTTCAGCTCCCTAACGCCCACTGACTTCAAGTCTTAGAAGCTGACTGGAAGTCGAAAGGAATCAGGTGCTTCAATTGCTTGAGTGTTTTTGAAAATCCCATGAGGCACCTTTGTGCATCACTAGGCACTCAAATATATTTGTAAATATGACCCTGAGCATTTTGGCTTAGAACCAAGGACTACCTTGTGTCTTATGTATCCATCTAACATAACTGGGATCAGCTGGGAGGCATCCACAGATATCAATCTAAGGACCCAGGAGGCACAGCGCTCCTAGTGGAGGTCTCCTAGCTTTAGAATTTGCTTCTCTTGTTAGTCCAATGGAGACCAAGTTTATTGACCTTCAGGATGCTCGGGAACGAGGAGTGGATTGTATTTCCTGAGAAGGAGTGGATTGTATTTACTGAGCAACATTCACTGATTTACTATGTTAAGTATTTATTTTGTTACATGTGCAATTAGAAGCTCGGAGACCATTTACACATCTAAAAATTAAATAAACCTGAATTTATTTTTTCCAGTCCACTCCTCCTCTGGAGTGACATAAACACAGATTTTACATTGCAAGTTGCATCCTCAGAACTGATATACTTGGGTTTTTCCTGTCCTGCTTATTTCTGTTTGAACTATACAAGGACAAGGGATTGTTTTCCATTTAGAACTTACAAACCTTGTCAAATTCTTTTAAAGGGTTTCTCTCTTCAAAACAAATCTTGGAAAGCAAAGGGAAAAACTGTCTCAGAGGGGTAGCCGTGTTCATCTGTATCTCCAAAAACAACAAGGAGTCCTGTGGGATTTTGCCCACAAAAGCTTCTGCCCAAATAAATCTTTAAGGTATCACAAGACACCTTGTTGTTTTTAAAGGAAAACACTGCTAATGTGATAAGGGCCAGTTGAATTTCAGAAGAAAGGCCATCATTAGAAGAGTTCTGTCTTTTTCCTTCCTAGGCTTTTTAAATGGGATGTGTCCTTCTCCCCTTACCTGCCAAGTCCTGGGTTTAGAATTCTGGACCGGATTCAGAGGTTCCATAAATGATGGTAAGCTGACAGGTGAGTGCAAATTGATGGATCTTGAATACTTAGAACACGAAAAGATAAGAGTTTTAGCAAGAAAAGCATCCAGCTAGAAGGGTAGTCATGTGGTTAAGGCCTGGGACTGGGCCACTGGAAATCTGGTTTTAAGTCGTGTCTTGGCCACCGACTTTCTGTGTGAGCTTGTGAGCAACTCACTTAATTTCTACATGCCTTAGTTCCTGATCTGTCAAATGTGTATCAGCGGCATACCCCTCTATTTCATGTTGTGAAAATATAGTCACTGATGTGCCTCAGGTGCTCTGGTAACATGGAGTTGAACCGTATGGAAAAGACTGTTGAGTTATATAAGGTTCTGGCAGGTATTTTTTGACATGACTGTTGGAGCTGTCATTTCCCTTACACTTGTCAGGTTAATCTCCACTCTCCTTTTTTTTTTTTTTTTTTAAATCAAAACCCTACAACCCAAAGTGCACCATGGCAGCACTTCAGCATAGGGATGTAAGCGATTAATTGACTAGTCGACTATCTGGTAAGCAACAGCTTATCAGATAGTTGACACATTAGTCGACTAGTCGCTTCCCCCCCTTGTTGCCTCTATCACAAAGAGGCAGCAAGGGGGGGAAGGAGGATGAGGTGCTGGGGGGAGCCAGCTTAAAAGCCGGTTCCCACCAGCTCCAGCTCCGTGGGACAGGGCAGGGGTGCAGCGGCGGTGCTTCGTCTTTGAAATGTAGAGGACCTTGTGCATTTCAAAGACTGAAATGCTGCATGGAGCCTGGAGCCAGTGGGTCCCCTGATCCTGGGCTCCATGCGGTGCTTCCACATTGAAATATACAAGAGCCGGGGGACTCTTGTACATTTCAAAGCTGGAAGGCCAAGTGGAGCCCGGGCCCAGTGGGGAGTCCCCGGCTGACCCCAGGCTCCATGTGGGCACTTCCGGTTTGAAATGTACAAGAGCACCAGCGGGGACTCTTGTACATTTCAAAGTTTGAAATGCTGTGGGAGCCTGGGGCTAGCAGGGAATCCCCCTCTCCTCCGATCCCTGGGGCCAGTGGGGGACTCCCCACTGGCCCCGGGCTACACACGGCATTCCAACTCTGAAATGTACAAGCGACCCTGCTGGGGCTTTTGTACATTTCAAAGGCAGAATGCGCGCTACACCTTATCGACTAATCGAATAGTCGATGGACATCCCATTGACTATTCAATCAGTTAATTAATCGATATTTAACATCCCTACTTCAGCGAGCATTCCCTTTTTAGAAGTGGGATATGTAGATACATGGTCATTTGGAAGGATTCCTGCTCACGAGGGGCCTTCCTGTTAAAGATAAGTATTGTCTCTTTCCTCTCACCTACTCCCCACGAAATCAGTATAAAGATTCCCAACTGCCCCTAGTCTCCCCTTCTTAAAGAAATGTAACAGAGGCTCGATGCATGCTGGGATATTCATACTCATGCTGCAGCTGGGTCCTTCTCTAGGATGAAATGAGCAAGAGACTCACTGCTTCCAGCTGGACTGGCCCTTTGCTTGGAACTATTAAGAAACAGGGAAAGGAAATAAAGACCAGATGAGTAACCTCCCTCCCTTCTTTCTTCCCCCTCCCCTTCCTGAAATGATACATGAAAACACCCGTCGAGTCAGCCAGCCTGCTTTAAATTACAGCATTCTTTTGAGCCTGGAAAAATACATGGTACACGCAACCCCATCTATGAACCACGACTTTGGCTGCTGCCATCGTCCTGAGACAAGTAAATGTTTATGGCATTTAACGATGTAAGTCAAGTACTTCTTCCCTGTCTTTTTCTACTCTCAACCTTTTTCTTCTGGAAAAACCCTGTAAGAGTGAGCTGCATAGAAGCCCCTTCCCTTTACAACTCAAACCCCTTGGAAGCTGCCGGGAATTATTACAATGTAACTCAAGTTTCTGGGAGTCCTAGCAGCTGGTCATGGCCAGCATGCATGGCAACGCACTAATGGGCATGGTGGAGTCTAGAACACATTTCCTTCTGACGCAGATGCTAAAAAGGAGCTCCTTGCTGGAGTAACAGCAAGATGCGCTACAGTGCGCACTGTCCCATCCTGAAGCATTCTTCTGTATTGTTGCCAGCTGATTTGGCAACTCTACTCTTCATTCCCTTGTACCGCTCTTTGGATGAGGGCAGGTTTTCATGTCTCATTAGTTGAGTACATCAGCAAAGGCATCAGCACTAGTTAGAAGACCAGCCTGTGTCAAAAGCTTGTCTGCCTTTCAAACTTGCCCATCTCTAGGCATGCAAGCATCATGCTGGGAGAATCTCCAGCCCCCCCCATCCCTTCCTGTTCTTACTATTAAAAATTCTACTACAGTTTGCCACAGCATGGCTACCAAAGTAACCTTTGAGGAGCTGTTTGTGTCAGGCTACCAGAAACCCCTGGCAGCTGCATGCACTGATCAAGCTTTCAGACTGTCAACGTTTGGTGATCTCCACAGTGTTTTAGGAACTTTTAACCTTTCAGTAAATGACTTGTCAAGAGACAATGGCCTCACACTGTCACGTTCAGCAAGATGGAGGGCCTGGGAGCTGGGGGTCAGAAGGCTGACGCTGTACGGGGAAGCTAGTAAGCAGATCTGTGGCGAATGTGGTGATGTGATCAAAATGGCAGGCAAAGAAGGTGATTTTTCCACAACATTCTGGATGGAACCGAAAAGGAATTAAACAGTCTGGATGGAGGAATGAACCAATTTTTTTTGTATGTGGGTTGTAATCCCTGGCAGCAAGTGGGCTGAGGTTTTCTTATTAGTCCTTTTTATTCATCTGCTATTCTCCCTACTCCTCCTTTAAAAATACACTCTCCGTTTCAGGACCTCTTAACTTTTCATAACGTATTTGGACAACAGCCCAGGTTGCTCTTCGGGTGTTAAATAAACATATTTTTCGCATTAAAGATGCACAGTTTCCTTGCCATTGACACCTAGAATCTCGCCGCATGAGAGTCTCCACTTAGTCATGGGAAGCCCAGAACTGCTGGGTCACTCTTCTGAATCTGCCTCGGTGGTGCTCGGGATCCTTAGCTGTTGCCCACTGATGGCGGGTTGGTGGCCTATGTGACAATGGGCCACTGGTCTGAGGCCAGTTGGCAGTGGCACTGCATGAATACCTTTGTCTGGTTCCAAAGATATTGGCAGTATCGGCTGAGAACTGAATGGACCATAAGGGACAGAACTAGCCTTCCTAACCCAAGAGGAACTTGTCAGAGCTGGGGGCTGTCTGGCTGCGCCTGTTCTCTGCATACCCAGAGGACTTAATTCTCCATCAGTGTTGGTCAGGCATCTGCCACAAGCGCTACAGTCTTTTTGATAAACCGGAGGGACAGGCTTGCCTTCCTTGCAAGAACCTAAGTCAGTGAAAACAGGAAGGATAATTCTGGCCCCTGCATTCATTACATAACTTAGGCCACGGCTACTCAACACGTGGCCCGTAGGCCACACGCGGCCCGTTTGTTTGCGGCCCGCGGTGCAGTTTGGGTTTACGCGGGACTCTACACGCAGCCCATGGTGGGAGCCGAAACAAAAAAGTTATCAATATAATGGTCTTTTGTTGATGTGCATTTTAGTAGTTAAATTCCTGGACTGTAATTGTTCATTAAAAGTGCTGCCATATGGGTGGAAATTGGGTAAATATTGCATTTTATTAGCACCAGCAGAACTGACTTAAATGGGGCCTGCGTGTTGTGTAGTCTTGCCTTAATCTTTGTATTCATGCCCGTCTGTGTGAAGGAAGCTATTTGCATATATTTGCATATATATTTGCATATATATGCAACCACACTTAAGTTGTGGCCCTTGGCATGTGCTGTGAGTATTGTTGTGGCCCCCAGGGGCTTCCAAAGTTGAGTAGCCCTGACTTAGGCAAAGTTAGACTTAAAAAGGAAGGGCTTCCTCAGGCTCCCTCTGCTGATTGTGGCCACGTGGATCTGATTTATGCTGATCCCGCTGTGGCACTTTGGCTCCTCAGCACCCCTAATGAGATTTGGAAGTGACCAGCCACGGTTCTTGTGTGGTGCCTTATCCCTGATTTATTGCACGCTCTCCACAAGGGGGTGTCTACACTGCCCCAGACCTCGAAATAAGATATGCAATCTGAGCTACACAAATTGCGTCTCTTACTTCGATGCTATTTCGAAATAGCTTATTTCGTCATTTGGTGCTGTCTACACAGTGCCCAATTTCAAAATAAAGCGCTATTCTGGAAACGTCCCTTACTCCTTGTAGAATGAGGTTTACAGGGACGTCAGAATAGTGAGCCCGATATAACAGTATCCTGAAATAGCATTGCAGTGTAGACATAGCCCTAGAATCGTCCCTTTTACAGCCCAGCACCACCAAAAGCAGAAATAATGGAGGCTAGGAAGAAAGATCTGTTTCTCCTCTGAGCTTGATCCAAGCCCATACTCCGAGAACACCCCAGGCATTCAAGAGCAATTATGGGTGAGAGTTGCCACATGCTCCAAAATCCAAATCAACAACTTCCATGGATCCATCCTGCACCCTGCAAAATGTGGAGGTGAATCTGCCAGAGAGACTAGGGAGAATTCACCATTTATTAAGGAACAAAATGACTTTCAACTCGGTGCTGGTCTTGCTAGCTAAGAACATGTTGCACTGAAAAAAAGCTCCAGGGACAGCTGCTGTATTCAGCGATCATAAATTTTCCAGAGGCTTTTCTTTTTGCTTCAAAGCTGCTAATTATACGTTAAACTTTATCCCCTTGTCCCTGTTTGGAATATCTGATTCCGTCCTCACTCTACTGTGTTTATATACTGTGCCGTAGCTCTATTGCCCAAGAGCAGTCACTAGATCACAAGCACACTTCGCTGTTAAACAATGGAAAAGATGAATACATGTTTTTCATAACAAGAGTTTGAAAGCGAAGGGCCCGAGTAAAGAACTGCAGGGTTCTGGAGGCACGACGAGGCCATTTGCTGTTGTTCAGCACTTGCATGGGAACAAGTTTTTGAGCAAGAACAAGTCTGGCTTCTCTGAAGCAAAAGCCATTTATTCTTGAGAGAGACACTAAACAGGCCACTGCAAACTGTCTACATAAGATGCCATCTCTCTTTTCATGCCAGCACATACACCAGAAATGACACTGCACAGGACTCTGCTTGAGAAATCTGAAATGTTGGTCAGAGTCATGCCACAGGAAAACAAAACATTAGGAAGCTGGGGTGAAGATACGGGCACAAGGGAGTCCCGGTCCTGTGCCCCTCTAGTCTTTCCCTGCTTTTCTTCCCTTTTCTGTCTCACACAGACATCCTGCTTTTATAACTAAACCAAAACAAGGGCCAAATTCATCCCTGGGATAATTCTATTGACCTCCACGAAATTCCATCAGGAATGAATTTACCCTTAAATCTTTGCAAAACACTTCCTCCTCCAGAACTGTCTTTGGTATTGGGTGAGACGTCTCCTCGTTACAACAGGAGTCCATCCTCCCTTAATCATATCTTTCGCATTAAGGGTCCCCTTTCCTTTTATCTGCCGCCCTTCATTCAGCAACGTGGCTGGCGACGCCATCCGCGTCAGAGGCCAATATCCGAGACCTCCATTCTGTTTGCATCGGAGGCACAGTCTGAGGAAAGCACCTTTGTGACTCTACTTCAGCGCTGTGCAAAGCGGTTATTCTCTGATTGTTATGCTCATAGCGGAGAAGAAAGTTTTACAGGACTTGACAGTGGCCTCCTAGGCTTTTGGTGTCACACACGCCTCCTGAGCTAGCTACTACTGGCAGGATGGGAGGCTGCCCTAAAGCCCCACATAATCCAAACCATTTCATATTCAAAGAAATGTTCAGAGCAGGTGCTGTGGGATGAACACGTCTTTGGTCAGCGACAGGGAAATACTCTCCCAGTCATAAGGGAGGTCCCTCCATAACAAGTGAAAGCTATGCTGGCATTCCTGGGGGCTGAACTTGTTCTGCATCCACACTGAGATGTCCAGACTAATGGCTTGTCACTAGTCCTAATTCTGTTTCAAAATCCCTTCCACTTCTGTGTTTCTGAAGATTTTGATGTGCTCTGCAGGTTCCAGCCTGGTGCGCAGTTCCCTGTGTGTTTAGCAAGGGGCTTATTATCCAGCAGAGGCTCAACTCTAGCCCTTGACTGGAAAAAAAAAAACCACAACCCAAAACAAAAGGAGAAGCCGGCCATGGTTTCCGGTCTTTCTAGCTGAGCCAGCATTCTGGGCTCCTTGATCATAAGCGCAGCTGTCTCTTTATATGCTTGGGTGTAATAAAAAGGGCTCAGAAGGAAACTGTCAAAATGACAGGTGTGCCATGAAGTGAGAAACTTGGCCTCAGACAATGCCTCTGTGTGTGTGTGTGTGTGTGTGGTAGTGGCGTGGAGGGAAGGGGGAGGAGGGGAATATCTTCACACACACAGGTCTTGTGTGTACCTCCTTCCAAGGGTCTCCTTGTCACAGCACAAATAATCTCCTCATGTAGTCTCCCTTTCTGCACTGTCTCTCAGCCAGCTCTGGTCAGAATAATCCTCTCTCTCAAAGCTACTGCCACAGCAGAAATGGCATCGTTATTCTGCAACACTGGTGTTTGTCAAGCCGATGGGAACAACGAGCGCATTCATTTAGCCAGGAGACAGAAAAGGGGCCTCAGGAAATACCCTTCAAGGGGAAAGAAAAAAAAATAGTTCTTCTATCAAACTCTGAACTCCAAAGGAGCTGCCGTTTGTCTTGAAGCTGGGCTGGATTGGAGGCAGCCTCATTCAGACTGTGTCTTCAGCAAGACTAAGTGAGGTTTAACTCCTTCAGACAGTCAGTACTGACAACCCAATCTCTCTCTTCACAGGGTGCGTGCCCTGTGGGTAATCACACGCACGGGAGGGTATCACCCCCGGCTCTAGGTCATGCTGCAAAATTCAAGCAACATACAATGGAGTCACCATCTTCCCTGTTTTATGTACACTTAGAGTGTTTGCATCTCCCCAGTGAGGGGTTCAAGCAAAGCAGCTAATCCGGTGCCCCAGAGGGATGAGGCCATCCTACAATGACGAATGTCTGTGCTTCTTTGAACAGCCGAGCAACCACGGAAGAGACACTTTCAAGAGAGCCTTTGAAAGCACGTGCACAGCTGGAATTTCAGTGCCGAGTTCCCATTGCATGCAAGCATCAACCTTAAGCTGAGACGGGGGAAAAGAGAGATGCCGGTCCGTTTACAGCTTTTCTCCACACTCTTCTAACCAAACGTATCAGATGTTTCACATACACCCCACAGTGTCGAGGGCCGCTTATGGATCCCAGTAAATGACCCAAGCGAGGGTAATGTTTTAGCACCAGCATTCTGCTGTATTACAAGCAGATGCCAGGAATTTAAAATGATAAAACGGAGCTATGAGCGGAGTGGGTGCAATAAAATAGTGTGCCCTTTGAAATCATCACATTTCAGAGGTCAGTCTCTTGGGGAGGCAGGTGGTATAATGAGCATTGCTACAATGGAGCTCATGTACAAGGTGGTCAAGATTGCCAATCCATGTTCCCCGGGCAGGTTCAGCTGGTTAAGATACTCTCAACTTTCTGTCCTAAATGGTTGTGTAGTGGTGCTGTGATCTGTTCAACCACTGCCATGGCTCACTGCAGAGGTAGCTGCATTTTTAGTGAAAGATCAGATGTTTCTTGTTTTGGTAAATAAAACTCTTTGAGATGATTACATACTATTTCGGGTTATATAGCCACTCCCTCCCAAAGCACTTTGCAAACTATGCAGAATACACTCATTCCTACTGAAATGCAGCCACACACAGGGAACTGCAGTAGGCAGCCAGTGTGTAGCCTCCCAGGGGAAGGGAAAATTTTATCCAGCAGTACTGGGAAATCCTCAAATTAGAAGGTATCATAATATACACTGCTTGATATTCTGTTACCTGCCTGAAAAGATGCACAGCCTCGTTAACTCTAACCAGATTTGAACTTGTGTTTGTTGAAGTTTAAGCCTTCTCAGCAAGATGCTTTGAGAGTCTGAGGTTCTGCACAGGGGTGGGTGAAGGAAAGAACACGTGCGAAGGAGACCAAAAAAAAAAGGGAAAGGAAAAAGAACAGGAAGTGAGAGGAGGGAATATACTGAGGGGAACATGAACAGTGAAATTAGTGCTTTTCAGAGAAGAGAGAGATGTATGAAGAACAGACAGAGAAAACTAGACAGAAGGAAAAGTATTAACAGCAAAGGGTTAAGGGCTCAATCCTACTCTCAACGAAGTTAATGAAAATGATCACGAGGATCAATAGATTAAAGACAGTGAGTGGCTTAAATACTAAGGCACAGGGCCAAATAGATTTCTAAGATGGATGGTGAGGAGTTGGTAAGGTTGGAGTACAGCATGAATCGCCCCCATAAAGGCACATCTGTTTATTTACATGCACTGCTGCAGATTAGGTTCAAAAACATGTCCCTGGTGCTAGGCAACGGATAAACAGCCTGCATGTAGACCAATGTAAATGCTATGATCAGACTGTGCACGCACCAAATCACAAGTCACAGTGTGAACTGGTGTTTACTGGAATGCATTTCCATCCATGCCCCTCTTTGTTCTTTGGGCTGCTTCTGCACTTCACTGGAGTTACTAAATAGGTCAGTCTTACTGTATTATGCCTGAAAAGTGTTCTCAGTCTCTGAATAAGGCTAGTGAAATAAAGGGCACATCTTCGAGACGGGTACAATTTCTGTGAGTCTCTGATTAAGTCAGGATGACCACTTAATAGGTTTGTTTCTTTTGCCCTCTCCCGGGGTTCCGTGCCACTCAAAAACATTCTACTGTGGCAGATTTGATCATGCCGGAGAAAAGCTAGCTACAATGTCAGAAAACTGTAATAAGTAACAACACAGGAGAACAGTCTTGTTCCAAACAAGATATTTGATCACCTGAGGTATAGAAAGCCAAGATCAGCTGATTCCCTCACATACTGGTGCGAACAACTGAGCGTATAACTTGCTCCAAATCATTAGAGTGCTATGGGATGTGTGTTAGAAACGTAAATTTCTTTGCTGGGGTGGAGGGCAGGGACACAGTGATATTTGGCAGGAAGGTTCTGCTAATAAAATATTTTGGAAGCAATTGCAAAATAAATAAAAATGCTCCATAAAGAGACGATACGCAAAGCAAATGCCAAGGAAGAGAACAGCTGCCCTGATCTTTTCTGTGCTTGCAAGTTTCCAGTTTTAAAACAAAGCCCAATGCAAATAAGTGGTTCATTTCTAACTCGAGAGCAAATTCACTGCATGGCTCTGTCTACAGAAAGGTTATCGCTGTGCTAGCCATAACTGTATTCAGATACAGCGTGGCTTCCTTGACCAACATGGACCAGTGTTTAAACCAACCGTTAAACTCTGTATCGAAGCCAGTTACTACAAGACCAAACTATATTTTAACCGTGTTAGGGTGCAATTGTATTATAACTCAGTTTGCAGCTGGACACAGCAGATGTTACAGAGTAGATGGGTAGATCCGTGCTGCAGACTATTACATAGGGTTGCCCTGTAACATTGACAAGAAAAAAAAATTGCTGAGGAACTGTGCTAGCCACAGT
Organism: Rafetus swinhoei; assembly: GCA_019425775.1. Lineage (NCBI taxonomy): Eukaryota > Metazoa > Chordata > Testudines > Trionychidae > Rafetus > Rafetus swinhoei. The sequence continues at coordinate 63,920,048 of CM033447.1, read as the reverse complement.
CAGGTTAAACATGGAACAGGAAGTTCCGGGCCTTGCGTTCAAGGCAACTCGGTTATGCTGAAGTTATTTATTTCAACAACTTCCCCAAGTGCAAGATGGGTCTAACTGAATTGTGACTGGCCTGCCGAAATGCTTTGGTGCCCTTTGTGATTTATATTCTGCTTTACGATCAACAGAGTTGTGCTGCATCAGAGTTTGGCAAAAGCGAGCTAGAACTACAATCAACGAACAACCAATGAGAAATCTATTTTGGCCAACTAATCTCACGGTGAGCACAAAGAAACGAAGCAAAATCACACATGCAGCCCATGCCTCGCATTACAGAGCTCTTTCAAAGACCACCTACCCCAGGAAAAGCAAGGATCAGTACGGCCTGGAATTCAGCATGCAGGGCCTGCATCATGCGTGGTAAAAGCTACCAGCTTATAAAAGCTGGGGTGGGCCAGTCTGGGGGCAGTTTGGTGATTCTAACAGCTGTGAGTAGGTCATTTTAGTGTTTGCATCAGTGAATGGGGAGGATAAAAGAGAAGAGTCCGGCGCAGCCAGTCAAGGGCGGCCTTAGGGAAAATGACGTCCTTGGCAAACTTGTATGTTAGCGCCCCTGCCCCGGGCAGGGCCAAGTTGATCAAACTTCATTTTAAATAAAGTACAATATGAATTTGTGTCCAACATAAAAGGTACCCGTGTTTTCTTTATTTATGGCAGGAGTGGGGAACCTTTTTTGGGTTGGGGGCCACTGACCCACAGAAAAATCCACTGGGGACCACAAAAGTGAGAAGCTTCCACTGCTCCCACTGGCTGGATTGCTTTGGTGCACCAGCACCAGCTTCCCACTGGTGTGGGGAGGAGGGGGGGATGGACTGTGGGGTGGGAGAGAGAAAGCCCTGAGCCTCGCTGCGCAATCCAGCTTGTGGGGACGAAGTGCTCCTCCTCTCCTTCCTCCTCCCCCAGCTGGGGGAACAGCAGCGCACCCACCAGGAGAGGGGGTGGGGGGAGCGCTTCTTCCCCATGAGCTGGATCACGCAGTGGGGCTGGGGGCTTTCTCTCCCCGCAGCGGGAAGCTGGTGCTAGTGGTCCAACTGCGTGGGGGGCCGGGGAGGTGGAGGCTGCAGCGCCCTGCTGTGGGAGGAAGTAGAGGAGCTCAACTTAAGCCGTGGGCCGTATGAAAGGCAGCCTGCTCACGCTGACTTGGGGAACCATGGGAAGGGGGGTTTCCTGAAGGAAGCAGGAAGAGAAAAACTGGCTAGCAGGAAAGAGGAGCTGAAGGGGAGGGATGGGCTCAGAGTCTTTTGCTGTGCCCCCCTGGCTGTAGGGCCCTAGGCATAGGCCCAGATCGCCCGGCCCTGCTGCCAGTAAAAGGCATATAAATAGTGGCCCAAAGGTATTTTTTTCTCCTTAGGAAATAGGCACTCATCATTCCCAAGCCCTTTGTAACACCATTCTGGGGAGCGCGGAGCATTTCAAGAATTTGAATGAAGTGTAGATTTTTTAGGGTGTTCAGATAGTTTGAAAGGGGGTGACACCTTCACACAGGTGAAGCATAGAGCCTTCTAATGAAGACCGAGGATGGGATATTCAAATAGCAGTAAGTACCCCAGTCTCAGTGACTTGAATTAACTCCCTTGGAAATCCCTGCCCTGGGCGTGTCAGTACAAGAGCAGGGCAAATAGTGTGTGTGTGAGAGAGAGAAGGGCAAATTGTGTATGTGAGACAAAGAGAGAGAGAGAGATGAGCCATTACCATTACAGCCAACTTGACACAATGTCGCTTTGCAGTATCTGCCTCAATTGAGTATTTGCTTTTCGTGAGCAAGGTTTTTGGTGAACGTTTGTGATTTTTGGGCCCAAGGAGGCACTTCATTTTGCAATTACACTAAGGTCCTTTTCAGCAAGGCCTGTAAATTATATGACACCACACTGTGTGACAGCAAGAGCAACAGCACAGACATCCTAAGTTTCCTCCTCATCCAGGAAAGGTATCCGTCACAAACGCCGGTTTTTCTTCCAGGTCTGGTTCCCTTCGAGCAGCAGTTCCAACGTGGCGGGGCTTGTTAAACGAGGCAATTATGTTAAGCCATCAACAACTGTCAATATTCAGTGGAACACACGCAGTCTCACGTGACAGATCATAAACTAAAGTGCTTGCAGGTCTTCCGTGCATTCAAAGGTGAAGATGAATGAAAAACAAACCAACAACAAAAATTCACTCTGCCAGTCTGCCAAGTGCCAACTTCAGAGTAATAAGGTGAGTGCTCCATGCCCGGCTCAAATTTTCTCTCCTCTTCTGGCAGTGATGCTGGAACAATAGTGGGAGGGAGGGCCGGGGGCTGAGAGCCATTGAACCAAATTGTAAACTCTGTATATCATGGAAACCACTTCAAGCCAGGGGGTGTGGTAGCTCTCCTAGTTCCAGCCCAGTACCTATGCCTCTGGCCCCTGTTCTTTCCTGCTTTGATGCTCACCCATCTTCCTCTTCTTTTCCTTTTTTTCTCTTCAGCAGTGGAGCTGGTTGAAATGTTTCAAATTTTTAAAATAATTTTTAAAGGAAAAAAATGAAGGTAAAATATATTTATTATGACTCCCCTCTCTTTTTTTCCCCCAATCTGCTCTACTCTGTAGAAAAAATATGACATACGTCACGGGCAAATGAACCCTTCTTTCCAATTACACAAGATCACATCCTCTGTGCTCCACTAGGGAACCCGCCTCCTCTCTCTGCTTACTTGCCAGTCCCAGTCCGACTGTGCCAGGCAGATTCCTGGGCAGCTAACCATTGTGGTGTGACACTGACAGTAACTTAGTGCTAACAGCAATGCCCGCTAAGAGAATGACATGAGGTTGCTAGTGCTGATGTTTAGATTGTCACTTGGCCTCTGGACAAGACCTAAATGGGTCCTTTGGGGAGGCCTCTCTGTCTCCCTCTACCAGCTAATGCACTGTTTCTTAAACTTTTTAAGACCGAGGAACACCAAACAATAATATTTTTTTTATGGGGAACACCAAGGATTTTTTGTTGAGAAAAAAAAAAGTTGGGGAAAAAAAGGGTTGGGGGAAAAGTTATTGAGAAAAAAAGGTAGCCTGCCCTTAAGGGTGGCCATTTTGAATTCTGTTGTTCTCCGTGGCACACCTCTGACTGCCTCATGGTACATCAGTGTACTGCGGAACACAGTTTAAGAAACACTGAGCTAATACTTTTGTTCACTGTTTGTGCTAATGACCAGTAAAAGCTGTTGCAATGGGATGAGTAATTAATGCAACAAGAGGGCAGACCATTTAAACTATTCCTTAAGCTCTTGGCTGGAATCCTGATCTGCAGGCTGTCGGAGGAATCTGATCCCACCAACCTGGACCACACATATGCAGCCATGGTGCAATTATTCATTAATCTGTGACAATGACTATGGTGGTGACAGTGAATCAGGGACAGGAAACTGCAGGTCCTGTTGTCCATGGGACACACTGGTAGTCACCGACACCACATGTTGACTCTGCTCCCACAGCCTCAGGTCAGGTAGGTGAAACTAAGAAGAGTATACAATTGCATATTTCACAGCTAGCACTGGGTAGCTCTCAACTCAGAGGTGACTTAATAAGCCAGGGGAGGAGCTAGTGACAATGGCTAAGACCAGGCATACACAGGTATATGAATGTGACTCTGGCGTATGCTATCAGTCAATATTTCTGCAGCGGTGTGGTCTCACAGGAGGTCTGACTCAAGTGGCTCAGAAAAGAAAAAAATAAGATTACACATTTCCTTAAATCCCAGTATCCTCTCAGCTTAAAACTCTATGTACTGCTCCCCGTGTGCCCCCAAAACTCCAGTGACTTGATCATACCCCATTCTCTTTGTTACAGTGACACTCATCTAGCTCAGAAGCAGAAGGATGAGCTCTGAGTACATGCAAGTAAAGAAGTTCACCAACAAACCTATTCACTGGACTTTGCATACACAGGTAGACTCAAGGCTGTCCTTACCCATACACAGGGCACCTGAAAATTTGGGGCACCACTGGGTCTTAATGTCCATCCACCCGCATCTTCCTATCTCTGTTCCATGGCTCTGCTTCCTCTGGAAAGAATCTAATTAACTTAAAAGTGAAGAAACCAGCAAGGCCTATCAGCAGAACACTGAGCCTGTGAAAGAGCCATTCAAGAGGTAAAGAAGCAATTTAACAGCCATCTGACAACTCCAGGTGTATCCTGTCAGTTTCTGAATGTATTGTGTTAGTTGACAGGACCGTAGTTTAAAATTTGTTTTAAAAATATTTCATTGGTGTGTTGCTGAAGATTATAAAATCACATCTCTAAAATATCATCCCCCACCTCCCCACTACCATTGGGCTTAGGGGCACCAGTTTAATGGGACTGTGTAGACGAATAGTTATCAATAATGAATAAATTCACAAAAATCTAATTATTTATGCACAATTTGCAAACAGAGGAAAAAATAAGTCAAAACCCTGAAGTAAGCTATTGGCTAGGAACAGTTCTCCCAGCGCCACTAAGTACTTATCAGGAGATTCCCACGGAAATTGGAAATCATAGGAGAAATATTGTACCAACACAGCAGCATCGGCTTTGGGGTTTTTGAACTGCAGTCTTTAAACGACTGTAGACAGCAGCCTTGTTTATAATAAAAACATCCTGCATGGAACTTGAAGAGAGAACCTGCTTTTTTTTCCCCTTTGTAACAACAGCCTACTTTCAAGCTTTCCCCTACGTCTGGCAGGAGAGGCCGCTGTGCTCTCAGCTTAAGCAGCACCTCCTTCAGAGCAGGTTGGGGACACAAATGCCTGCATGTCGGTTCAGGTGAGGCCTGTGTTAATGTAACACACATTCTAAAATACACAGTATGAAGTAAAATACACAGTAGGCAAGCTAGAGGAGTCTTGCTAACTGTTATAACCAGGAATAGAATGAGAACACTTACATATTCTGTACTCTATAGGTTACTAGAAGACTTATCCAGCATTGCCTGGGTCCAGCCTGATGAAGTGGGAGGCACAGGCCTCCCACCGGTGCTCCCCGGGGGCAGGATCAGCCAGGGGCTGGAGTAGAGGCTCGCCCTAGGCCAGGAGTGTGGGGGGCATGATCTGGGGCCACAGAGGCTTACTGCCAGCGTTCCCTGGGCCTGGATTAGAGGCAAGGTAGGGGGCCTTGAAGGCCAGCCCCAGCGGCGCTCCCCCGGACAGCTCGGGGTGGAGGGCTGTCACCTCTGTCAGTCAAAAGAGCAGTGTCTTGCGGCAGATAGCATGGAAGGCTTCAGAGACTCCAAGAGGATAAGAATGGGCCTTTTCCCACTGGCTAGAGATCTTCTCAACTAGAGTAAATGGTAGATTCTCTAGCTCGAAATCTTTAAATCAAAGTTTGAGGACTTCCATACTTGAGCCAAAGGTTATGGGCCTGCTGCAGGGACAATAGGCGAAGTTCTGTAGCCTACGATGTGCAGAGGTCATTTTTTGGCCTTAAAGTCTATTGGTGCCTCGAACGCAGTTTCAATTCCATGTCTTGGCCTGACTCCAGATTGGGCTGGGTCTAGAATGTTAGCGTCAATTAAAAGAGCAGGCTCTTAACTCTTGAGAGAATCACACATCGCCATGGACAGACCGTTCCCTGGAGCAGTTACATTATTGATCTGTGCATATTTGTGGAGCACTTGGAATCTGCCAGCTTCATCTCAATCTGGTGTACACTTGTAAACATTTGGTCAGGCTGAATTACACCATAGATTTAACACATCTTCCACAATTATTAAAAAGTTAAGCGTGCATTATTGTCAATCAAAGCAGCTACTGCACTGCCTCCACCTGCCTCGGTGTGTCGTCCTCCTCCATTCTATGGACATTTGGGATCAACAACAACTGGCAGAAAAAGGAAGAAAGCGTCCCTAGTATCACTGCCGAACCACAAGCTGCATCTTGAAGAATGGTTATTAGATAAAAACAAAACGGCTCAAAGCCTAGTTCTTGGAGTCAGAGTGCCTCCAGCAAACCCACTTAATGGTCCATCTACATCTCTCACCCCCACATAACTAGCTATAAAAGAAGCCTGTAAATGTCACTTTCCATTTCATTTTGAAGGGGAACGTGATCCAACCAAGGAAACAGCAATTTACTGTAGCAGGGGTGGCCAAACTTCCTGATGCCCTGAGCCGCAGACAATTATCTTCAGAAGTTTGAGAGCCAGGCAGGGTTCAGGGTTTCTGCCCTGCTGCATGATAGTAGGGCTTGGAGCTTCAGCCCCACTCTTGCTGACGGCTGAAGCCCCAAAACCCGGCTGGCATCTCCTGCAGTGCCCCTAGACTTCCTCCCATCCATGCTGAGCAGAAACCCCCTAATCCCACAACCTGGCCACAGGGCAGAGCCCCAAGTTCTCCCCCACCCCAGTATGGTAAGAAGAAAAGGGGAGGAGGGGGAAGAGGGGCTCCACAAGCCACACTTTAAATGTGAAAGTCACCCGTGGCTCAGAAGCCACAGTTTGGCCACGTCTGTAATATAGCAAGCTAGTAGGCTAGCCCCATGCAGAGCTGGATTAAGAAAGGGGGTTTAGAGCCTTCAGTACAGAGCCCCACTAAAAGATCTCTGGGATGCCAAAAGTGCAGATCTTTTTTCAGGGACCCCCCTTAGGCTGGGGCATTGAGCTGCAGCTACAAAAGCCCCTCTGTTCCAGCCCTGCCTGGCTGGGCAGGGGAAGGACATGTCCACGTCCTTCCCGTGCTGCCAGACTCCGCCCTTGCAGCTCCTGTTGGCCAGGAATTGTTTTTGGTGATTTTTCTGAGACTCACCCACCACATTGTGAACACTTTCTAACCCTGAAACAACCATGCAAAATTCATTTATGATTAGCACCTGTATAAGGTAAGCTTTCAGGTATGATTATTAATAGGCTAGTTAATTAAATAGCTCTTCTTGTTTTGAGATTTGGGTGTAAACTAGGTTTAATACAGCAAAACATGTGACTATATTTGCCTTGAGCACGTGCCTGGAGGACAACTGAACTACTCGCAGCAGTACCAACACCCTGCCTTGCCCAAACCGGCACTACTGACAGCCTCTTCTCAGAAGACTAGCACAAGAGGGTCACCGTGGGGGCACTACCTGGTCACATCTGATAGAGTTGTCAGAGGAAACTTGTGTCAGACCACATGCCCGGGTAGGTCAGCAGCAGCAGGGATCAAAGTTGTGACTACTGACCGGAAAACTGTGAACCTCTACTACCTGCGCTAAAAGATCCTACTCTGTTAAGTTTAAAGCAGACCTAAATCTTTGAGCTCCAGCCACTAGATGAGAGCAGAGAACCATGCTGTACCATTGTGGATTATTTAACACTTGTATGGCACTCACCTATTCTATGGTTGTCTCGTGCCTGTAACCTTCATTTCTATAATATGCCTATTTTTAGTGCACAAATGTATTAAACAGAGGTCCACAGGGACTTTATGTAAATAGCACATTATATGTCACAATTAATTTTGTCAAGCTGAACTACACATAAACTAGTCTAGTGATGAACAATAATCTAGTAGGTTTTAGAGCTGGATGAATATAGGCTGAACCTCTCTAGTCTGGCACACTCGGAACTGATTGGTGCCAAACCAGAGAATTTGCCGGACCATGGGAGGTCAATATTATCTAGCAGCGTTACCAACACTTCCGCTGCTGACTGGGTTGTTAGAAGACATTTAGGGGGTAAATTGGAGATAAATAACAGCACAGAACACTGAGAGCCAGGACTGGGGGCTGTAAGCAAACTTTATGGGACTGTGGGAAACTTGGCCACGCCCATGATAAGTGGACATTTGGCTCACTAAAATCATGCCAAGCCACAGATGTTGCCGGACCAGAGCATCCCGGACTAGAGAGGTTCAACCTGTAGTAAAAAACTGACTCACTTAGATTTTTCCAAATCAAACGAGCAAATTCATTTCTTTTTGATTCATGGTGCTTTGTTATTAGCAAGTTTTCAGTCAACCGCCAGGTATCAGTGAAAATGTTTACAAATCCCCAAAGCGCCACATATGATCACTTGTACCAGAAATGCGTTTTTCGCTCTGCTCCTGTTTTAAACATTTCCATCAACTCTTTGGTGGGCTTTAGGGACAATCAGCAATTTACAGGAGGAGGCCCCTAATGCACAATAATCAGCTACTTCCAGTTGGTCTCCCTATCCTTTGTGCGGGTTAAGGAATGTACAATAGCATGACCTTAAAGGCTATAATGTAACACTGCAGCACACACGTCTAAGCAATGCAGGCACACATTTTTGCTTTTTGCATGGGAATACTGGCAAAGCAAAAAAGGATCGGTTTCCCACAGGTCAGCCACAGAGGTCTGAATGAGCATGGAAACTGCTATCCCCCTCTGGGCCCTGGAATTTGGCTCTCCCTAGCACAACTCACTGGCAACCCTAGCTAGGGCACTGTTTCTCAACCCTTTTCTTCCTGCGGCCACCTCTTACACAATCACCATTTTTAGTATATAAAAGCCAGGGCCAGCGTTAGGGGGCAGCTAGAAGGACAATTCCTGGGCCCCATTCCACAGGGGGCTCGGTGAAGCTAAGTTAGTTGTTCAGGCTTCAGCTTCAGCCCTGGGTGGTGGGGCTCAGCACCCAGGTTTCAAGTCCATATGGTGGGGCTTCAGGTTTCTGCTCTGGGGCCCCTGCAAATTGAATGCTGGCCCTACTTGGCGGCCCCCCCCTGAAGCCTGCTTGCTGCTCCCTAGGAAGCCCCAGACCGCTGGTTGAGAACCACTAGTGTCAGGAAAGCTTGCATTGATCCTGCCAATGCGGAGATGAATTTTGTCTCCTGATGCCATCAGTGTGGCACATGTGCAAAACCCACATTATGTTAAAAAAAAAAAAAGCATCGCATAACTGCACTAGCCAATCATTGCGTAGAGTAGCTAGGTTCTAAAACTGCTCTGCCCGTTCGAGGATCTGTTTTCATCTAACCTAGGCTGGTGTGCAATCTGTCACACGAGTGTTCAGGACCAACGGTTTTTTTCCTTTCATTTTTTCCATCACGTGCAGAATAAATTTTGTTATGTGCACCGAGGCATGCGCAGATTTGCACCCTCAGTAGACTCACATGCTGCTGACAGCTGGCACTCTGCTAAACATCTGGGTGGCACCTGAACCTCTCCTGGGTGGCCACCCAAGTGCTGAGCTTACAGGGCCACCAGCAATGACCTCGCACGAGGGTGACATGGTTTCAGTGCTCAGTGACTGTTTTGTTTCAAGCCTTTCTGCTGACTAACACAGCCAGCCGTCACAGCCCTGCCAGCATTTTAACAAATGGGAGACTTTCACAGAGGGCACATGCCAATCCTCGGCTTGCAACAGATTGCCCAAGAGTCAGCAAGAGGTTAAAAGAGAAGACGGGCTGGCTTTTCCAACAGCTGGGTTCCATTGTGAAAGGGTCACGCGGTGCCAAGCCAAACAGAAAATAGGAAGGCACACAGATTTGTTAGTTTGAAGTAATTGACCACATGGTGTCCAATGGTTTGTGTTCTCATGTTCTCTGGAGTGAAATCTCATGGGAGCCGAGGCAGGGGTTCCAGTTCCTAGCACTCTATTGTTTACACTGATGGTTTCCAGATGCTGGAGACAACGACAGTGAAATCTTTGGGACTCTGCCAAATTGAGGGTTTTTTTCGTTTCTATTTTTAAAGAGACAGTACTTCGATACAATTGCCTTCATTTATAGTCCATTCTCTCAGACAGACATACACACGCTATCCCTGTGCTTAAGTAGCTGTGTTGTTAAAGCTGTTCTGCAGCTAACCCCAGCAAGGAAATGCAGTGTTTGTGGCATTTCCCCTAGCTCATCCTGCTCCTTGTGTGGATTGTAGCAACATGTATGTGCAACATCACTCAGAGCTGAAAATCCCAGTAAGACACTGAGGCAGGCACACTGCAGTCAGACATAATAGTGATGGGAAAGCCTCGGTAGGCTGAGTTTGGTTTGGCAGAGCTCTCAGAAATGCAGATTCTTACCAATGCTTGTCCAAACATCTGAACCTCTTAAAATGGGGGGGGGGGGGAGGAGGAAATTGGCTTGAAATCTTGAAATCTTGAAATCTCATAGGAACAAAGGGTTGTTCTTCCTCCCCTCCCCCCATGATTTCAGGCACTTTCAGCTCTGGTTCAGGCAGAGTCGGGAAGCACAGAAATGAAAAGGAGGAGGAGGGCAGAAAAAAAATTAGCTGAATATTTCATCCACCCCAGAACACGGAAGAGTCAGAGAAGGAAGTTTTTTGACTACAGCAGGACTGCGGGAGTTAGGAGTCCCTGTGTTTATTCCTAGCTCTGCCACTGACTTCCAGTGTTAATCATTTAGGCCAGTGTTTCCCCAAAACTAGGGGTTCCGCAAGGAGCCGGCACTCCCCCGCCTCCCTCTGAAAAAGAGAGAGAGAACCGGCTAGCCAGCAGAGGTATGGGCGGCGAGTTGTGTGGGCCCGTGGTGCCCATGCTCCAGCAATATTTGGAGCTGGAGCGGGTCCCGCCCCCCGCCCGTCCTCCCACCCCGGCCCCAGAGCGTCTCTCCCCAGTCCCCATCCCGGTCCCGTCCCTGCCGTGTGCAACCTTCTCTGAGCTCCCCCTTGCTGGCTGCTGCTGCCCTGCGCAGCGTGCTCAAACCAGTGGGTGGGAGACGCCCGGACGTGACGTAACGTCACGGCCCGGGATTTTAAACCTGCTGGGTGCTGTATTGCGCCGCATGGCTGAGTTGCGGGTTCGGAGTCCGGGGACAGAGCACAGACTCCGGCCCCGCGAAGTGGAAGGCAGAAGGTACGGAGAGGGCGAGGAAAGGGCTTGCGCAGAGGGAAAGGGGAAGGGCAAGGGCTGGGAGAGGAAGGTGCTTGAGCGGAGGCAGAGGAAGGGAAGGCACCAGAGGGACAGGGGTGGAGGAGAGACAAATGCCAGGGGCCAAGTGCAGACAATGAGGAAAAGGGCAGGAGGGGAGGTGTCAGTGGGAGGGGACAGGGTGATGCTGGGAGGAGAGGAAGGATATTGGGGGCTAGAGGGTGAGGAGGTGCTGGGAGAAGGCTTGAAAGAAGGGGTGGGCATGAGGAAGGCCGGGATGGAGCAAGTCATGTGAGAGGGCACAGAGGCATGAGGGAATGGGGGCAGAGGGTGGTGAGGGTGGGCATCAGGAAAAAGGGGGCAGGGAAGTGAGGGAAGGGGAGGCACCAGGAGGTGCAGGGGTAAGGAAGGTGCAGGTGCCAAGGGATTCTGGGGTGAAGCAGAAGGGCAGACACCTGCAGTGGAGGGACCACCATCAGAGGAGAGGCAGGGCAGGTTTGTAGAGGAGGTGTTAGAGAGGGGATGAGGAGGGGTACCTCACATGATCAGAGTGGGGCTACTGGAGGAGTGGGCACAGGGAGGAGAGAAGGGCTGGTGGAGGGGGCAGGTTGCAGGAGGGCTGAGGACAGTGAGAGGCAGGAGTCAGGACAGCAGAGGAGGGTGAGGAGTGGGGCAGCAGGCACCAGGAGCTGATGGAGCAAGGGAGGAGACATGGCAGCAGAGGGAAAAGGTAGAGGTTTCAAAATATTTATTAATAACTTGGGTGGCACATCCAAACAAGCCACATGAACTCAGTACTGGTGCACAACACAAAATTCATTTTGCTCATGTGAGGAAACTCTTAGGCTATGTCTACACTGGTTGTTTCTTGCGCAAGAACATCTTGCGCAAGAGTTCTTGTGCAAGAACACATCCACACTGCCATGTGCAAGCTGTGCTTTTGCACAAGAGCATCTATGGCAGTGTGGACGCTCTCTTGCCCAAGAAAGTGCCGACGGCCATTTTAGCCATAGGGCTTTTTGGAAATTCATGTTGCCTGTCTACACTGGCCTCTTGTGCAAGAATAGTTGCGCAAAAGGGCTTATTCCTGAGTGGGAGCATCGTAGTTCTTGCGCAAGAAACCCTGATTTCATACATGAGAAAGTCAGTGTACTTGCGCAAGAACACACGGCCAGTGTAGACAGGCAGCAAATTTTTGCGCAAGAGTGGCGCTTTGGCGCAAGATCATGCCAGTGTAGACACAGCCAAGGGAGGGAGGAGGAAGGGAGGAAGGCAGGGGCAGGGAATCAGCACTGGCTCAGCATGTCTGCATGGTTTGGGGAAGGTGCAGAAATTGAGCTCAGCTGGGTTGCAGAGTGGGGAGGTCTGGGAGCTGGGCTGGGCTGTGGTGGGGTGGGGTGGGGTGGGGGTGTGTGTGTGTAGCTCAGAGCTCAGTTTGGCTGCAGGAGGAGGGAGGTGTCCGGAACCGGGACTAGACTCAAGGGGAGGGAGGGGCAGGGAATCTGCTCTTGGCTCAGCAGTTTTGTGGGGCTTGGGGGAGGTGCAGGGAAACGGGGCTCAGCTGTGCTGTGGGGGAGGCATGCGGGGATCCAGTGCAGGGCTCAGCTGGGCTGTGGAGGATGGGGGAGGGCATACAGAACAGATGGGCAGCTCAGCTGGGCTGTGAGGGGCTGCAGGGAACTGGTGCTGCACTCCCTTGGATTGTGGGGGATGGTTTTGGGGGAGGTGCAGGGAACCAGCAGGGGTGGGCAGCTCAGTTGGGTTGCAGGGCATAGAGGTGCAAAGAAGCCTAGTGGGGAAGGGGGAGGGGGGGAACCAGGAGCCCTGAAATGACCTCCCCTGGTCCAAAAATTCCTAATCTGGGACCAGTCAGGTCCAGAGGGTGCCAGATCAGGGCGGTCCAACTCCTACCCAAGTCCCCTCCTTGCACGCTCCCTCGTAGCCAGACACCCTACCCCCAATCTGCTCCTGCTCCCTCCCCCGGCCAGACACCCTACATCCAGCCTGCTTCTGTACCCTACCTACTGCCCAGACCTTGACCCCTTCCGCCCCCCACCTCCTTCCCAGATCCTGCACCCCATCCCTATCCCGCTCCTTGGCAGCCCTGCCATCCACCCTAGCACCGCCCTGGCCCCAGCACCTTGCCTCACACCCCAGGACTCAGCACCACCCTGGCCCTGGCCCCAGCACCCTGCCATCCACGCTAGCACCCAGCAGCACCCTGTTCCTTGTCCCAGCACCCTGCCAGTCACCCTAGTGCCCAGCAGGACCATGTCCCTGACCCCAGCACCCTGCCACCTGCCTGCCCCAGCACCTTGCCCCAGCACCCTGCCACCTGAGCCAGCATCCTTCCACCAGCAGCACCCTCTCCCCAGCCCCAGCAACCACTTTCACTCTGTCCCCTGCCCCCACCAGCACATTTGGGACCACATTAGTGAGGCTTGGGGGTTTTTAGAGGAGTTTTTTTTTGTTTTTTGCATCTCACTTGTGTGGTCCCAACTGACTTTTCTGTGGGTCAGTGACCTTTGACTCAAAACAGGTTCCTCACCCCTCTCATATATAAAGACAATGCTAAAACCTTTTGAGTTTGACATAATATTTTATTTAACAATGAAGCCTGGCCAACAAGCCCCCAATTGGGACCAAACCCCCATTTCACTGCAGCATCATAACACTCCTGCACCACCTGACCCCAAATCTGAGCCTATCATACACTGGAACCCCCTGTCCTGAGCCTCTTACATCCCCAAACTCCTGCATCCCCACATCCTCAGTCTTCTGCCACAACATTCCTCCACCATCTACACATCACAAAGCTGTGTCCTGAGCCCATCATACTCACAACCTTCTTGCCCTGAGTCCCTCACATATCCAGCCCAAACTCCTGCACCCTCACATCCACAAGCCCTGGCTTGCTCAGCACCCCAACCTTCCACCTGAGCCCAACACTCCCCAGCCTAGAGCCCCCCTTCCCGAGCCAACAGCCCCTTCTTCTGCATCCAAATTTCCTCCTAGAGCTTGTACTTCTCACCCCTTCCCACACCCAAATCCCTTATTCCCACCCCACACCTCACTCTCACTAGGTTGAGACAGGTATAAGGGCTGGGGATAGCAAGTGATGGAGAGGAGGGGAACAGAGCGGATGAGGCCTCACAGAAGGGAGGTGTGGGGGGGGTGTCTCGGGGAAGGAATGTGATTTTCATGAATTGGTGGGTCCCTCTCTCCTCCCGCCCCCCCCCTTTTTTTTTTGCTTGACAAACCTAGGGGGTTCCTTGAAATTCTGAAAAGCTGAAAAGGGTTCCTTGGCCAAATAAAATTGGGAAACACTGATTTAGGCTATGTCTACACAGCAGCGTTATTTTGGAATAACTGACATTATTCCAAAATAACATAGTCCACGTCTACACTAGGGATGTAGCAGTGTAGCTGATTAACCGATAAGCAAAACTTATAGATTCATGCTATAGACTATACGCATCACCCCCCTCCCCCCCCGCCTTGCCAGTACATTTTCTGGCAAGCTGGCCAGCAGCACAGCTCAGTCCTGGCTTGCAATGTGTACGGCACCTACCCTTACTGTGGCTCTGCATTTAAAGTGTATTAGGAGCCGGGCGGGTAGGCAGCCTGGTTCAGTCCTGGCTCATGCTGGGTCCGGGACCTACTCCTGCTGCGGCTCTGCATTTAAAGAGTATTAGGAGCCGAGTAGGCAGGTAGCCTGACTCAGTTTCGGTTCGCGCAGGGTCCAGGAGCTCAGACATGCCCCCAATCAAGGGCTGCTGCTACCCTGCACTGCTGCCCCTTTATCAGAGGCAGCAACACAGGGTGGGAGGCAGCCGCTCTGCGAGGGAAGCTGGTTTTTAAACTGGCTCCCCTCGTGGACTAGCTCCTGCCTGGCACCCTGCATTGCTGCCTTTCATACAGAGTGGTAGGGGGCTGCTCCGGAATGGGGCCAGAGTGCACCCCTGGGGACTACAGAACAGTCAACTAACCGATAAGAATTCATGAGGTTACTCGACTATTCAATTAACCGATATTTAACATCCCTAGTCGACACAGCAAGCAGTTATTTTGACATAATGTTGAATAATGTTGAGCTGGAGGACTCTTACTCCGACTCCTGTAACCAGCATTGTACGAGGAGTAAAGGAAGTCGGAGGAAGACTTGCTCAGACTTGCTCCTGTGCAGACAGTGCCAAAAGCTGAAATAAGCTATTTCGACTTCAGCTATGCAATTGACGTCGCTCAAGATGCGTAGCTTATTTCAGCTTTAGCCCTGCGGTGTAGATGTGCCCTAAAATAGTTCTGTGCCTCAGTTTCCCCTGTGTAAAACAGTAATAAGATTTTTTTTTTATAGTGTTGGAAATTGTAAGACTTAACTGAGGTGCGGTAAAGGCTTTGACAGCTTCTGATCAAGGGACTGCTGATGGCCACATGTTTTGTATTTTATTTTAATTTTAACCAAAATATTTTATTGTAATATTTATTTCACATTTCCAGGTATATCAACTGTAACTTTTTACTTGCTATAGTTAGTCTGCACCATGGTCACAGGCACAGCCTATACACAAGTAGCACTGGTTTAATTACAAGTGTGAGGTTAAGCTGATTTGGTTATACCATCGAGACTTATTCCTAAATGGAATTAAAACGGTCTTGCAGCAGTTCATCTTGCTCCTGTAATTTATAAAGTGTGAGCTAAACTGCTGTAAGCCAGATTTAAAGCAATTTAAAAATGTCTGCACTCAAACCTGCACCATTTCCCTAAATCCATTTAACATGCCTTTAGTTAAACCAGTGCAACTTGTGAATGTAGACAAGCAATTACAGGCCGACCAAATGATAAGTCCTTTATTTTTCTTAAACATAAAACGAATGCTAATTATGGATCTTCATCTTAAGTTGGAATGTTATGTTGCTATCACTAAAAGATCTTCCTAGTACCATCCATACTGCCTGTACTCAGGTACACCGTTTTTTTAGGAAAGGCCAGCAGCATGCTATAGCTACAGATTTGTGTCGCAAAGGAAGATTTTTACACTAAAAGTTACAAAATCTCTCTTCAGATGGAAAAGAGAATGGAAGGTCTCAATTTAGGATACTGTGTGTTTTATTACTACTATTATTACAAAATTATTTTCTGCGGCTCATGAAACCTTATGCCATACTAAAACGGTTTGTCCTTAAGGTCCCACTGGCCTCCCTGTTTTTCCTGAAACAGACTAACATGAATACCACTGAAACCTGTCAGAAGTATTTTAGCCATTTTTAACTTACATGAGTCCAGGAAGAAATGTTTACTTATGTCAAAATCTTTTCCCTGGGTATTTTAAATTTGTATTTTTCTTCCATGCAGAAGTGTGGTAGGCACTTTACAGAACAGACACACACCCTGCAGTGCTCATAATCTAATTTTAGACCCTATTATCTTCTACCTATATTGCTAGTGTCTCAAGGAATCTTTCAGATGTTAAGTTAACCTCACCACATCCTCATGAGGTAGGCATGTGTGATCATATGCATTTTGCAGAGGGGTGAATGGTCAGGCTAGGGTAAGTGGCTTGTTCAGAATCACACAGTGGTTCTTAGTGGAGCAGAGAACAGAACATCACCTCCTACTCCCCTCCACTGACTGGTCTCCTGAAGCTAAATAACAGCTCCGTCTTTGCAAATGAAAACGACCATCAGACTACAATGTAGAGTAATGGAACTGGATGTACCATTTGTACCTCTGCGCACCCTTTCCAGCTGAAGTGGGCTTTGTTGTGTCCGGGGACAGTGGTGGGGACAACTTTAAATAGCAGAAAGGGCTCTGTGATAGCTCAGTTGTTGGCGTCTGCCCAGGAGAGCCTGTGAACCATTGCCCTACTTACCCTTCGGGTTGCCCTGGCTGGCTTTGAGCTCCTGATTATAAAGCAGTTACAGACACCTTGTTTGTCTGTGACCATGCTTCTCCAAGCGGATTTCCGCCTTCTAGGACCTATTTCCATGGTGGAAGTGAGTCACACTTATATAAAAGCAGCGACCACATTTTCTGCAGTGACTTTGTTGGCTCCTGCTTGTGCACCTTCAGCATTCCGGTGCCACGCTACTTATGACTGCATACAACGGTTCCACAATACACAAAGCCTTGTGCCCCCAACCATATGTATTCAGAGCACCCCCCCCCCAAACACCACACTGTGCGCTATGGAACACATATTGAAATTAGCACCCCCCCCCCCCCATGCAAGCTATATTACGAAAAAGCAGAAAGCATACTTTTTGTTATCTGCCTCTGCAGCTTACATTGCAGTGGCTCTGAAAACAAATGCACCAACTTCAGCATAAAGTACTGACGAGATACCATCAGGTTTTCATGAAGCCCTGCAACATGTGATAACAATTGCCCAACCCCCCACTTTATTAAATGTGTTTAACATATTTTGTATTTCATTTAGACACAGCAGCATGGACTCCACATAGCCGTGTTTCTTAAACTTTGTAAGACTGAGGAACACCAAACAATTTTTTTTTTTTTATGGGGAACACCAAGGATTTTTTGTTGAGGGGAAAAAAAAAGCCCCCGGGGAAAAGCTGTTGAGCAAAAATAAAACAAAATAAAATAAAATGGAGGCTTGTCCCTTTAATTGTGGCCATTTTGAATTCTGTTCTCTCCGCGACACACCTCCAACTGCCTCACGGCACTCCGGAGTGCACAGAACACACTTTAAGAAATGCTGCTATATAGCCTTGCCATCCCAATTTTCTGTAAATAATTGTTTCAATTTATTATGTGGTTACTGAGATAGATCTGTAAAAGGGTGTCTTCCGCCTCTTCTATACAGAAACTAATCTTTAGGTTTGACACTTGAATGCCCTCGCCCTGCAAACAAACAAATGAGACGAAGTAAAGTTACTCCCGAGGAACTGTTTACCAACCCGGGGCCTGAAAGATGAACAAAAAGGAAAGGGAATTTTTGAGTTGATTCTTTCTGCTGTTTTTCGTGATGTGTAAGTCTCTGCATCATGCATGGCACTTGAGGCCTGTGGCAAAGACTGTGGAACAAAATGGGAATATCAGACTTTGACCTTCCTTTTGTTATATGAAGGGACTCTTTGGAGAATGGCTATAGTGACATCATAGCTACAGTTCTCCCAGCTCTCAAGTGAGACAGAGCAAGCGTTGTGTCTTTTGGGAGAAAGTCTCTTTCTGCATGCATTCATTGTCAGGAGCCTGCATTAAGCAAGCTCTAATAAAAGCCACCCTCCAAAATGGAGGAAAGCATTTTAACCAACTGTTGCAGCTTGATTCTAGACTCACTAAGGTAGGTAAAATCACTGGTAGTCTGGGAAAGCAAATTTCAATCTACTCTGGGGGTCTCTGTCCTGCTCCACTCATTCACTTCTACAGAGTGTCTTCTAGTAAAAACAAGGCAATCAAGAACTGAAGCGCAGTAAGATTACAAATGTTTTTCTTTTTGCTTCACAGTTCATGAATATGTAGCATTTAAGATTGGATCCCAGGTCTTCTCCTATTGGAATTTAAGGTGGATTTTCATTCAGTCTATCCCACAGAAATAGAGGAAATACATTTTCAAGGGGAGAAGGGCTAATGTAAACAAAACACATTAACCTGGAAGGATTTTCTATTTGTTTGTAATTAAGATTCCATAGATTTTAAGGCCAAAAGGGGCCATTGTCATCACCTAGCCTGACCTCCCGCTGCACAGGCCATAGCCGTTCATCCAGTCACTCCTCCAATGAAAAGGGAATTATTCGTCCTTATTCCGTGTGCGCTAATACGAGCATGCTAAGGGTGAAATCCCAGCCCACTGAAGCCAATGAGCATGTCATACTAAGAAAATTGCATCCTAGTCCAAGCTATGAGAGATCAAATTTCCAAAGAGAGGGAAAAATTCGTCTCTCAGCAAAAACGTGGGATGCATCTTTGCACCTTCCAAAACCCATAGCTGGGCACATGTGCATGACCCGTGTGACCTTCATAAGGATATATACAAGCTAGATAAATGCATGTGCTAATGGGTATGGCACATAAATGCATTCACAAAGCAGTCAGAAGGCCTGCAGTTGCATGTGTTCGGTTTTGTAGAGGATACCCGTTTCTTCCCTGTGTGGCCTTCAAAGGTCCGAGTTCATTACAGAATTTCTGGGATAAAGCAGAATTACCTGATTCGCCCTACTCCAAAAATGTCTGTGATCCTGAGACACTGCACATCATATGTTCAAATGGCAAGGCCCAACAGGGTGGAGTTAAAAAGGCAAAGGGAAGCAGCCTCAGCCTTCAGTGTTTTTTACTGTGTGTTTACCTCAACCCTTAGCCATATTCCAAGCGCGTTTTCTGTGTAGCAACTGAACTGGTAGTTTACTCCTCTGCACCCACACTGTAGAGCAAATCTATTATTAATTTCTGTAATGCAATAGTGCCTAACAACTCCCCCCCCCGCCTCCGGCCCCCAGTGATCAGTTCCCACTATGATGGGTGGTGCTCAGACATATGACAAGCAGCGTCGCAGGCAGGGACCACTTGCCCCACACAGGTAATGAAAGAGGAAACTGGAGATGGAGTGCAACTAGTATGCCTGGCTACACCCGGAGGTCCTGAATGAAGGTGAAGGTGGGAGAGGAACCGGGTAGGGTTGCCAGATGGTTTCAACAAAAATACCGGACACACTTGACATTACATCACAATCTACATTACATCTTATTTAGAAAATACCAGACATTTATATTTTCTCAATTTGTTTCCCAAACAGAAAGCTCAAATACTGGACTGTCCGGTTCAAAAACCGGACACTTGGCAACCCTAGAGCTGGGTGGCGGGCATAAGTGGAGGAAGAAGGCTGCTGTCCCTCTCCAGTTGCTAGAGAGGCCTAGAAAGAGGCAGTGGCACAGTCAGCCCAGGGAGGGCCTGTAGGAAGCCCAAGGCAGTGAGAAATCTGAGGGAACAGACCAGAGTGGCCTACACTGGAACCCAGAGAAGACAAACGGCTTTGGTTCTCCCTCTGGTCCACTGGTCCAGGTGATGCCGAATCACTCTGATACACGAGGAGGAAGGCTATTGAATCTGGAGCCAGGTCTCTGGGGAGAGGCACCGCTCTGCCTGAGAGGGGGAGGACAGCCTTGCAGAGCCTAGGAAGGGATGAAGAATCCATGGAGCAATGAGCCAGCAAAGGGAGTGAGGAGTTGTAGTTCTGACTTTAATTACTGGACTCCTTGCATACCTGGAAGGAGATGGGATGGAGCCACCTGGCCAGAGTGAAAAAGCAAACCACTGCAGGGTGGGAACGATGGCAGCAGGGAGCAACTGAAAGAGAGAGGTTGCTATGCCGTGAAACCACAAAGGGGCACACCAGCAGCGAGTCCCCTCTGACGCTGCTCCAAAGAGTTTAAAATCATGCATATGGCGCCCACTTCACAGTCATACAGACCAAATTCTGTTTCCAGCTGTTCTGCGATAAATCCATTAACTTCACCAGAGTTACTACGGCGTGATTGACTCTGGCGTGATGGACAGCAGAAATGCAGCCCTATAACTTCATTTTGTACCTATGCAAATGCTACTCCAGAATGCTGCCCAGGAGCAAATCATCCAAGAGTGCTGGTAGCGGAGAGCACAAATTATAAAGAAGTGAGTCACTAAATTGTGGTGTTAAAAATGTACTGAGTAAATGGCAGCATTTACTCATGGTTCAGCTGTATGCAAAAAAGGGGGGGGGGGCACAATTAAACAATATCTCCTGATCCACTGCCAGGAGTTAATGAGGAATCTAAGTACCAAACAATTAGCAAAACACTGACAATTATTATCTCTTCCCTTCACCCCACCTCCCTCTAACGTGGCAGGATGTGGATGGAATCAAAATAGGTCTTGTTCAGAGAGTCACGGCAGAAAGTTTTTTCTTCCTAGACTTGTGCACTGTGAAATCCAGGGGTATTTTTGATGACAGCTTAGCACTGATTTGTTTACAGAAGCATCTGTTTTCTCTACAAAGGTTCGACCAGGTTGTTTCTTGGTTTAAGTATACTGCTTGGTTTCGGGGGCCTGCTGAATTGTGGTTTCCATCCAATTCCCAAAGGACAAGCATTCCTGAGGCAAAAACCACTACTATAAATATCTCCCTTTGTGGTGGTCTTAACGAGGGGGGCCGAGGACAAAATGGGAACGGAGACGGAGGCACCTACTGTGGGTCTCTTCAGGTCAGGGATGAGAGGTGGGGAAACTTGCAAGACTGCTGCCTATGTTACACCTTCGCCGTGGATAAACAGAAGACTTCATTCTTCAGGGATGTCAAGCCAACATCTTTGCAGCATTTAAACTCATTTAAAAGAAAACTGAAAGAAAATACTTGGAAATGAAATAAAGTAGGGTCCAGGAAAATACTCTGGAAATGAGACTGTAATGCCTGCTTTAATTAATACACCAAAACTCTTTAAGCATTTCTTTCTTCTTTCGTTCTTTTTTAAACTTTGTTTATTGCCGTAAACATGGTTACAGGCAGATTTATAGCCCCACTGGGACACAGTGCAGATTGGAGAGTTTTTGAACTAGCCTCCTAAACTTTTTCTGTTTTTTCTGGCAGTGCTGAAACCAACCAGGTATGGGACTCAAAATGGAGTTTGGTACACGTGAAAGAGTCGGTAAAACAGATGGGAGGATAGGGGTAAAATGGACAAAAGATGTGAAAGGAAATTTAATAGAAGGTCCTGTAAGCATGTGAGAAACTCTGAAGGGGTATAAATGTTTGGGGCCTTCTTCTCAGCTAAAGGATCTGACCAGGCCCACCACGGCGGAGGGGTGGAAAGGGCAATTGCTGCAGAATCCAGCATTACAAACAGGCCTGGGGTTCCCTGCTGTTGCAGCCTCTACTGCTGTAGCAGCGGTGGATGGAGCCCCAGGCCCTTTAAATCATCGTTAGAGCACCGTGTGGAGTGCTCCAGGCGGCACTCAGGGCCGGGGAAGGAGGACACACTGCGATGCAAGTGGCGTGGACCCTGGTCCCACCCATTCCGCCTGAGGCCCCGCCCCTTCTGGGGGCTTGCAGCCGGGTCCCCCCACACACACCTTGTCTGGAGGCCCATGAAGGCTGTCGGCTCCCCTGGATCTGACCAAGGAAGTGTAAAAGGGAAGCTAGAGACAGTGGACTAGAAGGTTGGTAGGAGCAATCCCTGAGTTACTGTAAGTGCAAGGATGCAGTCCTGGCTGGCCTTTATGCACACTGCGCCCAATGTGTGGTGGGAAGTTGCATGTGCCCTCTGCACCTCCAGGTACCAGGACAAGGGTCATTCCCCTTGGCTCTAATAAATGGTAAGCTTGGTGGTGCTTGGCTTTGATAGCCAAGTAAGAAACATGTAAGGCACAGCATGGAAAAGCTTGAAGGCGGTGTGGAAACCTTTCAATTCAATGCACTTTTAACAGCTGCCAAGTTGGTGCTCACTCATGTGTGCAAAGTTTGCATTCTGAGCTGTGTGGTTTTTCCAGGCAGATTTTCCTTACTCTAAAAAGTCACTGCTCCTCTGATGCTGTTTCAAAGGAACAGTTCCTTTTTGCTATTTAAAAGGGTGTCGGAAGGGCTGTTTCTCACTGCTCAGTACAGAACAACCCTTGAGCTGTAGAAAGAGGTAAACAGTGAGGTGGCAAAATTTTCAGAGGATACAAAACTGCGCAAGATAGTTAGGTTCAAAGTAGACAGTGAAGAGCTTCAAAAGAATCTCACAAAACTAGGTGACTGGGCAACAAAATGGTAGGTGAATTTTAATGTGGATTAATGCAAAGCAATGCATATTGGAAAACACAATCCCACCTGTAAGTATAAAATGATGGGGACTAGATTAGCTGTTACCACTCAGGAGCAAAATCTTGGAGTCGTTGTGGATAGTTTTCTGAAAACATCCACTCAATGTGCAGCAGCAGTCAAAAAAGCAAACAGAATGTTAGAAATCATTAAGAAAGGGGTAGAGAAGAAGACAGAGAATATTTTATGTCCTCTATATAAACCCATGGTATGCCCACATCTTGAATACTACGTGCAGATGTGATCACCTCGTCTCAAAAAAATTATCTTGGCATTGGAAAAAGTTCAGAAAAGGTCAACAGAAGTGATAACGGGTATGGAATAGCTGCCATATGAGGAGAGATTAATAAACCTGGAACATTTCAGCTTAGATGACTAAGGGGGGGTATGAAGAGGTCTATAAAATCATGATTGGTATGGAGCAAGTGAAAAAAAGAAGAGTTATTTACTTCCTCCCATATCACAAGACCTAGGAGTCACCAAATGAAATTAATAGATAGCAAGTTTAAAACAAACAAAAGGAAGTACTTCTTTACACAGCAACAGTCTGCCTGTGGCAAATGTTGCAAAGGCCAAGATTTCAATGAGGTTTAAAAAAGAGCCAAATAAATTCACAGAGGATAGACCCATTAATGGTTATTAGCCAGAGATGCTGTCCTTAGCTTCTGTTTGTCAGAAGCTGGGACCAGGCAACAGGGGATAGATCACATCATGATTACCTGTTCTATTCATTCTCTCTGGGGCCTCTGGCATTGGCCACTTTCAGAAGATAGGATACTAGGCTAGATGGACCTTTGGTCTTACCCAGTATGACCGTTCTTGTGTTCTTAACCCTTAGGAGATTTAAAAGCATGCTATGTCTCCTTACCAAAAATGTTTTTCTGCTCTTACCTATGCACACTGCTTGGTTATAGAAAGGCAGTACATGAATTCCTGAATTAATTTTTAATACACATTGGCACCAAAACATTTGATTTTTTTTTTTTTAAAGAAAAGATACACAGAAAGAATTGTCTCCCAAGTTTTCAAACAGGACTAGCAATTCTGGGTGTCAGTTTTTGGGTGCCCGACCTGAGACACCTTAAAGGGGCCTAATTTTCAGGGATTAATAAGCACCCATACTGAGTGTGTGGAGCACCCAAAATGACTATTTTTGAAAGTCTCTGCCTGTACTTTTTAACTAATAGTGTTTTGAAAGGCCACATTTGGGACCCAATTCCTTTCATGCGAAACTAGCATTTTCTCTCACATCAACTTTCCTGCAATGATCGTAGCTTACAACTTAAATAATACATAGTAGTGCACCGATTAAACATTTTAAATCTGCAAGCAGCCAACTACCAAACACAACCACATATCCAATCCTACAGATGCAATTCAGAATAGAAAGGTCTGATCAAGTGAAGGTGCATAGGGAGACGGTAGTTTCACTGGGTATGTCTACACTACAGAGTTTTGTCGGAAAAACAGCCATTTTTCTGACAAGAACTTGAGGAACATCCACACTGTAATTGAGTTCTTCCGCAAGAAAACTGAAAGAACAGAGGGGTTTTTCCAGCATTGATAATCCTCATTCTATGAGAAAGAATCCTTTTCCCAAAAGAGTTCTTTCGCAAAAAGGCATGTGTGGACAGGGAAGAGGGAGTTATTTTGCAAGAAGAGGAAAGAGAAAAAAGCGCAGGAACTCTAGTGGTCATTCCATCCACAGCAATCACAGCTTACATTGGAGATAGAGTCCATTCAGTGTGGACGATTTCTTTCAAAAAAGCACATCGCTTTTTCTATGCACTTGTGCAGTATGGACGCTTCTTTCGGAAGAAGATTTCCCGGAAGATCTCTTCTGAAAAAAGCTTCTTCCTAAAGAAGCCTGCAGTCTAGACGTAGCAACTGTGACAGGCAGTGAACAAGGTAGGTTATCTACAGCACCAATCTATGACTGTAGTCTGCTAGAAATGTGCTCGTTCAGAAGCATCGGACTCCCTTCAAGTGACATAGCAGATAGCATTATGTTAGGGAACTATGGTTTATAGAAGGATCAACTCCCAAAGAGACAGTTTTACAGGGAGAAGAAAACAGGGAAATGGTTTTAATTGTTGCATCTGCTTCACTGGTAACAAAACAAAAACCAAAACATCCAAAATTATATCCTGCATTTTGAGAGTTTCAGTTCCAAGTTCTGTTTGACCCTGCTGCTCTGGGCTGTCTTTAGAAAATGAAACACTGTCTTTCCTTTAGGCCTCAGAACTGTTTCCTCTCTGGGATTTATGGCTAGCGATGTACCTCAAAGGGCTGCGTCATGTTCAGTATCATAGCAAGTGAACTGGATTTGGCTGCAAGCATAAATTTGGAGGAGGATTTGTAGCAGATTTCTACAATCTATGTTCTTCTATAACAGTGCCATCGTTTCTGAGAAGACTTTCTGTCCTTTAGGCTCTAAACATTTTTACACGACATGAAACACATCCCTGGACTGCACATAAGTGTTCAAAATGTCTTGCGTTAGGATGCCAGCAATGCTGCTGTAAAACATATTAATCAAGTTAATTTCATGCTTCCAGCTTGCTCTTGGGCTGAGGAGCACAAAAATAAATGTTCATGCTAATTAATCTGATCAGTTTGCATAAAATGGAGAAATCTATGATCTCTGCTGAAAGTGTTAAAATATTTTATGGATTTTGGGGTGTTAAATTGTTTACTGCAAACATTCACAACACAAAAGCTCAGTTAAGGGCCTGGTCTTGCACAAAAGTCTTGCTGATTTCAACTAGGGCCTTGATTTTGCAGCCACAGAAGTGTGCATCTATCTATTATCAGTGTGCAAAGAGATCATTGTGCAAGCAAATCACACATCTGAGAATCAAACTAAGTGCATGAACAAATCAGGAAAGGGAGCTTGATCAAAAAGCCCACTTTGGGTTCACTGAAATCAATGAGTGTTTTGCTGTTGGCTTCGATTTCATCCTTTATCAGTGTGCAAATGCAAGTAAAATTTTTCAGGCTCGCACTCAGGATCTGTTTTGAGGGGAGCTGAAAATAGGGCCATACACACTCAGAGGCTCTGCATTTTCTTCCCAGAGTGGATTTGGGAACTGATATAGGGTACGTCTATACTGCAACACTATTTCTAAATAACTAGCACTATTCCAAAATACCTTAGTCTGCGTCTACACAGCCGGCAGTTATTTCAAAATAGTGTCAAAATATTGTCAAGCTGGAGGACTTTTTACTCTGACTCCTGTAACCCTCAGGCTATGTCTACACTCGCGGCTTCTTGCGCAAGTAATATGCAAATGAGGCTAAGCGTGGAATATCGCCAAGCCTCATTTGCATACCTGAGCCACCATTTTTTTCAGAAGAGGCTCTAGCACAAGAAGGAGTGTCTACACTGCCCCTTCTTGCGCAAGAAAAACCCTCTTGCGCAATGCCATTACACCTATTACTTTTCAGGAAGAACGGCATTGCGCAAGAGGGTTTTTCTTCCGCAAGAAGGCAGTGTAGACGCCCTTCTTGCGCAAGAGCCTCTTCTGAAAAAATGGTGGCTTATTAGGTATGCAAATGAAGCTTGGCGATATTCCACGCTTAGCCTCATTTGCATATTACTTGCGCAAGAAGCCGCGAGTGTAGACATAACCTCATTGTATAAGGAGTAAGGGAAGTCGGAGGAAGGGTGCTCTATTTCAAAGTAAGTGCTGTGTAGACAATCCCTATTTCAAAATAAGCTATTTCGAAATAAGATACGCAATAGACGTAGCTCAATTTGCGTAGCTTATTTCGAGTTAAGCCCTGAAGTGTAGATGCACCCTTATATGTTACAAACAATAGTAATACTCTATTTCTTATTATAGTACTTTTTTGATACTTTGCACAAATATCACAGCCCATTCATAGTTTTGAGTGGCCTAACAAAATATTTGAATAAATTTGACAAATGGCCAAAATTTTCAAAAGTGACTAGTGACTTGAAAAGTCTCCACTTTTGGATATCTTGTTGCAGAGGCCTAAAAAAGGTCTGTGTTTTGGAAAATATGGAGCCTTCTCCCTCTGAATATCAGACCCTTTAATATATCTAAAACTGTACACTCATAAATAAAGATGACAATCACTGATCACCTCTGGAAATCCCTTTTACTGTGAGAATAAAGCCCAAAGCTAACGACTTATGTTCATTTCAGTATGTGCCACAATCTTCCACTTCCCATGTTAACCATTTACAATCTGTTTTGGATGCACAATACAAAATATTTCAGTGGGCGGCTTGGAACCAGACAAATTGACATCTCTGATGCTGGACTGGGACTCAGAAAATCTTGGTTCAATACTCAAGTCCGCTGTCTTGGGCACCATAAGGCTATGTCTGCGCTATGAGCGAGGGGTGTGATTCCCAGCTCACGTAACACACAACTCCTCTCAGCTGGCATGCTAACCACAGTAAGGGAGTCATGGCAGCATGGGCCACAGGAATGGAGGCATGATCCCGACTACAAACCTGCCCAAAGCCTAGGGGCACATATTTGAAGCCGCAAGCCCTCGTGGTGGCTGCCTGCGGAGATAACAATATAGCCTAACAGAAGCGTTATAAGGAGGACTAAATTAATCATTATGAGGTGCTAAATGCTACGGTGATTGAGCTCACATGCTAAAATGGAGCGTGGCCTCAGTGGTGCAGACAGCGGGAGGGGCTAGCCACACTGTAGAGCCCCCAGGACCACGGGCACATACTTGGGCCAAATGATGTTACTGACCAAGCAAAACTCCAATGGCATCGATATAAGGACCACAGAGTTTGGCTTAGTATCTTATATGCACCTATGATCCTTCTAGGAAGTGAAAATGAGTTACACGCATGTAGCCCTGTTTACATCACTTGATTGCCATGCAAACTTAAAAGCTACTTTGCATGCATGGGTCTAGCATAACTAGTTCAAACATCCGAACATAGCCTCCAGCTCAGTGAAGCATTTAAACATATATGCTTAACTTCAAACACATGAGAAGACCCACAGATGTCCAAATTAAGTATGTACTTTGCTGGATCATATCCTTAGTTCTGTGAAAGGAGATTTGATTTTAAGGAATTTGTTAGAATTTTTTTTCACATAGGAAAAGGAGGAAAACATCCTTATCTAAGCTCTGTTTTACTCCTGCCCCCTTCCCCGTGTGTGTTTGTGTGTGTGTGTATGTATAAATGGAGGGGCTGTGCTGCTTGTTCCTTTTCCTAATACTTCCTCTGTTTTTGATCAGACAAGAGAGAAAAGAATCAGAAGTGAATGGGGCTCTGTTTCCATTACTCAAGATGGCTCTAGTCTTGCTATAAAAGTATATGTGAAAGAGAGAGAGAGAGGAAAAAAAAGACAGCTGCAACCAAAGAACCCAGTAACCCTGAAATTTCCTGTCCCATTCTTTCCTGTGCAGCATGTGGGGAGTTGGGAGCTTCCAAGACAAATGTGCATCTATGTTCCCAGTTAAGACGACAGCACAGCTGCCAAGTTTATAAAATGCTAGAGAGAGTCCATAAACATGTCTGAGATAAATTGTGCTAGGAATTTAACTGCAAATAATCCTGCTTTTATATTTCATGTCAGGTTATCTCCTAAAGTCAAATGCATGCTATTAGTAGGCAAATATTTTGATGCTATGATTCTGAGACCCACAGTAATGAGGCTGCCTATCTGAAATGTCTCTCATTGTATTGAGTTTGGGTCACTGGAATAAGGAGCCTGTGAGAACTAAACTGTACTGCTTCCGGATGAGTGAGAAACACCACAAGACAAGATTTGCTGGTATCAGATGGGCACTGTTGTGATGTGATTGGCTAGACATTCAGACCTAAAAGACATTGTGTAGCTGCTGTTGACAGGGTCCCTGGGTTGGAAACAGGCATACTGGGGCCCTCCCAATACTCTGATCAGTGGCATATCTGAGAGCCCAATCAAAGGTCTGAATTTAAAAGGCCCGTTATTGGATTCTTGATTGCACTTATACTTTGTGACGTGGCTAGATGGCCAAGTGGCTCAAGACTCACTAAGGTTGGCTGGCAGCCCACACAAGGAGAGAGAGAAGGATTGTGGGACCAAACCCCATTGCTTGGAGGCATTCAAAATATGAGTGCCCCTATTACGATATCCCTTCACAACTCGATAGAGTTTAACACCAGAATCGACTGCCAGGCTCACCCAGACCACCAGTGTACGTGCTTTGGATTGCTTCTCCCTAGACTTATGAGCTTCCACTTTTCCAATCTGATTTTCATTTTGTTGTTTTTATTGGGTGTTGGCAACATGGCTCAATTTATTATCAATTTATTATCAGCTTAGCTCAATTTATTAGCTTGCCGACTACTCCCTCATCGGGACCTTAATTAAGACGCATGATAATGGAAAGACTGGCTTGAGCTATTCATACACATTGCCAGGGTCCAAACTCACTGTAACAATACAGGAAACAAAACATCTGTGCATCATCGTGGACAGATCAATGAAAACGTCTGCACAAAGTAATAGAGCGTAGAACGTGTGGGATAGTTGCTGTATGAATCAATGGGCTCTGTCCAGCTGGGATACTGTGTTCAATTTTGGTCCTCTGGAAATACATCTCCAGAGACATTCAACAAAAAGGCGCATAGGCTCGGGATGGATTTAAAGAGATTTAAACAACTAGGAATTCTTAGAAACACGACAAATAAGAGGGCACATGAGTGAAGTTCAGAAAACAATTCAGAGAAGGTGAATCACAAGCTCCAATTGGACTTCTGAAATATAAGGACGTAGAGACATTCCATTAAATGTTAAATGTGTTGCTTTTCAATTTATAAAGGGAAATGCATTTTACACAATGCAAAGTTAACCATTGGAACTCATCGCTACAAACATCACTGAAGCCAACAGCTTAGTAGGATTTAAAACAGGATCTGAGATTTATAAGAATAGCAAGGACAGCCAGTTATATTAGACAAGATATTAACATTTTTTAGAGGCAAACTCTAACATTTCAGGGCATAAGTCAACCACTAACTGATGAGGATTTAGAAAGAAACTTGCCCTATATCCAAATTATCCCATCACTGTCCATTAAATTGCTTACTGCATTTTCCTGCGAATAATTTGGGAGTGGCCATTTGCCAGGTACTAAACTAGAAGGAAAACTGGTTTGATCCTGCGTGGCAAGTCCTATGTTCTGTATTAAGCAAGGCTTTCACTAATGAAAACCTCTGTTGAGAGAAGATGCTCAAAACACAGGCACCAACAAGGAGGATGTAAAGCTGAGGGTGGGTGAAAGGTGATTTTGGAAACAGCTGGAGGAACATAAGAAGCAAGTGGGGGCGGCAGCAAGGATGGTGTCATGCAGCACCTAGAAACTCTAGCCTTGATGCTTGAAGGAAGGGTCAGCCAGCAAAGATTAAAATGCCATGGGGGGAGGAGAAGAGGATGATGGGGCCAGTAATGGTTGCATGAAAGATTTGAACTAAACTAGAGGAGCATTATACTGCATGCATGCTTCTAGTTTAGTCAATATCCTGGAACCGCAGGATATTTACTGGAACTCCAGCTGAAGATGCATTCTTGGAGTAATACTCTAAATAGGAAGATGCCCCCAAGGGACAAGAATTGCCAAACACTGTGACGTGGTGGAGTAAGAGACAAACCCAAACACATGAAGACTCTCCAAAGCCTGTAGCTAAATATTTATATCAAAGTCAATTTAGAAAACAGAACTTTCCTCCAGTAAGAGCAGAGAGTAATCCCACAGGTCCAACTTGGCTTCGCTATCATGGGGGTGAGGGTGGGAATGCAGTCTGAAAAAAACAGATTTGACTGTTTTAATCCTCCAGGACCATAAACTGGATCAGAAAGTCTCTGGTGCTGCAGAAATTCCATCAGGTAAGAAATATGGATGCTCTGCAGCGTTCCAGAATAATATACATTGTTCCTGGTAGCTAACACATCTTAACTCATTAAACACCCCTGCAAATATAACCCAGGTATGCCAAGAAAAAAAAACTTCAAAAGATGGAAAGGTAATGAGAAAAGTTAGGACTTCAGCTATATAGTTATTCAGATAGTTGCCTGATAAACACAATGTTTATTCAACTACTTTCCAGTTGGGATTTCATGGAACTTTAATCCACATTAATGTAGCAAAATTACTTTACACGATCTTGAAATAAACCCTCATCACACACATATTTAATCTCATTTGATCCTGGGCTATGCTGCTGGGTGGCCTTGTGACACACTGATTGATTTGATGGACCCTTCTGGCCTTAAGACTATATGATGCATTTGGCGCTTGCAATTTACATGAATTGCTAAATGCTGGGCTTGTTTAGAGCCCACTTGTGAACTCCTCCCTCTTACTGAGCCATTTACTCCTAGAACGTTAATGGGATTATTGCTGTGAGCGCCAGCTCCCCATGGTGTATAAGGCCTCACAATTTGGCCCGTCATATAAATTATCCTTGGGCACCTGCATAGTTGCTTTCATCTCCACAGAACCTCACAACTCATTCTTTATTCCTTATAATACCCCTGTGGGTTAGGTAAATATTATTATTCCTCACATTGCACCTGAGGAAACAAAGGAAGAGGAATTAAGTAACTTCCCTTCCTGTGAAGGTGTCAGAATAAGGGACAGGGCTCAGAAGTATTAAATATATTCGGGTAGCCTCATCTTTACTCGTTTGCCCTTTTTGCATACAACTATCAAGATGAGTAAGTTCCAACTAACCCTCTCCTTTTGACAGCCTCCCCCTTTCTCTAACAGTGCTAGCCTGTTCTCCGTTTTCTTTCTTTAAAACGAAGCAATACCAACCCATTAGGCCCCTTGCAGGTACAGGCCTGGGAATTTGTGGGCTACACAATTCCAGCTTGTTTCTTTATGTCTGAAAGGCTGCATCAGGCTTGGTCTTGGTTAAACTGGTTTCGGTCACCCTAACTGTAGGGGAAAGTTTAAAACTAAGAAGTCTCTGTGGCACATCAGAGACTGTGTATAGGCCAGTTTCTCTGGTACATGAAGATTTGTAAAATGTTAACTAAGATTGTGGCCAATGGAAGAGAAAGCACCAATAAGATTGGTAATTACAGTTGATAGAATGAAAAAAAAAAATGACCAGAACACCTTTATGTCCAACGCATACTCCTTTCTTTTCCCCCCTGCCTTCCCTTATTTATTTGTGGATCTGGACTTTTAATACTCCGGTCATCTGAAGAAGTGGGCCGTGCCCACGAAAGCTCATGATACCATCTACATGCTTTGTTAGTCTTTAAGGTGCTGCTAGACCATTCAGTGTTTAAGTTTTTTTCATACTCCTCAGTGAATTCTATAAAGTTCCTTGATGGATCTGTGGGCCTGCTCTTCCGCACAGCCTAGGTAGAATTTTTTGACTTAAAACCTAGAGTGTGGGTGGAGTAGGCCTTCATGACGAGGATCCTCAGGAATGAGGATCAATAGCTGGGCTTTGCTAATGACTTTCACTGCTGGGGAGGGGGCAGGGTAGAATGGTTTCATGACACCCTAAGCAAAATAAAAGCTAGTGTGATCTCCTCTAGCTCCTTACCCATCCATGACCGATTTCCCTTTGTCCATGCGCTCACACATTCCTGGCCACCTCCACCTCCACATGCCTGTGCCTCCCCTTTAGCTGTGGCAAACCCTCTAAGCTGTGTAGCTTTTAGCGCCAGCTATCAACACACGGGCCATGAGCTGTTACTGAAGTGGAACTTTGCAAGGAAGGGGAGGCAGCTACAGAATTCATGATTTGCTGCTGGCATGAGACAGGGCATCAGTCTCTGACTAGGCTATTTTGCTTGAATGTTGTGCAGGGGCTAGAGAGGCTGAAGACGGCCATCTCTACAAGCCCAGAAGTTCACAGGATTGCAATGCTTTCTTCTCCTTGTGCGATCGTGACACTTAGCCAAGGCAACAAAAAAAAACCTAGGGAGAAAAAAAAGTTTCCCTTGTTCCTCTAGATGTGGCAACTGTTTTATTTGTTATGAAGCCATCACTCTTTTCTTCCTGTTAGGCCTGGTGCCATATGCTCCTCTGACACTGCTGAATCATCCCCGCACGCACACACACACCCCCTACACACACACTGGCAATATTTATAAATGAAACACTTATGTCAACAATCAACACTTGGCAGTGAAGGAAATACGACAGGAAATATCGTGAGTATCAAAAGGGTTGTTACGCAGCAGGATGTATGCACTGCTTCAAAGCAGTGTTTATAGCTGTGTAGTACGGATCTTTACAGATAGGTATCCATCTCTAGAAAAAAAAAATGACAGAAGCAGCCAAATTCTGTGCTAATGTCACATGCATCCTCTTGAATTCTATCACAATAGATTCATCAGATTATGGTAGGACCCTTCTTGTTAAAAAGTCCAGATTAAAAAAAAAAAAAAAAAAAAAATCAGTGGAGACGGCAGCACCACATTTAATGTTCTGCTTCTGGATGATGCAGTCAAGTAGAGTGCAAAGAAAAGGCTGCAGGTTGAAACACCCAGTGCCCCAAGCAGAGTACCACACAGATAAATCACAACAGCACACAGAATGGGGGGAAATATAGGGGCACTTGGGTGCCTACTTTCCTTAGGCTCCTTGGGAAAAAACAGCTCAGTGTATTAAGTCAGCTCCTGTAACATCCCACCAGCTTCTCAAGCACGTTGTCGTTCTCAGCGAAGCCCTGTGTGGAAGAGGGACAAACCCTGAAAGTCCTTGCTCAGGGCCTGGTAATAGGGGGGTGGGGGGGAGGGGCTCACATGCGCCTCTAGTTGATTTCATTGAGGTTTGTGGGTGCTAAAGCCCTTTTAGGATTTTAGTCTCTTTCCTTCCCCTCATGCCCATGGGCCAAGTCCTGAAAGATTCTCAGTTCCTGCATCCTCCCCAGACTGCAAGAGGAATGGGCGCTGCTCATTGGCTACGTAAGAGTTTTCAGGATTTGACCCAGGGTTAGCGTCTGAGTCTCATTCCTTTGCATACAACCAAACCCTAACAGGGCCTTATGAATTGTCTTTTGGAAACCCTACCCCCTGCCCCCACACTGTTAGCAGTGCCGCTTCCTGCTCAGAGACGCCTGTTGCCAGGAAGCAGCAAAGCGGAGGCCAACAGGAGAGAACGAAAAGAAAAACAGGCCACAGGGCTTGTGCTTCCACTCCGGAAACAAACTTTCCCCGGCGCTTGCCAAAAGGCCATTGTCCGGACAGCAAGTTCACATTCGCAACGTTACCCTCTCAGAAACAAACCTTTACCCCACCCAGCCCAGCGGGAAGGCGCTTCAGCATCTCCTGGACAGTCGCTGTGTCTCTGGACGGCCAGACTGTGAGCATTTCCACCTTCCCACTATGTGCACACGTTTTCTCACCATCTCCTGTTCTGTAGGTCTACCCTTTGTGCCACCGGCATAAGAAATCGCTCTTCTGTTTTGGGGACCGAACACCAATGGTCACATGCAAGAGGGCTTCAGACCCTGCCTGCTGGAGGGGCACACCTTAAAGACAAACATCCCGTGATTATAAATCTCAGGCTGTTCCCCCCACTCCCCCCAAGAGCTGCAGTTGGGAATTTCTGGAGGGGAGCTCAGTGCTTTCCCCCCAGACTCGTCATGGGAGCTATGTACAGCTGGCCAGTCAGCTTGATAAGCATTACTAATATTTAATAGCATGCTGAGATGATGATCTAGTGCACATGAGGAAAAACCCAACTGACAGATTTAGTGACATGAACTGTATGAGTAACAGGAAAATAATTAGAAGTGGTCCATGCTACAGAATTCAAATCCTGAGATTTTTGAATGCTCCAATACCCCTGGGCACTCAGACCCAGGGTTTAGATTGAGACCATTAGACAGACAGGGCCAGCTGTGAAATTCAGACCTGGGTCAGGACTCTGATTTGGAACTTCTCACGCTGCCAGAGTTCAGAGAGGTTCAATTCAGGGATTTTGCTTCAAACTCACCTTTGACAACAGCTTGCATTTAGATTTCACCTTTCATCCTCTGTGGGCCTGACTGCTTTGCTCTGGCATATGAACCACCCATGGACTTCAAAGAAGATAAGAAATGTAAAAATCGGACCCTATACAATACATGCATAGGGGATAAGCCCTGCATAAACTATGGGATGACTGATCTAAATTCTGCTGCAGGCTCTCTGGATTGTATGATAAAGCTACAGACTGGAGATTCTGCTGCTGCTCCGATGCAGATAAAAATCACACATTTGTATTGAATTAAAGTATGCAAATGAATTTTATAAATAGGAGAGTGTCACCTGGAATATGCAACAATTTGATATTATGCTGCCTCTGAATTTTCACTGGGCTGCCAAATCTGGTCTTCTGCTGCAGAATCTAAGCTTTGTCCATTAAAAGGAAAGAGCTGCATAGTCCTTATGGCTGCACAGGTAACTTGTCAAATGGGAAATTAAAGTAGAACGGTGCCCAGTCAACTGCCGCAGTGTGCAGACTACCTGAAACAATAGCACAGAGAGGTGAAAACTGCTTCATTCATTTCCACAGGGTGTTGACATTGAAACCTACTTTCAGTTCCAGGTGAACATCAAGTCCTGCTTGTTATTTCACGCACAGGCAAGAGTGAAAGAGAAACACAATGAAACATCATTCACTTCAGGAAGAGCCGTTCATGAACAAGAGCATGTCTAGCATCTCAGGACGCAGTGGGAGAGATGGGCAACCTCTCTCTATTCTTCTTTCTAACTGCAGCCAGAAGTATTCTATGCCCGCTGTAATGCCACAGCATGCGAAGGAGTTATGACCTCTCCTGCCTCATTTACCACAGGGAAGGAATTCAAACAGCATTTTCTAAAGCTAAAAGACTAACCTTGAGGGCAGGCTGGGAAGGGATCCAGAAATAATAAAGGTATGAACCACCCTCTCCCCCAGCACACACACTTCCTACTTCTTCATTCTAACTGCCAGCTCAATCAGCCTGAGGCGATGGAGGTAAACTTCAAGTTTGACAGCAGAATTTGGATTCCAGCTGGCTAAGATACTATAGATATGTCCTAGCAGAAGGCATATTCTTCCAGGCCCATGTTAAGGAGCCTACTCACGGAAAAGTTTACATGGAAACTCATAGTTCCTTGAGGAAAACTTAGAGAGGAACATTTCTGTCTACTTGTTAGAGTACGCTATAATCTCTGATACCAGGTTACACTCCAAAAATAGCTGACGGTGGTCTATGATATGCTAGAAGCAAGAGGGATGTCATGCCTTGAAGGCACATACCCACTGTGGCCAGTTGGTCTTTATGCTGCGCTAAAGGAGAGGAGTGCCATGCAGTGAGATAACTCTGATCAAAGAAAATACCTGGGTAACGCACGCCATAAACACAATACTCTGGCTCTGTAGAGTGATTTTCAGCCAAGGATCTCAAAGAATCACAATGACAAAACTAATGACTATGCAGCCCGTGAGAGTTACTGCTAACAATTTAACAAGAGCTGCCCCTTTGGCTGGCAATGAAGGTGAAATTCCCTGAGGGGAAAAAAGATCTCTCGCCTCTATTCCCTTTTTCCCCTGGCTGGTGTTGGTTAAGGGGGTCTTCCCAGACAGTGAGGAGAGCACAGTTCTTGTCTGTAAAAGGATTTAGCGGGGTCGTTTCCCTATGTGGAAGTGGAAGGTATTGGGACATGCAGAGCTTCCACTCAAGCCACATCTTCACTTGCCTCGCCAGATATCGATTTTCTGGGGATCGATTTAGCAGGTCTAGTTAAGACCCACTAAATAGAATGCTGAGTGGCTCTAGTCAGCACCAGTACTCTCACAGTTTTGAGAAATAAGGGAAGCCTATGGGAATGTAGCTGGAGTTGAGGTACCTTAAACCAATGCTCCAGGTCTAGTGTAGACCTGGCCTCAGTGCAACAACAGTGTGACAACCTGTTCCTCTCCTTTTGCACTACAGAAGTGGCTGGTAAGGGGAAGGCAGACATGCTGGTGAAGTAACATGGTGGTTGGGGGATAATTAGTGGCTTCATTCTACCTTTTGAAGAAAGCTGGATCTTTAAACAATTTAACAAATGTTAACAGCTGGCCTTTTGGAGCAGGC
This sequence comes from Rafetus swinhoei, assembly GCA_019425775.1. Taxonomy (NCBI): domain Eukaryota; kingdom Metazoa; phylum Chordata; order Testudines; family Trionychidae; genus Rafetus; species Rafetus swinhoei. The sequence continues at coordinate 63,883,392 of CM033447.1, read as the reverse complement.
TTGTGACCCAGCTTGTGCGTACGCACCTATGTTGTACTCATGCGTTGCATCTGGGAAAGGGTTACTGAGATGGTTCTTCTGGGGTGACTCACACACACTTTTACACGACAACGTGTGTGCGTGTGCAATATTTCCTTACCCCATGCCTTGCTGCAGTAACGGAGCCTTGTTCAATCCCCTTCAACAATCAGTTTACATCAGGGTCCATTTTCCAGGCTCTCTTTGCAAGGAAAATGTCTAGACACTTACCATTAAAAAAAACATTAAATGGAGGTTTCCCTCCAGAGAGCGCAAAGGATGCAGTCACTGTGCAGCTCTTGAGCTTTCTAACCTACCGAAGCTCTACATGTGGAGACCCTTTAATTCACAGTGGGATTTCCCACTATGCAAAGTCTGTGCTTCACACACTAGAATGGCTTCACTTTCCTGAGAGTTCCCACTTGCATTGTTACAGGATGTTATTCTTCTCCTGTTGCTACATTTTCTGTTCCAAGCTCGGCTTGACTGCTTTTGCTCTTCCTGCCAGGTACTGTTCCTTGACACACACACATTCGTTTTCGTATTTAGAGCCTGGGAAAAGAAAGAGGCCCAAGTGATGAACTTCAGATCTGGACTCCGAGCCAAACTTCCCTCGATCTGGGAGGTTTTGGTTCAGCCTATTATAATGATAGAGCTGAGCAAGGAAGTTTAGATCTAAATCAGTTGTTCTCACATTGTGGGTTGGGACCCCAAAGTGGTTCCAGGGCCAGCATGAGACTTTCTGGGACCTAGGGCTGAAGTAGAAGTCCAAGCTCCACACCTTACATGGGGCAAAAAGGGCTCAGGATCTGGCCCCCTCTTCCTCCCACCTCCCCCCCCCCCAGATATTATGCAAAGATGTTGTGAGGAGGGGGTCACAGTGCAGTGAAGTTTGAGCATCGCTGACATAGATTCAAACTTTGGGAGGGGAAAAGTTCCAGAGTTGGTGTTTCTATTGGTGCCCATTTCATTCTGGGGAGGTTCAGGCCTGCATAGAATTTAAAAAAGCCAACAGAGCAGGCCATGGACTAACGAGATTAATGTCCATCAAATTTCAGTGCTGGTTAATATGACAACAAAGATGGGGGGGAGGGCTTTGGGAGAACGGGATGAGTTTGTGGTTAAGGTGGGTTCTGCTCCTCTCTCTGGATGGTCCTCTCCCTCAACTCATTATAATGACAGGGGAGGCACGAAGCCTTCCATGATGTGAAATAAATATTGTAGAGTGCTGTTTCCTGCTGGCTTTGTCCCAGGATTTCCTGTGTGGGTGAGAGTTGAAGAATTCCTCTAATCATGACTGGGATTGTGAAGTATGTGCAGGGCAGACATGCACAGCTCCAGCACGGAGCTCTGGACCATCTGTTCTTTTCTTTTTATGTTGTGCCATCGTTGCTTCACAGAAGGAATAATTTCCTCAGGTGTGATGAGCCCTTGACAACCTAGGACGGTTCAGCTTTCTAAAAATACATCAGACCCTACTACAGGTTGGACTTCCCAGGTCTGGCACCATTGGGACCTGACCAGTCCTAGATGAGGGATTTTGCCGGACCAGGAGAGGTCATTTTGGACCCCTGTCACTAATCCCCATGGCCTGGCCACTGGCCTCCCGGCTGGCTCCCTACCTCCTTCTGGCCTCCCTGCCCTCTTGACCCCACTGGGCAGCCATCGCTGCCATGACTCCAAGACCCGCCGAGCTACTATCGCTCCTAGGCCTGCTGGGAAGACATGCACTGGGCAGCCCCACCATCAACTTGCTGAAGGCAGCCTGCTGCCCTGCCAGCTCCACAGGGATCCTTGCCGCTGGCCTTCCACCAGGACTCCCTGGTCCTGCAACATCTGTGCTGGACCGGACCAGAGAATCCTGGTTAAGAGAGTTTTGACCTGTAACACATTTTGTTTAGCAATAGGCTGGCCCCAAAACTCCTTGTTCATAACAAAAAGTCATTCCCAGATCCGAGCGTTGCACCTGGACTGATTGGTGCATCTTACTGCACTTAGGTTGCTGTTAAGAGCTTGTTGTTCGTAAAGCGGAAAAAGCAATCCAAGCCAGACTTTAAGTTGTGCTAGCTAACCCGGTTTAGCTATGCTAGTAAACGTGGTAGGGTTGACAAGGGCAGTGAGTCATGTTTAAAAATGTGTTAGCTTGCGGTAAACGCATTTCAACATGCAGTTGGGCCATCTCTCCAGTGCTGAACATCATGTTAGTTAACATGATGCTTTCTCCTAGTGTGGACACGTGACCTGGGTGGAGAATTCTGTTACTGGAGACTTGGAAGGGAAAGACGAAAACGCTAGCTACTCCCATGTGTAAAACGGCTGCAGTTCAGCATCATGCAGCATCACAGCGCTGAGTTCACCATGGGGACTGCAGTTGTTTACTTTGGGAAAATGGGGGAGTACAAGGGAGAAGGGTGTATCCTTTCCCCTGTTTTGCCAGCAGCCTGACACCCCAGCGCAGGCCTGTTTTTAATGATTTATGCAGCTGCCGGATGGGGTCTGGTTTCAGGGGATGTGAGCTGCAGGAGCAGGTGGGCTCCTGCGCTTGAGAACAAAACAGAAAGAGAAATCTGTCCTCGTTCCAGACTGGGGAGAGGACTGGCAAGGAAGTGCTTTGTAAGCTTAACTCTGTGAAGCCCTAAGAATCATGACGAGGCCACCTGCCAATTCCAGAGGCACCGAATCCTTTACAGAAATGCCACGGGATAAGCCCAAAGTGTAGTGCAAAAGTTCTTGCACACCAGTGTCTAGGCATGTGACTTTAGTAAGGGATGGGGACCTACTTTGTGCACTAGACATTCTTTCGGTAGGCAGGTACCCATGAGCAAGCTTGCCCCCCTCACCCTCTGAACTCTGGCATGCAGCAGTTTCCGAGCAGATATTTTATAGGCCCGTCTACGACTCTGTGATATAACAAGACACTGGATGCTCTTTGCTTTACTGCAGCATTTGGCGTTCTGCTATCAATGGTTTTTGGCATTTAAGAAAAGTTGAAAGCCAGGAACAACTAGTCTAACAACAACAGGGTCTCCGTTGTGTCCTTGTGGAAGTTCATGTCCCTATCCTGCCTGCCTCATGCTGCTAGTCAGTTTGCCAGTAGGCTGATGTTAGACAAGCGCAACAATTTACAAAGGACAGAAGCATTTGTTATTTTACATAAAGCTTTATAATGAGGGGAGGGGAAAGCCCTTGGAAAGGAAAGAATGGACGTGTGGTTAAGGCAAGGGACTGAGCGCGCTGGTTTCTGATTCCCTCTCTGGAATGCACGTCCTGTCTGACCTAAAGCAAGAGACTTCACCTCTCTGCCTTAGTTAATACTTCTGTAAAACAGGGACAATACGTCTCTGGCTTCACGTAAGATGTGAGGATTCATTCATTCATTCCCATGTAGGGTTTTCAGGCCCTCAGAGGGAAGGCCCCTATTCAGCAGTGTCTAAAGTTTAGGCCCTGATTCCCCAAAGCATTTTCCTTAATTTACAGATGTTTGACATCACCCAGTTAATGCCATTAATTAAAACGAACTCCTTGCCCACTTTCCCCTTGGGTTATAGACCTTGCATACTAGGTCTTCTTCCAGACCTCTGGCAATATAATAATAAAATTACTTTTGAAGAGTCTGGATATTTGGGCTGTTTCTTTTGGAAGCTGGAATGTTATGAAAAGGAAGTCACTGCTTGGAAAAAAGAGAGAGGAGAAAAGAACTTGATCGGCCCTGATCTCAAAGTCACCTTCTTCGCCTTCCTAGGGAGTAGCCCTCATGGTCACGACCGAGACAGATTGCCAGGACACTGCCATTTCCTCAGGCCTGCATAGCCTCCTGCATGCTGCGTATGTTCCTGACCCAGCCCCCTCCTTTGGACTCCAGCCAGACAGAGATTTGTGTTTGGGGAAATGAAAGCTCCCTAGAGGGTTGGAGCCATCCTCAGAGTGCAGCTCTGAGCCCTGCTTGGTCTGTGGGTTTTGCTGACATCTGGATGTTTCAGTCAGATGTGAGAGAAGTCGCAAGCATGTGCAGAGATGATTGCATCGAGCTTGGGCAAAGAGAAAAGGGACAGCTAGCAATTCGCCTCCTCTGCACTGGGACAGACGGCGCAGCTCCTGGGTCTGACACCCTCTTGGAGTCACACCTGCACTCCGGGGACACAGTGGGCATGGAAGGAATTGCATGGGAACTGGCAGCTTTGCAGGAGCTGATTTTAATCACCAGCCATTTCTAAGAATTGACGCTCTACTCTAAGCAGTGATGCGGCGCACTAGCTGTCATCAGTGCCGTTCATTGCATCGCAACCGGGTGTCTAAGAACGAAGCTGCACCGCATGAAGATGTCCATTCTCCGCTGCGTCGCCTAGGCTGACAAGCTGTCATTTTAGCCAGAGATGGGCCAAGTCAGAGGCTGCAAAGAAGGAGAGCGGTGCGAAGTTCACCGGGTTCACTCTGCAGGCATCTGCTGAAGCATTCACTTCATATGGGGTTTGTGCCTTTTGTGTTCCAACGACCTCTCCCGATACCCATCAGACAATGTCTTTACGCAAAACCACCTTTATGAAACATAAAAGGCCCCGAGGCATTAATTTTCAAAAGTGGCGAGTGGGTTTTTTGGGAGCCCGACTTGAAACATAGCATTGGCTATTTCTACTTCCACTGGGAGCTCAGCTTTACTGAGGACCGGGACTCGGGTGTCTCAGGGTGAGCACGCAAAAGCAGGGTCTTCCTTTTGGAAATTTAGCCCAGGCCCACTGACGAGGGGCGTTGCCCCAGGACCTGGAGATTCTGCAGTGGCGGCTGAGAGCTGTGGGCCCTTCAAATCGCCACATGCTCAGTGCAGCTCTGAGGCTGTGAGGGGCACGCTATGCTCCAAGCGGCACAGAAAGCTAGCATCCCTGGCCCCGCCCCTTGTGCCCAAGGCCCCGCCCCTTCGGGGTGTGCAGAGCCAGGCACCCTCCACCTTGCCTAGGGGCCTGCTCAAGCTGTCTGCTCCTCTAATTTAGGCTTAGGTGTATGTACACATACACATATCTGCAGCTTCTTCTCCCTCATCATAGCCCCAAACATCAAACAAATTCCAAGCCTGAAGTTCCCTGCCAGTGTACGCTGTGCAAATGGGGATTGGACTGGTGGTTTATGAATCCGCTCCGGTTACTTCCTAACAGAAAGCATTGATTTTCCAGCGAACACACAACGTTTTTTGAAAGGGATCAAAGAGAACCTCAGACCTCCAAAAATCGTAACATCAGAGCGTGTAAGAAAAATGTATAAAATGATTAACGACACAGCAGGATTCTAAACAAGTTTAACAGTGCAGAAGTCTAGCTGCTGAAGTCGTCCTGTGCCATATTCTTGACCACACTGCCTGCTAAATCAGCTTGCACTGTTCTTACTTTTTTCCAAGTTCCATTATTCACAATTAACCAGTGTAAAAATTCTAGTCAGTATCATGAGACTGTCAAAAAGAAAGCCATGTGTATATGAAATCAGTGCAGAGGTTACTTTCATGTCACATTACATTCCAGTATCTACATTTCCACTCACACCTGAAAACTGAAGATCTTTCTTTGGCTCCCTTCTGCAATACAGATCTGCAAAGTCAACAACCAAGAAATCAAAAATGCTAACGTCCCTTTTACAACTACATCTTTATCCACAACTTGAGCTCTGTCCAAAATGACTGAAACATTAAGTTGATAGGAAATTTTGTTCAGTTCTCTGACTCCAGGCTACTCCTCTCAGAGTTCCACACAGGAAATCAGCTTTGTGCCTTTACTTGGATGAGTTTTTAAGCTCTTAAGTAGCAGGTTAAAAACCTTCATTTGCAAACTGCACTTGCACTTTTAAACTCAGCTATTTAGTCCATGGGTACGCAGCACTTACTGCCTGGAGTAAATGAGGGTTGGGGGCAGTATTCCCTATAAGCTGGGCACTTTTGAGGCCACTCAGGAGAGGTTCAAATGCTGCCTAGTTGATTAGCAGAGTGCCCAAAGCTAGGTTTTTGTTTCTAGTGGTGCTGCACGTGCCTCGGTGCACATTTTTAAAATGTATTCTGCACGTGGAAGGAAAAGATTAGAGGGAACATTGGTCTGGGGCTATCCCAGTTCCATTCCGTGCCAGACTAAACTGTTGTAGTGGGGATGCGCTACAGAGACAGTGCAACTTACATTTGCTTTCCCTAACTTGTATAAGTGGCTGTACCAAATGGTATCCAATTTCTGCAATAGCAGGGAGGAACAGATTCTGGTGGGCCTGGATCCTCCTATCATCCTCTAGGTTTGTCTCCCATGGGCCTACTGCACATCATGTCTTAGGACCACATCACTAGTTAGTTACAGGCACACAGGTTCTCTCAAAAGCCTCAGTATTCTTCAAACAGTGGGTGGTTTCCCATGTTTGTGTATAATCTAGAACTTCATCTTGGACTAAGTGTACAGCGAAGGCAGGGAGAATTTAAAGAAGTAGAAGCTGAATACCACAAGCCACAATTTTTACTGTAGCTTGAATTCTTTTATATACAGGGTGAAGATTTCCAAATTTTTCACAATTATGGAAAATATATCGGGACCACCTGTGTGTTACCATTTCTCTCCATCCTCTGGTCCCACTCCAATCCCTCTCCCTCTCCCAAATCACGGAGGTAGAAGTCTCTACTAGGGAATCAGAGTAGGCCAAGCTACAAACAATGATAGGGATACAGAAAGAAACCTCTGTGTTTTACAACCACAAGTACTGTCGTTCTGTTAGCAGAAAGGTCCACCAGAAGTGTAGGAAAGGTGTCATCACGGAGCTTATGTGGGGTGAGAAATTTTTGCTAGCTGGCAGCGGCTGTGGAAGTGACTTGTCATGATCAGGTCAGCTAAGAGCCAAGTATTCTTTAACACTCAGCAAGTTGATTTGCTGAATCTTGGTCAATAAACAGCATGAGGCATTTGCTCCCACCTAGTTAAGTCCCACATGAGCTCAAGTCTCCCATGTAGATGTGCCAAACACTAACCTAGACTAAGACTCCATAATAGCATGTGGCTAAAGGTCCATTTTATGGGATATGCCATAATGTTGGATTTCAGATTCTGTTCTGAACTAAAAACATTTAGCTTGGCTATGATTCAAGGTCAGGCAAGCTGACGTATTCTAGAAGAGTGAGTCAGTATCTTTCTTCTTAGTGTTTAATTATATTGGCAAGAGGATTTCCCACTATGGGTATGTCTACACTAGATGGCTCCGTCGACGGAGCCATGTAGATGAGCTTTGTAGACATAGCAAAATGAAGCAGCAATTTAAATAATCGCCGCTTCATTTACATCAAAATGGCTGCCGCGCTGTGCCGATCAGCTGTTTGTCGGCTCAGCGCAGTAGTCTGGACACTCGGCGGTCGACATCAAAAGCCTTTGTCGACCGCCCCGGTAAACCTCATCCCACGAGGCATAACGGGGCGGTCGACAAAGGCTTTTGATGTCGACCGCCGAGCCCAGACTACCGTGCTGAGCCGACAAACAGCTGATCGGCACAGCGCGGCAGCCATTTTGATGTAAATGAAGCAGCGATTATTTAAATTGCCGCTTCATTTTGCTATGTCTACAAAGCTCATCTACATGGCTCCGTCGACGGAGCCATGTAGTGTAGACATACCCTCTAAGTCTCTACAAGCATTTCAGGAAATGCTAATTGTCGCTCCTTCAGCAAATACAAAACAATTTTTGGTATAATGAAAAACCAAACCAAAAGTGGAAAGAGACATCTTCAATGGTGACTGTTACTAATCGTGGATCCTACTTTTATTTCCAGTATTTGTGCTTAAAGCTAACCAATTTGATTGGACTTCCCCCCCCCCCCCCCCAAAAAAAAAAGTGTCAGAATTGTGATGAAATCACGGTGACCTCATTCAAAGAGAAGAAAAATATTTCCAACCCCCTTCAAGATTCTTACTGCCTCTGCATTTGACAAGATCAACATAGCCCCACATTGGTTTGGCACCTTCAGCCTGTCTGGCCACTGATGTTGAAAACTGTATTACATCATTTATGATCATTGAGCTGCAAAGTCTTCCTGAATTACTGTGACTCAAAGATCATGCCATCTGTTGGTGGAAGGGTTATTTTCCATACAGTGTCAGTAAGTTCTAGGATTTGATCTTGACCTGTACTCGGAACATTTATACAATTTAAGTACGATTTTCCTTTGTACGTTGGCCAAAATGCTACAGATTAAACTTAGTTAGTAGAACTCATTTATTTATAAAATTTAATTTATGGTATTTAGATGAGATTGACTGTTTGGATATTAGCTGCCATAGTTAAGGTGATTCTATTATGTGAAAACAGCACCTGACTGCAGATTTGTCCTTCAGGAACCTGATACAAAGCCCATTAAAGCCAATGGGAGTCTACTGACTTCCCATATGCTTTGGATAGCACCTTAACAGTATTGCGAAGAAGATATGAGAAGTCTTCCACTTTACTCTGCACTGATTAGGCCTCAGTTGGAGTATTGTGTCCATTTTAAGAAAGATATGGAGAAACTGGAGCGGGTCCAGAGAAGAGCAACAAAAATGGTTAAAGATCTAGAAAACATGACCTATGAGGGAAGATTGAAAAAAATTGGGTTTGTTTAGTTTAGAAAAGAGAAGACAGAGAGGACATTATAGCAGCTTTCAAGTATCTAAAAGGGTGTTAGAAGGAAGAGGGAGAAAAATTGTTCTCCTTGGCCTTTGAGGATGGACAAGAAGCAATGGGCTTAAATTGCAGCAAGGGATGTTTAGGGTGGACATTAGAAAAAACTTCCTAACTGTCAGGGTAGTTAAACACTGGAATAAATTGCCCAGGGAGGTTGTGGAATCTCCATCACTGGAGATATTTAAGAGCAGGATAGATAAACATCTATCAGGGATGACTAGATGATGCTTGGTTCTGCTGTGAGGGCAGGGGACTGGACTTGATGACCTCTTGAAGTCCCTTCCAGTTCTAGTGTTCTATGATTCTAACAGAGGCATGCCAGATTAACTGAGTGACAGCAGTAGGATTTTACCTCTCTTTTTGCTCCTCTTTGTAATGCAGACCCAACACACCTTTGAGGAGAGTGAATGGATGATACCCCTGCTGGTAAACCAGCAACAGAACTGACACTAACGCAGAACCCAATCTGGCTCATTAGTTCGCTGCAATGACGCTGCAAACCATGGAGCTGCGGATGGGTAATTCATGGAAGAATCTGTCTTGAAGAATCTTTGTTACTGGTGATAATTTTGCCATTATGAGCTGGGAAGACTCAGGTGCTGTATTCAGATGCGTAGCCCACAAGTGGCTGCAAAAAAAATTTGGGCAGCAAATCCAAATCTACTTTATGATCAGAGGTCATGCGTTAAATGTCAGAATTTGAGGGCTATGCTGCAATGTAACTGTATTATGAGAAACTCTGAAAGAAACACAGATCATGCCACCCAGCTCTATGTAATATGCTGAACTCACTGGTGACGACTCGTCTCACAATGGCATGATCACGAAGCGACCTGGAGGATGGCGTGTTCAGCCGTAAGGTCCATCCAGGGCTCCACATGTGCAAGCAACTGTTTTGAACTGCAGGGAGTCCTGCAGTTCTGTAACACTGAGAAACAGGCTGCCCACCGTCCTGCCTCTGGCAGTTTCCACCAAGACAACAGGAAAGCAATGACCGGTCTAGATCATGCAAGCTCCAGGCTAGGCTGAGCCATGTTTTCGCCTGTCGGAAGAACAGGAGAGGAAAGCCATGTTCTCTCCAGCCACAGAAATGGATTCTTGACAAGCCGGTGAAGGGACAAACAGGCCATACAAGAACAACAGAGAAAGGCCATAGAGGAGAAGAAACGAATTCCAGCGTGGGCCAAAGCGCTGACGCAAGAACATTTGCACAATCAAAGCACTGTGCCGAGGAAACAAAGATCTGGCCTGAGGAAGTCATGGCAGCTTTGTAAGTAACAGTTAAAGAACATTTGTGCTGACTGTGCTGAGAAAATATGCCTTTCGATGCAGGAGCCCTAATAAGGAACAGACGCCAGCACCTTCATGAGTAAACATGGCTCCCTGACCCACGGGCTGCCCTGAAATATACACAAAAATCTTTATATGGAGCTGCATAATCTGACTGGATCATGGATCTGTGCAGTCTACCGCTGGCCGTCGGGTCCACCAATGGAAGGAGCAACTGCCATGACAGTTCAAAAGGGGCTCCCGACTGCTGCTACTATGGCATTGGCCAGAGCCACAGGACCTTTAAATCACCACCAGAGCTCCAGGAGACTAAGGAGTGGGTGGGGGGAGCAGCATGGCACTGAGGCTGCCCTGCCTCCCCCCCCTTTTGCCTGAAGCGGTCCCCATCCCTTCTGGGAGCACAGGGCTGCTCCCAACGTAGCTTGCGACACGGCCAGTCTACTGGCCTTCACAAAAGTATTTCAGTGCTGAATATGCTCTTAGCAACACATGTGGACAAGAGATTTCACACCAAGAGCGTTAGTCTTTTTTTTTTTTTTTGATGATTTTCTACAGCACTGGTGATTTCAGAGCCCAGCACATGCAGCTGTTTTTTAAGTTAGCCCCCCCAACACTTCTTTGTGCTCACCCTTCTCCAGTCTTCTCTGGACCTAGATCCCTGCCCCCCGCATTGGGATGGGAACAGGATGATCAGATGTCTTAATTTTGGGGGGGCCATCCCGTTTTTAAGGGATTTGTCTTATGTATCCAACTATTCCACTCTCCACCAATCCTCCCAGGGAAAAAATGTGTTCTCTGGTCACCATGGGTGGGGAAACCTTGCAACCGTCTATAAAATTTTAGAGTATAGACCATCTCTGCTTGTTCTGTGCCAGAGATTTAACAAACACTATAAAGACGGTTTAATTATTTGAGGAACAAAGCTTTCTGGGAAAGGACATCAAAGGAACGAAATATAAATAAATACTGAATTAGGAACTTGCATCCACAAAATGCAGCTTGCATCCACAAAAGCAATCAAGTCCCAAAGCATCATCAAAACAGTGGAATGCCACGTAACTTTATCGGGGCAGATGGTTTAAAAAAGCATCTTAGAGAGCAATAGTTGAGGGCTTGTCCTCAACGCCGTGGAGATCGAAACCGTGGTGATTGATCCTCCAGGGTTTGATTTAGCGGGTCTAGTAAAGTCATTCTTCCGCTCTACTCTGCACTGATTAGGCCTCAGCTGGAATATTGTGTCCAGTTCTGGGCACCGCTTTTCAAGAAAGATGGAGAAATTGGAGAAGGTCCAGAAAAGAGCAACAAGAATGATTAAAGGTCTAGAGAACATGACCTATGAAGGAAGACTGAAAGAACTGGGCTTGTTTAGTTTGGAAAAGAGAAGATTGAGAGGGGACATGATAGCGGTTTTCAGGTATCTAAAAGGGTGTCACAAGGAGGAGGGAGAAAAATTGTTCATCTTGGCCTCTGAGGATAGAACAAGAAGCAATGGGCTTAAACTGCAGCAAGGGAGGTTTAGGTTGGACATTAGGAAAAAAGTTCCTAACTGTCAGAGTGGTTAAACACTGGAATAAATTGCCTAGGGAGGTTGTGGAATCTCCATCTCTGGAGATATTTAAGAGTAGGTTAGATAAATGTCTATCAGGGATGGTCTACACAGTATTGGGTCCTGCCATGAGGCCAGGGGACTGGACTCGATGACCTCTCGAGGTCCCTCCCCTGTCCTAGTATTCTATGATTCTATGAAATGGAGACTTGTCAGTTTCACCTTTAGTTCTAGGAAATTACATGTTCAGATTCTTCTGAACTAACACAATGGCGTTGCGTTCCAAGTTCACTATGCCGCCAAAAACAAAACCAATTAAACTTTTCTATTGCTCTTTGAAAAAAAGTTTGCTGGTATAAATATAAATATTTCTCTCTCTTGGAGGTCACATTGATTTGCATGATCTGATATGCTGAGTTGCATGACTGCCCAATAGTTTGGACCTGCCTTTGCTTTTATTTTTATGGGCGTGCAAGTGTTGTAGGATGAAAGGCCTTCACAGTCAGATAGAGATTACGAAAGAAATGTTTCCACCTCTCCCTGCCAGAATGTTGCAGTTGCTCTGTGCTCTGGTTTACAAAAGCTGTTCCCTTTTAGCAGCAGACAGCCAAAAGCATGAAAGAGAAATTAATTCATCTGTGGAGCTGATTGAAAATGCAGTTGCGGAAACCTTGTCGACAATTCATTTTAAACTGAACATTATTAAAGAATATAGTTTGGGGGAAAATTTACTACTGGCTGTAGTATGGACTAGAAGACCCAATACACATGTTCCATTTATAATTTTGAGGAATCTATGATTCACTGCAATGGTGACAAACCCAGGAATCAGTTTTACTAGCTGAGAGCTCAAAGCACAGCTTGAACACTTCAAAGTGGATCATCCTCCCAAAATGGAGCATTTCTAAGCCATTGTGTAATTCTCTAGTGGGAATGACATGTTCGTGTGTGCAAACTAATGAGAAAAACAGCCACGCAACACTGACTGGTATTTAATTTACCCGGGAGGAACTGCTTCTATGGCTTGCTGCTTACAGCCACAATGACGAGCATTACACCTTGCAAGAGGATGTAGTAAAATGACACAAAATGGACTATGCGCTTATTAACACCCCAGGAAAGGGCGTTTGATTGGTTAGAAAGATTTATCGGTTTTCTCGAGTGTCTTGTTATGTTTCTCTTTTCTAATGTAAGTTCTTCTGGACAGATACTGCCTTAGATTCTGGTCGTATACGTCAGTGGTTCTCAGCCAGTGGTCTGGAGTCCCCTGGGGGGCCGTGAGCAGGTTTCAGGGTGCCACCAAGAGTGGCTGTCAGACTCACTAGGGCCCAGGGCAGAAAGCAAAAGCCCTACGATAGAATGATAGAACTGGCAGGGACCTTGAGAGGTCCTGCTCTCATGGCAGGACCATGCAAGACTGCTGCCTAGGGCACTGAGCATCTTAGCTTTGCGGTTGCCCCTTGTGACATGGTGCCCAGGGCAACCACCTGCTTCCTGCCCCCTGACCACCAGGCCTGGCTTTGATATGCAGAAAACTGGTTGTGGCACAGCGGGGCCATGGACAATTTTTAGCATGGGGGGGATGAGGGGGGAAGAGCTCCGGAAAAAAACAAAACAGAAAGGCCGAGAACCCTTGATATACGTTGCCAAGCACGAGGCAGCAGCACTTAAATAAGGAAAGACAACAGTATAAACTGAGCCGACCATTCACTGCTGGGGTAACTCCGCTGAATTGAGGGGAGTTATGGCCGCAGAGAATTTGAACTGCAGACTCTGGGACTCCTAAACAGCAGCCAAAAAATAAGCATTAAAACAAAGCCTAAGAGAAAATCTGAGCAGACCCAGGTAACTAAAATTTATCAGCAAGTAACTTCCACTCAGAATAGAAAGAAGTGTAAAGCAAAAACATCTCCCTTCCAAAGTGCTAATAAGCATGCACAATCTCTGTCTTCACTCACTGAGGCCATAGCTGTTTGCACAGCTACCCATAAACACAGCCTTTTATAAATACACACTTGATCCAGAGTCCTTGATCCGCTCACTGCTAACTCTGCAAGCCCACAAACATGCCAAAGCCATCTGTAGACTCAAAGGGAAACAAAACATTTCAGCGTATCGTGGAGAACTTGTCCACTTTACTGATGACCCCAGTGGAGATCTCAGTGATGCAGTAGGATGGATACAGGCCATGTTGAGGTATTGCTTTGGCCTATGACATGATATCACAGTTGTGCACAGACACACTCATAGCAGTTTTAACACCTTTGTTTCTAGATCAGGCCTGCTGACCAGGTGGGGGCAAAGGAGACAAATGCCCCATGGCCTCGTGATTCAGAGAGGCCTGGGGCTCCTGGCCGCCGTAGCTGAAGGAGTCTTGGGCCCTATTAAATCACCACTGGAGTGCCGTGTGGCACGCTCCAGAGCCCAGGCGGCACGCTCTGGACAGCACTGAGGGCTGGCTGTTCTGGCCCCGCCCCCTTCCACCTGAGGCCCCGCCCCATTCCACCTGAGGCCCCGCTCCTACCAGGAGCACAGAGCCACCCCCCTGCACCTGCCCTAGGATCCCCGCAAGTCTGTCCGCTCCCTGTTCTAGATAAAACTGTGCCAGATTACGGGGCAGATCTACAATTAAAACGCTGCAGTGGTGCAGCTGCACCAGTGCTTGTCCCATCTTTGTTAAGCCATCTCTGTGAGAGATGGTAGCTATGTTGACAGAACAAGCCACCTTCTTCCCCCGTTGACACAGGACTGTCTTTTCTGGGGAGTTAAGTCAATAGAACTGTGTTGCTCTGGGAGGTGGTTTTTTCACAGCCCTGAGCAACGTAGTTAGACCCAATTAAGTTTATAGTGTAGACTTGGCCTAAGGCAAAAGACAGTGCAAGTGGGTAAACTACCAAGTTTCATCACACAGACCATAAATTTATAAAATGCGCTCTGTTCTTTCCAATGTTACACAATCAGTGCTAATCCAGATTCCAGGGACAGGGAGTGCTTCCCGATCACAGCTCCAGTTACATCAAAAAAGCAATAGCTTACCTTTTTTCATTGCATCCTGCCAAGAAGCTCTAGTCTTCGAGTATAAACTCTCTTCCAAGCCATCCCGTACTCGCTCCCCTAGGGCAGTGACTGAAAGAATTTGGCCTAGCTCAGGCAGGGGTTAGGAATGAGACTTCCCGCCACTATTTTAGTCTGGACTCAACTGTTTCTTTCAACTAATCCCATTGTGATTGGCGGGCGGGCGAAGGAAGGTTCAGAGGTTGGGTTCAGATTCCTACCCCAATCCCTGCAATCTGCAAAAGTAAGAGGGAGAGAGGGAACACTCTTCAGATGGTTAATGCCTCGTACCTTCTGATAGGATGGTTACACCAGAACAACTTTTCCTGTTCTCAGCAGGTCTGCTTCTTGTTCCTGCTGGCACAGAAGAGGTATAGGAGATGATGAGAAAAAGCTAAACTTTTTCAATCCTCCAGAAAAGGTCAGCTGGGATTTGGTTCAGACCAAGGTTTTGCAGAGACATTCCTGTTTTACTTGATTCGGTGACTCAACCCTACCCAGCTCCAGATGGCTACCTTCATTCCTGTGGCTCATCTTGTTGCAAGACACGCTTCCACCACCATCTTCTAATGATGCGAGGAAACAGCACAAGCTGCAGCTCCCTCCCAGTCTGGAAAAGTGAAAGAACCTCAGTGCTTCCAGCTCCCAGCCTCTCTCCTGAACCCTGGTCTCTGACATGGTCCTCTGTTATGGCAGCAGAGCAATCTCTCGTGCCAGCTAGGGTTGAGTGGGATGGGCAAAAACACTGTCAACTGAATCTGAAAGTCACCAGAAATCTCTGCTGAAGTGGGGCACACTCCCATTACCAGACTAAACCAGAACTTTAGCCCTTTCTTTGGGGTCAGAGAGATTGCCATAAAACCCCCTAATACTACAAAGTAATTTTAAAGGATGCTCACTACAAAGGAAATGTGAACCCCACTGAAAGAACTAATGACAGTAGCTGTTGAGATTCAAAAAGCTAAAGCTCCGTTAAAACACTATTTGGCAACATTACCTGTCAAAATAAGCTAAATAAATATCCTTAAATCAAACACAAATAAGTTCTCAAGAAGCATTTTTCTTACTTTGCCTAACTGTCCATTTCAATTATCATCAATGGAAATCTTTTCCCGTTGGGTTGTGAGTACAGTGAAATTAACATTGGTGCAAATTTGGTCCTTCTAAGCTTACGATGAATAAAAGAATAGCAAAAATCAGTGTGATTCCTTTTGAGAGCCCAGGGGAGGAAATGTGTCATATAAATACCACTCCACAAGGCTAAAACAGCATCACCACTTACTCCTGTCCTTACCTCCTCGTTAGCACGCTAGCAATCATGTAGAACTGTGCAATAGGTGTCTGGCACATGTCATCAGGACTGGGAAATGCCACCATGTTGTTGGTCTTCCCCGTAAGGCACAGAATTCTTGAATGGAACAAACTGTTCTTTCATTTGAACACAAAGAAACCGCAGCCCGGTGTAAACTTCAGCATCTTGCTCTGTGGTCTGGTCCCTGCAATGCAGCCTGGGAGCTCAAATCTAGATATGGCTGTGAAGGGGTTTGCAGGTGGGAGTCCGCAATGTTGGCTTTTTGCTACAATTTTTTAAAAAGTGTGGCTACCACAGCTGAGCACAGGGCCTGTTTTTTGCATCTTGTCGTAATGAAGAGATACAAAGGCAGCATTAGCAGCAGCCTATTTTTATCGTCTGGGAAACAGCTGTAGTTAAAACTGCAGTAGCCTGGTACCTGACCCTCACCTGTCTGTGGAGTACACTCCCAGAGTCTGTGAGGTGGGTGCAGATATGTGCACCTATGTTCCTATGGGTGAGTCTAACTAGGAGTGTATCTACACCCCATGGCTATTTCAGCATACCAGAGGTATCCTGAAATAGCTACCCTGCGTCTACACAAACCGCCCATTATTTTGAAATATTTTTCAAAACAACGGGTACGCGGTTTCTCCATCCTGCTAAATCTCGTTGCACGCGGGATAAGGGATGGCTCGAAACAGCACGTTATTTCGAAATTTGATACTGTGTAGACACGCCAAACTTCAACATTTTGAAATAGATTCGAAATAAGATACGCAATTTGCATAGCGCAAAGTGCGTATCTTGTTTCGAGTGTAGGGTGCTGCGTAGAGGCACCCTAGGGGGAGGAGAAACCTCCGAGCGTCACTGCAAAACACACAGAATAGCTGTGGGGGTGGGAGGAAGGGACCAACTCACAGGCAGCGCTGCATAAAACCCCACCTGCCGGCACTTTTGTTTTTAGCAGCTTATTGCACAGAAAGGAGTGTTTGCGGCTAGCCAAGGTGAGAGAGAGCCGTAAGGCAGGCAGGCTGGCATGAACAGCATTGTATTCAGGGCCACATGACAGATAATCATGGACAGGCTAGAGAAAATGCTCGTGGGAACGGTGCCATTCGCACTCCTAAGAAAAGACTGAAGGGAGCAGGGTCATACCGGGTGATCTAAATTATCCTTCTTGGCCTTGCTAACCTGAGCCAGATCCTGCCCTTTGTTAAGTGGATGTGCTGGGTGAGGGGGATTATTATTTCCTGCATCCGCTCCCCTGTGCAGAAACAGAGCAGCAGCCTACCTACCTTTTGAAGGGAGCAGGCAGGGTGACCAGAAATGAAATTGTTTACTACAGTATTTGTATTACTGCAGTGCCTTGGGGGCTCTCCCATGCAATCAGGGCTCCACTGTACAAACCCCATATAAGGGGCAGTTCCCGCCCTAACGAGCTTACATGCCAGATGGATTATGGGTGGGGAAAAAAGTCGTCGACTCCACATTTTGCAAGTCTGCTGGCTAGTATGCTTGGAGTCCAATCCTACGATCATTTAAGTCAATGGCAACACTCCCAATGACAACAACGGGTGCATCAAGCCCAGGTTGTGGTCTAACAATGTGCACTAGCCAGGTTGCACACGACTGGTTTCCAAGCAGTATTCCTGTAGCTCTTTCTTCCCTGGCACTACGCTGGCAAGAGGGCTTTAGTGCTAGATGAACTACCAGCACTACTCAGTTCCCCAAAGGCAGCCACCTCTCATAACATTTTGCCTTATGCTTCCAAGCCTGATCTTGCTCTCATTGATGTTAATAGTGAAATGCCGATTGATTTCCGTGGGAGAGGTTCAAGCCTCCAAGGAGGTACCATAATTCCAGTTGTAAAGGGGCGGGGGGGGGGCATGGATTTCAAGAGTTGAGCCTGCAAATGAGGCCTGGGTATAGATAAAACTTGACAACTAGTGTGAACCTTGCTGCCTGTAGCTGAAAGTCAAAAAAGTTTGGTTAATTTGCTACCTCCATGAGATTTAGTTTCTCATGGCTCTGTTCCTCTGGGTTCCAGCCGGGACCAGAAGTAGAGGTGCCAAAATACCATGAGAAAAAGCTGCTCTTGCAAAAATTCTGGGCTGACCATGTCGGAAAATCTCATGGAAGAGTCTGTTCCTGTTTGCCTTCCAGCTCTGCTTGGCAACCCCAAAAGGTTGAGAGAGGTTCTATGTGGAAGTTTTGAACCTTAGCTGAACTTTTCTCAGGTTCACCATCTCTCCTGTAAACAGCCAGCTTTTTGCAAATCTGTGCAGTGTGCTAGCCTCTTCTTATCGTCCTCAAACGCATGAAAATCGGGGAGTGAAGACGCTATTTTCTCCCTTTGTCACAAAGTTATCATGATTTATATTAGAGTAGTGCACAGAATTCCAATGATGGGTTCCCTTTGTGCCAAGGACTACACATTTGACTCATAAGAGAACTCCTTCCTGCGAAGAACTTACAGTCTAAATAGAGAAGGGGTGAGGGAAAAGGTCTTGTAATTACCCTAATTTTATAGATCGAAAATTGAGACAAAGAGATGACGTGACTTGCCCAAGTCACACAGGAACTTGGTGGCAGAGACATGAATTGAACCAATATTGCCTGAATTCCAGTCTGGTACCTTAACTCAAAACCATTCTTTTTCTCAAAACAGATGACCCAGACATGGGAAGATGTCTAACTGTGAACCCAGAGCTAGGTTTGGCTCTAGCCTCTTACCTCTGAGCTCATGTTTCAACAACTCAAGCTTGTTGCTCTCAAGTTGCATCTCTGGTGGACCATAAACAGAACCACCATGAAATGACCTCACATAAAATGCCACTCTCAAGTTCTAAGACTGCATCTGACCAGCAGGGGGAAAAACAGGGTTTCTACCTTCCAGAATTTGTAGTTCTATAAATGTGTCAAAATGCAAATTTCTAGTGGCACTGCAAAAAAAAAAAAAAAAAAAAAAGGGAAAGAAAAAGAAAACTTGCTGAGAACAGGCATTTGTCCCTAACTTCGCGGTCAGTTACTGAAACCCACGTTCTGCTCCTTTTAGAAGGCAGCTACAATGAACTGCTGTGATTCCCAATAAAGGCCTCTCCCCCCGCGCAGTCCTCAAAGCAGCACACAGCGATGACCGTCTTGAGTGAACTGCAGAAACTCAGTCCAGTCAGTCTTTATGTTAATGAAACAACCCCCACAGCCCATGCTGTTTCCAGTATATATTAGCTAGGACTTCAAGCCAGTAGCAACATGGCAGACCAAAGTTCCCTGGGCAGTAGTATTTACCAAGGAGGAGCTGGCTACAGTTTTGAAAACCACGCACTCCCTATGGGAAATGTGTGGGGCACTACGCCACTTGAGGGCAAACTGGGAGAGTCAAGGAATATATTCCTAACAGCACTAGAAAGATTCCCGTGCAAAGTCCACTGGTCAGAACAAACCCTGCTCTGTTTCACACGATGGCACATTACCGCCTCCTTGTAAAATAAAAGGATGCTTTTTGTGACTGAAATTCCTTAGCATACTGCACACTGCCGTTAAGTCAGAGAGGCCCATGCACAATGTCTCTGTTGTATTACTATGGGAAAATATGTGACACTACAAGAAACAATAGCTGAATGGGCCACAACTGGAACTATCTTCACTGACTACTAAATGAAATTGTCTTCTGCAGGTGCATGTGTCCTAGAACTCATGCAGTAGAACCCAACTATTGACGCTTTGGTAGACAAGTGGAATTCAAAGAGCAGTTAGAGGGCTAACGGCATCTGGAAGAAGACCTATAGTGTGGCCTGCACGTCTCTTCAACAGAGGGGCAGACCAGATAGACCCAAGGATGTAACGTTCCACCTAGATTCAAGTAGTCAGTCAAAGGCCAAGACTAGGACCGCTGAGATGTGCATTCAATTTCTTGGCTTTGTTGCATATGTCCTGTGGAATCCTGGGCCAATATTTAATTTATGTGGGCCTCAGCTCCTGTTATGTAAAATAGGGACCTCCCCCCTCTCCCATCTTTTGTCTAGTTTATTTAAATTATAAGCTCTCTGAGGCCAAGACTATTGTTATGATGTATATTGATGGCGTTTAGTGCAATGGGTTCTAGATCTTGGTTTGGGATGCTGGTTTGGGATGCTAAGCGCTACTGTAATACAACTAAATAATCATCCTACTAGATTTCCCAGGGTGCCCTTCTACATAATGAGGCATTTCCTCGCAACATGCTACAAATGATGTGGGATCCTTCATAGCCTTCAGTCGGCCAGGGTGGCACTCAGAGTTTTTCTGTAGACCCTGCTAAAAAGCTGGCATTTCTCTAAGCCAGTAACAAATAACATTTGCCTTTGCTGGACTAAAGGGAACACAGTTGATAGTTTTCATAAGCTCTCTTGTCTCAGCTGCTATAGGTTTCATTCTTCCCATCAATCCCCTAGGCTGGATGCCCCAAATATGGGGGAGAGGGTATGTACTGACAGATTGTTTCAGGGGATCTGTCACCAGGGGTATGTCTCGACTACATGGCTCCGTAAATTAGTTTATTCGGCATAGTCAAAGAAGCAGGGATTTAAATACACACAGCGCGGCAGTCTAGACGCGGATCTGTCGGCTGGGGAAGCCTTTGCCAACCGATCCCTTATGCCTCGTGAAACGAGGTTTACAGGGTCGGTCGGCAAAGGCTTCCCCAGCTGACAGATCTGTGTCTAGACTGCCGCGCTGTGTCGGATCAGCTGATCGTCGGCACAGCGCTGTGGCCATGTTTATTTTAATGAAGCGGGGATTATTTAAATCCCCGCTTCTTTGACTATGCCAAATAAACTAATTTACATGGCTCCGTCGACGGAGCCATGTCGTCTAGACACACCCCATGAGCCAAGTGGATTTTCTTTCCCGTGATGCCCATTCTTTTGGACACCCACCGCTATCCCAAAATATCCAGCGCACTTAGGAGTCCCCCTTCCCAGTACTGCTGCTACTATGCGGTGATCTCATTTCTAATGCACCTGCGATTTCTGATATACCCCCCAGAAAGATGGGCTAAGCAGCAGTCCTTCATCCTCCCAGGCGACATGATACCCAGCAGCATGGCCAATTAGAGCCTGGGACATGCCGGTATCATGCTCAGCTCTCTCTTGATCCACACAACAGGTACAGCACAGGCTATGGTAATGCAAACTTCCCCTCACCTGGCTTACCTGGCCAATCCTCAGAAGTGCGAGGGTCTCTGTGCCCCAGTTCCAGAGGCTGCCGATAAAGGTAGCAGTTTGTGCCAGTCATGACAGTAGCATCTGGGATGTGGACACTGGCCCACTGGGAACTGGACCAAGACCATCAACTCATTCCACCCAGGCCACTTAGTGCACACACCAACCACTTTTTTTTTGGCAATATCAAGCAATAGTTTCATAGCCAAATTTCACTGCCACTGAGATTCTGAGCTTTTGCACTTAAGTACCTTCCGGGGCAGATAGGTCGAATGTGTGTGCAGTTCAATTCCAGCTGGCGAACTAGACCAAAGGGAAGTTCTCTGACTCTTAGATCAGCAAACTGTAAGTAAGTCTACATCCCCTTTAAAGCAACTCCCCACAGCTGGCAGGAAACTCCTCTCTTACTCTTAGCTTTTGATTTCCTTTTTAAGGAAGTTTAGTTAATATGCTTTCTCCCCACCCCCTCCCTTACTCTTTCCTCTCCCACCTCCCACTTTCCTTGTGTGTTGTCTATTTTCCTAAATTAGATTTTAACTGCTTGGGCCTGTCACTGGAAGTATAAACAGACCTGGGCTGTAAGATAGTGCAGTTGGAGTTGAAATTCTGATGTCACAAGGATGTTAAAGTTTGTTTCCTTTAACAGTGACTATCCTAATCCTAACAGTTAAAAAAAAACACACAAAAAAACCAAGGTTTATGAAAATGTGTGCTATAGAAACAATATTGCCTTAAGAGGCGTATTTCTTTATAGTGGACTAAGAGGGAACTCTGGAATATTAAATATAAAAAACAGAGGAGGAAGAGTAACAAAACATCGAAACATGCCATTCAAGGCAGGAAATCATAATGAAATCATCCTTTTTTTTTTGTTATTGTAAGACCGCAAGAGCACTGTGTAGCTTAAACACAAGTAAACGAACCTGGCGACACAGCTTTGCCAAATAGCCTGAAATACTGTTCCCACTAAGCAGGGCACCAAAGACTTCAACAGTTCTCTGTAGTGCAAATGGTTAGACTTATTCTAAGACTCCTGCCTCCAAAGCTGCAGTCATGTCCTGGCTCGCTTTATTGCTGGCAGAACACCTGCAAACTGTGGGGGACGAGTGAGAGGCAGACACCTGGGATCCTGGCTAAGGAGGCAGGACAACTGTAAAGTCCTACTGAGTTAATGATGGAATGAGGTATGTGAGGGATAGGGGTACATCTACACAGCAGGAGCTAAAGCTGAGATACGTGACGCAACTTGAGCTACGTCAAATTGCGTAGCTTAAGTTGAAATAGCTTATTTCAGCTTTTGGCACTGTCTACATAGCAGGAAGTCTGAGAAAGAGCACTCTTCCTGTGACTTCCCTTACTCCTCGTAAAATATGGGTTGCAGGAGTCTGAGTAAGACGTCCTCCAGCTCAACATTATTTCAACATTATTTCAAAATAGCTGCTTGTAGTATAGATGCAGACTACACCGCTGTGTAGATGCACCCTAGACGCAGTCTGGTTCCATAACCAGTCAGGGTACATCACCACACCAGAAAGTGATGCAGATCTTCAATAGGTGCTTATCTGGGGGGCAGGAAGGGCATGAGAGAGAGAGGGAGAGACAGGCAGAGAGAGACTATTTTATAAAGATGGCTAATAAATGTAATTAGCTTACAGAACAAAAGAAGCTGCTGTACCTTTTAAAAACTTCAGCAGCCAGGAAGCCTGCAGTGGCACACAAAGGTCCAGTTAGCAAATTGTTGAGCCACATGAGAGACAGGGTTTCAAGAGAGCCCTGGAGTAGTTTTCTCCAAGGAGTGCAAGTAACTTACTGGTGAATTCTGCTGCTGTGATTTTCTCCTCTTCTCCATCTCCCTGTTACATACAGAGTGCTGCTTTGACGACTCCTTCCAGGAAGCAAAAGACTTGCCAGTCACTCAGGTTTACATTAGGTCATGCTCCACCCAATGCCCTGCAATTGGAGTACTCCCCGGAAAAGTAATTCAGGAAAATACTCCTTCCGTGACACGCCACTATGAGGGAAGGGATGTGGGGTGGGAAGTATAGAAAACCACATAAGGAAGGGGATTTACCATACCCAGCTAATGCAGCTGGCAAACGCTACCGCAGCGTGTAGAACGCAGAAGGGTCTGCTTGTAAAGAGCAGAGGGGAACGAGGCCCATTCTGTGATAGAAAACAAAGCCTTAAATAGATCAGATGTGGCCGCCATGCAGTAAATGACTTCAGTATTCCACCCGCTTCAACAAGGAGAGATGGTCAGAGCACCCTGAAACACGTGAGCCCTATAGAACAGGTATGTGATTTAAGAGCTTCCACATCTAGGGAAACTATTTAGATATTAACTTGTCCCTCTCACCCTCTAGGCAGGCCGAGACAGGCCACCCATGGGAAGAAGGAAAGGCAAGTGGTGCCGATGTTCCCCTATGAATGAGGGCACTGAGATGAGGGCAAGGTGATTTACAATCTCCTGTCTGACCCAATACCCTGGGCTTCCAGACCACAGAATCCACTGGAGTCTCTCTGTGCATGTGGCCGTTTCACTAAGGTCTGCTCCTAATCAAGAACCTGGATTGGCCTGTCTCTGCCTGGCTGGAAAGCGAACAGGACAAGAACCAGCTGATGGCATGGAACAGGCAAGCAGAAATCCCCAAACGGTGCTCCCACCCCCAAGCCTGGCATCGTCAGTGACACACTATAGGGAAGAGTTGTCCCACACACTGTTGCTGACGTCGGAACTCCAGATTCCATCACAAGTGGGAGGGGAGTGTGTGAAAGGAGTCCCGGTAGAGGTTTGAGGCTTAACCACACCCACGCAAATCAGAACTATGTAAGCCCCAAGGAGGCTCTGAGATTATATAACTTCCTTCACCAGGACTGGGCTAGCAGCTAGAGGTTGAAGAACTGACTTGAGGGGCAAGAAAAAACTTGAGGAGCGAAAAGGATCACACACAGCATGGAACCAGCTTCCTGCTAGGAGGAGATGCTCAGGTTTGTAATGGCGTCTGCTAAGCACTGAAGCTAGGGTAGGGGTGGGCAAATACCGTCCCGCAAGTCTGATCCGGTCCACCGGGATTAGCTCCTGGTGGGCCCCCACCACTATATTTACTTGCACGTCCTGGCAAATCACTGCTCCCATTGGCTGTGGATTACCATTCCTGGAAATGGGAGCTGTGGGAAGTGATGTCCCGGTCCGCACTGCTCCCATTGGCCAAGAATGGTAATCTGCAGCCAATGGGAGCTGCGATTGCCAGTACCAGCAGCCGTGTAGGTAATTATAGTGGTTGTGGCCCACCAGGAGCTAACCCTGGTGAACTAGTGCCAGCTAGGGAGTAGGAGAAACAGTGAGAAGGAAGAGAAGCCAAATAGCACTTTGTAACCACAGGCAGTGTGGAAAAGAGGAGCGATGCCCAAACACAATTACTGTAACCAGGGCCGGACCGAGCCATTCCGGCGCCCCTGGGTTGGGGGAAGGCGCATGTGCGGCCCCGCCCCCCGCACTGGCGCGTGGGGGAGGGTGCGCAGAGCTGGCGGCAGCAGGACGCACCTGCCCGGCCCAACCCGGCTACCGCCACTGGTGCGCAGCTCAGGGCCGCCTGGGGCAGGCCGAGCCTGGCCATGCAGGGCCCTGTGGCCGTGGGGGGAAGGGCGCTGCTGGCCGGTGCTGTGGGGGTTAACACGGCCCCCGCCCCTGCCGGCCGCTGCAGGGTGGCCGCTGGGAGCTGCTGCAGCCCGCGATCCGGGCACACAGCACCTGATGGCAGCTATAAGGGGCGCTGTGCGCCCCTTACACCTGCCATCAGGCACCCCCCATAGGTTGGCGCCCCAGGCAGCTGCCCGGCTAGCCCATGCCTTAATCCGGCCCTGACTGTAACCACTCCCTGATGCTCACTCCTCAGAGCTTTTGACTCTCCTCAAACTACCATCCACTAAGATACAGAGTTGAAAGGAATGTTGGGTTTGAGTGAATAGTATTTTTAGAGACCGGAGGCAAGTTAGAAAAATGACACTAGTGTACAATGTAGACATTGAGTTCATTCAGGCTACCGATATGATTGAAGTTATTCAGGAGTGTAAGTGTTTCCAGGATCAGGCCCTAGGAAATCCTGAATCCATTGAAGTTAGTGGGCGATTTGCCTTTGATTTCAGCAGGGCCAGGATTTCCCCCGAAGTCTATCCAAGTGAAACTGCATGCGCAAGAGGGGAGGGTAGAAAAGTGAGGCAGGAGAGAGAATTCTAATTCCAGAGAAACTCAACTCACTGACACTCTGCTTTGGACTATCAAAATGGCGAGCATTACATCACGAGCCAGCTGAAATGTTTTCATCTAAAATGTTGAGCAAATAATGCTCCATTGACTTTTCAAAGTAAACAAAACATTTTTGCAGAAATGTTTTGCTCCCCCTCTACATTTTCAATTGTTCACTGAAACGAAGCACACACAAATTTTTTTTGTTCTATTTAAACTAAAGATGTTCATTTTGATTCAAATCCAAGGGAAAATACAAATTTCAGTTTTTGTTAGTGTCACTGACACTGGAAAAGTTCTGTGAAATATATTGAAAGTTTAACAAAAAAAAAAAAAAAAAAGTGTTTCACTTCATTCAATTTTTTTTAAATGTATTTTTTCACTGGCTCTCCTAGTCATACCTTGCGGGGACATATTGTTACTAGCGACTTATGTATCGCCACCAGCAGGTTAGCAGCATTTTAAATAACGGAATGCAAAGAGGTTCACCGATGTTCCTGCTAATAATCACAACTTAACATTCACACCTTTTGAAAAAGAAAAAAAAAGCAGGAACACCTTTGAACCTCTGTCATCCGCATGTTAAGACACTGCATCTTTAAAAGATCCTGTAATGGGCAATTGTAGGATTGGACAATGATGATTCGTTCAACACCACACAGTGAACATTCCCTGACTGATGCACAGAAATGGATGTGATGGTGCTTTCCGTGGTCCCTAGAGAAGTGTTTTGGTGGCTAGCAAATCCTAAAGCTGAAATTTACCACAATTCAGAACCTTTTAGTAATGAGCGACCATTTGTTGCTTTATTTCACGACTTTTTAGGGTCTGTGCATTGTGCCTCATGTGGCATGTGACCAGGACTCCTCACCGAATAATTTGGTCCGCTGGTTGGATCATTAGCTTCCTGTGGAAAGAGGATACTGAGCAGTAGCCGCAATAAGGCACAAACCAGTCCTGTAAGCAGACTACTGGCTAGAAAGCTCTCAATTAATTCACACTGAGCCTGCCACCTCAGCTTACGTAAAATATAAATCACAAACAGAATAGGTGGGAAAATGTCTGGGAAGGGATAGAGCATCAATCACTGTCCCGACTTCTATAATGTACTCAGTATGTGTTATCCATCCTTCTCTGGCTCTCATCAGTAGGAAGGGTGAGTCTGTTACAGCTGTAGCAACTTGCGCTTTTTAAGCTGTGGAGGTCCCCGTTTTGATCCTGGCATCAGCCACGAGGGTGTCGCTGTGGCCATGCCGCATGTAGCAATGTGTCAGAACGCACAAGATAAAATAAGGCTAGCGCCCACCCAAGAAAAAAAATGAAATGGTTTTTTAAGTAGCCATTTTAACAGATAAGATTAACACGTCAGATGCACCACTTCGTGTGAAGTTTGTTTCACAGAAGTAGTACTTAACATTAATATAGTGCTTTCCACGTGCAATCTCGAAGCACATCCCAACCTATATGCATATCTACAGCACCATGAGGACGTAGCCCTTGGCACTGTGGTGAAACTGGGTAACGGCTAAACCATAATAAAAAACTAAAGGCAAAACATCCTACTGGCTAAAGACTTCCATGCAGCGAAGGAGTCACCTGGAACTTCCTTTCTATTTTATCACGCAAATAGTTTTTGTGGGCAAGATCCTCCGGTGCTGTACAGAGGTGCACCCTCACTGACTTCAGTAAAACTATGCCCATGTTCACCGTCCAGTGGCACAGCTCCTGGTTCAGGCAGAACAGAGGCAGCTTTGTGAAAACTCTGGGAGCGGGGAAGGTTCTGAGGTAAGCCCAGTGGAGGGGTGGAGGAAACAGGCGTGATGGAGGAGTGGACTTTGGAAATCCTAGCCCTGCCATTCCATTTAAAATGAAGAACTAGTTGAAGACTGGGTGCCTGCAGCGTGAGAACTGCAGCATAAGCTCTTTTCTCTGACAGGAGCCAAAGAGACAGGAAGGCTATTAAAATGCAAACCCCAGTGCAGCTGTTGCGACTTGCGACTTAAAAGTTAAAATGGAGGGGCGGTGGCATGTTTTAATCCACATGGGAGACAGGGAAAGTGGAATTTGCGGTGACCAGACTTTCCGTTGGGTAATCACTTTACCCAGAGTCATTTGTGTATTTCCTCGTGTTATTCCCAGCCTGTCAGGAGCATCTCCCAAAAGATCTAAGATTCACCAGACGCCTTGAGAAAAGTTCCCATGTCAGCTGTATAAAGAGGTTGAATTCTGCCACCTGCCTGCCTGGTTCGGGGGAAAGAGTTGCCATCCATCTGGTAACATGGGTCTTGGTTTTTTCCCTACTTTGCAGTACAGTTAGGGTGTGTCTACACAACATTTTGGAGTCCATGGGAGTAAGCTTTCCAGCCCTGCCCTACAGACAGGGTTTTGGACCTTGTGCGCTCAAACTAGCGCTCTAGAAGTAGCTGTGTAGGCTGTGCTTTGCACTTGCGGCTCAGGCTCCAAAGTCTAGGCAGGGAGGTGGGCTTCCTCCATTCTAAAATTATAGCTCTTCAAAAAACACCACAACTGAGGCAATCAAAATCGGATCATGGGTGTTCCATGGAGGAGGAGACTGAATCCACCAAATACGCTGTCGGCAGATAGTTGTTCTCAGTTACACCTGTCTGGGACAAAGCTGCACTGGCAGAAGGGAGTTGACAAAAGTGTCCTAATGCCACCTCTGTGTTCTGTGATACTGTATGTCTACATAATCACTCATCCAATTCCATTGGTCACCGTGACTGAAGCACAGCAGCAACTAAGGGGTTACATCAAAAGTCCACGGTGTTTCTGGGTGCCAAACAATAGGGAACTTTCTACTGCCTGCATCCCACATTCAGCTGGTTAACCCAGCGACACTTGCCTCGAGGAAGTTGAAACTAGGAGTTGCATCCTGCTATGTAGAAGCTTGGACGCCATTAATTTTACAAGAACACCGTGAAGATTTACAGCTGTTGTATGCAGCTGATGGATGATGGGTCTTTCAAGCCAACATATGGAGTTCTGGATTAAGGTTAATAAGCACTAACTGTCTAGTGCTCCTTTTCAAGGTCTGTGACTTAACTGCTGGGACTCACTGTTCCTTGGGCTCTCTTATAATAACATTACCCAAAGTGCATGATAAATGTCCAGAGATGGACTCTCTGTGTCTTAGTGTTAAACTGCATGCTCTCTGGAGGTGGTGGCTTGATGAGGAAATGAAAATCCCTGGAGACTGAGGGAGAAAATGCAGGTAAAAACAGTCCAAGAAGGAAAAACTGGAGGAGTCTTGTGCCTATGGGAAAAGTACAACACTTCCATGCAGGCTTTGAGACCCAATTCTTCCGAAGGCCAATGCTTCCTACCCCGCACAACTGTGCTTTTCATACGCGCCACTACTGACACGCTTCTGCCTAAACTGTAAACAGATTTGCCTCAGCTCCTACAAGAGTGAGTGTGGCCTCAGGGAAGGGACGGATCTGCACCTGGGTCAGAATTCAGAAGCTTGCAATGTTGGAAAAGGAGCGGGGGCTTTAACGAGAATAACTGGATGGGGGAATAGCTGCTTGATGTGGGAAAGTCAGTCAGGAGGAGGAAGAGAAGATGAGGGGACCTGTGAGGATGTCTAAAGAAGAGGGAGGAGCGGATGTGAGCAGAGGTTGGGAAGCTAGAGAGGGCGGGAGTTTGGAGTACGTGCTGCAATGATTCTGACAGTGCAAGTGGAGGTCTGGGCAGTTTTCTTGCTGACTGAAAGATGCAAACAGCAGCTCCGAAGGCTGGTAGGCAGAATTCACGTAGGGTCTGATCCAGCTCCCAGTGAAATTAGTGGCATTACAGCCACTTACAGAAATGGGAGTTTGTAAGGCCCATTTGTGAGGTAACCATTGTGGAAAGTTTCACACAGACTTGTCTGCATCTTCTGGCTTCAGGCCCACACATAATTAACACCAGTGTGGAGCCTTCAGACAGCAGCTGCTTCCCCTCAGCATTTTTCTCCCCTCACTCTTCACTCCTCCCTCCACCAGCTTCTGGTCTCAAACCTACACCACAACCAAGTGTTTGCGGCGTACACGTGGGAGCAAAAGGAGAAGATACCCCAAGAAGTGCTTGCAAGAGAGACTCATGAGATGCTACTTTTCCTCCTGAGAGAGGTGGCAGCATTCCCAGGAAACTTACTAAAATGGTCTAATCCTTCCTAGAAGGCTGCATCCTTTTGGTTGATCAAAAAAAAAAAAAAAAAAAAAGGTTGCTGTGCCTTTAAATTCCTGCGTTGCCTGTTCCTCCTGCCCCCGCCAGATGCAGCATGGGAAAAATGTCCCTGCTGGCCTTCCAGCCAAGAAAAAACCAGACATTTTACATGTCCAGTATTTTCAGGGTGGTTTTTTTTTGCCAGACAGAAGATGTAATTACCGGACTTTCTGCGTGAAAACTGGACACCTGGCAACCTGTGACGGGTCGCCCCCGACCCGCATGGGAGGGGGGGGGCTGCCGCGCCGCGGGAAGCGGAGGGCAGACCCAAGCCCCTCTCCGCGGCCGCGGCGCAGGCAAAGGAAGCCAGCGGGGCCGCGCGCCGCCTCCACGCCTCCGCCGGCAGGGAAGAGCTAGCCCCTCCCCGACGGCTGCACCGCAGGGGGAAGGGGCGGAGCTGGCCAACCGGGTCACGGCTGGCCACGCTGGCGTGCCGCCGGAAGGGGAGGGGCCCGCGGTGGCGTCCAACGCGGCGGGCCAGTTCAAAAGGGCCCGCCGCCAGCGGGGAGGAGGGCAACCTCCTCGCAGGGAGGGAAGAGAAACCCCGGTCCCAGGACGGACCCCGAGGGGCGCCGCGATCGGCAGCCAGCCCGGCCGCGGCCCCGAGCCTCCCGGGAAGGTCACCGCAGCTGGTGGTCAGCCAGCCCCGGCTCGGACGGCGGGTGGACCCCACTCCGACAGCCCTGGAGAGGGCGGCCAGGGCGGGAACGGACGCGGCGGCGGGAGCGGACACCCGAGGCATCGCCAGGACAACCGCAGACCGGACCGTCTGAACCGGGGTAGGTCTCCGAGGTGGGGGCAACAACCCGAGGGAACCCGGGAAGGGAGGAAAGAGCCCGGGGCAGGGCGCTTTTGGCGCCCGTGGGTAGACGGGTTACGGGCGGAGTGACCCCCGTCTACCGCGTTGGGGCGCGAGCAAGCCCCGATGCTTAGGGCCTCGGGCTGGGACCCGGAGAGAGGGCGGGACCGGGTCCCCCTCCCTCCCCGCCGGAGGAGCCTCCAGCCTTGGGCACCAACGGAGGGGGCGTGCCTCAGAGCCAGGGGCCGCCCCGGGTAGGTACTGGATTAAGGGGCTCCAGCCCCATCCCGCAGGGACGGGTGACCGTTACAGGGTTCGCCGACACCCCCTTCCGTCCAGGGAGGGGGTGATCGCACCCGATTGCCCGGGCCACCGACAGGGGTGCCGGGAAGGATACGCACGAAAAGGGGGAAAAGGGGTCCGCCGAACCCCCCTTCCCGGCCGGGGAAGGGGTGATCGCACCCTGAACCCCTCACACAACCCTACAAAGAATTTAACATTGGCATGCAACCACTAGACAGATTGGTCAGACAAGATGGACTCCAGTGCCAGCAGTATGCATATGAGACATGAATCTACCACTTCTTCAACCATAAACTACTCCCACCATGATAGTCCCATCCTTGGATGAGAACAACTCAGGTGACAAAAAGCTGGTTGAACCTACACCTAATTACCTCAAGAGATGATGCTAGTGAGCAGAGAAAAGTGATTTGAAGAGATTACAGTCCCACCGCAGCGCCTTTGGTTGAAAATACACCCCCACCGTGCCATCAATTGGTCAATTCAAGTACATGCTTCTGAATTTCTCCCCAATCCTAAACTCTCATATAGCAGCATTCAGAGGTAACACTTTCTACCGTCTTCAGTGGGGTAAGAAACTACATCCCACCCCGACAGTCAGCAACCTGGCCTTAGTGATGCACCGTCATGTTCCCTCTGGACTCGAGCAATGTAATATACCTGCGCAGGAAGCCATCAGCCCTCAGAAACTCCAATTACTCCAGAACACTGCAGTGCCTCTCCTCCGCAACACTGTCTAGCAAGAACCCCTCAGACTTGGCTTCTGCTGCTTCCCACAAAGTCAAGTTCAAAGCCTCCACCTTTAGCTTCAAGGCCCTGGGCCTAACCTAGCTAAACAGGAGAGTAGAGTGGGCAACAATTCTGCTCTTCAGGCACGACAGAACTTTCTGTCGGCAGGGTCACCTGAGCTGTTCTCATCCAAAGCTGATTAGTTTAGGAGACCGAGCGTAAGAGGGGCTGGTGAAGAGATGGAGGACTGAATCATTGTGCCGTCGTGAACACCTTCCATGCCACGTGCAAAGGGCATTTCTCGGATCTACCTTTTCTCACCCTAAAATAAACAAACAAACAAACCCTACAGAGATATGCTATCCATGCAACTCTTGTCTTGAAGCAAAGGCACTCTAAAGATGGCTTACTCCGCTTTCCGGGAAGTGTCTTTGTAGAGGAGGCTTCTCCAGTCAGGGGAGACCTGTGCCCACCTCTCTTCCAATCCCACCCAGCATTGCAGCCATAGAAAAGCAGGGTTGGGCAGAGCTCTGCTACACTCAGGCTATTCTCAGCTGTCCAAATATTGGCTATAGGAAGTCAGGATACAGCCGGAGCAGCCCTGAAACTTCCCTCCATTGCGCGAGGACGTGAATCGGCCTCTAGCTAGCTCCAGAGGACAGGGATTATAAAGGCAGCAAAAGTAACTTCGGGCATGCAGAGAGTAGAGTTTTGCTGAAATGAACAATCAGGCCCTGAGGTATATCTACGCAGATCTGCATCTTAAAGTTCCACTGAAGCCTGTTTGGAAGTCCATTCCAGCATCAGCATAAAGTCGAAAGCAAAGGTTTCAGTTTTAATGACATACTGTATGTGTCAAGTTGCTGCGGCCACCTCCTAAAGGTTTCTGCTCCCACTTCCTTTGTGTGAAGTGGTTGCCTCACACCGGACTAAGGTAAAATGGATTTTTCACTCTCCCCTCTCTCCCAAAAAAAGGAAGAAAATTTCTCTCTTCTTCCCCCTTACTTCTTCATTACCAGAGTTTTGGTACAACGTTCTCTGGACTTTTCTCACAGCTGTGCTTAAGATGTGATGAGTTTCAAACATTCCAGGAATGAAATATAGTAGAATATAAAGCATGTTCATGCATTCATGCCCCAAACCAGCAAAGAGAAGGAGGAAAAAAGTCAAGCTGCCAATTTTATAGTTGGACTAGTTTACTTCATGTTGCTCCTTTATTTCTGACTCAAAATTGCCATCTGCGGTGCTCACAGTAATTTTCCAGGACTCTGGCAACTAGCAACCTACAACACTTGCAAATTTCCCTTTCCCCAAGAGAAACTGAGTAACAAAAAGAACTGGGCACACTATGCTGATTAGAGTTCATAACATGATCTAGACAACACCCGTCTCTTTTCTCCCCCTGCCACCGCTGTCTTATGGGGAAATCTTGATTTGCTGTCAGCTCTACCTCTGCCCCCTCCCCCATATGCTCCTTGAAAACTATTTACATACAGGAATCTAAAGTTTCAGCTGTTCTAGGAATCTCTCTTGTTTCCCCCTCCCTCCAATCTCTAAGAAACCTGAGCCACCAGATGGGTGGGAGAGCTTTCTGGTTTTTTTTTTTTGGTCTGACATCTGGATTTTGTTAGCAGTCTCATGCATGCGGAATCAGGAATGGGAGCTCAGACCAGAGCAGATGAGAATTAAAACTCGTTTTGAGCACTGAAGAAACTGCTTATCTCCTTCCCCACCCCCATTCAGTCAGCACACACACACACACACACACACACACACACACACACACACACACACACAGAATATGGATCAAATTCAGGCCAGAAATAAAGTGATTTGAAGCAGCTCCTGCCATTCATCCTTCCAGCTGCTCTCATTGATACAGTCCCTCAAATTGTTCCATAAGAAATCATTGCATTACATTAGTTATTTATTATCACTGTTAAAAAGCCTTTGCCACAGTTTCGCATGGATAGTGACACCTTTCAAGTCTGTAGCTACCAATCTCCTGTCTCCTATAGAACTGGATTCAGTACAGTATGAAAGGAACTAATTCATCACAAGTTAATTGGCACGCTAGGTCTAGGGCTTGTGGCTTAGGAGTCTGATGTTAATTATACCAACGGGTCTCATTAACAGGGGGGATTTGTGTAATTAAAAGAGTAATGAGCCGCAGCCTGAGTGGCTGTAGTAGTAGGGCCCATATAGTCACAGTATTGCTAATCACCAGAACCTTCGTTACTGAATAACAGCAAAGTCAATATAAGCAGGAGCTTTGTGTCAGCCCTATATGTGATGCTATGCAAACACACCTTCTGTGCAATCAGTCTTGTCTTTTGCTATTTCTTATCTTTTTTGATTAGTCAGCCCCTTTGATGCTTGCAGATACGCAGCACTCATCTGCTCCATGCCCCGCCAAAGAAACCCTTCTCCTTTGACTATGACATTTCCCACCTACCACCGCATGTGTTTTGGGATGAGCAGGGAGAGATTTCAAGGGAGCATGACAAGCTGGAGCACGCTGAGAAAGACGCCAGGACGAAAAAAAAAAAAAATCACTCCTGATTTTAGAAGATGAAACAAGTCTGGAATAAGGAACCCCAAAAAACAAGGTCAAATTATAGATACTACAGAAAAGCTCAGTGTGTAGTTCAGGCCTGGTGACCCTGTATTGCACTTTGCACCAAGGAATCTATGTATTTCACTAGCACAAATTCCCAAAGGGCCTTCAAGACCTCGGCACAGTGCGTGCCTCCATGATTGCTGTACAGATGGCAGCTGAGAAAAATGGCTACTGCCCCTTATATCAAGGTCGCGTATATCAATGATAATGTTAATAAAACATAGAGCCTTCCTGTCACAGAGTCCAAAAAGCTGAATACATTTTAACAACCCATGGCATGCTCTCTGATAGGCAGGAGCGGCCTGAGGCGGGCTGCGGCAGCTGGCGCCCCAGGCGGAACGCGTGATCGGTGCCCCCGCCTGCACAGCCGTCAATGGAGTGACATCATCATCGGGCACCCCGCTGAAGGCGGCGCTCTAGGCGATGGCCAAGTCGGCCTATAGTCACAAGCCACCCCTGCTGATAGGCATGCCCACAGAGAACACTTTCCTCATCACAGCTACGCCACCACTCTGGGCTGGAATGAAGCCGCTATTACACAGCAATGCTACGTAATGCATTGGGGGCCTGATTCTCCACTGTCCTATGCCTTGTGTAGTCATTTGCAACAGTGCAAAGTGGGAGTGTCATGTTGCCGAATCAAAACGGTTGCATTTGGACACTTTGCAGCAACGGCATAGCACTTTTATATGACCATTTCAACCACATTTTGCACAGTGAGCAAATATCAAAGCAGATGCAGAAGATCCCAGAATTTAACATATTGGGGTGGAAGGGTATGACTACACAGCAAAGTTATTTTAGAATAACGGCTGTTATTCCAAATAACTATGCGAGCATCTACACAGCCATTCAGTTATCTTGAAATAATTTCGAAACAACAGACGGCTTATTCCGACTTCTGTAAACCTCATTTTACAAAGAAAAACGCCTATTCCAAAATAGCTATTTCAAAATAAGGCGTGCGTAGACACTCCACTTCTGCTGTTTCGAAATAGCCCCTCACCAGGGCTATTCTAAGTTATTCCTCCTGGGGCTCTAAATCGAGATAGTATGTCTACATTAGGGAAGCTTGCCTTGGACTAATTTTGAGGCTTCCCTGCAGTGTAGATGTGCTAATTCGAAATAAACTATTTTGGAATAACTATTCCAGATTAACTTATTCTGAAATAACTGTGCAGTGTCATCATGGCTTGGCTTCGCGAACGAAGATCTAGGAAGGAAATCCACGTCTTCTGCAGGCACGCTGGTGGCTGACGAGGCCTATGCGGGACAGGCAAGTCCTGCCACAACGGCTGCAAATATAGGTCTGATCCGGGATAGGTGCTGAGGGTCACGGTTCTTCTTCCTTCTCCTTTTGACCTCCATACAGGCCCTGCGGTATCTTCAAGAAGGAGGTGGCCTGGTGGACTGTGTGCCGCCAGGAATTGCGATCAGCTGCTTGTGTTGCCCACTGACGGTGATCGATATAGCAAGCAGTGAGGGACTTCTTCAGGGAGTCTTTGTACCGCTTTCATGGTGCCCCTATGTCGCGGTAGCCAGAGTTCCCCATACAGCACGATTTTGGGTAGGCGGTGGTTCTCCATCCTGACGATGTGCCCTGCCCAGCGAAGCTGTATCTTGAGGACCATGGCCTCGATGCTAGTGACTTCCGCTAACTCGAGGACTTCAGTGTTGGCGACGAAGTCACTCCAATGGATATTGAGGATTGTGCGGAGGCAGCGCTGATGGAAACGCTCGAGGAGACTCAGGTGACGATGGTACGTGACCCAGGACTCAGCGCCATACAAGAGAGTGGTCAGCACAACAGCTTTGTAGACACTGACCTTCGTGTCTCTTTTGAGGTTGCTGTTGTTCCAGACACATTTGTATAGTCTGCCGAATGCACTGTTTGCCTTAGCCAGCCTGTTATCAACTTCTTTGTTGATCTTGGCGTCAGACGAGATCACGCACCCCAAATAGCTGAACTGGTGGACAACTTTCAGTTCTGTTTGTTCAATGAAGATGTTTGGTGGATGGTACTCCTCGTGAGTGCGGGCTGATGGAGAACTTCAGTCTTCTTCAGGCTGACTTCGAGACCGAAGATCTGAGCAGTTTTTGCGAAACAAGGCGTAATTCGCTGCATAGCTGCCTCTGTGTGAGCAAGGAGGCGGCATCGTCAGCAAACAGCAGCTCCTGATCAATTTCTCCATGGTCTTTGTGTGGGCCTGCAAAGCGCCTCAGGTTGAACACGCTCCGTCGAGGCAGCGGATGTATACGCCATCAGCGTCATCGAGGTCCTCTGTGACCTGCTGGAGCATCATGCTGAACAAAATGGTGAACAGTGTGGGAGCAAGAACACAGCCCTATTTTACACCGTTTGCAATAGGGAAAGGCTGCGAGAGGTCGCTGCTATGTCTGACTTGTCCAAGCTGGTCTTCATGAAGCTGGATGATCATGGTAAGGAACTTCGGTGGGCAGCCTAGTTTTCCAGGATTTTCCAAAGTCCCTGCCTGCTCACGGTGTCAAACGCTTTTGTCAGGTCCACAAAGGTGACGTACATAACGCTTTGTTTTGCTCGGCACTTCTCCTGAATCTGCCTCAGGACAAACACCATGTCTGTGGTTCCCCGGTTGGCTCTGAAGCCACACTGTGTCTCTGGGAGGTGATCTTCTGCTATCGCGGGTACCAGTCTATTCAGCAGTACTCTTGCGAGGATTTTGCCGGCGACGGACAGAAGTGTTATGCCGCGATAATTGGAACAGTCTGACTTCTCCCCTTTGTTCTTGTACAGGGTGATGATGACTGCGTTCTTGAGGTCATGAGGGAGTTTGCCCTGCTCCCAGCAGCAGACGAAGAATTCATGGAGTTTGGTGTACAGTGCTGGGCCTCCGTTCTTCCATACCTCAGGAGGGATGCCATCAACTCCTGCAGCTTTACCACTCTTCAGCTGTTCAATGGCTTCAATACTTCAACGTAGACGTAGCCAAAAGGACCTGAAGGTCTTGTAGACCATCTCCCTGCGCTGAGGCAGGATTAGAAACCCACGCTACAAATATTTGTAAGGATGAAAGACTGACTCTTGGCTTGAATTTGGGCCTTCCGCTTTGCTGTCTGACATTGCACCATTTGGACTGTTGCATAAGAGGGTAGATACATACGCTAAAGTGGTAATATTGACTGGCTGGACCATTGCAGAGTTTCAACGATTTCTCTGTAGGGATACCTGCAACATGGGTTAAAATTAACAATGGGCTTGAAACTGATGCTTTGTATGTGAAATGCCCCCTGAATCTGAGGAAAATTTAGATTCTGACCTGATCCCCGTTGCAATCCAAAGGTCCAAGTCTAGTTAAAATACGGCTATTCCTTATAACTTGTAATGCGTTAAAAAAGTCTCTAGTCTACTGAGTTCTATTTAATGGAGATGAAGATTTCAGCAGAACTTTCCAAATTCTTATTCAGTGTGTCAGAAAGTGAGTTAGAAACAGAAGGTGCATAACAATTTAAGAGAAAATCAAAAACATAGTTTAACACTCAACTAATAAATTAAGAATGTGTTAACCCCATAATGGTCAATAATAAATGTAAAACTCCCAACATTTTTCATCAATGTTTCATGCCAAGTTTCTGGTGTGTTAGTATTGATTAGTGTCTGGTATAAAATTCTTTCCCCTCTTTTCTTTAATTATCAAAAGAACACTGTAGCTCCTCTCTTATGAGGGAGGAAGGGAGATATATAGAAGGAAATACTAGATCAGAGAAGAAAAGATAAGTCCAGTTTTGGGCTTATGAATCTTGGAAATGTCTTTCTAAACTATAAATTTCATTAACAATATATTAGTTTTAATTTTAGTCCTTAGTGTCAAAGTCTACTGAAAAGATTAGAAAACGTCTCAGTGTGATTATAATTTAAGCGTAATTAGTAGCTTTGCTTAGTGTTCTTTTGCTATGAGGGCTTCATGAACAGCTGTTTATGAGAGTATGAAGCATTGCTTTCGGGAATATGAATGATACAGACAGATCTGTTGCCAAAGTTTCATTCACTACATATGCAAACAGAAAACATAGGCCAGTAGTCAAAGCACAGTAATGGAATCAGAATATCAGGATTCTATTCCCAGATAACTGGACAAGTCGTTAAAACTTTTGCGCCACAGCTTGGATGGGCAACCATACATCTCTCCTTCATAGGTGTGCTATGAGGCTATAATCATTAATTAATTAATATATTTGTGAGACCCTTCAACAGAAGACAGATCGAACCAATGAACAGTGTAGTGTGCCTTGTAAATCTGCACAACATTCATTCTGTACTCAAATAGAAAGGCTACGTCTACACAGCAGGCTTTTTGCTCAAGAACAGCTGTTCTTGCACAAAAACTTGCCGAGTGTCTACACTGCACGCGCGTTCTTGCGCAAGTAAATTTACAATACAGCGTCGGAAAACAGGGCTTCTTCTGGAAGAGTTATTCCTCTCCCCACAAGGAATAAGCCCTCTTGCGCAAGAGCTCTTCCACGAGAAGGCAGTGTAGACAGGCAACATGATTTTCTTGCGCAAGAAACCCCTATGGCTAAAATGGCTATCGGAGCTTTCTTGCACAAGAGAGTGTCCACACTGCCATGGATGCTCTTGCACAAAAGCACATGCCAGTGTGGACGCGCTCTTGTGCAAGACCTTTTGCACAAGAACTCTTCCGCAAAACAGTTCTTGCGCAAGAAGCCTGCAGTGTAGATGTAGGCCCAGTGTTGTGAGTTTGGGGAAGACACACTATATTTTTCATATAAAACAAAGAGGATGAATCCCTGGCCTCCACTGAAAATCAGTCAGAGCAAGCACAGGGGCTGCTCTCCTGAAATTAGTTCACTCAGATTTACAAGAGGATTAGCATGGCTAAGCTAACAGGATCTGTTTCAGCTCATTTACAGAGGCACTGTCCTTTTCAAAGGTAGGCACTCAGAGGGGCTGCTGCCTCAAGGAACTTCCAATCAGTTAATTGAAAGGTATAAAGTGTGACTTTCACAGTACAAGATGCAAATTGCAGCTAAATGAGACTTGTTCCAGGGTTTTGTGTTTTTTAACTATATAGTGACTTTTTAGGATTATAAAGTATAAACATTATACAAACCCTTGAAGTTCTACTGTGCCATAGCCAAGTATCAGCACTTTATTTTTCAATATGTGTGACGATCTCTTAAAAAAAAAAAAAATAACAAAAAACAACAACTTTTCAATCCTAGAGTCTCCCTCTGTAACTCCGAGAAGGTTGGCTGGCTTGTTACCAAACGCACACCTGGTAGGTTATATCTCTACTCCAGACAGCATCACTGGGGTTATTGCATTCATGGAGTATATTACATGACATCTCTCGTATTTAATGTACTAGAGCTTGCTGCCTATCATTAATACAGGTCTTATAGCTACAGTTAAAGTGATGGTTATCCAAATATATGTGGCTCCTTTTACCACAATCCAGATGCGGACGTGGAGCATCAGACAGGAAGGGAATGATTGTCTGTGGCTCCAAGGGCACAGTGTGTAGGTGAGTAGCAGAACATCAGGAGAGCGGTGGATGAGTGTTTGTCTACCTCTGATTTCAAATTCTAGCTGTGTAGATTGGACATCAGGAGGGAGGTAGACGGCTGATTGAATTATCTTTAATGTCTGAATTGCTCAAGAGGGAGGGGCGTGCCTGACTCATTTACGCTGATGTTTGCTCCCACTGGGATAGGATGGTAACTGCAAAGAGAGGAATGCTTGGGTGTCCTCCATGTCCCCTGAACCTCCCAGACTATCCTGGGCAAATCAGAAAGGAAACTAAAGTTCTGGGCAGTAACTGCCAGCTCTAGCCATTAGGAACAGCTGGTCCCGCTGAAGAGGTGTTGCTTTCGCTGCTGCTTCCCTGTTGTTCTCTCCCTGCTCATTTCCCATCTCCCTGCTCTGTGAATTAGGGCAGAGAAAGGCAGGAGGAGGGAAGGAAAGCAGGCGCCAGGCCATTCCACCCCAGCCCCCAGCTTTGGCAGGAGTTCTAGCCTGCAGGGAAAAAGATAAGGGGAAAAGCAAGGGGAGGGGGGGAGATTTGAAATCCTGGTGTTGTAACTCAGGGAAAGAAGGAGGGGCGAACGGGAGATACTAGGGTGGAGAGAAGAAAGGGGAGAGACACTAGAGCTGGTGAAGTGAGGAATTGGGATGCATAGGTTAGGGAGTGACTAGGAAGGGAGAAGGGAGATGCTGGAAAGGGGGGAGAAAGCAAACCTGGCACCCCTAAAAAGGCAACTCCTCCTTTTAAACATGCACGCTGTAGGATGCTAGTCTGAACCAAGCCTCGCTGGGGATCATTATTTGTGGACAGAACTGGAGTTTTCATCCAATAAGAAATGTTGAAATTTGTTTCCATTCCAATTCAGAAGAATGGCAAAACACGGATACATTCCCTAGAACGAAAAATTCCAGGAAGTTTCAAATCTGAAACGTAAAAGGAAAAATGCTGCCATTTTCGATTAAAACAAAACATTCTGTTTTGTCGAAACGATACTTGGTTTGTTTCCAGAATGAAACATGTTTCCCTCCCTGAAATGTCATTTCAAAACAGAAATGGTTCATTTTGCTAGCCCAATTGGAAAATGGAAAAATGTTGTTCCCATGGAAAATTCCTGTTGGAAAATGTGATTTAATGGACATTTAAAATGTCACCAATGACACTTACAAGGTCTAGCGGAAAAACATTTTGTCTGAAAAATTCAACCCGCTTTTTTTGTGAGTTTTACTGTATATGAGTATTTGCTATAGTGCATATGGGGTTTGCTGGTCTTATGATTTTGCAGTATTGCATTGGAATTAATTATGCATCAAGGCACTATCATGCTGTAATCTATGAGACTGGCTCTAGTGGACGTTTGATCTGACGGAGGAAGAGATCTTGAAAAATGATCAATACATCATCAGTACTGAGGCTTGGTAATTGAGTTATTTAAATGTCAAAGTAACGCCAAATGCATCTGACTGTCCATGTAGATGCATAGAAAGCCCATGGAATTTGTTTTTCCTGTGGTGCTGGCAGCTATTTGTGTTATCCTGCCTGTGTTACATAGGGGATGTTTGTTCTATGTTGCTGTGATTAATTTGAAACAGATGAGGTCATACTGATAACGAATCCAACAACCCCAACTGGGCGCCCTATCATAACACAACAGTCTGCTCAGAGGAGTTTCTTTTCTTTTGTCCCATCCCACAGGGTTTGCAGTGGAAGGACATGATCTACTCCACCTTGCTCAGATTGAGTGCTCTCTAATAGACTTGCATAAGGAACCTATACATGCCATGGGTTTGTTCTAGTATTCCTCTTGCTTTGTCTATTGGGCACTTTATGGGAGAGCAAGAAAACAGATACTTCTCGGTTCTACCAAACCCTGTGCCTCGCAAAGAGAATGCTTACATTTAAATTCCCAGATGGGATTTCATTCTGAATTATTATTGCACAGTGAGCAAATATCATTTTGTTAGTGTTAGGAACAGTGCCATGACTATGCATTTGTGGCTTTCTCCATAACTCACTGAAGTCAGTAGTAGTCCCCCCATTGACTTCAATGGGAGTTGGATCTTGACTATGGGTGTACGATTTTTTTAAACCTAATTCAGCCAATTATTGTATTAACATATGATAACGCTCTCCAGTCATCTGAAGAAGTGGGCTGTGCCCACGAAAGCTCAGGATACCATTTACATGTTTTGTTAGTCTATAAAGTACTGCCACACCAGTTTTTGTTTTTTAAGTTTATCCTGTACAGACTAACTCGGCTACCCCCTGAAGCTTAAACTGAAATATAATGCATAAAGTAGAGCCCAAGTTGAACACTACCCTTTTCCTGACATCCATTTCCCTCCATCCTTCTTGAGATCCGTCTGGGCAACAGACTTTGAAATGGAATGGAGATTATGGAACTCACTATTCCACTGATATGAATGGGAGCTCCATCAAGGGTGATACCAGCCACAAGGAAATCCTGGGGCAGCGACAATGGGCCTGTGAAGTAGCCTCTTGCTCTAATCTAATGGTATAATAAGCCAAGACTAACATGTAAGACTAAAACGCTAGTCACAGAGCGCCACGACCAACAAGGGCTGAGCGAGAATGGCCTGTCATCGAATTCTGAAACAGAATTCTAGAATAGCCGTGTATTTGTTATTTTTAGACCAATTGTTTTTCGTAATGTCCATTTACGTTCCATTTCCCAAAACCAGAGTGAAAGTATGGTGTGTGCGACAGACACATCAGGAACCAAGATGCATCCTCAAAAAGCACGTTAGACAGGAGAGTGGAATAAGAAAACCAAAGGAGGCAACTGGAATTTTCTCCCCTCCCCCCCACCTTCTCTAAGTATATTCACTCTCATCCGTTTGTATTAGGGTTCATTGTCCTCTCTCAAAATGCCTAGAGAAATATCAAACATTTAATCCAAATGTCAAGGATCTTGCTAGAGATACCATTTTGAAACTGGAACTCTGTGAGCTTACTATAAAAGCACAGACCATATAGACTAATGTGGCCATGGTAGGCCCTTCTCTGCTTACATATAGAAGTCTGAGTTACATGCTGCGCTGCTAAATGGTTTAAAGGCACAACACACACCAGTTATTCAGAAGTTCAAAACGCAAACATCAGTGAGTGTTCTTTGAAATCTCAGACCCTCAACTGGCTTAAGTTGTCGCGGTTGAATTGGATGTTACA
This sequence comes from Rafetus swinhoei, assembly GCA_019425775.1. Classification (NCBI taxonomy): domain Eukaryota; kingdom Metazoa; phylum Chordata; order Testudines; family Trionychidae; genus Rafetus; species Rafetus swinhoei. The sequence continues at coordinate 63,840,700 of CM033447.1, read as the reverse complement.
AAATCATGAACCCCTCCACTGTTATTGTACACAAGACTGCTGCAGATTTTCATAACAAAAGTTGCAACGATCTGAAAAACAGTTTTAAAGAAACAAATACAGATCTCACAATCTTTGAGAAACCTGCAGTGCAAAGTTAAACATAGCCAGTGAGAAAAAACAAACAAAGGTTTACTTTTTTCAAGTCAAGATTTTAAACAAATACACGTGGGGAAAAAACTTGAACCAATTTTAAATCATCTAAAATAAAAACAAATATGATTGAGATATAAAAGTAGAACAGAGTTAATTTGCAATAATGAAATTTAGCTTATAGATAGGTAGGTTGAAAGCTGCATATTGTTCCAGTACATTAAAATGTGCAAACTTAAGAGATGATACTGTAAGCACAGTATTTATTTAATCATGTTCATAAATATTTTCAAGATCATGATCTGAGAATTAATCTCTGCTTACAGAGATGTACATGTGTAGAAATAAAGGTCTTATGTAAATAGATTATTATAATATATGTGAAAGATATAGGGCCAGATCCTTGGCAGATGTAAATTGGCGTGAATTCAGTGAAGAGACAATCATTTATACAAGCTGGGAACCTGGTCCATAATATATACGACTAAAACAAATTAATTCACATTATTAAAAATGTATGTTATTTTTTCTCACCATATATGTTGTTTGCAGTGTTGCTGAAGCCATATTGATCCCAGGATATGAAAGAAACCAGCTGGGTGAGGAAATATCTTTTATTGACTATAAGAACAGCCATACTGGGTCAGACCAAAGGTCCATCTAGCCCAGTATCCTGTCTGCCGACAGTGGCCAATAACAGATGCCCCAGAGGGAGTGAACAGAACAGGTAATCATCACATGATCCCTGTCCTGTCATCCATTTCCAAACAAACAGAGGCTAAAGGACACCATTCCTTCCCATCCTGGCTGATAGCTATTGATGGACCTAACCTCCATGAACTTATCTAGCTCTGTTTTGAACCCTTTTAAAGTCCTAGTCTTCATAACATCCTCTGGCAAGGAGTTCCACAGGTTGACTGTGCACTCTGAAGAAAAAAATCCTTTTGTTTTAAACCTGCTACCTATTAATTTCATTTGGTGACCCCTAGTTCTTATATCATGGGAACAAGTAAATAACTTTTCCTTAGTCACTTTTTTCGCACCAGTGATTTTATAGACCTCTATCATATTCCCACTTAGTCTCCTCTTTTCTAAGCTGAAAAGTCCAAGTCTTTTTAATCTCTCTTCAAATGGGACTAGTTCCAAACCCCTAATAATTTTTGTTGCCCTTCTCGGAACCTTTTTCAATGCCAATATATCTTTTTTAAGATGAGGCAGCTATATCTATATGCAATATTCAAGATGTGGGCATACCATGATTTTATATGGAGGCAATAAGATATTCTCGGTCTTATTCTCTATCCCTTTTTTAATGATTCTTAACATTGTTTGCTGTTTTGACTGCCACTGCACATTGAGTGGATGTTTACAGAGAACTATTCACAATGACTCCAAGATCTCTCTCTAGAGTAGTTGTAACTAAATTAGTCCCCATTATATTATATGTATAGTTGGGATTATTTTTTCCAATGAGCATTACTTTACATTTATCAGCATTAAATTTCACTTGCCATTTTGTTGCCCAATCACTTAGTTTTGTGAGATCTTTTTGAAGCTCTTCAGTTTGCTTTGGTCTTAGCTATCTTGTGCAATTTAGTATCACCTGCAAATTTTGCCACCTCACTGTTTACCTCTTTCTCCAGATCATTTATAAACAGGTTGAATAGGACTGGTCCCAGGACAGACCCCTGAGGGACACCCCTGGTTACCTCTCTCCACTCTGAAAACTTACCATTTATTCCTACCCTTTGTTTCCTGACTTTTAACTAGTTATCAATCCATGATAGGACCTTCCCTCTTATACCATAACAATTTATTGGACCAACTTCTGGTGGTGGAAGAGACATTTTTGAGCTTCCCAGAGCTCTTCTTGGCCTTTTTCAGATCTGAAAAAGAGCTCCGTGAAGTTCAAAATCTTGTTTCTCTCCCTAAATTGGTCCAATAAACAGTATTACCTTAACCACCTTGTCTCTCTCATATGTCATGATATAAAACTGATCTATTTTTTTTGTTACAAACCAGACATTTGTTTCACATTATATACAAACACGTGTCTGACTTTTACATAGTCCAACTTTCCATATGTAAGACTCAGAAAGATAAAATGGTTTGTTAGCAGAGACTTATGTGGAGGAGAGAACGAAATCTGGAGAATCTTTTGAATTTCAGACAGAATACTAATATACTCCCATAAAGTACAGGCTAAGAGCGTGCTCTTTTCTGAGTAGAGATGCACTAGACCAAAATAACCCTGATCTGAAAGAAGTCAGGGGTGTCACATTGGTGTTTGGCCAGTTGTCTTTCTGTAGAATGTGTATCACAAAAAGTCCACTTACTCCATGTTTGAGTAAAATAATACTTGGGTTAGTGATTCAAATGCCATTCACTTCTAACGAGAGGTTGCAGGATGCAGATCCAATGTTGTTTTCCAATTCTCAAGTCCTAGGGCCTGCAATCTGTGACCTATGTAACAACAAATGCCCACATATCTGGTCTCCAACCACAGAAGATGGAGGGGTATTCTGGTGAACTTTGAAAGCCCTCGCACCCATGACTCTGAAACCCTCATAAATGCAGAACATGTACTTGATCACCAAATCTCATAACTGAACAACAATCTCAAGGCTGCACTCCCTGATTTGCTAAAAAAAATGGGTGCATTTAATTGTAAGCCAGAAATCCACACTTATATTCACCAAGTAAAACGAGACCCTTCTGTAGTCATCCCTAACAATATCTCATTGCATTGCCAACAGGCAAGTCAGAACTCGGCCAGAGGTTGGGGTCTATTACAGGAGTAGGTGGGTGGGTGAGGTTCTGTGGCCTGCAACATGTCAGACTGGGTGATCGCAATGGACCTTGCTGGCCTTCAGCTCTGTAAGTCTTCGCGTCTATGTAGCGGTTGAGGATTTCCTCGTAGTAAGTGTGGATGCTCGTAGCCTCAAAGTAACTATTGTTCCCACGTCCTATAACTGGTTTTAAGTTTTTGAACTCCTGACCTGATTCTGGGGATCTATAAAAGGTAAAGAAGGATTTCATGTTTATTAGAAAGTAAGAGTTTCTCTTCTGTTTAAGAAGAGCCTTGACACACAAGCTGATCATTTAAGTTGAAAGCTTGTTCCTTTTTTATCAAGATTACAGATTCTTCCCCCTTCGGTGTCTGTTAAAAAACAGAAGTCCTTGAATCTTGGGCATGCTCCAGGTCAGCTGACTGTTGTTGGGAGCAGGTAACCACTCACAGCCCCAGGTCACTACACACACTCAACCAAACGGCTGCCGCCTGACCCAGCTCTGCTGCACTGCAGCCAGCATGATCTCGGATCACAAGGAAGGATGGTTCTGTGCCATGAGGCAGCATGGCCCTATGGACTAAGTAACAGATTGAGCGCATGGAACGTGGTCTATCTCTGGGTCTGTCCACACAGGAAACAACATCTGTACGTGCACGTGTACGTGTACGTTATTCCTGCTATTAGTTGCAATGACTTTGAATCATGCCAGTACAGTGATTTTCATCCATAGATCTCAAAGAGTTCTGCAAAGGAAGGTAAGTATCATTCTCCACTGTGCATGTGTCTATGCTGGTACCTATATCTTTCTATTTCTATAGACACGTCTGTATGTCTATACCCATCACCTATGTTTACATACCTAGACATACACAAAAATAGAGACGATATTCAAACACAAGTTTAAGTATCTTCCAACTTTCCTTGTTGGGGATTAATGATTTAGTGCTTACAGTATCGGCGTGTGGAATTAAGACCACCATCTATATTTCCCAGGGTGGATTATGTAAAGTCTCCGTGATACGAGTTCCTTTCCAATGTAGTGAGTTCAAACAGTTCCCTCTTTGTTGGCAAAATCATTCTACACCCCTTCTCAGTAACTAAGGGGTCAAAAGAACTCTTTGGCCAGCATTCTGAACCACACGGTGAAGCTATAGATGTGGGATGATGTTCAACTGACAGGCCATGCATGTATTCTTACAACCGGACTTGCAGGCATTTGGTTCATGATGGGACACTGTCACGGGGTGGCTTCTCTTTTCCCCCTCCCGGGTCTATGGCCCTCCCCGCGCACTCTACTCCCAGCTGTGGCCTGGCCCCAACTCTAGGGCCTAATGGGCAGCTCAACCCGAACTGGTCATTCAGAAAGGCTCGCTGGCACTTTAATGCTGGGTCCACCGGCCCACTGGCCAGAGCCAATGAACCAAGTCAATAGCTGGCCCTTTAAGGCAGGGTCCACCAGCCGGTGGCAGCAAGTCACGGGAAGCGGCTACCCCTCGATAGGGGGACCTGGGCCCACCTTACTCCACCAGGTCCCGGCCCAGGGCCCTGTGAGTGGTAGGAGAACTCACCACTCCCTCAGCGGGGAATCCGTCCGAAATGCGCCGAGGACTCCAGGAGCGGAGGGAAGGGAGGGGAGAGGCAGCTCCTGTCCCCATCCTGGGCCACTTGCTACCTGATCCTGCGAGATAGCGCCCCACTCCTTCCCTGGGGGTCGCTTCTCCCTTGTAGGCTGCAGGGGAAGACGTTCCAACTGGCGCTTGGGTCGCTGCTGTCCGCCCTCTGATCGGCTGGCTGATGCTGGTCAGGAGCTCCCCGCGGAGGTCCTTCCTCCCTGGCAGTCAGCCCAGACTGAGCCTCCCTCCAGGCTTTTATACCTGGGCTGCAGTCTGAGCATGCGCAGCCGAGTCGTGGGGGGGCAGGGCTTCTTCGGCCAGGTGGGCCTGATTAGGCTCAGCCTTCCCAGTGCGGGGCTGATACACCCCGTCACAGACACAAAGACCTAGTCGCTGGAATTAGTGCTTGCAAGAAGCAGCACACAGAGAAGGGGTTTGGCTTGAACACAGACCTGTTTTGCTAGAGCCCTGAGATTGAACTGTATCTCTGTTAGCTTTGTTGCTAATCCACCATTGCTCAAAGCAATAAAGGGAACTATGCATATTATAAATATAGCCTAGGAAAGCCTATCCTGAATATGCAATCACGCATTCCTCTCCCAACAGGGAATTAAAACAGGCCAGAAGCCCCAAGAACTTTGTGACATCCCAGAAGTTAGGCCAGCATGGTTTGTGCTGTGTGTGTGCGTGTGTACAGACACACACAATTTTTATGCCACATAAAGCTTCACTGGCTTCAATTTGGGGTGGCCACATAAAATCAAGCATGGTGAAGCAGTGAGTGTGTTATCCAGGTTATCCCAAATGGATGCCAATAAGATATTTATATCACAACATGCCATCTTGTATTTTGCATATGCCACCTACATTACAGAGGAGGAATACCATTTTACAAATGCTGTAATTTTTTTTCGTTATCAAGCCTGTAACCATAACATTTGGGAAACAATAAACCCTTTCTAAAATGACCTAAAATAGATTTTCTACACATTCCTATCCCCACAGTCTGATTTTCAGTTCCTACATTTCTGGATGTGTCCTGTTATAATGTGGGTATTGTCTCCCACTTCTAGTCTTGCAGGGCTGAGATACCGGACTAGAAACTCATGACATTTTACCTAAACGATAGCTGTTACTGGCCCAGGACTGAACATTATCTGTCTTGGGGAAGATGTAAAAGGTGAGGTCAGAGACAAGTTCAGAGATGCAGGGTTCAATGATGTGGGGACCCTTGATAAGCACAAAAAGTTTTTACCCAAATTAATATGCGTGCGTTTATATTTTTGTGCATATGAATATGTGGGAACAAAGAAAAAAAAAAAACATTTCACTCCTCACATTATAATTTTAAATTAAATGTGCTGTATGTTTGCCATTGTTAGATATAACTGCACAGAGATCCAAATTACACTGAGGTGTGATATTTTGGCCTCGATCCAGCAGTCATTCTAGGACTGAAAGTCCTGATGAAAATCAGTCAGTTTAGAATAGAATAGTACATGCCTGATGGGAGTGGAAGTTTGGCTGTTTTGGTCGATTGCATTCAAAAAACCAGTTCGGAGCAAGTGTAGGAACATGTGAGAAAAAGTGATTTGTTGAAAGTGTTGTCCTCTTACAATGTGAAAAAAATCACAGGGAAACCTGGGTCCCAAATAAATGTATTTACTGAGGCCTTGTCTCCAGTTACCAGGAGATCTATGCTGCAAAGATCCATCTCCCGGGGTTGATTTAGCGGGTCTAGTAAGGACCTGCTAAATTGACCGCTGATGGAGCTCCGTCAACTCCAGTACTCTACTGGGGTCACGAGGAGTAAGTGAAGTTGACGGGAGAGTTTCTCCTGCTGCCCCCTCGCAGCGGGGATGTCATGGAAATTCGAACAATGACTCGCTGCATCCGTAATACTGCTCTGACTCATTTCTGGGAGCTTCTAAAACACAGCACACATTGAGTGCCCCTAAAGGGCTCACAAACTATTCAAAGGGATATTACTCTATTTCCACCTGCACCAAAAAAGATGACAAGTAGCCATGATTTTATAAAAGTCTTTGGGGATACACCAAAAACCTTTGTAAAATCAGAGTTTTATAAAATCATATTTCAGAATTGATACAATGCACTGAGATGGCATTTCAAATGCAAAGAACCTTTAGATATCTTAGGTGTGGAAAAATCAGATTTTACATGTTGTGATTTATGTTTCTGGATTGGGTCATCTCGCAAGGTGTAATCTGAAATAAGTACTTATATTTCTGTCAGAATGGCATGATGTCAACTCATATGGCAGGAGGAAAAGCAAACACTATGTTATAATGTTTGCAACACAGAGAATAAGGGAGGATTAAAGAGTCCTGAAGTTAGGTAATGTTTTTGTTATGTAGGAAAAACTCCATAATACACTACATAACAAAATCTGTTTCTTATTAGGCAATTACATAAAAAAAGGAAAAAAAATATAAATACCACGTGATTTACTGGTTTTTTATATTGTCCAAGCCTGATTCTTTTCTCCTTCCCCTGTCTGAATTAAAACATAATTTAAAATAATACGGAATAATGCTTTAATCATTGTACTATATTCAAATAGCTTTTGTTTTTTATGACACTGGGAGGAATTAACCACCAAATCCTACAACTTTTACACAGTATATAGAATAATTTAAAAAACCAAAATCAGTTACAGTTAGAGGGATGGGTAAAAGGAAGAGGTTTGATAACACGGGCTCCATTCTGCAACTGGATCCATGCTGTTGGACCTATCAACTTGCACCAAGTCTCACTGAAGTCAGTGGGGTGCCAGATGGACCCATGTGGAGCTGATTCCAGACCCAGGGCATTTGAAAATAAAGACCCTGATTCTATAAAACTCTTAAGGATGCGCTTAACTATAAGCACAGCTTTAAGTACATCACTATTCAACAAAAGCATTCAATTGCCAGCTTAAGTCCCAGTAAAGTGCTTGTGGTTAAGTGCTTTACTGAAGCAGAGTTTATGCTTGAAATTGCACACAAGCGGATCTAATTTCATACCACCTCCCCCTAAACATGGTATAAAAGTATATCCTGATACACAGACACACACACATATTCACAAACACAATCACACACACATTATATAATAGTACAACTCAGCCACAGAGCACATACTATAAGCAGTATTCTCTATTCCTGTTTTATTTCAATGGATTGCTTAAAATAATATTGCTTAAATCATAACAGCCCAGATCCTCAATAGTATTTCAATGGGAGTTACATGCCTAAATACCTTTGAGGATCTGGGCCCACAGGCGTACACAAATTGTACAGGGTATACCACACAGTCACCTTGCTGTAGGAACCTTAACTTTTGTAGATCCCGTGTTTTAGTTGCATGGCTTTAATATGCATTAACTGATTTTCTTTTTTTAGTTAATTTCCTTCACTAGCTCCAAATCTCCACTGAAGATGTTGCTGATAGTCACTGGGGACAATCTACACAAGCCACTGCCAGACATGGACTGATTGCTAGGGAACCTGGTGCGTTTCTCTGGTACATACACAGAGACACACGTCTCTCTCACAGTATTGCACTGGAGTCCGCTGCTTGGTGTATTTAACACAGCTACAAGTAGTACACTTCTGTTCTAGCATTGAACAATGTACGTCTTCACAGGAGCATCTTGGTGTCTTACCAGCACATGCTAACCTGAAAATTAAAACACATTTCTGAACTTTTTTCTCATTCCTGAACAAAATATTCCATTCCGTGTACCTGGAACAATACAACATACAATGTGTTGAAGTGCATTTACAGAGCAGCGTGGGGTGTTTTGTCCCACAGTTTCCCTTAAAACCAGTGGGACATATGCAGCTAAAACATCATGGAGGTAACCCTCTCTTTGGTTCACCCCTCTGTGACCAATTGCAACAGGAATACACTCAGGTAAAGTTCATCTGACTTCAAACTCAGCTTCATGCTGATCTTGCTTAACTGGCAAACATTCTTTCTGCCTGCTATTCCGGCTTCTATATGCCTGACGCCTTTAGGTGCCGTGGACGGTGGTCAGTTTTAGTGAGAGAACAAAGCTTACATGTGAAGAAGCCAAGAGGTAAAAACTGTGGTCAAGAGGATGCCACTAATATGCACGTCTGTATTTTTGGAACGTCGTCAGCATTTTTTTGCCTCAGGACTCTCAGAAGAGTGCTTGTTGGAGCTGTGAAAGTTTGAACCACCTCCTCTATTTCTATAGGAACCCAGTGCGCCTCAGCAATGCCAAGCTGAAACCTGAGAAGATGGGAAAACTTGCCACACTGGGATTTGCATCTTCAAGGGAGCAATGCAAATTGGTAACTGGTTTTAGTGGACACTACCCTACCCCACTTCTTTAAGGAAATAACATGGTCAGTTTTGCTATTGAAAAAGCAATCTCCTAGGCCAAGAACCATCCTGAATTCTAGCCAAGTAGCATAAACCCTTTATACATCAAGCAAAGGATATTTTGCACCATCGATTCCTGAAGATTGGGTTTCTACAACATTGGCTCAAGGTTTTCATCTGATAAAACATTTGCTCTTGCTTTATAGCAGGGGTGGGGAACCTTTTTTGGGTCAGTGGCCAAAAAAATTAGAAAAAAAATCACAGAAAGTCACAGAAAAATCAGTCTGCGGCCACATACAAGTGAGAAGCAACACCCGAGTCTTGGATGGCCCAGGCTAGAAGATTGTGGGGGGAGAAGGGGCTGGAGCTCCACAGGCCAGCTCCAGCTCCCAGGCCTTAGGGTCTCCACCCCTGCCTTACAATGTGTAGTGCTGGCTACTTCCATTACATGCTCTGTTTTTAAATTAAATGTTATTTCCAAAATAGCTAAGAAATAGCAGCTTTAAAATTAATTTAGTACAATCCTCATAAGGGAAAATTACTCAGTGACCACCTTTACCATAGCCAAAATTTACTCACTCACTTGACTGGAGTGAGATTATGTAATGTTTTATGTCCATGTATGGAACAATTTTTGTTGTGTGCACCAATATGGAGGTGATGCATCACGTAACAAAAAGTCGTTCTGCACACAGACACACTGTGTGTGGCAGGGGTGGGGCTGAGGGGCTGGCATGAGACAGTTAAAGCTCCAGGCTGGGGCAGGTAATTGGGCTGCAAGAGGGGGTGAGGCTCCGTCTGGGGGTCTGGATGAGGAGTTTGGGATAAGAGGGGGCTCTAGGTTTGGGGAGAGGCTCAGATTTGGGGGTTAGGATACGGGAGGGGATATGGGCTCTGGGCTTCGGCCCAGGGACAAGGGGTATGAGGTGCAGGAGGTGGCTTCGGGTTGGGGCTTAGGGATGAATGGTGGGTTTAGGCTAGGGATGTTAAATATCGGGTTAATTGAATAGTCGATTAACCTCATGAATTTTTATGCATTAGACAACTATTCTATAGTCCCCGGGGGTGGGGCCAGAAGCCAGTGCGCTGCAGTGTGCAGTGCCAGGCGGGAGCTGGTCCGCTAGGGGAGCCACTGGTTGCCTGTCGCCCCGCGCTGCTGCCTCTGATACAGAGGCAGCAGCAGCCCCTGTCCAGGGTGGGGGCTGAGTTCCTGGACCCAGTGCGAGATGGAACTGAGCCGGACTGCCTGCCCGCCTGGCTCCTAATACACTTTAAATGCAGAGCCACAGCAGGGGCAGGTCCCGCACCCAGCACAAGCCAGGACTGAGCTGGGCTGCTGGGCAGCCTGCTACAAAATGTACTAGCGGGGGAGGGGATGCACGTAGTCTAGAGCATTAACCTATACGTTTTTGCTGATTAGTTGATTGGTTAATTGACTACACTATTCCATCCCTAGTTTCGGCTCGGGTTTACCTGAGTAGCTGCTGGTCAGCGGCGCTAAGGAAGGCTGCCTGGTGCCCGATGGTCCTGGGGCACTGTGCTGTGCCCCGGAAGCGACTAGAAGATCCAGCTCCCGGAGGAGAGGGGGGGGGTTAGGAAGAGCACATGAGGCTTTGTGGTGCACTGCTCTCGCCTGCAAACACTGGCCAATGGGAGCGGGGAGCCAGTGCTCAGGGTGGGGGCAGCGCGCAGATCCCTGTGGCCCCCCCCCCCCCCACCCAAGAGCTGGAGCAGCTGCCGGTGGCTTCCCTGACGGCCCCAGCGCAGAGCTGCTCTGGCCATGGTAGCTTTGTGCTGGGGCCAGCTAGGAGGGGCCCCTTTCCCCCAGAGGGGCAACTCTGAGGCTTGGGGAGGGGTCTCTCTCCCTGCTGCAGCCCGGAGCCCCTGTGGGGGGGGATTGAATGGAAGATGCACAGCCAGGCAGCTTACAGGGGACTTAGGTGAGGTGGGTTTTCTGTGGAGATGGGAGGATGCACTGTGGCTGGGGTAGGGATGCTGGAACAATTTGCATAGTGGGAGTGCTGAGAGCTACTGAGTCAATGTAATTCATCTTCATGGTGGAAACCATTTCAAGCCAAGGCATGCGGTGGAATCCTGCCCACTCCTTAGTTCTAATACCTATGTGCAGGTGTGGGGAAAAGACACAAATAAAATGCCATGACAGGCTCCATGCTAACAGGTGGGTGAATAGAACCCAGGCCTAGCCCGGTAAATTGTCCAGATATTTCTGCAAAGCTGCTCTGTAAAAAACCGGCCAATTCTAATGAGTCACGTTCAGGAAATTGTCCCATTAGACGAGTGGCGGAGTGAACACTCTTTCAGACCATCGCATCTCACTTACCTGTGGACAGTCTTTGATGTAGTGTCCCTTGTTAAAGCAGAGGTGACATAGGTAGTTAGGAGGTGGCCTCTTGCTGGGTTTTCTGGCTTCTGAGGAGAGGGATAGGTCAGAGAAGTGCTCGGTGAGAGAGCTTAACCCATCCACGATGTTATTGAGAGAGCCATAGGGAGATGCACTCTTATACAGACTGCTACTCAGCGCCTGCACACAAAAAAAAGAAAGAAAGAAATATAGTACTGTCGTAAGGGTTCTTCTGAGGGTGCTCTGAGCAGCAGCAGGCTAAAAATAGCAGCAGGAACTTGGAGAGAGTGTTTAAGAGCAGGGCTGCATACTTTGTGAAAGCAATATACAGGTTATTAATATGGAGGCCTCTCGGTTGTAAGCCTAAAGACAGCACGATGGGCCAGGCCACCCCACTGGTGGAAAAAGTTCTCGGCTCACCACGGTTCACTCATCCCGGCCTTGCCACTAAGTGAGGGTTGCTTTCTGATGCAATGTACTCAACCCCAGTCACAGAGTGGTTAGCGCTTCCAAGCACAGCGCTGAAGCGTGACCCACAGAAAAGTAACATTTTTGGTGTGTGCAGATTTTAGGAAGGACAATATTGGAACCTGGGAAAGCAGGGTGGGGAGAGGGAGAGACCAAGAAAAACCTAATTGTTCATTTGCAAGCTGCTTAATGAGACAATAAACAGTGTCTTTGGTTTCATAGTTAAACAATAAGATTGGCCTGGACCTGTGTCTGTCTTGTATTTGCCGGGGGAAACTGCTATGATTTAACCACTTCCTGATAGACAACTAATACCCAGTTTTGTTTTTCCCCTGCATGGGATCTCTGTTCCCAAATCCAACCAAAAGGAAGCCCAATTGCCATTTGGAAGCTTCAGAACAGCAGGCAACCCATAAGCACCTACGCAGGCGCTAAGTGAAAACAAATAGTCATTCTCTTTAACGCCTTGGGACACAAGAGATAGTAACTGGTTGATAGGAATTTTAAAACATTAAAAAAAATTGCTTTTTCCTCTGGGCTTTGCAGCACAGCAGCATATGTGTGCAGACAGGACTACAGCATAGATAGTTGTTCCCACCCAAAGTATGGGTAAGACACATTTGCCATGGTAACACTAGGAACTTGTTAGACCAGGTTCTCCACTCACAACAGTTTTACAGATTGTAACTTTGCTGATTTAGGGGAGTTACTCCTGATTTACACCAGGAAGTGCAATCACATCCATTCTGTGCCTACAGAGAGGACTTTCTTTTTCGATGCTATCAATCAGAAACTTGTACAGGAGGCCCCACGACACAAGACCACCGAGTTCCGACCCCCCCCCCGCACTTATAAAAATGGTTGTAAGTGCAGAAGGGGCCGGACACCCCCGACTTACGTCCTCAGCCCGCATTTACGACGCCCCTGACTTGCAATGCTTCCCCAGGAATGGATCGCATCGCAAGTTGGGGGCTGCCTGTAATGAGGGCCAAAAAAAAAAAAATTTAAAAGAATCACTGATATAAATAGATGCTAGAAGCTGAGATTCAGTGAGTTGAAAAAATGAATTCACTAATCTTTGAGAATCCCAGAGATTCAGGATTACTGCCCAGCCGCAGTGATGCTCAAATAATAAAGGAGTCACAGCAGGACAGCTGAATAAGGGAGACCAGGACATGGATCTCTGTATAATCTGAAGCCATCCACTGCATCCTAGGACAGTGGTTTTGGATATGCAGATGAAAACCTGGTGTAAGTAAGAGGCCATTATTGTCACACTTTGCAATTTTCTTCAGCTCTCAGCAGAGGCAAAAGTCACCAAGGGCTTGTCTACACTGGCAAGTTTCATCACCAAAACCCCCTTTTTGGCGACATAACCTGGAGAGCATTCTCAATGCAATGTGACAAAAGTTGAAAAACACACCCAGTTTTGACAACAATCGATTGCCATGCTACTGTTTGGAAAGCCCACTTCAGCAAAGCCACCCACTGTGTTACATACATTTCCCAGAGTGAGCGTCCTATGCAGCAACATGGGATTTATTGCCTGGCATGCTTGCAGAAGCGCTGCCCTGACTGTAGATTTCCCCACTCCAAATTGATTTGCAATTGAAGGGCACCCGAATCAGCGCTCGGTCCGGAAGCATGTTGCCATTGCTTTGTGGAGGGTGGGGACTCCTGATAGCTACCATTCTGTTGCTGTCCGTCATTCGCCCTGGTGTCCGCATTTGAGTCAACTTCCTTTGGGAGTCAATTCAACAGTAGCTCTGCTGCAATGTGCGGTGTCCTAAGCACACTGAACACAGCACGGGAGAGAAGTCTGGGATCCATCATTTCTCACAGCAGATATTGGAGTGCACTACAAGGACTGTCAGTTTCAAATGGCACAAAAATAAATCGGAAGCCCTGAAAGAGCTAGGAAGCAAAGAGGTGGAGGACGGGACTTTTTCAAGATCCCAAAATGGCTTGCGCTATGTTGTGTTTTCCCACAGTGCCTAGTGACTGAAAATGACACCAGGCACTGTAGTTTGTTAGCTCCCTGTCAAAAGAAAGCAAAACCATGTGGGTAAGCAATGTGGCCATGATATGTCGACAGAGGATGGCAGCATAAGCATGATTTAGCAACTTTCTTTCAGGCAACTTTTGCATGTTGGCAGTACTTTCATCGCCAAAACTTCCCAGTGTGGACATACCAAGTTACCCAACTCACGAAAGTTCTAGTAGATAGGGCATTGGATTGGGGAGACCGGTGTTCTTTTCCTGCTTTTACCAGTGACTTGCTCTGTGACCCTGGGAAAGACATTGCAATTCTCTCACTCTCTGCCTCAGTTTCCTTTTCATCCTTTGCCTTGACCAATTGCATTGGAAGCTCTTTGGGGAGGCAGAGTCTGTACTGTGTGTTTGCACAATGCCTCGCACAGTGAGTCCTGATCTCAGTTGGGGAGTTGCTATCTTTATTTACCTGGCATGTGGCCTAAGTGTGGTGAGCACAGAATCGGGACCTCTGTCATTGGGTTAATTTTGTACATTTTGAAAATGAAAATTATCCCAACAAATAACTGAAAGGTTCTAGCTGCCTTGGTCATCGGGGATACATCTAACACTGCACACTTATTTTGAAATAAGCTATTCTGGAAGAAATACTCCGAAATAGCTTATTTAGAAATCACACATCTGCACTACAGGGAAGCCCCTAATGTGGACGCACTACCTCGATATAGAGCCCCAGGAGGCACTGGGGAGTAATTACTTTGAATGACCTTGGGGAGGAGCTATTTCGAAATAGCAGCAATGAAGCGTCCACACTACTGCTATTCCGATATAGGTGTTATTGCTCGTGGAATGAGGTCAACTGGTCGGAATAAGCCATCTGTTATTTTGAATTTATTCTGAAATAACGGAATTGCTGTGTAGATGCTTGCATTATTATTTCGGAATGGCCATTGTTCCAAAATAACGCTGCAGTGTAGATGAACCGCAAGTGACTAAGGCCACCTCAACCGTCATTATTATTTATTGTCTTGGATTCTGGAATTCCACGGGAATGAGAAAATCTTGGCAACCAATTCATAAAAGGAAGGGGAAATGCCGTGAAAGCAAATGTGTTATTAATTCATGAAGCTCTTCTCTCCCAAGTAGCCACTTTCACTTACGTGCACTTGGAATACTACAAAATGTTTTTAATAGCACATTTCGAGTGAGGATTCTGTATTACACGTGTACTGAATATCTGACCTCCTCAACTGCCCTGTGAAATATCTGGGTCATCCCCACTTTTCAGATCAGTGAACTTACATACAGGCAGTGAGAAATTCCACTCCTTCCAGCCTCTGAAGAAAGCCAGAGATCTTCCTTGGGCGGTCACATGCAAATCTCCTGAGACTCAGGAGAATGAGGTTGCAGTAAAATCTGCACGAGTGCTTTTTCTTCTTTTTCTTCTCATAGAATCCAAACCAATGCCCGTTCTTGGCAAGAGGAGTCCTTCACTGACTCCAGTGGGCATTGGATTGGGCCTATAGATTGCATCGGAGGCTACTTTCCATTTCCCATCCACTTTACATTAAGAACATAAGAATAGTCAGACCAACGGACCATCTAGAAAATATCCTGTCTGCTGACAATGGCCAATACCAAATGCCCCAGAGGGAGGGAACACAACAGGTAATCATCATGTGATCCCCTCCTGTCACCCATTTCCAGACAAACAGAGGCTAGGGACACCATTCCTACCCATCCTGGCTAATAGATTCATGGAGGTCCATCAATGGCTATCTGGCTCTTTTTGAACCCTATTAAAATCCTAGCCTTCACCACATCCTCTGGCAAGGAGTTCCACAGGTTGACTGTGTGCTGAGTGGTTTAGCCTCCTGGATGTGTTTTATATTGGTGCAGGCAGGTGATACCCTTCCTGGCACATTCAAGGCCAACCCGGTGTTTGCACAGGGAGCCTACTTGATCCTCCACTGGCAAAACACCGTGCCCTCTGCTGCAATAATGAATATCATTGAGAGGGAGCACACAATTAGCGCGGGGTCACCCAGTGAGTCAGTGGTCTGGCACTGACCACCTACTTGTATTCACCAAACACTGTCTGTCCTTGGAAAATTCCCTTGAAGCTTAACAGAGCCACATAGAGCCCATCAGAAGATAGCAGGGAGAGGGTTAACTCTCACTCCCCAAGCAAAGGACAGCCCATGGCTAACTACAAAGAGTGTGAAGAATTAGTGTCTTCTGGTTGGGAGAGGATGCAAAAGCCAGCTGGCAGAGCCTGTCTGTCTCTCCGTCCCTCAGTGACTCTGCAAAACGTCTATTTGTTCTCGTTGAATGGGGATCTGCGCTGAAGGGAGCTTTTGGAAAACTTAGTTTAAGTCCCCGATTGTAGAAAAGTCTGTTTGCACCACCCAATCAGACTCCCAAGTCCTTTGGGTCCTGGTCCGGTCTGGGTACAGATGTGGCTTTCCTCACGACTCAGAGAACTCTTACAGACTTATTTCATAAAGTGCTCGTTATGTGAGCGCATTACTCAGCTGTAAGAAGCAGGGTTTGCTATGCATAGTTGGTGACCCCTTGTGTGAGAAGGAGGCTGTAGTCCTACCTACAACCTCCTTATTCAAGTCTATGCAGGCATACTGGGTAACATTTTCAAGGGTGCCTAAGTGATTTAGGAGTTAAGAGCCAAATCCCCTTTAGAAAAGGGACTCCTAAGTCACTTGAACAACCTTGAACATTTAAGCTGGATTGCTGCTTGCTGGGCAGAGACCACATGCTGAAACATGCTGTTGTTTCAGGACTCCGATGCCCAAAGGAAGACAAGAGAACCCCTAAAACCGAGTATGTTTCTCCAGGTCTTGAACAATGGGAGACCAGGAGGACAATGTGCGCGTGTTACAGATATGGTTCTATTAAAAAATAAAATAGGCCCTCAGCTAGGAGTGTCTGCACTTTCCTCTAAAGCTTCTTTTTGTTGCACACACTAGCTCAGGTCTGAAGGCAGTAAGCAAAGGTGGAAATGCCAGCAGAGATAAGGTCAGCTAGGCCTGCTTGGAACAGATCAGGACAACACAGTGGCTAATGCTGGGAGTGCCTTGTGTCCGTGGCTGGAGTTGAATCTGTGCTCGTAACAACGGGAGGTTTCATGGGAGAAGAACCTACTGCTGCCAAGGCCTGACAGGGCTGGGGACCAAAACTGCCAGGCACATGAAACAGCAGGAGTCAGAGTTCCCCCGAGTAGCTCCCTGTTTAAATTTAAAAAGCCACTTCCAAAGCGAGCGGAGCGGGGGTAGTCCCAGGTCCTGCGCTCCCTTTAGAGATGGCCCTGGACACAGACATCTCTTAGGGCAGGATCTATTAACAGAGACTCTCTATATGCTAGTAAAGAGGAGAGAACAGAAGTTGAGAAAAGTAGAGACAGGAACTGAAGAGACAATCAAATGAAAAAGAGCCCCATTCAATTACATAATATGAAGTCTGCTCCACTTTGAATAGTGAAGCTTTAGCATCTGATGCCTCTTTGGTCTGGTGGGGGTATCAGACTGGTCTGGCTTAAGCCAGCTCTGGGATCACGTCATAAAATACTCACACTGATCTCCATTGTAAGATGTCTCCCTGGCAGGGACAATGACTAAATAGGAGACTAAAGTATCCTCTCAGTTCAGGGTTGAGTCACAAGGACAGAGAAGGGGTAGCTTTCACTGCTGCTGGATGCATTGAACCCATGCTGCGGTCAAACGGATGACCGATGAGAAATGTATCTCTTTTCCACGGGAACACAATTCAAGAAGGTACCACTCAGACGGCCCAGAAGCGCAACTGTATCTTTAAATTATCCCCAGGGTTTCATTCTGTGAACTGTTAAACTATCCAGACTCGCCAGCACATTCTGATGCCTACGCCACTCTACAACATTTAGGCCATTTGATGCCTTAGATTTCCAATGTCTTCTGGCTACTGGGCATGCTCTCAGCAAACATTCACTTGGGATTTATTAGACCTATTATATTGCCTAGCTCTCCTAGAACACGCACAAAGCTCCAAAGGAATGTTGCTGTCTCAAATCTGAGTTCTGTGCCACACTGGCTCTTGGAATAGAACTTTGGATGTCGTGAAAAGCTTAAATCTGGACATGGACGTCTTAGCCATATTAACCAAACAGAAGACTAGTCTGCTACTAACACGTATCCCTCAAGTACCGATGAGTTTTAAAAGCAGCAAATAGAGCTAAGGCGTGTGAAGGGATTCTCACTAATCAGTATCCCATTGCTAGGGTATATGTGTGTCTGTCTCTCTCTTTGCAACAGTAATTATTTTTCTTAAATGAAATCTTCTAACAATAGTGTTTTATTTGATAGCTGTTGAGAGAGCTTCTGGATTAATGGCTGTACGGATGGAAAAGTATTTCTTCTGCAGAACAGGGTCAGCACAGGCATTGGCAGTGCAAATATCTCCTCCCCTTCTCCACTAATACCTTTTAAATCAGACCTAGAGGGACATTTCCAGGAACAAAACTGCACTTCACTCTCCCAGGACATTCAATCATCTTCCACAACTGCTAAGCAAGGGTCCAATTAGGGCCAGTTGGGATGGCAGCTTTTGTGAGGCAAACTACTGTCCCTGAGGGACTGCACTTAAGATGATCAAATACCCTTGCTTATATTTATATTGTTACGTCACCAAGCACAAAAAAACCCTCCCTTTGGAGCTGCTCTCTGACAACCAAGGTAGCAGAGAGGGAAGGAGGAAGAGCGCAGGATCCTTCTGTGAAAATGAGACCGTTCTGAGGGAAAGGGGGCTCTTGGCAATCATCGGTGAGAATACCGTTTCAAGGTGAGAATACCGTTTCAACGGGGCAATGAGCTGATTATGCAGAAAGAGACAGGTGTGAAACTGGACACTGCTCTCTGGAAGCTGCACCACAAGGTTAAAAGCTCTGACCCCAGGCTGTACCATTAACTGCATTGAAAACTGCTACTGCTGATTCCTCAGCTGAGGTTGGAGAGAGCTGAGAGCTTGGAAGGAAGCACCGAGATCGGCTCCACAGCCTGGGGATTGGCAGCTCCCTTATGCTTGGGTGGCTTCCTCAGAATAAAAAAAAGTGGGGCACCTGGTCACAGAGGGTTTCCCCTATCGCGCTAGGCTAGTGAGCCCACCGTCAGCATCCTGCCTCCATGAGTGGGCCATTCCATGGGGTCAGAGAATCCTGACCTCCATTGGGGTGCACTAAGCTGCACGTGAGGTGCTATAGAAAGAGGGGGGGACGGAATTAGCATACCCATCTCTTGGTATTTCTGACTACAAGTGCGCATGGTCAGCGAATCCATGGAAAACGCAGCCACCTGTCCCAGACAGGACCACTGTTCCTTAAACCCCAGGTAGAGCGGTTAAGCTTGGATGGGAGAGCCTATCTGTGCCAGAGGGTGTGCACAGTTTCATATGCCACAGTCCCACTCCCCTCCTTGTAAAAGGGCTGAAAAGCTCTATGGCGAGCCAACCTGCCTAAGAATGGCAGTATCCTGTGGCTGAGACATTATCACTTCGATAACTCCATTTTGAGGGGTGAAAATTAAAAAGCACCGATTTCTGCCCTGCAGGAACGGCAGTCACACCCAACTGAACCCCCCGGTTTACAACCTCTGCTGGCAGTCTCTTCACCCCCTCGACTTAATTGCAGATGCTGTAGTGAGGGGTCACACCTAATTTTTCCTACCAAATGTAGTTCAGTGTGCCACCTATCCCTCTATACCCAAAATTAAACTGCCCTTTGAAAAGCAATCAGCACGTGTCATGGGTTATCCTCGTCCTGATTCAGCAAGACACTGAAGCATGTGCTTCATTTCCAGCAGCAAGTTGGAATCGCTGGGATTATTTGATGCTGGTGGTTGGCTGAATAAAGGGTTTTAAGCTCGTTTTCCCTGTCACTTGTCATGTTCTAATACACTGGAAATGAAAAATGCCCACAAACTGATGAACAACATGTCATAGAAGTTAGAGTGATTATACTAACAGGTCTTGCAATAAAGTGCCAAAAGATGGTGAAGTCATCGTAAATTAGCTTGGGTTTTCTTGTGGATGGGAAGGGTTGTGCATGCAAGTGGCCTCCTGGGAATGAACTCACTAGCTGTAACGGTCTCCACCTTCGCCTAACACCACCTACTCACAACAAGGACTGCCTGCCAAAATAGCTGGTTTTTTAGCTCCTTCCCCCCTTTCCCCCCCAAACCCAAAAAAAAGCTATTTTGGAAATACTGGCATGAGAGGCAAGAGCATCTCAAACCTGTGACTTTGTGTGCCTGCTATTTCTAAAAAGCTGAGATGATTTCATTTTTCTAAGCTAATTTTCAGGGCAGAGTGAATTTTTATAGTTGAGTTATAAGACCCTGAACATAGGGGCTTTAATGGAAACTGTGACATCACATTTGAACAGCAGTTCAAACACATGTGAACAGCAGTTCAAACAGGCAAGGGTAATGAAATAGGATATGTTAGCCACCAAAGCCAGAACCATGTCAGGATAAATCTTGGATTCAGAAATAGTAATAAACATTTGGTAATAGGTGATTTGAAAATACTTATTTTGGTTTAGCCAGATTCTGCTCCCAGATAAGTGTGCAAACTCCCACTGACTTCAGGAGGAATGTTTTCACCTGAAAAGATTCAGGCCTCTATCTTGCAATAAGCTCTGTGTGAGCTGATTTACTGCATGGTCTGGCTCCCCAGTGTGGACTTCAAGACAGCAGCCTTTCTAATTTCACACCAGATTTTACTCCGTGACTTGGTAAAAACCAGAAGAACTCTACGTAACAAGAGGATGGGCAGATGGACTCATGGAATGTGCAAGTGACTGGATTCTTGAAGAGTTACATCTAAAGCATTGGGCGGCTTCTAGAAGTGCTGTGATTTCAAGGTGTGATTGAGGTAATCCATTCATAATGCTAATGCCCCTCTCTTAGGTGGCAGTCCTCACCTGTAGGTCTCAAATCCCTTTGCAAAGAAAAGAAGGTAAATGTCAGTAGTACAAATGGGGGCAACTGAGAGAGAGCGGTAGAGGGACCTGTCTGTGGTCACAAAGCCAAAAGAGAGGTAGGGACAGAATTCAGCCCTCAGAAGCCCTTGCCTGGCTCCCTATCTACTAGCCTACATGCTCGTTTTAGATTAACTGACCCATAAAAGTTTTGATCCATACAAGTTTTGATCCAGAAGAAATTCACCTCTATGGTTAGAGCCATATAGAAAGTACACAGCCTTCTTAGCTGCTTACTACCCCATACTTGCTTACAAATGGCTGAGTAATGCCATGTTAAGAGGCTCTCTCCAATCAGAGTGATAGAGATGCAGCCGTGTTAGTCTGGTCTAGCTGAAACAAAAAAGACAGGACTATGCAGCACTTTAAAGACTAACAAGATGGTTTATTAGGTGATGAGCTTTCGTGGGCCAGACCCACTTCCTCAGATCAATTTGTGGAAGAAAATAGGCACAACCATATATACCAAAGTGATACAATCAAAAAAAAGTGAACACATATAAAATTGACAAATCAGATTTTAGAACGAGGGGGGGGGGGCAGGTGAGGGGAAGGTTAGTGTCTATGAGGTAATGACATTAGGAGCTTCCCCAATTATCACCCCTAACGTCATTACCTCATAGACACTAACCTTCCCCCCTCATCCGCCTCCCCCCCGTTCTAAAATCTGATTTGTCAATTTTATGTGTGTTCACTTTTTTTTGATTGTATCACTTTGGTATATATGGTCATGCCTATTTTCTTCCACAATTTGATCTGAGGAAGTGGGTCTGGCCCACGAAAGCTCATCACCTAATAAACCATCTTGTTAGTCTTTAAAGTGCTGCATAGTCCTGTCTTTTGTTTCTGCAATCAGAGGGTACCGAAGGGGAAGACAGGGCTAAGCAGTTATTCAGTCAGGCAGGCAAAACATTTTAAAGGAGCTGCACCATTTCTCTATCAATCACTTTCAAGAGCATTTTCCTGTGGCTGTAAAGTAATGAACATGATTTCAGCTGGAATTCTATTTGGAATGAAAAACAACATTCTTTTATTCTGCGTGGGTCAATTACCCATTGAGGGATTTCCTGTCCCGGAGTCAATGCCCACAAAAACCCCAGTCTTCATAACTTAATGTGATTACACTTGCATGTGATTGTTGCTTGTGCATCTAAGCAACAGAAACCAAGCTAATGAAACGAGACGAGGACAACTTCATTCCTAGCCTAACCCTGTGGACTTCTAGGGGGGAGGGGAGGCGGCAGGTTACAGCAACATTCAGTTTGTCTGTCTTTGCTCCCATAGGTTTCCTGATCAGTATGAAAATGGGAAGAATGAGATGGAAATCAAGCTCTGTGAGGACCAAAGGCCCACAACTTACCTGCTAGCTTAATGCCCACACACTCTACTGAGAGCACCTGGGACCCAACTGAGATACCCGGTTGGCCACACTGCTTGATTAGCTCTTAAGACCAGCATCAGGAGCAAGGAGGCATTGGCTACTCAAAACATTCCCCTAAGGCTCCAATAGTATCCGTGCTTGTCTCTTCCCACCCCTGCTCTTGTTTACACTCACTCCGGGTAACCTGGCTCTGACTCCAGTTTTGATCCCCAGGGTTTTAATTCTTGACTCCGGCTCTGACCCTCACCTCTGATTCCTGACTTTGGTTCTGCCCCTTGACTCTGGCATCTGCCCCTGACTTCTGCTTTAACCACTAGGTTTGTCCTAATCCCTGACCAGCATTAAAACAAAGGGCGGGTGTCCCTTTTAAAAAATAGCCACCTGTGGTCTGTTAGCTCCAAAGGTTTCTGGAGGCAACACTTAGTTTAAATTGGGGTGGGCAATAATTTTTGATGGGGGAGGGCCCTCCAAGATTTTGGAAAGTGGTTGAGGGCCGCACTCGTCCATGATCTTAATGGAGGAGACGCGGGGTCTGGGATGGAGCTTGGGTGCGGAAGGGAGCTTGGGGTAAAGAACTGGGGTGCAGGAGGGAGACTGGAATCTGGGAGGGAGTTGGAATGAAGCAGGCGGTTGTGACCTAGGGCAGGGGACTAGAATTTAGGGGTTTGGGATGTGACCTAGGGTAGGAGGGGATTGTGATCTGAGACAGGAGATTGGGGTGCCAGATCTGGAAGGGGGTATGGGTGCAAGAGGGGGGCAGAGGATTTGGAAATGTTGATTGGGGAAGGAAGAGTCTGGGGTGCAAGAGGCAGGCTCCGGACAAGAGACTTACCAGCCAGCAGCCTGCCTAGAGAGCTAAGGCTTGCAGAACTTAAAACACTTCTCAGCCAGCCTGCCTGCCTGGCCATGTGCTTGTGTGAATAACTGAGCTGAGGAGGGGGGCATGGTTCTTCTTGGGTGCCTGTTATTCAAACAAGCAGCTCCCATAGGCCAGTTTCTGGCCAGAAACCGGCCAATGAGATTGTGCTGGGATTGTGCTGGGGGCAAAGGTAGCTGCTGGAAGCGTCTCCCCTCCCCTCCAGTTTTGAAACAGAAATGGGGCCTGGAAGCCGCATTTCTGAGCAGCATGCAGGGCTGCAGGGCAAGCCGGGGAGCCTGTCTGGGGCTCCCCACTACCTCTGTGGGCCGGATCAGCTACCTTGATGTGGGAGAGGGACAGTAAAGTGTAAAACACCTGTCTTTGCTGTAATGCCGGCGTACTTGTATTAAAAATCCTTGTTACATGACATATTAGGTCTGCCTTGGGCAAACCCATTGGCATAAGAACTGCTGATCCCAAGGGGAGCCTATCAGAAAGCTGGCAGGTCTGGATTCAGAGAAACACCTGAATATCTGCATCTGGATGCCTTGAGTGAGCTGCATCTCTTGTGACAATTGCCTTTCCCCCAAACTCTCTCTCTGTTCCAGAACTCTGGATTGCAGAAGCGAATTAACCGGGTAAAAGGAGGAGGCCTTATCTACTCTCAGATTCTGGCGGGTGCTTATTTTATCAAAACTGGTGCACCCCAAACTATGACAGCTGTCCCTTCCCTTCTCAGCTCGAGGGGAAAGAAATTCTAGACTGCTGTATAATTAGATGTTTTTTGTAGAGGAGAGGAATTGTAAGAATTCTCCAGAGGGATGGTGCTTTCACACACAGAGATCTGGAGCTCGAGAGGCCGTATAGCCTAGTGCACTGAGCCAGGGAATGGAAGTTAGTCTGTTTGCTGATAATTCACTGTGCCACCTCAGGCAAGCCACCCAAACCCACTATGCCTCTTTCCTCATCCATAAAACAGAGGCAGTGATATTCTTGGTTTGGAGAGAACCCGCTAAAAAACGCTACCCGAGACTGGCCACTTCTAGGCTTCCTGTGGAAGAGGCACGCAAAGAGCTGTATGAGATTTCCTCACCCCACTCCCCTAAGTCTCTGGTGCCAGTGGCTACAGAACAGCTGGGGAGGTGGGGGGGGGCGGGGGAGTGAGAAGCCCCAGACAACCTACTGAAATGCACAGCCTAGTCCACAACACTTCATGGGGCGCTGTACTCCGAATGACTCACCATCAGTCCAAGTAGCTGCTCCTACCTCTTGCTACCTGAAGGCCTGATCCTGCCCCCTTCACTGTCAGTGGAAACAGCACTGAGTCGCAAGGCACCATTCTGTAGTGACACCAGCAAAAGCCCTCAGGGCAGGAGTAAGCAATGGGAAGGAGACTATAAAGTTTTCCATGGGTCAGGCTTACGGTCATGGAGGAACTGTCTAATTCTTGTACCAAGCGCTACAGGGAGCCTTTTCATCTTCTGAATGCTCCACAACTGCCCCCTTCTATGGAAGAGACCCTCTAACACATGAGCACTATAGTAGGGACAAGGGGAGACCATTCACACTGCTAATTACTGCTGCACATCCCCACAGGAGTTTGCATTGCTTCTCTCTCTGGCCTGTGTGCTGCTGAATCTCCCCATGTTACAGACCGCCAGCGTTCCTGACCTTTCGAGGGGAGGGAGGGGAGAGGGAGTGCAAAATATTAAACCTCTGGCCAATAGCTAGATCTAAGAGTGCCTCTGTACTCCGTTATAAATAAGCACAGAGTTTTACGGGTGTAGAGACAGGTTGTTCAAAGATGCGAGGTTAAAAGGGGACGTGGAGCGGGGATGGACATATTCTAATCCCGGTACTTTAATACCCATGGTCAGATTCTGTTAGCATCTCTGCTTCCTACAGGAGATTTTGTCTCAAATTGACCTATAGTCTGGAAAAAAAACAGGGGTCAGGATTCCTTTGCTTTGGTGGCTCTTCTGACACGCCAAATGCAAGAAAAATAATGCCTGGAAATACATATGTGCCTGTTTAAGACATACTTAAGAAGGCATTTCCCTCCTGTGCAGTTGCTGGATGGTTAAACATTTTGCTACAGTTCTAATTAACCCCTAAATCTGAGACAGTTTTGTTGACATCCTTTCGATGTAATAATGCCTTTTTGGCATGGCAAACCTGGACAGCGGCTACCAAAGTATCAGAGACAAGCCTTCAGGTCACTGTCAAAGGCAGAAAACAATGTCTCAGCCGGCCAGATGGAACGTCGCAGTATGTTTGGGGTTTAATGCCAGTTCTTGAGAAAGATTAATGTGGTCATCACACAAATCTGAAGGCAATTATTTACGGAGCTGTAGGCTGGCGTTGTAATTTGGTAATGCCAGTTTCCACATAGTTTTACACATGTCTTACGACTCTAATTGCTGCTCAGATTATTGTCCAAGTTGTAGGGATGAGTCTGTCCTCTTAAATGGAAACTAATTGACAGGCATGATGGGGAAAGTAGGGTGGATGAAAGTGCACAGTTCCATCTTAACCTTGTTCTGGTTTTTGTTTAAGCTTTTATTTACTTGCTTGCCTTCCCACATCTTTAAGATGCAATCAATAAAATAACTTTCTGATAACTACACAGTAACTCTGGCTGCTTTGCATCTATCCATCCAAAGGTGTCCATGACGTAATGAGACATGTGCCCTGGTTGTCTAGCAGGTTGATCTAGCTCAGTGGTTCCCAACCTTTTCCAGATGGGGACCCATTTTGACAATTCAGGAAGACTTGGTGACCCAGGGCAATTCAAAAAATGTGTGAATGGCTCCTTAAAAGCCACCTGGGAAGACACCTGGAGACCCTTTTGAAATGTAATGGCGACCCATATTTGGGTCCCAACCCATAGGTTGGGAAACCTGATCTAGCTTGAAGAACTGTGGACTCCTCCCTGCAAACACACCCACCCACCCTCTGGAGAGTTTGGAGAGTAGGAACTGCTAGCTTAAGGGGAAAGCCTCTTTGAACCTTGTAGCCTCTCTACAATACTTTACTGGCTGGTTGTTGGGTAATGGAGCTAGCACCAGCCTCCACATTCTCTGAAGACGTTTCTCCATTGTGTGCTTGTTAGATGGGGCAGAACTATGGATTCTTGCCCTTTCAAGGTAATGCCCGTAGGTGGTCATGCGATGAATAAAGGGGCATTATGCATCTGCTAGGAGGCTGAAGCAGTGCTCCAAATAGGCTGCAGGAGTCAGAGGGCACGTCTACACAGCACGAGTAACCTTGAAATAGGCTACGCAACTTGAGCTACGCTAACCGCGTAGCTTAAATCAAAATAGCTTATTTCGAGTATTGGTGCTGTCTACACAGCAGTTATTTCAAGATAGAGCACTCTTCCTCCGACTTCCCTTACTCCTCATAAAATGAGGGTTACAGGAGTTGGGGTAAGACGTCCTCCAGCTCAACATGTTGGAATAAGTGCTTGTGTGTAGACACATGCTATATTACTTCGGAATAACGTCAGTTATTCTGAAATAACGCTGCTGTATAGACATAGCCAGAGAGACTGCAGTGCTTTTGTGGGCCATGAGGAAAGCTTCTTGTGAGCTCATGATCAGTCTCATGAAATGCAGAACCTAATTCTACCTTATAGGATGGAAGCAACTAGTCAAGTAGTGATGCAACTAGTCACTTCCCCTCTCCACAGGGGGCAGAGGAGATAGAGGCACAGCAGGAAACAGCGCGAGTGGGGACTGAAGCAGTCTCTGCTCGAGCCTAATTGACTATTTGATTAGTTAATTAATCTAACTTTAACATCACTACTCCGTCATCCTACTGATGAAACATTATCTGCCTAAACCATATCAGATTTAGCGAAACCCTATCTTTCTAGATTTTTTGAATCTCGATAGTTTTACAAAACTTCAAAATACTTTCAGATTCAAAAGGAACTACAATGGGTGAATGACATTTCCTTCAGATAGGCTCTTCTCCTTTGATACCAATATTCTCTGCCTAATGTAACCATTTAACTGTGGGTTCTCTTAAAACGGTAAAAGGAACTGCCCGAGTGTGGCAAAATGGGCATCAAATCACTTCTCAGGTGTCACAAAGAGAGAAATACAAATACTAATGCTTTATGCCTTGTGGAGCTACGTAGCAGTTTTAAGGAAACATCCAAGATCACTGGACTTGTGTTAAATCAAGTATCCTCTCTGCTTTACTGTCCAGAAACTTTGAACCAGAAAACTTTTTTTTTTTTTTTAATTTATCACAACTCCTGGCCTTGTAATCTGCTCAGAGTAAGCAGAGAAAACATGATGATTTTTTGAAGTCCATTTTCCTTCCTGGGAATTACCATTTGTTGCATATTACCCATGCTTACCTCTCCCTTCATCCACACGTCCCCCCAAAAAATGTACAACATTTCTTGAAAGAGATAGGACCTTGGTTTTATACCTGCTTTTGAGGATTTAAGATCCATTTCCACAAGAACAGGCATGTTAACAAATGTCCTGGTTAAATTCCTGCCTGCCTGTCCAAATTACCTGTGCTATTTCTCTGCTTGCTGTTCTAAATAGCTGAGTGGATTTCCTAGGAACCATTCTACTTCACAAGGGATCTGTCTAGGAAGAATGAATGAAAGATCACTCCATGGTACTTAGCGACAATAATGGCTTGTTCAGATCCTTTACAATGGAAGGTAAGATCATAACCCTGCATATTCTGTATTTAAAACCTAACTAAAAAGACTCACATGGTTTATCTTGGGCAGTCTATGTGGGGCAGCAAATGAGTGCTAAGGCTGCCATCAATTAGCAGTTTCTAGGAAGGCAAAATTCAAATTGTTTATATGAGTTAGCCAATGATGTTTCTGCCAACCAGAATGAAAAGACGTGTCTCCGTTGCTGACTTTTTAAAAACTAATTAATAAGAACTTAACTATAAATTACAGTTTCTATATCATTCTCCGTGGAGCTGAATTGAGCTTTGCAATTAACTCTGCTCTCTCTAGGCCTTGCCAGTTTTCTAAATGTGATTCAGCCTTTGATGTGATATTAAGTGGCTCTGGAACACTGTGTGGATGACTCCTTTGTTGCCATGATGGAAATGCCCAAGTGTAAATAAACTTTAACAGATTAAGATAGCAAAGCAGGAGCATATGCACTGCTTAACTCAGCAGTTTTTAAAACAAGGAACAGTCCTGTGGCACCTTAGACTAACAAATGTATTAGATCATGAGCTAAAACTTACTTCATCGGAGAGTTTCACAAATGGTGAGGGTAAAGGAGCAACACAGGCAAGGTTTTCACAGCTGAAGCTAGTTCACAATCAATGGGACCAATTTAGGGCTGAGAACTGCTAGTCTTACTCAAAGGAGAAATCCCATTGTATTCAGTGGGGAGGTGTCTAGACTACAGGGTTTTTTCGGAAAAAGTGGCCTTTTTTCGATAAAAATTCCCCTGCGTCTAGACTGCTGCTGCGTTCTTTCAAAAGTAAATCGAAAGAACACGTCAGTTTTTTCGACCATGGAAAACCTCCTTTTACGAGGAATAACGCCTTTTTTCGAAAGTGCTCTTTCGAAAAAAGGCGCTATGTAATGCAAACTGTGGGGTTTTTTTGGAAAAGAGCATCCAGACTGCCTGGGTACTCTCTTTCGAAAAAGCAGCTTGCTTTTTCGAAAGTACTGGTTGCAGTCTAGATGTTCTTTTTCGAAAGAGGCTTTTTCAAAAGTATCTTTCGGAAAAGCCTCTTTCGAAAGAGGCTTGCAGTCTAGACGTAGCCTGGGAGAACTCCACTACGTAAAACAGGCAGGATTTCCCTGTTGTAGCCAAACTGCTCTGTTGATTATTCCTGCCATTGCTTGAAGAATAAGAAAGACTTGGTATGTGCCAAAAGTGAATGCAATGAATGAGGACAGTTTCCAAAACAATGCAGGGGATTAAGACCATAATGGACAGAGTGCTGGACTGGGATGCAGGATTACTGGGGTCTGTTCCCAGCTCTGCAGCTTGGCTAAATTGCTCCATTTTACTGTGGCTCAGTTTCCCCAGGTGTAAAATGGGGGTGATGATACTACTTCCCTTTATAAAGTGGTTTGAGATCTATGAATGAAAAAGTGCTATGTAAGAGCTACATATTATTACTGATTAACTTTAATGAAAGAGGTCTAAATCAAAAACCTTAACCCTCTATATATTGTTTAATGTAGCTTTAAAATAAACCTTCACTACACTGCAATTTACCTTCAAATATCATTATTTGACTATGATTTCTGCTTCTACATAACCAAACCAAAGGAACATTGCCAGCTTTCAGATCACTTTTCCATCTGATTTTTTTGCATAACATTGTTCCAAGTAGTAAATAAGATAAGTAAGAGACTAGAGATACATGTATTTTTCTCCTTTCATATTTTCTGTTTTGTGTGTGCAAGTTGAACCTCTCTAATTTACAAAAGCGGCAAGGAGTCCTGTGGCACGTTATAGACTAACCGAAGTGTTGGAGCATAAGCTTTCATGCCATGCATCTGACAAAGTGGGTTTTTGCCCACGAAAGCTTATGCTCCAACACTTCGGTTAGTCTATAAGGTGCCACAGGACTCCTCGCCGCTTTTGCAGATTCAGGCTAACACGGCTACCTCTCTAATTTGGCATCCTTGGGACCTGACCAGTTCCAAACCAGAGAATTTGCCAGACCATGGGAGGTCAACATTGTCTAACAGCATTCCCAATGTTTATGCTCTTTACTGGGCCAGTAGAGGACATTGGGTGGGGGGGAGAATTAGAGCTAAATAACAGCACAGAACACTGAAAGCCAGGACTAGTGGCTGTGAACAAACTTTATGGGACTGCAGGAAATTTGGCCACACCCATGAAAAGTGGACATCCAGCTAACTAAAATCATTCTAGATGATGGATGTTTCTGGACTAGACAGGTTCAACCTGTAGTCAGTTTCATTGTTCTGTCTCTGGTCACTTGTGCTTGTCTCACGTAGTAGTAACATGCTGACCTCACTCTGATGCACTGCTCCTTAGGGTGCCTGCCTGCATGCACTTTCCCAGACTCTGTAAAATACTGTTTCCCAGGACAGCAGCAGCAAAACTGAACCTGAACTGACAGAAGCAGACGTATGAACAGTGGGGCAAGGTAAGAAGGCTCTGAGCAGGTTTGTCACTGGGTCTTTCTCCCATTCCACCTCTGCTCCTAAAGACCCTTCTGAAAATCACAGCCCTGTATACACTTCTTAAAGGATTTTTTTAACAAAACAAAAAAACAAGACATTCATTCACCCTTTCCTTTTTTGTAAGTGAAGTTGAGTTCCTCCCTCTAATAGAGCTGGATGATAAATCTCATCTGAGACTATGCAACTACACAATAATAAGTAGAAACACAGGAAGTAAAGCAACAGATAGCTCATGCAACTGTTAATGGGCTACGGAGCTTCTATCCCTACACTGGTGTTTATCAACTCTCTTCCGAGGTGAAAATGACCAATATCTTTTAACATGCAAAACCTTATGCAGTGGTGTAAGCAGAATGATTGGAACCCTGAACAGGGTTACAATTGCACCTGCAAGTTACAGCTGCATTTGGCTCTCACTAGCCATTTGGTCCAAAATCTCAGGGATATTCATCACTGGATAAACTATGAAATCTGAACTTGTCACCCTCGGGGCAATCTCTCTTCAAGAGTATTGGGGCATGCCAGCTGGCTGATCAGAGGGGAAGTTTGCACTTCTCCTGGCTACCGCCCCATCATACTTGTAAACAAACATGACCAGAGGATTTCAGGTGGAAAATGGAATCTTTCACAAGCATTAATTAACG
The DNA here is from genome assembly GCA_019425775.1 of Rafetus swinhoei. Classification (NCBI taxonomy): domain Eukaryota; kingdom Metazoa; phylum Chordata; order Testudines; family Trionychidae; genus Rafetus; species Rafetus swinhoei. The sequence continues at coordinate 63,809,909 of CM033447.1, read as the reverse complement.
AAGAAAATTTAAAAACAAACATAATACTGGACCCCAAATACATTATTAGGATTGCTCCTTTGGAGTATTAAAAGTTTTTTAGGCGGGGATGAGGTGTCTGAATTCAGTATTTCTAGGGTTCCTGAAAGGAAAGATTTAAAGGGACACAATCAACATGAAACAACCTCTCTTCCCACTGGAATTTTTGTACTCTTTTGTTACAAGTAACAATTAATGATAGAATTGAAAGGTTAGAGTCAAAAAGCTATTTTGTTCCAGTTTGAATACTTTGGCAACACCATGTGTGCTTAGTCAATTTCACTCTTTCACCTATACTGTCACATTCCCCTCTTTGTGTGGGTCTGGATGGTAAAGCTATAGAAAATACCAGGCAACAGTATCTGGAGAGATGTATATGAAACTATTTTTAATTTTTTAAAAAAATGGTTAGAATTCAAGTTGGCTCTTACTTTAAATGGCCCTAAGCTACATGTAATTTACAAAAGTGATGGTTACTCATTTCATATTATTAAAAGAGCCAGAAGGTAGGCGTTCTCTAAGCACAGGAATTGTTGAGCTATTTTCTATCATGTCAAATGTGCAGTAGGGTCATGGTTCATAAATACCAGTAATTACATGAACAACAGTGAGACAAATGATGATGAGGAAATTAATCAAGCATAAGGGACTGAGACTACCACCATAACAGACTGTTTTGTTGGAGTATAATTTTGGGAAAACAGGCTTTAACACTGTGTTAGTCCAAATGTTACGTTAACATTTGAAAAGAAAAATGCTTTGTTTTAATGTACTGCAAATCTTACTAATATTTCTGAGGTTATAAACATAATATATCCACAATTATTTTTCCACCGACCTGGATAGTATAACAAATCTACTTGATTTAATATGTGAAAACATGTTTTCTTCTGTGTTTTTACAACCATGTTTAAATTTTTATTTACATTTCTTTTTCTGTCCAAGAAAGCTAACCTATTGTGGCTCGACAGACAGGCAATGGGCATAGCTGGAAACTGAAAAGCTCTCCAGAGAAGAGCAATCAAGAAGCATATTGACACTAGGGCCCAACACAAGGCATGGTCCTGCTCTCTTTAGGTAAGGAATTGTTACTCACATGAGTAGCCCTATTGAAGTTAATGTAGTACTGTATGGCTGGGCCTTGAAGACATTGCTCCAATGGGAATTCTTGCATTTGAGACAAGCATTTGGCATGAATAAAAATATTTATTTTGGTCGTGTTTAAACACACCTTTATGATTCTGAAAACAACCTTTTAAAATGTTGTGGCTATGGCTATCAACTCACCTTTCACACAACAGTGCTTAAAGAAAAGATGGCTAGAAACTGCACTTATTTAGCCTGAAATGGAGAAGCTAGGAAACATTAAAAATATTTAAGAGATTACACATTAGAATGGATGATGAAAATATTCAGAATCAGAATACTAAAAATTTTAAAATACAAGAGAGATCTGGAAGGGATATAAACTCCCATGCTTCGGGACATAATCTAACATCTACTGAGGATCGGGAAGAAATTTGCCCTAGGAGCAGGTTATCCTGGAACTGCCTGCTGAAGGGTTTCTAGCACCTTGATCCAAGACAGCTGTTGTCAGTGAGAGGATACTGAAGTCACTGTCCCAGGTTGCATCATGTATGGCAGTTCCTATGTTCAGAAGATACAAAGCGTATGGTGAAAACCCATCAGTCTCTTTTCTTACCATCTCCCTCAAAATAAGCTTAGAAGAAAATCTCTCTTCACAGAGTATGAGCCCGAGAAATGGAGAACAGGTCACCTGATCCATTCCCCTGCAAGTACAAGTCAGTGTCTTACACTGTTTATACTGATGCAAGGCCAAGTGTCCCAACCTACATGGTTTCCATCACTTCCCTTTGAAGGGTCATCTACCAGCTTTTAGATTTATGGGGGAAGCTGTTCTTGATATTCTGCGTTGATCTTCCCTTTTTTCATTCCATCCCACTTTGTTATGTGCACAACCCTAAGTAATTCTTCTCAGTGCTTGCTATTCATATCCTTCACATATTGACACACAGTAATATCCCTCCAGTCTTTTAATCACTGCTTTGCTAAAAGCATAATTCGTCATTCTGATCCCTCCACTCATTCCACTTTGGCTGGCAATGAACGAGCGGCTCAATGCTACATATCTACAGCTAATGTAATATTTCAGCTAGCTTATTATCTGTATTATAGTAGTGCCTAGAGGACCAAGCCCCACTGTACTACGAGGCATTGTACAAACCTGGAACCAAAGGTCCCGGCCCCATAGATTTTACAATATAAGAGGAGCTACAGGAGTATTTCCTATTCCCTGAGGCAATTAAAACTTGTCTATATGAAGTCAAAATTACAACGGCTTTTGTTTTTGTTACCATGTAACATTTTCAGTTTCCATCTGATCTACTCTCCCCATCATGCCTATATATCTTCCTCTGCTGAATATCAGTGTGTGGGAGTATCTTTTCCCAGTGTACATGTGCTTAGCTTTTACTAAAGTTATGTTCCTTTTTGTTACTTTCTGCTTATATTATTGGCCACATTTAGGCACTGTAATTCTGTTCAGGCACATACAGGCTGATGTGATGCAAGTAAAGTTGATATTTAGGTAGGAAAAAAAAAAATACAGAGATGTTAAGAGTCTCTCCTTAGAAAATGGGGTGCCAAGTAGCTTTTGGGGTCTCTGTCCTCACTGACATTCGTATTTCCCAGTTAATATTACCTGCGAATTTCAGGAACATTAACCCTTTTATCTTGGGAACCGCACTAATGTAAGAATGGGTTGGTAGTCTTCAGGTACCTAGCATTCTTCCATTACACTACGTCATATTGCTTCCCACACTGCATCCATTAGATTTTTTTATTTCCCCATCCTCCTCCCCCAATAAACTTCCTTTCTAAATTGGTGAATCCATCCCTTTACAATGGCAAATTCATGTAGCTCATGTTTTCTCACAGCCAATTAGTTCTTTCGTGTCTGCAAGAAGTGGATCTGGGAGGACACAAAGTATCAAATTATCCTTTAGTTAGAGTTTCATAATCAGTAAATACTTGCAGTTATGCATGCTAAAATAAGGGTAAACACACCAGATGCTGCAGGGCTGTTGCAGAGGTTACTGGAAGAAATTTCCCTCTTTTCAGTGCCATGTTCAACACCACACAAAATGGTTGTGCATGATAAACACCTGGCACTTCCTCTCTAGGATAGGTATTGACTTCTACTGGTGTAAGGACACTGAACTTGAAGTTCGGTAGGGTAGGATAAATCCCATGACCCTACATGGTTTTTTCCACTTGGACAAATCTTGTACCAATTTGGGAGGCAGCCTGTTGAAAGTGAATATGGAAAACAACACAGAAATCTGCCACACCATTATCCTAGCTTTCTCAATCATGCCACTTCCTGACACAGTTACCTGGCTGACTCTCAAATACATTAAAATCCCTTGTAACCAACTCCACAACAAACCTCAAATACTTGGCTCCCAAGAGCCCAGATATAATGAGAGTTGAGTTCACCCGCGTCGTCATGTTCTAAAACTCGGACAATAAATGCTCCAGTAAAATTTTTATTTAAAACAGGTCTGTTTTGTAAAATGGAGTCTCAGAGATGGAACAAAACATTCATTGTCAATTTACTGTTTAAACCTTTATTGTTGCCTTTTTGTTGGTACAATGGGCTTTTATGCACCAAACAGCTGTATTCATCATGTTTATCTAGAAGGCGTCCAGTGTAGTGGAAAAAAGTCTGGAGGACAAAAAATCTTGGTTAAGTGCAAGAGAACTTTGCACTTTTTTCTGCCCAGTTCCTTTGGTCAGCATGCAAGTCACATACACAGGCACTGCCATGCAGACTTGCAAGCCCTGTATAATAGCAACTTTTCATGAGCTGCCTGCTTTTCCTCTGAAATCCTCCTTTTCCTCCGCAATCTCCTCTGAAAATTTTTCAACCGATTGGCAACATGCGGCATGCATGCTTTTTATACTCCCTGTGATCCTATCCTCTCTCAAACTGTTGCTATTTTGGCCTCTCATTAGGTCACTTTCCAAATATTGTGGACAAGCTACGCGTCAATCATTGTCACAGCTCAGCCCGAGGCTAAGCCAAGACACAACTAGGAGGGGACAAAACCCAACTGAAGTAAGCACTATATTGAAAACAGATAACAGTTTAACTGTAGAAAATGATTTGTCCCCCAAAGGTACTACCCAACTCAGTTGATGTAAAAGAAATACATAGAACCGCTCCCAAAAATAACTGCACACAGTGTAAATACTAAGAATGTACTTCAGGGCAGCCCCTACAAGTGCTAGTGCCCTATGCAGCCCGGCATGCCCCGCCCCGTGTGTGTGTGAGGGAAGGGGGAGATGGCTGCTCCATGTGAGGAAGGCTGGGGGGCAGAAGCTGGAGGGCAGGAGTAGGACTGTGAACTCTTCTGGACGGATGCCATTTGCTGCACATGGCATACGGTCTGGGATAGTTGGCAACCATGGAGCAGGGCAGAGAGGGAGGCTGCTCTTCAGCCACAGGGGAGCAGGCAGGAGGCACAGGTGAGCAGCACAAGTGCGGGCCGGAGGACTCAGGAGGAGTAAAGCGCAGCTGCACAGCTAGACAGAGAGAAGTGGTGCTATGAAGGGGAAACAGCCACTTCTCTCCTTGCTCCTCCTGAGTCCTCTAGCCTACGCTCACACCACTCGCCACCACCTGATGAGTGGGGCCTGGCTGCAGCCAGGGGGATGGGGGGCTGTTGGACTGGCATTTACCCCGAAGGGAGGGGGGGAGAGATAACTGGGAAATGGGGATAGGAGATGCTGGAATCCCGGTGCTGAGCTGGCAGGGTGGCCAGGGGATGGGAATGGGGGCCACTGGAGCCCATACCCAACAGGTGGCTGGAGAGAGCACCAGGAAATTTGGGACAATTTGATGCCCCAGATTTCATGGTGCCCCACACAGCTACATGTTTTTCATATTGGTAAGGACAGCCCTGGGGTACTTAATCGCATTTGAAACTATTGCCAAAAACAGACATTAGAATTTCAAGAATTAAGAAGAGTGAAATCTCTGCAAGCTGTATGGAAATGTTTTAAAGATGCTATAACAAACATAGAACCTTAATTTTAAAAAAGCATAGTAAGAGAACCCAAGAAGTGCCACGGTGGATAAAACAAAATAGAAGTTACTTCCTAGTGAGGAAAATAGAAAGGAACATAAACTCTGTCAAATGAAGAGTAAAAATATAATTAGGAAGGGCAAAAAAGAGTTTCAAGTATACCGAGCCAAAAATTTTAAAAGTAATAGCAAAAACATTTTAAGTACATTAGAAGCAAGAAGCCTGCTTAAACAACCAGTGCGGCCACTGGACCACTGAGGTGCTAAAGGACAATAAGGCCATTAGGGAGAAACTAAATTAACTCTTTGCATCAATCTTCACAGCTCAGGACATCAGGGAGATTCCTAAAGCTGAGTCATTCTCTAAAGGTGACACATCTGCAGAACTGTCCCAGACTGAGATGGTGTTAGAGGAGGTTTTGGAACAAACGGATAAACTAAACAGTAATAAGTCACCAAGGCCAGATGGCATTCACCCAAGAGTTCTGAAGGAACTCAGATATGAAATGGCAGAATTACCAACTGTGGTTTGTAACCTATCCTTTAGATCAGCTTCTGCACCAAACGACTGGAGGATCGCTAATGTGACATTAATTCTTAAAAAGGGCTCCAAAGGTGATCTTGGCAATTAAAGGCTGGTATGTCTAACTTCAGAACTGGGCAAAGTGGTTGAAACTATAGTAAAGAATAGAATTCTCAGACATATACATGAACATAATTTGTTGGGGAACAATCAACATGGTTTCTGTAAAGGGGGAAAAAAAAAAATCACACCTCACCGATCTACTAGAATTCTTTGAGGGGGGTCAACAAACATGTGGACAAGGGGGATCCAGTGGAAAGCCTTTGACAAGGTTCTTCATCAAAGGCTCTGAAGTAAAGTAAGGTATCGTGGGCTAAGAGGGAAGGTCCTCGCATGGGTTGGTAACTGGTTACAAAGACAGGAAACAAAGGTTAGGAATAAATGGTCAGTTTTCAGAATGAAGACAGGTAACTACTGGTGTCCCCAGTCTTAGTCATAGAATCATAGGGTTGGAAGAGACCCCAGGAGGTCCAACCCCCTGCTAAAAGCAGGACCAATCCCTACTAAATCATCCCAGCCATGGTTTTGTCAAGAAGGGATTTAAAAATCTCTAGGTAGATTCCAGTGCTTCACCACCAACATATTCATTCAACATATTAAATAATGATCTAGAAAAAGGGGTAAACAGTGACCTGGCAAAATGTGCAGATGATTCAGAATTACTCGAGATTGCAGTCTGCCTGGGACTTGACTAAGAGCTACAAAAAGATCGCTCAAAACTGGGTGGCTGTGGAGCGAAAGGGCAGATGAAATTCAATGTTGGTAAATGCAAAGTAATGCACACTGGAAGATATCATCCCAACTAGACATATAAACTGATGGGATCTAAATTAGCGGTTATCACTCAAGAGAGAGATCTTGGAGTCATTGTGGATAATTCTCTGAAAACATCCACTCAATGTGCAGTGGCAGTCAAAAAAAAAAAAAAAAAAAAAGCAAATGATGTTGGGAATCGTTAAGAAAAGGATAGTTAATAGGACAGAAAATATCTTATTTCCTCTTTATAAATGCATGGAATGCCCACATCTTGAATACTGTGTGCAGACGTGGTCACCTCATCTCCAAAAGATATACTAGAATTGGAAAAGATTCAGAAATGGGCAACAAAAATTATTAGGGGGGTATGGAACGACTGCCATATTTGGAGAAATTAATACGACAACAGACTTTTTAGCTTGGAAAAGAGACAACTAAGAGGGGATAATGATAGAGGTCTATAAAATCATGACTGGTGTGGAGAAAATAAATAAGGAAGAGTTATTTACTCTTTCCCATAATACAAGAACTAGGGTTCCCCAAATGAAATTAATAGGCAGCACATTTAAAACAAACAAAAGGTAGTGTTTCTTCATACAACACGCAGTTAGCTTGTGGAACTCCCAGCCAGAGGATGTTATGAAGGTCAAGACTGTAATGCACATCTAACTCTGTTTTACTCTTTTCACTCTTGTAACTTCCTAATGCATTTCATTTACATCTTTGAGAATATAAATACCATAAAAAGTCAGTAGAATTCATCTAGGAAACATGGAGCCCTGATTCCATGAGGATACTTCATATTTACAGAAGATCAAGCTTGTTTGCAATTTCTGTACGTGCATTCTCCTGCTTCTGACCGCAGATGAGCAAAACATGCCATTGATTTGAGGCACTTTTAAAATTTCACGTTAGTGTACCTATTGTACTCGTTACTCAATTTTCCCTCCTACAGCATCTTTCATTTAAGAATTGCCAAGCTGAACACAACACCAGATTCTACAGGCTTCTCTCCTCTGATCCCACTAAAGAATACCAAAAAAACCTCCTAAACCATCTGCTCATGAAACTTCCTGCTACAACACAGGACAAAATCTACACAAACACCCCAAATCCCTGACCAGGAGTTTTCTATCTGCTACCCAAGATACACAAACCTGGAAATCCTGGATGACCCATCTCAAGGACTGGCACACTGACAGCAGGATTATCTGGTTATAGTGACTCTCTCCTCGGAGCCTATGCTACCAGCACTCCTAGCTATATTTAAGACACCACCAACTTCCTGAGGCAATGACAGAACATCAAGAATCTTCCTGAAAACACCATTGTGGCCGCTGTGGATGTACAAGCTCTTTACACCAACATTCCACACGAAGATAGATTACTGTCCATCATCAGGAACACTATCCCGGATGATGCCACTGCACACCTGGTTACAGAGCTCTGCAACTTTGTCCTCACCCACAACTATTTCCAATTTGGAGACAACTTGTATCTTCAAATCAGCGGTACAGCCATGAGCACCCGCATGGCCCCACAATATGCCAACATCTTTATGGCTGATCTTGAACAATGTTTCCTCAGCTCCTGCCCGCTAGTACCACTACTCTTCTTATGCTACATTGATCACATCTTCATCATATGGACCCACAGGAAAGAGGCCCTTGAAGAATTCCACAGGGATTTCAACAACTTCCATCCCAGCATCAACTTTAGCCTGGACCATTCCACACAAGAGATCCACTTCCTTGACACTATAGTACGGTTACATGACAGACTCATTTCTACCACCTTATACCAGAAACCTACTGCCCGTTACACTTACCTACATGCCTCTAGGTTCCATCCTAGACACATTTCCCAATCAATTGTTTACAGCCAGGCCCTAAGATACAACCGGATTTGCTCCAATCCCATGTACAGAGACAAACACCTACAGGATCTATATAGAGCATACTAAAGTACCCACCCAGAGAACGGAAAAAACAGACTGACAGAGCCAGACAAATACCCAGACATCAGCTTCTTCAAGACAGGCCCAAAAGAGAAAACAGAACTCCACTTATCATCTACAACCCGCAACTTAAACCCCTCCAGCACATTATCAACAATCTACAGCCTATCCTGGAAAATGACCCCTCACTCTCCCAGGCCTTTGGGGACAGGGCAGTCCTCACCTACAGACAACCGCCTAACCTCAAATAAATTATTTCCAGTAACGACGCAGCACACCTCCATCATACTCACACAGGAACCCATCCCTGAAATCAGCCCCGGTGCCAACTCTGTCCACACATCTATACAAGCGACATTGTCACAGGACCTAACCACGTAAACCACCACATCAGAGGCTCATACACCTGCATGCCCATCAGTGTGATCTATGCCAACAAATGCCAGCAGTGCCCCTCTTCCATGTATATTGACCAAAGTGGACAGTCTCTACAAGAAAGGATTAATGGACACAAATCAGATATTCAAACAAGTAACACACAGAAACTTGTTGGAGAACATTTTAACTTGCCCGGACACTCATTAGTGGAACTCAAAGTTACCATATTATTGCAAGCCAATTTCAAAACCATGTTTGTTTGAAAGGGAAGATGCAGAGTTTAATTTCATTTACAAGTTTGATACCTACAACAGGGGTCTAAACAAAGACCTTAACTGGATTACCCGCAACATTCCACATCCTAATGACATAAAAAAAACCCAAACACCGGGTACTTAAGAGCACTTAGTACCCACTCCATCAGCTTCATTTAGCACAGACACTCTAATTGGCAATATTTTTCCTCTTTTTTTTCCTTCTCTGCCTGCCCCCCGGCCCCCATTCTCCCTATCCCCTCTCTTTCTCTGCTATTTATTTGGAAACTGGACCCCTTAACTCCATTCATCTGAAAATGTGGGTTGTGCCCACGAAAGCTCATGATACCATCTACATTTTTTGTTAGTCTCTAAGGTGCTGCAAGACTATTCATTATTTTTGAAGTTTTTTCAAAGGATTTAGGCATGTTGTAGCTCCAAATCACATAAGTGGATAGACTTCTCCACTCTGTCCAGAAGACAGAAGTTTGAATGTTTTTTGGCAGGAGAGACCCAAAGACAGTTTCTTCCAATGTCATCCTCTTACGTACCTAAGAACGGCCGTACTGGATCAGACCAAAAGGTCCATCTAGTCTGCTGTCCTGTCTTCTGACAGCAGCTAGTGCCAGGCGCCCGAGAGGGATTGAACAGACAATCAAGCAATTCATCCCTTCACCCATTCCCAGCCCTGACAAAAAGAGGCTCCATCCTAAGTAATAGCCATTGACAGACTTATCCTCCATCTAGGGGTGGGGTTTTTTTTGAATGTACATGCGTGGGGGCCTTAGCAGATATGTCGCACAGGTAAATTTAGCTGTTAGTCACCATTAGTGCTTGGGGAAGAGTTGATAATGTTGTGGTTTGCAAGACATAACAGAAACAGCAACGTGGAGGAGTTTAAGTGAAGCTAGGGACTGAGCCTTGAAGTAGAGATGGCGAGAAGAGATTTGGGAAACAGAGAAAGAATTGGAGAGAAATGTTTCCCACAACTTAAGGAAGGGAGCTGCTGCCCGCCCCCACACTCCTTTCAGTTATTTTTTACATGAGGAGGAAAACACTTCATACTGAACGGAATGGATTCTAACATTAGCAAATGCTGTGTTATCAACCCCCCTCTTGAAAACTAAAGTTATGTGAACTGAAACTCTTGATTCCTAGCTCAGTCTCGAAACCAGAATGTGTGCAGCTCAAATGCAAAATGACAATATCTGTCAACTTGGAACTGACAGGTGTGCAGCTCTGTGTTTGACTCCCATTGCCAGCTGACCTTGCTAAAAGAACCATGTGCGCTGTTGAATTCTGCATGTTTGACTGTTTTAAAGAAATCACACCAAATAGGCATTTGGACATGGGACTACGAATGCTGAGTCCATTTGGGACTCTGTTGCTTCTGCAAAACATGCCATTATTAACTGAAGTCTGAATTTTAAACTTGTTTCCTTGGTGATTCTTCTTAATCACATCACTAATAAGCTATTAAAAATGTTGCCCTACCGCTTTTAATTGAAGATTCCTTAGTTTTGGTTCCTTCTTTTAACCTGTTTTTATTTAAACAGGATGCAGGGATGTTCTAAAACTCCATTACCTAAGTATTGCCATGTGCACTGGACTCAACAGCCCATCTATTCCAGCATCCTATTTTCTACAGAGGCCGACATCATGTGACAGGGCAAGAAAGACACCACATTAGGTCTTGCCCTGATTGCTAGTAGTTAGAGAGGCTCTTCAAAACCCCAAAACAGGAGGTTTTATATCTCTTTCACAATTTTGGCCATACTCTGGATATGCATATAAATTTCCAAACCCTTTATGATTATCAAGTCCTTGGCCTCCAAGATTCCATCATGAGTCAGTGAGTTCCACAGGTTAACCACTTCCCCACACAACATATCTCCTTTATCAGTTTTTAATTTCATTGACTGTTCCCTTTTGCTTGTGGTATGAGACACAATGGATGATTCTGCTGCAGACTATGCATCATTTTGTGTACTTTAATCACATCCCTTCTTTCCTTCCTTTCTAAAATAAACAATCCCTCAGAAGAAGTGAGCTATGCCCACAAAAGCTCATGATACCATCTACATGTTTTCCTAGTCTTTAAAGTGCTACCAATCTACTTGTTGTTTTTTAAGTTTATCCTCTAGACTAACTCGGCTACTCCCTGAAGCCAATGTTTTCTGTCTCCCATCATCATTTGTGGGGCTTCAGCTCTGCCATCTGCGGGGTATGTATTTATACCAGATCTGTATCTAACACCGGTACCCTGTGTTTCCAGTGTACTGCCAGTCCCAATGTCAAGGATATTTTGAACTTCAGTAACTTTCGATGACTTAAAAGCTTATAATGCATTTGTTGTCTTTCTCCTTCTCCGCCCCCCATACTGTTGCGAGTTGTTCCACCGTGTCTCTCGAGCAGCTCCAGCATAGCAATGTAAATACATCAGGGTAATCGTTTACCAGAGTGTCAACAGAAGTTGTGTCCCTCGCACCCTCCGCGGGGGTGCGTATTGTATAATTTAAACACACGCCATCCCTCCCCCTTCAGAAGCAAGAGCTATTTCTCCCCCTCCCCCCTAAAAACCGAAATACACTTTCTTCCAACCTGGGCTGCTCACACAACGCTCCGCGCGCTGCTTTTCTGCAGACCTGGCCACACCAGCCGGAGCAGAAAGTTACGGGCGAAAGTGGCCTTTCTCCGGGTGGCGCAACAGCAGAAAAAGCCTTTCCCCCCCTTACTGAAGGGCTGCCGGGCCAGACCCGAAATTGGGAAATTGGGCGAGTTCTCTGCACTGATTTAGTGGCTTTTGCCACGGGGCGTCGAAGTCTGGAGCTTCTCCTGCAGCGCTATTCGTGCGCCCGGTCCACTGTCCCCCCCCAGCCGAACCAGAGCCCCGGCTCCCCGGGCAGCGCGTGTTCCCAGGCATCCCGCTCTCGCAACCCCCGGAGAAACTTCTCCAAACATCATGGCGGTTGGGGGCTCCGCTGCAGCGTGAACTTGCGGCCGCCCCGCCAGCCCGGCTCGGTCCCCTTTGCAGCAGCCGAGGGTCTGTCTCTGCCCGCCCCCCCCAGCGCAGCCTGGCTCAGCCCAGGCTGGGCGTGCAGCGCGGGTCGGGCCCCTACCTCGTTGCGCTGCAGCTGGAAGAAGCTGTTGAGATAGCTGGAGTTGAGGGGCGAGCCCAGCTCCGCGCTGCTCTTGCTGTAGCCCAGCTCCGGGTGCTGGGGCGGAGAGGACTCGGGGCGGAAGGCATCGAAGGCGCTGGCCTGGTGGGTGTCTTGCAGCGACAGATAGACCCAGTTGAGCAGCTGGGCAGGCTGGTAGACGGAAGCGGCGCTGGTGTCGATGGCTGACAACAGGCTCATCTTTCCCCCCCAACTCGGCCGCCCGCCTGCCTGGGTCTCCCGCTGCCCCCCTCCGCTCGCCCCGGGATGTTTCCTCCACCCCACGCGCCCCTGCTGGGCCCTCCTGGCGCCGGGGGAAGGGTGCTGCGCTTTATGCCGCTTTAATCCGGTCCCTACGGCGAGCCCAGCCCCCCCAACCCCCAGGCTCCGCGCCGCACAGGCATAGCGGCGGCTGCAAAAGTTCGCAGGAAACTTTCTCGTGCCTCCTTTCTCCCCCCCCGGGCTCGCCTCTGGCTGCCCGATCCGCTATCTGACTTTATTCCCACTCCCCCGGGCGGCCCTGCAGGGGCGGGGCGCACGGACTCGGCGGGGCAGCGCGCTGCATATGGAGCGCCGGGGCGGGGAGAAGGCAGACCGGCGCCGCTCTGGAAAGCTCAATGGGCTGGCTTATTTGAATATGCAAAAAGCCCTCGGCCAATCAGTGGACGGAGCCGCCTCCTATCCCCCTCCGTGATTGCGGGGGGGGGGGGATATGCGCGCCACGACTGGCTGGGTTCGGAACTTAGTACGGGGTTGTGCCTCTGCTGTGCAAACTTTTACCCTGCGTGTATGTGGCTGCCTCCTGCCTGCCCTGCAGAGAGGTTCGCCCGAAGCAGGGCTCCGGTAATCCCGGGAGCGGCTGCTGTCCCCTCTGCGTGTCGGTTCCTCGCCAGGGCTCGTTATTGAAGGTCCTGCCTCGCTCAATCTGTACCCTCACTGCAGGTCTGCAAAAGGTTGCTGGGCTTGGAGGCTGTGCCAAGACCTGGCGGAGAAAAGGTTTCCCAAATAAGGCAGGAGAGTGGGGTGAGTTTTCCCTTGGAAAGCCAGCGAGGTAGCCTGGGATTGGCTTCTGGAAGAGCCCGGGTGCTAGTTAGTGTACAGTGAAGGGATAAACTACCTAGGCCTTTTAAGGAGCCAACCGCACAAAAGAGGATGAAAGGTTCTTCTTTTGGGAAAGAGCCTGAGTAGGTAATGACTGCTCCAAAAACTTTTCCAGCCTGCCTTCTTGAAGATCGTGGCAGAGTAGCCATTTCTTATTATCAGGGCAATGAAACTGAGACTTTTTTCCCCCAAAGCCAGAGTATCTGTGTGAAGATGACTTTTAAAATTTGAGCAAAACCTCTTAATCTATTTCTTGAGTTATGAGAGGCTAAACACACACACAGCGTATTTTTGCTTTGTTTTGAAGAATCTTGCCATTTTCTTTGCTTAGATAACCAAAAAACATCAACACTTTGAACCTTCAGACTTGGCTCTTGAAGTTGGCCATAGTAAGTTCTATGTCAGCTGTTCACACCGAAGAAAACATTGTTCTGAAGAGAGAAAAAACCAAAGCTACAAATGTTTTGGAAATGCAGGGCTGAGCGTGCACAGTAGAAATGCCGTTAAGCTGTCAGCTACAAACTCCCAAGATGGATGTGTTTTGCATATGTGAGTAGCTGATTAACTGCACAGCTATCTGGTTACAGGAATTTATAAACTCAATTGAGGAAGATGGAGATTGTAAAGTCCAGAGATTGGAATAAGGGATGGCGGAGTTTGGAAAAAAGACGCCAAAGGCCTTATCTCAGGGGTGGGCAATAATTTTTGAAGGAGAGGTCACTTCACCAATGTTGGTAGTGGTTGCAGGCCGGCCCTGGAAGGGGTGGGGCTTTGCAAGGGGCTGGGCCTCAGGTGGAAGAGGCGGTTCCCTTTAGGCACCACATGTGGCAGAGGAGGAGACTTTGTGCACTCCCCCGTGGGGCAGGGGAACACGGGAGGGCTCTCTCCTTCCCCTGCCCTGTCCTGCCCTGCCGGGGCGTGCAGCACCCAGAGGGAACTGCCAGCCATTTTGAACAGCTGGCAGTTCTCTGTGGTGCCATGTGCCCCTGGCAGGACGTGGAGGCTGATTGCGCACTCCCCTGCCTCCAGGCCAAAGTCTCTCGCCCCACCCTGCTACGCCTACAGGGAACCACCAGCCATTCTGAAGAGCAGACGGTTTCTTCTGGCAGGGGGAGGAGACTTCGCGTGCTTCTCCGCCCACAGGTTTTGATTGGCCTGGGGATGGGGGCACGGCAGGGCAGGCCTAAGACCAGATCAAACAGCTTGGTGGGCTGGATCTGGCCCATGGGCCAGATCTTGCCAATCCCTGCCTTATCTATTGAAAAGTTGTATCAGTTTCAGTGTGCTGGAATATTTAAAAGAATATCCCTCCCCCTCCACACACACATACTATGGAGTACAAAATGGTTTATATCAGTATTCAGTATAACTTTTTCCTGTAAAGAAGAGCAGTAGGCTATATTGGCATAAGGCACATTTATACCAGTGTAACTGTGTTCCCACGAGGTTGTATTGATAAACTATATTGACAAATAAAACCTTCTAGCCAATGTAGTTGTACCAATACAAAAGCAGGCCTAGGGTCTGCAAGCCCCTTTTAAGGCGTATCTAGACTATGCAGAACTGTAGAAAGAAGAATTCCCGTGGAATTTGCATATCTTCTTCCGATCGCACTTTCGAAAGCGCCGCTTTCGAAAGTGAAAGTAGTTTAGACAGCATTTTTGGCGAACCCCCCTTTGTCGAAAAGCCGTGTAAACATCATTTTTTGAGGTTTACGTGGCTTTTCGACAAGGGGGGGTTCGCCGAAAAAGCTGCGTCTAAACTACTTTCACTTTAGAATGCACTATCAAAAGCGGAGCTATCGGAAGAAGATATGTAAATTCCTGCAGAATTTGCATATCCTCTTTCGACCGTTCTGCATAGTCTAGATGAGCCCTTAGAGAAATGCAACCTACAACTAGGGATGTTACATTTTGATTAATCAGCTAATCGAGTAGTCGATGGAATTTCCATCGACTACTCAATTAGTCGATAAGGGGTGGGGTGGAGCGCTTGCTATCCTGGAATGTAACAAGAGCTCTGCGGGCAGCACAGCAGTTAGGACCTCGCCCCGCGCAAGGCTCTTGCTACATTTCAAAGGCAGAGGTGCAGTAATCGGGATACAGCGTGAGTGAGGACTCTGTCCCTACTGGTGCTGTTTCCCTGCTGTGCCTCTGCCTCCCCTGCCCCCCATCCCCTCCTCCGCAGAGATGTTACTGGGGGGGAGTGGCTTTTAAGCCAGCTCCCCCTAGCACCAGCTCCTTCTCCTGCCCCCTGATACAGAGGCAGCAAGGGGAGGGGGGAAGCAACTAGTCGAGTAGTGACTTGACTACCCGATAAGACTATGCTTATCAGGTAGTCAACTAGATGACTAGTCGATTACATCCCTCCCTACAACTATATGCTACTATAAGCTGTGTGCAAAACTGGTTGGCTAACTGTTCCCAGAAAGTAGTTATCAATGGTTCACAGTCAAAGTGGAAGGGCATGATGAGTGGGGTCCCACAGTGATCAGTTCTGGGTCAGTTCTGTTCAATATCTTCATCAATGCTTTAGATAATGGTATCGTGAGTACACTTATGAAGTTTGTGAATGATACCAGGCCAAGAGGGGTTGCAAGTGCTTTGGAGGACAGGGTTAAAATTCAGATCAATCTGGCCGAAGCGGAGAAATGGTCTGAAGTAAAGAGGATGAAATTCAATAAGGACAAATGCAAAATACTCAGTTTAGGAAGGAACAATCAGCTGCACACATGCAAAATGGGAAATGACTGCTAGGGAAGGAGTGCTGCGGGAAAGGGATCTGAGGGTCATAATGGATCACAAGCTAAATATGAGTCAACAGCATAACACTGTTGCAAAAATAGGAAACACCATTCTGGTATGTATTAGCAGGAGTGTCATAAGTAACATACAAGAAGTAATTCTTCCATTCTCTTCTGCACTGATTAGGCCTCACAACTGTAGTTGAGTCCAGTTCTAGGTGCCACATTTCAGGACAGACGTGGACAAATGGGAGAAAGTCCAGAGAAGAGCAACAAAAGTGATTAAATGACATATGAGGTACTATTGAAAAAAACTGTTTAGTCTGGAAAAGAGAAATCTTAGAGGGGATGTGATAACTGTTTTCAACTCCCTAAAAGGTTGTTACAAAGAGGAAAAATTATTCTTGTTAACTTCTGAGGAAAGGACAAGAAGTAATGGACTTAAATTGCAGTTTAGGTTGGATGTTAAGAAAAACTTCCTATCTGTGATGGTGATTAAGTGCTGGAATGCATTGCCCAGGGAGGTTGTAGAATTTCTGTCACTGGAGATTTTGAAGAGCAGGTTAGACAAACACCTGTCAGGGCTGGTCTAGATGGTGCTGGTCCTCTCAAGGTCCCTTCCAATTCTGATTATCTCTGGAATAAGGAATTATTGAGATCTGCTGAGATACACCATTCGGAGCCAGCTTGGAGAGCTCACACCTCCACAGGCAGCAGAGAGATGCACTCGGAAGCCCAGGGAGGGCTTGAAATTATCTTTGCTGTAAAGGACTCACTTTTTTTGTGCATGTTAAGTGCCAGGTCACGCAGGGAGTAGTTTGTATCCCTGTTTTTCTGGAAAAATAAAAGCTGTTGGATGTTGGTCATGGACCAGATCCAGCCCTCATTCGGCATCAGCAACTTTCATTGAAGGTAATGGAAACTACCAGGCTCTTGTAATGAAGATCAAAAATACAGAGCATGTGCCTTATTAGATGGTGCAAGGGCAGAGGGGCTGACAGCCTTGCCAGGCCCTGGAGTAAGGGGTGGGGGTGGCTCGGTGTGCCCCTAAAGGGGCAGAGCCGAAGGCAGTCAGCTCTTAGTGCTGCTCACACAGCGAAGCTCCTCCCTCCACAGCCCTCACAGCTACGTGGAGCAACGCTCCCGCAGCCATTCAAAGGGGCCTGGGGCTCCAGCCATGGCTGCTGCTGCAATAGCAACAGCCAGGCCCTCTGGGTCGCTTTAAATCTCCAGGCCGTGGGGCAATTGCCCTTTTAAGCTGTCTCCCCCAGCACCAGCTCCTGCTTCCCCCCCCTCCCCCCGCTGCCTCTGATACAGAGGCAGCAGGGGGGCGGGGAGGGTAATGTGAGTAGTCAGCTTGACTACCCGATAAGCCTAGGCTTCTTGGGTAGTCGACGACTTGACTACTTGCTTATATTTCAAATGCCAAATGTGAACTGCACAGCAAAGAGATGCGAGGCTTGCTTGTCGAAATGAAATCTTAAGCTACAGTCACTTTTCATTTTGGCATATTTGAAAAGTTTTCTGCTCTGACCTGAATAATCAGTTTAATTCAGTAACTTCAGTTAATCCCTCTGTTCCTTTAATAAATCATTGAGTTGGAAACATGCAACATGTTTTGATAGCAGAAGTTTATGTAATCAAAACACTTAAGGTTGTTTTGTTTAAACACATCAAATAGCACATACCATTTATCTTTTTTTTAACTTAATTCCAATTACCATCCTAATTTAGCTTGATGCAAATCATGAGCAAAAAGTTAATTATCTAGTAAATAAGAACTATATCATTTAACATTTTCTAACATATTAAAATGTATGTTTAAGAACCTGAAAATACTAAGCTATATGATTGCTAATATAAGTGTATATAGTTATAGTGTACCCACAACTCTAGCAAAAAGATGCAGCACTTCTAGTGTAAAGGCTCTATTTAGTTGTTGTTCAAAATGTTTTAATGGCTATATCAACCAGGGAGAATGCACCTCTATTTAGGAAATAAAGAGAAATGAAGTACAAATGGAAAAGTTGATTAAAAGAAATGATTGAAATCAAGGACGTCTAGTTGATTATTTAAATTGCCTTGATTTATATTAGTCCACACTGATCACAAGTAAGAAGAGGAGAGAAAGGGAGCATTAAAGAGAGCAAAAAAACTCAGAGAGGTAACCATATTAGTCTGTAACTTTAAAAACGAGCAGTCCTGTGGCACCTTAGACTTTCTCTACGCTATCAGGTTATTTCAAAATAATAACTCCCAAATAACTATTTTGAAATAAGCTTATTCTTCTTGCGCACATCTACACTGCAGGACTTAACTCAAAATAAGCCACGTAAATTGAGCAACGTCAATTGCGTTGCTTATTTCGAAATAGGGAGAATCTACACAGCACTTATTTCGAAATAGAGCACTCTTCCTCAAACTTCCCTTATTCCTTGTACAATGAGGGTTATAGGAGTCAGAGTAAGAAGTCCTCCAACTTGACAGTGTTTTGACAAAATAAAGGGAGTTATTTCAAAATAACTCCCCAGTGTAGACATGCCCTTACAGACTAATAATTTATATATATATAGTATATATAGTATCATGAGCTTTCATGGTCAAAACCCACTTCTTCAGATGAGCTGGTGTGGAGGAAAAAGGGGAACCCAGCATTTATAACAGAAAAAGAAGGGAAAGAGAAAGGAAAAAAGCACCTATCAATTGTACTGTGCGTGCTAATGAGGCTAATTCAGCCAGCCCATTCAATTAGCCTCATTAGCACTGGCACTACAATTGATAGGTACTTTTTTTCTCTCCCTTTTTTTCTGTTATAAATTCTGGGTTCCCTTTTTCCACTCCACCTCATCTGAAGAAGTGGGTTTTGACCATGAAAGCTCATGATACTATATATATATATATATTATTAGTCTCTAAGGGCATGTCTACATTGGGGAGTTATTTTGAAATAACTCCATTTGAGTTATGATCATAGCATCATAGAGCTGGAAGAGACCTCAGGAGGTCATCAAGTCCAGCCCCCTGCCCAGGGCAGGACCAATCCCAACTAATTCAACCCAGACAGGGCTTTTCAAGCCGAGACTTAAAAACCTCTAGGGATGGAGATTCCACCACCTCCCCAGGTAACCCATTCCAGTGCTTCACCACCCTCCTAGTGAAATAGTTTTTCCTAATATCCAACCTAGACCTCCCCCACTGTAACTTGAGACCATTGCTCCTTGTTCTGCCATCTGTCACCACTGAGAACAGCCTTTCTCCATCCTCTTTGGAACCTCCCTTCAGGAAGTTGAAGGCTGCTATCAAATCCCCCCCTCCCTCTTCTCTTCTGCAGATTAAACAAACCCAAATCCCTCAGTCTCTCCTCATAGGTCATGCACTCCAGCTCCCTAATCATTTTGGTTGCCCTCCGCTGGACTCTCTCCAATGCGTCCACATCCTTTCTATAGTGGGGGGGGGCCAGAACTGGACACAATACTCCAGATGTGGCCTCACCAGAGCTGAATAAAGGAGAATAATCACTTCTCCGGATCTGCTGACAATGCTCCTCCTAATGCACCCTAATATGCCATTCGCCTTCTTGGCTACAAGGGCACACTGTTGACTCATATCCAGCTTCTCATCCATTGTAATCCCCAGGTCCTTTTCTGCAGAACTGCTACTTAGCCATTCGGTCCCCAGCCTGTAACAGTGCTTGGGATTCTTCCGTCCCAAGTGCAGGACTCTACACTTGTCCTTGTTGAACCTCATCAGATTTCTTTTGGCCCAATCCTCTAATCTGTCTAGGTCACTCTGGAGCCTATTCCTGCCCTCCAGTGCATCTACCTCTCCCCCTAGCTTAGTGTCATCTGTGAACTTGCTGAGGGTGCAATCCATCCCCTCATCCAGGTCATTAATAAAGATGTTGAACAAAACGGTCCTAGAACAGATCCTTGGGGCACTCCGCTAGAAACCGATCGCCAACCTGACATCGAGCTGTTGATCACTACCTGTTGGGCCCGACAGTCTAGCCAGCTTTCTATCCATCTTACAGTCCATTTATCCAATCCATATTCCCTTAACTTGCTGGCAAGAATATTGTGGGAGACTGTATCAAAGCTTTGCTAAAGTCAAGGTATATCATATCCACTGACTTTCCCATATCCACGGAGCCCGTTACCTCATCACAGAAGCTAATCTGATTGGTCAGGCACAACTTGCCCTTCGTGAATCCATGTTGACTGTTCCTGATCACTTTCCCCTCTTCCAGGTGCTTCAAAATGGATTCCTTGAGGTTCCCCTCCATGATTTTTCCGGGGACTGAGGTACGGCAGACTGGTCTGTAGTTCCCTGGATTGTCCTTCTTCCCTTTTTTAAAGATGGGCACTACATTTGCCTTTTTCCAATCATCTGGGATCTCTCCCAATCTCCACAAGTTTTCTAACATAATGGCCAAAGGCTCCTCAATGACACTTGCCAACTCCCTCAGTACCCTCCGATGCATTAAATCCGGGCCCATGGATTTGTGTATGTTTAGCTTTTCTAAATTGTTCCTAATTTGTTCTTTCCCCACTAAGGGCTGTCCACCTCCATCCCATACTGCATTGCGTAGTGCATTTGTCTGGGAGCTGACCTTGTCCGTGAAGACAGAGGCAAAGAAAGCATTGAGTACTTCAGCTTTTCAAACATCATCTGTCACTAGGTTACCTCCCTCATCCAGTAAGGGCCCCACACCCTCTCTGATCACCTGATGATACTATATATATTTTTGTTAGTCTCTAAGGTGCCACAGGACTATTCATTGTTTTTTAAGGAGAACCATGTTTCATTAATAAGAGGTACGGCTTCCTTGACTCTTCAAAATGGAACTCCCAATCTTCACTGGCAAGCAACTGCCTTCAAACCTCTGCATGACTCTGCCTGCGTTTTGTGTGAAAGCAGTGTTTGAGCCTTGGATTGCAATAAGTTTGCAAACATTAACGTAGCCTCACTGTACTGAGTTAGTTAAGTACCCTTTAGCGACCAATCCTGCTTGCCTTTCTCCCGAGTAGTCCCACTGAAATCAAAGCATGAGCAGAACTCGAAGTACAGTTCAGTTTGCTTAAGGGACATGACCCACATTTTAAATCAAGTCTGTGGCAAAGTCTAACCCTGGTCCCTTCACCCTAGGCAGCCTGTTATACAAAATTATGATGTTGCAAATGTTTAACACACCGAGCAATCTGTTAGGCTTATCCTCTTGGATATGCTTTGACAGACATTAGATAAAAATCTGCATCTCTAGATGGACCATTTACATGTATTCTTATAGTCTCTTCACAAGAGTTACTCATCCAAATATAATATGCACAATCTGTATTTCTAATCTGGCTCCGGACAAGACCAGCCTCACAAAATGTGGTGGAGATAAAACACCCTGAAACGTGCAAGTGAGTGTAACAGTGCTAATACATAAACAAGACACACAGTAATACTCTGATTTATGGACTGAGATATCTAAAACATATGACTTTATGAACTTCCCGTGGGCCCTGCAGCCAAAATGTACCTGGGAATGTTCCAAGTGAGTGGGTTTCACGTGATAGGGGAGTTATCACGTTATTATGAAATGATTTAATTATGCTATTGGAAGGGCATGTAACATTCGTTATAGGAAGACTTCTCTAAAACACATCTCAGTCCTTAAAACTAATTCATATGCGGCTTTTGGAGTGTGTAACATACCAATGGCATATGTCTTGGATATGTAGATACAGCCATTCTTTCTCCTCAAGAACTGAAGGCAGGTCAGACAGACCCCTTGTCTGGGAAGAAATGCATTTGGCCTGGCACATTATAAACTATTTGCTGATGCATAGGGGCTAGATTGTGTCAAGGAGAGGAGGGTGCAAGGACTCCTGCCGTGTGGTCCTAAGCAGGAATGAGGTATAATTACAAACCCTGTGCTCCAGAGACTGCTCCCTATGGGTACGTCTAGACTACATGCCTCTGCCGATGGAGGCATGTAAATTAGACATACCGACATAGTCAATGAAGCGGGGATTTAAATATCCCCCGCTTCATTAGAATAAAAATGGCCACCACATTGTGCCAGTTCAGCTGTTTGTCGGCACAAACCGGCAGTCAAGACGGGGATCGGTCGATGAAGAAAGCCTTTGCCGACCGATCCCTTATGCCTCGTGAAACGAGGTTTACAGGATTGGTTGGCAAAGGCTTTCCTTGGCTGCTAGGTGTTACAGAGCAACTAAGAAAAGAACAGATCAAAACACAACAAACAATCTCTTTGGGCTGTAGCTTAAATATGGTGAGTGGGGGAGCTAAGGCACATGGAATTCACATAGACAAGTTTAACCAAACAACCAAAACAAAGAAAAATTCCCTGATCACGACTAAATATACATTTCCCCTTATTTACTCATGATCCCTCCATGCCTCAAATTCCTTGGAGACATGGTAGTCCTGATTATGGTATATTGCTTCCTCCATCTCTTAACTTAGAACTCACACAAAGAGAAACAGCAGCAGGTATGTTTATACAATTCAAATTTCAGCACTGTATCCCATTGGTTCTTCTTCCCCCCCTCCCGCCCCCGCCAACAACCTTAGCTACCTGAGTTTAATCCTTTAGTCACCGAGTGCTAGCCAGCACTCCTCCTATCCATCACAATGTTGTTTCTATTCTTGTCCACTTATGCACTGACATTTCATCATCTTTAGAAACCTCTTTAAAAGAGTGCTAATCTATTTAACTACACTAGTCTGGCAGTAAATACCTTAAAGTACAGTACAAACAAACAAGCAAGCTTGGTTCTATTCCAGCGACTTTCTGTGAGGCCTTGGAACAAACTATTTCACATCCCTGCCTCAGTTTCCCCTTTAAAACTGTGGAGATAGTACCCCCCTGTTCCAAGAGTGCTGACGTGCTTGGATCAATGGTGCTGCATCAGTGCAGAGTGCTATTTCCACACGAAGGACTTAAATATTTCCTGCTCATATAAATAGAACACAGATTGTCAAATACCAGATGCCGCAGAAACGTTACCGGGAGAGTGGCAGACACACCCTGTGGGGCGTCATAGATAGAACTGGTGATTGTGATTGGTTTATGGTGATTGAGTTTGTATCTGTTAAGCTCCTTATAACTTATTACTACCAGAATTCTAACAAACACACCCTGTTTGTGTTAATTACAGAGCAAAGCTCATACCCCAGTTACAAGCCTCCAACCAGGAGGAAGGATGTTAGCATACTAGAGTCTAGCATTTAGAGCTGTGGGGCCAAATCCTGCTCTGACTTGCTTTCTGCTCACCACCTTTCCCCGGCCTGTCCTTGGTATCTGATAGGCTGAATTGTCACTTAAGGGTGACATGTTCTGTTTTTCTTTAGCCCCTTAAATGCATTGGGTACCCATGCAGACAAAGGCGCTGCAGCAGCTGTGCTAGGGGCTCTGTTTATTTTACTTTGCACATCTTTGATTGTTTTCCAATAGGAGTTCTTGACCACTGAGGCTCGTTTTAACTATTGCATCACCTGTGCCCACAGGCGCCCCTCCCTTCTCCTGCACCGCTGCCAGTTACAGCAGCCCCTTCACACCCTACTTCATCCGCCACTTCTCTGCCCTCCCACAAGGACACCAGTAGTAGACTCGCTCCTTGTACATCAGGGGTGGGCAATAGTTATTTGCCGGGGGCCACTTCAGAAATTTTTGAAGTGGCCCTGGGCTGCACTGGAAGGGGCAGGGCCTTAAGCGGAAGAGGCGGGGCCTCAAGCAGAAAGGGCAGGTCCTGGATACTTCCCTACTTCCCCACCTACAGACCATGATTGGTCTAGGGGTGTGGGAGTACCTTTGCCCCCCTCCAGAGGTCCCCCCTAGGTGCCCATTCCCCTGGTGGTGGGAGGAGACTTTGCATGATCCCCCTTCTGCCCCCAGGCCAATCAGGGCTGGGGGTTGGGGAGGGCATGAAGTCTCCTTCCACCTTGCCAGGAGCCGCGCGCTGCTGGCAGGGCGGAGGAAACTTCATGCGCTTCCCCCCCGGCCCCAGGCCTTAATTGGCCTGGGGGCCGGGGACTGGCAGGGCCTCCACGGGACAGATCAACCCACCTGGTGGGCCGGATCCAGCCCACGGAGGCCCTTTTGCCCACTCCTGTTGTACATTCAAGTTGGGTAATAGTCTGGGTATTGGGGCATGGGGGACTGCCAGTGGTGGTAGGAGCAATGGCAATCATAAGATAAGGAACTGGGGAGCCCCAAATATAAACTAATGTCTGCACTGGGGCTGGAGGTATAATTTCCTGCTCAAGGAGACATGCCCATACTAGCTCTGATTGAGCTAGCACACTGAAAAGAGAAGGATAGCTACAGTGGCATGAGCGCGGGGCCAGGCTAGCCACCGCAGGTATGCTTCTGTCTGAGACTCTAGGCATATACTCTGGTGGCTAGTCTGTCTTGCATTTCTTATGCCCTAGCTACACTTCTGTTAGTAGCATGGTAGCTCAGTCAGAGCTAGCATGAATATGTACAGCTGAGCTGGAACTTACATCTCCAGCTGAAGTGTAGACATAGCGGAAAAGGAAATAGCAGCTGTCAGCGGAAAGCATCAGTGATAACAAGGGATGGGAACAACTCCTGAGGGACTAGTGTGACCTATGAGTGGGGGAAGGGGACAGATAATGAGGAGGGAGTGTGCTTATTATAGAAATGTCCTGGTGCATACACATCATACTCATCTCAAGTTTGAAGTTCCTGTGATCCTGGAGTAGACCTCCAGTACATTTCTTATTTTAATTTTTTAGACACATCACTTTTAGGGACATCCGTCTCAAGGTTACTTACATGAAACACACATCTTATCTCCTGTCCTTCATTGCTGGAAAATTAAGTACACTAGAAATAGAGAATCATGGGAGGCTTTTGAAAGTTATTTTCTCTCAGGCTATGTCTCCACTACAAGGTTTTTGTGCAAAAACCAGCGGCGCGTCCACACCTCAAGTGCGGTTTTGCGCAAAAAAATACAATAAATCGACAGGACAGAGGGCTTTTGCTGGTAGAGTTATTCCTCTCCCCACAAGGAATAACCCCTTTTTGCACTACAGCTCTTGCGCAAAAAGGCATGTGTGGACGCTCTGCAGGGTTTTTTTGTGCAAAAAGAGCCTATCGGAAAAAATACAGGTGCTCTGATGGCCATCAGAGCTCTCTTGCACAGGAGCATCCAGGTATTCAAGGTGTGGGCGTACCATGGATTTATATAGTGGCATTATGACATTTTCTGTCTTATTATCTCTCTCTTTTCTAATACTTCTGATATTCTATTAGCTTTTTTTGACTGAACACTGAGATGTTGTTTTCTGAGAACTATCCATGAAGACTCTTGAGTGATAACGGATAATTTTATGCATTTGCAGTTGTGATTATGTTTTCTAGTGTGCATTACTTTGCACTTATCAACATAGTATTTCATTGTGCTATTTTGTGATCTAGTCACTTAGGTTTGTGAGCTCCCTTTTGTAATATTTGGCAGTCAGATTTGGACTTAACTGTCTTGAGTAATTAGTATCATCTGCAGACTTCGACATATCTCTGTCTATTCCTTTTTCCAGATCATTTATGAATATATTGAACAGCACAGGGCCCAGCACAGATCCTTGGGGGACCCTGCTATTTACCTCTTTCCATTGCTGAAAAAAAACATTTAATCTTGCCCTTTGTTTTCTGTCCTTTGACCTGTTACTGATCCACAAGAGGATCTTTCCTCTTATCCTATGAGTGTTTAATTGGTTTCAAAAAGCCTTTGACAAGGTCCCTCACCAGAGGCTCTTAGGGTGTGTCTAGACTACATGGCTCCATCGATGGAGGCATAAAGGATTCACGAGGCATAAGGATTCACGAGGCATAAAGGATCTGACGACAAAGGATTCTGGGGTCGGCTGATCCCCGTCTAGACTACCGCGCTGTGCCAACAATCAGCTGATCGGCACAGCGTGGCGGCCTTTTTGATGTAAATGAAGCAGCAATTATTTAAATCGTCGCTTCATTTTGCTAGTAAACTTATTTACATGGCTCCGTCGACGGAGCCATGTAGTCTAGACACACCGTTAAAGTCCAAGAGCATTATATACACTGGATCACTTGTGTCCACATTTGTGGACTCCCTCAAAGAATTCTAATAGATTAGTGATGCATGATTTCCCTTTAGATGTGCTGATTCTTTTCCAACATATCATGTTTATTTATGTGGCTGCTAATTGTATTCTTTACTATAGTTTTAACCAATTTACTTGGTATTTAATTAGGCTTTCCAGTTTCTAATTGCAAGAATAATCTCTAAACCTTCAGTCATCTAGTACAGAGACTAATTTAAGCACTAAGTTACATTCCCTGGTTGGCAGTTCTGCCATATCACATTTGAGTTCTTTCAAATCCTGCAGTGAATATCATCTGCCCTGATGACTTCTTTCTGTTTAATTTTTCCAAACCCACCTCTACTGACCCTGCCATTTGACACAGTTACTCATACCTGAGCCATTTTTTTTTTTTTTGGTGACAAATCTGAGGATCTCCCTCATACCCTCTACAATGAAGACAAATGCAAAAAATTCATTTAGCTTGTCTACAACAGCCTGGTCTTCTTTGAGTGTTCCATTAGTATCTTGATCCTCTAGTGGCCCTGATGGTGGTTTGGCAGGCTTCCTGTTTCTGATGTAATTTTTTAGAAAACGCTGTTCATTTTTTAGTTCTTTTGCTAGTTAATCTTCAAATTCTTTTTTGGCCTGCCTAATTGCACTTGTCAGAGCTTGATAGTTTCCTCAGTAGGATTTGACTTCCAATTGTTAAAATTGGTTTCCAGTTGGCTCAAACGGCCTCTTTTTACTCTGCTGTGTATCCATGGTGGAATTTTTTTGTACTTACTGTTTCAATTTTTTTTTTTAAATTTGGGGTATACCTTTACTTTGACCCTCTATTGTGATGTTCTTCAAAAGTTTCCATGCAGCTTGCAGGGATGTCACTCCTTTTTAATTTACATTTAACTAGCTTCCTAATTTTTGTGTAGTTCATACTCCTATGGTGGGCTTGTTTGGTATTTCCTCCCCACTGGGGTGTTAAATTTAATTACAGTATGGTCACTGGTACTCAGTGAGTCAGCCATATTCACCTCTTAGAACCAGGCCCTGGACTCTGTTTAGGATCAAATGAAGATCTGTCTCTCCTCTTGTGGGTTCTAGGACTAGCTGTTCCAAGAAGCAATCATTAATCTACCTAGTCATATGGGAATGAGTCATATACGGAGTCAATGTGGGGAGAGTTGAATTTTCCTGTTGTGATTTTTTGGGTTTTTTGTTTTGTCACTTCTCATCTCCCTGTGCCTTTCAGAGTCCTGTCACCATTCTGGGCAGGTGGTCGGTGGTATATTCTTATTGCAATGCTGTTATTATTCAAGCATGACATTTGTATCCATAGAGATTTTATGGGATAGTTTGATTCCTTTAAGATTTCTACTATATTTGACTTTCACATATAACGCCACTTGCCCACTAGCACGACTTACGCTATCATTCCTATGTGCTGTTTCATGTTCCAGTGATTATCATTGTTCCACCAAGTTTCTGTAATGCCTGTTGTATCAATAGTCTCAATACCTGGCACTCAAGTTCACCCATCTCAGCATTTAGACTTCTACCGTGTGTTATATAAACACTTACCAAATTTGTCACTATTTTGTTGTTTACTTTCATGTGATGTAATTGAATGGGGCTCTTTTTTCATTTGACGGTTTCTTCTCAGTTCCTACTTGTACTTCATCAACTTCTATTCTCTTTTCTTTATTGGATGTAGAGAAGTCCCATTCATAGATCCTCCTCTAGAGAATGTGTCTGTCCAAAGTGCATGCTCCTCCATTCCCTGCATTGACTGGTGGTTTTGGGTCACACAGTGTCCCACCTTTGGGCCTGGGCAGCTTGAGAGAGATGCTAGTCAAATTCACTGGGTTCATGTATGAACTAGTGACTCTTTGCCCTTCCTGTTACAAGCCCCTTGGTAGAGGGACTGTAGTGATGAGCAAGAACCACTAACCCATTCCATTCTACATCTTTGGCCAGCCTGTAGTTGGCATACCTTCCAACAGCCCTTCCTTGCTCAGCCCTTTCCCAAGTTTCATACTTGTAGGACCTAGAAACCATAAGCTTTGGTAACAGTAACTCTCACTGCAAAATTTTCAGCTGCTCAGAAAAAGTAATTTAAGGGAACCAAATGAAGATCACATTTTCATCTTGAAGTGTTGTTCCTGTTATTGTCACAAGTACCATCCAAGGTTACTATAAATAAGCACTCAGAGGGGAAGATAGTTTTTCGGTGTTCACGGTATGCATTTGACAGTTCTGTAAATGGTCACATGAGCTTTCATCCCTAGCAGGGTGACATGACTCTCACACTGTGCTCTAGTGGGAGCCCATTGGCTTGCCCTGGTCCAGGTTCTACAAAGAGGTGCTCAGAAGTATCAAAGCTGAACCTGAACAGAGAGAAAAGGCAGTTGGGCAGGAGGGGTGGGTCCAGCCCCATTTTGTGATGCTCTCAGATCAGCTCCCAAGCCTCTCCCAAGTATCAGCACAGGATGGAATTCTGATAGAATTTTAGAAGATAAAACTGGGGAGGAGGAGTTACTATAAAGTTTCTTCTGACAGAACATGGATGTTTGTAGTGAGAGATGTTTCCCGGCTGAGAATGTTGAAGTTTGTGGGGAAGCAGAGGGGAATGGAAATCTTTCAGAGTTGGTGAGTTCTCTATTCAGTCTTGTTCAGTATTGCAGAGGTACTCTGAATTACCAGCTCCATCAGGGTTTTTTTAAATTATTATTTTAAAAGGAAAAATAAAATAAAGGGTTTCTTTATGCCTTTGTCTTGGTCCTCTTATTCCTGAAATAGATGATGTTAACCATGCCACTGAGGCCATGTATATATATACCAACAGAAAAGTTGTTGCTTTTTTCAAAATTGAATTAACTCCCACCTAAACAGGCCATGGCCTAGCTGACAGTGCAACCATCTAAACTGATCTTAGGCTGGCCTACAGCTATGTGAGGTTTGGTTAGCTGGCTTTTTTTTGTAAACCAACACAACTATTTTGGCTAGGGGTATGATTTAAAAATATTTAGTTATTTTACCAAAATAGTTATCCTGGAACAACCCCTAGTAGGGATCTGGTTATACAGGTGAGAAAGTGCCTTACATCACTATACATTATTTCCTGTCCCTTTGTGAAATAGGCAATTGCAATAGAAGCACTTCCATACTAGTATAACTGTCTACATGAGGGGACACTATGCCACTTAACTGAACTGGTGTGGTTAAAACAGAGCAACTCTTGTATGTAGACAAGGGTTAGAAGGTGTTAAACTCTGTCTCCCGTATTGTTAACTTAGATCAAGTTAAATCAGGAGAGGTAACTTTATTGAAAAATACCATTTTTTTCTATGTGTCAACATACCCTGGCTATCTCTATGCTTACAGCACCATGCAGAGGACATACACCGCATATCCAGCCAGCCAGGGTATAAATACCAGGTAGATGGTGAGGCATTGCTTAGACAAGTAAAGACATGTCTAAATGTTAGGGTACATACCCGGGTTACATGGCTTTCTAGACTCCCAAACAGTGCACCCCACCTCTACCCAGCACTTCTTAGCCATGCAATGTCCCGTGGTCTTTCTTTGCCATAGAATCATAGAATCCTAGGGCTGGAAGAGACCTCAGGAGGTCATTGAGTCCAGCCCCCTGCCCAAAGCAGGACCAACCCCAACTAAATCATCCCAGCCAGGACTTTGTCAAGCCAGGATTTAAAAACCTCTAGGGATGGAGATTCCACCACCTCTTTAGGTAACCGATTCCAATACTTCACCACCCTCTTATGAAAGAGTTTTTCCTAACATCCAGCATATACCTCCCCACTGCAACCCCACCTGGCCACATGGATGCATCTGCTTTTTCACACACCACCTGCCTAAAAGCATGGATGAGGCTTCATGAAAGCAATACTACTGGAAAGCGCCACTGGAAAAAGGCTCTGAAGATGCTATGCTAAAGCGTTCTCCTGTGCCAAGTTTCTTGTGGCTGATGAAATCTGTGGGTGCGTCATCAGTGTGAGTACCCTGTTTCATCCTGCCATAGGCAAAAAGTGATAGCAGGTGGGTTCTCTGTATCTTTTCCATATCAGCTCTAAAAGAAAAGATAAAATCTACACACAGGCGTACTATAACGCAGCGGTTCTCACGCTGCGGGTCAGGATCCCATTGTAATGGGGTTGCCAGGGCTGGTGCAAGACTTGGTGGGACTTGAGGCCAAAGCCTGAGCCCTTCAGCCCTGGGTGACAGGCTTATGTTACAACCCCCCTACTCCCTGCCCTCCACTCACGTGGGGCTAAAGTCCTTACGCTTTGGTTTCCCCCCAGAGCAGTGGAGCTCAAGCAGGCTCAGTCTTTGGTCCTCTCTCCAAGGCGTCGTAGTGCAATGATATGAGAGCCCTGCATAACTAAATGAACCAAAGTGACGTACATTGTTCTGATTTAAGGAAAAACACCCCCCAGTCTCCTAATGTAAAGCCTGAATGTTTTGTTTGACTTCTCTTCTTCTGGAAATCTTGCTCCTCTAGCAACCTTCTTCATTATGTTGACTTGTGTCCATCCTTTCAATATCACCCTTACCAGGGTTTGTAATCATGTTTAGACTGGTACCAATTTGCCGTAGATGCCTGCTCCTTGCCCAGTTTGTTGGGCCAGTGACTTTATTAATGGCCTGAGCCAACGTGTAGTGCCTCTAGTTTAAACCATAGCCACGATTTCCATCTCTCACCCTGTCCAGTAAGGAAGACTAGCTAATAGCATCATTAACACCACTAACCTGTTCAACAAAAAATAAAAGTGCAGGGTGATGAAGTCTGCAGGGGTCTCATTGCTTCTAATGTTTCTGTGTTGCGGGATGTTTCATTTGCCAGGGGATGCTGAGAGAGCCGTGACTAGAATGTGGACTTTCTGACAAACTGGGAAATAACGTTTTAAACTTTTTAGTAATAATTCTACCATTGCTGTTAGAGAAGGGTGATAATCTTACATCACGGTATGCCACAGAGCATGACCATATGTAGCTATGGAAATGTCTCCGCATGCCAAAGGATAATCTAAGAATGGCCACAGTATGTCACAACATTGGTCCATTTAGTCCTGCTTTTGTCTCCGACAGTGGCCAATGCCACATGTTGCAGAGGGAATAAACAGAACAGGCAATTAATGAGTGATCCAGCATCTGGCCGTCAGAGATTTAAGTCATGGAACCATAAGGATAGAAGGGTCCGCAAGGGCCATCTAGTCTAACCCCCTTCCAAAATACTGGATTTGTTGTGTCTAAGCCCTCCAAGACAGATGACTATCCAGTTTCTTTATGAAACCCTCCAGTGAAGCCTTCCACAACCTCCCTAGGCAGTCTGTGCCATGGCCTCACTGTTCATACAGCAGGAAGGTTTTGTCCCGAGATTTAATCTGAATCTGTTAGTTTGAACTGATTGCCTCTTGTCCTGCCCTCCCTGGCAAGAAAGAACAACTTTTCTCCATTTTCCGTGGCAGCTTTTCAAGTATTTGATGAGTGTGCTATCCTGTCCCCCCTTAATCTCCTCTCTTCCAAACTAAATACACCCTGTTCCTTCAGTCTTGGCTTATATGGCTTGCGTTCCATCCATTTCATCTTCTTTGTTGCTTGTCTCTAGATCCTTTCTATGCATCAGTGACCAAAGTTGGACCCAGTGCGCCAGCTGAAGCCTAACCAGCACCAACTAGAGCAGGACTGTCTCACCTCCTGCAGTGTGCAGGTAGGCCTCTGTCAATGTAACTTGCAAATTCATTTGCTTTGTTTTTGTGCGGGGTTTTGTTGTTGTTTTTGTTTGGTTGGTTGGTTTTTTTTGGTTTTTGGGTTTTTTTGCAACACCATCACATTGCTAACTCATGTTGAGTTTGGGTCAACCACAACTCTGGATCATTCTCAGCAGTGCAGCTGCCAAGCCAATGATCCCCCATTCTGTGTTTGTGCAGTTGGTTTTTCTTCTCTAAATGTAACGTATGTCTTTGTTGGAATTCATTTTACTGTCTACAGCCCAGTTCTCCAATTTACCTGAATTGTAGGAACATCAGAGCATTGATTTGCGTCCATGACCATCTTGGCTAGTAGCCATTGACGAACCTATCGTCCATCAACTGACTCATCTTTTAATCCGGGTTCAGTTTTGGCCTTCCCAACATCCCCTGGCAACAAGTTCCTCAGGCTGACCATGCATTGCATGAAAAAGTATTTATTTTTGTTTGCTTTTTAAACCTGGTGCCCAGCGCCCCCTCTAATTTCTCCCACTCGTGTGCAGAACAAATCTTGTTTGAGCACCAGTATGGAGGTGAGGACCCTCATATTGGTGCACAGAACAAAATTAATGGGAAGGGGCTGAGGAGTTTGGAGGCGGGGGCTGAGGGATGAGGTAGAGGCTTGGAGTGAGGACTGTGACTGGGGCGTGGGGGGTGCAGGCTCTTGGGTGCAGCCAGGGATGAGGAGTATGGGGTGCAGGCAGGCAGCATGGAGCTCCAAGGCCTGCGGCTGCTCTGCATGCCTCAACTTATTCCCCTCTCCAGTTCTTGCCCCCTTCCTCTCCCGGCCCCTGCTGCGCAGCCATTTATAGCTCACTACACAGCTTAAAGCAGGGGTGGGCAGCTGTGGGCCACATACAGCCCACTGGGGTTCCACCTGTGGCCCCATGCCTCCCCCATTTGCTCTCTCTCCCTCACGTGGCTCCCACGCACTGCGGCACCAGAGCCCCACACTTACCTGCTGCCCTCTCCCTCCAAGCACTTTCAGAGCTCCACCCCTGCTCCTCCCCTGCCTTCCCTGAGCTGGAACGCTTTGAATCAGATGAGGGGGAGGGGAATACAGGCGGGCTATGGAGCTGCAGGTAGAACCCCAGTGGGCTGCTGGCTGCTGTAGTCCACTAAGGTGAAGGAGGGCCACCCATGCGGCCCACCCACTATTCATGGTTGTTCATCCCTGGCTTAGAGGGAACTTAGGCTGCCTATTCATTTCTTTGGGTGACCCCAATGTAAACAGGAAGTTTCATAAAAAATGAAAAAAAAAGTCTGTCCAGAAATTAGGTGGAAAAAAATCATTTGCTTACTAGCTCCAGTATTTACTGTATTAATTAAAATGGTTCCCAAATGGTCAAAATGTTAAAAAAATTACTTTTGCTAACCTTTCCACAAGTTTCCTAGCTTTTCTCAGAAACACAGTACAAGTAAAAGGAAAGAAACACACTAAAAATGGACGTATTTCCCAGCACACATATTCTCACAGGTCTCATTCCAGTCCTACTTGGAATCAAGGTCAACGCAACGAGGATTTAGTCCTGGGTGCAATATTCTCACAGCATATATATACAGATATGTTGTGGTTACAGTTATGAATGGTAGCATAGCACTGTGAGTTGTGCTTGCATGAAAAATAATAGTGTGTTCTTGGAGGTGAATTCAACTTTATATTTCCCTTTAATTTAAGGTCTGAATTCTTCTGTCCAGCTTTCTTTATGCTACGTGTGAACGGGTAATGCAAACTCTAGACTTGGTTCCACCTTAGCATTTAATAGGAGTTCCATGTGTAGAAAAAGGCATAGAAAAGGAGGTCAATAGGTCCAAGATTGAAAGGAGAAATTTGTTCCTTATTTGCCTACATTTGAATCTGATTAAGGTTCTATGTTGTGTATTTGGCGGGAGGGAAATAACATTGTTTTTCTGTTAAGATCTTCAAGAGAAAGGTCCCATAGAAATAGCTATAAAGCACTTTTGTATTAATTAAGCCTCAGAGCATACATTTGGTAGATAGTATGAAAACCTTTCTACAGACACATATGCTTAGAGCAACTAAATCTCTTACCCCAGGTCTCTGGGAATGAATGGTAGAGCCCCCAATGAAGCCCAGAAATTTACACTTCTACTCTCGTACTCCCAACCACTAAAACCAGAGCAACAATTAGATGCTTGCTCTGGGATCATGGATGCACGAGAAACAGGAATGTTGCTTTGCACTAAGGGTGAAAGAGCCGTTTGGTCAAACGCAAGAACAATTTTCAATAAAGGATCTGTGGGGATTAACCCATGTCTGAAAACATATTTTGCCCTTTCAGCTTTTCCTCTTCTTGAGAGGGCAGCCTAAAAAGCAAACATTTAATTTAAAAAATTCCCTGTGTATTCCATGATGATGATTTAGTTTGGAGCTGGTTTCTCTCCCTCTCTCTCACCCGTTAGTTGACTTGGCCTGATTAGAAGATCTTGGCACAAACCACAGTCTGTATAGTTTTATTTCACCCTTCCCCTTGCCCTGCCTCTCGTCATGGACTCCAGAGGAATGGTTTTCACTGTTTATCAGAGCTGGGATTAAGCCTGGCTGTGTTTGAGTGACAGACACTACTGGGGAACTGTAAAAAGGCCTCAGCACAAATTCTTTCTTTCTTTCTTTTCGCATTGCTTAGACTTAATTGAGAAGTGGCCCTCAGAGTGAGAAATAGCAAAGCAGGGACTTTAAAGCTAGACCCTTGCTGTCTTTTGGCACCCAGGCAGTTGGGGGTGGGAGGAAGGGAGAGAGAGATGTGTTTGAAAATGCAGACTGTTTATAGCTGGAATATTTGAGCAAAGGCCAATAATGTGTTTCCTGCCATTCTTGGGGATGCAAAATTCTCTTATCACTTAATTAAAAACATAATCTAAAGCTGACATGTTTTCAAAATCGAGTAAAGGTAATGAAAACCATATCTTGAAACAGTGGTTCTGGATGTATAGGACAAATTGTGTTTGCTTGGCCATGCGTGTGTGTTCGTGGTTTTCAAGTATCTGTCCAGACCCTGGTGTTCTAAGCATAAGCTAGTAATTTACTATGAGCTTTCAGCTTTGAACATTTTTTTCAGTAAAAATCTCTACTGTTACAGCCCTATTTGACCTTTTTCTGAACTGTAGGTGTGATGTGGCATTCCATACACTTTATGAAATTATGCTTATGATAGGAATGGCTTAACTGAGATATGCTTTATGCAAGATGGCTCATGTAAGGTATAGGGTTGTCAGGTGTCCGGTTTTGAACCGGTCAGTCCAGTATTTGAGCTTTCTTTTCGGGAAACAAATTGATAAAATATAAATGAGAAAATATAAATGTCCAGCATTTTCTAAATCAGATGTAATGTAGATTGTGATGTAATGTCAAGCGTGTCCAGTATTTTTGCTGAAACCATCTGGCAACCCTAGTAAGGTATCATTTAAAAAATTATGAGTTACTGAATATGATTATCACGTTTGTATACAGGGGGGTATCATTGTTATAGGCAGGCATGCCAACAGGGGGACAAAGGGAGCCACTGTCCTGGGGCCGAGGCTGGCCTTACCATGAGGTGAACTGAGGTGGCCACCTCAGGTGCCAGACTATGGGGGGGGAGGGAAGCGCCACTAGATCCCAGAGTGTAGAAAATTGTGTCTGCTGCTGGTGCTGTATGTGCATATGGGGGGCATCATTTGAGCTCCCCGCCTCAGGTGCCAAAATGTTGTGGGCCGGCCCTGCCTGGGGCCTGGTGATTCAAAAGGGCCTGGAGCCTCCGGCCTTTAAATCGCCACTGGAGTGCTGCGTGGCTTGCTCCTGGCAGCACTGATGGAGGGTCACCGCGGTCTGGGCAGCGCGAAGGGCTAGCTGCCCCACTTCCGCCCCTTCCAGCTGAGGCCTCACTCCTTCCAGGAGCACCTGGTGAGGCTGTAGTTTCCCCTGGCTGTAGGTGAAGTTAGGAATATTGTCCTGCGTATCTGTGTTTCTTATTTGCTGCTTTGAGTAACTCCCATGGCTGACACTTCAGGCCTGGTCTACACTAGAACAGGCAGGGGGCACTACAACTGGGGGGGAGGGCAACACTAGAGCCGCTGAGGGGAGTGGGGCAATTGGTGTTGGCTGTCCAGTGGGGCAACTGGTGTTGGCTGCCTGAGTGGGCAGAGGGGGGGGGTGGGATTGAGTCCACCACCCTGCGCTCCCCAGGCCAATGTCAATGCGCAGAACGAGGAGTACCGGACGCCGGCAGGGGCTGCCCTCAGCGTTCAATTTATGGGTCTACATTAGACCCGTTAAATCTAACACTAGAAGATCGACCTCTGGAGGGTCGATCTACTTGCTAGTGTAGACATTCCCTCAGGGATTACAATGGAAAAGCCAGACTGGGCTCGATGGCCCATTCAGCTAGTACAACAGACTGTGAAAAAGGCTTGGCCTTCTTGTGGGACATTCCATAATGCTACTGACCTATAGATGATGGAGTCAGGTGACCTGATACTAACCTGCATCTTGGACTGCTAAACTGCTCCATGGGGAGGAGAGAGGATCAAACAAATGTTTCCCATCTTACGGAAATTCTAAATAAGGCAGGGAAGGAATACAGTGGTGGTCTCCAGCTTGCCTTCTCTCTGTCCCCTCCCAAGGGGATACTTGAAAACACCTGGAAACAAAAGGATTGTAACTGAAATGGTGGAGGAAGAACCAGGCCAGAAAGGACTCCTCTGGCCTGTGCAGGACTCTAACAGAAACAACATCCAGGGTGAGAAATTATTGGTTGTAAACAGTTTCATTAGTGAATCTAGCTTAGGTTGCATGCTTTGTAATATTTTCTTAGTGATTTGCTTTGCTCTGTTTGCTACCTCTTTGACCAATTAAAATACACTTTTTAAATAGTAAATAAGCTTATTTCTATCTTATAAAATAACTCAGTTTATGTAATTTCTAACCGAGGAGAGGGAGAAGCTTTGCAGCCCTTCCTTCATATTGAGGAAGGAGATGAATTTCATATAACTTTGGGTTTATACCCGAAGGGGGAGGTGAATATCTGGGTGCTGCAGTAAGTCCCTTACACTGAGTCTTCCCTGAGCTGTTCAGTGTCTGTATGGTTCTGCAGCTGCAGATAGGACTGCCTGTGTGTGCACTGAAGGAGGCGGCTTTGGTGCCTGGCTCAACAAGACAGTTTTAAAGGGGGGCCCAGGCTAGCAGATATTCATTGGTATTTCAGCAGCTCAGTTGATATCCCAGGGAGCCCGACCTGTCACAGTAGGTACAGGCTAGGTTTCGGGTAGGCATTGCTATGTTTGTGGGATATTGTTTAGGGTTTGAACGTTTCCTTGCCTAAGGTGAGAGTTGTGTTTACAAACTTGCTTTGTTTTGTTTTCACATCTCCACCAGGAAGATCTTCCCTTATTCATTGGCTGTGATGATTCCCAGATGACTTTCTCCTAAAAAAGACGATGGTGTCTAGGTCTGCCACTAGCCTAGCATTAATCATTCTGAGCCTCCTGTAGCTACCTGGAGAGCTTCCATCTCCAGGAATGAGGACACTGCTATGCAAACCACCGCTCATACTTTTGGCTGCTGAAAACACCGGATTTACTCTCCCAAATATGTTAGTCCACTTCCCTGCATTCAGAGGCTCCAGCCTCCATGTACTGTTGATTTGTTTGTGAAACGAGGATTTTTTCATCGTCCCTGCACTTGTTGCTCTCTTGCAAATTGGCTAATTCTGTCACTTCACGAACTTAGATACTAGTAGTCCTAAATATTGTCTCTGTACAATGTTGTTATTTTGGGACCGTCCAGTAATTTACACCATCCAACTTTTTTCTTAAAGTTCCTCCCCTCTGTCCAATACTTTACAAGGGCTATTTTACTTTTCTTTACAAATCTTTATGCTCATTTGGTGAAAAGATTTGGTACAAGTGTTTCCAAATTTTTTAATCTAAGAGCCCTTCTGATAACAATGCTGATTTTGAAATCCTCAGATGAAAAGTGATCTATGAAGTTTTATTAGTTTATATTAGAGCAAAATTGCCAGTTTCAACCCTTCCTTGTAACGGGGACTTAAATGTGTGAAATTTGGAGTGAGACATGATGCCATATTAGAGCAAAATGGCCAGTTTCAACTCTTCCTTGTAACAGGGACTTAAATGTGTGAATTAGGAGTCAGAAGAGATGTCAGATTTATGGTCCTAGAGTCACACTTCCTCTGTTTGCCCACAGAATATGTAGCTGTTACCAGTGAACGTCTCTTCTCTGTTCTGAAGAGGCCAGCAGTAGTAGTAGGCAATTAAGTTTTCACATCTCTCCAGCCCTTGTCCATATTACATATGGTGCCCTTAAGGGAAGTTTTAGGAATTGGTGGTAGGGTTGCCAGGTGTCCGGTATTGACACGGACTGTCTGGTATTTTTGCCTCCTGTCTGGTAAAAAAATTCAGAAACTACCGGACACCTGAAATGTCCGGTATTTTCTGATTTTTTTTTCCCAGCCAGGAGGTGAAAATACCGGACACCTGGCAACCGTAGCACTCGGGCCCGGGCCCAGCCCCCAGCCCTCTGCTCCCAGACTCCCTGCTTATCTGGTTCCACAGGGAAGCTAAGTTCTGGCTTGAACAAGAACACAGAATGGCTGCTGGCAAAAAGCCTAAAGACCAAAGGGAAGCAATGCCTTCCCTGGGTCTTAGTGCTCAACCGCTCCCCTGTTCCTATCCCTATTTTAACTCTGCACTCACTCTGAAAGGGGCCATGCTGTTTTAATGCTGTTTTATTATTTTTTTTTTTTTTTTTTTTTGCTCAACAACTTTGGTCTCCCCCTCCTTTTTTTTTTCCTCAACAGAATTTTTCCCCTGGTGTTTTTTTTTTGGCGGGGGGGGGGGAGGGTCAGTATTTTTGGTTCAACCATCTGGCAACCCTAGTGGGTGGAAGTGGCTTAAGATCACCAACATCTCTCTCCAAGGGCACCAAATAGCCAACAGAATGTGATTTAGGGTCACCATTGAATACCAGCTGAATTTCTGAATCAGAAAGCCAGTTCTGCAAGCTTAGAGGAGTTTGTCCTAAGATGACATTTTCAAGTGCAACAGAACCAACTGATTAGTTGTCACTGAGGTGGGGTGTGTTGCTAAAGCATTGGGTTCCATTTCATTTTCACATCTGTTCTTCTTTATATAAACACGATCTACATTCTTGATCAGTATCTTTACTGGATGAATGGGTCCTTTGTCCTACTTCGTATCCTGCTTTGAGCAAGTCCTAGCTGATGTAGATTGTGACCCAGCAAGTGATCTTGCAGTGTGCAGCAGGATATGTCTATTTTGATTGGCAGTGTGGTTCACATGGGGTCTTTTTGTTCATCGGTTGGATAAGCATTACCATTTGAATTACGCTTTTGCTGAGGCTCCTCGGAGGGAAAAATACAAGATTGAAATTTGCTTTCTG
Organism: Rafetus swinhoei; assembly: GCA_019425775.1. NCBI lineage: Eukaryota > Metazoa > Chordata > Testudines > Trionychidae > Rafetus > Rafetus swinhoei. The sequence goes on along the minus strand of CM033447.1, from coordinate 63,770,568 downwards.
TTAATATTCTGCAACATTGCTACGAACCCCAGCTCCTACCTTCATATAGCTAGAAAACCACCAAACGGTTTGCATTGCCAATGAAACAGCTGTATCGATGAGTAAACCGTACCTTCAACATATTGTTCCCACATGATTTCCAGGCTGAAAATCATTCGTGGAAATTATTCAGCAAATAATCTGAGCAGTGCTATTCTCTCTGGCTAGCTAGCAGCAAACTGAAATAGGGATGTAAAATCCTGTTTAATTGGTGAGCCGGTTAACTGATTAGAGGGAGGTAAGTGGAGTGTGGGGGGTGGAGGACCTGCTTCAGCCTGGCCAGAGCAGCCCTTGTCTGCAACCTCCTGCCACAGGCAAGGGCTGCTCCAGTGTCCCAGTCAGAAGAGCTCCTGTCTACAGCAGGCTAGGACACCCCTGTCCACGGTTCCCTCCCCCCCCAGGTCTAGAGCAGCTCCCTACCTGTGGTGGGCGGGGAGATGCTCCAGCTCCCATGGGTTAACCTTAATCGGTAAGCATCGCCCATTAAGGGTGAGGCTTACTGGTTAAACCTTCACATCCCTAAACTAAAATAGGCACGGTTATTTAGCAGGATTAGAATAATTTGCTCAGCTCTTCTCTGAAGTCTCTTTCTTCCAAGAACCCAGCATTTCGTGAGCCCACTATTCTCTTCCCCTTCAAAATCACTAATAAATAGATTAAATAAATGTAGTGTCTGGACTATTCCGCTGTTTGTTTCTCTTTACTCTCTAGACCAGCCATTCACCATTCCTGTTGGTTTCGTGTGACTTTCATCAGATTTTAAACCATGACAGGATTATGCACCTAACCCTCTGGTTATTTATTTTCCTTAATAATCTTTTATGAGGGAACTCCTCAAACACCTTTTGAAAATCCAGATAAATTATGTCTAATGGTTTGCTGTTGTCAACTCTTCTATTACTTGTTTTCAGTATGTGCTAGCGGTATGGAGGGGTGTAGCTTTCCTCAAAGGAATCACGCTGCTTTGACCCAATAGTTTATAGTTTTATTCCAAGTGTAGTATGACTCTCTCCTTAATTACCATCTCCATCAGTTTCCTGTAAAATGTCTGTCATTGTTATAGGGGAGGGATTTATTATACATTATATGTAACAGCAAGGCAGGGGGGAGGATTAATGGGGAATGTTTTCATGGAATAAATCTTTGAACTGACTGTGGCCAACTTTTGCAAAATATCTATATTACTTAAGTCCCATTAAAGTGTCATGTGCTCTTTTATGGCATCCATTTGCTGAGTAAAATGTTGAGCAACAATGGTACCTAGGGAGGGATGCGGCTTAATGCTAGAGCTGCTTAGGGAAATATTATTTTCCCCATGAAAAGTTTCCACAAACTATATTTTCTTTTTTGTGGAAAAAAAAATCTTCCCAACTTTTTGGGAGGTGTTTGAATTTAATTAAAAATTGTAGTGACTCCTCCCCCTTTATATGAAACATATTTGTTTTGTCAAAAAGAAATTGTTTCAATGGGGGAAAGTTTTAGATGGAAAATTATTTACTTGCTTTTGTTGCTGTATTTTCTTTGCTTCAAAGGGGGGTATTATAGAATCATAGAATCTTAGAATACTAGGACTGGAAGGGACCTCGAGAGGTCATCGAGTCCAGTCCCCTGCCCTCATGGCAGGACCAAATACTGTCTAGACCATCCCTGATAGACATTTATCTAACCTACTCTTAAATATCTCAAGAGATGGGGATTCCACAACCTCCCTGGGCAATTTATTCCAGTGTCTGACTACCCTAACAGTTAGGAAATTTTTCCTAATGTCCAACCTAAACCTCCCTTGCTGCAGTTTAAGCCCATTGCTTCTTGTTCTATCCTCAGAGGCCAAGATGAACACGTTTTCTCTCTCCTCCTTATGACACCCTTTTAGATATCTGAAAACTGCTATCATGTCCCCCCTCAATCTTCTCTTTTCTAAACTAAACAAACCCAATTCCTTCAGTCTTCCTTCATAGGTCATGTTCTCTAGACCTTTAATCATTCTCATTGCTCTTCTCTGGACCCTCTCCAATTTCTCCACATCTTTCTTGAAATGCCGTGCCCAGAACTGGACACAATACTCCAACTGAGGCCTAACCAGCGCAGAGTAGAGCGGAAGAATGACTTCTCGTGTCTTGCTCACAACACACCTGCTAATGCATCCCAGAATCATGTTTGCTTTCTTTGCAACAGCATCACACTGCTGACTCATATTCAACTTGTGGTCCACTATAACCTCTAAATCCATTTCTGCCATACTCCTTCCCAGCCATTATCATGGTTGCCTCTCCAAGCACAGGGCTGGGTCAAGCCAATCTCACCCTCTTGTGAAGCCATGATCGGGCCTCTTAGCTGCCAGGATTGGGATTCAATAAGCAACCTTCTACATACATCCCATGGTATCCCAATTCCTATACAGTATTGGCTGAGGAGAAGAGGGGTAATATGATGTGAAAATGGAATATGTCCAGAATTGCAGTGGGGTGGGAAGGAAGAATAGTGCTGGGAGCTTTGGCATTAAAAGAGAAGAAGAAATCTACTATGGACCCCAGCGAGGACGAAGAGAAAAGTTCTGATTTCCCTAGTGCTTCAAGCTCTTGCTCCCAAGTCCGCCAGCATAAAGCAATTGATCCTGCCCACAACTTCACTCTGTGGAGTCAGAGCAGTAAACGCTGTCCCTGGTGTGACTGGTGGGCCCTTCCATCTGTATGTTTGGCAGCACGGCCAGCTCTGGACTTCAAGTTTTCTGACTGCTTTGGATGGGAGGTATCCTAGAAGGACAAAGTATTGTGAACTTAGGTCATAGTTTCCCCTCAAATGCCTTGCTGCACCGTGCTACATTATTTTTTCTTCTGAGTTTGACACCTAGCAGGAGGGGGGAACTGTTTTTTCTCACATTACAAAAGGTGTGAGTGTCACTATTATCTTTCTAAAGGGTTGAGCAAATGGTTTTATTTATTCAGCGTTTACCAAGGTGACATTCTCATGCCTCTCTCATCATTTACCTTCCACCTTCTGTTCCATCCTCTGGTCAGCTGGGCTTTGTTTCTTCCCTAAACAAAATCTGAGGGTGTTACATGCACTCTGCTGCCTCAGCGTTGCGTGTGCAAGGAGATACTTGCATCCCTTGTTTAGGCAAGAGCCCCCTCGCTACAGATAACTTCCTGGGGTTGGATGACAGATGAACTGGGTGGCCCCCTGAGCGCTATTAAAACTTATCAGTTCTCACTTCCTTCTGGGGATCCCTGCTGCCCAAGTCGTGCCTGCTGTTTTAACTGGACGTGGAGGTGTGTGAGGGGAAAATCTTCATATGATTTTGGGTTTTAAGAGGTGGGTGCACCTAGAATGGGCTCCCTTTCCTCTGTGGGCCTGGCATGCTGTTCTGGTAGCATAAAGAGGGGATGGATGATCTCTTGGGAACAGTATTTGAGGTCAAAGGGTTCCCTCGGTCAGTCTGGCAGAGCAGGTATGTGATGGATGGCGCTGGGGCAGGAGGGCAGCAGGCTGGAGCAAAGGTTGCCATAATTCAGAACAGCCCTGAGGATGAATTGCTCCAGGGCCCAGCCAAGCCCAGAATTCAGAGGGAGCAATGTAACCTGCATGCAAGGTTGGCATCAAACAGCCTTTTCTTGGCCTCTTTAGAAACTGGTTTTTTTTCAATGCCTATACTGCTATTCATGGTCAGGATGCTTTGCAAAGATCTAATTAATCATCACTTTGACTCCATGAAGATTCAGAAAGGAGAGGTATTGTTGCCATTTTATCAGTAGTGGAGCTGAAGCAGAGAGGGATTTTTCCATGTCCACAGTGACTATCAAAGCTGGGATTAGAATTTAGTAACCCCTGCCCCCAGTCGATTGCCAGAAACCTCTAGATCACCCTTACTGTCTTTAGCCCGTCAGGCTGCTAGAATCCTCCTAGAACCCCATTCAATCTGTAATTCGCACTAAAAGGGATATCTTGTGACCTTTTTGTTACATTAGAGGTCTTCACACAGCTAATCTGTGGAACTCCTTGCCAGAGGATGCTGTGAAGACCAGGACTTTCACAGTTTTTTTTTTAAAAGCCAGATACATTCATGGAGGATAGGTCCAGCAATGGCTATTAACCAGGATAGGCAGGAATAATATCCCTAGCCTCTGTTTGTCAGAAGATGGGAATAAGCAACAGGGGGTGAATCACCTGATGATTACCTGTTCTGTTCATTCCCTCCTGGGCACCTGCTGCTAGCCACTGTTGGAAGACAGGATACTGGGCTAACTGGACCTTTGGTCTGACCCAGTATAGCCATCCTTATGTTATGTTCACTTCTAGAGGGAAATCAGTAGCCCCACACACAGTTTGTGTGGGTTGACTGCACTAGTACCAGAATAGCACACCAGAGGTGAGTTGCCCTTCTCAGCGGATAGATTTGCTAGTTTTCACAGGGGATTCGTTTCAGTTCTCAGCAACTGCCAGGGCTTTGTATTGGGATTCCCACTCTCAGCAGCATCTGCGCCGGATTGTAGTTCTTTTGCAGAACTCCATTGTACAGCAGCTGTGCCACAGCTGTACTTTTGATATGTCTCCTTTATAAATGTAGAGACACTTACTTGCAAAACTTGGAACCAGGTTCCTATTTTAAGGAACGCATTTTTAGAGGTGTTTTGTGTTTGATCTTTACTGAAAACCTTACTGACGAGACTATTGCAAACTAGCCATCCCTAATATGTCCTTCTGTTCATCGCTTTACAGTTATCTTTGACAAGGGACTCTGGTATTTCATCCAGACTTACCCTTCTCATCAATGAATCTTCTACACTTTTACTAGAAAAGGGAAGAATGGCATACAATTGGGGAAAAAAATCTTTACGTATGTATGTTTATGGAGATTAAGGGACTGGTGAGACCCTAACCCAGTGTTTTATATTTATTCACTGACCTACTTACAATATAGCTTGTGTAGCTAGCAACACACTAGTTTACAGCAGCACTGGGGAAAACTCTCTGACTTCAGCCCTAACCTTAGAACACCAACTCTCCAAACATGAGAATAAAGCAGTTTTCATCCAAACCCTGTCTGGGGCATACAGCCATGTAATTGTACCGCATATGCATACAGTGGTTTTATGCTCTAGAGTTCTGGTTATTTGTTTCTCTTAAGATATCAGGCTGGAGTCGATCTTCCGTAGCAAAGACATTGCAAACACCTATATTTAAACTAAGTGGCTAAAAATGGTGGATCTATTTCTAGAAATCCTTAAAATGCACCCTGCAAAATATTTGCTAATGCAATATAATGCCCATGTGACTACCTGTTGGCACGTGCTAATGTGTCCTTTCCACTAAGTGTAGGAACCTGTTGCTGATCAGTAAACATGCTATTTTTACAAATCTCGGGGTTGGGGGAGTTATTCTCTATTTAGTCACTTCATGTTCCATAGAATGTGTTGAATAGTGCAAATCAGCTACAGGGGGGACCAAAAGGTTTTGCACCAGGCTCACTGCCCTAAAATTGAGGCCCTCCTTCTAGCAACACGATGAGCATGATAGGGCAGTGCCAGTGCAAATTTTCCCCTGCTGCTCCACCAATGTGCTTCAGCACCATTGTGGAAAGACTAGGGATGTAATAGTGCAGTCGATTAACTGATAAGCAAAAGCTTATAGGTTAATGCTATAAACTACACACATTTTCCTCCCCCCACCAGTACATTTTTTAGCAGGCTGGCTCAGTCCTGGCTCACGCCAGGTCTGGGACCTAACCCCGCTGTGGCTCTGCCTTTAAAGTATATTAGGAGGTGAGTGGGCAGGCAGCCCGGCTCAGTTCTGGCTCATGCCGGGTCCGGGAGCTCAGACCCTGCCCTAGACCAGGACTGCTGCCACCCCTTGCTGCTGCCTCTTTATCAGAGGTAGCAGCATAGGGCAACATGCAGCCGGTCCACAAGGGGAGCTGGTTTTTAAACTGGTTCCTCTCATGGACCAGCTCCCACCTGGCACCCTGTGCTGTTGCCTCTGAGACAGAGGCAGCAGCACGGAGTGGCAGGGGGCTCCTTGGGAGTGAGGCCAGAGCACACTGGCTGCCAACCCCTGCCCCGGGGACTACAGAATAATCGACTAACCAATAAGAATTCATGAGGTTACCGACTATTCAATTAACCGATTTTTAACATCCCTAGGAAGGACCACGGTTATTATGTTTAGTACTTTTAGGTGATCTGGCTTTGCCCATGCCCACAATTGCCCACACCAGTTGTTTTCTTGCTCTAAGTAGACTGTACAATCAAAGCATCCTTTGTCTTTGCAACCAGGCCGTTACTTATACCTTGCTCAGCCTCTCTCAGAGTCAATGTTTGTTTTCTCTCTCCAAAGTGCCTCTCAGAATCAAACAATTCTGAGGTCCAAATAGCTGGTCTTTAAATAGAAGTGTGTGCTTGGCTATTTTACAAAAACAGAACAAAATATATAGACTAGAGAACAATATATAATCAAAGATAGTTATGAACAACCTTGGCTAGTCAAATACTGCAAAGGCCTAGCCCAGACTCAGCCACTCTTACCTAGCCTTCAAGACCAGCCCAAGGTGCTGATACTGCAAAGTGTTCCCTACGGGGGGACCGACAGATCTGCTGGTCCCCTAGGCCAGGTAGGGGGCCTGGCTCTGTTCTCCCAGAAGTGGTGTGGCCATGGGCAGAAGGGGCAGGGCTGGAGCATCTGGCCCTCAGCGCTGCTTGGAGCATGCCACACTGGTTTGTCCCAGTCCTCAAAGCCACCCAGAGAGTGCTGCGCAATGCTCCAGCAGTGATTTTAAAGGGCCTAAAGCTTAGGTCACTATCACTCCTCTGGTAGCGGTAAGAGTCCTGGGCCTTATTGAAGCATTGAGCTCCAGAGAAACTGCCCTGTTTGGTCCCCCCACTCCAGCGGTGGGTCTGGAGCCCAGCACCTGAAGTTTGTGGATCAGAGTCCCCCAACAATAATTTTCCTTGTGTTATTAGCAAGGAAGAATAGAGCCTAGCTTTTTTCAGTACAGTTCTGGCCTTTTATGCCTCTTACAGCTAACATGCATTTCTTCTTTCCTCAAACTTATTTGAGTATCAAAAGGGCCCTGCCATTCTGGTCAATTTTCATGGTCACAGGATTTTTAAAATAGTCAATGTTATGATTTCAGGTGCTTTTATCTGAAATTTCACATTGTTGTAACCAGGAGGACACTGATTCAAAAAAATAAGTTGTGTGTGTGTGTGGTGGGGAGAATTACAAGGCTGTTGTATGGAGTTCATGGGATTGCCACCCTTACTCCTGCACTACTGCTGGCAGGGCTGCTGCCTTTAGAGCTGGGCATCCAGAGAGCAGCAGCTGCTGGCCAGGCACCCAGTTCTAAAGCCAGCAACAGCACAGAGGTGAGGATTGCAGGGCCTGGGGGGGCAGGGGTTACCATATGTCCAGTTTTCCCAGCAGCCTCTCCACCTGGGTTCAGAGCTGACAGTTACCTTCACTTCTGTGCTACCTTCCGAGCTGGGCTCCCCGCCAGCAGCCATAGAACTTCCTGCAGGCAAGGGAGATTCCTGGAGGTGGGTCTGACCTGGCTCCAGGAATGGCCCCTGCAGGAGACGAGGAAACCCTGTCCCTCCTCAGCCCATGCTGGGACTGGCAACTGGAGCATGGGCTATAGTAGGAGCTCCCAGCTGAGGATCATCCCCTCCTTGCTTACAATAGCCAGATTTCACAGTCTGTGATGAGTTTTTCACAGCTGTGAATTTGGTAGAGCCCTAAATATCAATCGGTCAATGCTCTCTTCAAGTCCCACATCCAGATGCATTCTCTCAAACACATCTCCCCTGACCCTAAGGTATCTTTTCACTCTTCAGATAACCCAGAGACACATAAACATGCTTCATCTTTCATTATTCTTTAAGTAATGTCTTTGATCCCAATGTTCAAGGACATACTATTTGGCCCATTCCTTCTAGGAGTGTTTTCCTCTCTAACCATAAACAGTTATTAGAGAGACAAGGTGAGGTAATATCTCTTATTGGACCAATGTCTGTTGGTGAAAGAGACAAGTTTTAGAGCCATGTGGTGCTCTTCATGTCTCGGGAAAAAAGTTGGTCCAATCAAAGATATCTTGTTTCTCTAATATTCTGGGACCGACATGGCTACATCTACACTGCATATGTAAACAGTTGTGTGTGCTTCCCCTCATGCCAACTATGAATTTACTTAGGCCAAAGGCACATGGAAGACACAATTTAAATTGTTCCCCCTCTGGACACCTTGTTATATTTTCTTGTTATATTGTACACAGGGAACAAAGCTTGTTTTATTGTCTTCAGTGCAGCGGCACCAAGTTATGGTGAAAAGAACATCTCAAGGAAAGCTTTTATTATACTGTAGATTTCACTTAATAATGTGAGAACCTTTGGAACTTAACACCTACTTGGAAAATTCAGGGTTCTAGATTCAGGGTACATCTACACTGCAGGGCTAAAGTCAAATTAAGTTACGTCAATTGCATAGCTCTTCCTTCGACTTCCCTTACTCCTTGTAAAATGAGGATTACAGAAGTTGGTGTAAGAAGTCCTCCAGCTCAACATTAATTCGAAATGAAGGCTGGCAGTGTAGACACACACTATGTCATTTCAGAATAACGTTAGTTATTCCAAAATAACACTGCTGTGTAGACGTACCCTGAGTCTCTCTGCAAACACATTTTTAAAATTCAACTTTTCTTGAAATTGGTAGTTTCAATTAAGACCAAATCAATAGCACAAATCTTAAAATGAAAAAACAAAACCTCACATTCTAAATAATTTTGTGATGCATACAACCACAGTAGTTTTCCAATTTCTAATAAATTGTCATTGATGTAACATCACTTCCACAAATTAAAAAATCCTTCACTGAGGCCTAGTGTGTCCAAAACGTTGTACTGGCTTTACTACATAGGTATGATTTTCAACTTTTTGAGATAATTGATGGAAATTTGTGCTGGACTCTCTTAAACTGATGTAAGTGTCCACCCAAGGGAGATTGTACTAGGTTCTATAAATGAATTGCTAAACTGACTTAGCTAAATCTGTGCACAAACTGTGTGGTCTTTTTAATAATAATTTAAAAACTCGTACATTTTAAATTCTTTGGGAGCAGGGAATTGTCTTTTGTTCCATGTTTGTACAGTATTTAGCATAATGGAACTCTGACCCATGGTTGGTCCTGATTCTATGGGTAACTGCAATACAAATAAATGATATTTTATGTTTATGCTTTGCAATATGTTTAATGTAATGTGGAGCTCAAAAAAAGTCTGTGGTGTCAGTGGGCTTTGGATCAGGCCCTGAAAGTAATCAGATAAAATACTGGACCTGAGCAAAGTATCTTGGTTTCCTAATCTTTGCTTTTAAAAAAGGGTTACCTATCTACCTCACAAGGCTATTTAGAAGCCAAATTCTTTAAAGTTTGTAAAGCCCTTTGAAAGCCTAGATGGGAAGACACTTTAGAAGAGCAAATGATTGTAACTCACGTTTGCTCTACCTTTCTGTTCGCTATTCCATACACAAATATCTTCCAAATTTCCGAGAATTTCTTTCACCCCTGTGCCTGCCAGTCATTTTCTCTCTCAGAAGCACTTAGCAAACTAAGCAATTTAAACTATTTCAGCTGCTACAGTATCTTAATTGAAATTGAACATTGGAAAGCATGTTACTGCTCTGATAAAGAAGGGCTGCATTGTTGATTATAGCTCTCCCGTAAATCTTGTACCACAACATCTCATAAAGCACAATAGATACTGGGGAAGAAATATACAATGGTCCATTGATCTTTTACTACCCTTCTGAACTGTTTTTGTGCTTGTCAGCCTCTAGACACAGAATAAAGCCATAATCTCGAAGAATAGCTGCTAGTATACAACATGGCCTCTTGGATGGGCAATGGCTGAAAATTAGGAGGATCTCATTTCAGCCACTGTGCTTCTGTTCCTTTTTCTGTCCTTTTCCTCCTCCCATCTTTTGCAAGCTCTTTAAGTCAGGAACTGGCCTTTGGTATGTGTTTATATATGATGCCCAGCATGATGGGGACCCAGCCTTGACTGATAAGGCGTTGGATAGTGTGAACGGTTATTTAGATTCATATATTTTGCCCATCACTATGATATCAGAGTGCCTAGCAGTTGAGTTTGCAAGGCTGGAAATGAATGCAACGTGTAGATTAATATGTATGGTGCACACGTGCTTGTGTTTATTTCGCAAGACCTAGTGCTCTCCTTTTTAGAACCGAGTCTTGTACTACATGATTCATTTTTCTAGCAGAACCCTCTACATTCTCTTGACACAGAATAAGTTTAGCAGATGTCCCAATGTGCTTGTCATTTAAAACACCTCCCCTGGGCTGGAGATGGGCGAATGGGGATAGGTAGCTGAAAGGAATCATGCAGGAGCATAACACCTGTCATTCATAGGTCACCTGTCATTCATAGGTCACATAGGCTGGAGTGACCAAAAGTCACTGTCATTGAGGAGCTATGCTCAGTAGAGTAAGCACAAACGTATTGGTGGTCCCAGGCTAATTCCAGATACTATCATCACACTTCACATAAATTGGCCAGATTTATGATAGTCTGGGCAGCGAGGACGAGGGTTAAACTGGAACCTTCCCCTATAGATGGCCCTTCCAGTGCAGGGTTGAGGCAGGGTCACCTTTGTCCATGCCAGTGTTTCTCAACCACTGGTACGAGTACCCTTAGGGGTACTCGAGAGAAGTCTGGGGGGGTATGTCAACACAACTGAAATTTGGAGAAAACTGAATTTTTGTTTTCAGTTTTACAGCACTTTATTTTTTTTGTACTTTTTACATCCAAAAATTTTATCGCCCGCCTGGCTACGATTAAGTTGTTTAAACAAATGTGTTGCAATGGTAGAAATTTTTATGTGTGTCTAAAAAAGAATGGTTACTTACCTCGTAACTGTGATTCTTCGAGATGTGTTGCTCATGTCCATTCCAATATAGGTGTGTGCGCACAGCATGCACGTGCTGTCAGAAGTTTTCCCCTCAGCAGTACCCTTAGGGCCAGCAGGGAGCCCCCTGGAGTGGCGCTGGTATACCGGCCCATATATACCCCTGCTGGTCCCCTCACCCACTCAGTTCCTTCTTACTGGCATACTCCGGATAAAGGGTGGTGGGCGGAGATTTGGAATGGACATGAGCATCACATCTCGAAGAATCACAGTTATGAGGTAAGTAACCGTTCTTTCTTCTTCGAGTGATTGCTCATGTGCATTCCAATATAGGTGGCTCCAAAGCAGAAACTAAGGAGGCAGGCTGGATGATGAAACTACAGAGGAGTGGAGGACCGCCCTACCCAGGGCAGCGTCCCCTCTGGCCTGATGCGACAGTGCATAGTGGTTGGCAAACGTATGGACGGAGGACCATGTGGCAGCTCTGCAGATGTCCAGGATGGGAACCTGCGCTACGAAAGTGGTGGAGGCGGCCACCATCCTTGTGGAGTGCGCTCTAAGAGGCAGAGCCAAAACGCCCACCAGGGTGTAGCACTCCCTGATGCAGGCGGTTATCCAGGAGGCTATCTGCTGGGTGGACACTGGTTGGCCCCCATGTGCTCTGCGATAGCCACGAAAAGTTGTGGCAACTTCCGGAACGGTTTGGTCCTGTCTAAATAAAAGGCTGGTGCCCTACAGATGTCTAGAATGTGTAAAGTCTGCTCTTTCCCAGATGCGTGCGGTTTAGGGTAAAAAAACAGCAGGAAGATGTCCTGGGAGGTGTGGAAGGATGATACCACCTTTGGCAGGAAAGCCGGGTGAGGGCAGAGCCGAACCTTATCCCTAAAAAATACCGTGTAGGGGGGATCTGATGTGAGTGCCCTAAGCTCAGATACCCACCTGGCAGAAGTGATAGCCACCAGGAGAGCCACCTTATGAGATAAGTGGAAGAGGGAGCACGTTGCTAATGGTTTGAATGGGGGCCCCATAAGTTTGGAGAGAACCAAGTTTAGGTCCCACTGGGGAACAGACTGGCGGACGTGGGGATAGAGCCAGTCCAGCTCTTTCAGGAACCTGTTGACCATTGGATTGGCAAATAGGGTTTTCCCCTCTTCCCCCAGGTGGAAGGCTGAGATGGCTGCCAGGTGGACCTTGATGGAGGAGGAAGAAAGATGCTGGAGCCTAAGGTCCAACAGGTAATCTAGGATCAGGGGGGATTGGAACCCACCTTGGGTGCATCCCCTTCTGGGAAGCCCAACAGCAGAACCACTTCCACTTAGCCAGATACGTGGCCCTGGTAATAGGGCCGGACTGAGGCATGGGTAAGCCGGGCAGCTGCCGATGGGGGGCGCCTGATGGCAGCTGTAAGGAGCGCGCAGCATCCCTTACAGCTGCCATCAGGTGCTGCACGCCCAGCCCCCGCAGAGCCCATCCCCCCATGGCCACGGGGCCCTGCACGGCCTGGCACGCATGCCAGCAGCGCTGGCTGGGCCAGGCTGGGCAGTGCATGCGCCGTGCGCCCCGGGGGCAGGCCCCCGGGCTGCGCATCAGCGGCCGTGGCTGGCCTGCGCATGCACCCTGGGGCCAGGCCCGCGCACCCTGGGGGGGCAGGCCCGCTCCCCATGGGCGGGCCCGTGCATGCGCCGTGCACCCGGGGGCGGTGCGCCAAAAGGGCTCGGGCCGGCCCTGCCTGGTAGAGGGTTTTCTGCTACCCAGGAGGACCTCCTGAACCGATTCAGAGCACTGGAGCTCCTTTGCCATTAACCACGGAGCTTCCACGCTGTCAGGTGCAGCAATTGCAGGTCCAGGTGGCGGAGCCTGCCCGAGTCCTGGGATATCAGGTCCGGGACCAGTGGGAGGGATATAGGCCTCTCATAGGAGAGGCTGAGGAGGGTCAAGAACCACTGTTGCGTGGGCCATGCTGGGGCAATTAGAATGAGGGACGCCCTGAACTCCCGCACTTTCAGGAGGACCTTGTGAACTAGCAGAAAAGGTGGGAAGGTGTACAACAGGCTTCGTGGCCAGGGGAGGAGGAGAGCATCCCCTAAGGAACCCTGCCCTGACCCATGAGGGAGCAGAAGCACGGGCACTTCTTGATCTGCCCCGTGGCGAACAGGTCTAGGAGGGGAGACCCCCCCACGCGCGGAAAATGGAATGGGCTCCATCCCAGCGCAGGGACCACTCGTGACCCGCAAACAATCTGCTCAGCCTGTCCGCCAGGACATTCTGGGAGCCTGGGAGATAGGAGGCCATTGGGTGAATGTCTGCCCTGATGCAGAGGTCCCACAAGCAGATCGCCTCCAAGCACAGGCGAGGGGAACGGGCCCCGCCCTGCTTGTTTATGTATGCCACCGCTGTCATGTTGTCCGACAGAACGAGGACAGACTTGCCCCTCAAGTGGGGAAGGAAAACTGCACAAGCCAGTCAGACTGCCTAGAGCTCCCTGACATTGATATGCAGGGAGGTTTCGTCCGCAGACCACATACCTGGTGTGTGGAGGTGTCCTAGGTGGGCTCCTCAGCCCATGTCCTACGCGTCCGTGACCAGTTGGATGGACGGCACTGGTCTGGAGAATGGAACCCCTGCACAGACCTCCGCCTGGTGGGTCCACCATTCCAATGCAAGGAGGACGGGGATGGGGACTGTCAGCACCCTGTCCCAAGAGTGGACGACCGGGTTGTGAACTTGAGATAGCCACATCTGTAGCGGGCGCATGCGCAGTCTGGCATGTTGCACTACATAAGTGCAGGCAGCCATGAGGCCCAGTAGACGCATGCAAGTCCGGGTGGTGATCACTGGAAAGTTCTGGAGTGCCCTGACTGCCGTCTGTATTGTGAGAAACCGGGAGCTGGGCAGAGAGGCTCTCTGTGCCAGGGAATCTAGGGTGGCACCCACAAACACCCTCGAACGGGAGGTCCTGAATGGTGTTTTGGAGCTCCAGCGGCACCCCAGAACCCTGGAGCCATGAGCTATGGCACAGAACCACCCCAGTGGCCATCACTCGAGCTGCGGTATCTGCCACGTTGAGAGCTGCTTAGAGAGCCTCTCTGGAGATTGCTCTCCCTCCTTCATGAAGAGCCTTGTACTTCGAGCGGGAGTCCCTAGGGAGCAAGTCCGTAAACTTGTCCATGGGTGCCCAGGTGTAGTATGCGTAACGGGACAAGAGGACTTGCTGGTTGGCAGTGCGATAGTGGATGCCCCCAGATGCGTAGACCTTCTATCCCAAGAGGTCAGACTTTGGCCTCCCTGTTCTTAGGGGTGGCAGCAGGCTGCCCTTGTCTCTCCCTTTGATTAACGGCTTGCACCACCAACGAGCCTGGGGGAGGGTGAGAGAAGAGGTGTTCATTACCCTCTTGGGGGACAAAGTACCTCCTTTCCACATGCTTATCCATTGGAGGAATGGAGGCAGGGGTTTGCCACAAGGCTTTGGAGATTTTGGCCACTGTTTTGTTGACCAGCAGAGCCACTCTAGAGGGGGTGTCGGCATGCAGAATGTCAACAGTAGGATCCGAGTTGTTGGAAACCTTCTCCGCTTGAACCCCCAAACATTGGGCCAGGTGGTGGAGAAGGTCCTGATAGGCTCTGGGGTCCATGGAGAGCATGGACGGGGTGAAGTTGGCTAATGCCTCGTCCGGGGAGACGATGACCCCTTTTGGACCTCACCCACAGGGGCATCCTTGTGACCTGGATCATCCAAGGTGTCCATGGATGAAGAGGGGGGAGGTTGGCTCACCGGAGCCATGCTCCCCCCTGGAGCTGGGGACGACTGGCTTGGAGGTAGAGAACGTCCCGAGGTGGGGGACCTGACCGGAGGTGTCACCGACGGAGGAACTCGTGGCCCCGAAGAGACAGAAGCCGGTCTGGGGGGCTCTGCACCCTGGGCCTGGTGATAAGCCCAGGGAGTCCAGAAGGGCCATTGCTGGCGGGGCCATGTTTGCACCATGGGCACCGGAACTGGCTGAGCCCACTGTTGCTGGTACAGGAGCAGAGGACTATGGTGCCGGGAACGGTGCCGAGAGCGGGAGCAGCACTGCGAGCGAGACCGGGAGGCCCTTGAGGACCAGATGGATTCCACCTCGGAGTCGGACGAATACTCTGACACGGACCAGGGCGGTGCTGATGCAGATGCCGAAGGAGTTGCGGTGCGCCGAGACATGGACTCCAGCTTGCTGCAGTGCCGAGGCGGTGGAGGAGGCATGGCCACGCGGGGGTCCCACATGGAGGTACGTGCTGATGGGCCCCGGGGCAGTGACGGCGCTGGGCGATGTTGCCGCACCGAGTCCGGTGCCGTGTCTGTGGATGGTACCGGGGGTGTCGGTGCCTCGATGGCTGGTGCCGCATGCAGTGCCATCGGGGCCGGGCGATGTCTGCCCTCATGCACCATGTCTTCAGTCGCCCCGGAAGGTGATCGGTACCAAGCATCCCCGTGCCGCCTAGAGGGTGCCGGAGTCGGAGGGGGAGGGAAGGGGGACGACTTGATTAGAACCCTTGCTGCCTCCAAGGCCTCTGGTGTGGATGGCTCTGGGAAGTCCTCCAAAGGGCTGATGTCCCCTCGCTGGGAGACAGGCCCACCTGACCTGGAGGGCCCAGGCTCCAGGCTCGTCGGCGCTGCATGCCCCACTGGAGGGCACACAGAGGGTGCATGCCTAGGCGGGGACTGACCCCTGTTAGGCCGCCTCTTCTTCAGAGGCGCAGGCGATTGAGAGCGGTGCCGGAGCCCCTGCGGTCCCGGAGAGGCACGGTGCAGGGAACCGTCACACACTGAGGCTGGTGTGCTCCAGGAGGCCATTGCCAAGTCCGGTGCTGGTACCGGTCGGAGTGCCGCTTCCATGAGAAGGATCTTAAGGCGTGACTCCCTTTCGCGTTTTGTCCTGGCTTGAAGGCCTTACAGATTTTACAGGCTTCTGTAAGGTGTGCTTCTCCCAAACACTTCAAGCATGATGAGTGTGGGTCACCGCATGGCATAAGCCTATTGCACTTTTTGCAGGGCGTAAAGCCTTGCGGGCCAGGCATGCCCTGCCGGGGGCGCACGGCATGCCGCGGCGGGGAGCAATCAACAGAAAACAACAAAAAAGTCTTTAACTTAAATTGCAGACACTTAGCTGAAGATTAACCAAAGACTGAAGAAGAACAATGAAGACAACGATCATGTTGAGGAGCTGAGGGTTGTTCCAACGGACCGTCACGGCAGTAAGAAGGAACTGAGTGGGTGAGGGGACCAGCAGGGGTATATATGGGCCGGTATATCAGCGCCACTCCAGGGGGCTCCCTGCTGGCCCTAAAGGTACTGCTGAGGGAAAAACTTCTGACAGCATGTGCACACTGCGTGCACACACCTATATTGGAATGCACATGAGCAATCACTCAAAGAAGAACTGTAGGTAATGGGGGTACTTATAATTATTTTTTTTTAAAAGGGGGTACTTATAATTTTTTTTTGAAACAGGGGTACTTTATAAAAAAAGGTTGAGAAACACTGGTCTATGCCACACTTGTTCTGTGCATAATGGGAGAATAGCAGTCTCTCTAGAGCCAGCCCTGTAGCAACCTGCATGGAACTCTGAGGGCACTTCTACACTACAGGACAAAGCCAAATTAAGATATGCAATTTCAGCTACCGTAATTGCATAGCTGGAGTTGAAGTAGCTTAACTCAGTTTTTGATGCTGTCTACACTCCAGTGAGTGGAAGGAAGAACACTCTCCCTTTGACTTCCCTTACTCCTCGTGGAAGCAGGGTTACCAGCATCAACCGGCGTGCCCCTCTCTCTTTGATTTAGCTGTCTTAACGAGACTAATAATTCGAACCCTGGAAGATCGACAGCAGCAGCTTCGATCTTCCTCTGTAGTGTAGACGTACCCTGAGGGTATAACATAAGTGGCAGGAGGGAGGGACCAGGAAGTCAGTCTCGATGCACGTGGCCAGAATACTAGCTGCAGTTTCAGCACCTCTGTAAATAAGAGACAGTTTAGATTTAGGTGTATGGAGTCCTCTCATGCATACAGGACGTTCACATGGAAAATGTTCCAGTTAGATTGGAAAAAATGATTCTCCAATTATTTATTTTCTTATCATTGCATGCTTTGTTACCCTGAGGAATTAAAGGGGGTAAAAATGACACTGTCCACAGCATTTCCATTCATATACATTTCCTTGGCAAGCTTGTGGTGTTTGAGAGGGACCTTCCTTGCTAAGCAAGGCAAAAACATGTCCTCCAAAAAGATCCTCACATGATCTGTTCTTCCATCTCCTAGTGGTACTGCTTACATGAAGGGTAAAGGGCAATGAGTTAGAATTGCAGTGGCAATCTTTGTCTTGCCTGTAATAGCTACAGGAAGCGGTCATTCATTGCTGACCTTTCCAGAATGAGGGAATTGAGGTCAGAAATGGCCAACAGAGAAAAATACAATGGCAAAGATTTAAAGAGAGAGAGAGAGAGGTTGGGTGCAGGGGGGAGAGCAGCGAGAAAAAGAAATGCTATGTATTGAACTCCAGGAGAGGAAGGGAGGTTGCTCTTTGTACAAGTGGGCAAATTCATTCTTTTGTGGTTGAACTTGATCTACCTATCCTCAACTCCCTGCCACACATCTGATTCTTTAATAGGTTTGCACATAGACCTTTTTAAAGTGCAAAGCAATTGCAGGATAAGATCTCAGGAATTCCTAGGCTCAAAGGTATACTCTGCCCTCTTTACCACGGCACACCCATACCTATTCATGTGAGCACAAAAAGGCAAGTAGATCAAATTCTAGCTACTACCCTTGATCCAGTGGCTATTTTTCAGTTTGTCTGCCTTCAGCTTGTTTTTACCTTCCCACACACTTGAGATTTTTTTCCCTGAGGAATTCAAAAGCCCAGCTTCAGTTTGTCTGACTGGGTCAGTCACCTGTGAAAAGGATTAGCCAATGATCTGACCTATCGGTCCTGTGGATGTGACTGACACTTGTTTCAGTTCACCAGCTGGGTAATACCTGCCTGTTTTAGCAAGGGCAGAGTTTGGAGAGAACGGGAGGGGCAGCAGCCGTGCGTAGCGGAACGCAGCTTGCTTTTGTTCCCGTTCCCCTGCTGATAAGGGAACAAGGGGAAAGTACTTGGATTCCATGATTTATACCTCTGCTCCCTCCCTTCACGAGCCAGGAGCGAGAGGCATGCATGGAATGCAAATACTTTCCTCTCATTCCCTTATCATCAGGGGAACAGGAAGAAAAGCAATCCATGTCCTGGGTACACACAGCTGCTCCCCTCCTCCCCCCCGCTCTCTTGAAACTCCACCCTTGTGTTTTAGCCCTGAGTATTAGCCATTTTCAGGACACTTAGATTTCTGTGTCTTTGCTTAGGATAAACATAAAGGCTACGTCTACACTGGCATGATTTTCCGGAAATGCTTAAAACAGAACAGTTTTCCGTTATAAGTATTTCCGGAAAAAGAGCGTCTACATTGGCAGGATGCTTTTCCGGAAAAGCCCTTTTTCCGGAAAAGCATCCGTGCCAATGTAGACGCGCTTTTCCGGAAAAAAGCCCTGATCGTCATTTTTGAGATCGGGGCTTTTTTGCGGAAAAGACTACTGTGCTGTCTACACTGGCCCTTTTCCGGAACAGTTTTCCGGAAAGGACTTTTATTCGGCGGGAGCAGAATAGTTTTTCCGGAAAAGCAGCTGATTTCTTACAGTAGATCGTCAGTGCTTTTCTGGAAATTCAAGGGGCCAGTGTAGACAGCTCGCAACTTATTCCGGAAAAGCAGCTGATTTTCCGGAATAAGTGGCCCAGTGTAGACACAGCCAAACTGTCTCATGCTGTCTGAAGTCAGATGAGAATGCCAACCTCAGCGTAGACTGGTAAGAAACAGGGCACAAATCCCAAATTGGTTGTGAGTTCTAGACTTACATTTCACCAACCAAGTAACAAGCATAAACATCTCATCGACCATGAGATTAATGCGGGTAGCAACTTACAGGCATTGCATGAAGTCTGATTGCTATACATATTGATTTAAGTCCAATACATATCTTAGCAATACTAACACATTGGTGAGACAGACTGGTTTCCAGCTATGCATTTGTGAGTGTTCAGTCGTGCCTAGGGGCCTTTGCATGTGCTGGCTCTTGGACTGCCAGCATCTCAAACCTCATTAGGATGATCTTAAATCAAACCAATTAGTGTTGTTGGACACCTCATTGGGCGATTTGTGGTAGAAACTTCTATCAGCAACTTCACTCCAGAGTACTGTGCTGAGAATCTAATTCTTCCTTCAGTTTAAGGACAGAAGGCACATTACATAATACATAAACTGACCTCTTGTATAATACAGACCATCCATTTTCACCCAAGATACTCTTGTGTTGAGCACAACTTGTGTTTGGCTAAAGCACATCTTTCAAAGAGGGATCCAGTCTTGATTTGAAGACAACAAGAGATGGGTAAACCATCATTTCTCTCCGTAGCTTGTTCCAGTGGTTAATCCTCCTCAGTGTTGTTAATTTCTCCCTTACTTCTCTCTTGTATTTGTCTGTCTTCAGTTTCTAGCCATTGGTTCTTGTTATGCCTTTCTCCACTAGATAAAGGAATTATCTATTATCCAGCATTTCCACTTCAAGAAGGTATTTAGACATTGTAATCAAGTCACCTGTTAATCTTTTTGATCAAACAAATGATCTCTTTAAGCATCTCACATCAGGCATTATCTTCAGCCTTTGAATAATTTCTGTGGCCCTTTTCTCCATCCTCTCCTGTTTTTCAAAATAGAAGAATTTCCAAAAACGTTTCCTTTTTAAAACAAGAACACCAGAGTCTAATGCAGTTTTCTGGTACTGGGCTCACTAGTGCTGACGTAGAGGTGAAATAATCATGCTGCTGCTACTCACTCCTCCCTTCTTTATACATCCAAAGATCATAGCTTTTTCTTTTTTTTTTTTTTTTTTTTTGGCCACAGCATTGCACTGGGAGCTCATGTTGAACTTTTTGTCTGCTATGACCCCAAAAGAAGAGGTTACTTACCTCGTAACTGTAGTTCTTCGAGATGTGTTGCTCATGTCCATTCCAATTAGAAACGACCTGCCTAGAAACCGGCGCAGAGCTCCGAGATCGGCTCAAGATAAGGGGCCCACTTTTCAGACCTATTGCTCTCCAGGTAACAGGTGGCCTAGGCTCCTCGTTCCTAAATGTGGAACTTTGCGTAATCTTTGAGACTGTATCCCCTTTTTATGAGTTTGCAGTGGGTGGAGAGAGGTTGGAAATTGCTGTAGTAGCAGAGTTATATCAAGAACCTTCCCCTTCTAACTGATATTTCCCAGCTGCCCCACCCCTGCAAAAAAAAAATGACCCCCCAAAAACATTACTCTGAAATAAAGGCATAAGAACCTTAATTTAACCCTTTATCCTCTTCCATGTACCTTCTTTTCCTATTTCTCTGCTCCTTTCCCCTCAATCCCAGCTCCAGAGACAGCACAACTACATGACATCAACTTCACAGCCAAATATTATCCAATAACACAGGCCATTTGCCAGAGTCCTATGGAAAAATGGCAAGATGAATGGCATTTAAATGCATGTAATTGTTAACTCTGTGCTGGTCGTGTTTATACAGAATCAAGGCAACTCTTAACAGAAAATCAATCAACCTAACAGATCCACGTAGGGGGAACTGGTTCGAAGCCAGTTGCTGCGAGGCTCAGGGGGTGTAGAAATGACATTCTATACCTGAAAGGAAGATGCTGACAGACACGATTCTGTTTATTAACGACCCACTCTCACTTTCCAACGTGCCCTGGCGATGCACTGCCCACACCATTCCTCACTCCCTACTTGGCTGCATATTACATTTCAAAATGATCTAGTGTATGACCAGAAAATTCATTGGCTTATTTCTTCCTTGTGTTCTAATGTTACCTTGTTTTCATGGCTCCCCAACCCCAACCCCTACAAGGAGCTGCCTACAGCTGCTCTGTGCCTGAGGAAAAGATGATAGGCCGGAGGCAGCCTAGCCCGCCAAGAGTCACGGTCCTGTGGGCTGCACTGCACTGTTCTCTGCTGAGCCCATGCAAGAAATTCTCTTCTGCGATGGCTACACTGTCCCTGGGAGTTCCACCAAGTATTTGAATGGAATGAGAGACACTCAGCCTAGACTGTACTGTCCCTGTGGAGTCTTAGGTTTCTGGTGCCAGGTTACCACAGAGTTATCAGTCCTGATAGTCAGACAAGTAGAAGGCCAGATTTAGCACTGGCACCCTACTCACCCCAGAGCGAAAGTACATTGTAACCCCCACAGCTCTTAAAGCTTGAACTGTGGACAAGCCAGGCTGCTCGACAGGGAGTTTCTGTCTCCCTTTCCTTCCTTGCCAGCTATACTCCGATTTCTGGAAGTGATATGCCATGAGGAGTCTGCTAGTAAGAAGGGAGCCAAATATGTTCCTGTACTGCCCAGGGGAGAGAAGTGGGCATTTCAGCCCAGGGTTCTAGCTCATTATCCCACCACCTCAGAGCTGAATTGAAACTGTTCCTCATCACAGTCCACCACAAGATAGCCTCTTGTCCAGCATGTAGGCAAAAGATCATCGACTGGAAAACAGCTGCCCTGTCTAGCGGGAGCACTGTCTTCTGCTTACAGACAGAGAACAGCTGTAAGCCAGCTCTGGATTAGGTGTCTGGTTCGCTAGAAAAGAGCAAGTGTAATTTTTTTTGCCTTTTACTAATCCTCCACATTTTAATGTTAACCCTGTCCACAGTCATCTCTTGGCTCAAATAAAGGACCTCTTAGTGGGAGCCCACTGACTAGAGGAAAGCCCTTTAATTCGGTTGTCTTTCTTCATGCATCCTTTCACAAAAACCCATTCCCTGTAATTTCAAGTGTCCAGTCTTATCCCGCCAGTATTACTGGAATGAGAGTCCAGTTTAGAGGTACCAGGAAACTAATTTGAACTTAACCACCTGCCCTTTGCATTAATACCTTATAGCCATGGGGGAGGGGAGTGGTAAATATCGAAGAAACGATTTTTTAAAAACTTGGCTACATTTGCTTCAGCTGTTTCATCTTCTAAACTGAGAGGAAGAAACAATGTTTGTAACCATGGTGGAGCACACTTGGATAAGACAGAAAATGTTGGATGAACAAAAAAGTATGCCAGTCTCTTGGTTTTGTGCCCAGTAAGTTCCTGTCTTCAGTTTCTTGGATGGAAGGAGACCTTTTTATCAGAATGGCATATGGAATGTAAACCTGTGGTTGAATGAATGTCCTCCAGCCATCTGCTGATGAATTAGGTCAGCAGACACACCTGTTTTGCCAAAGTGCTCGGTTTTGGTTGTGTGGAGTTAAAATTTACTTAAGTCTTGAGAGCAGTGGTGGTGAAATTCTTTTGTCCTTATATGACCAAAGAGCAGCAGAACTGTACTTAACATGCCCTGAGTGGGGAGGCCATTCAAAGTGTACCCTCACCTCCTTGCTCATCTCCTGATGGCGGGTTCTGTTGAAAGGGCCTCAGATGCCATTCGATCCTCCCCCTCCAATTTTTAACTTATAGAGCTGATCAGACTCAACTGAGAGTCCTTATTTCTTCTCAGTGGCATAGTGAGGGTGTTATGTGCCCGGGGGCAAAGGCAAAATTTGCGCCACCCAATTATTTGTTACTATGTATATGTTATTTATTTCTAAGTCAGCAAAAATAAGAACGTAAATAAAAAAAGAACAACATTTAAAAGTTTCTTCCATAAGCTTCCACGTCTGTTGTCAATCTTGTGTGCTGTTGCTTCTGGTGTTGAACGTGTATATGACTTTTCAATCCAACGGTTCGTCCGGCTTGCGCCAGACATCATCAGGGTAGTGATCTACTAATTGACCTACTAATATCCACTGATCCTGGGATCAGTTAGTAGATCATAGTACAATGCTTGCAGTATAACCTCAATGCTTTCAGTATAACATAACTATCGTCCTATTTACTTTTTGAAGGTTTCCCTGAAACCTTTTCACAGTCAACTGTTGGAATATATAAAAAATAGGAAATAATCATAAAAATGTTAACAACGGCATAACTTTTGGCAGCTAAATTGTCACCATCCTAGTGTGGTGCCTGGGGGCAACTGCCCCCGCCCCTTTGCTACACCGTTTCTTCTTGTGTCCAGTGTTTTTGTAGCCGTGTTGGTCCCTGTATATTTGAGAGAAGGTGGGTGAGGGAATATCTTTTATTGGATCAACTTCAACTGGTGAGGGAGAGATGATTTTGCAGTTACAAAGAGATTTTCCTCTGGTCAGGTTGTTTCTTCTTAGTGATCACTAGAGCTGAAACCACTGATAGGCAGGTTTAGGAGGCTAAGCCTTCAGTATGGGGATGGTGCTGCGGACAACAACAGCACAGAGGAGGTGGTACAAGCAAGAACGTTCTGAGAGCTGAAATCACTAAGGACAGGGCTACATGGTGAAATCTCAGAACATGGCAATGTTCCCTCTCTTTTCTATCCATGTGCGGTTGTTTTTCATACACATGCAGAATAATTTTATGTGCACCAAGGCATGTGCAAATGTGCACCAGCAGGAGAAACAAAACACCTACCTGTGGGTGCTCTGCTAATCTGCTAGCTGGCATTGGAATCTCTCCTGAGTGGGCCACAAGCCCACAGCTTACAGGGAACGCTGGCTGCCACTAAAGGCAGCAGTGAGCAGAGGGGCAGTAGTCACAGCAGCAAGTTCAGACATCACTTGACTGCTATCTGCCAGGCATGAAAGGAGAACCATGGGAGCCCACTCCTGGACCTGTGGGCTTAGCTGACCTAGGACAACCAATCCATGAGTGGCGTGCAGCAGAGTGAAAATGGAAGTGGTGAATTGCATTAGGAGGAGCATTTCCAGGAGATCTAGAGAAGCAATTATTCCCCTTTATTCGGCTCTGGTGAGGCCACATCTGGAGCACTGTGTCCAGTTCTGGGCCCCTCACTATAGAAAGGATGTGGACACATTGGAGAGGGTCCAGCGGAGGGCAACCAAAATGATTAGGGGGCTGGAGCACATGACCTACAAGGAGAGGCTAAGGGATTTGGGCTTGTTTAGTCGCAGAAGCGAAGAGTGAGGGAGGATTTGACAGAAGCCTTCAACTTCCTGAAGGAAGGTTCCAAAGAGGATGGAGAAAGGCTGTTCTCAGTAGTGACTGATGGCAGAACAAGGAGCAATGGTCTCAAGTTAGTGGGGGAGATCTAGGTTGGATGTTAGGAAAAACTATTTCACTAGGAGGGTGGGGAAGCACTGGAATGGGTTACCTAGGGAGGTGGTAGAATCTCCACTCCTAGAGGTTTTTAAGTCATGGCTTGACAAAGTCCTGGCTAGGATGATTTAGTTGGGGTTGGTCCTGCTTTGGGCGGAGGGCTGGACACGATGACCTCCTGAGGTCTCTTCCAACTCTAGGATTAAAAGGTCCATTTGTCCATTGGACTTTTCCTGCGGCAAGGTGGGACACTGCAGCAGAAAACTACTGCCCAAGATAGTGCAAGGAGGCTGTTTACATATTGCTGACCTACTTTTGAATAATTGTTATGGCATTCTCCTAAATTTATGATGTGTTTCCTCCTCAGACTCAGCGCTCGTGAGGGGGAAAGTATTGTCTGTCTGAGGCACTCGGAGTGGTGACTAGTTTTTCCAGATTCCTGGGTGGGAGGTTCAAATTGGGTCTGTTTCCTAGTGCTAATAGGAACCCCCAGATATTGAGCCTAACCTAAGCTACTGCTGACATCACCTGGTGGAAGGATTACAAGGACAGGCACTTCCCAAGGTACAAACATCCGACTTACAAACAAACAAAGGCTTATCTGCAGCCCTGGGGAGCAGGCAAGAATCATGCGTGTGTGTGTGTGTGTGTGTGTGTGTGTGTGTGTGTGTGTGTGTGTGTGTGTCTCCCTCCCTCTCTCTCTCTCTCGGGGATGGAGATGGCCATAGGTTGTGGCACAGAACCTGCAGGGAGGGTGGTGGTGGATGCCCAGAAATCCCCTGCAGAATCTCGTCCTCTCCCTCATCATCCTCCTCTAAACCTGCCTTTCCTCAAGCACCAGCATTCAAGATCAGATAAAAAAATGTTTCTACTATTTTTCATTGCAAATATACAGTATCTCAGCTACATTATGGGTTAAGTAGGCCTGGCAACCTAACTACCATTAGTAAGGGTACGTCTAGACTACAGGCTTTTGTCGACAGATTCTGTCAACAAAACTTCTGTCTACAAAGAGCATCTAGACTGCATCAAGCAGATAGACAAAGCCATTCGCTTTGTCGACAAAGAGCGTCCAGACTGCATGAGACTTTCATGCTGTTAATGCCCGGTCCAGATCCTGCACCCAGGCTGGAGCCCCTACTTCAGGATGCAGCAGCACTGTTCTTGCCTCCAAACTTTTCCCAGGAGAAGCGATTTTGGAGGCTGGAGACAAGTACGGACTGGTGGGACCGGCTCGTAATGGAGTAGTGGGATGCCCAGGCTTGGCTCCGAAACTTCAGGATGCGGAAGTACACCTTCCTGGAGCTCTGTACCTGGCTTGCCCCTGCCCTGCAATGACAGGACACCCACCTGCGCCCTGCCATCCCGCTGGAAGCTGGCCACTCCTGACAGCTACCGGTCAGTGGGACACCAGTTTGGTGTGGGGAGATCTACTGTTGGCTCCGTGTTGATGGAGGTAAGGCCCTCGGGGGAGGGGGCAGTCCATGAGGGGTAGGGGGACTGTACCAGGAGAGGGCGGGGGAGGGAGGGCAATGGAAGGGAGGTGGTGGACGGCTCCTGGCCTCACTCCACCATACAGCTGGGAGCAATCACTGGGGGGGGGGGGACTCCTGGGGTCTTGGGGGGGAGGAAGGGGGTACCTCCCAAGGACTTGGGCAACCCCTCTAACTTCATATTGTGTGTGTTTGTATGTGTCTATTTCTGCAGGTGGGTTGGAGCTGCTGAACCGGATTGTCCGCCTCGGAGACCTAGACACCATCATGGCTGGTTTTGCTGGGCTGGGATTCCCAAACTGTGGAGGAGCACTCAATGGAACTCACATTCCCATCCGTGCACCGCCCCATCGAGCAGCCCATTATATTAACCAAAAAGGGTACTTCTCCATTAAGCTGCAAGCCCTGGTTGACCACCGTGGACTATTTACGGACATTTGTGAGGGGTGGTCGGGCTGGGCACACGATGCTCGGATCTTCCAGAATTTGCACCTTTACAAAAGGCTGCAGGCTGGAACCTTCTTTCCGCAGCGAACCTTTGCTGTTGGAGACATGGAGATGCCGGTCTGCATTGTGGCTGATGTGATGTACCCCCTCATGCCCTGGCTCATGAAGTCATACACAGGGCATCTGAACCCAAGCAGGGAAGTCTTTAACGCGCACCTGACACGCGCACATTTACGAGTGGAATGCACATTTGGCCGGCTGAAGGGGAGGTTTAGGTGCCTGCTCACTCACCTCGACATGGGGGAACACAATATCCCAGAGGTGGTGGCAGCATGTTGCATCCTCCACAACCTGGTGGAGAGCAAAGGGGAGGCCTTCCTCCCAGGCTGGGGGCCAATGGCTGAAGTGGAGGGGAGGCGGTTTGCGCAGCCTCGGACAGCTGCTGTTTGCCAAACCATCAGGTGGGGGTCCGCATCCGGGAGGCTCTGCGTGAGCGCTTCTCAGCTAGAGCCCAATGACTCCCCAAGGTCTCCCCAATGGGGCCTGTGGGCCTCGGCCCCCCATCCCAAAACCTTTCCTCCCACAATCCATCCCTGCATCAGCCTCCGAACAGTTAAGACACACACGCCATGTTAAATATGAAAAATATAATATTTATTAACAAGTAACGTTAGAATTTAGAACTGTTATAAAAAACAGAATTGTTCAACAACTGTTACAAAATAAACTTTTTTTGAACTATTAACCTGTGTTTATAACTGGGGTAAGAGGGGGGATGTCAACCTGGAGGGAGGGAGGAAGGGCAGACAGCTTAAGGGTAATGGCGGTATCGCCTGGGCCGCAAGGCTTTGCCACCTCTTGTCCATGGACCCTGCCGTCCTCGGGCTCGAGTTGGGGCTGCAGATGGCTCTGCTCTAGTAGGGGGAGGGGGGAAGGGGACAGGGCTGGAGGGGCGGCAGGGGCTGAGGGAGAGGAAGGGGGGTCAGAGAGGGCTGGAGCTGGATGGGCAGGAGGAGTCCCCAGGGGGAGAGGACCTGGCACACATTGCGCTCCACTGTGGTAGGAAATCGTCGAGCAGGCGATTATGCCAGCAAGCCTCCTCCCTGGTTCTTTCAGCCATGGTCTCCTGCATTTTGGCCATGGTCCCCTCAGTTTTCTCCATCGCCTCCACACGCCTCTGCAAGAGGCCATTATAGGCCCTCCAATGCCTGCGGGTGCTGTGGGACTGGGTGGGTGGTGGCACTGGTGTTGCCCGGCGGTCAGCAGCAGCAGGTCTAGCTGTGGAGGAGAAGAGGGAGAACCGATCAGTGTTAGGAATTCGCACACAAGTCCTTACAACAAGGGATGGGAATGTTGTTACTGTAAGGCCACGTCTGGCCCTGCCAGCCGCCTCGGCCACACAGGGGCCCCGTTGTGGCTAGGGCAATGTCCTCCCTCCCTCCACCATGGCCGTCCAGGCCAGGTAAGTGTGCAGCCACAGTGGGACGGGGCCTGCAGCACCTTGGGTCTCCCATGGCCCCCACCCACATACCCACCACCTGCTCATCTGCGTGCACATGCACAGAGAGATGCAAGCTGTCCAGGAGTACCAAGATGTGCCCATTGCTCTGCATCCTCTCTGCTCCCACCTCCCCCGTTCTGTGTCTGTGACCCTGACTGCACTCACCTGATGTTCCTTCGCCAGCGTCGGAGGATGCCTGCGAGGCTTCCTGGGTCTCCAGGACAGGCTACAGGGTTAGGGTCAGGGTGTCCTCCATCTGCTCCTCCTCCTCCTCCTCCTCCTTCTCCACATCTTCCCTGGGGACCTCCTGCTGGCCCTGATGCACCGGTGTGTGCAACCCTGTCTGTACGAGCACCGGTGCAGACATAGGTTCCTGGCCTCCCAGAATGAGGTCCAGTTCGTTATAATAGGCGCAGTGTACTGGGGTTGCACCTGATGCTGAGCTCTGCTCTTGGGCCTTCACGTAGCCCTGCTGAAGCTCTTTAACTTTGGCCCGGAACTGTTGTAGTGTCCTGGGGTGGTGCCCTTTATCGGCCAGCCCCTGAGCCATGCGGCCGTAGATGTTGGCGTTCCTGCGCTGGGTGTGCAGGGCCTGGACCGCTTCCTTCTCCTCCCACAGTTTGAGCAGTGTCAGGACCTCTGGCCCTGACCAGGCTGGGGCTCTCTTGTTCTTGCCTGAGGGAACCTGGGCTGGCTCCCTCGAAGGTCCTTGGGGACCTCGTGGCTCTGGAGCTGCACACATGGCCACGTGGAAGTGAAGCTGGGAGAGCCATGTGCTGACTGTGTTGGTCTGTGGCCAGCTTCCTATCAGAATGCTTGCCAGGGGTGTCTGTGCCTTTAAAACATGGCTACAGGCAGGAACAAGAGGTTTTCCCTGAAGAAGGACTGTCCAGCAGGGGGTTTCCTTGGAGGTCTTTTTCTGTCGACAAAAGAAACCCCCACATCCAGACTGCCCTTTTTGTCAACAGAACTCTGTCGACAAAGGCGTTATGCCTCGTAAAATGAGGTTTACCGGCGTCGAAAAAACTGCCACGTTCTGTCTACTTACTGTTGACAGAACGCAACAGTAGTGTAGACGCAGGTATAGTTTTGTCGACAAAAGCCCACTTTTGTCGACAAAACCATGTAGTCTAGACATACCCTAACACTGTTTCTATGGGAAAATGCATTCCGAGCTGCAAACAACCGACTCACAAATGAACTTTTGGAACACAACCTGTTCATAAGATGGGGATTTCCTGTCGATGGTATAGCCTCCACTGGGGTAAGACGATGATGCACAGCAAAACTGTGTTTTACCTCGTGCACGCGTTTTCATTCTCTCCAGTGTAACCTTTGATTCCACTTGCACTCAGAATGCAATACTTGGTACAGATGAAATGAAAATGTAAAACAAGACTTGTCTAGAAACATTCCTATGCCACAAGCAGGAATTGCTGCTGCTCACACCCACAGAGTGAATACAAAGAGGGCTTTTCTCCCACTGATGTATGCATGAGGGAATCACTATCTGTGCCTTGCAATAGCCTTCGTGGGGGTTATCCGTGTAAGCCCCCCATGCATCAATGGAAGACTAGCTCTCAAAAGATCCATAAATTCTCTGTCTAGATGTTTACAGAACAGCTTTTTGTCTGGCTGTTCGAACAGTCGGCACATAACAAATCACAGGAAGGCATTTGTAAATGTCCTGGTGTATTTCACTGGTTGGGACATAGATGCTGGAAGCTGTACTGAGGATGGGGGAGGAGGAGGAATGACTCTACAGCTGTGCAAACGATGCGAGGATGTTCTTCCCACTCTCTTCCTCCCTGCTGGAGTTGCACCCCCCTCCATTTGGTCAGAGAATGTTGGAAGCCACTTACACTTGACGCAGAGGAACAGACACCTCTCTTGGCTGGAAGCCCTGTGCTCATCGTCCCGTTTCAGAGTGAGCTCTGAGAATGACACAGTTGTAATCTGAGGGGGTGCGTGGTCATATACCGTCCAGGATGTCCTGCTTGAGGGCCCGAGTGGATCCTAAATTATGATCACCATGACACCAACTAGGAGGCAGGTCATTAATGAGGACTGTATCCACAGCTATTTTTAGTGTAGCTCCCAGGTGTTGAAGAATGGCAAATTGTGGGGCTTGGCTCCTACAAAGCCAAGCAGGATGATTTCAAAATACAAGTAGCTTTTAAGACTGGACTGTTTTCTGGCATGAGTCAGAAAAAGTGAAGGGCAGTTACTGCCAGACAATGCAGCAGCGATGGGTTACAAAGGATGGCAAACTGTAGTTTATTGGGGTCTTGCTTTCCAACAGCTGCTGGGGAGCAGTCTTAATACTTTACTACCTGGAGCTGGACCATGTAACTCTCTTGCATTTTAATAGTGTGTATTCCCTGCCTGCAATTCTGAGCCTTAGCCATGCAAACTGAACTGGTACATTACTGCCACATAGAGTTCAGTGCCAGCTACTGTGTGTTTTTATATTACTCCATACAGCATGTGGCAAGTGGGAGCTACTTAACTCAGTGTGCAAATGTACTGACGTCATTTCCACTTCCTTTCTTCACCTACACACCATATACTCTGATAAAACTGCTCTTAGGGAGATGTGTTGCTCCACTCCAAACCAGAAAACTCGAGGTTCAGTAGTAGATTGCACATGAGAGCTATCATGTTTATATCAAATAAGTGTATACATAGGTGCACATATTTTATTGTAAATACACTACGTTGTGCACTAAAAAGCTCTTATTACAATCATACATTCAGTTTCTATGGCTGTGTCTAGACTGGCCAGTTTTTCCGGAAAACCAGCCGCTTTTCCGGAAAAACTTGCCAGCTGTCTACACTGGCCGCTTGAATTTCCACAAGAACACTGACGATCTCATGTAAGATTGTCAGTGTTCTTGAGGAAATACTATGCTGCTCCCATTCGGGCAAAAGTCCTTTTGTGCAAAAGGGCCAGTGTAGACAGCGCTGTATATTTACAAAAAGCCCCGATCGCGAAAATGGCGATCGGGGCTTTTTGCAAGAAAGCGTTGTTTAGATTGGCACGGACGCTTTTCTGCAAAAAGTGCTTTTGTGGAAAAGCCGCCCGCGCTAATCTAGATGTTTTTTCATTAAATGCTTTAACGGAAAACTTTTCCGTTAAAAGCATTTGAGGACAATCATGCCAGTCTAGACGTAGCCTATCTGTGGGATTAGGAAAGACATAAGGGCCTATGTTCTCAATTATAGTAATGTCTAGAGACCCCTGTTGTGGCTTTGTCTACATTAAAAATGTGCATGGTTTAACTTAAACCAGTTTTTAAAGTGAGTTATACCAGTGCAAACACCTTGTGCTGGCCTGTGTAAACCCTGCCCTGCCAATTAGATTAATCTGTGGCACCTGTTAGGCATAACTGGTAATCAAAACCAGCAGAGGAGGGGCTGGGTCTTCATAAAGGAAGGAGCACAGGACAGTGGGAAAAGCCAATGAGGAGACCTAGGTAAAAGTAGCTGGGAGTTTCTCTTCTGGGCTAAAGGCTGGTAGAAGCTTGGGCAGCTAGGGAAAGGCAAAAGGTGCATTCTCCTGAGCCAGGAGGAGGCCATAAAATCCCACAAGCCAGGGTAATGTCTAAGGATGTTTGAATTGGAGTCACCAGGATGGGGGAGGGGAGCTTCAGGAAGGATTTGGCTCCTGTGGAAGCTTCTGAGGAAAGGAGGTCCCAGGGAGGAACCCTCAGTGGCTGTGCTCTGAAGTAAGAGCAGGAAAGAAGTTTGAAGGTATTAAACTGAGCTCCAGTAAGAAGCCCTGAGGAAGGAGGGTGGGGGGCCTGGAAAGGAAAACTGGGAAGTGGCGGCTGTTAGGGAAGGGCACAAGACACCGAGGGAAACCCTGGAAAGGGACAGCTAAAAAGGCAAAGGCGACAGGTGATGGCAAGTTTCATTGCCTTAGCACTGTAATAGGGCTGAGGATGGTGCTGAGACTGAGGAAGTACCAAGATGGTGAATGGTTCTTGCCAAGGGTTCAGCAAAGTATTGGGAGCCAAGTACTCAAACTGAAATTTCTTTGAGTGGTCTACACTGAAGATATCCTGGGTCTTAGCTTCCTGGGGGTTACTGAACAGACTGGAGCTTTGTTTTATGTAGACTTGGGACTGGAATTTCCCAGGAGTGGGATTCCAGCGTGACCTGGTCAGAGTGGTCGTTGACAGGGGATGTTAGCCACGGAGCCCCTGCTAGGCCATGCCCAGCCACAAGGGGGTGCAGCTTTGGTATGGCCACTTTTCTGCATCCCTGTTTTTCTTTTGGGTTGAGTGGCTTATTTCTAAAGTGCCCAGGACACTTATAATCCATATCTGATGCACAGGCATGACTACCTGGCCTTTCCTGGTTATTTTTGTGGCTGATCCTCAGTCACATCCAGTTTAAAAACAATTGTAATTCAACCACTAATATATTTTACACTGTCAGCCGGGGCATGAAAACCAACAGCAGGGTCATGGTTTCCGTGGTCCAGAGCCAATCCAGTATGAAAATAAAAAAATCCTTTCCTCCATAATTAAAAAGATGCAACCCTTCTCAGGCAGAAGTTATCCCTTACCAAGATTGCGAATATGCTCCAGCCCGTAGCTGACCTGCAGGCCAGGAGTTTGAGACCCCTTGCTTTAAAGACTTCAAGGTAGACTCCACCATTTACTATCGTTTAAACAAGCGACTTGCACCCTCTGTTGCAGAGGAAGGCAAAATTACCCTAGAGTCTCTGCCAATCTGATCTGGGGGGAAACTTCTTCCAACTGCACTTGTTCTAAAGTCAGATTAGTCTCTGCAGAAGTGTCTGGAAATGGTGGTTGTGTGATGCCTTCTGAGTTTCCCCACCAGAGCTGTCCTTACGCATACACAGAATACACAGTTGCACAGGGCATCCAAAAATTTGGGGCACCAGTGAGTCTTAATGTCCGCCCACCTACCTCTTCCTATCCCTGTTCTGTGGTTCCGCTTTCTCCGGAGGGGATCTAGTTAACTTACAAGTGGAAAAGCCTGCCAGACCTAATAGTGGAACTTGTGAAAGAGCCATTCAAGTGGTAATGAAGCCATTTAACAGGCATTTGCCAACCCCAGGTATATGCTGTCTGTTTCTGAATTTACTGTGTTAGGCGACAGGGCCTTAGTTTAAAATTTGTTTAAAACTATTTCATGAATGTGTTGCTGAAGGTTATAAAATCACGTCTCTAAAATATCATTTCCTCCTCCCCCAGCTGCCATAGGGCATAGGGGCACCAGTTTCATAGTACTGAATAGGGCCCCATAAATCCTAAGGGTGGCCCTGTTTCCCACCCATCTGGGATTTAGAAAAGGGGGGGAAATAACTCAGCCTCCTACACATGTTACTTCCACAATGAGCAGGACAGAACTGGGGTGAGAGAACAGTGAACAGGAGGGCAGATAGAATACACAAGAGAGAGGCTTCTGTGTCTGGCACAATATGAATCCTGCGTGAGTTAGTCTCTATTTCTGTATTACAGTTTTAAGCCTGCTTGATAGTTTGAAGAGAATTAGGGGATTGTTTCTCTTGGTTTTACCATCCAGATGGACCCGAAATGAAAACCATGCGTTTCTAAAGGCTTGTAATGTGATCTCTTCCCTTCACTCCTGTTCAAAACCTTACCCAAAGCCCTTGCTGAAATCCCTGAGCCTCTCCTCTCTCTGTGTGCTGAGATTGGACGCCCACATAGGTTTTCTTTCCCTACCGTAAGGATTTTGTTGATAACATGGTTACACTTTGCTCTTTGCTTAATTGTTCCCTTTTCTTAGCAACTTTCTCTGTTGTTGGCAGCTGTGGTTCTTTGTCCCAGCTTCCTAGAAGCCAGAGTTCTTCTCACTTCCCTGGGTGCCTCTCATGGGGAAAGCAGAATAGTTTTTAATCCTTTGAAAATGTGGGATCTAGTGGTTCAGACTCCTCTGTTACCCAGCTGTTCAGGAATCTTCCTACAGCTATCCTAGAGCAGAGAAGCAGATCTTTCTCCTATTTCCACACTGCACTGGGCTTTATTATCTACCATGCCCTAATAATTGATTGCAAGATCCTAAAATTACTCTGGTGTGAAAGGCCTGTTGAGATTTTTCTATCCAACACTATGAAACCCCATTCCTAAAAGCAAACCCATGCGTGATTAGTCCCATTAAATGGAATGCTCAGTGCTCATGGAATTGCGCCCCTGGGCAAAATTACTCTCAACTCAATCCTAAGTGTTTACAGGAATGGGAATTTAAATGCTCACTTATTAAGGGTTAAGGCTTCCATTGACTTCCGTGGGAGCAGAGTTGGGCCAATGCTCAAAATCCCATATGGCTTTCCTAAGACTTGTGGCCTTCACTTTCTTGGTCTTCACTCAGTAATACTTAGATTTGTTAGATTATTAGATGCTTTGTTTTCACAAAGAAAATTACAAAAGATAAAGGATTTAACGTTCACTCCCTCTGCTTGTGATTCCAATTCAGACTCCCATGAACAGAAATACATTGCATTTTAGTAGGGCTGAAAGATGGTTTCAACAAAAATACCGGACACACCTGACATTACATCACAATCTACATTATGTCTTATTTAGAAAATACCGGACATTTATATTTTCTCAATTTGTTTCCCAAACAGAAAGCTCAAATACTGGACTGTCCGCTTCAAAACCGGACACTTGGCAACCCTACATTTTAGTATTTAGTTTTTTGTCCCATTTAATTCCACACTAAATTTCTTACAATCACTCCCTGATGCTTAATTCCTGACCCCTCTCCTACATATCCTATTTCCACATGACGACTGTAAATGGTTGTCTCTAGGGGAGATCTACTATTTCACTAGGCCTCTACTGACTGGAGATATAAGTAGATTTCCCAAGATAAAACTGTATTTGAAACTATCTGGAATTGCATTCCTAAATACTATGAGCCAGTCCTGCAGCCATTAACAGGCCCTTTGACACAATTAAATCAGTGCAAGTCTTGCTTAATTTGTATTTATGATTTGGCCATATAAATGCTAGTATTTTAATAAAATACAGTATTCTTTACCAATCTCTTATAAAGTTAACTCATACAACCCATTGGTATGGCATATCAAAAGACTGATTTGCACTGCTATTGCTCATGTATCTTTTCCCCACCTTTCCTGACTAAAAACATTTTTGCTCATTTAATTAGAAGTGAGACTCTTCTGTGACACAGATAATAAGTAAATGTTTTTTAAAGCTGCTACTATTCTGAAGAAATTCAGTGATAAACTTTAATCCGCTGTCAAACAAAACAGAATACAATAATGGACGAGCTAAGCTCAGGATTTAAAATAATAGATTTCACATGCAAGGAACAGTGAGAGCTAACACATAGCAAACTTTTTTTGTTGTTTTTTAAATCCTAAGAATATAGATAAACTTCTGACTTGGCAAATGCAGACCAGAAATAACATGATGGATGTGCTACAGAAGGGCTAAAACACGTTAACAAAATTTACAGATCGTGCAGAGTTTGGAAAAAGTTGCAGATGTAAGCAGGATCTGAAGGAAGGCATCCCTTTAGTGCTAGCAGGAAGTAAGGAGAGACCCTGGGTGTGTCTATGTAAATATAGTTTGTTCCTGCTTTGTGCTAGTTTGTAAGCCTATGTTTGTCATATGCAGCAGGATGGAGCTATTTTGTATTAAATATAGCTAGCTTTGTATTAACACAGCTATGTTTGTATTACATGCAGGAATAGCTTGTATTAAATAGTTTGTATTACATGCAGGAATAGCAGGTTCTGGACTTCCAGCACTCCAGTCATCTGAAGAAGTGGGCTGTGCCCACACAAGCTCATAATACCATCTACATGTTTTGTTAGTCTATAAAGTGTTACCAGACTATTTGTTGTTTTTTAAGTTTTTCCTGTTACAGACTAACTCGGCTACCCCTCTGAAACTAGCTAAAACATGGTTATCCATGTTTGTAATTTCGTGGGAATAATAAAAAATAAGGACTGTGCTATATTGTTCCAAATGAAAGGGCTCACAGTTAGGTGAAAGAATCTTGCTAATTCAGGTGCTCAACTTTCAGAGCCCTATTGGGGTGGGGGAAGGGGAGGAGTTATTCTGGTCAGGAGGCTATATAACTTGGGCTGCCTGGACTAGCCTGACCTATTCCCCCACACTGTTCAAAGAACAGGGCTATATAGGCGTCATTATGTGCCTCATGTTGATTGTGTTGGGTTTATGTTTCTTTTACCTTGTATGGTAAGAGTTGAAATCACTGGGAAGTGAAATCATTTGAGACTAATGGGCAGAAGTGGTCATAGTCAGGAAGTGGATGGCAGGGATAGTGGCTGAGAGCTAGCAGGGTGGTACAACAAGTGGCAGCAGAAAGGTGTAACGAGTGGCCAGCAGGGCAGTGGCAGAGAGCAGGCAGATGGCGTGTGACCAGCGGAGTGAGTACGATACCTCTTTACCTCCCCCCACTCAGGCTGGGAGGTGAACTCTGCGGATGCACCTCAGAACTCTAGGTCTCCTCTGACCAAGGGCAGTGACTGTGAGTGGGGGGGGGAGGCAGAAAAGGGTTGGACACGTAAAGGGGACATTTAGGGTGCGTCTACACTGCACCTTAGGTCAAAATAAGAAACGCACTTTGAGCTACACAAATTGTGTGTCTTATTTCGAAAGAGCTTCTTTCATCATTTGGTGCTGTCTACACAGCGCCAAATTTCAAAATAACCCGCTATTCTGAAACGTCCCTTACTCCTTGTGGAATGAGGTTTACAGGGGCGTAGGAATAGTGAGCCCGTTACATTTTGAAATAACAGGCTTGCTGTTAAGACGTGGGACAGCTATTTCGGGATACTGGAGTGCTGCACTGTAGACGTAGCCTTACATTGCTGGACTTAAGAACCTGAGAGGAAAAGGACGCTACCCAGCCTACTTGGGGTAGGACTTTTACTCATGGTTTTGGTTATGAACTCTCTCTGTGGTGTTTTCTCAAATTAATGCCACGTTACTTCCTTCCCTTTTATTACAAGTTTCTTTTCAAAGCTCAGACTCTGTGCTTGCAAGGGGAGAAGCATTGCCTCACAGCAACCTGGGCCGGTGTCTGAATTTCCCAGGTTACTGGGTCCCCATTGGGTTGGAGCCAGTTCTGTGTTGGATGGATGGAGAGGAACCCCTAGATATTGAACCCGGCCCTAGCTGCTGCTGGCTCCACCTGGCAGAAGGGTTACACACATACAAGGGAGGGCTGAGAAATGAGAGAGGCTGCAATGAGTAATATGAGCAGGAATAACAAAATGATATTTGATATGGATAACTGCAACTAAAACAGCTGGGGAAAACAATCTGAAATGCAAGTATTCTATGAGAAGGAGAAACTCAGAAATCTGAAAAGATATTGTGGGTAACATTGCACTGCAGCTTAGATTTTAATTTGCTAAGCGTTATGATATCAAAAAAGGCCAATACAATTTTGAGCTTTATAACATAGAGCTATAATATCAATGGAGGAAGAGGTCAACATGTCTCTGGTGTGACCACAGGTGGCAAAAACAATAGTTCTCAATCATGGGTACACACATCTCTGGGGCTAGGCAGAGGTCTTCCAGGGAGTACGTCAACTCATCTAGGGTAGGTCTACATTGCATTCCTCTTTCGAGAGAGGATTGCAAATGCAGCTGAGCGAAATTGCAAATGAAGCACAGATTTGAATTTCCCGCGCTTCATTTGCATGATCGCGTCTGGGCGCTATTTTGAAATACCCTATTTCGAAAAAAGAAACGCAGTCTAGATGCGGTTATTTCGGAAGAAAACCCTTCTTTTGAAATTACCCTTACTCCTTATAAAATGAGATTTAAGGGTAATTTCGAAAGAAGGGTTTTCTTTTGAAATAACTGCTTGTAGACAGCGTTTCTTTTTTCGAAATAGGATATTTCAAAATAGCGCCCGGACGTGATTATGCAAATGAAGCGCAGGAAATTCAAATCTGCGCTTCATTTGCAATTTCGCTTAGCTGCATTTGCATTCCTCTCTCGAAAGAGGAATGCAGTGTAGACATACCCCTAGTTATTTGCCTAGTTTCATGACAAGCTACATAAAAAAGCACTAGCCAAGTCAGTACAAATTAAATTTCACCCTGACAATGATTTGTTTATACTGCTCTTTCTACTGGACACCAAAATGTAAGTGCAGTGTTTACATTCCAATTGATTAAGGGCAAAAAGAGAAAGCAAGCAAACTTTCAGTGAGAGCATGTGTTGTGACACGTTTGTGTCTTTATGTCTGATTTTGCAAGCAAGTACTTTTTTAGTGAGATGAAACT
This sequence comes from Rafetus swinhoei, assembly GCA_019425775.1. Lineage (NCBI taxonomy): Eukaryota > Metazoa > Chordata > Testudines > Trionychidae > Rafetus > Rafetus swinhoei. Next base: position 63,732,657 of record CM033447.1, on the reverse strand, counting down.
TGGGTACACAAGACAAATCAGATTCCTGAAAGGGGTACAGTAATCTAGCAATGTTAAGAACTGCTGGCGTGCTGTAACACGTCTCAGGTACCTACCTGCCATAAGAACAGAGAGAAGCTAGTGGATGGCCTGAGAAGAGCATCAGAGTTGAGTGGAATGCTAGAGGGATTCTCTTCTGAGGAGAGATTACAAATCCATTACTGCAGATGTTCTTGCGTGCACCATTCCCCTGAAGTCACTGGGGGAGTCTCATATAGAATACCAGCAGATTCACACCCTGAAATGGCTAAAAAAATATGTACATCTTGACTAAGCAATAACTGAAGCGCCGAGAGTTCATGGTAACAGCCTGCAAATATTTGAAGCGTGTAAACATCAGGAAGAGAGGGCATTGTTTAGAGCAGCATAATGAAGAATGATGGGAAGCAATTAAGAGGGGGAAAATATCAGGTTACACTGACAGTGAATTTGGTGGTAAGCTGTGGAATATGGAAGTGGTGGAACTTCCTTTTTGGACACATCATTTGACTGGCTGTAGCACATGAAAATGTACAATGGGAACAATCTTGCCCTGGCAGAGAATAGGACTGGATAATTTAAAATGGTTTTTTCCCCCCATCTCTAGCTTCTATAATTGTGTTGTCTCTCCCTGGGACAGCATTTGGGCATGAAAGAGAGAATTCCACTGGTGTGGTATATTTCCTTATTCCAGAGCAAGGAGAGAAAGCTAGCCATACAGTACTGCACAGACCTTGGCGAACACCAAGTACTACCCTAAAAACATAGCATGCAAGCAATGGCAGTACTTGGTGTAAAATAGAAACCAAGTCCCCAGGGCACATTTATCTGCAGCTTTTCTGCTCAGATGGCTGACTATTGCCAGATATGTCTGTTGGGGATTGGTCAGAGAGGGCAAATTTACGCAGCAGTAGGAATGTGAAGGACAAATGCTTATCGGATAGTTGACAGGATAGTCGACTAGTAGCTTCTCCCCCTTCCCTTGCTTCCTCTATCAGAAAGAGGCAGCAAGTGGGGGAAAGCAAGGGGGTTTCTTCAAAGCAGCAACGCCACTTGAAGCCTGGGGTGAGGCTGCAGGCTGCACACGGCGCTGCTGCTTTGAAACGCTGTGTGCAGCCCGGGACCAGATGACATTTCAAAGTGGCAGCACTGCGTGGAGCCCAGGATCAGCTGGGGACCCCGCCCCCCGTTAACCCCAGGCTCCATGCGGTGCTGCCACTTTGAAACTCCACGGGGATCCCAGCATCGGGCTCCCCGCGGCGTTTCAAAGCGGCAGCGCTGTGTGGAGCGTGGGATCAGCTGGAGTCCCCAGCTGACCCTGGGCTCCACGCCACTTTCACCTTTTAAGTGTAGCAACAGCCCTAGGGCTGTTGCTACACTTCAAAGGCAGAGGCGCCTTATTGACTAATCCAATAGTCAATGTAAAATGCATCAACTATTCGATTAGTCAGTTAGCTGATATTTAACATCCTTACACAGCAGAGCTATACTCAAAATAAGCAATGCAACTTGAGCTACGCTAATTGCATAGCTTAAGTTGGAATAGCTTATTTCGACTTTTGGCGCTGTCTACACAGCAGTTATTTCAAAATAGGGTGCTCTTCCCCCAACTTCCCTTACTCCTCGTACCACAAGGTTTACAGAAGTTGGAGTAAGAATCCCATTATTTCAATTTTATTTCGAAATAATGGGCTTGCTGTGTAGACGCACGCTAAGTTATTTCGGTATAACTGACGTTATTCCAAGATAACGCCGCTGTGTAGACCTGCCCAGACTGTCCACTAGTCTCTCTCACATCTCTGCACTTCTGTCAGGCAAAACATTAGTGCAGGATTTTTACACCAAGCACCATATAGGCAGACATTGCGCCCTCCCAAAGCCCCATTCCTAATGGATCCTTCTGCCCAAAGCTCATTGCAGGTTCAGAGCTGAGATCAATGTGTGTGTGACACAGCTGTGTGGTGGTGCGTGGGAGATGAGTCTGGGGCCCATGCCAAAGCTGGATTCACACCGGTCACCTGGAGATGAAAGGTTCTGTGGCCAGTCCAATCCCCACGCAAGCAAGAATTGTTGGAATTAGGCTCCCACGTGATGATGAGATCGGAGCACACTACTGTGGGCATGATTCTGCCTTTCTGGTGCACTGTATTTCAGAACCAGGCCAGGCAACTTTGCCTAAACTCCCCCTCCTCTCTGGCTGTAGAATACCCATAACTGTGTGCTTACAGTTTCTCATGGCTTTTCCGACTAGATTGTGCTTTTAGTTTATAATGCAGTAAAGAGCACACTATGAGAGAATACCCTTTGACCTAATTTACTGAGTAGCTGGTATTCACTGCTTGCCAGATATCCTCTGCTTCAGCTGCCTATCAATGGGGGGGAGCTTTATTGCCTCCTGGTGTTCTTTCAGGGGTACTGCAGGTATTTTCCTTCACAAAGACCTTAACATTTAACTTCAGTTAATGCTGTTTTTTATTTGGGGCATGATGCTGTCTTTTTGGTGCACTCGTATTCCATTGGCTCCACTGGGAGTGTTGACTCCTCTAAGGCATGGTGATCCAGTGGCCCATCACAGAGCCTTCGCATATGCGTGAAATTCTGCTTACAGCACAATGGGACAGACGGAGAATTTCCGATTGTTCTTTGTCAACTCTTGGATGCTCCCCAGCATGATCAGAGAGGGCAGGGCACATGTGCTCGCAGAGCCCAAACATTTACCCTTCAGACACTGATTCCAGCACCCGCTGCTTCAACAGATGTGAGCTCTGGCCCAGATCACAAACTGGTATAATTCAATCTAGCGCCACTTCAGTGATGCTAGGCTGATTTATATGAGAAACTGGGACTCTGGTGTGGTTCACTGCTCGGTGGGCAGACTTCTCAGCTGGCCCAGTTGGCTTTCAAACACCACATTCTGCTCAGGATAAATATAAAATACATGTTTCTTGTTGCTATTTTCTTACTCCTCCTCCTCGTGATCCACTATTAGTACATTTCACACAACGGTCTTGCCTTTATAGACTTGCCTTTTTACATTGCTAAAAAGGTCATGTTAAAGGAGTAGCTTAAAAAGGAAACTTTTGAAGTTTTGAAGAAATCCCTGTGTTACTTAAAAAGAGTTCTATGTTGTCAACAAAACAGCTGAGCAATTAGACTGATGTTGAATTACAGAAATGTTTAGGCTCTAAATTACCGCGATCCTTCAGAAAATGGACTTACATAATCTAAGCAAAGGAAAGCACAGAGCTAAGGAAATTAAGTAATTTCCTTCTCACTGTGATTTCTTTTTTAAAATAGCTTTGTATAAAATTGGGCTAGTGGTAACGCTACATAGGTTATCACTTGGAATCATTTCAAATGAGAAAACAGCAACACAGATTTTTTTCCCTATGGGCTAAAATAGCAGTGTATTTTTTCCTCATTTCCACATTTATTTATAAATGTGGTAGAAACTCTGGCCAATCTTTTTTCTAATTTAAACAGTTATAGCTCTGAAACCTCTTATTAGGAATTAACTAGCAAAAGAAAACTACTGTCAGCGTGAAATCCTGCACATTTGTATAGTGTTACATATGCTTTTATTTTAATCCCAGTATTTGAGATTTTGTATTTCCAACTAGATAACAATCAGCAAGTATTTCAGAGGTTTATTATGGGACCTTTTAACCTCAAGATTTCAAATTCAGATCTCATGAAAGTGACTGGAACAATCCTATTGGTATAGGAGTTGTGCATAGAAGCACCAACTGGAGTCAGAATCCCATTGTGCTGGACCAATGGCGGGCAACCTGCAGACCACAAACCCCCTGGCAGCTTCTCTCCCCATGTGCCTCTGTAGCCCTGCACTTCCTACTCTTCCCCCGCCTTCCAAGCACTTTTGGAGCACCTAAATCACCTGATTCATGTTCCATCCCTGATCCTCCCTCTCCCTCCCCAAGTTGGAATGCCACGAATCAATGTGTGGTGTTCCAGATCTGAGGGGAAAGGGAGGAGCAGGGATGGAGCACGAATCAGGTGATTTTGGTGCCCCGAAAGTTCTGGGAGGGCGGAGGAGAGCAAGTAAGTGCAGGGCTCTGGTGTCTCAGTGCATGAGAGGCACGTGGGGGAGGGGGAATATACAGGGTAAATCAGGCCCAGTGTTTCTCATTTACACATATCTGGGGCCAGCATGAATTCCTAACTCCATACATACAACTGTGTCTTTGAAAAAACTCATTGTGTCATGCACAAAACAGGAAACCTGCAATGGTGTGAGCCCCGAAGGAAGCTCTAGAGCTAAATATCCTGAACTCTAAGAGAGCACACATCCCTCTGAAACTTGTCAATGGAATCAAAACATGCAAGCTGCCTATAGAAATTTAGATCTTTCCTTGTCTGCATCATACCGGTTTAGAAAGAAAAGCTTGTAGATAAAAGAAGAGCTAAAAATAGCAGTACACAAGCAGACTAGTTCCTGGAGGTATGTAAAAAAGAAATAATAAACAGATAACAAAAAAGACAGACAACATCATAGGTCAGTTAAATTCATCCTGCAAATAAACTGTTTTTTTCCTGTGGATTGGGAATTAGTTTAGGTCTGTTTGTCTTTTAATGTTTAATTTTCATCAGTCTATATGCTGGCAAATAGGAAAACTCTCCCAAAAGGATATGAGTGACATAAACACCATGGAGGGAGAGGACTAGTTCAGAGCAATTCAAACTGGTCTGAACTAGGAGCAAAGAGCAGAAACTGTACAAAGAAACATGTGAGACACAGTATGAGAAGTTTCCCAGCAATGAGTTCTTCTAGATGATACATAAGTTGAATGAGAGAAACATAGAGCTGGAAAGGACCTTGAGAGGTCATTTAGTCCTGCTGAGACAGGACCAAGTAAACCTAGACCATCTCTAACAGGTATTTGGCCCATCTGTTCTTAAAAACAATTATGGGGATTCTACAACCTCTAGTTCTAGTTAACTATCCAAATGGTCAGAAAATTGTCCCTAATGTCCAACCAGTGGGCCTGATTCACTACTGTCTTACACTTCTGTGACTTATACCAGCACACAGGCCTTGTCTGCACTAACCCTCCACCTCCATCAATCTAATCTATGTAATTTCAGCTACACAAATAGCATAGCTGAAATCAACGTACTTACCATGGTGTCTTCTGTGTTGTAAGGTTGGTGGGGACTGCTCTCCTGTTGACTTGGGCTACTCTTCTCATCCTGGTGGAGAACTGGAGTCAACGGGAGAGCACTCATAAATCAATTTATTGTGTCTAAACAGACATGGTAAATCGACCGCCAGTGGATCTATTGCTGCAGCATTGATCCACCACGTAGGCTAGGTCTATACTACAGTCCTTTGTCGGAAAAAGCTATACAAATTGTGCTCTGCAATTTGCGTAGCTTTTGCCGATCGCTTTTCCGGAAGAGGCTTTCCCGCCATTTGGCCCAGCCTAGACGGGGCCAAATGGCAGAAAAGCCTCCTCTTTCCGCAGAGCCCTTATCCCTCGTAGAATGAGATATACAGGGCTCCCCTAAAGAGCACGTTTTCTCTTCCTCAAAAAAAGCGGAATAGCAAACGCATTCCTTGGACGCGGCGGAGTAGTGAAGACAAGCGTCTTCACTACTCCGCCGCGTCCAAGGAATGCGTTTGGAAGTGTAAATATGTAAATATGTATTGGAAGTGTAAATAGGAAGTGTAAATATGGGTGCTACTGCACCTGTTATGCTCTATCTCCACAGGTGCCAGGGAAGAGCCAAATCTCACTGAAGTCAATGAACGTGTTTTCCCACTGAGTTCACTGACTTCTTGATCAAGCTAGATGTCGTCAAAAGGTCCGAGGCAGGAGAAAAATCAGACTGTAATAAAGTGTTGTTTAAATCCAAACTGGACAAAACACAGTGAAGAGTCACTGAAATCTTGTAAGAAATGTTGTCAAATTCTTGATTATTATTGTACTGGAATTTGGGGGCAATCTGTTGTTTGGAACTCCAAAGTTTTTTAGGTACAGGCATTATCATTAGTCATTCTTCCTGAAAAGACTAGAAATAGAGAAACCTCTTAAAACTTATATAAAGCTCAATTATAAATTCTACTGCTCAAACACCAATGTGCTAAATGTTCAAAAAGATTGATAATCATATATTCCTTTGACAGACTAGGATTTGTAAATGGGTCTCTTTCCACATTTACCTGTGGGAAGAGTATTTCTAACAGTCTTTCAATTAAACATGGGGATGATGGTGCTAAGTTTTAAGCACCAAAGTTTTCAGTGTTGCAGTTTATATTTAAGCACCTAAAAGCTTGAATGCTGATTCAAAATATCCAGACTTATAAAAACTGGGCTGAAAACTATGAGTGTGCATGTGTGAGAGAAAGAGTCTGCACATAACTTTGTATACTTGATTCAGTTGAAGTTCACAGGATATTTTGTAATTTCAGTTTGTGGTCCTGGCCAATGCCCTTTCTAATCTTTTCCACCCATGTCCAGATTTTCTATGTGCAGAATAATTTTATGTGCACCAAGGCAATGTTTCTCAACCAGTGATACGAGTACCTTTAGGAGTACATTTAATCGCCCGACCGACTATGATTAATTTGTTTAAACAAATGCGTTGCAATGGTAGAAATTTGTTTTGTGTGTCTGAAAACTGTAGGTACTGGGGGTACTTAAAATTTTTTTTTTTTGAAAAAGGGGTACTTTATAAAAAAAAGGTTGAGAAACACTGCACCAAGGCACGTGTGAATATGCATCACCAACAGAAAAAAAGCCTATCTGTGGGCTCTCTGCTCGTCAGCAGGGTGGCATCTAAATCTCTGCTGAGAAGCCTCACAAATGCCCATCTTACAGGGATGGATCCTGACACAGACCAGGACATGAAGAGCTGCCCATGTTGAAGAGGGAGAAGGTGAACAGCTATTTTAAATAAGGTTTGGTTTGAGCTTGATTTCAGTTCAGAGGTAGCTCTAACTGGATCAGAATTTGTCTGCCCGTGTTCATGTCTGTCCAGAATTGGTCTCTCCCATGGATTTAATACAAATACACAATGAATCATTTAGGACAATGGTTCTCAAACTGGGGGTGGGAACTGCAAAGTGGGTTGCACTCCCATTTTAATGGGGTCACCAGGGCTGGCATTAGATTTGCTGGGGTTTGGGGTTGAAACTGAAGCATGAATCCCAGGGCAAGGTGGTGGGGGCTCAAGTTACAGGCTCCTGGCCTTGGACTGAAGCCCTCAGGCTTCTGCTTTAGCACCCCCAACCCAGGGCAGAGGAGCTCAAGCAGGCTCAGGCTTTGGTGCCCCCTTCCCCCCGAAGTCATGTAGTCATTTTTCTTGTCAGAAGGGGGTCCCAATGCCATGAAGTTTGAGAACTTCTGATTTAGAGTATTGTCCCAGAGTCTCTGCACAGGTAAATTTCCCACTGAAGTCAATGTAAGTTTTGCCTGTAACATGACATGAGAATTGTAGAGCAATATGTCTTTAGGTACAGAGAATAGCGGTGTGCTTTGCAAACATTAATAAACTAAGCCTCACAGCAGCCTGTGAGGTGGTATAACTGAATTGTCACAGAACTGAAAAGCACCCAAATGACTTTTAGGTATGTGTTTGGCCAAGAGAGAGAAGAGCCCTCTAGCTATATGGCATAATTCTCTAAAATGGGTATAAAAGTGATTATTCTCTCAGATATTTTAAAGTTGTGCCCTAGAGATAGTTTTTGTAACGACAATAACCAATTAAATTCTGCAGTCCCCTTGAAGTGATTGGATGGCTGATGTTACCCCATGGTTTGTTACTCTATTAAATACTATGATGTAACATTATTTCAAAAACTTTTTTTTTTTTTTGCTATTACTGCAATGGTAGTGGCACAATGGGGACACAACCGATGTTTTAAACTTTTACTAATAGTCATTTGTCCAGAATTACACTAGATAGTGGAAGGACTCCCTCTGTTGGCAAATTCATGCATAACTGCTAAATCCCATTTCTGTGCCTCCTTCATTTTTTTCTACTTTGATTTTGTCAAATAACAGTAGTTTAGTTGACACTGCTAAGATTTGAAACAACCAACCACAGTTTGCAATTAACCAATTCTAATGTTGCAGACGCCTCAACCCAATAAGCTGATATATTTACCTTATTCACAAAACGTTTTTCCCAAGTTCTTTTTGTTGGTTTTTGTGGGTTTTGCTTCAGAGATGAAGACTGCTGTCAACCCTGAGTCATCTCCTGGCAGGGCCAGAGGGGTCATATGCGTGGATGCTGAACTATCCTGTTTTTCAAAAGCAGTAAAGGAGTCTAAGGAAAATGAATTTCACCATCTGAGTTTTTCAGAAGTGTTCAGTTTCTCCTTAGTTCCAAATGGCCATGTAACCTCACCCCTTCATGCATGCACGTGTGCGCAACACACACATATGTGCACACACACTCCTCTCCAGACTCTGACACTTGTGATCTTGAACATACTACTGGACTTACAAGCCGGACTCAGTCTCAGACAAGATGTCCTAGGGACACAGATATTCCTTTACTTGATCCTTCAGCTTTTGTTCGCTATCACCTTCTACTCCTGCTTTCGGAGCAGACCTGTTTCGGAGCAAGAGAAAGCAATTTGCAAGCAGGGCCCCTTGCTGCTCCTTATTTAAACAGAAAAATCTAAATATTTTTCTAGCAGTGTCTATGTAACAGTTTTAGCTAGAGCTGTGCTTTCAAAAATTGTCACCCGCCTATATATTTAGATCTCTAGTATCTAAAGTGTGTGTGTATAATTACATCCTCCCAGTCATTCATGTACAGCTTGAATCTCTGTAAACTGGGACTCTCTGGTCTGGCAACATCTTGGTCCAGCACGACCACAGATGTTCCAAGACCAGAGAATCCTGGTGGAGCACTGGTGCCTAGGAGCCCTGCAGACTGGCAGGGTTGTAGGCTGCTGGCAGCGAGCTACCAGTGGGGCCAGAAGCCTAGATCCCCACAGCTGAGAAGCCAAGTGTGCCCCAGCAGGGCTGCCCAGTGGGACTGGGAGCTCGGTGCGCCACAGCAGAGCTGCCTGGAGGAGCTGGGAGTGGCATGCCACAGAAGGGCTGCTCAGCTAGGCTCCTGGTATTCCTCTGCTGGGCTGCTCGGGGGGGGGGGGGGGCCGGGAGTAGCATGCTGCGAGCTGAGTTGCCTGGCATGGCAGGCAAGCGGGGGGAGGGACTGGTAGGACAGCGGGGCCTGCAGCCAGTATAGCTTTGGGGTGGCTGGTAGAGGGGGACCAGATATGACCTTCCCTGATCTGGCAAAATCCCTCATCTGAGACCAATCCGGTCCTGAGGGTGCCGGATCAGGGAGGTCCAACCTGTATTTAGAAGTTTGGAAAACATCAGACGCCCAGTGCTTATTAAAGTTGCTAGATAAAAAGGATTGCAAAGCTTCAAGTGTTTGTTTATAACAGCTTCTCCCGCAGACCTAGTTTCTGCAGCTTGTGGAGATGAGAGGGTCATTTCTATGCCAATGAGAGCACACCCTCCCATTGGAACAGAACATGTTCAGCAAATGCGCTGCAGTGTATTGGTACAAATGAGTCACTCAGCTGTGGCCTTAAGTAAGTATGAATTCCCATTGCATCTGATTTGACTCTCTCCTCGTATTGCACATTCTGCTCTGGCTCTCTGTGCAAAACCCCCTAATGTCAGAGGAAACTATGCATGGGTTATAAGTGTAGGATGTACATGAGAAATCCGCACTGCAATTTGCAGTACACAGGGAGGGCAGAATTTTGCCTTTAATTTAGAGATTATGCACTTGAATAAATCAGTACCTCTGACCACAAGGGGGCTCCCTACTTAAGTTCAAACAAAAGACAGGACTATGCAGCACTTTAAAGACTAACAAGATGGTTCATTAGGTGATGAGCTTTCGTGGGCCAGACCCACTTCCTCACATCAAATTGTGGAAGAAAATTGGCATGACCATATATACCAAAGGGATACAATCAAAAAAAGTGAACACATATAAAAAGGACAAATCAAATTTCAGTTCAGTTATTGTATCCAGTTCCACTGTTTGTGAGGGAAACAGCTTTATTTTAGATCCAGATATACCTGCTTTCTGTGGATAACTGTTACTGTCTCTTCCTCTCGCTACTGTCAATACTGACAGCAGAAATGCTGTCTAAACTGAGGTTGAAGAAATGTGTTTATTGCAAGCTTTCTGCCTGATTATGTTTCATAGGAATTTTGTCTGGGGGAGTCTGTTCCACATTTTCCCCTCTCCTTTATGGAGCCGAGTTTTCCTTTATGTTGTCCAGCTGAGAGTGCGGGCCAGCCATATGATTCTCAGCATCTGCCTCCCACTGTGCCCAGGGCTGTTAATAAAGCAGATTGCCCTGTTCCAGAAATTAAGGTAAAAGGATAATGATCTCCCATGGTTCGGCAAATTCTTTATTTCAGCACTGGTCAGGTCCCAAGAATGCCAGACTAGGGTACGTCTACACAGCAACATTATTTCAAAAGAACTAGCATTATTTCAAAATAATGTTGAAATACTGTCAAGCTCAAGGACTTCTTACACTGACTCCTGTAAACCTTATTGTACGAGGAGCAAGGGAAGTCAGAGGAAGAGTGCTCTATTTCAAAATAAGTGCTGCGGAGATGCTCCCAATTTCAAAATAAGCTTTTTTGAAATAAGCTATGCAATTGACGCAGCTCAATTTGTGTAGCTTATTTCAAGTTAAGCCCTGCTGTGTAGATGCACCCCTAGAGAGGTTCAAACTGTATTTTAAAATGGAAACTGAAATGTTCAGCTATCAAGAGACTCCAGGATTTAGGGCTTTAAGAAAAACACTATCTTTCATCAGGCTTCTATATACATCGCATGAATTGCCATTATAAAATCTGTAGAAATGGTTGGGCATTCTGACCAGTACCAGCCTGGTCCTTCTGCTCTACTCACCTGCTCATTGCCCCCCTCCCTCCCCAAATATTGCACAGTGCTATTTGAAAATGAAAGGTATAGTATGCTCCTGATTATCTAAGTTGGGGGACATGGATTTTATTGAATAATTGGGAATCCAGATAATCGAGACAGCAGGAACCGCTCACCAGCAGTGTGGCTTCGCTCCTCCCTCTCGCAGTTTGGTGGGAGATCTCTGCTCAGCCCTGCTCACTCAGTGATACCCAGTTCTTGCAGGCGCAAGGCAGATTAGAGAACAGACCCCTGGCCAAGACTCTACTCTCTACCCACCACCCCCTGCCTTCCCTGCTGTTTGCACCATGCAGGAATGTGGGGCTGCAGAAAGTCCCCCACACTGTTTCTGGAGGTCTCCATTCTAATATAACTGCTGTATTATTCAAATCCCTTCCTACTGAAGCAGCATGAGATATGTGGGGTGCAAGGAAGGGATTGGAGTAAGGCAGAGGTCCAGATAGTAGGGTAACAAATGTCACTTGATGAGATTTCAGGTCTGAATGTGGTTATGCAGAATCTATGGCCTTATGCAACTCACTCTGCTCTTCTGCCTAAGTAGCAATAACAGGAAAAATTCAGCTGCCAGTGATTGCTAAGGGAAATTGTAGTGCAATGAAAACTGCAAAGGGGTGAGGCAGGGTCCTCTAGGGCTAGTGCATGATGCTGAGTGTGAAGTCAGCAGCAAAAGCTGGATCGTGTCCGATAAGGCAGACAGACACTGCACAAACCCATTGTAACACTTGGACTTTAATGAAATATGATTTTGAATGGAGATGTTCATATTAATTAAATGGAAACAGGCAGCACTTCCATCTGTTAAAGCTTAACTAATTGGCTTCTTTAAGTACCTTAATCTGCTTCTCACATAAAGGTTGATTTTTTTTAACAAAGATATGCTGCATCAATGGAAGTGTCTAATTAGCTCATTTCCTAATTTTTGAATGAATTTAATGATGGTGAAAGGTGCCAAAATGACAGTCCTGGAGGCCAAAACCTCACGTATGATTGCCTCTGCAGTAAGAACTCTATAACAGAGCACCAGAACAGGGTGGTACAGGGAGTCATGGCCCCGTCAATTTTTACTGGCAGTTAGGATGAGCAACAGGGGAGAGCAGGCAGAGAGGAGTGAGCAGAGGGGAGGGGGCCCTTAGTGCAAGGAGTCATGCGGAGACAGGGCCACAGTTCGGGCACTGGTGGGTCCCCACTTTTAGGAAGCTTTTGTTCACCTGTTCTATAAAAATGTTTGTATCCAGCTATCTAAAACTATTACACACATGGCTGGCCCTGGTTACCATAGTATTTGAGCACTGCACAATCTTCCAGGTACTTATCCTCCCTGTAAGATAGGGAGATGTACTATTATTTTTATTGATAAAACTGTAGTACAGAGTATAGTTCCCTCTAAGGTGCGCCCCTGTGCAGCCATGCACAACAAATTCTAGGCCTGCCCACCTCCTTTGCAAAGCTATACAGCAGCGCTCACTACTCACATTCCTGCTGGAATTCCTGCTGGAATGTGAGTGGCTGGTTCCTGGTTGTTGGATGCCATGTGGCTTGGCTAGCAGGGCCGCCCGTGGGAGCCAGGGTACTCTGAGGCTTTGGTGGGGAGCTGGGGCAGCCTCACCGTGGCCCGGTTCCAGCTCCAGCAGCAGCCCCATGATGAGGCGGTCCCTGCCGGGGCTGCGTGTGCCAGGACAGGAAGCAGGGCTGTGATTGCTTGTAAACAGGTAAGGATCTCCTCCCTATTGTGTCATGCTCAGTGTGGGGTTTTCTACCCCATTTCAAATATCTATGGCATTAAAAAAACGTATTCAGTTATGTGCAAAGTTAGCATGAAACTGTAGAACAGAGCTGGGATTATTTTGTTTTTATAATCTACACATCAGTTTCAAAGATGAAATATTCAACAGGTTCAGTTAAACTTCTTGTTTATTTTCCTAGACCATTAACTCATGCTTATATTAGTAGATAAATTAATTGAATTATTATGTGACTTTACTGGCAGTTTTAAGTGCAGAATTGTGAATCTGATTCTCTTTTTCTTATCTTGCTCTTTTTTACAGTTGTATTTGTTACACAAAGCATGGGGCATTGCTCCATCTGAATGAGTACACCTTTGGGTTCAATAACAGTGTAAAGAAAGAGTTCCTTTGATATGTACACATTTAAACCATTTAACAATTTAAATGTTGAAATTAAGACCCTGATTCAGAGATGCATTAATTGTATACTTAAATCCCTTTGAAGTCAATGCAATTTAATCATATGTTTAATGCTAATCATGTACATCTCAGTTCTAACAATTCCATGTTAGAACTGAGATGTACATGCTAATCATGTTAGAACTGAGAATTAGCATGTACATCTCAGTTCTAACAAGTTTCTCCTCTCTCTTTGACAACATGTACATGCTAATCATGTACATGTTGTCAAAGAGAGAGGAGAAACTTGCATATCTAACTGGACCTATTTTGGATTCTAGCCGTGATTCACTGATAGTGCCTTTCTGGGTTACAGTGGAATATTAATTTTCCTATTATTTGATTTCATATTAAATAAACATTTAAAGTAATGCACCTTATTAATTATCCCTTGTTTTAGTATTTTCTTCCATAACATTTAAAAATATATAGATCTAAGATATTTGTTAGCAACTGGTGAGTGCCATGGTGGCATATATCCAGACAAGCGCACATGATCTCAATATCGGTGCACAAGACAAAACTCACTCCACTCATGGATGGAAAATCTTAGAAGGAACACTGGTACAGAGAAGCAAAATGACCTGCAAAGGTCACAGGGGAAGACTGCAACCTTCCTGCTAGACATAAACTTCGTGGATTTATTGACAATGGCCCAGAATTCTCCTGACTATTAATTCCATTTTGTGGTGGGTCTTGTTTTATGCTTAACTAGAATATTTACCTGATGCTGCGTGGGTTCTTAACTCAATTAATTTTTGTAGGCCAGGTCTACACAACTGTAGAAAGTCAACTTAAGATACGCAACTCTAGTTACATGAATAGCATAGCTGGAGTCGATGCATCTTGGGTTGAATTTATGCAATCTCCTGACTGGAGGAGATCATCCGGTGAAACTCTTCCAACGACTTCCCTTACTCCTCATGACCTAGTGGAGAACAATGGTCAGCGGGAGCATTATCAGTGGGTGATTTAGTGGGACCTGATTAGACCCACTAAATCAAGAGACCCCTGGAGATCAGTCTCTGTAGCACTGATCTTAGGATAAGTGAAGACAAGCCCTAATAGTGAACAAAAGGAAGGGGGCATTTGGCAGGAGTCCTGGTAATCATCTTGTTTTTCATTTAAACAAACTCTAAAAAGCAGGCAGGCAAATACCTTGATGTGCATTTCTGATTCCATAACCTAATAATTTACATACTTTCCTTTTGGAAAACATTTCCATTCCTTATGCAACTGAATATTTTTATATATTCAAGGCTGAACTAACACTGTCCCTTTCCAGCCTATATTTTGTCCCTTCTCTGAACAGACCAACTCAGAAGTACTAAATGGAGAGAAGAGGAGGAAGAGAGTGCTATGGACAGGTGGAAATGTCACTGGTGCCAACTCCTGGTCCCACTGAAGTCAATGGCAACACTGAAATGTGGGAACAGAATTTGGTTGATAATTAGCTAGATTTTTGCTTCCACCAGCTCCCCCCTGCCCCCCGAAGAAACACTGCAACTCTCTGAGGAGTTGGTTGTGTAATGTGTTTTGTAAACACTACCATAGACCACAACTACATTCCCCATCTTATTTTTCCCATCAAATAATTAAGATGTAGAACTTGATGGCCATATTTCCAGGCATTTTCTTTCTGGAGACTGAGAGAATTGGTCCTTTAAGGATAAATATAACTTGTTTCCTTCTTATCAATCTAATGTTAATATTTCCATATTGAAGAGGTACTATTTCTTTAAAACTTCTTTGGCATTTAAGAAATATTAATACTTTCAAGATAATCACTTGTACTATACAGAAATGGATCATTTTATTTAACGTCTGAATCTGTCTCCAGTTAATTTGGACAACCAATATTAATGGTCTTTTTTTGGGGTGGGGTGGGGGAGCGGAGGTTGTTTTTTTAGGAGTTCAACAGTTTTGGTAATCTAGGCATTAGTATCATCTGACTCAGTTTCTTCTTACTGTAATAGTTCCTGCTAAAATGCTGAAAAAATAGCAGTGTAATGAATGCAGGAGAAAAGGCAGCAATAGAAAAATTCCTGATCAAAGCTTGTATTAGAGACCTAGAATGAGAAGGAAATCAGTTTAATTTTCAGTCCCTGTCCACAATATTTTTGCCACTAATCTGGTACTTCAAATTAATGCAGCACAAAGGTAATCACATGGATTTAGAAATCAAGTATTTCTTGATTCTTAGTTTTAATACATTGAATAT
Source organism: Rafetus swinhoei (assembly GCA_019425775.1). Taxonomy (NCBI): domain Eukaryota; kingdom Metazoa; phylum Chordata; order Testudines; family Trionychidae; genus Rafetus; species Rafetus swinhoei. The sequence goes on along the minus strand of CM033447.1, from coordinate 63,717,276 downwards.
CTAATTTACATTCTCATGCACTGAGTTTACTTTCATAGGGTAGTTTTAAAATAGAAGGTTTAGAGTTAATTTAGCTTGGGTAATAATTACTTATGTGTTTAGTAAATTGAGTAAAGAGCAAATGGAAAGGAACCACTCCTGGAAAAAATTGGCTCAAATGCTAAAAAAGAATGCAACATCGAACAAGACAAGTTTTGCAAGGAAGCTGTGCTTGAAATACGATTAAGAGAACTCTCTTAACAGCTGGGTTCTAACAGGCAGAGAAGGGTTGTGTTGTGATAAATTCATAGTACCCTCCAAAATGCTGATATTTTAAAATATGGGCCTGTGTAAAGAGATAAGACCCATTGCAGCTAGCTTTGACATCCATAAAATCAAAGGAAAAGGCCCACGCCTGCCTATCTGGTCTTAGCCACGGATGAGGGAAGACAGAAAAGTGCAACCCCAGATTGCCCAAAATTAGTTCTTAGCGGAAGAAAGCAATTGACAATGAAATCACTTGTTATACTGTGTAAATAACCCACGTTTGCTAAAAGTAGTTGTCATTCCCAGCTGATTATACTGGTGCTACTCAGGATGTGAGAGAGGTGTTAGTAGAATGGGCTTTTTGAGTGTACTGAACAAACACGTTTGCTACTGTATCCATGTATTGATTGCTTAATGTTTAGGATTTTAGAGCAAGTGTATAATTGGGCCTTTGAATTTAGTAGAGTTTATGGTTAAATGCATTTCTGGTAATATCCTACAAGAATTCCACCAACTGCGTGTGTCAGACTCCAGTTGGTCTAGTAGAGTAGGCTTCTTAACCAGTTACTCAGTTTTCAGATATTTCTGGTAGCTCAAATGTTGTTCCAGAACTAGAGAACCAGTTGATAAGTTAGTATTTAATGTTCATGGCTAGCTACGTCACAGAAGCAGACTAAATCTGTAGATAAAGGCCCTTATCATTTTCTTCAAGTCTTCCATGGCTGTCTCTTCATCTAGCTCTTACATTATTTAATAGATTGCAAACTTGGACGTGTCCCTATACAAAAGACAACTTGTTCACTCAGTCTCATAGCCCAAGTGTACACTACAAAATGATGTTGACCTCACCTCACCTAGGTGGGCATATAGCCACTTCAATTATTAGATCACTTGTGTACACATACACTTGGCTCTTTGCGTCAGCAGTGTCTCTCCTTACCAGGGGTGCTGCTATAGCCTGTACTTCAGTGCTGGCCATTGTGTGGAGGTTCCTGGGAGCCAGTGACAGGCAACACAAGCTGCACAGTGTCTATACTGATTTTGCATTGACCTAATTATATCGGCCACACCTATGCTGCTATGTTACTAAAGTGGCAGAGAAGCACATTGGTGGGAGCTAAATGCAAGTGAAAGCATTTCCACAGTAGGTCATCCTAAGGCTGCATATGACCTGCCTGTATAGTAATAAACCAGGACACAGGTTTTAAGGCCAAAAGGGACCATCAAGATCAGAGTCTGACCTCCTGTACTAGACCTATAACCTCTGACTGAGTTACTGAAGGCTTCAAAACATGTTTTAAAGACTTCGTTACAGACAATTCACCATTTACTCAGTAACCCTGCAAGTGACCCATGCCTGCTGCTGAAGGTGAACTGCTCCTCCCGCCTCAGAATCTCTGTTAATTTGACCTAAGAGAAAATTCCTTCCCAGTCCCAAATATGGTGGTCAACTGGACCCCGAACATGCCAGCAAGACCCGAACATTCAGACACCGAGGTAGAAAGGCACTGTAGTAACTCGGAGCGCTCCGCAACTACAGTCTCATCACTGGCTGTGGGAGATATTTGCTACTGGCGGTTGTAGCAATGACTACATGCCACTGTAAACAGTCTCATCATAGCACCTTCTCCTTACAATTCTTAAGCAGTCTTGAAGCCACTTAGGTTTTACGTCCTCAGTGCTTTCCTTGAGAGGCTATTCCAGAAGTTCACTCCCCTGATTGTTAGAAGCCTTTGTTTAATTTCAAGCCTAAATGTTTTGATGGCCAGTTTATGTGCATTTGTTCTTGTACCCACACTGGTGCCTAAATTATAACTCCTCCCCCTCGCTGGTATTTATCCTTCTGATGTATTTAAGGAGTGCAACTCTATCTCCCCTCAGCTGTTTGATTAGGGTGTGTGGACGCGGACTAAATTATTTCAAAGTACTGTTGCTGTGTAGACATACACTTCAAGAATAGTGTATTTTGAAATAGCACATCTACACAGAAAAGTCATATGGAAATATCACTTTGCAATTACTAAATAGAGCAGCTGCACTGATTGGATGCTAAATAGCATTTAAGGCTACCTGGAACCAGTTCAGGAAGGGCATTAGGTCAGCAGTGACTTCCTGGAGCTGCTGCCTAAGGCTCTTTGAGACACGTGCTTAAAGGGGACTCTTTCCCGCCCCCCCCCTCCCATGCAACTGTTTCTCCACTTCTCCTGCTTGGCTACCTCTGTGAGGGACATCAAAGCATTTCCACTGCGAGCTTTGGTTGCCCTGTGTTTGGATACCACAACACTCCCTGCTATGGAGCTGGAGCTGCCTCTGGGCATGTGACCATCACTGACTGTCGTGCTGCAGTTTCTGCAGGCTGCCCTCCAGGCCCTGCAGGAACATGATCCCGAGCTGCTTGAGGAGACCCTCAACATGTCTGGAGGTAGCTTTCAGGCACACCCCACTGCAGAGCACTGTTTCTGGTAGCTGGACACCAGTTCCGACTGCTGGGTATGGAGCGGTGCAATGACCAGCAGTGGCTCCAGAACTTCTGTATGAGGAAGGAGATGTTGTTGTTTGACTGGTCCCCGTGGGTTCTCCACAGAAGGTGTTGGGCTCGCCCTGGCGCCGCAGCTCGGAGATTTTATTCCTTCAAGTTCATTATAAAAAAAGAGGGAAAGAGACAACAAGCATGTGGAAAATTCTACACCGTCAGTGGGTCACGGCTTTGCCGCCCTGCTGGGCCGTTACCGTCCGATTGCTAAAGCGCAAAAAAAAGAAGTAAAATAAACCCATTATGCCTGGTTCGCCAGGATTCAAGAAGTGCTCCCGCTGCCACGAGGTAATGCCAACCTCAGACGGCCATGCTGCATGCATAAGCTGCCTGGGGGAGGAGCATATACCACAAAAGTGCTCCCACTGTGCTAAACTTATGGCCAGGGCACGCTGAGACCGCGAAATGTGGCTTGAAATGATACTCTTTGACAAGGCGCTCCAACCAGACATGCCAACCACCGCTACTCAACTTGAGGCAGCCCAAAAGCGCAGGGTGCCTTCCTCTGAAAGGGCCCCCCAAAAGAAGCAGAGACCATCTCCAGGGTCCTCTTTACCAGCTGGGGTCGCCTCTGGAACCAGTAAGGGCGACAGACCCGGTACCTCGGGACTCACATACTGGTCCGTGATTTTGCTCCCAGCCACAAAGGCTAAGACCACAGCACCCCTGGCACGGGCAATGTCGGCACCAGTGCCATTACCGGCACCGAAGGATGGCACCCACCCTTCAGTGGCACCTACGTTGCTGGAACGGCTGGCACCAAGATCGCCAGTGAGGTTGGAGCCGAGTTCGCCAGCACCGAGCCCTCATGACGCTGGTGCCAAGGAGCCCATGTGGGCATCGGCACTGCTGGAGACACGGCGCGGCACTCAGACGTCAGCGCTGGCACCGACAGATGTGACAGTGGAACCGACACACTCGGCGCAGCTAGCGGCACCGAGAAAAGCGCAAGACAAGACTGGGGGCCACAGGAGCAGCATATCCCCATCCCCAATCTTCTCTCCTGGACCTTCTCCATCCCCTCCTCCACACCGTTCACTTTTGCAGTGGATTTATAGGTATCACAATCCCAGAGACCACCATTACTACTGCCGCGGTTCTTATTCACGTCTATTGCATCCACGCGACGAAGAATATTACACACGACGCTCCTATTCTCCAGCATCCTCCTATAGACGCTCCTTATTCCCTAAGGCGTTTGCTGCCTCCTTCTTATAGCAGATGGTACGACAATACCCAGTCATCCAGACACTCCTCACCGTATTATTTGCATCGCCCCTAGGATCGGTGTTCTGGGTCAGTGCATTCCTCAGCCTACCACTACCAGCACCACAATTATAATCGCCCATCTGGATCAGATCTTTCTTTACCGCTCCCTTCTCCCCCTCGGGAGACTCAAAAGAGCCAGGACTGCCAGCCAGCCTCCCCACCTCGTAGCCTAGTAACGGTCACCCAACAGTCGGAGCGGGAGGAGGGACAGCTTTCGGATGTAGACAATCAGCCCCTAGATCCACCAACTGCAGATCGTTCCTCCTCCTCTCCAGATGAGGCAGTATTCCCAGCTGATGCTTCTCCACCGGACGATTATAGGCAGTTCCAGGAGCTCTTTCACCGTGCGGCTCAGTCTCAGAGGTCCAATTAGCTGAAGTACAAGCCAAGCAATATCGCCTCTTGACAAATCTCCACCCTCAACAGAGCTTAATTGCCCTCCCTATTGATAAGGCGGCGGCGGAGCTTATCTGGCAGACTCCAACTTCTGTCCCACCCACCTGTAAATGGGCAGATAAGAAATATTTTGTTCCGACGAAAGGTGCAGAATTTTTGTTTAATCACCCACAGCCCACTTCTTTGGTGGTGGATGTGGCTCAGCAACGCGCAAAAGCACCACAATATAAGAACTCGGCGCCTGACTTAAGGAAATTGGACATTTTCGGAAGAAAGGTTTACTAGTCAGCAACACCCCTTCTCCGGATCGCTAATTACTCAGCTCTGTTATCAAACCACAACTTTGACAACTATGCCAAGGTAGCGGAGCTTCTTCAGCACCTTCCAGAAATGAAGTGACCTCTTCTCAAGGCGCAGGTACAGGAGGGCTTCGCAACCACAAGGGCTAGCCTTCAGATGGCACTTGACGTCGCCGACACCAAGGAGCCTTTGGCCATTATCTTTGAAAAGTTGTGGAGATCGGGAGAGATCCCGGATGATTGGAAAAAGGCAAATGTAGTGCCCATCTTCAAAAAAGGGAAGGACGATCCAGGGAACTATAGGCCGGTCAGTCTTACCTCGGTTCTTGGAAAAATCATGGAAAGGTCCTTAAGGAATCCATTTTGAGGCACTTGGAAGAGAGGAAAGTGATTAGGAATAGTCAGCATGGATTCACAAAGGGCAAGTCGTGCCTGACCAATCTGATTAGCTTCTATGATGAGGTAACTGACTCTGTGGACATGGGAAAGTCAGTGGATGTGATATACCTTGACTTTAGCAAGGCTTTTGATACAGTCTCCCACAATATTCTTGCCAGCAAGTTAAGGGAATATAGATTGGATAAATGGACGGTAAGATGGATAGAAAGCTGGCTAGAAGGCCGGGCCCAGCGGGTAGTGATCAACGGCTCAATGTCAGGATGGCGGTCGGTTTCTAGTGGAGTGCCCCAAGGTTCGGTTCTAGGATCGGTTTTGTTCAATATCTTTATTAATGACCTGGATGAGGGGATGGATTGCACCCTCAGCAAGTTTGCAGATGACACTAAGCTAGGGGGAGAGGTAGATACGCTTGAGGGCAGAGATAGGATCCAGAGTGACTTAGACAAATTGGAGGATTGGGCCACAAGAAATCTGATGAGGTTCAACAAGGACAAGTGCAGAGTCCTGCACTTGGGACCGAAGAATCCCAAGCATTGTTACAGGCTGGGGACTGAATGGCTAAGTAGCAGTTCTGCAGAAAAAGGACCTGGGGGTTACAGTGGATGAGAAGCTGGATATGAGTCAACAGTGTGCCCTTGTAGCCAAGAAGGCTAATGGCATATTAGGTTGCATTAAGAGGAGCATTGCCAGCAGATCCAGAGATGTCATTATTCCCCTTTATTCGGCTCTGGTGAGGCCACATCTGGAGTATTGTGTCCAGTTCTGGGCCCCCCGCTACAAAAAGGATGTGGACGCATTGGAGAGGGTCCAGCGGAGGGCAACCAAAATGATTAGGGGGCTGGAGCACATGACCTATGAGGAGAGGCTGAGGGAGTTGGATCTGTTTAGTCTGCAGAAGCGAAGAGTGAGGGGGGATTTGACAGCAGCTTACAACTTCCTCATGGGAGATTCCAAAGAGAATGGAGAAAGGCTGTTCTCAGTGGTGACAGATGGCAGAACAAGGAGCAATGGTCTTAAGTTGCGGTGGGAGAGGTCCAGGTTGGATATTAGGAAAAACTATTTCACTAGGAGAGTGGTGAAGCACTGGAGTGGGTTACCTAGGGTAGTGGAGTCTACATCCCTAGAGGTGTTTACGTCTCGGCTTGACAAAGTCCTGGCTGGGTTGATTTAGTTGGGATTGGTCCTGCCTAGAGCAGGGGACTGGACTTGATGACCTTCTGAGGTCTTTTCCAGCTCTATGATTCTATGACACAGCTGCTCAGCCAACAGCAATAGCCATGAGGAGGTCTTCCTGGCTTACCTCAGCTGCAGTTCCGAAAGAACTCCAGGGTAAAGTAGACGACCTTCTGTTTGACAGAAAGAAGCTGTTTGCAGAACAAACGGATGAGGTCCTTCACTCTGGCAAGGACTCTCGAGTGACACTCCATACATTGGGAATGTACACGCCGGCTTTTAGGAGAAAAGCATTTCCCATGCCAGATGAGATATGATTATGCCTTCCAAAGACAGCAGCAACACCGCCCAGCGCAGTAATCCTGCTTGAGACACCGACCAAATCGCAGACGACCCCAACCTCCCCGTACGTCCACTCAACTGAATAACAAACAACAAATTTGACTTCTGGATCAAGGGCACGCACCCAGTTGTGAATACAGAGGTGGTTCCTCAGGTCTCCGGTCCCTTTCACCATCGTTTGCACTCCTTCCTCCAACAGTGGGTGTGGACTACTTCAGACAGATGGGTACTCCAGGTCATACGAGACAGACTTGCCATCCCCTTCATGTCTCTACCACCCCCCAACCCCGTCCCTCTTCAGGGACCCATCTCACGAGGGCCTCTTGAGGGAAGAGGTACATCGTCTCTTGGCCATAGGAGCCATAGAGGTAGTCCTGGCCCAGTACAGAGGAAGAGGGTTCTATTCGCACTATTTCTTCACGGAGAAAAAGTCAGGCAGATGGAGACCTATCCTCGACCTCAGGAAATTGAACAAATACCTAAAGAAGCAAAGATTCAAGATGGTGACCCTTTCTACCATTCTACCCGCCTTAGACAGAAACGACTAGTTCACAGACCTTGATCTCCAGGATGTCTACTTCCACATCGCCATACACCCAGCTCACAGGCAATTCCTGCGCTTCACCATAGGCAGCAATCATTTCCAGTATTGCGTTTTGCCATTCAGTCTCGCAGCTGCCCCCAGAGTGTTTTCCAAGGTTCTGGCAGTCGTAGCAGCTCACCTCCGGCGAAAAGGTGTGATCATCTTCCCTTATCTGGACAATTGCCTCATAAAGGGGCAATCGAAAGAAGAAACGTTACATATGATCATGCTAGCCGCACGCACTTTCCAGGCCTTAGGCTTTATCATCAACGAACAGAAGTCGACGACAGATCCCACGCAGCTCATAAATTTTATAAGGGCGAGATTAGACTCTACCACGGCCCGCGCATACCTACTGCACGAATGCCTCTGGGCCCTTGGACCTAGTTTCCACAGTGGCGACTGCCCCTATGATACCAGTACTTACTTGCCTTCGTCTCCTCGGACATATGGCCGTCACCACTTTCGTGGTTCTCCATGCGAGGCTCCACTTTCGATGCCTGCGACACTGGCTGGCATCCGTGTATATCCTCAATAAACATAGTACGTGCAGGCGGGTAGCCCCTACTACCCTCGTATGCAAGTCACTGGCCTGGTGGACCAAACCTCAGAACTTGTTGACAGGCGTACCTTTCCGGCATCAGCAACCTTCCATGCAGCTGACCACGGATGCCTCCTTATTGATTGGGGTGCCCTCATGGGCGGTATGAAGACGCAAGGGAGATGGTCACCAACAGAATCCATCTGCCACATAAACCTCTTGGAACTCAAGGCGGTGTTCCTGGACCGCAAACGCTTTCGCTCCCACATTGCCAGGAGGACTATCAGAGTCTTGACAGACAATATAGTCACTATGTACTATATAAATTGACAAGGGGGGCGCACGTTCCCAATTGCTGTGTGCCCAGGCTGTCCAGCTATGGAATTGGTGCATTCAAAACGATGTCACGCTAGTGGCTGCATACTTACCTGGCACGAACAACATCATGGCCGACACTCTCAGAAGGCACTTCCCACAAGATCACGAATGGGAGATCCGCTCCGACATTCTCCTCAGTATCGTCCATGTCTGGGGATATTCCCAAGTAGACCTCTTCGCTACCTATGAGAACAGGAAGTGTCACCTCTACTGCTCAAGAGCAGGCATCAGCAAGAGGTCTCTTGGGGATGCGTTACTAGTCCGATGGGAGGCGGACCTCAGTTATGCCTTTCCACCAATAGTGCTCATATCCAGGGTGCTGGAGAAAATCAACGCACATGCGGCCAGGGTAATTCTTACAGTCCCGGCCTGGGCAAGACAGCCATGGTACCCGTTTCTCCACCAGATGTCCCTGTGGACACCACACTCACTGCCTCCTCTCCCAGACCTCCTCTCTCCACACAGGGGCTCTCTATTGTATCCCAGACCAGAGACACTACACTTGACGGCATGGTTCCTAACTGGTTCACAGCGGAAGAACATTTATGTTCCGATGGAGTAAAGGCTGTGCTCTTACAGAGCAGGAGAGACTCAACCAGAAGGACTTACATAGCGAAATGGAGGTTTACAACTTGGTGCACGCATAACCATATTGACCCTAGTACAGCACCGATCCAACAGATTCTAGACTATATCCTTTCTCTCGAGCAGTCTGGTCTGGCACGCTCTACCTTAAGAGTACACCTATCAGCCATCAGCGCTTTCCATGATACTATTCAGGGCACCTCGGTATTCGCCCACCCACTGACAAAAAGAATGTTAAAGGGGCTGACGATCCCCGGGCCCCACATAGGCCTCAGCCCCCCTCCTGGGACTTAGACTTGGTCCTTCGGACTTTGATGTATCCGCCTTTTGAACCGATGGCTACTACGTCACTCGCATTGTTAACCATGACGGTGGTTTTTCTTCTAGCAATTATGTCAGCATGTAGAGTTAGCAAACTAGCAGCTCTGATGGCTACGCCACCATTCAGGGTTTTTACTAGAGATTCCCTTGTGTTGCGTCCCCACCCTGCCTTCATTCCCAAAGTTTGCTCAAGCTTTCATCTAAATGAGCCTGTTGTTCTCTGCTCCTTTCACCCAAAGCCACATGCCTCCGCTCGGGAAGCACTACTTCATATGCTCGATGTCAGGCGAGCAGTGGTTTTCTATATTGACAGGACACAGGGATGGCGTAAGACAGATTGCCTATTGGTGTCCATAGCGGACGGATCAAAGGGTGCTCCTATTTCAAGACTTATCGTTTCCTGCATAACCACCGCCTACTCCATTCGCAACAAACTTCTCCAGCAACCACCAAGAGCGCATTCCACCAGAGCGCAGTAGCCGCGTCGACTGCCTTTGTCAGGGGAGTCTCACTGCCTGACATTTGCCGGGCTGCTACGTGGTCCTCCAGCACCACATTCATGAACCATTACGCTATAGTGCAGTGCTGGGCTGCGGACTCCAGGGTGGCTTCAGCAGTACTTTCAGTCACTGAAAATCCCTAACTCTGGAGTGCATCCAGAGTACTGCTGTGTAGTCACCTTCCGTGGAGCACCCATGGGGACCACTCGAAGAAGAAGTTACTCGGCTTGGTGTAGTAACGATGGCTCTTCGAGGTGTGTCCCCGTGGGTGCTCCACATCCCACCCTCCCCACTCCAGAGCCTTGCTCTGTCATTTCAGGTATCCGGACGACGAGAGGAACTGGCGGGAGCCGGGCTGTGCGCAGCGGACCAAGTGCGTGAATGGTGCAAGACGCTGTCTGCACGTGCACGGCCCAGCTGACAACAGCTCTTGAAAATCTCTGAGCTGCGGCGCCAGGACGAGCCCGACACCTTCTGTGGAGCACCCACGGGGACACACCTCGAAGAACCGTTGTTACTGCACCAAGGTGAGTAACTTCTTCTTCCTGGAGCTTGTGTGCCTGGCTCGCCCCTGCCCTCTGACGATGGGACACACAGATGCGACCTGCCATCCCCCTGGAGAAGCGGGTTGCCATCGCTGTCTGCAAGCTCGCCACCCCAGACGGTTACCGGTGCATAGGCAACCAGTTCACCATGGGAAAGTCCACCGTCGGGGGCCCTTCTCATGGAGGTAAGGCATTCTCGGGCTGCAGTCCCTATGGGGGAGGAGGACCATAGGGAAACAAGGGTGCGGGGGTTGGGGAGAATTCCCGTGCCCAGGGGGGTTGTGCTGTCCCACCCTCACACAGCCCTGGGGTGGCTCCTGGGATGTTTGGGGAGGGAAGGAGAGGGAAGTGGGAACCTCCCAAGGGTTCAGGTATGACCTCTCATTCTCTGTTTTGTGTGTTTTTTGGTCTCCTTCTGCAGGGGGTAAGGGCCATCAACTCTGTCCTACTGCGCAGGGTCATCTTCCTGGGAGACGTGGACCTGATCGTCACCAGATTTGCTGCCCAGGGCTTCCCCAACTGTGGGGGAGCCATCGATGGAACCCACATCCCAGTCAACACACCATATCATTGAGCTGCACATCAACCGAAAGAGCTAATTCTCGATGGTGCTGCAGGCCCTGGTTGACCTCCGTGGACAGTTGTCATGATCATGAGAGATGGCCAGCAGCCTGGGGACTAAGGGGTTAACTACACCTAAGTATGGTGGAGTGGCCAATAGGCATGTAGGTAGGAATTTCAAACTGGGACAAAGGCATTTTGGTTTTTTCCCTCCTTTGTCCTGAGCAATTCCCTTCAGCAACTGAAGGAGACAGACATGTCTCTCTCTCTAAGAAACAATTCTTCACTCTTCTGTAAGTAGGGTAAAGTTTAGATAAATCCATTAGGTTTTATGGTTTGGGAAATGGGATCTGATGTCTGTGCATTTAAAAATGCTTTTTGCTCTCTTTTGTAACTAAGCTCCTGGCCCATGGTGGGTTTCTCCTCCATGAGTATATTACTTTGTTACTTTTCCATCTAGTCATTATGCTTACAACAGGAATATTGTACTGATAATAAAAGTTCTTTCTCTTTTCTTTTCTTAACCTGGCATTGGTTAATTTTTGTGTCCTGGTTTGTACGTTAGGGGTGAGATTTCCTAAGTGATCTCTCCCCTGATTTTTTCTTACCAGTACTTGGGTGGTGGCAATGGGATTTTATCTCCAAAATCTAGGTTAAGATTTTGGGGGGCAAGTTTATACCAAAGCCTGGTAGATAAGGTTTTAGGGTACTTTTGTTGCCCCCCCCCCACATTTATCGTGCCAGAGTGGGGAAGGAGCCATGACAACGGTTCATGGACATTTTCGTCGACTGATCGGGCAGGGCCATGATGTCTGCATTTTCTGAAACTCCAGCCTCTACCACAAAGTGGAGGCTGACGTATTCTTCCCCCAGCGTGACTTCTGCGTTGGGGACATGCAGATGCCACTGTGCATGGTTGGGGATGCAGCCTACCCCCTCATGCCGTGGCTCATGAAGCCCTACCCCAGCCACCTGGATCCCCAGCAGGGACCAATTCAATGCCTGCTTCAGCCGGGCCTGAATGCAGGTGGAATGCGTCTTTGAGTGCCTGAAGAAGCGATTCAGGTGCCTCCTGACTCACCTCGATGTGGGGGAGCACATCATCCCTGAGGTGATCTCACTGTTGTGTTCTCCACAACATCGTGGAGAGGAAGGGGGAGGCCTTCTTACCGGAGTGGGGGGCAGAGGCTAGCTGGGAAGGAAGGGTCTTGAAGCTGCTGCGCACAGTTGCAATCTGCAAGGCCCATCAGGTGTGGGGGGGGGGAGGGTGCGCATCCAGGAGGCCTAAGGGAGAGTTTCTGTCATGGACCCAGTATCTCTCTCCAGGGCCTCCCCACCAGGGTACAGGACTATGTAGCACTTTAAAGACTAACAAGATGGTTTATTAGATGATGAGCTTTCGTGGGCCAGACAGGGGTGTGTGCCTTCTTCCTCCCCCCCCCCCCCATGCCTTTCCCACCACAACCACTCCCTTCCCTGTACAGTCAATAAAGACACCAGTTTTGAGTTGAAAAACAAAACCTTTGTATTTTTTTCATAAAAGTAACTCGGGATGGGGGGGGGGGGGTGCTCAGGGCTAGGAGTGGCAGGGCTGGAAGTGCTGACTCGGGTCCGGGGACCACAGGAGCGTAGGGCTGGAGCAGGATCAGATAGAGCAGGGGCGGCTGGAGCAGGATCAGATATGGCTGGGGGAGGCAGGGGGAAGGGGGCATAGGCATGGCATGAGGAGCAGGAGCCGGGTGTGCCATCCTGTAGCGGATGGTGGCACACGTTTTTGCCCTGCCACACGAGCTGATCCCGCATGCGGGTCTGACACTGGGCATCATCCTGGAAAAATGCTACAGTAGAGATGCACCCTAAGTCAGGGCATTGAGAAACCGAATTAGTGTCTAGCCAGTGTGCCAAGGACGGGGAGGGAGAGGGGAGGAGCAGCTGCCCCAGGGCCCAGTGATTTGAAAGAACCCGGGGCCTGTAAATCTCTGCTAGGACACTGGGTGGCAGGGGAAGGGCAGCGCTGAAGCGCAGAGGCTGAGAAAGGGGCAGGTGCACAGGCAGCCAAATCTGACAGTGAAGCCTTATCTATCACGATTAGCTCCCCCGGACCAGGGGCTGCAGCAGGCCCCGCTGGACCAGTGGAGGTGCACAGGCTGAAACGTGTGACCCAGCGAGCCCCCATCTATTTGCAGTAGCGCCCTCTGGACGCACTGGCCGCCAAACCCGACACCAGGACCCCCCCCGTCTATCAGGATTGGCTCCCTCGGCGTCCGTAAACGGGGGTAGCAAAACCTGAGGTACTCGCCTGTCAGTACGTGCTCCCCGCAGCCCATTCTGAGAGCAGCGACCGGTGACGCCACACCTGGCCGTTACGCGCCCCGTCTCCAGGCGCGCTCAGGTCCCCCCCCCGGCCCCGCGCCGCGAGCTGTTGACTCCTCCCCGCCAGGGCGGCAGCTCGCGCGTCAGCCGCCGCGGCCCCGCCCCGCCCCGCCCCGCCAGCGCCCTGGGCCCACGGGAGGAGCAGCCGCCTCGGTTCGCGGAGAGCCCCGCGCCCGCAGGTAGGAGCGAGACCCCGCGGGGCTGGGGCGGGCGGGGCTCGACCCCAGCGCCTCCCCCCGGTCCCGCCTCTGCGCGCCCCCCCGCAGCTTCCCGGCAGCGGGAGGGGGGCGCCTCGGAAGCCAAGGAAACTCCCTCCCGGGGAGCCGCGGGGCAGCATCGGGCCCTTGTCCGGAGCGAGCCGGGGCTGGGGGTCGCCTGGTGGGCGGGGTGCCGAGGCGGCTCCGGGGCAGGGCCGAGTTTCCTGTGTGTCTTTGGGGCAGCCGCTAATGGTGGCTGCTTCCTGGTAGCTGGGGGGTGGCCAATAAAAACAGTGTTTCTGGAGCCGCGCTGTGACTTAGGGCCGGGACGTGCCTTCCATTGGCTGGAGCGGGTTCCTCTGCCCCTGGCTGCCTGGCCACACCGCTCCCTCTTGCCTAGGTGTGCTGTCCAGAAACACCGCCAGAAAGGCTGCTTGCTGTCTACAGCCCCTTCAGTGGCCGCTCACGCCCCTGTGCCCTGATTGTTCATTGCAGAGAAACCCAGTTCGAAGTAAGCACCGGCTCTGAAAGCTGCCCCTTCGCTGGCCAAACAAAAAACAGGACTATGTAGCACTTGAAAGACTAACAAAAGATGGTGTATTAGGTGATGAGCTTTCGTGGGCCAGACCCACTTCCTCAGATCAAATAGTGGAAGAAAATCGTCACAACCATATATGCCAAAGGATACAATTAAAAAAATGAACACATATGAAAAGGACAAATCACATTTCAGAACAGAAGGGGGATGGGGGGGTAAATGTCTGCGAGCTAATGATCAATGCCCACAAAACAGATATTAGACAGGATCACAAAGAAAAAACAGTTTCTTGCCATTTCAACCAGAAACAAGAAGACTTTTAAATCTGCACTTGAAAGGGAATCCTCTGAACTGTCATTCATGCTAAAATTCCACTCTACCTGTTGGTCTCAACAAAGATGCTAACTATCTTACCCATTACAAAGATAGCTTCCCCAATTATCACCTCTAATACCATTAGCTCACAGACATTTACCTTTCCTCACCTCTAATACCATTAGCTCACAGACATTTACCTTTCCTTGCCTCTAATACCATTAGCTCACAGACATTTACCTCCCCGCATTCCCCTTCTGTTCTGAAATGTGATTTGTCCTTTTCATATATGTTCATTTTTTTTAATTGTATCCTTTGGTATATATGGTTGTGACTGTTTTCTTCCACTATTTGATCTGAGGAAGTGGGTCTGGCCCACGAAAGCTCATCATCTAATAAACCATCTAGTTAGTCTTTAAAGTGCTACATAGTCATGTATTTTGTTTCACAATTGGGGAAGCTATCTTTGTAATGGGTAAGATAATTAGAGTCTTTATTCAAACTTAGGTGTAAAGTGTCGAATTTAAGCATGAATGACAGTTAAGAGGATTCTCTTTCAAGTGTAGTCTTAAAAGGCCTTTGAAGCAGGATGCAGGTAATCAAGTCGTTGAGACAATGTCCTTTCTGGTTGAAATGGCAAGAAACTGTTTTTTCTTTCTATCACTTTTACTGGCGGTTGCTGTACCTTTTGCTATTTCTGAGTCGCTGGAAGTTCTTACTTTGAACGTACAATAAATAATCTTAATGGGAAACTGTGGAAGTTGACAGATGCATGATCAGATTTCCATTGAAAAAGAAACTCACAACAACTGCTCTCTAAATCCTGGGAAGCCTGAGTTTCTACAAAGCTAGGGTTGCAACAGAGAGAAAAGTTTAAAATATCTGAGCAACCTAACTGTAATAACTGGTTTCTGTATGGGTAGAACACCTGCTTAAAAACATAAGAACAGCCATACTGGGTCACTCTAAAGGCCCATCTAGCCCAGTATCCTGTCTTCTGACAGTGGTCAATGCCAGATGCCCCTCAGGGAGAGAGCAAAAGAGGCAATCATCAAATGATCCCTCTCCTGTCGTCCATTTCCAGCCCCTGATAGAGGCTAGAGACACCATTCCTACCTATCTTGGCTAGTAGCCATTGATGGACCTAATCGCTGTGAATTTATCGAGTTCTTTCTTGAACCCTGAAAACCCTGGTCTTCACAACATCCTGTGGCAAGGAGTTCCACAGGTTGACTATGTGCTGCGTGAAGAAAAGCTTCTGTTTGTTTATTTTAAACCTGCTACCTATTTATTTGGTGACTCCTAGTTCTTAAATTATGGGAACAAGTAAATAACTTTTCCTTATTCATTTTTTCCACACCAGTCATGGTTTTATAGACTTCTATCATATCCCCCCTTAGTCTCCTCTCTTCTAAGATGAAAAGTCAGTCTTTTTAATCTCTCTTCATATGGGACCTGTTCCAAGCCCCTAATAATTTTTGTTGCCCTTTTCTGAACCTTTTCCAGTGCTAATATATCTTCTTTGAGATGAGGCGACCACATTTGTATGCAGCATTCAAGATGTGGGCATGCCATAATTGTATATAGAGGCAATAAAATATTCTCTGTATTATTCTCTGTCCCTTTTTTAATGATTCCCAACATTCTGGTTGCTTTTTTGACTGCTGCTGCACATGTTTTCTGAGAACTATCCACAATGACTCCAAGATCTCTCTCTTGACTAGTTACAGCTAAATTACCAGTAGTCCCCATCATATTGTATGGGTAGTTCCGATTATTTTTTCCAACGTGCATTACTTTACATTTACTAACATTAAGCTTCATTTGACATTTTGTTGCCCAATCACTTAGGCTACATTGTAGCCGTAGCCTTCTTCTGGAAAAGCTTATGCAAATGAAGTACGACGTGGAATATCACCATGCTTCATTTGCATAATTAATTAGCACCGCTTTTGCGCAAGAGGCTTTTGCACAAAAAGGAGCTGTGTAGACGGCTCCTTTTAAGCGCACAAACCCCCTCTTGTGCAAGAGCCATTCTTCCTGAAAAAATGAGGAAGAACGGCTCTTGCGCAGAGGGGTTTTTGCAAAAAACTGTCTGCACAGCTCCTTTTGCACAAAAACCTCTTGCTAAGCGACTGCTAATTAATTATGCAAATGAAGCACAGCGATATTCCACGTCGTGCTTCATTTGCATAAGCTTTTCCAGAAGGCGGCTACAGTGTAACTGTAGCCATAATGTTGTCAGATCTTTTTGAAGCTTTTACTGCTTTGATCTGAACTATCTTGAGCAGTTTAGTATCATCCTTGCTTACCCTGAATGTGATCAACCTGATGGCCTTCTGTATTGCTGCCTGTATCTATCCTTGTAAATGGGCACAGTATTGAAATCTAAATGAAATGCTCTGTGGGCTTTGTTCTTGTATATTTTAATACCTGCCCACTTCTGCATATGGAAGGATGAACCACAACACCACCTCTTATCTGCTCAACCAAAGATTAAAAATAGATGAACATACACATGTATATCTATGATTTCAATATATGTTCCTAAGCCGAATGTAGTGAGCTGGATGAATTAGGCCCTGTTCTTGCTCACACTTATGTGAGTGCTTCCCTTTCCGGCTATAAATAGTTCTGTTGACATCAGTTTTCTCAAGTTAAGGTTCATTTGCATTACTTTTTTTTTTTTTTTTTTCAGGATGTGTTTACATGACGAGACTTTACACAGGAAATTACTTTTCTCTTTTGCTGCGATAGAGTTGTGACTCAACTGTATCCTCACTTTCTTTTGCTTATTTGACTCTGCTGTATACGGTTTTATCAGGCTTATTTATTTACCTCTTTCCATTCAGTTTTCAAAATGGAGAGAGGTAAATAGGAGTGTCTCTCAAATCTGTACCGGAACCAGTGCTGTTCAGTGTATTCATAAGTGACCTGGAAAGGGGGCTAAACAGGTGGCAAATTTTGCAGACAATATAAAATTACTTAAGATAGCGAAGTCCAATGCAGACTTGGGATGTAAAAACCTGTTTTATTGGCTAACTGACTAAACATACTATTTAACTGGTTAATCGATTAAAAGGGGGAATAGTGGGGGTGGAGGGGCAGTGCAGCCCCTCCCTATGGGGCATCCTGACTCACCACAGACAATGGCTGCTCTGTGGAGTGGGGAACTGCTCCAGCCTCACGGGTTAACCTTAACCGGCAAGCCTAACCCATTAAGGGTGGGCCTTACCAGTTAACTGGTTAAACGTGCACATCCCTAACACAGATTGTGACAAGTGACAAAGCGGATCTCACAAAGCTAGATGGCTGGGCAAAAAAAGTGGCAGATAATATTAAGTGTTGATAAATGCAAATTCATGCATGCTGGAATGCACCCCATCTAAAAAAAGATATATTGGAAGGTACAGAGAAGGGCAATTAAACTGATAAGGGGGAAGGAACAGATTCCATATGAAGAGAGATTAATAAGACTGTAACTCTTCAGCTTGAAAAAGAAAGAGCCCCAGGAGGATATGATAGAAGCCTATAAAATTAGGACTGATGTGGAGAAAGTGAACAAGGAAATATTATTGAGTTCTTTTCATAATACAAGAATTGGGGGAAGGAGTGAAATTAGTAGGCAGCATGTTTAAAACTCACTAAAGGAAGTAATTTTTCACATGTTGTACAGTCTCTGGAACTTGGTGCAAGTGGATGTTGTGAAGGCCACCATTGTAGCAGGGTTCAAAAAAGAGCTAGATAAGCCTGTAGAGCCGTGGTCACCAACCCGTCGATCACGATCGACTGGTCGATTGGGAGGGCTCGACCAGTCGATCGCGAGGTGTTCGGGGCCCCCTCAATTCCCCCGACACCCAAGAAACCCCACTACCTACCTCCAGCGACAATGGAGGTAGTGCCGGCTTCCCACGGGGTGGACGGAAGTTCGGCAGCTGCGCGCCACTTCTGGGGTTTCTGGAAGTGCGCTGCCTGCTCCCCTCCTCCAGGTCTGTGGCACGCCGGGGACTTGCTGCACGGGGGGAGGAAGTAGGAATCCCGGGGGAAGACACGTGCTGGGGCTTCCCTCCTCTGGGTTGGGGGGAGGAGAGGAGTTAGGAGTCCCCAGAGGAGGCGTGCGCCAGGGCTTTCCTCCTCTGCGTGGGTGGGGGCAGGAGTTCCGGTGGGAGGCGCGCACTGGGGCTTCCCTCCTGGGAGGGGGAAGGGTTAGGAGTCCCCAGAGGAGGCATGCGCTGGAGCTTCCCTGCTCCACGGGAGGGGGGAGTCGGGCCCGGAGGAGGAGGCGTGCGACAGGGCTTCCCTCCTCTGGGGGGGGGTGGAATCCTGGGAGGAGGCTGGTGCAGGTGACTCTCTGCCCCCACTGGCACCCTGCCCTCCCGGCACCCTGTTCTCTCTCCCAGGCCCCCAGCCACAGAAACCTGCCCCCTCTGGCACCCTGTCCCCTGTTGCAGAAACCTGTCCCCTGCCCTCCTGGCACCCTGTTCCCTCTCACCTGCCTCCAGCCACAGAACCCTGCCCCCACTGGCACCCTGTTCCCTGCCCCAGCACCCACTAGCACCCTTCCCCAGTACCATGTCCCCTGTTCCCACCAGCACAGTTGGGGCCACATTAGTGAGGCTTGAGGGCATTTTTGTGTGTGGTTTTTTTTTTTTTTTTTTTTTTTGCATCTCACTTGTGTGGCCCCAACTGACACTTCTGTGGGTCAGTGGCCCCTGACTCAAAACAGGTTCCCTGCCCTTCTCAGAAATAAAGACAATGCAGAAACTTTTTGTGTTTCACATAGTATTTTATTTAAAAATGAAGCCTGGCCAACACCCCCCCAATTGGGGACAAGCCCCCATCTGGCCACAGCATCAGAACACTCCTGCACTCTCCCTTCCCTCAGACCCTAGATCTTAGCCTATCGTACACTGGAACCTCCTGCCTTGATCCCCTCACATACCCCAAACCAAATTCCTGAACCCTCACATCCACAAGCCTGTGGCTTGCTTAGTACCCCAACCCTACATATGACCCCAACACTGCCTGGCCTGGAGCCCACTCCCTGATCCAGCATCTCTTTCTCCACCTCCTCCTGCATCCAGATTTCCTCCCAGAGCTTGCACCTCTCACCCCTTCCCACACCCAAATCCCTTATTCCCACCCCAGAGCCTACACATCCTGTCTCAACCCAGCGAGGGTATGGCTAGACTGCAGGAGTTCAGGATTCCGGAGATATCCCAGAAAAACTCTTCTGCATCCAGGGATGCGTTTGTTCTTCTGCTTTCTTTAGTGGAAGAGCAAACATGCTTTTTCAGTCACCCCTATATTCCTCTTTCCACAAGGAATAAGGGGGCTTCCAAAAGAAGGGTTTTTTCTGACAATTGGTCCAGTCTAGACAGGCCAAATGTTGAAAAAACCTCTTCCTACAGAAGAATTGGGGAAAAAAGCAGCAGTATAAGGGCTGGGGATAGCAAGTGATGGAGAGGAGGAGAATAGAGAGGAGGTGGGGCTTCAAGGAAGGGGCGGGGCGGTAGATCTTGGCTTGTTCTGTCATTTAAACAGTGATCTTTGGTGTGAAAAGGTTGGAGACCACTGCTGTAGAGGATACGCTGATCCATTAGGGCAGGGGTTCCCAACCTTTCCGGGCCGCTCACGTGCCGCGCACCCTGGGCCCGCGCACGCGCCCGGGGGCGGAGCTGCCCATGCGCCGCGTGCCCTGGGCCACTGCCGCCCATGCGCCGCGTGCCCGGGGCAAGCACTGCGCATGTGCCGCACGCCTGGGGCAGGGGCTGCCCATGCGCCACGCGCCCGGGGCTGGCACCGCGCATGTGCCACGCTCCCGGGGGCGGAGCCAGCCCAGATCATTCCGTGGGCACACATAAATGCCCCAGCGGGTGCCATGGCACCTGCGGGTACCGCGTTGGGGACCACTGCATTAGGGATGTCTACACTTGCACCCTCTTTTGAGAGAGGGATGCAAATGAAGACATTCAAAATTGCAACTGAAGCCGGGATTTAAATATCCCGTGCTTCATTTGCATATTCGCGTTATGGCACTATTTCAAAATGGCGCTATTTCGAAATAACAGACGCTGTTAAGAAGCGGTTATTTCGAGAGAAAACCCTTTTCTCGGAATAACGGGAAACCTCATTGTATGAGGAATAAGGGTTATTTCGAGAGAAGGGTTTTCTCTCGAAATAACCATGTCTTAACAGCGTCTGTTATTTCGAAATAGTGCTATTTCGAAATAGTGCCATAACGCAAATATGCAAATGAAGCACGGGATATTTAAATCCCGGCTTCATTCGCAATTTCGAATGTCTTCATTTACATCTCTCTCTCTCGAAAGAGGGTGCAAGTGTAGACATATGCTTAGCCAAGCTGGGCAGGGATGCAACACCATGGTGTTTGCCAGAAGCTGGGAGTGGGTGATAGGAGAGGGATAATTTGATGATTGCCTGTTCCAGTCATTCCCCTCTGAAGAACTTAGTATTGGCTACTGTAGGAAGTTAGGATACTGAGCTAGATAGACCATTCTTATGTTCTGTGTTCTTATTCATGCTGGGAGGTGAGATTCACAGCTCATGTAGACGTACCTGTGCTAGCTCTGCTTGAGCTAGCACCTAAACATAGTGGTGACGTATGTGGCCATTTAGGCTGACGCACAATCCTGCTCGACCCACTGGCTGTATGTTGGGATGGCAAGCCCAAACTTTTGCCCATGCCACCATGGACACGCTGCTCTCTTTAGATGCTATCATGGGTCCCTCTCTGTGAGCTGGGAGACATGTATCATAATCATAAGCTCTAGAAATATATATATTTTTTAAAATTAAAATGGATGTGGTGGTGCACAGTCTTGTGGCAAGGAGTCACTTAGTAGTGGATAGGACCAAGTCTAGAGACAATGACACCTCAAATATACAAGGAGGCCACCTGCAGTAAATTCAGCGTTGTCAGTACCCTGCTGAAGAGAAGCATCTGGCTCTGGACTTGGGTAAGACACAAGAGCACAGAGAGAACCTGTGAAAGAGAATATTGGGACTCAGTGTCCTCAGAATAACGATGACGATTCCGAAAGTACTGAGAAATATCTGTCGTTTGATACTGAAATACCAGGGGTTCCAAAACACAGCCTGCTAGATTTTCTACAGTATATAGAAATTATCGAGGGATTGTACGCACAGTTGGGACTAATATATAGTGTACTGGTGCTGAAGTGGCTGTAATGAATAGTATTGATGGTGGTAGTCCTTTTTGTTGAGGTAAAACACCATTGTAGACCCTTCAGCATCTCAACCAAATGGTTTTGCTGTTGATCTGAATGACATAGACTGTATTGTATTTTTCAGTTTCTCAATTATGCAAATATTCTATTTCCCTTCAGGCAGCTGCTAGTGTGAAATATGCTGTTGTGCTACAGGTATACAGGTAGTGAAAAGGGAAGCAGTAAATATTTACAGTGTATTGCTTCCAGTGTTTCTGTTACCCAGCCTTAATTCCAGATTCTGCCCTCTGATTTTATTATCTAAATCTTTGTCTGAGCATTGATAGAGATAGTTCTCTTAAAAATGGATCTGCCTTTTTAAAGCGAACAATCATGTATGGTTGGGGTATCCACACAGAATATATCTGCTACTAGCTGGGAGCTGATCTCTGGTGCATTTACCCTAAGAGAATTTGTATCCATATTGCAACAGAAATGTTGCATCTTGTCTGGCACTCTCTGGTCCAACAACATCCGTGGTCTGTCATGGTTTTAGTTAGCCAGATGTCCACTAGCCAGATGTCCAGTTTCCTGTTGTCCCATAAAGTTTGTTTCCAGCCACCAGTCCTGGCTCCCAGTGTTCTGTGCTGTTGTTTAGCTCTAAGAGCCCAGTACGCAGTGGAAGTATTGGTAATGCTTCTAGACAATACTGACCTCCCATGGTTTGGCAAATTCTCTGCTTCGGTACTGGTCAGGTCCCAAGGGTGCCAGACTAGAGAGGTTCAACCTGTTCAACCATGAGAACTTGATCTGACCAGGCTTTTCTTACATGGTGATAAAAGTATCAGAGACCTGTCTACACCAACAAACTGTCTACAGCTGCTGAAGTCAGGGTGTCCTCCAGCCCCTGTATCCCATCTCTGCAGAGCAGGGGTCAGGGAGAAGGAGATGCATAGCAGAGCTGCTCCAATCTGAAGCATGGATGGAAAGTGACTCAGAGGAGTGCCTGTCTTAAGAGGCAGTGAATTGTTTGTAAGAGAGCGGGGAAGGAGAGACAACAGAGCAGGATACCTTTCCCTGTCTTAGAGACAGCATGCGGCTTCTCTTCAACTTATCCAGCAGTAGTCAGCACACACATCCTCTGTGTCGCTGTCACACACACCCAGCCTGTGCCACGCTGCTTTTGTGCCCCACACACTCTCTCAGCCTCTTTGCCACACACACTCAATCTGTGTTATAAAGTCTGTGTCTCTCTCACACAGAGTGTTTAGGGTTGCCAGATGGTTGAAACAAAAATACCCGAACCCCCCCCCTCAAAAAAAACAAACAAACACCGGGAAAAAATTTTTTTTGATGGGAAAGTAAGGGGGGGGGGGCAGACCAAAGTTGTTGAGCAAAAAAAAAGCATTAAAACAGCATGCCCCCTTTAAGAGTGAGTGCAGGGATAGGAACAGGGGAAGCATTGCTTCCCTAGGTCTTTTGGAGAGCAGCCATTTTGTGCCGGCAGCCTTGGGGAACCAAGTAAGCATGGGGGCTGGGGTTGGGGGGGAGGAGGCCGGGCGCTGAGTGTTTGTAGGGTTGCCAGGTGCCTGGCATTTCGCCTCCTGGCCGGGGAAAATTTCAGAAAATACTAGATATCTTAGGTGTCCGGAATTCTCTGAATTTTTTTTACCGGACAGGAGGCGAAAATACCAGACCGTCCAGGTGAATAATGGACACTTGGCAACCCTAAGAGTGTTTCTCAATCTCTCTCCCCGCCCCCCCTGCTCCCCTCCTTGTGATAGGGTATGCAGAGCTGGCTCATAACCATGTACCAAAATTCATTAACTGGCCCCACTGCAAAAATTATTACCCACCCCTGCCTTAAGAGCATTATTGTTGTATTTTTCTACTTCTTTTGCAGTCTCTGGAACAGATGTGCAATTATTTGCAATGGAGGTTTTGAAAGGCTCTCTTTATATATCTATATATATCTGTATCTGTATATATATAAATTATAGTGTTTATGTACACACACAAGCTAGGTAGAGAGAATGCCTGAACCCTTAGGCCTCTGAGAGTGGCTGCTACATTCTCTGGGACCCCACCTTACAAAGTTTGTTACACAACAAGCTATAAACAAGGCGGTGGTTTGTAATACAAATTGCCATTGCCATGGTTAGGAATGTTTGTTTTTCTTTTCTAGATAACTTAAATATAGCCCTGAGTTTCCTTGTGTTTGTTTTCATACCAACATTTTAAAAAAAAGTTATTTTAGTGCTTTTTATCTCTTTGGAAAAGCCTACTCAGAGTAATTAAGACAAAAGGGCTAATTATTAAAGCTGAACTTTTGTGAGGTTTGGGCTTGTGTTGGACGTGTACCCTTTAAAACAGAATATTCTAAACCTCTCAGGAGTAATTGAACTCTGAAAAACATCCATGATATTTGTATGGAGGCTGTTTTATCTGTGTTCCAAATGCATTTATAAAACGTTTTAGGATTAAATCATAACAGTTTTATTGAATCAGATATTCCAAGAGCTCATAGACCTAATTTGATGTCAGTGGACGCTGTTTTCCTTATGTAAACATCTTGTTTTAAGGGGAGCTTTTTATCAGGATTCCAGATGTGTGGACTACAGGGGAACAGATAATGTTAAATGGCATGATATGGAGCAGCCAATTAGCATCAGCTCTTGATTTCTATACCACAGAAATGTCCAATGTTTAATTCCAGTGATCCAATGTTGTTTGAATCATGATTATGTTTCCCAGTCACTCTGTCCTGTGCCCTTTGGGATAGATCAGCTCCTCTGTGCCTTTAAACCACATTAAATAAGCATTAGGGAACTTTTAGTGAATGCCACCATGGTCCAAGAGGGCCAATTGTTGCATAACACAGTGGAGTGCCCCAGAATTTAGACTCCTCTAGAGTAGACTAAAGCATCATGTAGACAAGGTCTTGGTGTGTTAAAAAGTCTCTAAATACATACTGGACACAACAAATACTGAAGTTTTTAACTGCGTCTGTACAAGCTTCTCATTTTCCCACCCAGTTTCAATCGGTCAACTAGGAATGTACAAGATTAACTGGTTACCCAGTAAGCATTAGCCTTACCTGCATGCTTACGTGGTAACTGGCTAACTGGAGGGCTGGGCCCAGCCGGAGCAGAACCCCGCCTGTGGTGGGGCAGCTGTCTGGACTGGAGCAGCCCCCCGTCCATGGAGGACTGGGCTGGAGAAGCCCCCTGCCTACTCTCAAGGTACAGGCCATAATTCAGAAGAGCAGTGATCAGTTAAATCTCTTGTGGGAAATGCAGAACTCTCACTAACCACTGGTAAAATAAACAGTTGCTACTTCAAAAGGGTTAGAACAGAAGGGGGAAGGCATAATAGTGCTCACAAATACATTAGGACTGTTTCCTTTCATTTTTCTTTTTTGTCTGCATTGCCACCCTGGAGGGAGATACACTTGATTCAGTTGTTAACAACTGAAGACTGTGAATGGAACTCCAGTAATTTGAGTACACCCAACTCTTTCAAAAGAGTCTATAGTACCTTCTCCAGCTGTAGTCCAGCCCAAAGACAATTGCTGCAGATGTTGGGGGCAGAGAGTGGGTTTGTGAAGGCCATTCATTTCTGTCCCTCCACCGTTCTGATTAAAACTGGGAGAGGAGCAGCAGAGCAGAGGAGTGTGGGGGAGAGGCAGAAGGCAGCGTACAGGCTGCAAGCAACTCAGAAGATGTTGAGCAAGCTTTGGTGGTGGTAGTGCCTGTAGCAGTGGTGTTGGAGAGGATCTGGAAGCAGCCATTGCTGATGTCATCAAGTAGACCCTTTCTGTGGGAAGGAAGGACTTGAAATCCACCCCAGTTAGGGACAGAAATGGGTGAAGGGTTTGATGCATCTCTAGTATGAGGCCGGGGCAACTGCTAGGCCACAGTGATGGGGCACTAGAATAACCCCTGGTAGCGCAGCTAGCAAGAGGGCTAGGGAGAACTCCGACCATGCTTCACTGGGAGACAGAAATGTCAGTGTGCCTCTGCTGGGACCCTAGGCTGGCAGGCAGCTCCAGAAACTGGACCTGGGGCAGCCATGTCTCTCCGCCATTCAGGGATGCTTTCTACTTGTGCATTCTGTAGGAGGAATGAGGAGCAAGTTTGCCTCTCTGCCTCTCTTATGAGGTCCCTTCCAAACAGGTGGGTGCTGTTCCATCACGGGTTTCTTATGGGTTGTGGTCTCTACTCTACTTAGTCCTGCATTCCCCATGGGCCTGGTGGGGTGGTTTAATTGGGATCCTTTCTTGCTCAGGAAAGCATTTGTCCTCACTGAGCTTAGGATGTGTGTCTGATTTTTTTTTTTTTTTTTTAAATAGGGAGGGTTTTAAAATAGCCTGAACCCATCCGTGTAAGCTTGTTACATCACGCTATATTACGTTTGCACAGCTCACATCTTTGGCTATTGTAGGCTTGATTCACTCCTGCTCATGGTAGATTAGAGCTGTTTGAATTTTTAAAAAAGGCAATCGGAAAGCACTGCTCTGACTTCTGTTGGCCTTGCTCTGACCATAAAGATGTGAACTTACTTTTTAATGTGCCCATCTCCTTTGCTTGTCCTGGTGCTTAAATGAGACCTAACGCAACAGGAAATGGTTCGCTAGTCGTCCCCTTGACTGTATTGTACTGTAGGCCTTATGGTGGTAGGCCTATGAGTTCTAGGTGCTACCTTGTGTAGCACATAAGTAACTTTATGTGAATGAAGTTACACATGTGCATTAAAGTTTGCGAGATTGAGGTAGAGTGCTTTTCAGTGATGACCGCAAACATACCTTGGGGTGTCTTCCTTTATTATGTGGGTTCTCCTCAATCAGATGAATCAATCATTGTATCAGTCCAGTGGAACTAGTTAGGAGAGAAAGGGATGCAGGGACACTGTGTTTTCAGGGATCAATATTTTGTCTTGCTTAGATTGTAGTGACTGATTACCTTGTGACTTATGTGGTATATTTTGTTTCTGACGCTTTCAGGAAGTACTAATACAGAATAACCCGATGGAAATCCCCGTGCTTGCTGTCTGAACCCATTGTGATGCTTAGATCCCCGCAGTGCCAATTGGCAAAGGGTTTGCTCTTCTGTAACAGCAATGCCAGTCGGACCTGACAAGCTCATTGTGCCTAACATGTTGTGCTCATAGTATTTATCTAAAAAAGGGTTGTGTGAGGTGTCTAATAGAAGCTTGTGACTTAATGATCCTCATAACGATAGAGCAAGATGTACATATGATGATTTTAAGGAGTTAAATATATATGCAAAAATGTGTCTTACTGTCTGTGTCCCAGACAGATTTGTCAAACAAGTTGTGCCAGATAGGGGGATGTAGTTCTCAGGTCTGCTTATGTTTATTTCTGTGGAGCATTGTAAGTCAGCACAAAGGAAACCCATTCTGCAAACAGCACCAACTGGGAGAGGTGAAATCAACAGGAACAACCACAAGGGAGGACAAAAACCTGGTGTGGGAGAGGTGCACTTCCATGGTGTACTGTATTGTAACTGGCAGATGAGGACAGCACCCAGTTCTCCTGCATGTGTGGAGGAATTGATCAGTGTAATTAAATTCATGAAAACGGGATCTCAACTTGTCCTGATTGGAAATGCTGCAAGTAAGCTTTGGATGAGACAAGACGGTTTAGATCAATGGTTGGCGTGTTGAACAGTAAGGTGAGACTCTAAGCAGCATGTTATACCTTTGTTTTATATGTAACCATTTCTGTTCCCACTTGTTATCCTCGCTTGCTGTCTCTTAGATCTTAATCTTTAATAATAAACATATGGTTGTTTTCATTATAAATACATCTGTGTTGTGATGTTGTCAAGGACCTGATACTGAGCTGTACTAGTCAAGCTGTGTGCATACTAGCCCTTGGGAGCCTGCAAGCCTGTTAAATTCTGTGAGTGTCTAGTGAGAGGAGTGTGTTGGGGGTTGGGTGGCTGGTGTGTGTCTTATCTCTAGCATGCCCAGAGAGAGCAAGGCCTGCATAAACCTACAAGACAGTGCTTGTGTGGCCGGAAGCCGTGGGCCTCAGGCAGCTCACGAGAGTTTAACACTGAGGGTGTGTCTAAACTACATGGCTCCGTCGATGGAACCATGTAGATTAGGCTGATCCGCAGAGAGAAATTTAAATGGCTGCCGCGCTCTGCCGACCAGCTGATGATCAGCTGTTTGTCGGCAGATCGGGGCAGTCTGGACGCGCCGCGGTCGACAAGGAAGCCTTTGTCGACCCGCGCAGGTAAACCTGGTTTCATGAGGCATACCTGCGCCAGTCGACAAAGGCTTCCTTGTCGACTGCGGCGCGTCCAGACTGCCCCGATCTGCCGACAAACAGCTGATCATCAGCTGGTCGGCAGAGCACGGCAGCCATTTAAATTTAAATGAAGCCGCGATTATTTAAATCGCGGCTTCATTTCCCTCTGCCAATCAGCCTAATCTACATGGCTTCATCGACGGAGCCATGTAGTTTAGACACACCCTAAGGGTAAGTGGCGGTGACGTACCTCACAGTCCTGATCCCTTAGGAAGAGTTCAACCAATAACAAGATTCCACCCACCTCATAAGAGCATGATGTTAAAAGTAACTTTTCTGTACCCTGCTTCTTGGCGTGGGAACTGTACACTGTGTGGTTTGGCCTAGGAATGTTACAATTGAATAGTCATGTAACCTCATGAAATGTTTGTGGTTACACGACTATTCTATAGTCCCCAAGGCGGGGCCGGCAGCCAGTACGCTCCTGGCCCCGCTCCTAGGGAGCTCCCTGCCGCCCCATGCTGCTTGCCTCTGGCAAGGGGAGCTGGTCCGCGAGGGGAGCCAGTTTAAAAACCAGCTCCCTGCACAGACTGCTTGCCTGCCGCCCTGCGCTGCTGCCTCTGATACAGAGACCAACAGCGCGGGGTGGCAGCAGCCCCTGTCTGCGGGGGAAGGGGGTCCAAGCTCCACACAGACAGAGGCTGCTCCATGAGATGATAGAGGCAGCATCGCGGGGGACAGGCGGCACCACGGAGCTGGTGCTGGGGGGAAGCAGCTTCTAAGCTGGCTCCCTCCAGCACCGGCTCCTGCTCCCTAGCCCCCCCCCCCCGGCCTCTGATACAGAGGCAGTGGGGGGAAGGGGAAAGCAAGTTGTCTGGAGTGTGATTGTTTTTGACTAGCTGCTGGTCTTCTGGTGACTTAAAGCTGGAGCAATGTACTTCAGGATTAGGTTGATGGGTGCACTTTGGTTGAAGTGCTGAAGTGCACACAATCTAAAATCTAAGATTGTTCAGTCAGATCCTCTCTGTTTTCAGAGTGGCTGGTGCTTAAACTTGCATGCTGTGAGCAGTTTAATTGACTGCAGCTCTTTTCCTCCACTGAACCCTCCTAGTCGGGGGTGTGAGAAGAGCCTCTGTTGTTAGGGAATCATGCTGATGCTACTGTATCTTGTCTGATTGTCTGGAGCTGCTGTGTACAGGCTGAAGTGAAACAAAATGGCTTAAATCATTAATATGTCTGAAAGTGAAAGCAAACAGCCTCTGAATGCTTGACCAAATACACTGGAAAATGGCAGACCCCAGAGTACTTTCTGAATAACGTGAAATTTGTAGCTCTGGAGTAGCTTTGCTTCTGAGCATAAGGGGGTGTGGTCCTGTATCACTGAAAATCACCAAATACTAATTTAAAAACCGGAATTCTGTAGCATGCGTCTTGGTAATGGAGCACTTTTATTGAGGAACCTTCATACTGAGCTGCTGTGTGGCGGAAACAGCATTTTCCCCCCCCTGCTTTGACCTTGTTTTGGCCAGGATTTGTAACTGCTACTTCTGTAATTTCTTTTCTCTTTTCTTTTCTCCTCCCTGCCCCCCCCCCCCCCTTAACACTCAGTACAAAAAATGTTGGGATGTTTCCCAGGAAGTAGTATCATAGTATGTTATAAAATTTAGCAAACTTCAGTCATGTTTTTCTCCTACTTCTGCTTCAGTAGGCAATTTAAACATACACATTTAAATTTAAAAGTTTTCTTTTTAGGTGAATTCCTTTTTTTTGTTTTCCTCATTTACCATCGCCTCAGGAGCTGTTGAAAGCACCTTTGTGTAGGGAGTCACAGGGTCAGTGAAGGAGACTGTAGTGCTTTTTAAAGATGATTATACATGGTGCTCAGTACCATGATCTTTGGATGGAAACCAGAAGTGTTCCCGAAGAGAAACCATGAATGGTGCTTTGTGCACATGAGAGAGGGGCTATGCCAAATCACGGATTGAGTCAATGTCTACACTTATTGCAATGGATTTAAAATAATTCAATAAAATAAGTCATGCCTACAGTTTCAAATGCTTGTCTAGACTTCTTCCATTTTAAATAAACACACATACACCCCACTTGGAGGAATATTAAACAGCTCTTATCTGACATAATGATGAACATGACTTACATTCACTGCAGGGTGATAAGATAGCAAGGGTGAAAAATCAGGACAAGGGGTGGAAGGTAAAAAGTGCATATGAATCCAAATCCTAAGTATTGAGACTATCCTGATAACATCGGGATGCTTGTAGACCAAGACAAATCTGACTTAATGAGGAGAATGATTAATTCTTGCTCAGACCGAGGATTAATCACAGTTAGGAATAGAATGCTGAATGTGACTTGTCCTCATCTACACTGACTGAGAAATGGGTTCAGCATTCTAGCCTAATTTGGTTATAATTAGGCCCAACACTCCTGTCAGCTGAAGAAGTGGGCTGTGCCCACGAAAGCTCATGATATCACCTACATGTTTTGTTAGTCTTTAAAGTGCTACTAGACCCGTCGTCACCAACCCGTTGACATAGTATTTTATTTAAAAATGAAGCTTGGCCAACAAACCCCTAATTGGGGCCAAGCCCTCATCTGGCCACAGCATCAGAACACTCCTGCACTCCCCCTTTCCCCAGACCCTAGATCTGAGCCTGTCATACATGGGAACCCCCTGCCTTGAGCCCCTCACATACCCCAAACCAAATTCCTGAACCTTCGCATCCACAAGCCTGTGGCTTGCTTAGTACCCCAACCCTACATCTGACCCCAACGCTGCCCGGCCTGGAGCCCCCTCCCCGAGCCAGCGTCCGCTTCTCCACCTCCTCCTGCATCCAGATTTCCTGCCAGAGCTTGCATCTTTCACACCTTCCCACACCCAAATCCCTTATTCCCACCCCAAAGCCTACACATGCTGTCTCAAGCCAGCGAGGGTAGGGCTAGACTGCAGGAGTTTTTCTGGATTCCGGAGATATCCCAGAAAAACTCTTCTGCATCCAGGGATGCGTTTGTTCTTCTGCTTTTTTTAGTGGAAGAGCAAACATGCTCTTTCGGTCACCCCTATATTCCTCTTTCCACGAGGAATAAGGGGGCTTCCAAAAGAAGGGGTTTTTCTTGACATTTGGTCCAGTTTAGACAGGCCAAATGTTGGAAAAACCTCTTCCTACAGAAGAATTTGGAAAAAAAAAAAAAAAAAAAGCAGCAGTGTAAGGGCTGGGGATAGCAAGTGATGGAGAGGAGGAGAATAGAGAGGGGGCGGGGCTTCAAGGAAGGGGCGGGGCTTCAAGGAAGGGGCGGGCGGTAGATCTTGGCTTGTTCTGTCATTTAAACAGTGATCTTGGGTATAAAAAGGTTGGAGACCACTGTACTAGACTATTCCTTGTTTAAGTTTTTCCTGTACAGACTACCCCTCTGACACTTTTGATTATAATAATAATGTTCAGATATGAGAAAGTTTTGTATTCCAGGCCTCAAACTCTGTGGTGGTAAATCCTATTCTGTTTTGTTGTTTCTTATGTCAGTCACATCACGCTAGTAACTGAAGGTTTCTCACTAGTGCATTTAGTGATGTGACCAGTGTCTGTCACGTGATTTATTTTCTCACATTGTCTTTTCCAAGAGGAGAATTGTGTGTTCCCACTGCAGTGTGTTGTATTTTGAGAAGGGCTTTTGTTGTCGTAGTATGATTTTTAAGAAATGTGCACGCTGCTGGAGCAGCGTGCCTAGCATTTGGAGCAGAAGGTGGAGAGGTTTGTCATGGCCCTTGGTTGCTGTGGGAATTCATTCCAGTCTTGGATCAGCCCTTAAGGAAGCTCTGTCTCCTGCACTGGTGAGTTTTATCCTTATGGAGCAAAGTTCAACTGTGTCTCAGGAGAGGAGTTGTCAGCCACGTTCCACATCCTGCAGCTTTAGGCAATCTTGTAAAAATGCAGCCCCCCCGACCATGAAGCATCTTGAAGATAGAACTTCAGCACACCAGCAACTCTGAAAATAGAGAGAGGATTTCTATTGTGTATTTCCATGCTATTTCATCTATGGCTTGAGAAAATGTAGACATTGCAACTTGTGCACCACATACTCACTGTATTGATGTAGTAAGGTGTAGTATAAATCCTGTTTTAACTGCTCGGTTAACATATTGAAATACAGGTTGAACCCCTCTAATCTGGCATTCTTTGGTCCACAACACCTGTGATCCGACATGATTTTAGTTAGCCGGATGTCCACTTATCATGGGCTGGCCAAGTTTCCCGCAGTCACATAAAGTTTGTTTCCAGCCTCCAGTCCTGGCTCTGTTTTCTGTGCTCTTATTTAGCTCTAATTTGCCCCTAAATATCTTCTAAGAGCCCAGCAAGCAGTGGAAGTGTTGGTGATGCTGCTAGACAATATTGACCTCCTCTGGTTCAGCAAATTCTCTGGTTTGGCACCAGTCCGGTCCTGACTCAGGGTTGCCGGACTAGAGAGATTCAACCTGTAGTCGGTTCTGCACAATAAGAATTGAAATTAGATACATCAGCACTTTTTCCTCATTGGGCATATGTCACTCCATGCACATGGCTGGGGAAATGTTAGGAAGAGGGGGACAGAACGTTATGGGAGTGTTTGGGCCAAGAAATATGGATAGACGGCTGACCCGGGAGAGGAGAAATGGCTCAAGAAAAATTATCAGAGCAGGGAAGAAGCTGTGGAAAAATCAGCTGTTGAGAGGTGAACTAGACTTGACTGAAACCAAAGTGTCATTGAAAGAAATCTATTATAAAACACGTGAATAATGTATCTACCCAAAAGTACTAGAGAATTTAATGTAACATACTTTGCATATTGAAGAATCCCGTCCTTCTCGTTGGAAATAGCATGGCTTCAGTAGTAGTCTTGCTTTTTGAGTCTCCTAAGGGTGTTAATTTCTCTATAGCGCTACAACACAGTGTGGGTGTGTGTTTTTTAAACTTTCATTTTAATCTTTAAAGGGTTCAGCTGGAAGCTAGTAGAATGGAAGGGTCGGTTGTTTGTGACTCATCGATATGAAATTTGTGGTACTGCTTCTGTAATGTGATATGAAGGTCTGATCTGATGTGTTCATGCACGAGCACGCATGTGCAGGGGGGAGAAAACACTCTCTCTCTCATATATATATATATTTCTGGAGTTCACACACACACTCATTCTCTTTTATTTCTGGAGTTATATCATGAAAATAATCTTGAGCATTTCAGAATGTCCTGTTTGTTCGACATTGATTTTAAGCATGGAGGCAGCAAGGTTATTTATATTTGGGTGCTGAAATCATTTGGCTGTGAAAAATATAAACTGTGAGCAAAACAGCATGCAGTGGCATTACTTCAAGGACAGGTATCTGACTTAGTAGGGTTTTTGGAAGAGGGCCAGTGTGTTGGCTGGTTTTCGTATTTTAAACTTAAAAAGAAGCATCGTCCTTCTGGTCACACTTGTAATCCACCCAGTGTGTAAATGCCCAGGTTTGCTTAACAAGATTTCTCTCTTCTGTTGTGCTTTGTAAGAAGCTGAACTATATTGTATTACACAGTACTAATAAATAGTGCTTGCTTAATAAGGAAATAATACAGGCTTTAAAAAATGTATTTTCTCAGGTTCAAAGAGCAACTTTTACTTCATTGCTAAAAAATAAATCTGTTAGTGGGCCTGTATGTTAATGGGGGAGTGAGCGAGAGAGAACAACAAAAATTACAGCATCTCCTTCCATAAAGGCAGTTAGAAAAGGTCAGATTTTATTGCAAAGAACAAGTTAATATATAACAAGGACCCGAGTTGCCAAACAATTGTATTTGAATTTTTATGTAACTTCTGTGGCTCATCCACCACTCCACCCCATGTTCTCGGGCTAAACTGTCCTTTCTGGTACAAATAGTTGTAGCGGCGTTACCAGCTGTAATGGCCAAACCGGCTTTTGAATGCATTCTGCCTGTGCAGGACAGCTGATAGACAGAAGGGGCTGCAGACAGGATTCATTGCCTTTGCAGTGAGAAGGTGTGGCATGCAGTCCAGAGCTCGAGGAACCAAATTTGATAGACTTGTGTGTTTTGTAATATTCATGTGGCAGATGGGATGAATTTGTCTCAGGTGCTTAAAACTTACTTTCACCTAGACATTGTCTGGGATGCTTTATTTGTTGTTCTTTCTTTTAAAAGAATAACTCCAAATTATTTCATTTGGTGCATTGTTCCTAACTCATTTTTGGGGAAAGTAGGTGTAAGCAAATTTTTATTCTTTAACCCTGGTCATGTTCTTTCTTTTCTGCTTTCTTTTGTTTCTTAAAGTGAGATGCTTAACATCCCCTCTCCCCCCCCCCACCCTCCCAAATACAGCAAGAATGATTGAAAAATAAAAATCTCACCAAACAGTAACTGTGTTCCTATGAAACGGCTCTAAAGAGCCAAGTGCTTAGCTTGCTTAAGTAACCACTGGTTACAATGGGAACTGAAGGGGTTCCAGCACTCTTCAAGACTGTGTTTTATCTGAGGGGAATACTACAGAGGACTATCTGAATTTAAGAAGCCTGTGCAAACACTGGGTGATCAGCGGGGAGGTCAAAGAATTGCATGTGTGTATCCAAGGGTAAGCTCTGGATGAATGCATGAGGCTCACCATGTTAATCTCTGAGCTTCCACCATTTGGATGAATCATTAAAAACATCTCTGAAAAGTGATCTTTGTGCACAGTCTTATCTCAAGCCCATGAATAAAGACTCTTTGGAGATGACATTCTGAGGGTTTATCTCAGTTGCCCAATAACGTCTCCAGTGAGACTGGGAACTGATGAGTCACACAAAGTTATTTCAGAACCCATAAATTCTTTGTCACATAAGAAGTCCCTGTTTAAGATTGGGTCTTGTAAGGGCTATTTGGGGGCTTCTTGGCCAATTGGCTGGCCTGTAGGAGCAAGACAAATGGATGGGTTGCAAGAAGGTAGGTGAAAAAGGTTGATTTGTCCATATGGCCTCCTTCCCAAAAGTAGAAGAAAGCTACTGGGGTGATAAGTGGCTCTAGTAATGTGGAAGCTGTAGCAGGAAATCCAGCCAAGGCAATACTGGTTGGCAGGATGCCCAAAGGAAAGAACGGGTGTATTTTTGCTGTAGAGAGTCTTTGAGCAGTGGGACAATGCGATCCTCTTCTCTTTTTGCCTATTATGTTTGCCTTTGCCTGCCGTTCAGGTCCAGGTTATTTTGAGCTGCAAAAAATGTTCTACCAGAGTTGATGCTGACCCGCTAGTTAGGCCATTAGCTGATGCCATGTGGGCCTCTAATCAGTCACACATCAGCTGGCACCAATTCTAGGTCGCTGTTGAACCCATGCCACACTCAAACCAGTGACATGGCAGCACTAAGCAAAACACTCAATCCCCAAGTCTGCAAGGGAATGGAAGTCTTAAATTTGTCAGGTGTCCTGTGAAGATGATTCCTGGTGGGTAAAGATGCCTGTATTCCTGGATTGTAAATACTATATGATAAAACACAAACCCTCTCTCCTCTATTGGAGCTAAGGAAGCTTTAAAAGTCCCCCCCCCCCCCCCTTTCTTAAATCCTTAACTCTGAGAAATGGCAGACATGAAAGAAGGGGCACCTTTCAGACCTACTTTAGTGACAGTTTTGCTCACCCTGAATCAAGGATTGTCATTAACTGAATAACATTTGAGCTATTGTTTCTTAAGCTATATGTTTGTTAGCATTCTCTAGACTTTTTTCTCCTAGATGATAATACCTAGCTCTTATTTCAGGGGTGGACAAGACAGCCTCCGCGGGCCAGATCTGGCCTGCCAAGCCGTTTGATCTGGCCCATGGCTGCCTTGCCGTTCTCCTGCCCCCAAGCCAATCAAGACTGGGGACGGGGGAGTGTGCGAACTCTCCTCCCCCTCCTGTGGTGCAGAGCATCAGAGGGAACTGCCAGCTGTTCACTTCACATGCTCCCCTACCCTTAGGCCAATCAGGCTTTGTGGGCGGGGGAGCATGGGAAGTCTCCTGGCCCCGCCCCTTCTGCCTGAGGCCCTGCCCTTTCTGGGGCAGCCTGTGACCACTTCAGAAATTTGTGTAGTGGCCCCCCTTCAAAAATTATTGCCCATCTCTATCTTATGTAGTGCTCTTTGTATATAGACCTGAACACACATTACAAAGGCCAGTCCCATTATGTCCATTTTGCAAATGGGGAAACTGAGGCACAGAAGAGAAGGTAATTCTCCAATAATCACCCAGCAGGTCAATGGCAGAGCCAGGAATAAAACCCCAGTCTCCTGAATCCTGATCCAGTGTGCTCTATCTGCTAGGTTCTACTGTGTCCTTTGCATAAACCATCTTCTAAGCAGGAAGACCTTGGGAGCAGGAAAGAGAAGCAGTGGGAATGTGGTGATGAGAGAAGTCAGAAAGAGGATTTGACAGCAGTCTGGAGTGGGATTCATTTGCCTACCCCGTCTTTCATAATTCTGAGTGATGAAAAATCTAAGCAAAATAGAAATAGGTCTTAGCCACAACATTTGGATCTTGATACAATCCTTCCTCACGGTATTTAGGTGTGTTTTGGATCTGGGGTTTTGGTCTGAGACACCATAGAGAGGAAGTGGAGTTGTAAAATTTTGGTTTCAGATTTGAAAAATACCTGCAAAATTTGGGGAGACTAGACTTCATTGCTTATTTCAGTTTCCAGATCCTAATTTGGTGGCTCTTGGTGTGAACACAAGCTTCATCTGATTAATCTGGTTTTTCTTTATTTCCTGCAGCTAAATATTTTCTCTGTGTGTGGGTGGCAAACTAATTGCTGGCAAGAGCTGTGCATTTATAAGTTCTTTCAGTGACGCTAGATATCACTAGGTTAGTAAGTGCTTATGTAAGTAACTAGGGACAGAGAAAAAATGAGTAGAGGAAATATGGGAAATGTTTATTGCTTGCTTTAGAACAGTGTTTCTCAACCAGTGGTACAAGTACCCTTAGGGGTACTTGAGAGATGTGTGGGGGGTATGTCAACACAACTGAAATTTGGAGAAAACTGAATTTTTGTTAAGTTTTACAGCACTTTATTATTTTTGTACTTTTTACACCCAAAAATTTCATCGCCCATCCGACTACGATTAAGTTGTTTATACAAATGTGTTGCAGTGGTTCAAAAAAAATTGTCTGAAAACTGTAGGTACTGGGGGTACTTATAATTTTTTTTTTTTTTGGAAAGGGGTTACTTTATAAAAAAAAAGTTGAGAAACACTGCTTTCGAATACTGAGGGGGCAACTCATACAGAGTAGAGGATTTTCCTTTTTCAGTGCATGTAACTTGGCCGTGCACTATGCATTAGAAGCCAAACGATGGTTGTGGTCTGTACAGAGAGATGCCAGCACCGCAAGGCAGCCTCCTTGACTGTAATGGGACTTTACATGGATGCGTGGGTGTGCTTGTGAGTAGAGCCCTGTGTGAATACAAAATTCGTATCCACATCCGCCTCTGCAAAAATGGTCCGCAGATATCCACAGATATGAAGTGGAGATCTTTCCAGATACAAAATTTGTATCCCTATCTGCAAAAGTGAGCCGCAGCTAATGGCATCCCCGCCTGTGGATATAAAACGGATACCCTTGAATTTGCAGGGCTGTACTTGTGAGGATCAGTTTGCAGGTTTGGGATCTAAATCTGCACAAATATCTGCACCTTCTGCTGCAGTTCCTTCTGCTTGCTCGCCTGATCTGAGGAGTTGGTTAAATCATTAACCTCGTTAACACCAAGTGTAGCGGTTGAGTACTGCAGCATTCTCAGATACTCCTGCAACTGTTATTCCCCAGTGCTCCCTGGCAGATGCAGGAACAGTTAATCGATGGAGTCACTTATTCCTCCTGGCTGCTGCAAACAAAGCCTCCATTGAAATAAACTTAAAAAACAACAAATGATCTGGTAGCACTTTATAGACTAACAAAACATGTAGATGGTGTCATGTTTTGTTAGTCTTTAAAGTGCTACCAGACCATTTGTTGTTTTTTAAGTTTATCCTGTACAGACTAATTCGGCTACCCCCTGAAGCTTCCATTTAAATAATTAAAGGGGACAAGTGATGGGAAATACCCAGGCTTTTTTCCAGCCTAAATTAGTGTGCAGGGAATTCTTTATTTTAGGGTACTGCTATGTGATTTACAAATATAGTCAGAACAAGATGTCTGGGCAGATATCCCATTCTGGCTGTGTACTGGATGTGATACAATACTTTGCCTCCCTGAATTCCATACCAGGAAAGTACATTCTCATGTATCCATCTAATTGATTTCTCTTTTGTATCAGCAAGAAGAGGGTTTCAGCTTATTTCTGTGGACTTTTGTTAGTCTGCCCTGTGTATTGTAAACTGTATTGAAATTCTTCAACTTTTGTCTCAAGTTAAATGAGCACCAGCAATTTGAAACTTAGTTTTTAGATTGAGGGTATTACTAGTTTTGTTCGAACTAGAGGCTAATGAGGGCTTATCAAATTGTAATGAAGCACGGATTTAAATATCTCGCAGCTTCATTAGCATGTTCGGCGTCGCAATTTTGGAAACCGACTAGCTCGAATAACTGCTCGAGTTCACACGCGCAGTGAAACGGGAGTTCGGCAAGCCTCTTATCTTGAATTAGCTGTTAAACCTCATTCCACGAGGAGTAACAGCTAATTCGAGTTAGGGGTTTACTTTGAACTCCCACTTCACTGCCGCGTGTAGACGCGGGCAGTTATTCCGGGCTAGTCAGTTTCCAAAATGGCGACCGCCCGGGAACATGCTAATGAAGCGCGGGATATTTAAATCCCGTGCTTCATTTGCAATTTCAGTCGCCCTCATTAGCCTCCCTAGTTCGAACTAAGGGGCTAGTGTAGACGTACCCTAAGGTTATAGGCATTTCAGGCACAGCACTTAGACCTGCTGTTTTCCATGGCATTTACTGATCACAAAGTCCCTTTTTAAAAATGCTCTTCTATACTGTTTGCTATGTGAAAAATCCACATGAACTAAAAAGGGAAATGAATCCAACTATGCAGAGGAAAACATGAAACTGACTAAACACAAAATGCTGTCTCATGCCCAATGTGAACAAACTAAAAAATAGAGCAACTCTTTTCTCGCTAATCTGAGTCATAGGAGATATCACCAATAAGAATGTAAAATTTTGAGACGGGTATAACTTAAGTCATTGACGTCCCTTCCTTTATTTCTGCTAATGATGAGCAAGAAGGAAAAGGTGAAAACTTGCTAGGGTTAGAATGACAAGAATTTATCAAACTGACTGCATGTTGAAGACTTGAAACTTTTTCATTCTCTGGTAAATTTAACCCCCTAAAACAATTTCACTGAAATAGTCTGAGTGTTTTTAAAAGAGACTTCTGGCTCATTTATCCACAGTTAAAGCAGTAGTTTTATACTGAATCTTTCCCGTTCTGATGAGTGAGGCTAGCCTGTGATGTCTGTTTCACTAAATTGTAATGAGAGGTGATGATGTATTCCAGTCTGTGCCCTGCATATCCAGATGTATGATGTTTGATGAGTGAAGGGCTTCCGTTTGCACAGTAGTTTTTTATTTTAAATAGATGGTGGTATTTTCTTATCACTTAAAAATAACCTAGAAAACCTAGGAGTGGACATTTGTTAATCTCAGATTGCTACACTGCTTTCACTATAGTGCTTTAATAGAGCCTGCATCCAGAACAGACTGACTGTACATCCTGAAATACTCACTTCAAAGTAGTTTGCAAAACATGTGGAAGGAAGGCTAGAAAGGGTGAGTGGGTATTGTATATGTATTAGCGTCTCAAAGAACAATGAGTAGTCCTGTGGTACCTTAGAGACTGACAAAAATATATAGGATCACGAGCTTTCGTAGGTCAGACCCACTTCATCAGATGAGTTGGAGTGGAAATAACAGAATCCAAGATAGATATAACAGCAAAAGAAGTACCTGTCAATTGTAGGGCCTGTTTTTAATGAAGCTAATTAAGTGGACTGGATATTTCCCATTCATAGTTTTTGATGTGGAAATGAGGAAGTCAAAGGCAGGGGAAATTGGCTTTGTAGTGCATTAACCAGTTAATGTCTTTATTCAAGCTCAGGATAAGTGTCAGATTTGTATTTGAATTCTGCTTCTGTAGTTTCTCTCAGTAATTGGGTAGGTGAAATTCCTTTGTAGAAGAATGGCTTCTTTTAAATTCATGGTTGAGTAACCACGTAGGTTAAATGTTCCCCTAAAAGTTTGTGTTACCATTTCTGATGTCTGATTCATGTGCATTTATCCGTTGTTACAGAGACTGTCTGGTTTGGCCAGTATACATGGACAGCTGACGTTTTCGAACAATTTAGTGCTTAAAGGGGCACTCAGGATTGATGTAGCCAAAATTTGGCCTGATTTTTTTTTTTCCCTTCTCCCTTCCTGTTACCTCTTTACAAATTCTGTGTTATATCACATCACATATGTCTTCCTGCACGTCCACTGTGCCCACCCTCTCTTAGGTCTGATCTAAACTAAAAAGTCAGGTCAACCCAGCTGCTTTGCTGCTTTTTTTGTGAAAAATCCACATCGCTGAGCGATATAGCTCAGCTGACCTACCCCTGGATTACATGTGCCAATGGGAAAACCCCTCTTCTTGCCATAGGGAATGCCTGCACTTAAAACACTATAGCTGTGCTGCTGTGGTATTTCAAGTGCAAACCTAGTTGTATAATCATGGAGTTTAAGGCCAGAAGTTACCACCAGATCACCTCGTCTGAGCTCCTGTATACCACAGGCTACCGATGCCAGCTCTCACATGCAAAACCTGACAATGAAAATTAGAGTGAAGAATTACACTCCACAGTGAAAACACTACACCCCTAAATGCATGGCCTTCTAGGGTATGGCAGTGTGAGGCCTGGGCACATTAGAGAACTAATGCTCATCCTCTCAGCTAATAAAACAAACTAACCCTTTTAGATAGTAACCTGGCTGATGGTTAATAGTATAGTAGGGATTACAGATGGATTAGAGTAATGTCTAGCGAACAATATCATTGAACAGTGGCTAGTCAACAGTGTGTACCGAAAGAAGGGGAAAGGTTGGCGAGCTAGTTACGGATTAGAATCGTGAAGATACTTCAGTGCCTTGTTGGACTGAGGCTTACCTAATGATTGGCGGAGGGTAATGATGTAATGATTAACTAGCCCACACGTTATTAACAATTAAATGGGGGTCAGGCTGGGGAGTTAATAGATGGAGGCAGTAGGTATGATTAACATAAACTGCAGCCTTGTTAGGTTAATTCTAGAGCATTTGAATGCTGTCAGTGGCTGTTGTTCCCTGTGTCATTTGAGTGTGCATGCTCGTACCGTGACTTGATCCTTAAAATGAAGTGTTCCCACACTGTCACCCAATGCCTTTGACCCAGCACTACGCGATGGGAACAGGGGACCTTATGTTCTTGTCTTTGTTATCAAAAAGAAGCTGCATGGTTTACACAAGAAAGGGTAGCCCAGAAAGATCTAACGTTTGAGATGAGCTGACCATCTCTACAATAAATGTATGTGGGCATATAAAACATAGAATATTTTTTTAAAAACAACTTCATAAATACTGTTCTCCTTTCATTCCAGATCTTAGCCATGAGTTACCCAGGCTATCCTCCAGCAGGCGGGTATCCTCCAGCAGCGCCAGGTAACTTATCCATACAGCCTTACCCAGGATGAGATAGTGCTCCCGAAAGTGGGATCTAAATGTCTTCAGGAAATGGGGATTGGAGCGTAGAGTGTTTTGCTTCTAGGCCATCCCTGAACATTCAGGGTAGCAGTGAATGAAAGTTCTTATCTCTGGTGGTTAGGTGGCCTCTTAGGAAATGAAATGAGTTCTTTCAGCCTTGCTAGGGGGTGTTAGAGATCAACCATTTAACTGATAAGCTGATGCGCATTGGCTAATGGTGTTTAATAAACTCAGCCGGCCCTAGGGGAGGCGGCTTCGCTGCGGCAGGGCAGGGAAGCTTCCTCCCCGGGAGCCGGGTGGGCAAGAGCTATCCACTGCTCCCAGGGAGGAAGCTTCGCTTCGCTGCAGGCTCTTCAGTATAAAGCTAAGCTATACATGGTTTCCTTATTGAACAATTTTTAACATCCCTGCCCCTAATGGACAAGCACTCGCAGCCCACTCAGCACTGGGGTCAGTTGAAAATAAATGGATTTTGATCCTAGAGACCATGGGTGTCAAACACAATGAACGGTTCTGGGTACCCAGC
This sequence comes from Rafetus swinhoei, assembly GCA_019425775.1. Classification (NCBI taxonomy): domain Eukaryota; kingdom Metazoa; phylum Chordata; order Testudines; family Trionychidae; genus Rafetus; species Rafetus swinhoei. Next base: position 63,675,484 of record CM033447.1, on the reverse strand, counting down.
TTGTTGTGCCTTACAGAAACGTGATTTCCAGATGGACGGGGCTCGGCACTGTCTGCCCATCGGGCCCACTCAGTGTTTCAAGTGGAGCACCCAAAAACTGATCCACCCAGCGTCCATAGTCGCATCTGAAAATCTTGGCCCAAGTGAGAAATAACAAAGGAAACTGCACTGATGGCACTGGATTGGGAAAAGAGCTAGAGGAGGTCCATGCCACCTACGTAGTGCGACTCTGTTGTGTAATTTGAGACCAATAAGCCATATGGAACGCTGGTTGTAACATTCTTCCCAGCATGCTGCTGAACGTACAATGGGATGAAGCAGTGAATACAGCCAAATGGACAGGGCTGCTGGAGGGCTCCCAACCGTGCTGGAACTAAGACCTGTCTAGCTACTGCTCCAGACAGGTGTTTGAACCTGGACACAACCTGATAGATAAGGGATAAAAGGAGACCGCCATGCTACCAGAACTATGAAGTCCCTAGGAATGTCTATCCTACTGGAATACTTGGCCTGACAAATATCCAGTGCCAACAGCTGCCATCCCAAAATAACTGGTCTTTACATGTCAGGACTGAAGCAACTTCAACTGTATTATATAACTATATCATGTTTGCTTTTTGTGAACATAATGGTCAGAGGATACTTCACACATTTATTGCAGGTATCTACTGGGGCTGCTTTTGCTATAATCTTATGTTATCACCTTGATTGAATGTGAAATCTGCTCACTTGAACCTTGCCAACTTTTTTGCTAGCTTATCCAAACTACCTGTGTTTAATAGATATTACAGTAAAACAATGCAAGTAATAACAAATGGAGTAGAAAAATATTTAGGTTTTGTGGTTCACTGTGACTGTTTGATTATTTCAGGTAGTAATCCATGGGGCGGCTCTGCTGCTTATCCTTCTTCAAATCCACCTCCGATCGGACTGGAAAATGTTGGCGGCTATGTTAATCAATTTAATCCTGACTATATGTCAGGGTTGGTGAGTATATTTCTATTTAACATGTTGTAATCATGATCTGCTTCAGTGTCCAGTGGTATCCTACCTCAGCAGCAAGCAGCTTGGATAGGTTTCCAGTGTGTGTTTTTTGCCTAGGAACATTCAGGAGTCACCCAATGCTTCATACATTTTTGGGGCAAAATTTCAAAAAGAGGTGTGGGAAATGGGGGGAAAAGGAACTGGTTGAATTCCTGGCTTGAGTATGAAAAGTACTGAGCATACGTTAACTCCCACTGTGGCTAACGTATGCTGCTGGGTGCTCGGCATTTAAGAAAATCAGGCCACTAATTTAGTCAACTAAAGGTGGGTGTAAGGACCTAACTTTTAGGTGGCTTTAAAAAAAAAATCTTTACTTGGTATCGTGGCTTTTGCAGTGTAAAGTGTGTATGTGGCTCATTGGTTCACACTGCAAATCTCAGTCCAATTTCTGCTTTATACCTAATTCTTTAGCCAGTTTGAGTGAGCAAGGCATGAACAAGTGACTTAGGTAAAGATACACAGTGAGATTGTGGCTCATCTCTTGTCTCCCACACCCCTTCTTTAAGCCTGGATGTGTCTCTTTGTAGCAGGTTAGGGTGAAAATAATTTTTGTAGGCCTAGGAAAATGCAGAAGTGATTTCTCTCTCTATTTTTATTTTCTTCTTGTGCTCAAAGCTGAAGCTGCAGGGAGACTGAAACAGTTGATGAATCTCCTTTCGCTGTATGCTGTTTATACACAAAGTGATCAATGTGCCTCTGACCTCTCAGTCCTTGTGCTCAAAGGAAAGCTGCACAAACGATGAGCCTAGGTGCTTAAATTTATTACTCTGCTAGACACTAAAAGTCATGGACTGAACAGAGCCACCAGATTTACGGCTTATCAGAAAAATCAGTAACTCACGAACTCTCTCTTTTGGTCCTAAGCCTGTAGGGATGTTAAAGACCCACTTTATATTGAGTAGTCTCCATTTGCCAATTATGCTAAACTATCTTTTCCACCTTACGTTTTGCTGAGATGCTGGGAGTGCCTTTCCCACAGCCAAAGAGCTCTGTGTGGCTCAAAAGCTTGTTTCTCTCTCCCCAAGAGAAGTTGGTTCAGTAAAAGATACTAGGGGGCTCTGCCCTCTGCTTGCTATGCTCGCTTAATCTCTTCTCTCTCGCCTGAGAGAGCCTGTTGACATCATTCTGTCGTCCGGCAGGAAAAACCTTTTTATCTATAGAGAGAGATTACCTCATCTATTTTGTGTCTCTGTTTATACAGTATGACAGACTAAGGCAAATTGTGGCCATTTGCACCACAAAGTGCATTTCTTAGTGTTTATTATGTGGAGATATTTGATAGTAGGTTGAAATAAGCAGCATGTTCTCAGTAGTGAACGTGGCAACACCAGCAGCATGAAACCATGAAGCCAGTGGTGGATAACTTGCAGCCCAAGGGCCGCATGCGGCCCATTGGGGTTTTGTGTGGCCCACAAGACATTTTGTTCACCATTGCCCACACACAGGATTGCCAGATTGTACTGGTTTTCGTCCATGTAGTATTTTTTCCTACCACTGTTACAAAAGTTACATGAATTTAAAGCAAGGGCACATGAAGTAAGGAATGTGCTGATTGCATACAACATTGTGAGAGCCATGTGCTGCTCCTGCATCCAATCAAAACACTGCTACAGTTCAATCGGCACACCCCACAAATTCTAGTGCAATTAGCAAAACTCCCTGTCCTGGGAGACCATCTTGGTTACTACAGTCTTGAGGCCCACTGAGATGGAGGACCATCTGTGCAGCCAATTCACTAGCGTAGGTTGCCCCTCACTGGAATAGAACCATGCCGTCCTTTGGAATGCTTTGCAAGAGCATAGTGCGGTCATGAGAACATAAGAACAGCCACACTGGGTCAGATCAGAGATCCATCTAGCCCAGTATCCTGTCTGCCAACAGTGGCCAATGCCAGATGCCCCAGAGGGAGGGAACACAACAGGTAATCCTCACGTGATCCCTCTCCTGTCACCCGTTTACAGACAGATCACTGTAGGATAGTTTCGTGGGATTGTACCTCTTGGGTTAGGTCCCAATGTAAGAATGCAAAAAATATGAGATCCCTCATGGAAACTAAACAGCCAAACTGTAACTTCTGAAGACTTCTGCCCAAATGCTTAAGTGCATTGCAGAGGCTTTTAAAAATTGAGATTGTAGCACATCTGTCTGCCACATAAAATAGCCCAGGAAGGGAAGCAAATGCATGTTACTCACAGTATCTGAGAGTAGATTCCTGCTGCTACAGTAAAACCTTCATGATCAGGAAAGCAATTGACCTGTACCTTGTTTGGGTTATTTGGTGCTGGTGTTAATTGGATAACATTTTCAGCTGTAAGGGTGATGTCGCTAGGCCTTGTTGCATAAGAATGTCTACTGTAATAGAGTCTGTAGTTATGTGACTGTGCATTCTGAATGGCTGAGGTGGAGACACTTTAGAGAAGATGGTAGCAACCGTGCGTGGAGCATGGCTCATTTTCTCTGGTTGCTGGTCAATCTTTTCCTTTGGGAAAGGAGATTTTCACACCCAGATATACACTTCCCTCCACTGGTTGTGGCGGGGCTCTCTACTTCAGTTTTCTTTTAACACTAAGTTTACACAATTGAAAGTCAATACCTGTTTCATCTTAATCTGAATTGCTTTCATTGTCTGTCATTGCAGGCTTCTAATCTGTCCGGAACGTTTGGGGGTGCCAGTGTACCCCAAGGTGCATATCCTCCTGCACCAGGAGGCTTTCCCCCTCTCCCTCCCGGAGGCTTCGGGCAACCTCCGCCAGGACAGCAAGCTTCTTACGGAATGTACCCCCCGCCTGGAGGAAATCCACCAGCAGGAATGCCATCTTATCCAGGATATCCAGGCAGCCCCATGCCACCTCCTGGGCAGCAGCCAATGACCTACCCAGGGCAGCAGCCAATGACCTACCCAGGGCAGCAGCCAATGACCTACCCAGGGCAGCAGCCTATGCCACTACCTGGGCAGCAGCCTATGCCACCACCTGGGCAACAGCCAATGCCAAGTTATCCTGCAGGCCCAGCTGTGAATCCCTCTGTGCCACCTTATTCAGGATCTGGGATGCCCATAGTCACACCTGGAACAGTAAGGCATTTCAGTGTGTATAATTGCTACATGTTTCCTTTGTGTAAACCAGAATCAAACTAGGGCCAATAAAATCATGGACAAAGGAGGTTTGGTCAGAGAGAGAGAGCTCTCGTTCAGATAGCCACAAAATAAATACTGACTAAGTGACATGAAATCTGTTTAGCAAAATATCCCAAAAGAAATTCTTACGGCACATTTTAAACTTCTTTTATTAAATCTGCCTTTGCTAACAAAATATTCCACCTCATCAAACCTTAATTAATGAGGCCCTGTGTTTAGGACCTATGAGGCTTTTTCTTTTCCAAATTTCCACATAATTTGAATATAAAAATGAATAAACCATTTGAATTCCGTTGGAACAGTCTTTGTTTCTTCTCTGTGAGGAGACCTTGGCTATGACCTGGGACAAGTTAGTAGTGATGCGAAATCCAGTTTTCTGTCTAATATAGTATCTTGACATGTATCCTTTTTATTGGCATGATTTAGTCTGGAAACCGAGGCACAATCACTGATGCGCCAGGATTTGACCCCTTGAGGGATGCAGAAGTCCTGAGAAAAGCTATGAAAGGATTTGGTAAGTGGTCTAAGGGCTTAGTATCTGTTGAAAGCAGTATTGCAGCATTGTTCCACCATCGCTGCTCGTTTTCGTTACACTTGCAAAGTGTGGAATAGTTCCAGGACTATTATCCTTCCCATAAGAAACAAAGCCTTCATCTGAGGTAATCAACTGGGAGACACCACAAGAGTACCCAGTGTTATGAATCTGATATGTTTCTTTCCATTGCATTTGCAGTTAAGATTGGTGCTCGAATTAATTTGAGCCTCATAGCATACAAGTAGATACTTAATGTAATGTCCCATCTGATATAGTGTGTACACTGTGCACTAAGGGTACAATTCAGCTCCTAGGTAAGTCCAATGGGAACATAGCCACTGACATCAGAATCAGACCCTAATAGAACGTGATAGAGTTAAAATGTCATACGTCATGCACCCTTTATATTCACAGGAACCGATGAGCAGGCAATTATAGATTGTCTTGGAAGTCGCTCCAGCAAGCAAAGGCAGCAGATCCTCCTGTCCTTCAAAACAGCTTATGGAAAGGCAAGTATTTCACAGCAGACCATAAAGATCCAACCACCAGCTGCAGCCATGCCTTTTATCAAAGGCCAGCCAGTCCCACTGCTTGGCGGATGGGGTGGGGTTAAGGTTGTTGCCGGTCGCTGCCATTAGTACTGTTAAATGGAGCAATTTTATATGGTGTATGCGCTACTTATTCTTAAATGTGCAAAAGTTCCCTTCAGGTGCGAGACTCTCGTGCTAGTATTTGTCAGTGTCTCTGATTCGGAGCCTTTTTTACAATTATTTCCAATCAGGATTTGATCAAAGATCTTAAATCTGAGCTGTCGGGCAACTTTGAGAAGACAGTCTTGGCAATGATGAAGACACCTGTCATGTTTGACGTCTGTGAAATAAAGGAGTCTATAAAGGTTTGTTGAGGGAAATTAAGCCTTTCAGATAATGATGTCATTTTTATTACTTGTATTGGGAGCTTAAATTCCCAGATAAACTTGTCTTTAGATAGTATCTCTTAAATAATTGTTTATGGCCCAGCTCTTAAGTAGATAAGGACAAACAGTGGACTAAATTTGAGGCTTTAAAAACCAAACATTGTGCAGAGGATCTGTGTTGGTCACTTGGGACCTTAGTTCTAATCCTGATTGTACCATTAACACCCAGTGTGGCTGGAGGCAAGTTATTAGGTCAATATTTTCCACATTGGCTGCTAATTTGAGGACCTTCCATACTTGGATGCCAATGTTTAGGCATGATGGATCTGGTTATCACAGCTCTATTTGGCTTCCTTTGGGTTGGGGTGCACACTACCGCTGAAAATCAGGCCCCGAGATATGTCACTTGGGCATCAAAAATTACTGGCCAGAAACGTTCACTGTAACCTTGGCCTTGATTTCACCCATCAGTAATATGGGGATATATTTTCCTATCTCACCTAGGACTTCACATGAAGTGCTTTAAAAGAATGAAAAGCATTATGGAAATGCTGGGTATTAAATTTCAATAATAATAAACAAAACTGTTTTGCAGACTTTATTCTCAAAATAGTTCTATTTTTAAACATGGTAATTCTTAAACTTTTTTGATAATCTTGGAAAAACAACGCTGAAATAAACATGTAAATCCCTGAATCACCAGAGTACACATGGAATTTCTCAGTTGCAGGGTAGAGGCTAAGTAATCAGGGTTGAAACTACAGTTAATAACCTTAGTGACCCTCAACAATAGAATTAGATCAAATCAGTCTCTCAAATATTGTTCATTATAAGAAATATTAACTATAAAAATTTTGCTTTATAAAATCAACTAGAAATGATAAAATCACTTAAAATATTTTGTAAGTACTTAATTAATGCCCTTAATATGGCTCTTGTATCTTCTCAGTGAGAAAAAGAGCCTGTTAATTTATGTTTGTGTTCAGGAAGTTTTGGAATATGAGTAACGTGAACTATTTATCTGGAATATTTCTTATACAAAATAATGACTTCTGAATTGCATAGTTTTAAACTCTGACCTGGAGATAGTGAGAGAGTTTCTTAGTAGAATAATACATTGCAGTAGTCAGATGAGTGTCCAAGATCTGTGTGTATATATTTTTTCCTCCCCTCTCCTTTGTCTATAGGGTGCTGGCACAGATGAAGCCTGTCTCATTGAAATTCTGTCTTCTCGCAGTAATGAGCACATTCGAGAAATCAGCAGGACCTACAAAACAGGTTAGACTTGACTCATTCCCCACAACTGTATACTTTGTGATCAGTCCTCAGAGTGCCTTTTCATAACAGTAATGGAAGGCCTCCACCAGGCATTGGAGGGATTAATCGCAGATTTGTAGTAAAATTATGGACAAGCACTTATATCCAAGTGCAGACTTATGAAATGAGCAGATATGCACAATGACTTTCGGTCTTGCAGAATTTAAGAAAACTCTGGAGGAAGCTATACGAAGTGACACTTCTGGACACTTCCAGAGACTTCTAATCTCGCTTTCTCAGGTACTTTAACACTCAAGTAATACTTTTTTTACAAACCTTCCTCAAAATCAGTGGACATAGTGGGATGAACGAGAGATACATATCCAGCCCTTCGTCTGATAGAAGATGGCATGCCTCATTGGCATCAGTGGAACTGTGACCATTTAAAATTGCTGAGGATCTCCTGCCTTGTGTTTTAGCCTCTAAAATTGAAATGTGGTGTTTTTGTAAGGAATTCTTGAATATGTTCACCACAGTCCCACATGGTCCTTACAGTGCCATATGGTATAAGATGGTGAAAGGCCTTTAGCAATGCAGCCAGAATTATTCTGGCCAAGAGAATAAAAAGATAGAAAAGACTTAAAATTATCATGTGAGCATACCACAAGACTCTAAATATTTCATTCCCTCCCTGTTTCTTGTCTTGTCTTTTATAGGAAAGGGTAAAAACATAGTAAGGACACACAATGTAATTTTTAAACCACGTTACAATTGCATTGAAGGTCTGCAATGGGACACGTTCATAAGTGTTTGCAGATCTGGAGCCTTAGTTTGGAATTCAGTCATAGGTAACACAGTTCACTGTTTCTCCAGGAATCATACAACCTGCATCAAAATAAAGAAGCAAAGCGCTTAAACTGAAGTTGCTTGGAAAGTAACTTTGTTATTACACGTGCGCGCACCAGGTGACCAGGGTGGGGGATTTTTTTATTTGCTTGGAAATTTTTATGCAAATAGAACAAGACATTTTTGTAATTTGTTTCCTATTTTTCTACTGTTGGTTCTACTTTCTTTGCAGTGATTAAAGGGATAAGTACTACAAACTTAACTCATGAAAATCTTCCAATGAAATGAGTGTATGTTTTTGTCTGAGTAAAGCCTTTAGAAACTGATCCCCAGTTGGAAAAATGATTGTTTTAGTGCTTCTGGGTCTTAAATGAAAGCAGGGAGAAGAGATAAATGAAAGCAGGGAGAAGAAAATGTAGAAAAATGGGTCAAAATAATCTTAACTTCAAGCCATAAAAATGAGTGCCACTTCATTTTTTGCACAATTTTGATGTCCTATAACTTCATAATAAATCCTCATGTCTCCTACTTCATGGGTTTATTTTAATTCCCTCTCCCTGTGCAAGAATTAGAGCAGGGGTTCTCAAACTGGGGGTTGAGACCCTCAGAGGGTCGTGAGGTTGTTACATTGGAGGTTTTCAATTGTCAGCCTCCACCCCAAACCCTGCTTTGTCTCCAGCATTTATAATGATGTTAAGTATATTTAAAAGTATTTTTAATTTATAAAGGGGGTGTAGTTATCTGTCTATTGAATGGAAAAATAGAGAGATAATATCTTTCAGCCTAGAATCTAGGCTTCCCTCTTGATAATAGAAATGAACAGTCCAAGGCTGCACGGATTTATGTACAAATTAGGTCATAATCTTGTTGGTTTTGAGGTAAATGAAGATGTAACAATGTCATTCTTTCTATTGTTCTTATGCCTGCACCAGTTCATTGCAATAGTAAAGCAAGCACACTCCCCAAGTTCAGGTGAACACTTTTACTTATACACAACTATTTTTTTTCTTTACTTGATTACAAGCGAATCCTATATTTTTATCTGTTACCTCTCTGAATAGGAATTTTATTTGTCCCAAGGTGAAAGAGTCTGCAGTTTCCTGTGCCTTCAGAACCAAAATCCCCATAATAGCAAAGCAAAAATGGTTTTGTTTGTTCAAGGTTATAAACATTTAAGTGTAAAGGCTTAGTGGCTTTTTGGGAGGGCAGAGAAGGGAGTTTGAATGGAAGGGGCTGTCCTGTTAATTTAAAAGTATGCATATTAATCATTCCTATTTGCAATTCTTTCAGGGAAACAGAGATGAAAGTACAAATGTTGACATGTCCCTTGTCCAAAGGGATGTTCAGGTTAGTAAGAAATACTTCCTCGTGTATAGGTCTATCGCATCTCTGTATGTGGAAGTTTAGTAGCACAGTTCCAATGAAACCCCATAGGATTTGGTCTACTCAAATGGGGCACATTGAATTGAGAGATTATCTGTCATTACTCTGCTTTAAATCGTTGTTACTGCTTTTATTTAGTGGATTTTTAAAAAATATTTTTTTTTGACCCTTTCTAAAAATTACTTGTAGAAATAACTGTCCAGAGATTGTTGATCATTCATTTAGGTTTTTTTTTTAATATCTTCAGAAGTTTCCCCTTGCAGTTCAACAGCTTTCACTAGCAATTATGGATGCAAATAAGGCTCATCAGAATGTGCATAAAGGTTCGAACTAGTGCCACTTGGGTCACTTGTTGCGTGTTCCTATTTTCCAGCAATGTTCAGACCAAGGGGTCAGTGTTAGAAGAGGGGGGAAGCGTACAAGTTCCTAGATGGCAGATCTAAAAGCCACCAGGAGGGAAACTAATACGATATGGATTCTTTTTTGGGTTTAGGAGCTTTATGCTGCTGGAGAGAGCCGTCTAGGGACTGATGAGTCCAAGTTCAATGCTATTCTGTGCGCCAGGAGCAGGGCTCACCTCAGGGCAGGTAATGGTGTCTTGACTTGCTACATAAACATTTCCTAAGAAGCGCGCGCTCGCGCTCTCTCTCTCTCTCTCTCTCTCTCTCTGACACACAGACACACACACACCTTTCAGTTTATCCTGCTGGGAGCGTGTACAGTGAAAAATGTAGGCATACATCTCTCCTAAAGAGTATAGAGGTTCATCTTTGTCTGAACGTGTGCCTTAATTTCTTCCTAAGAAGCCATACTTTAATTTGTACATGGCAATCCCACATGTTCCTTGTAACAGTTCATATCAGGAGGTGTTTTGGTGTCTACATACAAATACCACAGTTAACGCTGTTTTGAAAAGCTGACTGTTGGAACTCTGGGGTGGCACGAGGAAGCAAAAGAAGACTTGAATTGCATCCTTTTTAAGTCTCTAGTGCCGTGCCCTCTCCATCCAACACCAGAGTGCTCTGATCTCAACATGGGTCTTGTCTCTTCTCGTCTTTTATCATCCCCTTTTACAGTCCTCACCACTGCTACTCTAAGTGCAGCTCCACTGGTGGTAGCCATGGGGCAGGGAGCCGTAGTGTAGACAAGATGCTGTTTAACCACCATCTCTGAGCCGGGCTAGACAACACTGTGGTTAAAAGCTGCTCTGCACTAGCGTGCTTCCACTATTGCTGCCACTCGCTGAGCTGCGTGAGAGTGAAAGTTTGGGGGAAGGCAGGTCTAAAAGCCACCAGGCTGGGAAACTAATGAAATGTGGATTTGGGGGGGGGGGGCGGGAGGGTTAGGAGCTTTATGCTGCTGGAGAGAACTGTCTAGGGACCGATGAATCCAAGTTCAGTGTAAAGTGCAGACACCAGCATAATAGTTCAGAATATCAATTTGCAGCTGTATAAGATTTTGGTTGGCATTTTTCTCTCCTCCCCCACAACTGAAGATTCATCATGGTCCCAGACAGCTGCCACCCAGCTCTAATCTTGTTCATGGTATATATATATCTATAGAGAGAGTCTACGTACAGACCCTAGATGTATTTTCCCTATGAATCTTTGTTACAGTGTTCTCAGCATGGCTAAGAGATGTGGCATAGAAATGCTCCATGGTGACAGAGTAGAAGAGGATTCTTTTTTTTCATCCCTGGTCCTCCTTGTGATCCTGGGTTAACAGAGTAGCTGTTACTCTATGAAGGTCTTAGATAACAGGCTGGAAAGCGACCTTTAAGTTTTAAAAAAGAATGAGTTAACTGTGGGGACCTGTGGCTAGGCTATAAAGTCTTTCTGCTGAGGCTTTCAAAGGAGCTTAAATGAATTAGGCTCCTAACCTTAACCGCTGCCAGGACTGGACAGCAGGGGCAGAAAGATGCTGTAAGATGGGACAGTCTCAAAGAGGCCAAGATGAAGAAGAATGGAGAATGAACACACTCTAGATGCATTAGCCTGGCTGCCTGGAGAAGCTTGTTCATTCTGTACCTCTTCTGTGGTCAGAAAGCCTGAGTCTCCAGGTTGTCTGTCTGGCACCGTAAACGAACATGAGGGTGGTGGCTATGTTGTTATTTCTTTAAATCATACTTGAATTGAATGTTTTTTGAAAAGTTTCTATTAGAGGTGTGCTCTACATATTTTCAAATAATCATTTATTTGAATGTTGTGTGTATATAAAGGCGTCCTTTTTTTACCACAGACACCTTTTCTGTTCCTGCTGCTGGGTTAAAAAAGGGTTGCAGGACTATGATGCCTGTTTTGAAGAAGCAAAAATGAAGACAGGGAGATATGAGGAAAGCATTTCCTATTTATCCACATCCACCCTTCACAATTACCATGGAGTGAAGGGGGTAGAGTGTAAATATGTGGCCTCTAAGGGTGCGTCTACACTGCACTGTAACTCAAAATAAGATACACAATTTGCGTAGTTCAATTGGTGTATCTTATTTCGATGCTATTTTGAAATAGCGTATTTCGTCATGACAGCGCCAATAGCGAAATAAAGCGCTATTCTGAAACGTCCCTTACTCCTTGAAGAATGAGGTTTACAGGGACATCGGAATAGCGAGCCCGAAATAACGGGTTTGCTGTGAAGACGTGGGATAGCTATTTCAGGATACTCCAGTATCCCGAAATAGCATTGCAGTGTAGACATAGCCTAAATGGAGTACTAAATATGGGGAAGTCTTGCAGGGTACAACTTAGAATGAACTTCATATTTTATTTTGAAAACTAGCAAATTAGGCCTGAAAAGCATTTGAATCCCTGTCATCAAGTGCTACTGTAAAAGCTCTGTCAGCATAGTGTAACTTCAGAGGAATTGGCAAGTATAGGCATGAATCAATGTCTGTCTTACAAGACTGGTTGCTGAAAGCTCTTTCTCCTCCCCACCCCCATCTAGTTTTCAGCGAGTACCAGCGGATGTGCAACCGTGATATTGAGAAGAGCATAGCTCGCGAGATGTCTGGGGACCTCGAAAGCGGCATGCTGGCAGTGGGTGCGTGTCTCTCTCTCTCTTTGTTTCATTTTACTATTGTAGCAATGATGACAGAGTCAGGAGTAGCTGCAGTATTTGCGCTGCTCGTTCTAGCTGGAGTTGCTTTTATTTCTGAGGAAACCTAACCTGTAATTCCAGTTTTTTGCCAGGCTTCCTAGTGAACCTGCCGGCGGTTAATAAAAAATAGCAAATAACTTACCTGGAAAGGAAGGGTGAGGCTTCTGCTGCAGTTTGCCTCTGGACTTAAAATTAGAATTTGTGAAACATAGGAGAGGTAATTATTAGGCATATGTGACCTCATTTTCAGCTGTACTGAGCGCTAGTACCTTCCATTGAAGCCCACAAGTGTGCTGCAAATTGAGTATCTTTTGAAAATCAGGCTACTTTGGATGAGGCTCCAGTTCCTTAGACAGCAGCTTAGCTGGATCATGCTTTCCCAGGTCAGAATTGCTGTGTCTCCTCTCTGTAAAGGATAATTTACTTACTCAAATTGCCTCCCCAAAATAGCTGCTTTGCTATGACACTTTTGATGCTGCCACAGAATTATTGTTATTGTAACAGGATTTAATAGTGACTAGAACAGGAACATGACAATAAAAAAAATTGTCTTGATTCTGCTGTGGCTGAAATCAATAGAAAAACTACGGTTAACTTCCAGAAGAGGAAGAATAGGCAATTTGGCCCTATTAGGATAAAATGGCACATTTATTTTATGGAATTTCCAAACAAAGCTTTGCAAAACGTTGCTTTTTGTGCAAATGTCCTTGATGTTGCACACCGTAGCTCGTGTGCACACAGGCTGTGTATCCATCCTGCCTTCCTTAACTGATAATTAATAGTTTTTAATGCGGTTTTAGAGCAACTTGCTTTTTTAGTTAACTGCTTATATTTCTCTGCTTGTCATTCCAATGGCTTTTTGAAGCCCTCAATGGGATTTATTTCTTTACTAGATTAATCAAAACCTAACATCAGACAGCCAAAGCTGCAGAACAGAAATGGTGGCAAATTGAGTAAATATTACCAGAGTAAAACCGGTACCCATTGGCATAGTATTTAACACTGAGGATAATGTATTTGAAATGGCTGCCGTTTGTCGCAGCATGGATCTTATAGTCTGATCCCTATGGGAGTTCCCTTTCCCTGTGCGCAGTCTCATTGACTTGAATGAGACTTTGCAAGAGTACGGGGGGCCAGATATCTGCATCTAGTTACAGACTGGGACCCTAGTTTGCAAGCAAAATAATAACCCTTTTCAGCGTGACCTTTGTAACAATGTTGGATTGTTAAGTACAGTAGAATCTCAGCGTTAATTACTAACCATTCAACCACACATTTCATTTGGTACAGGAAGTAGCAGCAGCAGAGACACACCCCCCCTCCCAAAAAAGCAAATACAGTACAGTGCTGTGTTAAACCTAAATTACTAAAAATAAAGGGGAAACAGCATTTTTCTTCTGCAATGTAAAATTTCAAAGCTGTATTAAGTCTTTGCTCAGTTGTAAACTTTCGAAAGAACAACCATAACGTTTTGTTCAGAGCTATGAACATTTGAGTTACAAACAACCTCCATTTCCAAAGTGTTCATAGTAGTTCAAAGTAGCCTTTTTTTCCTGGGATGATCTGTTCTTTCCATCTAGTCTGCAAAAGTCTAATTGTAAATATTTTTTTCCTTTTGGTTTTGCTCTCATTAAAGCTTTCTGGACTGTACAGATGGTAACTTAAAATAATAGACTTAAAACACCTTGCAGTGCAAGTGGAGTGATTTAGCAGTTTATGGTAAACAGAAAACATGCATTTCATGTTTTGTCATCCTCTGTTTTGAAGTGAATTGTGCCCATCTTTGATAATTGTGTGTATATGTGGATTGCTGTTTTTCATCTACATTATCAGTTAAAAACCCAAGAAACCTACTTTTTTCTATATAAAGTGTGCATTGCTATGAAATGAAACATTTGCTCCTTTTCTGATTTGCTCCTTTACGTTTGATCCTGATCTTAGTTGGTTGCTTTTCATAGTGTGATAATTCCATATGAACTGTCCTTATGAGACAGATGTGTGCTGTGTTTACCGCGTAGTTTGTTTTATAGTGTGTGTCTGACTGTTTGGTCATATCAAATACGGGATAAGTTTGTAGGTTTTCATTCTGGCGAAGTGATGGGTGGGATTTTTGTCAGTATGTTTTCTGTGTGCTCTTTTACCTTTCTAGTGATGTATGGAAAGCCAGTTCAAGCTAGATTTTACTCATCACTTAAATGGAATTGTTGTTCCTGGGTCTTCAGTCCCATAACCTAGACTCAGTCCATTGACGCAAAAGACTTACTTTTAACAAGGAAGTCCTGAGCATTTGCTGACTCTACAACTACTACAAGTCTAATGCAAAGTTAAACACTTTGCCTTGCAAATTAAAAGCTCATTTCAGTGACCAATTCAAGTAAGCAGAAACTGAGTAGTAGATATCATATATATAAAATAGAAGCACATACTTGTTTCAGTGATCTTTGTTTAGCTGTAACTAACCTCCCAATACAATTTCTCTTGCAGTCAAGTGCATGAAAAACACATCAGCTTTCTTTGCAGAAAGGCTCCATAAAGCCATGAAGGTGGGTCTCGGTGTCGTTGTATTTTTATAGAATTGCACAAGTGCCTTGGCATTAGTAATGGACCAAATGTGTTGCCCATTTTTGACGGAGCAAGACTTTCAGAACTTGGTCAATTATTGTGTGAGCATGGAATAAAGCTAAGTAGGCAGCGAGGATGAAAATCGGTGTGGGATTTATTAAAGAAATGACATGATCTTAACTTACTGTTTGTTTATGAAAGTCCCAATTCAGCAATGCACTTGAGTGTGTGTGGTTAAGCCCCATTCAGGTCATTAAAGTTTAACTAATAGTTGTAATACAAAAGCTTCGGAGGGGTAGCCAAGTTAGTCTGTAACAGGAAAAACTTAAAAAACAACAAATAGTCTAGTAGCACCTTAAAGGCTAACAAAACATGTAGACGCTTTCGTGGGCACAACCCACTTCTTCAGATGACCGGAGTGTTGGAAGTCCAGATCCAAGAAACAAGTTGTAGTACAAATCCTCTGGCCTTCAAACCTTCTTACAAATGTATTTCATTTCTGTTTCTTGTTCTTTGAGCCAGAGCAGGTGTTGAAACAGGGATCCCCTTGGGAATGCAGCTCAGTGTATTTATTTGTGTGGATGACCAAGACAAGGAAGGGTTGACAATGATGGGGATGTGTGTAAGGGGGTGGAAATTCATCATCTCCTGTGGCTGCTCTTTGTGCAAAGAACTGAAAGTGGCAGTATCCTGTTAGTACATACACACTTGCGCCCTACATTACTCTGTCTCAGTTCTGTTGATCTCTGTGGGGTTGCCCTGACATAACATGGGGAAGGATTGGCCCGTGGACTCTCCGATTTGTGTTGAGTTGTCTAAGATTTGCATGCAGATTGTATTAATGCAGTGTGCTGGTTTCTTCACAGGGAGCGGGAACAAAAGACAGGACTCTGATTCGAATCATGGTATCACGCAGCGAAGTCGACTTGCTGGACATACGTGCTGAATACAAGAGGATGTATAGCAAGTCCCTCTACGCGGACATCACAGTGAGGCCCTTTTTAAAAAAAATTTCCTACCATTGATTCTTGTACATACCATAGAGCCTCCCTTCCAGATGCTGAATCATAGGACTCCCCAGCTGATCCCAGGTGCCACAGAAATGCCGTTCTGGAGTCCGGGATCAGCTGGGGAGTCCCCAGCTGACCCTGGGCTCCACGCGCACTGTGCTGCACAGCTGAACCAGGGATCAGCTGTGCAGCACTTCCGCTTTCAAATACCCCCTCTTCCTCCGCCCCCTTTGCTGCCTCTAGAGGCGGGGGGGGGAGAGGAGGGGGAATCAACTAGTCGACTAACTATCTGATAAGCATTTGCTTATCAGATAGTTGACTAGTCTTTAACATCCCTAGTTTTTACTAGATAAATCCTAAAGATCTTACTCCTATGGACTTGTACTGTGGTTGAGGTCAATTCTTTATGAGCTTGGGCTTTGGAATTCAAATGTGAAGTCTAGAATAATGAAAGTGCCTCTATTAAAAACTCCCCTCAGTCCATTTTTAGCCATAGCTACAGTCCTTGTGGCTGCCATGGTTCTAAATCTTCAGATCCGTACAGTGGATCGTCCCTCACCAAAAATAAAAAACCAAAAAGAAGTGTAACAATGGTTTCCTTTCCTAACTCTTTTTCCCCTTTGTATTTGTTGCTAGAGTGATACTTCAGGAGACTACCGGAAAATCCTGCTCAAGTTATGTGGTGGAAACGACTAAGTGGAGCTTTCAGCTTTTTAAAAAGCAGCTGCTTTTCTGTTATCACTTTAATATATCAATATTGGATTTGGTTGGTTGGTTTGCTCCCCCCCACCCCCCCAAAAAAAGCCATGAATTGTTTCCCTAAAGCTACAGTGTATGTAAAACTAACTCTATATATCTTCCCCTTTTTTCATCCAAAAATATATAATAAACACAAGACATTCTAGCTGTTGTAAAAACTGCTCAGGATTTTTTTTTTAATCACTCTCTAGTTCATGAATAACAGATTATTATTTTCCTTGCATCCTTAGCTTACAATAATTTTGTTTCCTGGTACAATAAATAAGTCTTGTTACTGTCCACAAGGATGCCTGGGGGTTTCTTGGATTTTGTTTTGGATGCTTCCTATTGTATGGACATTGTATGAGTCTCTCTCTTTGTGTGTGAATTTTCTTGTATTTGTGGTACACAACAATGATTTTGTGTGCATGAATGGAACAGCTCTCAGTTTGTTTTGAATCTAATTAAATTGTATAAGAAGTTTTATTAAATATTCTTTTCCTAAGGAAGAACTGCTCTGCTTTTCAGGCTTCACTGCAAATATCACAAGAATGGAGCATCTATATAAACTCAGCTTCTCCAGTTAATGTTGTGGATTGTGCCTTAAAATCAATACGTATGTCTAAAAGAGGATTGTAAAATTAAAGCCATATATCTTTTAAATCACCCTGAATGCCTTTCTGTTGTTGTTACTATCATGCTGCGCTTTTTTTTTTTTTCCTTTTTGTGACTCAGTTAAACCACTGTTCTTGGGAATGCTGGAACTGATTAAGTATTATTCACAAACAAAACTGCCTTAGCCAATCAGAGTGTCTTGCTCATTGTGCATAGCTATTTCTGTTTTACTTTGCTTATGCAACATTCCACATGCTGATTAGATGTGGGTGTTTGACTTTGGTTAATCACTGCTAATGTGCCAAATATGCAAATCTCTCTACTCTGCCCCTTAGCTCTTCATTTTGTCGTTCCCAAAGAAGGAAAATACCAAAATGTATAAGAGAGTAGGAGGTGATCTGGAGCTGTCAAAGGGAAAGATTTTTAAAAAATGCAAAGCCCTGTTAACTGATTTCATCCTTTCCGTTCCTCTCTACCAAAACTCTGCCAGGCACTTGTTCCTAGGAGAGATCACACTGTTTACACTGGGAGAAACCCAGGCCTTCCAAATGCAGATTTGAAGCGATATAAGCAAATGCCTGTTGGTGGTATTCTGCAGAGAGATGCTTGGCTGAGCCTTAATGACGGGACAGGAGGCAAGTGGCTTCAAACTTTTAAAATCTGCTTTGCCCACTGTGGTTTTACAGCTCAATTTGTCTTAACCTTTATCTACTAAATCTTCCTCACAATCAAATAGGGAGTAAATTTACCTTCACCTCAGAAGCAATTTTGGCTTTCAGCCTTATGATTTTTATTTGCTGCAAATGTCTTTGTTTTGGGCCTCCGCATCAGTTGAGCTCCACATTTGATTCTCACCACAAAAAGGCCACAGCAAGCAGTGTGGCACTGTTAGAATAATGTGACTGCACTTCCAGTTTAGGACATGCCACTCACATTTCAGGCTAAGGTAGGGGCATGCTGGTAGCTCAAGCCAAAACACCCCTAGCTCTGTCCTGTCAGCCTAGCAGTGCCTTAAGAAAATTCTGAAAGGAAACCATAATTGAAAACCTGTCTTCACCCAGGGCAAACTGGTAACAAGAGCTGAATTCCTAGATAGAAAGGAGTAACACCTGCTTCCTGGACTCTTAGGACTGTGGTAGTTGAGTTAGTCAGGTGAGAGCTGGCCCAGGTTATAAGGAGAAAGGATCAGGGTGACATTTTCAAGAATCTTTGATAATCTCACCCTCCAAATGCACATTTTGTTTAGTGTCAGGCTGGGGCTGCTTGTGAGAAAAGATAAAACTTTAAAACGATATGTGAAAAGCAATTCTTTTTATTAAAAAGCACCAAGTAATTGACTTCTTACTCCCTCTTCGATCTCTAGAAATCCTACCAGGCTTATTAAAGCAACCAAGGCCAACTGTGTAACACAACCATACTGTAGAATATCATTAAATTCTGTTCTCATCCATTGTTCTGCTGCTCAGCTGGCATCTGTGGAGAAAAGATTTGATATTCTTTTTTGGTAATATGAAGACCAAACAGATACTTCCCATGTGTGAGCTTTTTGACACTTAGCAGAACCTGTCTCTTGTTTGTTCTTTGAAGTATGAAAGAAGCTCTGCTGATTCATTGGGTCACAGAGGGGAGGTCCCAGCAATCCTTGGGCCATTCAACAATTTCTTCCCACAATAGTATATATTGAGCCTTTCCTAAATCTACAGATCAGGTTACATCCAACTTCCATAGTATAGTCCCTCTAACTTTTTCAGAATTGTAGTTAATGTAGGGAAGAGAATTAATTACTGACCAATAAGCGTTAATGGAAAGGCAGCATGATTTAACCAATAGGCACTGGCCTGGGAGGCAGGAGCCCTTGGTTCTAAACCCAGCTCTGGTTGCTGACCTGAGGACAGGTTTCTCAGGGGGCTGCACCTGCAACATAGCTCCACGCAAACCAAGATCCATCATAAACTTTGGGTTCCGTGTGCTCATGCATCACACACCTCTGCAACCTGCCTTTTCAAAACACCCAGCTATGTGTATGTTTTAAAAAACCCACCCAAGCAAAACCCGATATTCCCTGCACGTCCCCCACCCCCAGCTTTGGAGAGTGAACACAAACCACAGAGAACACAAGGCACATGAGGTTTGAGTCACATCACCTAATGCATGATTGGAGCGTGCTTGGCTGCCTAGGTGATGAGTGCAGTAGAAGATTTTGTATAGAACAGATAGACCTTGCAGAAGTCACTTCACCTCTCTGGGCCTATATGTTTGCAGATGCTCTTCATGCATGCATGCATTTTTGTGTCCAACCTCTGCAGTTCAAAAGTGTAATTGTTCTAGTGATTTTAAAAGGACCATGTTGGGCCACACGTGGGGGCGAGGAGGGGGGGAGAAATCAGATACTGGTGTAGGGTAACAAACACTATAGCTGACCTTACTACATAATATCCCTAGCAGGTACAGACCATCAAAAATGTCCATGACAGGGGTTCCAGGAGCAATGGGAGCACTCCATGCCATCTCAGTGATGTCCTTCAGTAATGACTTCACTTCTGACTCTAGATAGTCGACTGTTTTTTCTACCTGCTAATAAAAACAGAGGCAGGAAACTCAGCATAGGGTGGAGGAGAAAGAGGCCCACACCTGCACATGGGGATTCAGGACATTAGCTAGACTTAAGTTCAAGACCTGTACTTGTTATCTATTCAGTTGATTAGTAACTTTTGTGTCAGACTGACCTCTGGTGGCCATAAGGGATGAAATCTTTATACTTAGTTGATTGATTTAGTGAACAGCTACGTTTAAAGTAAATCAAACAGAGCTGTTTGTAATGTCGGTTTTTGGAGCGAGGGTTCACAAGGATGTGTGTGTGTGTTAGAGCACCCAGGAAAACAAAACCAATGGGCAAGCTAGATCCAGAGGGGCTGGGTGGAGGGACTGCCTGCTAAGCACAGAGGAGAGGCAGATTAGGTGCCAGCCCTGCATGCTCATTGAAAACACTTGGGCTGTGTCTAGACTGGCAAGTTTTTGCGCAAAAGCAGCTGCTTTTGCACAAAAACTTGCCAGCTGTCTACACTGGCTGCTTGAATTTGCGCAAGAGCACTGACTTTGTAATGTACAAAATCAGTGCTTCTTGCGTAAATACAATGATGCTCCCGCTCGGGCAAAAGCCCTCTTGGTGCTGAGCATATATCTTGTATTGCAAGAGCTTTCTACACCATGGCAAGACAGTAATGGGCACATTTTATACACAGTTTGTAAAGGGTGAATAAGTGAAGCCTCAGTAAATAGTTAATCGAGGGTTGAATGCAGCAAGTCAATATGATCCTTCAGCGATGGGTAATAACAGGGTGACCTGCCCCTTGCAGACCTGGGGCCAGACGCTGCCATGCCACACCTGTGCTGGCTGTAGGGTTTTGTTTTTTTTAAAGAGGGAGGATGCCGGTAGAGCTAGACCTATCAGAATGAGCTGGAGAGGTGTGGCTAGTTCCTGTAGTAAGCCTTGGAGCTAAGCCAGGCTCCAAGCCTGGGGCTACTGTTCCTGAAGAGGACTAGAGAGAAGAGGCAGGGGTGAGTGACCTCTCCCCTTCAGGGAGCAATGCGGTGTGGCCCTGGAGGCAGGAAGGTGCTCTGTGAGGGAAAATCCTGTCAGTGCTCTGGGGAGGAGGGTTAGAGGCCTGGTTTACTCTAGCATGCAGCCCAGGGGAGTTGGAAGCCCACTGTGGTTCCGGTTGTGCTTGGGGAGAATCAGTGCTCTGGTGAAGAGTGAGCTGACCTGGGCGCGGAGCTGAGGAGGGGCAGGAGAATTCCGTCTGCGTTAATGTAACGTAGGAACATTGGCAAAGCCGGTGTGTGTTGTGGGCTCTCAAGGGGGTTGAATTCTGAGGGCCCAGGAGAGATGTAAATCCCCTGATGTGGGGGTGTTGCAGGGCCACCTCATGCAAAAGGGGGTTCCCTGGAGGTGGTGCCCTTGTTACCACAACTAATCTGCAACGCTTTCTTCTGAGGTGCGCACATGAGACACACCACTCCAGTGTGGAATATGCTTCCAGGGCGTAATGAAGAATTAAGGACTATAAATGTACTCTTGATGTAACATAGGATGAACAAACCACTTAAACAGCTGCAAGGAAAGAAGCATCCCTTTCCTTCTCTTTCAGATCCAGTCTGATCTTCAAACTCTCACTGGTGTTTATGGAAGCTCTGGTATACTGGGGGTGAAATCCTGGCTCCTCTGAAGTCAATGGCAAAATTACTGTAGATTTTAGTGGGGCCAAGATTTCATCTCTTGCCGTCAGCATTTAGTTCTGCAGCAAATAGTGCAGGTTTCCTTGCCCCGCCTGGAAGGTCTAGCTAAACTGAGCCAGGGATGAAAAATACCTGAAAATGTGGCCTTTTGCCCCACCCTTTTGGTCATCCTGGTGAGACCAAGGTGTGGTTTGGACAAGGTGCCCCCGTTCTTACCTCTTCAATCACATCTAAGCGCCTATGGATTATGTTGTGTTCATTGCACCAGACGCTCCTCCCTGAACTTCCAGGCGGCACGCTCACCGGGTCGGCAGCAGCTGTGGAAACAATCAGTGACGTGATGGGGGCTTTGCCGTTGCTCACAGGTGCTCACCTTTTCTTGGGCAGTCCCGCTGGGAGCTGTAGTGATCTACGGGCTCTCGGGACGTGCCAGAGAATGCAGTGAAACAAACATGGGACTAAGCACCTAAGTCATGCCCAAGAGCAGGGGTTTTCAAACTACAGGAGGCGACCTAGTACCGGGCGTGGAATGTCAGGCCCGTTTTGGCTGGGGGGGTCAGGTGAGCAGTGGAGGGGCTAAGGCAGCTTCCTGACTGTCCTGCACCACAGACTGCACTGTGATCCAGAAGCAGCCGGCGATGGGCCTGGCTCCTAGCTGGGGAGGAGGAGAAAGAGCACATGGGCTCTGTGCACTGCCCCTGCCCTGAGCACTAGCTCTGCACTCCCATTGGCTAGAACCTGCTGCTGGCTGCTTCTGGGCGCAGCATGGTCTGGAGGCCAGGAGAGGCAGGAAGCTGCCTTAGCACCCCCACTGCACTACCAACCAGGAACTGCTCAAGATAAGCCCCTTCTGCCTCAGCCCCAGAGCCCCCTCCTGTACCCCAAAGCTCTCATCCTTAGCCCCGCCCTGGGGCCCAGACTCTAGTCAAATCATGTTGGGTTGCAGGCATCAATGATTTTCTTCAACTGGATCATGAGAAAAAAAATTTGAAAACCACTGCCCTAGGGTGTCATAGTATGGTCCACACACTGCTTGGGGGCGTTTGGATCAAAGCTGTATGCCTTTGGAGACAAGTGCTTTCCTTCCTTGCCATGTAGCCCTGGTTATAAGCAGCTGCTGGGCTTTCCCTAGCATGCTTGTATCTACACTAATGAATGCTCTGACTGCCAAGGAGGCATAGCCAGACATAGGCTGGTACAGAGTCACCTATTTCTCTAAAGGCAGGCAGCACAGTCTGGTCTGGAAAGGTCTGCATGTTTGCATCTACTGCTCAAAGGGATGCAACTCTCCGTTTGCTGATGCCAATGCTACCTTGCCGTTGAGCAAGTGTCTGTCAGGCTAATTTCACAGCAGGGAGGAGAAATAATGAAGACCTGTACAAATGATGTTTCGTTGACAAATGGCGTGTCTGTGGGACTGTTTACAATGTGGTTAATCTTCATTTATTTGCTTACTAGTGGTGGTGATTGTTTGCACTGGTCTTCCTCCTAATTTACTTGGGGAATTTATTGACGGCACTAATGAGCTCCTTTCACTTCCTATTAGTGCACTTTTTATTTGTGCTTTTGGTAGCCTCTGAGGGGCTGGGTGTGGGTTAGGAGTCTGTCAGCACTCATTCAGTCATGTAGCCATCTCCTCATGCATTCCCTTCCATAATTCTTTCATGTTAAAGCGGCAATGCATAAACAGGGTTTGTAGGTGTTGGTGCAAAGTCCTAACGAATAGTGCCTCCAAATACACAAGCATTTCAGCTAGGAATGCTGAGTGCAGGTGGAAGGACCCTTCTGTGTAGAAGGGTGCAAGCTGGAAGGTGGGGGTTCAATTTCTAATTCTGCCACTGATCTGCTATGAGACCTTCAGCAAATGAATTCACCCCACACGTTTGGTCTGTTTAGATTGTAAGGTCATTGGCATGGGATTGTCCAGGACCTAGGGCAGTGTGGGTCTCCTTTCCGATGTTGGGGTTAGCATGTGGGCGTTGGTAGTCTGTGGGAAGTCAGACTAGAAGATCTGGTGGTTCTGTCTGGCTTTAAACTCCATGATTCTAAACCAATAATAATGAACGAATTTTAAGACACTTCTATACAGAAGATGGTTGATAAACACAAAAGAGAGAGAGAGAGCAGAGAGCAGAGAGGCATCTTGTAACAGTGACACATTCTATTATTTAAAAGGGTCTGGTCTAACACACATGGAGGTCATTGGGCGTTTTTCTGTCAATACCTATGGGAGTTGGCTCAGCCCTTACATCTGGTGGCTACTCCTGGCACCAGCCCTCAGGCCTGAGGGAACCAGAGGGAGTAGCCAGAAGGCAGAAGAAAAATATCATTGTTCAACTGATACTGGGGAGGGCAGGGAGAAGCTAGCTCCTAGAAGTAAGACCACCAGCAGACCCTTGGCCTGTGGGCAAATGCAAGTCTTGAAGGCCTGCTGACTGAGGTCCTTCTTTTGGGCTCTTTGTTCCCCTCATGGGGGGAAGGAGTCATGGGATGTATCTGAGGCAGTCAATTATTTTGTCCAGGTCCAGATTTCTTGGTCAATATTCAGTCTCCTGAGAAAATAAGTAAATAAAAAGCTGTTGGGGTCCATTCAGAAGCATCTGGTGGTCCAGATTTGGTCTCTGGTCTGCCGATTGACTATCCCTAGATTATATGGTAAATTTCCTGTAAACCTGAAAATATGTAAACCTGCATTGGATTCACTTAAATGCCAGCTCTGAAGGGGCAGAGAGGGCCCCTCTTCAGTGTTCAATTAATAAAGTTGCAGCCTGCCACTTAAATCCACCCATGCATCTGTTTTCATTTCCCTGTGTGTCCTGATCAATGCACATCATAGTTTGTCTAAGTTCTCCCCTACTACACCTGCAGCCTCCATTCCCTGCAACATCTAAAATCTCTGAGCATCCCTTGTCTCTCCCCACACTATCATGTACTTCTCTTGGGAATAGGCTTTCCTGGAAACCATGTGTGTACAATCATCAGAAGAAAAGTTTGGCAATGTTCCGTAAACTATCGGAAAGTTATTCAGAGCAAGAGATTGTATTAACTATATGCCAGCTAAGCTGATAGGGCCACCCCATATAGCGTGCAATGCTTAAGGAGAAGATGGGCAAAGAGAAAAACTCATCCAAGGTCACTGGAATTAGAACCATTTGGCTCCTGATGCTTAATCAAATGCCCTATCCACTGTCCCGCTTTGCCTCTTGTCTTCCTCAGATGTAATTTTTGCTTACCGCCTTTTCCATTTGTCCCTCTTTTGCCCTATTACAAGTTGCAGGGAAGGGAAACGGGTACAACATATATATTAGCAGTTGAATATCCCACTGAATTTAAGTACAGTTATAAAGTGGCTAAGAGCTGCAATAGAACAGGTTACCCTAAAAGTGGTCACTTGAACAGAATCCTAAAAACATCTGGCTGGAAGGGACCTTCTGCAGTCATCCAGTCTAGCCCCCAGTGCTGGGGTAGGACTAAATAAATCTAGGCCATCCCTGATAGGTATCTGCTTGATCTGTTTTTTAAAAATTCTCCAGTGATGGGGATTTCCATAACCTCTCTAGAAAGCCTGTTCCAGTGCTTAACTACCTCCACAATGAGGATGTTTTTTTCTAATATCAAACCTAAATTTCCCTTGCTGCAGCTTAAGCCTTTACTTCTTTTCCTGTCTTTGCTGGAGCACAATTGATCGCTGTTCTCTTTGCACATATGCCCTTGACATGTTTGAAGACTGCTATCAACCCCTAGTTGTCTTGTCTCAAGCCTAAACATGCCCGTTTTTTAACTCTTTCCTCATAGGTCAGGTTTTTGTAAATCTTTTGCCATTTTTGTTCTTCTCTAGACTGTCCTCAATTTGTCCCCAACTGAGAAGTTACCAGTGTGGAGTACAGTGGAACAATTACTTCCCGTGTCTTACATATGATGCCCCTGTTAATACACTGCAGAATGATAATAGGTTTTTAATTCATAGCTGCATCACATTGACTTTTGATCCTCTATAACCCTCAGCTCCTCTTTAGCAGTACGACTGACTAATCGGTTATTCTTCATTTTGTAGCTGTGAATTTGATTTTTTCCTTCCTAAGTGAAGTACTTTGCACTTGAATTTCCTCTTGTTGATATCAGACCAATTTTCCAATCTGTCAAGTACATTTTGAATTCTAATCCTGTCCTCTAAAGTGCTTGCAACTCCTCTCAGATTAGTGTCATATGAAAAAACGTATAAGCATGCGTGCCATTTCATTACCCAAGTCCTGAATGAAAATATTGAATACTATTGGACTCAGGATTGACCTATGCATGACCCCAGTAGATGCTGTCTCCCGAGTGGACAGTGAACTATTGATAACTACTCCTTGAGAACACACTTTCAACCAGTTGTGCACCCATTTTATAGTAACTTCATCTAGACCCATGTCATGTGGGCCTGCATCAAAAAGCCTCACAGGAATGCAGATATATCACATCTACTGCTCTCACACACACACACACACACCCCTTCCAGTAGGCTGGAGTATGACTTCTAAAAGAAGACATTTTCTGAAGCTGCATGATTTTTTTACTAATGTAGAATGTGATTTGATTTTTATTTTAAAATAAGCTAGTCAATGTTTTAATGAAGAATGAAAATGGCCATTTTTGGTAGTTTTTTTTTTTTTTTTATTTGTTTACATTGAATTCACCAATAGGTGGTGCTGTTGGGACAGACTCCTACAGAATATGCCAATTCAACACTTAGCAAGGACTGTTGGAATCTGGCCTGTAGGTAACTACTAACTAGTCTGCAAATGGATATAGAAAACTATAGTCACTAATATTTTGTTGCTACTATTGATGCTCTAGGAACATGTTTATGCCATCTTAGCTAGAAGTAAAAGGTGGGTTAGTGGCTCTAAGAATCTACTGCGCACAGATCAGTTATGAAACAGGCTCATTAGTCATGTGTACTTAGAGCTTGATGGTTATGTAAGGGTATGATAATGGGGTAAGCTTTGTTTTACTAAGAGGCTTATGCAGAGTTTATGCAGTTTATTATAAAGAACTTTGGGGGACTAAGTTCTCTTTGTACTGCAATACAGAGATTTTTGTGTACACTTACACCACTGTCTACATTTTCAAAAATAACAAGTGATTTTCTGGGGGAAGGGAGATGCTGAACTTGACACCATAAAGGGGCCTGGTTTTCAGTGGGTGCAAAGTATTTCAAATTGGGCACTCAAAATCATTAGTCACTCTTGGAAATTTAGGGATGCGTGTGAGAGAGATTGACCTCTGATTGTCAGGCTATTCTCCAAGGGTGTGTCTACACAGCAAAGTTATTTCGGAATAACGGCTGTTATTCCAAAATAACTATGCGAGCGTTTACACAGCAATTCCATTATTTCAAAATAATTTCGAAATAACGGATGGCTTATTCCAACTTCTGTAAACCTCATTCTACGAAGAATAATGCCTATTCCGAAATAGCTATTTTGAAATAAAGCGTGTGTAGACGCTCCACTTCTGCTATTTAGAAATAGCCCCTCACCAGGGTCATTCTAAATTATTCCTCCTGGGGCTCTAAATCAAGATAGCACGTCTACATTAGGGAAGCCTGCCTCAGATTAATTTTGAGGCTTCCCTGCAGTGTAGATAGCTTATTCCGAAATAACTGTGCAGTGTAGATGTAGCCCAAGAGACAAAATTTTGACATAACAATTGTCGTCCACACAGTTGTATTTACTTAGAAAATTAGATCCATCAGATATTTTGCAATCATGTTTCAATCTGGAAAGAAAATCAGCAGTTTGAATATACTCAAAGTCCCCAAACATATGGAATGCAGTCTGCTTCTCACAAGCTAAATGCTAAGCAGGCGTTTACAACTCAAACGACTTCCTCTGAATGTCAACCTGTTAATGTTCAAATTATTAAATAGTCAAACTATTTTAATGTATGGGGTCTTAATTAAGAAAAAGGTCTTAATTAAGTTCAAAAAACAGTCTTTTTGCAGCAACAGGGTAACTACATTCACTGGTACCACAAGTTACTTCCAATTTCTGTGAGCGTTGTATATGCAACTGGAAACTTTAAAGGCTGCTGCAGGCATTATGCTGTCCTTGTCTGCTTTCCCTTTCTCTTGGTCAAAATCTCTCTATTGCTGTTTATGCCAATGAGCTGAGTAACTTTAAATTCCCTATGTGGTATAGCCTGTAACCAACAGAGGGAGCAGAAAATTGGTCAATCTCAAAATCAACTGCTAATAAATATTTCTTTTATGGAAGTGTAGGAAAGAAACAGTAATTTGAGATGGATTCTAATCTAGTAGAGTCTTTTCTACCCCTACAGGACAGAACTTTGCCTTTTAATAGTGGATGGCTACTCGAGATATATGGTGAGTTGCCTTTTTAGTGAAGAAATGCCCTGTGTTACTCCCAGGGTCTGTGTTCCATTAGAATGTCATCATATTGGTTCAACTCACAAGTAAAAGACCTTTGTAGTCTAGCCCTGGGAACATCTATCCTTATTCTAAAGCAAACGCCTTTTGCAGCACACAGAGAACTATGAGTGTTATAGGTCAAGACTAGTGTTCCCTATAAGCTGATCACTTGGGCAGCACTTGTTTCGGCTAGTAGAGCACATCTGCACATGTCTCGGTGCACATAAAATTTATTCCACACGTAGATGGAAAAAAAACTAGAGGGAACATTGGTCTAGCCTGATTATTTGCCCACCGAAGACTAGTGGGAAGGGAAGTTTGCACAACAGCTGTCCACACCCAGTAGTAGATCTTTAGGCGTAGGTGGTTAATTGCATACTTAAATCAACATCTAATCCATTAATAATCAAACAGAGAATATATGTCAAAGCTGAATTGTTTCTGTTTAAACTCTCATCTAGCAGCTGGCCTTACTGTTGGACTGTAGCCAAGGGTGGAGTGGAGCTGTTCAAGTAAGAAAAATCCCACTGGGGATGAAATGATTAAGATCAGCAATGTCATTGACTCCAGTAAAAATATATTACATGCAGAGCACACTCTGATCCATGGAGTGAGCATCTTCCAAATCTGTCTGCCTTTAAATACGTACCTGTTTGCATACATGCTCTCTCTGTTTGCCATTCAATTTCTGGTCATGTTATCCCTCCCCTACCAGTAAGTGGAAAGCTTTAGATAACTGTATTTACTACACAAAAACTCCAAACTTCATTATAACTTGATTTAGTATAAGGGATAAGCAAATGCAGCCTCCAGCTAGCTACATGGCCAAGACATTTCTGATAGTAACTAACTCTTCAATCTAAAAGAAGGCATAATATGATCCAATGGTTGGAAATGAAGCTAGTCACATTCAGACTAGAAATAAGGTACAGATTTGTAACAGTCTGAACACTTAACCATTGAAACAATTTATCTAGGGAAGTGGTGGTTTCTCCATTACTTGTAACCTTTAAATGAAAACTGCAGAGCTTTCTAACCACAGATGCTATCCCTGAACATAAGTTATGGGCGTGATGCAGAAATTACTGGGTGAGGTTCTGTGGGCCTGAATGATCATTCTGTGGCTAGAATGCTCATAATGGTCTCGTCTGACATTCAAATCTAGGACTCTGCAACACTTGCTCTGCTTTGCTTCCTTACTCCTGTGGCTCTGAAATGTTACCGGGTTTGTGTTCCGCTCCAGAAGCTGTGGGTGGGGCGGGGAGAGTAAGGAAAGTATCAAATTGAAGAAGGAGCAGACTGTGTGCTAAATGAAAGACAAGTGAGCCTAAAACAGGAACCAGATGGCAAGCGTGAGAGCTTGAAAATATCCAAAAGGTGGAGCGGAAGTGGGACTAAAACAACAGGAGAGAGGAAGGGTGTAACTGATGCAGATAATAGGGGTGTGTGTGTGTGTGTGTGTGTGTGTTGAACAGAAGGATCCTTCTATTTTTGACACCTAGCACAAGCGTCCCATAATGACTGTCTCTTTTAAGGTAGTGGGGAGATGAGAATGGGTTTAGAAAAAGTTATTCAACTTAAGCACTTAGAAATATGGGACGTTGGTGGCTAGGAGCCCTGGGCTCTTTTTAATCACTGGGCCCCGAGACAGCTGCCCTGATTGCCCCTCCCCATTGGTAGCCCGGAGTACATTCAACTGTGTTTCTGTTTTTCAGCGATATGAGTGGTCTGCCAGCACACCAAGAAAAGATTAAACCTGTGTCCATCCTTCTCTGCACTTGATACAGTAACTGGGCTGAAAGCTGATGACTGAATAAAGATCTGGTGAAAAGTAAAGACAGACTTGTTCGTGGGTGATGGCCCAAATCAGTTAATTGATCACTTCCTGAAACACAGTATTTAATTAGTTAGGAAATGTATGTGCTTGTATATATGTTCTACAGATTGTCAGAGTTATAGGGTGTGTCTTATTTTGTAACGGGTTCCAATCAAGAATGCTGTAAAGTAGCTTTAAAACAGAATAAGGTACTGTTAACTACGATTAACTAGCTCTATATTTTCGAAATGTGCATCTGTCTGTGAATGTGTGTGTGTGTTTAAGAACTCCTAAATGGTAAGAGCCAGGGCCACCAAAATTGGTGTGCAGCTTCCTCTTCTCCTAACTTAAAGCAAGGTCAGGGTTTGGTTGTGCTAGGAAAACAGGCAGTGCCTGAAATCCAATTGTTTTCCATAACACAGAAAGGGAGGGGGCTGATCGGAGAGACAGCAATACTGCAGAGTGACCACTGGGGACAGCGAGCATGGGGGAACTATTATAGTGCAGAGTGACCACAGGGAGGTGGCTCTACCAGTAATATGGTAGCTGGCTGGGGGAGGGGCTCTGCATGTTACTGCCCAGGCCACTGTACCTGGGTAAGTTTCCTGTGCTGGTGCTGCCCAGGGTCTCCCTCACCCCACCATGTTGGCTTCCAGACACCATAGTGCAGGGCCTCCTTACAAACTATGGGGCCTTATGCAACTTAGGGCCTCTCCCAGCTTCTGCTGGGGCCTGGGGCTTCCCTCCCCCCATGTGCACCTCCCATACAGCTCCTCTGGCTGCAGAGAGCCCTCTGATGGCCGACAGCAGCACGTATGGCAAGGGCCAGGGAGAAACCCTGCTGCAGTCCTGGGCATACAAGCCCACAAGGCTGAGTAGGGGCACCCAGACATGCAGTGCAGCCCCTGCCGGCCATGGGGAGCTGAATCAGGGAGCTCCTGCTGCCATCCTGGCAGTGCTACCCTCACTGCTGCGGGTGGCCCTAAGGACCCACCATCACCCAAACAGCGCCACCCCCCTCCACCGTAGGTGGCCCTGGTGAGCTCCCACACACCCCTGCCCTAAGCCCTTCCTCAGTCCTGCACCTGCCTTCCCCACATGAGCCCCCCTACCCATGCCCTTACTCCAGCACCCTCCAACCTCTGCCCTGAACCCCCCCTCCCCCCTCCATACACAACTCCCTGCCCTGAGCCCCTTCTTAAGGACCTGAGCAACACCAGGTAACAGTGCTAGTAGAACAGTATAAATGTGTCTGCCATAGCCAGTGGCTTCACTCAGTCATTCAAGTCCTAGGCACGTATAGATATAAAAAGGAAACCAAGAGTGCAAGCTTTCTGAACTGCACTCGGTCTGTAGGAGTATGTTAGTTAGGAGTGCTAGTCAGATCCTGAGGCTAGTATCGTTAATTAGGAAAAAGGTAATGTAATGGGGATTGACTATCATAGATCCTTTTGGAAGGAAAACTTTGGTCACTTGGAATGTGAGTAATGGATCAAAATGTTTTGTGATCTAGTTTGTTTTGTTTTTCCTGTGTTGGGTTAGCAACGCCGGAGCTGACAACCAATTGACACAAGATTGTGACTGAATACAAGAATTATTTTTCTGTTTGTGCTTTGATCTGAAGACTTGAATGGTTAGATCAACCAATTTTTTCATTACTTAGCCAAATCATTGTCAAATGCCATTTTTACTCCTGATACCCTATATTATTAGTTGTTGCTGCTTAGGACATATAATAAAACTAAACTTGATTTAGTGAATCCTTTTCTTTAATAAATTGAATTTAAAAGCCCCCTAAGAAAAATGGAACACGTATTTCATTAAGCAGTTGCTTAACTAATTGGTTTCACAGCCTCTCTTTCTCACTGTAGATGAGACATCTCTCCATCTGGATCTAGTAGATAGGAAAGTGAAAGCTGATGGAGCTCCTCATGCCAGGAGGCACTGGGGGTAGCGTGTCAGCTCCCTGCTGAATGTCATTTGTATGGGCTATTTGTGTGAGTAGGTAGCTTGTACTGGAAATATGACTGTACCATGGGAGCAAGTTATGTCTTTGCAGCCATTGTCTAGCTGCTCCTGAGAGCTTACTGTAGATGCATCTTCTGGAAGACAGATTGTTTTCCTGTTGTTCAACGTGGTGTAAATAAGGTATCATAGAATCATAGAGCTGGAAGAGACCTCAGGAGGTCAAGTCCAGCCCCTTGCCCAAGGCAGGACCAATTCCAACTAAATCAACCCAGCCAGGCCATTGTCAAGCCAAGACTTAAAAACTTCTAGGGATGGAGATTCTACCACCTCCCTAGGGAACCCATCCCAGTGCTTCACCACCCTCCCAGTGAAATAGTTTTTCCTAATATCCAACCTAGACCTCCCCCACTGTAACTTGAGACCACTGCTCCTTGTTCTGCCATCTGTCACTACTGAGAACAGCCTCTCTCCATCCTCTTTGGAACCTCCCTTCAGGAAGTTGAAGGCTGCTATCAAATCCCCCCTCACTCTTCGCTTCTGCAGATTAAACAAACTGAAATCCCTCAGTCTCTCCTCATAGGTCATGCACTCCAGCCCCCTAATCACTCTGCTGGACTCTCCAGTGTGTCCACATCCTTTCTATAGTGGGGTGCTCAGAACTGGACACAATATTCCAGATGTGGCCTCACCAGAGCCGAATAAAAGGGAATAATCACTTCTCCGGATCTGCTGGCAATGCTCCTCCTAATGCACCCTAATATGCCATTAGCCTTCTTGGCTACAAGGGCACACTGTTGACTCATATCCAGCTTCTCATCCACTGTAATCCCCAGGTCCTTTTCTGCAGAACTGCTACTTAGCCAGTCGGGCCCCAGCCTGTAACAATGCTTGGGATTCTTCCGTCCCAAGTGCAGGACTCTACACTTGTCCTTGTTGAACCTCATCAGATTTCTTTTGGCCCAATCCTCTAATATGTCCAGGTAACTCTGGACCATATCCCTGCCCTCCAGCATATCTACCTCTCCCCCTAGCTTAGTGTCATCTGCGAACTTGCTGAGGGTGCAATCCATACCCTCATCCAGGTCATTAATAAAGATGTTGAACAAAACCGGTCCAAGAACAGATCCTTGGGGCACTCCACTAGAAACCGACTGCCAACCTGACATCAAGCCGTTGCTCACTACCCATTGGACCCGACAGTCTAGCCAGCTTTCTATCCATCTGACAGTCCATTTATCCAATCCATACTCCCTTAACTTTCTGGCAAGAATATTGTGGGAGACCAAAAGCCTTGCTAAAGTCAAGGTATATCACATCCACTGACTTTCCCATATCTACAGAGCCAGTTACCTCATCATAGAAGCTAATCAGATTGGTCAGGCACGACTTGCCCTTCGTGAATCCATGTTGACTATTCCTGATCACTGTTCCCTCTTCCAAGTGCTTAAAAATGGATTCCTTGAGGATCCCCTCCATAATTTTTGCAGGGACTGAGGTACGGCAGACTGGTCTGTAGTTCCCTGGATTGTCCTTCTTCCCTTTTTTAAAGATGGGCACTACATTTGCCTTTTCCCAATCATCCGGGATCTCTCCCGATCTCTATGAGTTTTCAAAGATAATAGCCAAAGGCTCCGCAATGACATTTGCCAACTCCCTCAGTACCTTTGGATTCATTAAATCCTGGCCCATGGATTTGTGTATGTTTAGCTTTTATAAATAGTTCCTAACTTGTTCTTTCCCCACTAAGGGCTGTCCACTTCCTTCCCATGCTGCGTTGCCTAGTGCATTTGTCTGGGAGCTGACCTTGTCCGTGAAGACAGAGGCAAAGAAAGCATTGAGTACTTTAGCTTTTCCCACATCATCTGTCACTAGGTTACCTCCCTCATCCAATAAGGGCCCAACACCCTCTCTGATCACCCTCTTATTGCTAATATGCCTGTAGAAACCTTTCTTGTTACCCTTCACATCCCTTGCTAGCTGCAATTCCAATTGCGCTTTCACCTTCCTGATAACGCCCCTGCATTCTCGAGCAATATATTTATACTCCTCCCTAGTCATCTGTCCAAGTTTCCACTTCTTGTAAGCTTCTTTTTTGTGTTTAAGCTCACCAAGGATGTCCCCGGTAAGGTATATTCAAGGCTCTGCTTGAATTGTAGGATGCTTGTCAAAAAAAATGCATCTGAGTTGCAGACAAGCCATGGAAAATTAGAGAAAAGTAACACTAGACCTTATCTGCAGAAATGAAGCCTATTATTACTTTTCCGCTCTATTCCACTGTTGGCTGCCTGGGGCTCCCACTGTCAGCTCCACACATGGCAGAGCTCCCACTGTCAAAAATACAGTGGAAGCCTAATATTGCAGAATCTGCAATTTTTCAATATTGCTAGGTAAGTAGGGCCTTAGATTCAGTGTAATACAAGTTTCCAGCATTTAAACCCAATGCTTCTTTCTTGAGGAGCAGATCAATTAGGCTACGAGTACACTGGCAGCTGTTCTTGCACAAAAACTTGCCGGGTGTCTACATTGCACGCGCGTTCTTGCTCAAGTAAATTTACAGTCTTGCGTCGGAAAACAGGGCTTCTTCCGGAAGAGTTATTCCTCTCCCCACGAGGAATAAGCCCTCTTGCGCAAGAGCTCTTGCGCAAGAGGGCAGTGTAGACAGGCAACATGAATTTCTTGCGCAAGAAACCCCTATGGCTAAAATGGCCATCAGAGCTTTCTTGCGCAAGAGAGCGTCCACACTGCCATAGACGCTCTTGAGTAAAAGCACATCTCTTGTGCAAAAGCACATTCCAGTGTAGACGCGCTCTTGTGGAAGACTTTTTGCGCAAGAACTCTTCCACAAAACAGTTCTTGCGCAAGAAGCTGCCAGTGTAGACGTAGCCTTCGAGTTTATAAATACAGTTAAACAGTACAGGGTTTTTAAAGTCCGCCTGACCCCAGGCTTCCTTTGTAGTCAAGATAGCTTATAAACTCCACTTCATAGAATGTAATTTCTGGGACATGAGCTTTTTCATGGACTCATAGGCCTGCAAAGGACCACAAGAGGTCATCTAGTCCAGTCCCCTGCATTCATGGCAAGACTAAATATTATCCACAGGAAAAACAACCAATAGTCTAGCAGCACTTGTTTTTTGTTTACGTTTTTTCCAGTTACAGACTAACTCGGCTACCCCTCTGAAGTTTATTATCTAGAGGGATTTTTAAAATCTGGTAAAGAGCCCAATCCTACTTGGACCCCTTCTTTAGATCTCTGATTCTTCATACAACACACGATCTACCTGTGGAATTCTTTGCCAGGAAATGTTGTGAAAGCCAAGACTGTAACAAGGTTCATACAAGACAAGTTATTGGAGGATCAGTCCACCAGTGGCTACTAGCCAGGATGGGCAGGGATGCTCTGGAGGGGCTCTAGCCTCTGTTTGCCAGAAGCTGGGGATGGGCAACAGAGGATGGATCACTGGATGGTTGCCTGTTCTGTTCATTTCTTATGAGGTAACCGGTCACTGTCAGAAGACAGGAGACGGAGCTCAATAAAATGTTGGTCTGACTCGATTTTTATGCTCTTTTTATCTTCTTCTCCTACCTGTATCCAGACCTTCCCTATTGTGCTGCCTTCCATTTCTCTCCCCCATCAGAGCTTCCAGATACCAATGCCTGGGTAGCCCCGAGCTCAATAGGAAGATATCACTTCAGAGAGATCTATGGGCATAGGAAGGAACTGGCTGGGTCATTGTTGCGCAAGGCAGATGAACAATTAGCACTTCACACCCAGAAGTTTCTGGCATTGAGTGTGGCAGTTTGGGGGCAGGCTCATTAAGTTCCCTGTAGTTCAGCTCTGACTCTGTGTGGACAAGTAGTCAGGGCAACAGTTTCACAAAAGACCGTGTGGGCTGGAAGAAGCTGAGCCATAGCAGCAGAAAGCTGGCTGTTTCCCCCTAACTATGAAGTATTTTGCAGCAGGGTTCTTTTAGGTACATACTTAAACTGAGTGGCTGGTTAACTAGTTAGGGGATTAGCTAACTGAGTGATTTCAACAGAGGAAGAGTCTGCCTGCGTGGAGGTTACTACACGCAAGAGGAAAGAAGATATCGTTGCAGTGCTTTAGACTTGGCAGGCTGTATAGATTTTGGTGACCAAAGACTACAACTGAGAGTACGCTCCTTAGCTTTTGGGAACTGTGAGTTACTTCTCATTGAGTCTCTGACCTATTTAGATTGAATTTGTGTACGACTATGGAGACAATGCATGTGGATTATAAAGCAATCCTGTTCTGTTGTAAAAATTAAGTGACTGTTTATGTTGCGGTACTAAAGGAATTAATTCAGATTTTTAAAAATTTGATTGTGGGGGGATTGTCCCTATGCAATCTTTGCTGAAAATCCTCAGTGACTGAATTCTGGGTCTCTATGTGCTTTGCTGTGGGAGTTGGTGTTTTTTAGGTTCTAGGGGAAAGGCAGGGAAGCAAACACTACCAAAAGTTACACCTGCACATGTTGTAATCTGTGTGTTGGGGATTACAGTGCCTCTGGATTTACAGATGGAGATTAAATGTCCATGACTGGGAACGTGAGCTAACTCACCACTGATTTTATTATGGTGAGGGATAGAGGGCAAAAATCTGGCTGCAGCGGAAACTCTCTTAAAACCTTAACTATGGATTTGATTCTCCACCTGAGTAATCTATTCAGTGGAGTGTTTAGACTCCAGGATGCAAAGCATGTCGCTGGGCAATTGTAAGATGACATGCAGGAATAGATGGGTCTGAAGCAGTTTTTTCCTCTCTCAAAGACTCAGGCACCCTGCCCACTGAGCACTCAATAGAGCAGCCCGGCTCTGGGTGTGAGGCTGGAGTACTTGAACGAGCTGAATGAAACAGTTGTTCTGTTGCCGTGCACCAGACGGCCTAGTACAGCCTGGCAGCAGACGAACTCCACTAAATAGCCCTGCCAACCAGAGCGAAGCACAGCCTTTAAATGGGGCGCACGTATGTTACCGTAGGGGACTCCACGCTACCACTCGTCTTCAAGCCACTTGTCAGTAGAGCTGGTTGAGAATTTTTCAGACGCACATGTGTTTGGTGGAAAACACTCATTTGTAGAGGTGTATTAGTTTAGACACAACTTTCTCAGGTTGGGAGGAGAGAGAGGACCCAGAATACCCACAGCCTGGCAATTAGGGCACTCACTTGGGATGTGGAAATGCCAGGTTTAAACTCCTGCTCCAAATCAGTCCCGGGGTCTGTTGGCTATTCTGGGCTATTGGCCTCACTCAGGTCTGGATCTGAATTAAAACAGATTCCAAAATGTGGCCATTTCTTTTCATGAAACACAAATGTGGTTCTGCAGCCAGACCTTCTTGCAAGCCACAAAATGCAGTAAAGGCTAACTAGCTCAGATTGAGTGAAGGAAAGTTACAGTGGCCCCATCTGGACTGAAAGCTAGCATGACCCTGAAAAATGCTTTCCTGCTAGAATCGTCGTGCTCCTACCGCAACAGTGAAGGTTGGTCTAGGTCTGGGAGGGAGAAGGTACCACTAGTTTTTCAGGAACTGTTTTGGTTGTAAAGAAAACCTGCTGCTTTGACATAAAATCCAAATGTTCAGATTTGTCAAGAAGTAACAGGAGAGGTAAAATAATGATGGGGTCTAGCTATTAGAAACACATAAAACAAACAATTGGCAATGCCAAGTTTCTGGTTATACGGGGACTGTAAAACCTTGAACCAGCAAATGGAAATTTTGATTGAAAATTGATTTCAGCACTCACCATATAAGCCACTGCAATTTCATTAGAGGATAGCCCAGAACTGGATGTACTACTAATAAAAAGTAAACAGATATACCAGTGTTGTACGATCTGCCTACATTTTTATTCTTGGCTCATCATTACTGTAGTATCTGCCTGCTAAGAGTTATGGGCTTAGATAGCTCAGGAACAAATAAGTCCGTAACTGCAACAGTACCAGAAACAGAACTTGTTAGTACTGATGGAAAACTTAAAGTAGATTTTTTTTTTTGTTGAGAACTTCTCTCTGCTCTCCCGGGACACTGATTTCACAGTGCCCCGATGGAGTCAGTTCAAGATGGTTTTGTACGTATATTATTAATTGATTGCCACAACTGTAATTATAAACATGCAGGGGATTAGAAACAGCATGGGGAAGAAGGTCTAAACTTCTGCAAAAACTCACTGAGGGTGTGTTTCATGAGTGATGAAACATCTTCTATTCTATAACATTTCTAATCAGATCCCTAAGCTCATACGTATTTTAACAGCACCAAATACGAACCTCTCATGTATAAAACATACTTGCATCGTGCTTTACAAACAAACACTACCAGTGTCCTCTTCACATAAAATCCTCTTTGACTTGCTTTCAGCACCTTTACAGAGAAATGATCTACTTTTCCCCCATTGCAAACCCTTCACCCAAGAAGTTAATTCTCCTCCAGTCTGTGCCTTTCCAGCTTGGAATCACTTACCTGAAAAGTCTTGCTCCTGCAGCACTAAAATAAAAGCCAGAGCCCAAACGAAAAGCATGGTTTTAAACCTTCCAACCTCTGGGGATGGCTCTCCTAATCGGAGGAGAGGAGCAATTCAGAGTCTCTCCTTGGTTTGCATAGACGCCCCAGCCCAGACTTTTGTGCTGAGGTTTAGCCAGAGAGCTGGGAGGAAATACTCCAAGGCTGAGCCAAGATTCTTAAACTGATCTCTTTCCTTCCTCTTTTTAAAAACACCCTTCAAACTCCACAAAGGGTCCAGTTACCCAGGCAAGCTGGCTGCAAGCCAGGCTTCCCCCACTTTTTACTCTTGTATTTATTTATACTGAGCTTGAATGGAATGTGCTGAGGCACTTCCAATCCTGATGATAGGTGAATGGGGCAAGAAAAGGAGGGATTTGTAAGTAAGTTTCTGCCTGGGAGCATGAGGCAGAAATGGGTGTGTGGATGTGTATTACTCCTTTAGGAGTCTATCTAGGGCAGGGATGTTGATGGTAGACATTTAAGAACATAATGGCTAGCCACAGATGAGCTAACAGGTTTTAGTAGGGTTTGTGTGGTTTTTTTTTTTAAATCCACAAATCTCCCTGGTAGTACAAGTTCTCCTTAAAGAAAGATCTTGGCTACTGGCTAAGTCTCTTTTATACTGCTGAAATTTCTGTCAGGTTAAACAGTACTGGGCTGCTGGTAGTGTTAATATGTCTAGGTTTTTTCATCCATAGATTTCAAAGGAGTTTAAAAAGGAGGTTTGTAGTATTACCCCATTTTATAGAGGGAGAAACTGAGGCATAGGGGTAAAATGACTTGCCCAAAGTCACCCTGTAGGCTGGTGGCAGAATCAGGAATAAACCCCAGACTTTCTGAGTTCCAGCTCAGTGCTCTTCTCAGTAAGCAACGCTGCCTCTACTAGTTGTTCTTCCTGCCTAATGTCTAAAAAAGTACAGTTGGACCTAATCGGGGGCTCACTGCATTACATTCACAAGTTTTGCAGCCATCTTAAATCCCTAACCTGGATCATGATATTTGCCTCTGATACTGTAATGCATGAAAATTTCCATGCCAAGGAAAACTTGAAGACTTAGCTAACTTTTAATAGGATTGCAACTAACTGTTACCACTCATATTTTTGACTAATGGGGCTAGCTTGTATTTGTTGGGGGCAGTGGTTAGTGTATAGGACTACGGTTTGGGTTCGGCTGGGCTTTAATCTGGATTCTGCCCCAGAATTCCTGTGTAACTTTGAGTACAACACATTTAACCCTCTCCACCTCTCAGATTCCAGCTGGAAACTGGATACTCCTCCCAGGACTCTCAGAGTTACTTAATGCTTGTAAAGTGGTTGAAGATTCTTGGATAAAGTAAAGCATTATTCTTTGATGAGGGAAAATTAACACACACAGGAAAAATGTACAAAAGCTGTTTCAGCAAAGAGTGGCTGTGATTAAATGACATGTGTTTTAGGTGGGGCCCTCTGGAAATCCTGTTGCCCGACTGAGCCGGCAGAGTTAGTATTTTTCTTGGATGCTTCTGAGGATGACCTCTGTGAATCTTTTGACCTGCACAAAAATGTTAACAGAGGCCTCCTGTGGATCCAAATCCCTAGTGCCCCCTTTGACGTGTGGGTGAACAAAAGCAGCAGGATGTCTTACACAGTCAGAAATGTCTGACTTGGTCCTACTCTGAAGTGGACCAAAAGATTAGGTCAGCTGCTCTGTCGGACAGAGCCTGCACAAGGCAGGTTTCGTGGCAGTGTGTTCTCCCTGTCCTGTGTCCTTCCCAGAAGGAGATCACCCAGGAGTACTTGTTTTGCCTGGAATGCTTGCTTTAAGGTGATTCCTAAATACCAGCACTAGTCAAAAAAATTTCTAGGAGAAAATGTTTCCCATCAGAAAATGCTGATTTGATGGAATTGAAATCTCCCATGGGAATGTGGTGACCCCATCACGTTTCTCTTTGGAAACCAGGTAGGCAGGCTGGCTGACTGGTCAGCCTGCTGCCTCCTTCCTGCCAGCGGGTACATGGCTAGCAAGAAATGAGACTGCCCACCTACCAGGTGAGCAGGCTCCCTGACTGGCTGGTTTCCCCAATCACATCTGATTTTTTTTTTTATAACAATTCCATTCGGATTCCCTTGAAATATAATTCTCTTTCATAAACTCCCGTTTAGAAACATTTGTATCTTTTCCAAAATTGTGAGATTTTCCTTGGAATGGAAACTCCAGTTCCCACTCAGGTATGATAAACACCTTTCTCTGTTCCCAGAGGCTTGGTGTTTCTCTTGAACATGCCCAGTTCTCTTGGAGAGGTGCTGGTGGCCGTGAGAATGGGACATGGATGGTTGCTTTGAGAATAGTGTGTTAGTGGTCGGGTTTTTGTACATGTGCTTCACCAGTGAACGTAATTCCATTTTCCAGTAAGTTAGTTACGCTGGGGCAGGAGAGCATGTCTCAGGAGATTTTACAGTGAAATGACTGGTCTGGCATGACGGCTTTGTGCTTAGGAAAGAATTATGCTCAGAATTTCCTAAATGAGGATTTCACAAGCTCTTCTACATGTGGGAGAGATCAGTTTTGCAGAACTGAAAAAACCACAGGTAATAAAATGGTAAATAAACCCTGGTATCCATTTTCATGTCAAAACACTCTGCAGCTCTGACTGGCCCTAACGAAGAAGGGAGGAACCTCAGGTCATCAGAGGGAGTAGAAAAAAAACACTAACAAACTAGGCAAACATTGATGAGAGACGAGGACGTTCTTCTACAACCTATGTTTCTATAGCATTACTGTTGTAACAGTCAGTGTGCTAGCTGGTGAAGGAGTGCATTTTGATGCACGCTGCCCCTAAATGTATTTTAAGAATGTCACATTTAAGTAAAAAACTCCTGGTTTTTAGAGATCTGACTTGTGACTTAAAAAAAAAAGTAAATCTGTGGCACTTTAGAGACTAACAAATATATAGGATCATGAGTTTTTGTGGGTAATACCCACTTCATCAGATGAGTTGGAGTGGAAAGTACAGAATCCAGGGTCTATAGAACAGCAAAAGCAGTTACTTGTCAATTGTAGGACCCGTGTTGATGAATCTAATTCAATAGACTGGATGTGTCCCATTCATAACTTTTGATGTGAAAATGTAAATGTCAAAGGCAGAGAAATTGCCTTTGTAATGCGTTAATCCCTGGTCTTGAATAAAGATATTAACTGGTTAATGGTTTTCCATGGAAGAAATTGCTGAATGCACTGATGTTAACTGCAAAGTAGCCATTCATTCATACAGTCATGGTGGGTGGGATAGGGCCATGAAGTGGCTAATGGAGAGCGATGATGCACAATACAACCTATTCAGTAAGGTCTGGTCTGCAATAGAAATATTTAAGTACCTGTAGCGGGGCAGTCACCCTACTCCAGGCATAAGAAGGGTTAAAACAACCCTGGGAGAGGGCTGTAGCTACAGGCCAATCACGAGAGGCCTTTTGGCAGCCAATCAGAGCCCAGTAGGGCTGTATAAAAGAGATGGCTGGCCAGGCTGAGCACCTCTCACTCCAGCCCTGGAGGGAGAAGGACCTAGCTGCCTGCTAGCCAGGGTACCACAGACAGAGCAGTGCTGGGGAAGGGCAGGGTGAGCCTGGGGAGCCCTGGCCTGAGCATTCCCAGGCTGAGGCCCAGCAATAGCGGCGTGAGGGGTATTAGGGCTGCAGAGAGGCAGCCAGGGCAAGCAAAGGCAGTAGGTCTCCACCCCCTTGTCTCTAATGAGTGGCCATGTCAGACTGCAGTTTGCCCCCAAGGCAAGGGGCTAGATGACAACTGGCAGTAGAGTCACTGAGGCAAGGTGGCTGCGGGGGAGGACCCTAGATTGGCAGTACCAGGAGGGATGGGCGCCGCGGTCTGGGAGGGACATGGGTCCTAACACAAGGTGGCAGAGTTATTAACAGGAAACGGCAGGCGTGACACCAGCGCTCCGGCGTTGAGCAGAGTTAATTCCCAGAGTGACCAGCAGGGGGCGCTGTGCTTGTGAGTCGCATGATGTTATAGCGCCCCTTAAATCATAGCTGGTAAATCCTATAATTTGGTCCTATTATG
The DNA here is from genome assembly GCA_019425775.1 of Rafetus swinhoei. Taxonomy (NCBI): domain Eukaryota; kingdom Metazoa; phylum Chordata; order Testudines; family Trionychidae; genus Rafetus; species Rafetus swinhoei. The sequence goes on along the minus strand of CM033447.1, from coordinate 63,633,334 downwards.
ATTTGTTTTCCTTCCACTATTGAAACAGAATGGATGGCGGAACTTCCCAGTATGGCTTATTGGATATAATCTAGCTTCAAACAGACACTCATGAGACAACTCCACTAAAATGTCCCTATAGATTGATTCTGTTAAGGTGCTAGCTGAGCAGGAGTTACCTTTCCTTAGACTGTCAAATCTAAAGGGCCAGGTGCTCTATCTTGGTGAGTAAGGAACTGTTTCTTTTTTTAAAAGGTCATTAGCCAGGATCAGCAGGACTTTGTTGATTGAAAACACCTGCAAGTTACACAGGTTTTCTTATGTTCTAATTAACACATTCCTAGTAACATGAAAATCAGGTTATTTGACAATAAGACTGCTTGAAGTCAGCTTTGAATCCCGTGATATCATTTATAAATCTTTAATCAGCCTCCATATCAAGCTTGGTCAGTTTACATAGAAATGGAAGGGACCTAAGGAGGTCATAGAGTCTAGTCCCCTGCCCTCACGGCAGGACCAAGCACTGTCTAGATCATACCTGGCAGGTGTCTGTCTAACCTGCTCTTAAATATCTCCAGTGATGGAGATTCCACAACCCCCCGAGGCAATTTATTCCAGTGTTTCACCACCCTGACAGTTAGGAAGTTTTTCCTAATGTCCAACCTAAACCTCCCTTGCTGCAATTTAAGCCCATTGCTTCTTGTCCTATCCTCAGAGGCCAAGGAGAACAATTTTTCTCCCTCCTCCTTGTAACACCTTTTTAGTTACTTGTAAACCGCCGTCATGTCCCCTCTCAGTCTTCTCTTTTCTAAACTAAACAAGCCCAATTTTTTCAGCCATCCCTCATAGCTCATGTTTTCTATTCCTTTAGTCATTTTTTTTGCTCTTCTTTGGACCTTCTCCAATTTCTCCACATCTTTCTTGAAATGTGGTGCCCAGAACTGGACACAATATTCCAACTGAGGCCTAATCAGCGCAGAGTAGAGCAGAAGAATAACTTCTCGTGTCTTCAGGTCCAACAGCACCAACAGGAGCAACAGTCCAAAATCATTAAAAAAAACAAACCCCTGCCAGCTTCACTGGGATGGATAAAATCCATGCGTATCCCTTCTGCCTCTTACCTCATCCTCACGAATCAAGATTATGCAGTTGGAATTCAGTTATGTTTTCCTTGTTGCATGAGGCAGAATCAAATCCAGCTGCTTTGTTCTATGGCAATACTTACCTTTCAGGGCTAGTAGTAGTAAATGCTTATCTGTGTCAATACAAAGATCTGACCCTAATGGCGTGTCTACGTGGCTCAGAGCAAACTGTGGTGTATATCTACTCCACGCTCCCCTGCAGCACTCCCAGGGAAATCTGTGTGGATCCTGCTGCTATGCGCTAGAAATTCCCCAGTCCACTTTAATCAACCCCACTTGGAGGTTGCTGCTGGGTGGTGCTGGTGTATGTAATCTTGCACATGCGCTTTCTTAGCATGCATGCAAATTTGTACTCTTTGAAGAAATGCTGCTTTTACTTGTGCTACACAGATGGCCTATGAGAGAGGCTGTTGCAGACAGTGGAGAGTTTGGGGGTCTCTCTTATTTGAGGTCAGAGCCTGGGACAGAGTAGCTGAACTGTACAACATTCGTAGGTGGTCTCTCTTGTTGAAGCTGTTGCGCTTTGTATTAAAGTATAGCGACTGTAGAGTCTGGTGGTTGAGGAACTCGAGAGGTGGGAAACTCTTTTTCAAATACAGTCTCCTCATCGTGTGTGTGGATTTGATCTGGCATTTCCTACATCCTGGAGGAGTACCCTAACAACTAAACGAATAGTTAACTAGAGCTAATTTCTCCCTTGGCAGTTTTGTGAGGAGTTAGGCGTGCCCTGGATTGGGGCCCACTGTGCCCCTGGCTGGAGAATTGTGCTCCGAGAAGAGAGAGGCATCTGGGAGTTATAAATGAGACAGCAGTGTGCATTCCCAGTGCCAGAAACTTATGGTACGTCTAGACTACAGGCTTTTGTCGACAGAAGTTTTTCGACAGATAGGGTACATCTAGACTACAGGCTTTTGTTGACAGAAGTTTTGTCGACAGATACTGTCGACAAAGCTTCTGTCGACAAAGAGCATCTAGACTACATCCAGTTCTGTCGACAAAGCAAGCTGCTTTGTCGACATGACAGTGTAGACGCAAAGGACAGTATAGATGCAATAATGCCTTCTGTCGACAGAACTCTGTCGACAAAAGGCGTTATTCCTCGTAGAATGAGGTTTACAGCTGTCGACAAAACTGCTGAGTTCTGTCGACGTTATGTCGACAGAATTCAGCGGCAGTGTAGACGCAGGTATAGTTTTGTTGACAAAAGTCCACTTTTGTCGACAAAACCCTGTAGTCTAGACACACCCCTAGGGAATATTTACAGTGGAAATTTAGGCACTGAGTGAGTTTGTGTGTCCATAGGTAGCCACCACGCAGGGACTTTCTGGATTGCAGTTGTGCCTAAAACTGCCTAAGTACCCATGTTTCTTCATGGATTTGGGCCTTAGAACAAAAATACAGCCAAAGAGCACGTAACTAGCAACAGAAAGTGGCTTACTAGATAAAATAGCTCAGCACAGGCATGACGAAACTGATTAAGTAAATTCGTCAACGGACGAGTGGAAGGAAGATTTGGAGACTGAGGACATGGAATGTTACTGATGCCATTCTCTGCAAAGTAAGTTACTAATTGCCATGCTCCAGTGTATTCATGCTGGCAATGGCCTAACATGAGAAATGAATTAGATCATGTGAATATGGGTTTGTACTAAATCCAGCTGTTGAGATGTTCCCAGCGTACCACTGGCCAATGAAAACATGCCAGTAAGTTGAGATGTGAATTCTTTCCAGCAAGCTGACTGGTGAAGGACAGAGCATGCACAGGGATAAAGGGAGTGGATGTTTGCATGAATCTTTCTCTCCTTCCACTTGAGAAAGTCCAGTAGTTGGTAAAAGAAATAAATAAAGATTACCAGTGATGTTGGAGGGAAAAGGAGAGGGCATCTGTAGGCCGAGTTTTGTACTGCTCTGGGGGAGACCTTAGTAGCGTTCCTGTCTGATTGCTTGTACAATGGGCTGACAGAAGTTAGGGCTGGGTAGGTTCTTGGGGAGGATTTTGTCTGATGTGAAGTTCTCTCTGACCAAGGAAGGCGATGCAGCTACGGGCTTCAAAGGGAAATCCAGCCTAAGGACCAGAAATGCTATGGCACTGTCTAGGGAAAGAGAAGAGTTATCCTTCGCTAGAGAGAAGGGGGTGAAGTACAGTGAGCTTTTCCCTGAGCAGCTGTGGATAAACAGTCATTGCATTCCTAGGAGGAGATTATTTTGCTGATCGAACCAAAGTAAAATGAGCTCTCTCCTGGTCAGAGCCCATTTTAATAAGGATCAAGGGGTTGTGCCTGGAGGTATTCTGAGGATTGGCTCCCTCTCTTCCTTTTCCCCTCTCCCGCATCTACATTTAGCTGGTAGTGACCAAAAGTTATCACAGTTTGCAGGCTCTTGTATTTAAAACGAGGGGTGCAGGTTTTGCTCTGGTTCTATTGGAGGTATCCAGGGGAACTATCCACTGGACATTATCCCCCCTTGTTGACATCGGCAAGGTAAAGGTTGAATAGACATGGAAACTAAATGGACTTTTTGCCTGCGGGGTTGGGCTGTCTAGGGCAGCATTGCAGACCACAGGCTGATCTTTGTGCGGGAAGTTTGCATTGCTGCTACTGTAACCTGTTCTGGGAATAAATAAAAACCAGAGGATCAGAGATCTGGCCAGTGCCAAACTCATCACTTAGAAAGTTATGTAAACCATTCCTCTTATCTGCTAAGTTGTATGTGAATATATTGCTAGGCCAATGAGAGAAGGTGGGAAACCTCAAGGTCCAAAGAACAGAAACATAGGCAAGTGCTTTTTTTTTTTCCTTTTTCAGTCCGTCCTTTAAGAAAGGAACATGAATGGGAAAATAGTTCAGATTATCTGACAAGATGAAAGAACTTCTAGTGTAATTGCAATGGAGGACTGAATACAGGCACACCCGAAACAGACACCAATCATAGACGGGGCAGTCAGCATTTGCCTGTTCCAGGGTCACGGCAGCCAGACATGTTGTTTTCGAAGCATCGGAAGTACAGCATCATAGGCCCCTGCCGTCTCCGCTGAAGATGCACTTCCATATTCTACACCAGGGCAGCATTGATCAACATTGCAAGAGTCGGTGGGCGGCAGCCTGCATCGCGAATTCCTTCCCTTTACATCCTGCTACATATTCCATCACAAGCAGCAATATAGCAACTTACCTGAACTTGCGTTGTTGTCTAATACCGGCATGGGGTTCTTACATCGTTTCAGTCAAGAGGTCTGTATTCTGACACTGAAGTACAACTGTGCGAATGACTGCAGTGAGAACAAAGGGGAGGAGAGAGGTAATATTTTTTATTGAGGCAATTTCCGTTGGTGAAGGAGACAAGCTTTTGTACGTCCAGAGCTCTTTTGAATCTGAAGAACTCAGGGTGAGCTCAAACAACATATTTCTATCGCCAATGAATACTGGTCCAGTAAAAGATATTGTCTCACCCACTTTGTCTCCAATAGTCTGAGACCAATGTGATTACTCCAACCCTGCAAACACCCTGGTGCTACACTGGAAACATATCCCCAAAAATGGTTGCATAATGTATTGCTGTGAATAACAGCATGCACAATGGTATACGCGCATACTGTCCCAGGGAGAAAGAGACAAACATTAGGATAACGTAGCAAACCTCTTCACATCCAACTCCCTTCAAAACAATACACTTTGTACTGTGTTGGAAGCCAGGAGTGAGTCAGTGATTGGAAGTGTTACTCCTATGTCATCTTGGTGCCAATACACAAAGCGAGATTGTGTTTGCCAATGATGACTCCAAGCTGAAGCACTGCTGCACACATTTTTTGAGTAATTAACTAGAAGAGCCAGGAAATTGACAGGAAAACAAGTGAGTAAATAGCCTCATTTTGTATTTTCAAGCAGGCCTCAGAATGAGGATCTTGGTTCTGAATGAAACCTCATTCAGACACGGAACCCCCCTGTGAAATATTACAGGCATCAGTGAAGCATTGCTCCTTGGCCTTTTGGCTAAAATCAAGCTTTGTTAGAGCCACGTCAGAGAGAGGAGTAAACTTAGACCTGGAGAAATTGACTTAACTAAGGTCCCAGAGTGGCTAAATGACTGGAGCAGGAGTAGAATTTGAGAATCTAAGTATGCTGCTTCCAAAATACACAGAATATTTTCTATTAAATAGGCTGCTTCCATTTGTTACACACTTCCTGGAAACCAAAACATGCCTACTGTAAAGCTGTGTAGTATAATGTGCAGTATACCATTATTATTGGGGGGTATACCAAGCTACCAAATGGTGAAATGGCATATCATACTGCAAAAAAACTCATCATGAAATTATCTGAGTAACCCAGAGTGTCTTTAGCAGGCTAGCTTTGTAAATTGCACTTACAAAAGAGGAAAACTAATGGAAGTGGAGGCAGAACCTCTTCCATCACAAGAATGAGACATTGATTGCTGAGAGAAGCTTAGGCAGGACCCAGGTTTCCTCTTCTTTCCTGTGCCTAAGAGCAACGATCAGGAAACTTGTACAGTTAGTCCACTTACCAGCTCTCATTTATTTCTTAATCTGATTCTGGCATTTGCAGGCTATATTTTTACACTACGTAGAAGATTGATGCTACTGCAGTTGATCTTCTGGGGTTTGATTTAATGGGTCTAGTGAAGACCTTCTAAATCAAACTCAGAGGGCAAGGAGTAAGGAAAGCCACTGGGAGCATTTACTCCCATCAGCCTTCTGCGTTATGGATGGTGCAGAAACTCAATTTAAAATACATCAACTGCAGGCTACATAATTAACGTAGCTGGAGTTGTGTATCTTAATTCAACCTTTCCCTGTAGTGTAGACCAGGTCACAGGTTACCTATGTCTTAGCATAAATAGGACATAAACCTTACATTTTTGTCAGGGTCCCTTCATTACTATTATTGGCCTCTGTGCAAAATAGGCATATATTTTGCACAGCTGTCCCCCCCTTCCCCTCCCCCACAAACTTCAGACACTTGGTTTAGTTCAGTGTTACCACAATTGCACCACCAGAAAATGAAGCCTGATTGGCACTGGGCCAACCTAGTTGATTTTTAAGCACAGCTTGAACTGTGATCCAAAGCTAAGTGTTTTAATCAGATGCATAAGACTAGGAAAGGGGATTTAAATCAATGAAGGAATGTGTACACTACAGCATTATTTCAAAATATCTTATTTCAAAATAGTTAATTTGAAATAGCTTATTTCGAAATAACACGCCTACACACAAAATGCATTTCGAAATAGCGTTTTGCTATTTTGAAATAGTGCGTCCACACTGAGTGGATGCTGAATTGCATTTAAGGCCGGCCAGAACCAGGTCTGGCAGGGCATCAGGTCAGGAGTTACTTTGTGTGGTTGCTGTCTGAGGTTATCTGAGGCCTGTGCTTAAAGGAGCCCCCCCCCCCTCCCCCGGACAGCCGGTTCTCAGCTTTCCCTGCTTGCTTGCCTACCTCGATGAGGGACAGCAAAGCATTTTGTCTCTGCGTGCTCTGGTTGCCCTCACTCGGGACACCGCAGCACTCTGCAACATGGAGCCGGAGCTGCCCCGGGCACTCTGGTGCTTCTTGTGGATGCGTTGCTGCGAGCCTGGCTGCACTTTCTGCAGGCTGCCATCCGGGAGGTCCATCGGGGGGCTGTCAGAATCCAGGAGGCCCTGCAGGAGAGCTTCCACCCTGAGGAGCACTAACAGTCTCCCTGGTCTGCCCCACTGGGGGCTTGTGCCTCATTCCTCCCTCACGTCCTTCCACTGATCCCTCCCTAACCCCCCTTCCTGATGTAAAATAAAATACACGTATTTTCATGAACACAAACTCTCTTTATTTAACAAAACTGGGGGGGGGCAATGAAACTCTGGTGAGACTGGGGAAAGGAGGCAGGAGAGGGGAGAAGAGAGGGTGGGAGAGGGGAGGGAGAAACCTGGGAGGAGGGAGCTGGAACAGGGAAGCAAGGGGAAGACGGGGGAGGAGAAGCTCAGGGTTGGGTGCCTTGCTGGACCAACTTGATTGTCATGCAAACCTGCTCCTGGGTTCGCATGTGGCCTTTGGTGGCTAGGCTGGCAGCTATCCTGCCATAGATGGCTGCATTCCTCCGTCTAGTGCAGAGATCGTGGACGTTGGGGGCATCCCCCCCAAACCTGAATAAGGTCCACGATCTCCACCCTGGACAAGGAAGGTGCCTGCCTTCTCCGGGCCCTGGCAGGCTCCTGGGAGCTGGCAGACTGCTCCTGGGGAGTGGTGGAGGGCTGGTTGCCAGTGGCTTGCTGGCTCATGTTTTGGGGCCACTGGGTCAGGGGCAGTGACTGCTGGCTCTGGGCTGGCAGGCTTGGAGCTGGCACAGGCACTGTGACCAGAGTCAACCCCTTTAAAGGCTCTGGGGAGAGGGGAGGGAGAGGAGTGTTCTTGGTTGAGGCTGGAGTGGCCACCAGGGCACCCTGGGAAGGCTGGAGGCCCCCCATTTCAATATAAGTGTCTACACAGCACTTATTTTGAAATAGCTATTTTGAATTTGGCGTTATTCCTTGTGGAATAAGGTTTACCAAATTCAAAATAAGCGCTCCGCTATTTCAAATTATTTTCAAAATAGAGGTTTGGCTGTGTAGGCGCTAGTAAAGTGATTTCGAAATAACAGCTGTTATTTTGAAATAACTTTGCTGTGTAGACATACCCTGAGAGTCTAGACCCGGGTAAGAGACTGAACCATTGAGTACTTTACTTTGAGACTACTAGTGTTGACTAGGAAGCAAAGAATTTTTAGTGTTCCATTTTCAAATCGGCCCTGATGTAATGTCTTAACACTGAGCTGAAACATTTACTTGCTTGCAGCTAAGTGCACATTCATAGGTTTTGTCGTGTCCCATCGCAGTGGCAATGCATTATAAATGAAGGCTTTTTAAACTCTTACAGACACAATGCAGCACATGACTAAAGAGTATAATGAATGCTAGCTACTCCGTGCGATTCTAGAATCACCTACATGTGTTTTTGCTCCGACTTATATAAGAACTGCCATAGTGGGTCAGACCAAAGGTCCATCTAGCCCACTATCCTGTCCAGTTAGGGTTTTAATTCTTTGGTTATGTTTGTCGATGTATGTACATTGTACATAAAATAATTATTTTTAAAGTTTACTTGAGGAATTGGGTTTCAAAAATGAACAATGCCTCGGTCATCCTTAACCGTTTGAGATCTATAGATCTCTATACATTTATTTCACAGATGAGGAAACTAATAGAAGGGCAGTGAGCAGAAAAGATAATACTGAGTGTGAAGGCTTGGACCCCTTAAGCTGTCACCTGATGAAAGAGATACCTCTGAGCCCACCTTTTCCACCAGCCTGAACCCCATTTCATCCTTTTTTGCTGAGCCAGGCTCTTAAGCTTTCTCCAGCATTTGCACAGGTAGGGCCACACCCTACTATAGACACTGAGTTCAGCTCTGGAAAGGCTCATCTTAAGGGACTTGCCCCAGCTATCAGATGTTCACCTTCCTTGGAGTGCAAACCCAAAATTATATGAGAATCCCTTAATCTCTCAATGTGGAAGAAGTTATGCACAATTTCCTGTTAGGAGTTACAGAGACTGGGTTATATTATAAACAAGAAATAAATGTATTAACTACAAAATGTGTATTTTAAGTGGTCAGAGGTAGCAAACAGAACGAAGTAAATTATTTTAAAAAATAAGCAAAGCTGTAAACTAAATTTGATCCAATAAAGAAATCGATTATAAATAATTCCTAACCATGGGTTGTGGGTGAGTCTCCGCTTAGAGAGGTAAATCCCCTTCTGCCAAAGGTTCTGTGGCTGTCTTGTTTCACTGTGCCAGCTGAAATGTGACTTGTAACTCCTCCTAGCAATAAATGGTAGGCTACAGCGTGTAGTCAGCATGTGGAACTCCTTGCCAGAGGAGGCTGTGAAGGCTAGGACTATAACAGAGTTTAAAGAGAAGCTAGATAATTTCATGGAGGTTAGGTCCATAAAAGGCTATTAGCCAGGGGATAAAATGGTGTCCTTGGCCTCTGTTTGACAGAGGCTGGAGAGGATGGCAGGAGACAAAGCGCTTGATCATTGTCTTCGGTCCACCCCTCTGGGGCACCTGGTGCTGGCCACTGTCGGCAGACAGGATACTGGGCTAGATGGACCTTTGGTCTGACCCGGTACGGCCGTTCTTATGTTCTTATGTTCTTATGTACAGCTTTCTAAGTCTTGACTACAGAACATCCCTTTCTCACCATAAATTTAACTCCACTCCAACTCAACCTGATCTAACAAAGGTGCAGTGTAGACAGAGTGCAGGCAATTTTTGAATGACCACGTTTCTGTTTTGCATCAGATCTGAAAGGACATCATTTCCAATAGCACCAAGCCTTCCAATTGCTGTATCCTACCAATGGGCTGTTATTAACTTAACCAAAGTGAGTCCTGAATAAAACCAGCCTTCTGTCTAAAAACTGACTGCAGAATTGCTTTATATCATGGAGCACATCACAGCTATTCCACAATTCATGTGGGGGGAGATTGGGGGGGGAAGGGAAGAAATCAGTTTAGACAAATGGTAATCGTTGCCAGGGGAAATCCTTAATATTCCACAATTGTTGCTGTGAAAGGAGATCAGTTCTTATCTTTAAGATACTTTTTTTTCCTGTAAATTTCTGCATCCTGTGCAGCAACATATGAAGTTCTTGTGTGCTACTAATAATATAATGCTTTGATTTTATACAGCGCTTTGCGCCTTTGAAAATATCCTGGTTGCCTTTTAAAAATTGGGAAACTGTGGCAGGAGTGAAGCAGCTCGGCTAAAGTCACAGGTCAGCAAGCCATTAGCAGAGCCAGGAAGAGAATGTTCCAGCCCAGCCGGGCCTGTTGCACTGTACTGTGGGTGAGGGAGCTCCAGCGAGCCTGGAGCAGTCCCCACCCATGGTGGGCCCGGCCTGGCCGGAGCAGCCTACCACACTGCAGGTGGGGGGAGCTCCCGCCTGGCTGCTCCCCACCCCCATTTAAGCAGTTAGCCGGTTAAACATAAAGTATTAACTGGTTCACTGATTAAACAGGATTTTGCATCCCTGTGGTGAGCAATCAGCATGAACTTCACTTTGTGTGCGCTTGTGTGTCACTTTAGTAATACCCGTAGGAAAAACGTATGCAGACAGAAACCAGCAGACTCTACCATTGCCCATGCACAGGGCTGCCAAACAAAATGTCTCTTGGGACACACATAGAACCCCCATGGGCCACATGCGTCCTGCAGGTTGCCCACCATGGCTTTAAATAGTGTGCGACATGGGCAGTGGATATAAGAGACAAGGAGAGGCACTGCCTCCCCTGGGTCTTAGAGCTCAACCTCTCCCCTCATCCTATCCCTATTCTGACTGCTCCTCTTCCCCAAAAGAGGGTCTGTTACCTTAAGTGAAAAGCCTTCCAGCTTGCCAGATCTCTCAGCATAACTCTGAGCCAGCCATTAAGTGGTAAGGAAGCCATTTAACAGGCATGTGCCAATCCTGAATTTACTGACAAAAACCAATTGTGCATTAATTTGCTTTAAATAGTTCATTAGTTTGTTGTGAAGTTTATTAAAACACATCTCTAAAAAAATCCTTGCATAGATTTTTTGGGTGCATAATCTGAGTGTTCAGCTTCAATCATAAATGCTTGGCTCTTCAGACATAGGTTTTTAAATAAATTCTTCAAAAGATCCCCCCCCCCTTATCTAAAACACACATTTGAATTTTAATCGTACAAAAGCTTGCTTCTAAAGTCTTCCTGTTCTTTCTATCCATTCCTACTTCCCTTTCACACCCCTGCTGACGAGAGCCCTAGTTTAAAGGGACAATATTCCATTTCCCCCCCCAGATAGCTGGCATTTCCCTTTCTTTACTTCTGATCTTGAGGAACTAGTTTTAACAGACTCTTCCACCAAAATCATTACCTTACTAAGATATACAATCCTTTGTTATGCCTAAAATCTTTGGAAACCTATTTTTAACATAAACATATGGTAAAATTTCATGAACATGTCTATTGTTATGGAGATCACACACAATAAGTTAGTGTTCCCTTTTTTCTAAAAGCAGTGAACTTTGCCATGAACACATTAAACCGCTCTGACAGATTAATGTAAATAAAGTCTTTGTTTCGGTGTGTTAAATATGTAGTAATCTGTAATGTTTTGTTTATGAAGGCTTAAGAGTGTATTTAAAATACAGCTTAGAAATACTGATTAAGAAAATGTGAAACAGTGTTGTATTCAGCATGACAGCTGACTTGCCCTTACTACAAAGTTTTTGCAAATAAATCTCTGACAAATTTCAGGGTATATAAAAAAATCTGTGACTGATGTTTTCATTGCCAAATTAGTGCTTTTAATTAGGTGCCTTCTGCATATCCATTCTTCACAATCTGGCATGCAGTGGAAAACCTGCTCCATTTTCTTTAGAGAGAAATTTTAGAAAAGTGGGGTTTTAAAAAAAATTGCTACATTTGGTTCAGGGATTTGGCTGGAAGGGGTGAGCAGAGAGCAAAAGAGAAGAGGGAGATAGTGGGGAGGGGTACTGTGAAGAGTGGGGGCATACCATGGGTGAAGTGGGGGGCGGGGGAAGGGAGGAGAGTGTGGGCAGAGCCAAAGGCTGGGGAACTTGCCTCCCCAAGAAACAGCTTCACCTACCACCCATGGTGTGTTAGGCCTCTGATACCATCACTGTCTCTTATGTCTGAGTCTAATAGAACCTGGCCAGAGCAGCTGTGTAGTACATATCAAATACAGCCTTGCATGCTGTAGTTAGCGAGTAAACATGGTCACTTCGTCCCCACTGTGCCTGTGGCTTCTTCCCATTACATTTGTTGTGTAAAGAGCACACAATAACCATTTCTGTCTCTGAGTTGGGGGAAGGGCTGGAGCAGGAATGTGCAGACTGAGGCTTGCGGGCCACAACTGTGGCTCTTTTATGTGTCTCCTGTGGCTCTTTGCGGCGGCACACGATATTCAAAGGCTGTGCGATTTAAATGATAAATCAGTGACCGCTATGAACTGCTCAGGATGCTTTGCTATGTTAACCAATTGTAATTGATAAAATACTTGGTCAGTCATTTTCCTATGTCATGCTGTTTAAGTACGAATACATATTTCCCATGTCATGCTGTTTAAATATGAATAGATGCACTACAGTAAATGAAACAACAAATTCACACAAATTGGGTTATTTTGGATAATGTTGATTTCTAGTTGGTCTTTTGAACCACTGAGTTCTGAGGATCTCTCCGATTACAGCAAACTGGCCTAGGCATGTGAGGGTACGTAGCCTCTGTGAAAACCATGTCATTTACATAGATGTTTCAGTATGAATTGTGGAAGCCAACTTGTGCACAATAAATGAACAGGGCCTGTATTCCCCGAAGAAAGCATCTCCCAGAGAAATCTCGGACTCCATTCCGGAATTTTAGGCTGACAGACGTTTGTTTTTGAATTGGTTTTCCTCCCCTGTCCCCACCGAACATAGCACTGAAAAGCTGTATTTGTTCCCACTCATTATGGTCTGTTGCATCGTTTTGGGGGTTATTCAGTGGAATCCTGGAGATAGGAGCCATAAGATGAGACGACACTCACATACCCCAACAATTGCCATTTCCCAAATGTGAACATATGGGGACACCTTCTAATCTTACACACCACTACAGTCTGAGCTCTGCAGTCAGTAAGATGAAACCAGCATTAGGTAGAACAGACATTTAAACTGATCAAGTGAAATCTGTGGTTGGTGGGTGTTCATTCTATTCTCTGTGTGTTTCTCATTGGCTCTTCTCGCACAATTTGTGTTCAGGCTGAACCTCTGAAATCCAGGCTTTCTGGGCTGGCAATATTCGTGGTCCAGCTGGATCAGAGAGCCCTGGCGCCCAGGAGTGCAAACCAGCTGGGAGCCCCATCCCCAGGGAGCCCCCGTGGGCGGGGCAGCAGCTGGACTGGCGAGCCCTGTCCTTGGGGATCCCCAGCAGAGCGCAGGAGAAGCAGGGCAGCCGGCAAGCTCTGTCCCCAGGGATTTCCAGTCAGGCGGGGGAGAAGTGGGGCCAGCCACAGGGAAGGGGAGCGTCCTGGGAGGCTGGTGGCAGGGGACCTCCCCATATCAGGCAAATTCCCTCACTGGGGATGGGCCAGGTCCCAAGGGTGCCGGACAAGGGAGGTCCAACCGGTAGCTGCGTTAGGTTTTATATAATGATGCCCTGTAAAATGTTCATTGCGTCACTGCACAGCATAATTCTGAGTGATCGTTTTCCATGTAGCCATGCTTTACCACAGGCCCCGCTTTCCTTCCTTCTGTAGCTGATCACGTTCTCCAAAGGTCCCTTTACCTCTGCGAGAGCTCCAGTTCCTGCCCAGGCCGTTTTACGCTTCTGCTGCAAATCTTACTCGTTTTAGATTTGAGAAACATCACTACATCCTGTGAATCTACCTTTAAGTAGCATAATTCAAGGGAGGCTTTATGTACCAGGATACCGGCCTCTTGTGCTGTCCAAAATCAGTTCATTCTAGTTTCTTGCAAGTAAATTCCGCCCCTCCTTATTTTAAAAGCCAACACAATCACTTTGTTTTTGTGTTTGTATGGAAACTGGGCAGCACAGAACCTTTTAAACAAGGGCTCCAGTGAAACAAGCAAGCTGTTATTTCACAGATGGAAAGCATTACACAGCCTTTCATGAAAAGGAGGGAGGGAATGGTCAATGCCAAGGCAGGCTGTTTGGGGAATAAGATGTACTGTAATAAGTCTGAAACTGCATGTAAAATATTTTGAGGACAGTGTGTATGTGAGGAAGTATATACTAAGCTGCATAAGAGTTAACACAATGTTTGTATAAAAAGACTATTGGCTTGTCTTCACTATGCAGAAGATCAATACTGCTGCAATCGATCTTCCGGAGTTTGATTTAGTGGGGCTAGTAAAGACCTGCTAAATTGAAATCAGTAGGTACCCCCTTCAGCGCTGGTATTCCTGCTCCTCGCAAAGAATAAGGGAAGCCGACAGGGACGCTTTCTCCCATTGATCTTCCACTGGGGGGATGGCGTGGAAACTCGAATTAAGGTGTGTTAACTCCAGCTACATAATCAACATAGCTGGAGTTGCTTATCTTACTTCTACCTTCCCTTATAGTATAAACCTGGCCTAAAGGATGTGTCCTGTGATTGTTTAGTACTGTGTCTATATTTTTTCACCTGATTTTAATTCCACTGATGGTAAGGTGCTTGTGTACCGGTGCAAAAGATTGAGTTTCCACATGACATCTACCCTGAAGCTGATTTCAGCTCAGGAATTGTCATAAAAAGCTCAAGTGGGTAAAATGTGTCATGCTGATAATGAATTAAAGACCCGGAATAAAATATCGCTACACATTAGCCATATGGGAGATGTGGTACAGTGTGAAAAGTAATTGGAAAAGCTTGCCTCTATGATTTCATAAAGGGTCTCCCACAGAAGGCTGGCTTTACTTGGGACCCATTTGCCGATAGTCGTGCTACCTTGGTTTGTGGTGTCCCTGCAGAAAACAAAGTGTGGGATATAGAAGAGGCTCTTAGAATGCTGCCTAGTGTGAATGTGGCTCTCTCTGTCCCGAACCACAGTGTGGTGTTTAAAGAACACTGTTTTTGGAAGTACGGTACTTGGAGAGTATATACTGAGCAGCATAAGAGCTCTGACCCCCTCCCCCCCAATATGTTCTTTAAAGGGCTCGTGAGAATTGTTCTAAAGTAGCAGTGTTATCCAGGCTGGAATTTAGCCAGGTTCACTGTCTGGTCTATTTAACTTCCCATTTCCATTTCAATTGTAAAAGGTTGGGTTTTTTTCCTTTCTGCATGGGCAGTGGGTGATGTAGGTAAGGGAAGGCTTTGCCCTCCCAAAACTGCCTACCCTGCCTGGTGGCAGCGCCAAATGCCCAAGAAAGATCTGTCTTGAGGGCTGGAGTCGGGCAGGACTTGGCTGGGGGAGGGTTGTTGAAGGAGTGTGGTCTCAGGGAAGGGTGTGGCTTTGGGCAGAAGAGGCAGGGTTTGGGCTTGCCTTCCCTAACTGGGCTTTCGCCTGCCGCCCATGCCTTCCTATATTGTTTGTATGTTCTTCAACAGCGTTCTGGCTTGGAGGTGGCTGCATTTCACTGGGGAATAAATGGATCCTTGTCTGTCACTTCAATTGTATAATGTATTTACAATCCTTTTGGGTAAAATGGACTCTGCAGCCTTTACTGTGCATAGAAGTCACTGGGACTCGGAGCAGAGGGAAATATAAAAGCAGTAACTCTTTGTAGGACAAGGCCATAACTTTGCAGCCCTATTCAAATTGGTTTGATTGAAAATTGTGGTTGCATCCCATACAATCACAGTACTAATTGCATTCCTAAGAAATGTGTTCTGAGCGCATCACTGCCATATTTGGCTTTGAAAGCGGAGTCAAAGAACAAAGCCGCCATGCAAGATCAGCAAAATGTGGTTGTAAATGCCAAAAATGACTGAAAACAAAAAATTGTTTCAATTAAACTGCGTCATGGAAGGAGACTGGAAGTTGGGGGCTCTCATGCTTCCTCTGTTCAGCTTGTTGCATCCAGACCTCCAAGGACAGTGAGAACAGTGTGAATTCCAAGTTCTGCACTTGTACATGTGATCTGGGAAGCTAAAGAATGAGGGAAAGATTGAAAGGGAAAATGTGTCCTGTGTAGTTCACCGCCACAGGATATTACTAAGGGTAATAGTCTAGTAATGCCTGTCGGGGGCAAAATAGTCAGAAATTACAAAGGCTCGTAGCGTTATTTGAAGAGTTTGGCTTGAACCTTGAACTCCTTCAGAATCATTGTAGTGTAAGCAGGGTCCAAATGAATGCTTCCCTGACAGCTAGCTGGCAGGGGGAGACTTGAGTGTTCTTAAAACAGTTTACTCCTGCTCTGCTTACATATTCAGCCGATATAGTGGTGTCAAAGTGAGCGACTTTGGCTGGTGTTATGTCCAAATCACTGTAGTACTGAATGCCAGGGTAGTGACATATGGTTACCAATGTAATTCTTGTAGGAATACAGAAAAGCAGGGCTGTGCTTAACCTGTCCCAAATGAGGGGGGCACGCGCCGTTGAAAAAAGCCTCATTTAAGTCAGGGGTGTGAATGTCAGAGCCCTGGGGATGTTGGGGAGCTGGGGAGAGGTGTCCCAGGGAGGAGGCTTCATACCCTCACAAATGGTCCTCCCTAGACTGATTCAACCTATTTCTCCCCATTGTTCAAAGAATAGAACTAAATAGGCTTCATTGGGAGCCTCTTTGCTATTTTAATTGCTCAGGCGGAGCTGAAAGCAGCTGTGGCAAGATTGTGTTTCTGCCCTGCCTGCCCAGAGGTGGAAATCACTGTACATCTAAACTATGTTCCCCGAAAGAGCAATGGGATTTCCTCCCCAAAATCCCCATGGAATTTGCATATCTTCTTCCGATTGCTTTTTCGAAAGCAGGTCTTTTGCAAGTGAAAGTAGTCTGCACGCGGTTTTTTTCAGGGAAAAAAAAACCTTTTTTTCCAAAAAACCGCATAAACCTCCTTTTTTTTTTTTTTTTTAAAGGAAGAGCGGTTTTTTCGAAAAAGGGGTTTCCCCCCCCAAAAAAACACGTCCAGACTACTTTCACTTTCAAAAGACTTGCTTTCGAAGAAGTGATCGGAAGAAGATATGCAAATTCTGTGGGAAAAAACCCCGTAATTTAGACAGGAGAGCTGAAATCACTTGAGCTGGGGCAGTGACCACAACAGAGAGGCAGGTGGCAGCAGATGACTGACTGGCTGGTGAAATGGAGAGGAGCAAGGAGTGGCCAGCAGCGAGGCTGGTGAGAGGCACTGTGAGCAAGGCAACTGGTGGAGAGGGGCGGTGAGCTGGGTGCCTCTTTATCTCCACCTCCCCCCAGCATGGAAGGTGAACTCTGCAGGTGCACCCCTGAATTCAGAGTCTGCGCTGACCAAGGACAGCAATGGGTGCAGAGAATGGTTAGGCATGTGTAAGGGACTTTGGGGTTGCGGGACTTAAGAATGTGAGGGGGGGCCGGGAAAGGACGCTGCCCAACCTACTTCTGGCTTGGTCTGTTCCTCAGGGTGTTTGTTTATTAATCCTGTTTGTGGTATTTTCCCAAATTAATGCCACATACGTCCCTCCTTTTAATAAAAAGTTTCTCTTCCACACTGTGCTTGTGAGTGGAGTAATAGTGCCTCTCAGGCATGTCTGTGATGGGGTGTAAGCTTCCCAGGTTACTAGGTGAGGTCTCCAACTGGTTCTGTGTTGGATGGATGAAAAGCAACTCCAGGCTCTAGTTGCTGTTGACTCCCCCTGGCAGAAGGGTTCCAGTAGCAAGCCTACTTGGAAATTAGGTTACTGTCGTTTAGATACACACAGACCACTTCCCAGATGGTTAGGTGACTTGCTGCTTTCCCCTTCTCCTGATATAACCTGTGCACTCAGCTGATAAGAGGCTAGGGAGATGGCATATCCCGAAAGAGATGCTCATGTCTGGTTTCAGAATAGGGTTGATCATTTTGAACCAAACACCATGTATTTCATCCAGCGCGACATGATAGCTATTTATAGGACATCTGGTCATTCATATCCACAGCCAGGTAACATGGGAAGGGTTGTCTGGAGCTTAAAATAGATGGTGCACACACAGTAGCAGCCTAAGTGTGCTGCTTGCGGCTGAACTGCAGAACTAAGCAGGGAACAAGGCATCTTGCGGGTCACTCAGTCAGCTGTGGTCGTTACCAAAGCCTGCAAACAGCTGACTTACGGGGACTAAGAGTGGGAAAAGGGTTTTCTAGGCCATTGCATGGCTCAGTGGAGGGATTGCTAATGGGATAGAGAATCTTTCATGTCCAGGTCATTAGTTCAAAGCCGCTGTGGGGTGGGAGTAACCGAAAGGCTGTTTGGGGGCCTAGATGGAATGTTTGTAGTTGCAGCTACTGATGGCCTCACCATGGCTGACAGTAGTTGCACTTGGTGGCAGATGTGTAAAACAGCTAGTGTGGTGACCCCATGCTGTTGTGACTTTGACTGTCAGTGTCCACCAGTGGTGGGGCTAATCTAAGGGCTTTGTTGCTATGTTTACTTGATCATTTAGACCAGCATAAAGCTCCTATAGTAATTACAGGGCTTTGGAAATGGGGGGTGGAGGGCAGGGGTGGCTGGGTAGGGAGAGCTTAAAAAGAATGAAATACTGAGGAGTAAGGTTGCTCAATGATACCTTGTCGTTATTTCTTATGCCAGCGTTCTCCAACTTTTTTATGCCCAAGATCTCTTTCTGAATTTAAAGGCAACCCAAAAATCTATCCTGAGACCCTGCCCCCTCAGTCCATTCCCCCCCCCCCTTACTTTCACCAGGTGCAGGGGGAGTGCAGGGTGCTGGCTCTGAAAGAGGGGTCAGGCCTGGAACTATGGGAGTTCTGAAGTGATCAGACTCTGGATTTTGGAGTTATCTGTTAGAGTAAGATGTTCATAGCTTCATGTGAGTTTTGGCTTTTGGTCCATCTCTACTTTTTAATCCCTTAGCTGGTGTCTAGGGGTGCATCAACACAGCATCCTTCCCTCGAAATAAGCTACATAATTTGCGTAACTCAAAGTGCACTCCCCCTGCACCAAAATTATTTCAAGGTAATTTTGAAATTTGGCACTGTCTATACACAGTGTCAAATTTCAAAATAAAACGCTATTCCAACAAATCCCTTAACGTTTGTGGAACAAGGGTTAGAGGGATATTGGAATAGGATGCCCGTTATTTAAAAATATATTTTGAAAAAACGGGTGCATTTTTAAAGACACAAAATTGCTATTTCAGGATACGTCTGGTATCCTGAAATAGCCCCGCTGTCTAGATGTAGCCTAGCTGTCCTGGTTTTAGGTGCTTCAGGATTTACTAAATTAAGTCCCATGGAAGGGATCTCTTAGATGATGTTTGCACTACCTCACAATTCAGACTACAAGGGCGTGAATAGCATTGCACGCCCACATCCTGCATTGTTACTTTTCTACACGGACACAAGCTAAAAGCTCCCTAGTTTGCAGTAACTTAGTTCTCTTCAAACAGAACTACATTAAAGCAAACTATGAACTTTTTAGTTCCCATCCGGATAGGGAAGTTATAGCACTGTACTTCGAGTGTGTGGATGTTGCTATTCATACCCCTGGAATCCAAAATGTGGGGCAGTATAGGCAAACCCTTATTTTTAGAGCTGGCTGGAAAGCCACGATTCCCCCTCTCCCTCCTATGTAATGGTTTGCAAGAAATATCCTCTTTTGAAATTTTCCCACTCTGCTTTTTCTGTAGGAAAGTTTGAAAAAGCAGGAACGTGTCCATGCGTGCTTTCTTATTGTGTGAGGTAACACTGTTAATTGTTTGTTTGAAAGTATTGCTCTGAAAGGTGAAAATATTCATTGGTCTGAAAATGGTACCAGCAGACAAAGTAATACTTTCATCTCTTCACTGATGTTCTCATGCTTTCTCACTTATACCTAATATGGGGAGGGGAATACTAAGAGAGCCTGCATATATGGGGAGGAGAGCCCACAAATTTTTGAAACAAATCCCTTTGGAAATTGTTTTGACCTGTTATGAGAAACTGGGGGGAAATCAAAAATAAAAATTTCCTAGGGGGCAAGGGAAAAATCACGTTTATGAAATTCCAGTTTCTGAATTTAAAAAGTATTGACCACATTTGCTAAATTTGTGTGCTTAGTTAAATGAGTTTTGGCACATCTTTGCATGGATATGTATGATTCCTTTCAATGTTAAGCCAAAGGGGCATGGAGTCTGAGACAGCTCCCTTGGTCTCCGGACAGGGGAAAAAAAGAGAATTATGTACCTCATTATTAGACCCAAGCACTGGAGACAGGTTTGGGTGTTTTGGGTTGTTGGACAGCAATGGGAGGTATGCTATGATAATTTTCCTTCTTCCAATAATAGCAATAGGGAAAAAAGGAAAGAAATAGAATTTCTTGGAAAGAGATATTAGGGAGACAGACCGGATTCACTTCCTAGATGAAGGTTGCCTAGCTCTGGAGTGGATTTAAGTGAGATGTTAGAGAGAGGTCAAGGTCAGGGAAATAACATAGACAGTCAAGATAAAATTGGTGCCTACAAAGGGAGTTGAAATCTGGTTGCTTCAAAAGAAGAGCAAGCAAGGCAATGAGTGTGAGTGAGTGAGAGAGAAGGACCAGCATGTGTCTGGGCAGAGCAAGGCAAAGACAGCAGAGCATAAGAAGCTTTCAGTGACAATGAAGTTTGACAGGCAAGAACGAGAGGAAGAGACATCTAATAATAGGCCATGTTTAACCATGTATCTCTCATTAAGAAAAGAACAGCTTGGAAAATGGCCGTTGTTAACTTAGAGGAATTACGGTAATACAGAGCCTTCTGAAATACAGCTCAGTCAGCATTTCCAGCCTAAACTTAATTGGCCAAGCTTCAGTCTGGGGTATGGACACTTGAGATGGATTTGAACCTCACTGTGGAAGTTGTGGAGAGGGTCTTTGCTGTGTGGCAGCTTAGTTTTGACTGTTTCTCCCTAGAATAGCCTCCACTTGGTAAACTGGCTGGGAGTTGCTAGGCAAAATAATTCAACAGATTCCCTATTACTATTATTTTTATTATGGTAGCACCTTGTGGTCCCAAACATAGATCCCATGGTGCTAGGCACTGTAAAAATATGTGCTCCCTGCCAGAAGTTAGCTTTGTGGGTTCTGCTCCCAGCTCTGTCACTGGACTCGCTGTGTGACTCCCGGTCCAACACTCCCTGTGCCTTTGCTTTCCCCACGTATGAAAAGAGTAAAATAAATTCCTGCGAGGCTGGTTTGTGAGAGGTGATATAATGGAAAAAGAGGATTACTTGTTGGGTTGTAGCATCTCTGCAATGGGGACACAGCAGTCTTCAGCATCTGCAACACTGTTTTTCAACCTGGGACTGTCTGGCCAGCCTGGTGCATTCAGAGTGTGTGTCACTGAAATATATGGCCTTTGTTTCTTTTTTCTCTTACATAAGAACATAAGAATGGCCGTACTGGGTCAGACCAAAGGTCCATCTAGCCCAGTATCCTGTCTGCTGACAGTGGCCAGCACCAGGTGCCCCAGAGAGGGTGGACCGAAGACAATGATCAAGCGATTTGTCTCCTGCCATCCCTCTCCAGCCCCTGACAAACAGAGGCCAAGGACACCATTTTATCCCCTGGCTAATAGCCTTTTATGGACCTAACCTCCATGAAATTATCTAGCTTCTCTTTAAACTCTATTATAGTCCTAGCCTTCACAGCCTCCTCCGGCAAGGAGTTCCACAGGCTGACTACACGCTGTGTGAAGAAGAACTTTCTTTTATTAGTTTTAAACCTGCTACCCATTAATTTCATTTGGTGTCCTCTAGTTCTTCTATTTAGGAACTAATAAATAACTTTTCTTTATCGGCCCTCTCCACACCACTCATGATTTTATACACCTCTATCATATCCCCCCTCAGTCTCCTCTTTTCTAAACTGAAAAGTCCCAGTCGCTTTAACCCTCCCTCATTCCCCCAATCCCCCTCAGCATTTAGTGCTGGCTTTGCTCCTCTCTGCTCTGAAAGAATCGACAGAGCTGAAGACTCTGGCAGTAGCCACCTAAACATGTGTCTGCACCTGTGGCATTCTGCTGAGGTGAAACCGTGTGCAGCATGGCCTCCCATGGCTCCCAGCTGAGACAGCTGACGAGGGGGGAGGACTAGAAGGAGGGGAGTATGGAGAGGTTGCCAGAGAGAGCAGCAACCGGGTCAGCGCTCGGGGGTATGGATGAGGGGTGAATACCTACCAGTCTGTTGTGGGGAGGGAGAGAAAATGGCTGAGGATGGGATAGTCCAAGTGACAAGCTTGCAGTAATGTAGGGAGTTCCCAAGCAGTCCAAATTGTATTCACTATCTCACCTAGTAAAGAAATGAGATTCCCTGTTCCTATAACAGATCTTTCCCCACCGGTAAGTTTTGCAGCTCTGTACCTCTGCCATCAAGCTTTAGTAATGCTCTGTGAGGGTGCCCATATACCTGTGAAGCAGGCGTCAGGATCAACATGAGACACACCTCACCGCAATCTTCTGCCTCCAGCCTCAGGGGTCTCTTCTTCCTACTTTTCCTGAATGGGCTGTGTAGAGTTTCCCCTGATTAGAGACCCTGGGCAGGGGGAGTCCTGAGCAAAGCAACCCATCTCTCCGCAATCTGCTTCTGACTCACTGCTGAATTCAGGGCTTCCCAGGACCCAGCATACCAAACTCTGCTTCCTTGGCTTGTGGGGTACGTAGTGTAAAACCCAGGTCTCAGTAAAATGCCCCACTGTGAATCCACAAGCCACTATGAGTCCCTTGGGAAAGTGGCAGCCCTTTCTTGCTGTCCCTTTCTGCACAGGTCAATGTTAATAACTGTACGAGCCGCGGCACAAAGCTAGATCATGCTCTGTAAGCTAAGCGGTAGGTATCTAAAGCTTTAAATGTTCTGCTAACTGAATGTCACCTAAATCTAATCCAGGCCTTGACTCAAATTGACAGGGACAGGCTGGCCTGGGAAATAATCTCTTTAAATAGCAGCAGCCAATTCTCAAAGTCATTTCTTTTGCCCTGTCTAGAGTCGGAGAGCTGCTTATAGCAAGTCACCTACAGAGCACACATCTCACCCAGGCTTGACAGGGGTGGCACTTTCCAAAGGCAAGTGAGTCAGTTGCCTGGGTTGCCACTTGGGCTAACGCCGGGAATTACTATGAATTTTGCAGCCCAGTTTCTCTACTCCAAAGTTTTAAAGAACAGAACTCCCAGGGAATGCTCCAGGGAAGAGGAGGACTATGATCCTTTCTGGCAAAGGTTGGAAAACATTGCTGTGTGACTTAGAACTAGATTGCTCTTTTTTCCTCCTTAGGAATGATGGACGGTCCCGGGGCTGGAGTTGTGGGCACCGCTTCCCCTGGATCCCTCCTGCCTCCTTACAGTGCTGTAGTTGGCGTTGTGCTTCACCTCTTTGTGTATTTTGTTGCTCTGCTTTATAGGTAATGCTTTTTATTGTCCCTTTCCTCTCCCAGTTCCCCAGAAAAACCAAGCACTTGTAATTATTCAGTATTTTTCTAAAACTCTTGATGGGCCAAGGTGATCCCTAGAGTCACTACTCCGGGAATGAACTTGTCCCACCAGTAGAGCTCAGGACTGAATTGTCTTATCTATAGGATTTATATATTTTCCTGATGGAAAAGGCCAGAGGTGGTCATGAAATGCTGGAAAGTGAGAGTCTTGTGGGAAAACATTTATTGTATGCAGAATTCTGGAACTGGGTGTTAATGGCATGTTACAGATTTCTTTCTACTAGTGATTGTGTTAACTATTGAATTACAGTAGAGCGTGGAGTCCCTAGTTGAGATCAGTGGCCCATTTATGCTAGGTATTGCTTAACAATCAACTGTGAACATTCCCTGCCCCAAAGATCTTACAATCCCAGGTCCCGATCTTGATATTAAGTTACCGAGGACATTGCAAATTTAAGCACATATTTGAGCATTTATACCTGCACAGACAAGATGGACAGAAGTATTATCCCATTTTCCAAATGAAGATCTGAGTCACAGGGTACGTCTATGCTACCCCGTGTCTACACAAGCCTCCTGTTGTTTCAAAATATTTTTCGAAATAATGGGCGTGCTATTTCGCCATCCCAGTAAACCTCGTTGCATGAGGGTTAAGGGATGGCTTGAAATAGCTCATTATTTCAAAATTTGGTGCTGTGTAGACCTGCCAAATTTCAAAATAAGATGCACAATTTCTGTAGTGCAAATTGCGTATCTTATTTCGAGTTTAGGGTGCTGTGTAGATACACCCACAGAAAGAGAAACTGACTTCTCCAAGGTCATGTACAAAGCTTTCAGCAGGGTCAGGAATAGAACCTATATGTCCAGAGCTGACTCCAATGCCTCTAACACAAGGCCACCTTTCTCATCTATGTTGCTTGCCCTTCCTTACATGCAAGCTAATGGCAAACTCATTGGGTTAGCATCCTCAGAACTTTGCATTTTAAGGGTTTTTTTTTTAATTATAAAAATGTTTAAGACTTTTAGCTTGGCTCCTTCACTTTTCGAACAGATCCAGCCACCTCTGAAGTAAATATTGTTCATTTGACTTTCTTCATGAAGAAGCTGCTTTGGGCGATTATTGTGGCATTAGCATCACAGGGAATGAACCACACTAAGCATTGCCACTTAAACTCATCATGCCTCCACATTTTTAATTCCTATATCAAGGAGGTGTCAGATCGTTAAGGAGATAATACTGCCAGCTTTAAGCACTGACATTTGTACGGACTGAGGTCACAGTGACTGTTCAGACAGGACTGCTACTCAGACTGAAGCCAAGTACAGGGTATGATTTGGATCTGTCTCTTATGATGCTGAATTAGCGAAGCTAATGCAATCCACACAGAGGTGCAGAAAATACATAGAGACTGATGTGGCATCTGGCCTGAGCTTGAACTTTGCATTGTAGAACGTGGCGCATGATGAACTGAGACTCAAATGTGCCTGCTGTATGGGTAGAATCCAAACCATTTCCCAGCTTTGTTGTTCAACTAGTTTATTTTAACTGAAACAAACTGCAGCTAAGATATCTGGTCATGGTTCTTTTGGCTCCATCACCCAAGGCATTTAGGCTGTAGAGAGGCAGGCTTATCATTAAGGCTTGCTTATGAAGGATTGACCCCAGAACTCGGACTTGGAAGATCTGGGTTCATTTCCCATCTTGGACAGACTTCCATGGTGATCCTAAGCAAGTTGCTTAAATCTCCCCCTCTCTGCCCCAATTCTCTCTCTGTACAGTGATTATTCAGGGGATGTTTTCCAAAGGGGTTTAGGAGCAGAAATCCAAATGACTTTTTGTGTGAATCGGGTGCTTAAATCCCTGAGTAGCTTTGGAAAAACCCACCATTAGCTTGTCACTTCTGTGGGGGCAAGGACTGTTTCTTACTGTGCACTAAAGCAGTGCCAGCCTTGGGAGTCTTTAGGTGCTACCGAAATACAAGGAGTAACAGATTTAAAAAATCCTTTGCTAGATTTGTCATTACAGATGGAATGCTGCAGGGGAATGGGGCTATGTGCTCCCTGTACTTGGGGAAGACCCACTGTACCTCTGGGCCAAGCCATGTAGAATGCTCTTGTACCACTTTGAAAGATGCCTTACAATTGCTGCTGGTGGTGGTGATGCTTTTTGTAACCTATAAATATGCAGGAGCTTCAGGGGGTAGCTGAGTTAGTCTGCTACAGAAAAAAACAGCAAGCAAATGGTCTGGTAGCACTTTATAGCACTAAACATGCAAGTATTGGTTTGTTTTCCATTGGCCTCTGTTCTCCATGCAGTTCAGAACATCGGGCTGAACCACAGGTTCCGGGCTGGATGCAGAAATTACTGGCTGAAACATTATGGTCTGTTACACCGGAGGGTCAGACTGGTGTATCCTACTGATCCCTTCTGGCCTTCAAATCTGTGACTCTGCAGTCGTCAGTCCAAAACGTTAGTCCATTGACTGAAGGACCGGTCACTCAAACCTCTTTTTTAACTTCTCTGAATCATCTATAACGAATGTCACTAAGGCTGGCTACTGTAAACTGCTGAGCCACTCCTGAGACGTGCTTATCCTTTTTAAGAAGATGTTAAGTATCTTGGAGGATCAGGCCTTTGCTGACTAATGTTTTACAGGGGTAGGAATCTTTCCATCTGCAGTAGTCCTTTGAGATTTACAAGTCTGAGATCTGACTGTTCTTATCTTGAATGCAAGCTACAAGTGGGTCTCTTGATTCTAAAAGGATCTGGCTCTCTCTCTTTTCTTTTAAACCTAGATTTGATATTAAAATGCATTGGGGACTCATTTACATTAACTGGAGTTATCAGAATGGTGTTGGTGCATAATAATCCCTAACAAGCTTGCACATTACCATGGTCCACTGAGATTTATGCAGAATTCAGGATCATACAGAAATAAAAACACACTGAACTACCCTGCTAACATTCTCCCTGAAAAGCCCAATATTGTCTCTTTGCATCTATACTAGAGTTGAAAAACTTGTCAATCCAAATTCTGACAATAACTCAGAAATGAGAAGCTTGTTATGTCTCAATTCTGACTTGCCACCATCCCCTCAAAATCCTGGAGGTCACACCCGATAGACCATCCACAGTTCCTTGATGGCAACAGCCACAGCACAGAATTATGGGTAGGATGTAGGGGTTGGGAAGTATTCTGTGTGTCTTAGCAAACACCTCCCTCTTCTACTGCTCTCCCATTTCGTTTATTTTCCCTTTTGACCTGAGTAATCAGAGTAAGGCAGCTGTGTAGGGGTTTCATAGACATTCCCAGCTATCCAGACTCAGAACTAGGGTCTTTCAATCCGTCATTAATGTAACAGCAAAGGAGAAAAGCAGATGCTTTCTTTGCCCATGCAAAGCAAGGGACTTCAGCACAAATTTTCAAGAGGAACCATTGCCAGACAGCGGGCACTATAGTTAGAGAACCATTCACCAACAAAAGTATTGTCCTCCTACTCCCAGTGCTGGCATGTTATTTTATCCAGCTTCCTGATGACTTGAGGGAAGGCTTTTTTTTAAATGGTATCACTGATAAATAGAAGCCTGGAACGTCAGATGCTTCTCTGGCCAATCCTTCATTAATTTTGCCAACACGACTTGGAGTATGGCATAAGAAAGCCAATGGGTCCTGTCAAGGGCATGTGTCCTCTAAAGAATTGTGAGTGTTTCAGAACTGATCAGCAAGCCCTGGTTTGAACACTATCTGTGACATGGTTGAAAACTCTTTCTGGACCTGGATCTTTGTTCTGGTACAACCCACCAATTATCACTTTCTTTATGCCATGAATGCGCTGTGCCTCTAGACTGCAGTTCCTGTTATGACGCAATTTCCAACTTTTTTCCAGATTGGCTATCCATGCGGACCTGGTTTCTCATAGTCACATAAAGCACCACTTGGCCCAGAATATGCTTATATCTTTATAGTTATCCAACTACTTCATAAAGAACGGCACATCAGACAAGGCTCAGGTTTCACTTACCTCGTTCGCTCAAAAGAAAGCTTCCAGCCTGGCACTCTGAGGCTTCTGACTTCAGAAATACTGAAGCGGCCAAGTCCAGAAAATGGACCTTCCAATAAGAGAAGGCTTCCCTTACACCATGTGAGCTCTAGCCCGCATACTTGTAACGAACAAAGGCTGTATGATCAGTTGAGGCTGTTTTGCCTCCACAAAGACTTTTATATAATTCTGGGACCTGGAATCCAGTCATCATCATCAATCCATGAGAGGCTCCTTTGCTCACACAAACAAAAAGACTCCCCCCTCCCTTCTGAGAAATGCCTCATTTGTTGGGTTTAGATAACATCAGAACAATTTTGACTCTACTGCCCTCTGGTCTTGCTTCTCAAGAATATAGCGAGCAAATAGGCTACAATATAGGGCTGGGTTCCAAAGCATACCCAAGCAGACTTCCTGTAGACATGGAGAAAAGTGATAGCAATTCAGTACCTCAGAAGATAGAGACAGTCTATATTGTGCTACAGCTAAGAGAACCTTCTGACTTTTAACTGTAACGTCTCTTGCAAATATTCAAGAGCAATACACAAATTAAAATGAATGAGTCTCCTTCAGGAAAGGAAACCCTCTCTTAGCAATTAGCAATTATGCATATGAGCTGCATCTGCAATTTAGCCAATTGACCAGCTAATACAAGAAAACTAGAAGTGGGTTTTTCTTTCCTACTTGAAACAAAAAAAAAAATCCCCCCTCCCCAGTTTTGTGGTTTGAATAAAGTGTACAGAATTTTCTTTCCCACAAATACTACTTAACTTAATTTAAAATACTGAGAGTTTTGAAAGCAGACAAATAAAAAGACAAAACCTATTCCAAGCCTTTTATCATTTAAGAGCATATTTCAAAATAATGATCATGCAGCTGCACTGAGACTTGGGTAAGATTATCTGTATGAGTAAGTAATTTCATGTAGTTCCTTCATTCTCTTTGGAATGTCTCCATATGGATTTTTTTTTCCAGCTATGCTGAGCAACTGTTCACAGAAAAGTAAGTTTATAAACCATGTTTGCATATTTGTTTTTACTTACCACAATGAATGTGAAATGGCATGAATTAGTCAGGTAGTATAATTTGACATCTGGATATTTGTTTAATGTGTGTGCTGGAGAGTCACGTGGAAATAAAACTAATTCTCAGAGCTTCTCTAAGAGAATCTATTAAAAAGCACAGCTGATTCATTTGGAAAGAGCCATAATTTATATGGTATGAGGAATATATTTAGAGCTGGGCAACATTTTTTCTCTGTGAACAACAAATTCTCTGGGAAATATGTTTTACCAGGGACCTGAAACCATTTGAGAATTAGACCTGAATTAGGAATAGTTTTTTGGGGGGGGGAAACCTTAAAAACAAAAATTTTGGATATGTCAAAACAGATGGCTATGAGAATCTTGACTTTTTTCTTTACATAGGTTCAGAATGAAATCTGAATTCAAGATGACATTTTTTAAACTAAACGTTGACTTCAACTGAAGTTTCATTTTGAAATTGCATTTCAAATTGACATTTGATTTTAAAATCATTTTAAATGACATCTTAAAATGTTTCATTTAACCTGAAACATTTTTTTTTTTAGTTTTGTGCTTTATTGAGAAACAACAAATCCATTCAGTTTTTAATTCAAAACAGACCTTTTGTTGTTGTTTTATTTCTGGCTGGGCCACTGATATGAAAAAAATCAATGATTTGCTCTTTCTAGATCTGATCCCTAAATCATGTGCCACTATTCATAAAAAGTCATCCTTTTGCTTTTTCACTGCCTGCTCTGTTGTTCACATGTTTGTATATAAGCATTAACTGTAAGTCAGCCTCTGCTAAAGAAACAATGATGAAGCCAGTTAAGCAAAGTAAACAAACTGCCCTGAGGAAGAGAAATGCACATGACCTGGCATGGCAATTATGTGATTTGAGTTTGCACCATGTGCCTGGACCTCTACAGATCATGAGGCTCTCAACAGGTCTACAGCACATCCACGTGGGTTCTACAGGAAAAATATTAATTAGTTGACGAGAGAGAGAGAGAGAGAGAGTGCAGATATGGATAAGAAAAATACAGATGAGACCATCAGAACATATAATCTGACCTGTATCCTTGGTAATGAGGTCCTTGGCAAGAATTTCCCACTGGTGGTGGTAACATACTAACAGTGGCAGATCCTGTGCACAGAGTCAATTGGAGTAAGGGTTGAAGCCAGTGGCATTTTGCTAGAAGGCAATTTGGCTCAGCATTCTTGTAGCCATTAAAACCGTAAGACTAGACAAAGTCTAAGAGTCTGATGTACTTCCCTTCCACCTCTCTTCACCCTTTCCTGAGCCTAAGCAAGGAAATCCAGGAATAAGGCCAAATCCCCCAGTCTGCAATTTTGTCCTCTTCTCTTGTAGAGAAAAATATTTGATGGCATGAATGCATGATGGAAGTGTCACATCATAGCTTCAAATCTATATCAGTCTAAGCTAATGGAACTTTTTTGTATTTTTTGAAAAATAGGAGTGGGTCTAGTATCTATATCTTACAAATCAGTCAGTCCCTTGAACTGAAATAAAATCCATACTTGTGTATCTATCTAATAACATATCCTTTTTACCTGTCATCCATTTAAGAAACTTGATATAACTATGTATTTAGGGAGTTATGAGCATGTGTGTTATCTTTTGGAGTAGTTATGGGCAACTGGGTGATGGGAAATATTTTATTTGTTGGTGTGCCGGGATGGACTAGGCCCTGAAGCCCCCTGCTGGAAGCTTGTGGCCTCATCACACCCTGCCCTAGGGAAAAGAGCAGAGAAGAAGTCCTCCAGGAGAGCTAGAGTGGTGCTTCTGCTGCAGCCAATCAAGGCCCAGCAAGCCAGTATAAAGAAGTGGCTGGGCCAGGGCCTGTCAGTTCCTCTTTGGAGCTCAAGCCAGGCAGACCCAGGGACTGACTGGGAAAGCAGCAGTATCTTGGACAGGTCAGTGTGTAGAGTGGACTGCAGACCTGGCTGTTAGGGAGAATTCCAGAACCATGGATAAGGTGCTGTTGGGACTTTGAGATAAAGCCCTGAGAGAGGGCAAGGTACTTGGGGTGCAGGAGAAAGAAGTCTACTCCTAAGCAACCCAGAAGAGGAGCATCTGTGATACTCTCCACTCACAGCCAGCCACTGAGTGGGAGCTTGTGGACATATGTCATTGGCCAGAAGGAGGTGCTTGAGAGAGGGTGAGCTCGAGAGCAGTCAATGAACTTCTGAACTGAGATGTTAGTCTGTTTAAAGCATGATTACAATAGGCCTAGTTAGGTGGTCATGGCATCTTGAAACGTTGTCACAATGTCTATAGGGTGCCATTGATCTGCTGTGTTGAACTAGTCACCATGCAGGAGAACTAACTCCTGACTCCAAAATAACTTAACTGTAGAAATCCATTAGCTGTAGGCTAATGGATGAGAGTGTTTCATTTTTTAAAAACAATCTGTGCTCTGAGAGTGTGGCAATTTTAAGATATATTCCTGTGAGGAATCTATAAAACACTTCAACCCAGCTAAATTAGAAACCTGGAAATACAGACCTTATTCAAGACACACGTTTTATTCAGTCCAGCTTAGAATAGTGACAGAATAACGTTGGTTTTTTTTCTACTGAAGAATTTTTAAAGATGGGTAAGTTTTTGTGGGAAGTCTTATTTCCCACTCTCTCACAAGAATACCCCTTTAAAGATACATTTGGAGATGCTGCTACGTGGACCCCTTAAACGCCATTCATCTGAAGAAGTGGGTTGTGCCCGCAAAAGCTCATGATATCGTCTACATTTTTTGTTAGTCTGTAAGGTGCTGCAGGACTATTCATTGTTTTTTAAGTTTTTTCTATTACAGACTAACACGGCTACCCCTCTGAAACTACAAAACCTTTTGTTATCTGCCATAAACATTCCTTCTCTAAGCCACACAGTGGAACAAGCAAGAATGCATTAGGAGACAGCGCATCTGATATGCTTCAGGAGTCCATGTAAGAGCATTGATGGCAGTTTTTCAGCACAAGGCTTTGCAGCTCTGGAAAAGGGGGATTTGTCTAGGGAACATTTCCTTCTAAATGTGCCATAAAAGTCTTGTTAAAAATCATTGAAATGTGCAGCACCATGGAGTGATAAAAAATGTAAAATTAAGGGGCCATTCCAGTCACCATCTCCATAAATGAATGACCTAAATTGCTTGAGACTGTTCCAGGACCATAGAAAATAACAGCTCATAGATGTTGTTGGCAAGGATGCTAAAATCTCATATTGAAAATAAATTTTTTTTTTAAATCAGGGAAATGTTTTGTATTATTGACACTGAGCTATTACTGTATAATTTGACTTTTAGTAGACCTCTTGCAACCACAGAAGTATGAGCAAGGGAGCTATCCCCTATCTGTCCAATTGCTGTTCTGTTTTATGTCTCTTTCCCTCCATAAGTCACTTTCTAAATTCCAAGAGTTTCTGGAAGTTTGGCTTCTATTTGTTTAGAGAATTTATGCATGGGACTACACATTATAGTCTGCAATGAATAACATGTAAAGATGACTTTTTGGAATGTTAGTTTTGTTCCACTAAAAAAAAAAAAACTTCCGATGAGAGGGTAAAACTAGCCTTGCTAATATGACCTAGCAGTTCCCATGAAACATTTCTCTCCAGTGAAATTAAGATGTAAATTTGTGAATACAACCACTGCCGGCAATAGTACTATATGCACCTCATATTTGCTCTTTCTGTGTTTATTTGCATTACAGTAGTACCTGGATTTGACTGTCAGTGGGGCCCCATTGTAGTAGGCACTGTGCAAATTCCTAATAAGGGGCGGTGTCTGTCTTGGTGTGTTCACAATCTATGGAGACTAAACAGGCAAAGGATAGGAAGCAGGATGTATATATAAAACACACACACGTATTGTGACTTGAGCAAATTCACACTGCAGGACAGTAGCAGAACCAGCGGTGGCACGGGAACATTTTAAAGAGAGGGGGTGCTGACATCCAGCCTCCTTACCCCTCTCACCACTTTCCCCAGGCTGAGGCCAGCAGCAGAGTCCACCGGCGCATGAGGCCGGCAGCTGGGATCCTTAGAGCATAGGGCCAGCAGCCCAGGACTGCTGATGCATCCCCCTCCCCCGTACCTTTAGTTCCCATGCCCATGCGAACCAGGAAGAGAGCCCAGGTTTCTTGACTCCCAGTTCAGTTCTCAAACTACTAAACCACAGTGCTGCTGAGCACTCCATGAAACTACAAAGTGGAAGAGTTTAAGGCCAGGCGGGGCCATTAGATCATCTGTTTTGACCTCCTACCAGGGCTTAATTTGTGCCAGGGCTGGGCCCCCCACTACCTCCCGGCTTGGCAGCTCAGAGCGTCGGCACCTGTTGGTTTCCTGCATTTGTTCTGAATGTAAAAATATTATTTGCACCCTGGCCCCTCTTTCAATACAAATAGAGCTCTGTCTCCTAGGGTATGTCTACACTACAGCACTAATTCAAACTAACTTAATTCGAATTAGTTAATTCGAACTAAGCTAATTCGAATTAGTGCATCTAGACCTAAAAACTAATTCGAATTAGCGTTTTGCTAATTCGAACTAGCATGTCCACATTGAGTGGACCCTGAACCGAAGTTAAGGCTGGCCGGAACCAGTGCCGGCAGGGCATCAGGTTAGGACTTAGAGTATGGAGCTGCTGCCTCAGGCTAGCCGAGGGCTGTGCTTAAAGGGACCCGACCCCCACCCGGGACAGACAGTTCTCAGGGTTCCCTGCTTGCTTGTCTACCTTGATGAGGGACAGCAAAGCAGTCCTGCCTTGGAGTGCCCTGAGTGCCCACACTCGGCACATCACAGCACTCGGCCATCAGCCCGGCTGCACTTGCCGCAGGCTGCCATCTGGGGGGGTCAATCGGGAGGCTATCAGGATCCATGAGGACCTGCAGGAGAGCTTCCACCCCGAGGAGCCCGCAGAGCCACCCCAGTCCTCCCCATCGGGGGCTCGTGCCCCATTCCTCCCTCACCTCCTTCCACTTACCCCTCCCTAGCCCCCCTTCCTGATGTAAAAAATAAAGGACACGTGTGGTCAAAAATAGAAACTCTCTTTAACAAAACTGGAGGTGGGGTTGAACCTCTGGGGAAACTGGGAAAAGGAGGTGGGAGAGGGGAAGAGAGAGGTGGGAGAGGAGGAAACCTGGGAGGAGGGAGCTGGAAGGGGAAGCCAGGGAAGAAGGAGGAGGAAGTATAAAACTATGGTATGCCATATCTTCAGTACTGTGTACAGATGTGGTCTCCTCACCTCAAAAAGATGTTTTGGCCTTGGAAAGGGTTCAGAAAAGGGCAACAAAAAATTATTAGGGATTGGAACAGGTCCCATATGAAGAGAGGCTAAAGAGACTGGGACTTTTCAGCTTAGAAAAGAGGAGACTGAGGGGATATGATAGAGGTATATAAAATCATGAGTGGTGTGGAGAGGGTGCATAAAGAAAAGTTCTTCATTAGTTCCCATAATATAAGGACTAGAGGACACCAAATGAAATTAATGGGTAGCAGGCTTCAAACTAATAAAAGAAAGTTCTTCTTCACAAAGCAAATAGTCAACCTGTGGACCTCCTTGCCACAGGAGGCTGTGAAGGCTAGGACTATAACAGAGTTTAAAGAGAAGTTAGATAAAGTCATGGAGGTTGGGTCCATGGAGTGCTATTAGCCAGGGGGTAGGAATGGTGTCCCTGGCCTCTGTTTGTGGAAGGCTGGAGATGGATGGCACGAGACAAATGGCTTGGTCATTGTCTTCGGTCCATCCCCTCCAGGGTACCTGGTGTTGGCTGCTGTCGGCAGACAGGCTACTGGGCTAGATGGCCACCAGGGCAACCTGGGAAGGGCTAGCCTCCAACTAGTTCAAATTAAGTGGCTACACAGCCCTTAATTTGAAGTACTTAATTCGAACTAGGTGTTAGCCCTCATAGAATGAGGTTTACCTAGTTCGAATTAAGTGCTCCGCTAGTTCGAATTAAGTTCGAACTAGCGGTTTGCATGTGTAGCGCCTATGAAAGTTAATTCAAACTAATGGCTGTTAGTTCGAATTAACTTTGTAGTGTAGACATACCCCTAGATATCAGAATCCATTAAACCTCATTTAGGCAGCCCTTCACTCAGATGCACCAGATGAAAGCATTTCACCCTTCAAGAGACTGTCTACCTGTGTGCCAGAGGCAGAGAACAGGAGAGACCAACGTGCCACCTGGCCCTTAAGCCCCTTCAGTGACAGGAAGTTGGTGACATGAGACACCTGGATGGTCCCAGCAGATGAACCACACCCCAGGCTCAGAGGAAGGCAAACCCCCCCCCCAAGGTCCAGGCTAATCTACCTCAGAGAAACATCTTCATGTCTCCAAATCTGGCTGTTGGTTAGACCTTGATTAATACACACTAGCCAAGGAAAGAGGATTCTTTGTACCATGTCAGACACTGGTCATCTCCCTCTGGTGTCTAGTCACCAGCTCTGGCCAATTCTTGAGAAGAAAGTGTGTGTGTTTGGCGGGGAGGGAGGGAAGAAATCCATAATACATCTGGTCACTTGTGCAGCTGGGAAAAACATTCCTTCCTGGACCCCCGCAGGTAGCCAACTGCAAACCAAAAGCCAATTGATTTGAAAATGTTTAGTTTTAGCAGGTACAGCTGTACAGCTTCCTTTGTTCCTTTCTGTTCCATCCACAGCATCATAGAGGATAGATAGGTCATCCTGCTTTGCTCTAAATGCAGAACCGATATATTTATTAAACATTTCTGTCTTTTCTACATTACTGTTCACAGTTCTGTCATCTGTATTCTGCAATGGAGCTATACCTGACATAGGTTTTGTGTTTTTTCATGTTTAAAACATGCCGCCTTATTATCTTAATCCTGTTGGCTACTGATATGTCACTTATTATTTTAGCTTCCCTTATCAGTCACCTACACTTCTTCATTTATTCATTGATATTTTATTCCCATCTTTATATATAAATTCTTTATGTTTTATTGCCACTTCTGCATCTTCTTTTAACTATGATAGCTTTTTGCCAGGTATAACCGTTTTGTCTGTGAAATTGTGGGGGTTTGGGACAGTCAGTAATTTTTGTTAAAATTTCCCACTTTTTAAATTTATGTTCCCAATCAGTTATGCTGACAATTGCTTTGTTTTGGAAAAGTGCTCCTCTTAATCATTGATGCCATATTCTTTGCTCAAAAGAAATTTAATGATATCATGATCACTGACTGGTACCTAGGCAACTAATTTTTAGTATTGTAAAATGTATACTTCCCCCCTCTTATTTTTAAGTGAGGGTTTTATTTCAATTCTAGTAATAAAGTATAGTTCCTATCCTGGAACTAAGTCAGACACTGCTGGTGAATCTCTTTGAAATGAGTGGGGGTATTTCTGGTGAAAATGAATGTAGAATGTTTTAAGCTGGGGTTTAGGAGCCATCGTCCTTTAGCTTCATGGTAGGACCCAAGTATTGAAGTCAGCCCATCCCTGTCACGTGCTGAGGGAGGGCTGCCAGCAGCATACTTTGCAGGTATCCAAGAGCAGAGAGGCATACGATATAATCACACTTGTTACTGCTATTGTTAGCTTGAAAGGAGTGCCATGTTACAAGCCGTTGGTGTTTTTTCCAGACTTTGGTAGCATTGCAAGCATAGTTTTTCAGCCACACTTAAACAAATGAGAGCTCTTGGTGCTGAGCACTCTTTAAAAATCTGGCTTCATCCTCCATAGCAAGGGAATTATAATTCCTTGGTTTGTCCACGTGCCTAGTTATCTGCTGCCACCATGCCAACTGGCTAGTTGCATGAGTTTGCTATCCCCATGGAGCATGATAGACAGATACATTAAGGTATTAATGAACTGAGGCATGCAAGTGAAAGAGAAGATGAGGTGTGCTATCCTGTAGTTATCAGTCTTTTAATCATCCAGACTTTCACTGCTCTGTAACAAGGTTTCATTCTTTCATAGGGATAACCGGAAAGTGAAAAAACAAGATGCCCCAGCACATTGTGAACTCCATTGCTATAAGGAGGGGCCGATTAGAAATGGCCATGTTGGGCAGCGGCCACCATCCATCAACCCCGAGAGACTGAAAGACTTTGGGGAGGAGGAATACCTGAATGGGGACGTGAAGACCTGGGAAATGAAGATAGTGAGCCGTAATGAGGAACTGCTCAGAGACGCCCTTGACCCAGTCACTCAGCCGAACAGCAGACCTAGCCGGCCAACCTGTAATAAGCTAATTCGATTTGAAGATATTAGTGCTGCAGCTTTCAAAATCCAGAGTGGCGTCCAGAAAACCCCCTGCATGGTACAGTATTTACAATGCGCCAGTCTCCGAATCTCTCCCATCTCACTGGAGTTAGTCAGAAATGACAGTAGAACATGCATTACGGGCAGCAGTTGTCTCTGTAGGATGGTCTTTCCAACAAGGTAGCTGATATCAGCCAACATTTATTCTTCTGTATTTTCAGCATTCTAAATTCACAAATGACCCATAGAAACTTCAGTGACCCACAGAAGTTAAACACTTGCCACAAGGATCTTCTTACTTAGGCTACGTCTAGACTGCAAGGGTCTTTCAGAAGAAGCTTTTCTGGAAGAGATCTTCCGGAAAAGCTTATTTCGAAAGAGAGCGTCCACACAGCAAAAGCACAAAGAAAAAGCGATGTGCTTTTTCAAAAGATAGCGTCCAATCAATGTGGATGCTATCTCGCATTTAAGTTGTGATTAGTTCGGACGGAGTGGCCACCAGGGTACCTGTGTTATTTCCTGGAGGCCTCTTCTTTCAAAATAACTCCCTCTTCTGCATTCACACATGCCTTTTTCCGAAAAAGTTTGTTTGGAAAAAGACTTCTTCCCCATAGGATGAGGTTTACCACCGTCGGAAAAACTCCATTCTTTCAACTTTGTCGAAAGAACTCAATGGCAGTGTGGACGCAAGTATTGTTTTTCCGGAAAAACACTGCAGTGTAGACGCACCCTTTGGTAGCAATAAACTGGGTATTGTTGTATGCCTTTTGGCAATGTTACACTACAGGCTATGTCAGCACTTCTAGCATATACACCTTCTGCTTCACAATAGGCAGACATTTTTCAGCAAGGCCTCAGATTTACATCTGGTAGAAGATGTAATCTGTGTAATCCAAAGCAGAATATTTTAAATCCACTTAAAAATTAAAATGATTAGGACCCAGTATCCCCATGGAAACTATGTAAAACTTTTGCTGCATCCTTTACAAAGCACTGATCTGACCCTTTATATTGCTGGTGCGTAAAGTCGGAGTTCTGGGTTGATATGTCTCCAATATTGTGCATGCTGGGGTGTTAAGCAAGAGCTGGATCCAGTGATCCAAATGGGGACTGAAAATCATGGGATCTGTAAAAAGAAAAATGGTTCTAAACATCCCAAGTTAAATTCTGTATGCAGCTTGCAGGGAGCAGGGAAAGTATGGGGATTGTGAATTTTGGGTGCTTAGCAGCCCAAATATTTTACTATCTTGAATAAGTGCACACAGCTCAGGATCACTAGCTATCCATCTTTCATGTGTTCTCTGTTTTGGTGGGACTTTTGTTCCTCAGACATTCAAGCAACAAGAAAGAATCAGTTGTTTCTTCACTATTTCCACTGTCCAAGGACTGAAATGACATGCGGGAATGCAGTATTTCCCCTCTCCCCCCCCTCCTTATTTTTCTCTCTAACCATTCCACACTGCTCACAAGTGACAGAAAAAGCATGGGAAAAGTAGCGTATATTTTAAAACAGAAACATTGTTTTAAGCCATCATCTTTCCTTGTGTCTCCCATTATGTCCTGTCTTGTCAGTTTGTCTTGTCAGAGCAGTGGCGTGACGCCCAAAGCTAAGAATCCCTAACATTTTATATGCAAGTGGCTCTGGGGAAGTGTGAGAGACATTCTCTCTGTAGAGGTACAAACAATGGGGTAAATCTGGTACTAGCGGGAATGGTGCAAGGTAGAGACAAATTGTTCCATGGGCATGGTATTCCTTAGCTGTACAGTTGAGAATTCTATTCCATTTCTCTGACGGTGCCATTTAGATGCTGTGCCTAAATGAACACTGATGCTGACATGTCACGTTTTGGTTTATGTGCAAGGTATATCAGAAAGAGTAGACAAGCATTTGTATTGGAGCCACTGAGTTGGGTGCATGGGTTCTGTATATTTCAGGATGCTCAACAACTTGAGTTGGTATTTCTTCGTCCGATTCAATACTGCATTAAAGAAAGAAAATCGGAGCCAAGTTAACTTTTTAGGCTGGGTTCATAACGTGCAAATAATTTACCATTTCCTCACTGATTTTTGGCTGTCTATAAATACTGCTTCAGAGGGGTAGCTGAGTTAGTCTGTAATAGGAAAAGCTTAAAAAACAACAATTAGTCTGGTAGCACTTTAAAAACTAACAAAACATGTAGATGGTATCATGAGCTTTGTGGGCACAGCCCACTTCTTCAGATGATCAGAAATCCAGAACCAAGAAACCAGTAAATACTGCTGTGGTTTTTAACATGGTTTTTGATTAATGTAACCTCTCTGAAAGACATCTTAAGTCACAGGAGTGCACAGAACACATGCCTTAAAAGTGCTGGCAAGTGACAAGTTTTATGTAAGCACCGTTCTTTGTAAAGGCCAGACATAAGCGTAACGGACATGGGTTATGACTGAAAAAGGCACCAGTGGCTAATAAAGTAAAACTGTAGATGAAGATATTAAATGGCAAATTCTATTTGAATGTAGGGAGCAGAAATGAGTCCTTGCCCACGGAGAACCTGGTCCTTCATTTCCATGCACCTCACACAATCACTTCTCTATGTAAAATGCTACTGCTCAGACTTATGGTAAAAATACATCCCATTTTGGCTGAAAGTCTAAGAGTACTCCTTCCCCTCCCCCCCCCCATTTTTTAAGAGCTTTGTTCTGGCTGTTCTGACTCTTTTGGGAAGAAGTGGGCATGTGACCCATTTGCTGTAGGGCAGAGGCCCTCTTCTGTCAAAAAAAATGGGTGCAGAAGAACGTGCAGCGAGGCAAATGGTGATGTCAGCCCCATGCAGCAGACGTGGGAGGCTCCAGCTCCTGCTGCTGCAGAGAAGTGAGATGCAGCAGGCCGGGAGGGTGGCGTGGTGGGGCAGAACAGGCCGCTCTGGCTCCCACGGCCCATGTGGTACGTGTGTGGAGGGGTGACGGATGCTGCCACTGTGCGAGGCCCCCTCTAAGATCCTAGGCCAGATTGCTCAGGGGAGGAGGCAAAGAGGCAGAGTGGGGGCAGCGCTAGGGGAAGGGATGGAGTGGGGGTGGGAGCGGGACCTTTCACCTGGGACACTGGGGGAAGGGTTGCCCCATGTCCCTCTTGGGGCAGCTCTGCCAGCAGAGGATCGGGGAGCACAGGCCACTGGCTGCACAGAGGTGGGAGCTCACTGTGTGACTCCCCCGGGAACCAGGACTCAGTGGTGAGGCTGCAGCTGACCCTGACACACAGGGCCGGACTAACTCTTTTGGAGGCCATAGCTATTAGATTTTGTGGGTCCCCCTAGACTCTGGGGTGGGGTGCTGGAGGGGGCTGTGGCAGGGGCGTGGGAGGGGGTAAGGACTTTGGGGTGGGGTTGGGGTGTAGGAGTGTGGGCCACTTACCACACACCCTGGGATGGGACAGGTGGCTTTGTGTGCTGCCCTGCTGTGCTTACCTTCAGGCACCACCCCCTGCAGCTCCCATTGGCCA
Source organism: Rafetus swinhoei (assembly GCA_019425775.1). Lineage (NCBI taxonomy): Eukaryota > Metazoa > Chordata > Testudines > Trionychidae > Rafetus > Rafetus swinhoei. Next base: position 63,593,365 of record CM033447.1, on the reverse strand, counting down.
TGATTCCCAGCCAACGGGACTTGCAGAGGTGGAGCCTGGGAGCAAGGGAAGCACTTGGACCAGGGGTGGGCAATAATTTTTAAAAGGGGCGCGGCTTTGGGCAGAAGGGGCAGGGCCAGCAGACATCTCGTGCTCCCCTGCCCACAGACCCCAATTGGCCTGGGGTTGCATGAAGTCTTTGCCCCCTGCTCCCCGTGCCTAGAGAGAATTGCCAGCTGTTTTAAAACAGACGGCAGTTTCCTCTGATGCCGCGCACCCCTGGCAGGGGGAGAAGACTTCGCCCGCTCCCCCGTCCCCAGTTCTAAATTTGGTCTAAGTGCAGGGGCAGCTGCGGGCCAGATCCACCGGCTTGGCGGGCTGAACCCATCCTGCAGAGGCTATCTTGTCCACCCCTGACATGGACAGAGCTTCCTGGCATTTGCAGCTCCAGCCCAGCCAGGGCAGAAGGGATGGCAGCATGTGGTGCTGCATTCCCTTCCACCTGCCAGACAGGGCAGAATGCAGGGGTTTAGTGGCTGTAGCCCAGGACAACCCCACAAAGAGATCTGCACTTTTGGCAGCCTGGAAATCTTTTTGTGCCCCCTCCCCTTTAGTCCAGGGCCTGGGCTGCAGCCTGCAAAGCTCCTTTCTTAATCAGGTCCAACTGACACAGCACAAGGACCGGGCCTGCTCCAGAAACATCCCAGGGCCCTGACCATCCATGCCAGGTCCAGTAGGGGTGGGCAAGCAGGCCCAGCAAGGCAGGATTCAAGCGTGGGAGGGCTTAGTGTGTGGGGGAGAGCCAGGTATGGGGTGAGATGTGCTGCCCCTTGCAGCTGAGGAGCAATGAGTACAAGAAGCGGATGGAGTAGGGGGAAATTTCTTGCAGCTGGGGGAGAAATCTGGGAATAGGTCTGACCCACCCCCAGAAACTGTGCAGGGGAAGAGGAAATCCCATCCTCCCCAGCCCATTCAGGACTCGGAGCTGAGCCCAGAGCAGGGTAGACGCCACCAGCTGGGTCTTCCCCAGTTCTTCCCCCATCCCACAGTGATTTACCTCTCTGCCACCTACCCTGGGCACCTGGAACTTTCTGCTGGGGAGGGTCTCAGAACTATTCTTGTGACTTTCCTTGGCTTCCCCATCAGAGAGCCATTTTTCTGCAGAGAAGCAAAGAAATCTGCAGGGGATATAATTTCTGTGCATGCGCAGTGGCGCAGAATTCCCCCTTGAGTAACCGGTACATTGGAGTCTTCCCTTACTCCTTTGCCTCTCCACCGACCCTGCCAGTGAGAGAGCATTCCATGTCCTGTGCAATGCTCTGTACACAAGGAAGCATACTGATGCACCAACTCGGGAGCAGGGGGAATGGTCTCATCACAGCTCCTCTCTCAGCATTGGATAGACCGGAACTAGCAACACAGAACTAGGTTCCACATCTCATTACCAATCCCCCTGGGCCATCCAATTGCCTGCAATGTGTGTTAAATGTTTCCTGTTTGAGCCAAACCCATCGTGTGAGGCACCCATGAATGTCTTCTCCAAAGCACCACTTGTGGCCAGGTCAGTAGAGCCATATTTTCTACCTCTGCCCCTGAGGGAAATCAGGGCTTGTGAATCATAATGTGACCCCCCAGCTGCAGTACAGAATATAACATGCCTCGACATCTCTCCAGTATGGCGCCACTTCTTCCATAAAGATACTGATATTGAAAATGCACGAGCAGTATGGCCGACAGCCACCAAGTGCAAGGTGTGGGGGCCCCCGGCTCTGCGCCCCGAAGATGGGCAAGGCCTCAGGCAGAAGGGGTGGGGGCAAGGGTAGTCAGCCCTTAGTGCCACCCAGACTGTGGCACGTCCCTCCCAGCCTTCAGACTCACGTGGAGCGCCCAGTGCGGTACTCTGGGAGCAATTCAAAGGGGGCAGCCGGGAATGCGCACGTGTGCGCACCCGCATGCACACACACACGCACACCCACACCCAACCTGCAGGACTGTGGGTGTGCATGCAGATGTAAAGAGTTGAAGCAATAAGCTCATGTGATTGTTTTGGTTCTTGATGCACACGCTGTTTGTGTTACCATAGCAACAGCAGGTCCCAGCTGAGAACAGGGCCCCACTGCACTAGATGCTGTATATACCTATGGTAAGAGACCGTCCCTGCCCCATACAGATTACAGTCCTGAGTAGGCACAACAAAGATAAGAAAAGAAAAAACCACACACATAGGGTTGCCAGTTTTGATTGGATGTATTCCTGGAGGCTTCATCAAATGATGTAATCTTTAATTAAAGATTAATTTTTAATCCCTGGAGTGTCCAGGACAAACTTGGAGGTTTGACAAATCTAGGCGCACAAGGTCAAGATATATCTGGGAATAGACAGTTATTATTACTATGAAGACTATAATTGTTATTATAGTTATAATTGTTATTATAGTGTGTTATTATAGTGTGCATTATATATATATATATATATATAAAAATATGTGGGTGTATAGGCCTCATGGAGGAAGGTAAGGAAAAATTTGAAGAGGTGGCCTACTAGTTAAAAAGTCACATCATTAACGCAAAGTGTAGATGTAGCCTGAGTTAGATGAGCACCTGCAAATAGCTTAATTGAAATAAATTGTAAGAAAAAAATAGATCTTTCTGATTTCTATAAAATGTACTGCACTCTAAAGTCCAACAATCCATAAAATCTCTTACCAAAACTGTTCAGTGGTCATAATGAATATTGCATGACACGCTGAAAAATATATAGAGATTAAATATATATTGTCCTGGTATATACTTAAAATAACATAACCTCTTTGTTCTCTGTCCTCAATTAGGGCCTGATCTCAAACTCATAGTCCTTATGCCTATCTTAAATCAGTGGAAGTGAGGTCTCTGTTTTATAAAGTTGCTGTTTGCAGTTCATATTGTAGTCACATTCATACCAGATGACTGCAGTTCAGTGGCAACTGAAGTGGTTTTGTTGATGTGGTGATGTATATAATAAAATAATATAAAACAAACACAAACTTGCATATAGTATCCATTTCCATGTGAGCGATGATGCATGTGTGGTATTATGGTAAGGTGGCTCCATACAAGGAAGGAAGCGTAAAATAAAACCTATAACTTTAAGTCTGAACGGGGTAGTTGTGTTAGTCTGTGTCTGCAAAAACAAAAGCAGTCCTGCGGCACCTGAGACTGTCTACACAGCAGCATTATTTCAGAATAATGTCAGTTATTCTGAACTGATGTTATTCTGAAATAACAAAGAGCACATCAACCCAGCAAGCTATTATTTCGAAATAATGGCGAGCTGGACTTACTCTGACTCCTGTAACCTTCATTTCACGAGGCGTAAGGGCAGTTGAAGGAAGAGTGTTCTTCCTTCGACTTCCTGTTGTGTAGACAGCACCAAAAGCTGAATTAAGCTATTTTGACTTCAATTACACAATTGATGTAGCTGAAGTTGTGTAGCTTAGTTCGACTTTGCCCTGCTGTATAGACGTGGCATAAGCTTTTGTGAATAAAACTCACTTCATCAGATGAATTGGAGTAGAAATAACTTCCTTCTTTTTTATACTAGAACTTATAGAGGCAGGGAGGCAGGGTTTATATATAATTTCCACTCCAATTCATCTGATGAAATGGGTTTTGCCCACTAAAGCTTATGTCCTAATAAATCTGTTAGTCGTTGCCATAGGACTCCTCTTTCTTTTAAGTATCACTCTAAATATACCCAAATGACCTTTTACTGTAAAATATGTGGCATATACAAAATGATGCAGTGTAAATATTTTATGGACCGTTGTTTGGCATGAGCTACATAACTCCCAAGAATCTTGGAAATTACACCAGACCATTATGTATTTCTAATGGAAATACGTAATTATATTTTCCTGGAATTGACTAATGATTGTGTTCTGGTAAAGCAAGTGAAAGCCTGACTTGAAATCCAGGCAGGTAAAATACCGCTGCAACATAATAATCCTTTTCCTATGTTTTAGTATTCTAGACTTTCAAAGCAATATGGAATGGAGATCTATCTAAAGAAAGAGTTCCTTCAGTACACAGGATCTGTAAAGGAGCGAGGTGTGCTTTACCTGTTAACATCTCTACAGCAGGTATGACAAATTTTCCAAGCCTATAAAGAACAACAAAAAAAAAAAAAGCCCCACATGTTTAACCTATATGGAACTTCATGGTGCAAAATTAAAGGTCACCGTATTATCTGTAAATCCTCCCAGATTTGTTGTATTTTCTCAATTAAGTATTTACAGGCACGACAGTATGTGAATAAATTAATTAAAACATTGTATTCATAGCTTTCTTTGACACATCCACAGAATTTTTTCATGAAATCTTATGAGAATAATTGAAGGAAAAATGTATAGTGTGTAGAACTCAGAGCTTATTCATGGTGTTTGAATGAGCTGATCTTGATGCATATTATATATTACTGGACTGACAAAAAAAATGTTGAATTCCCAAATTCAGGGTGGGTTCTGAGAGAAGAAACTAAATTAGTGAATGGTTTTGGAGAGAACTCCAGTGGTACTTGAATACTGGTTTTATCTCTCTTGTTGTACAAGATGTTACCTATCTGTAGAAGAATATTTAGGACACTTGAGAAGTGTTGATTTTTACAGCACCTCTGCATCATTATGTTACAGAGAGGGAAAGTGAGGCAGAAAATCAAACAACTTTTTTTTCCCAAGGGCAGAGACGGGGACCAGATCTGGTATCAAAATCAGTCTGAGTTTGCCCCTGATTTCAACGGGAGAAGGAGTGAGCTTAGGGAATGTAGAGCCGCAATTTAAGCTCAAAAGTTGCTGACCCTTAGACCGTGTGTTAGGCCATTAGATCCCCTGAAGGTGCGTATGCTGTGTATCCATTTTCTGTGGGACTGTGTGATCTAGAAGCAAATGTGTTTTGCAGGAGCAGCAGAAAAAGGGTGTGATAGTGGCTTCTGACAGTAACTTTTCCATGGCAATCGCGTTCCATGCCTCAGAACTCCGCATTCCAGTATTTGTCATCATGTCCACCAGCACTTCACCAGTCAGAGTGAAAATGTGCCGTGAGTATGGTGCCCTGGTGATCTCCTATGGCACTACAGCCAAGGATTCCCAGATCCATGCAAAGCGGCTGGCCCAAGAGAATGGCTATCTATACCTTGAAGAGTAAGTGGAAGTTTGATCAGATCATTGTTCTTTGCAAAACCTATTTGGTGTCCTATTTCACTACAACCACAACACTTGGCCTTTGCTCTCTAAAAAATGTCACTGTGCTGATAGTTTATGAAGCAGTGTTCGATTTCGGTCCTTTTCATGAAGAAAACTGTGGGTATGCTGGACAGAATACAGTGTACGGCAAGGAGAGATTAATGGAATGCAGAGTCTTGCATATGAGGAATGATTGACAAAACTGGGACTTCTCCTTGAGAGAAGGCGATTAAGAGGTGACATGACTGAAGTATTAAACTAGCTAAGGATGAGTATAAAATTAGGCCTGATTATCTGTTAAAAGGAATTGGATAGGCTATATCTAGGGGACATTGTTTTAAAATGAGAAAATATATGCAAAAAATTCAAGAAGGAGCTGTTTTAGAATGGAACAGTATTTTTATTTTTTATTGTAAAATACATGGAACAAAGAGGGTTCACAAGTCTTTCCTAATTGATTCATCCATCTCTAGTTTTGAATTTTGGAGCAGAGTTACTGAATCACAGCTTTTCAGTGCACCATATGTCACTCACCGTTAACATTAATTAGGGCAGCAGGACTTCTATGTATGAATTTGGGAAAGAATATATAGTCTTAGATCAGAACTTTTCAAAGACATCTAAGGGAGTTAAGTGCCCCAAACCCATGATTATTTTAAAATTTCCTTAGGTTCCTTTGAAAATTGCAGCCCAATTTAGCAACATCTGGGGCTTTCTGGCATCTCCTAAGCCTTGTGTCCAAGTAACTGGTTCCTCATTTACCTGTGTCTCACAGTCTCACTAACTTTGACCTGTGTTGCACCAGATGCAACTTTTACTAATGAGAAGCTTTTGCTCCTTTGGAACGCTATATCATGTAAACTAATATCTGTTTTAAATCAGGGTCTTAGCTTGGTTTATAAATCTGGCAACATTGACACAAATGTCTTCCCAGGTTGAAATATCCCTGCTGCCAAGAGGAGGTACTTGTGAGAATTTCTATAGCAGTTGCAGTTATAATTGATGACTGTAAATATCAATTACAATGTATAGATGCCACCACCAGGTGGCTTTTAAGCACCTTGACTAATTCAAAACTAAACTAGAACAAAGAAAAGGAATCTGGTCTATTACTTTGTGTCATCCAGAATCTAAATTCCACATACAAACATCATTCAGCAACCAAAACTAAAAAGAAAGCACAGAGCTGTACCATCAAAGGATGCCTCACTCACTCTTTTGAGTGTGGATTTGAACAACATTCCTGAATGATGAATAGCAATAGAGATATAGCCGTGTTAGTCTGGTCTTGCTGAAACAAAAGTGCTGCATAGTCCTGTCTTTTGTTTCATTCCTGAATGATGGACACTCACAGGAGACATCCTCGCGTGTAGCAGTATGTGATCACCCTTGCTGGAATTCAGTCATGATGTCCATATTCATGCCACACTAGTGGCAGGAGATCTTTGAGCCACATGTCTTCAGGACATCAGCTTTACTTTTCTCCTGAAGGAAAGCATGTACAATAGTATGGTGACCCCACAACAACGTTGAAGCATGGATTACAGGGAGACTTGCAAACATTTCTTCCATGAGTGCCCTAGGTTTTCTTATATAATTCCACATCCAGGTTCTGACCAGATGGGACTATAGTGATGAGCTTGCTACTTCAGGAAGCATGTCTAGTAGTACTCCGGGTTAAAGATCTCTAGAGTTATGTCTGCATCAGTGGCACTCAAAACCACCACGGGCCCTGAAGCAAGACGTGTGAGGGGGGTCTGGCTCCACTCCCCAGAAGGGGTGGCGGCTTGGCCAGAAGGGGAAGGGCCGGGGGCAGCCAGCTCTCTAGGGCTGTCCGGACTGTGGCACTGGGGCCTCCCCCCAGCCCTCAGACTCCCGCAGAGAACCTGACACAGCACTCCAACACTCCAGTGGCAATTCAAAGGGCCCAGGGCTCCAACCGCTACTTCAGTAACAGTAGTGGTAACTAGGAGCCCCAGGCCCCTTAGAATCGATGCGCAACTGTCCCTTGCTTCCCCCTTCCCTACCTCCTGTCGGCAGGCCTGGTCTGCATGATGAAATTATTATAAATTAGGTGCTTAGACCTTTGAGGATCTGAGCTCAGAAGCTTTGAAAGACAGGTAAAAAACTGTGCTGTGCAAAATTTGTAATACAATGTCTGAGATTGGGAGCTTATTTTCAAACACTGGGCATATGAATCCTACATTTTGGAGGTAAATAGGTACCAATCAATTAGTTAGTTTTACATCACAAGTGCTAATTTTAGCGTCCAAATGTGAGATTCATGTTCTATTAAATTACTGTTTATGTATAAAGAGAGAAGTGAAAGAGCTACTTATATTTGCTTTCATATCTAAGCATGTAAAGATTTAAAAAAACCTTAATGAATTAGTTTCATTATGAATCAAAGTTTTAAACATTAAAATAGGCTTGGTTTGGAGTCCTTTCTAAATGTTAGCAAGGAACATGGGACTGTCTAAAATGCCTGTCCAAGTTGCTAATTGGAATGTTCATCTTGATCTATGAAAGGCAGTCTAGCATTTGATACAGCTTTGCATTTTAAAAGCAGCTGTATTTGTAAATTGAAACTTCCAGAGCCACAATCACATTTGCAAGTTCTCATGAACTTCAACATGTAGATTGCAAGGGTAACTTTAAAAAAAAAACACTCTAATTCTTGGTTGTGGGGACAGTGTTCTAACTTCCTCAGAGAATTTTTCAAAGCTCCAATGGTATTTTTATCTTGCTTTCTTTTTAAATAATCATTAACAAAGGTGGGGGGCGGGGAGGACCTTTTGGTTATTGCCCTGGGTTGGGAGTCCATTCCCAGCTTTTCTGCAAACTTCATGTGACCTTGAGCAAATTGGTTAATCTCTCTTTGCCTCATCTGTAAAACAGGGATAATAATGAATGTTCCCCTCTCTGTGTCTTCTCCATTAATATTGCAAATTGTTCAGGGCAGGCGACTGTCTTTCACCGTCTATGTCACGGCTACTCAACTTTGGAGGCCCTGGGGGCCACAATGATACTCACAGTACATGCCGAGGACCATAACTTAAGTTGCAAATAGCTTCTTTCACACTGGGGCATGAATACAAAGATTAAGACAAGACTACACAACACATAGGCCCCATTTAAGTCAGTTCTGCTAATATTAATAAAATGCAATATTTATCCGATTTCCACCCATATGACAGCACTTTTAATGAGCAACGACAGTCCAGGAATTTAACTACTAAAATGCATATCAACAGAAGACCATTATATTGACTCACCGTTGTGAAGCATGTTCCCAGTGGAGGTCATGTTCAAAGGATTCCACCCGCGGGCTGTGTGTTGAGCCCCGCATAAACCCAAACTGCACCGCGGTCGGCAAACAAACGTTGAGTAGCTCTGGTCTATGTAAAGTAGCAAGCACATTGGAACCCTGATCTCTGTTGGGGGCTTTTAGGTGTTATTATAATACAAATAATTAATGAATGAACACAGCCCCTTGCACTAGTGGTAAAACTAAGGGGTGATGAATATGTTGTCAGAATATAAAAAGGGAAATCACTGGTACAGTAATTCTGCTTGGTTTATTGATTTGCCAGAGAATGTAGAATGCACACAGGTACTTAACAGTCTTATAGTTTCTGATTAATTTGTCATTCTTCAGGTTTAATTTAAATGATTCTAAATCAGCCAACTCTGAAATTAAATGATCTTTTGTTGTACCTTGCAGGCTGTGTGCACTCTTAGGCTACAGCTACACTGTAGCTTTCTTCCGGAAAACCTTATGCAAAGGAAGTGCAGCATGGAATATCTCCACGCTTCATTTGCATAATTAATTAGTAGCTGCTTTTGTGCAAGAGGCTTTTGTGCAAAAAGGAGCTGTGTAGGCTGCTCCTTTTTGCGCAAAACCCCCCTCTTGCGTAAGAGCTGTTCTTCCTCATTTTTTCAGGAAGAATGGCTCTTGCACGAGGGTTTTTTTTGTGCAAAAAGGAGCAATCTACACAGTTCCTTTTTGCACAAAAGCCTCTTGTGCAAAGGAGCTGCTAATTAATTATGCAAATGAAGTAAGGCAATATTCTACACTGCACTTCATTTGCATAAGCTTTTCCGGAAGAAGGCTACAGTGTAGCCGTAGCCTCTGTATGTTCATTAAACTGCCTGTCGCTGTGTTTTTTTTCCAATGAATACTTAGGCAGACTAAATACTCTTATTCTTCAGGGAGGTTTTTCAAGGTGGCGTTAAGATACCAGATTTTGGCTCTGGATTGCAGAAAGACTTGTGCTTCACTGGTCTGCTCTGTATCTATGGGTGCGTCTACACTGTACCCTAAACTCAAAATAAGATACGCAATTTTGATTTTATTTTGATTTTATTTCAAAATAGGCTGTTTTGAATTTTGGCACATCTACACAGCGCCAAATTTTGAAATAAAGCGCTATTTCGAGCCATCCCTTAACCCTTGTGCAATGAGGTTTACAGGGATGATATTTCGAAATAACAGGCGCATTCCTTGGACGTGGGGTAGCTATTTTGGGATACCTCCAGTATCCTGAAATAGCTGTGCAGTGATGATGTACCCTATGTGACTACATAACCACAGGGCTTCCATGTCCTGTAAATTCTCACTATTGTGAGCACTAAATCATGCCCCATTGAACAGAGACAGCTATACCTACACTAGATTCCTTATTATTGCTCACCAATTTGACTGGAGGATATTAGAACTCATGAAACCTAAGGAAGGGGTTGCAGCAGAAAGGGGTACTCTCTGCTTTCCAGCAGTTGAAATATCTGACAAACAGGCCAATCCAGAATTCACTTGGCCCTAGTTCTTGTAACCTGAGAGCTAGAAGGATAGGCTTTTTAGGGCCAAAAACCTCAGCTCATTCATCTAGCAAAGCACTTTTTGTCACTTTGATCCGGACTCACCTGGCTGAAATCCATCACCGATTGCATACTGTAAAGTGGCAGAGATCTTGAAACATTTGTTGACCTGGCTGCAAGTGCTGAATTTTCATCTGTTTCTTTTTGTGGGATTATTTTGTTCCGTGTTGCCTTTCAATGTGATGTTGTTTCCAGAAGCGTCTGGATTACTAAGTCTCAGAGGGGTAGCCGTGTTAGTCTGTAACTTGAAAAATGAGCAGTTCTGTGGCTAAATTCTAACAGATTAAATATATTATAGATTCACGAGCTTTTGTGGGCAAAACCCACTTCATCAGATGAGCTGGAGAGGAATAACAGGAACCCAGAATTTATAACAGAAGAAGAAGGGGAGGAAAGGTACCTGTCAGTTGTAGGACTGGTGCTAATGTGGCTAATTACGTGAGCTGGACATGTCCCATACATAGCTTTTGATGTAAAAATGAGGTGTTAAATGCAAGGAAGGCTGGCTTTATAATGCAACATCCAGTTACTATGGTTCATTGCAGCAATATCTATAGCTGCAATCTATCTGAGGATCTGGTCAGTAGCAGTATTAAAATTTCCAGGAGGCATTGCCAACAGTATACATTTCCATAGGTGGTTTTCCTGATGAACTGTGTCTGTACAGCTGTGAACTGTTAACGGGTCCCAACTCTTCAATGACTTGTTTGTTCTTTCCCCACAGGGAGGATAGTGCTATATACCTGTCAGGGCTGGGTACCATGGGATTGGAGATATATGAACAAGTGCCAAAGCTGAATGCTGTGATTTTCCCTGCAGGAGGGCACTGTGGATTGCTGGCAGGTTCAGCTGCTGCCCTCAAACATCTCAACCCACATATTGCTGTGATTGTAAGTTCTCTTTGCCGTTCAGTTGTGTGTTTTGAGAGGTTTATCCACCTATCTCTCAGGCTTCAGAAAGGTGTATTCTACTAAGGGGGGTGAGTCTGTGTACGCTGTAGACCGAGGTTATTGGTTCCTACAGACCTTCTCCATGAAAACTTTATTTTAGAATTTGGGCTGCCTGCTTCAATTCTTGGTTAATTGTTTGTTTGGGTTTTTGTTAACTGTGTAGGAACCCTTTTTCAAAGTAAATTAAACCAAACTCCGCATCTGAATTTTTGACCTTTTCTTTTGTTTGTGTGATGGATTTAGGACTGCTTGTTTAGCTTGTATGAAATCTGTGTGATCTTATTAAAAGTCTTTTTAGCTGTTTCAAAGTTTTGGGACTCTGTAGAACTCTTATTTGAAAGACCTCCAAATAGAGAGATCCTCAAAACAGTATGGCTACATCTAGACTGGCATGATTTTCTGCAAATGCTTTTAACGGAAAAGTTTTTCCGTTAAAAGCATTTGTGGAAAAGAGCATCTAGATTGGCACGGATGCTTTTGCGCAAAAGTGCTTTTGCTCAAAAGCATCCGGTGCCAATCTAGACACAGTTTTGCGCAAAAAAGTCCCAATCACCATTTTCACCATCAGGGCTTTTTTGTGCAAAACAATTCTGAGTTGTCTACACTGGCCCTCTTGTGCAAAAGCATTTGTGCAAGAGGGCTTTTTCCCGAGCGGGAGAGTCATTGTATTTGCGCAAGAACACTGACGATCATACATTAGATCCTCAGTGTTCTTGCGCAAATTCAAGCGGCCAGTGTAGACAGCTGGCAAGTTTTTGCGCAAAAGCAATTGCTTTTGCGCAAAAACTTGCCAGTCTAGACGCAGCCTATGGTAGTACTGAAAGGAGCAACCTATTCAGGTTAAAACTGAGGTCTCTGTTAAAACTGTGGATTATTGTTTAAAATTTGTCCATAAACAAACCATTCATCCCAAATTGTACACAGAATCACCCCTCATGGCTCTTGATGTAGATTTCAGCTAGTTGCTGTTGAAATTATAAGTGGTGGGACACAATGGACAAAATATTTCTGCATGATAAAATGTTACTTGACATTGCAAGGTCGAATGACATTAACCATCTGCAAATGTATAATAGTTGTAAAAATGCTACTTGGGCGGTCTTGCTATTCCTAAAGATGGGCTCCAAACTGCACTTTGAATGCAAACATCTCTAAATTTTAAGAAGTTGGAATCAATAGCCAAACTTTTAGGCTCTAGTCCATATCTACATATTAGTAATAGTGGTGGTGATTATTCATGATAAATGATATTTATATATTAAAAACAAGGGGATAAGACCTGAAATCTTTACTCTTTTTTTTTTTAACTCAATCCTGGGACTTTGCCTGAATATAGAACTACAGACTTAGCCCAAGGGAAAAAGACCTACGTTGAATATAATAGAAACTTTTATGAATCTCTGATGAGACAGAAATCTACAGAGAACCATCAAACTCAAGCCTAGAAAAGTATATGAAGCTGTTGATACTATTTCATTATTCCCCATATCTGTGCAACAGATTAATATATGGCCTGGGCACTACTTAAGACCTATTTTGAGGACTTAAGTGACACATCAGCCTTGTGCTTTCCCTATGCATCAGGGTGAATTTCACCCTGTTTTAGTATGTACCTTATTTTTTCCCCATTTTGATGTAAATCCTGCAGAAAATTATGCCCATTTAAGATAGCTGGGCCTAATGTGTTTTCTTCTTAGGGAGGGATGCAACAATCCAAATGACTTAATTGTTGTTTCCTTCTCTGACACAAAGGAACTGTTGGATTAAACATGCATTTTTATTTATTGCTTGCTTCTGTTACAGTAGAATTTGATGTTCTTTAAAAGGACTCTTTTACAATCAAGTAACAAGTCAAAAGGAACAATTCAGACTCCTTTTACTAGCTTATTCTCTCATGTCAAAAGTTATAAGGAATTAAATTTCACCTATCTGGCAGGGTTTAGTGACTGAGAAATTTGCAGAGGGGCACTGTCAAGGTAAAATCATAAACTAAAATAAACAGACCACTTTATCCAATCAAAATAATGGCCAAGACTAAAACTGAAAAGATTTTTAAAATATGTAAATAAAATGGCAAAAATTCAACTAAAGGAAAAATTACAACTCATCAGTCATCTTCTAATTATAGAAACTAGTCAGTTTCACTTTGTTTGGCACCAGTACTGTACAATGCTGCTGTGTATTGGGTCCCTTATGGTTTAGATCCTTTTGAAATTCACACAAATATTTCTGTACATTTTTTAAACCTCTCCTCATCCCAATTTTGAAAGGAAAACCTAAATGTGAGGTCTTTACAAAACAGGCAAAATATCTTTACAAGTATGGGAGAGGTAAAATTAAATTGGCAACAGGGGTTCATAGTGGTTGCTAATCATGACAACAAACTTTGCCCAGACTATACAGAATTTTGTTTCCTGAGTGTTGGTGGTTCCTGTTGTAACTTGATCTGCATGGTAGTATTTTTCCCCCTGTTCTCAGGGTGTTGAATCGGAGAGTTTCCCTGTTTTACAACAATCATTAAAGACCGGCAATCCTATTGAAGATCAGCCCTGTAGCAACCATCAGTTTTATGGAGGTAAGAGTATAAATTCGGACAATAAATGTTGTAATGAATTTCTGCAACCTGTGTCTCTTCTTTTTCAGTCAATCCACATCAGGAGTGAAACATTTGTTTTTATTTAGGGCCAGATTTTGCCATCTGTATCATAACCTTACTCCACTAAAATCAGTGTGACAACTTGCAAAGTTAGTCATTAATCAACATTAGAGGTATAAAACAACAAGGCAGCAGCATTTAGAAATTGGGTTCTCAGTTTTTGCAGGTTTTTATTTAATTTTCAGAGAAAGATGTATATTAAAACAATCACAAAAAACCTTGTTTAGCTGACTTTCAGAGCACCTATTTGAGTTCAATGAGAGCTAGAGATCAGTCCCTCCTAAAATACATCTGTGGGAGGCTACGTCCAGACTGCAAGCCTCTTTCGAAAAAGAGTGTCTAGACTACAACCAGTACTTTCGAAAAAGCAAGCCACTTTTTCGAAAGAGAGCACTCAGGCAGTCTGGATGCTCTCTTTCAAAAAAGCACAGTTTGCATTACATAGCGCCTTTTTTCAAAAGAGCACTTTCGAAAAAAGCCATTATTCCTTGTAAAACGAGGTTTTCCGAGGTTGAAAAAACTGCCGCGTTCTTTCGATTTACTTTCAAAAGAACGCGGCAGCAGTCTAGATGCAGGGGAAGTTTTCTCGAAAAAAGGCCACTTTTTTAAAAAAAAACCTGTAGTCTAGACACCCCCACAGAGTGTGCAAAAATCTCCCCTTCTTTCTTAACAGTCTCTCCACTCCAACTTGCCACGCTCCCAGCACACATGCACTCTCATATCAACTTGTGGATATTCTTCCATTTAATCAAACTAGAGATGGCCAAAACCAAACTTTTTAGTACTCTTAATAATCCCTCCCCTCCTTACTCTCCTTTGCTGGTGCCCCAAACTTGAAATGCTTTTCAACTCCTCCTTTTGATTTATGATAATATCTATTTTGGGTGCTGTTTGCAGGCACATGGAGAACCACAAATCGTTGAAGTCAATGGGACTTTGCAGGCAGAGGGGTTAAGCTGTATGGTTCTTACTACAGATCTGGGGTCTTAGATTGTAAATGCTTAGCTCTCTTATGTTGGCACACTACTCTTATTTGGATACAGAAAAAATGGGTAATTAAAATAAGTCTATTTTATAAACTTCATCATGGCAATAGGCTGCGTTTATTTCATTTCAAACAAAACAAAGGCGCCCGGGCCAAATTTGGACATGACTAATACTGCCAGCTTCACTTTTAATATGTTGCTTAAATCTGCAGATGTGAATGGCCCTTGTTTTGGTACCAATTCTTTGCAATTGACTGGGAAGCTTGTAGACAAGGTTGTTACTGTCAGGTAGGTGAAGAAAAACAATGTAGTGAAGAATGTTGACTCAAAGGGGGTATTTGTGAAATGAAATACTGTAGTATGCTAGAGACGGACTATACAGGCTCCTCCCTTAGGGCCTGATCAGTCCTGACTTCCATTGAATTGATTTTGTTCATTTGTTGAAAAAAAAATCAAAGTTTCAACTGCTTGGGACAGCAGGATCAAGTTCTGAGGTCTTGCATGAACTCTTTGAAGTCAGGAGCAGTTTTTCAGACGACTGTCTCTGGCTTTTAAATGGGGTGGGGGGGAGGGAGAACCTTCAACTAAGTGACAATAATACAATATGTTAAGTAGCATTTATATTCCCATCTGTTTTGGCATTCATTCCACTGTATGGCCTTCAGCTGTGTTTTTATATAGTGTCTTTCATATGAACTGCATACCAAGTAATTTCAGGCGCATAAATAATATTTACCCAGTTATATATTTTACAAATAGGAAAGAGGTATTTAGAGACAAAAGCGAAGGAGAGAGGTGTTTTCATGTGAGATTTGAAACTGAGAGAGACAGGCAGGGAAATCAAGGGAGACTCTTCCAAATAACATGCATTGTGGGTGACTGTAGGGAAGTTGTAGCTGATGTTTATATACTACAGTGCTATTTACCTTCACATATGATTAACCCATGGAAGAAATGTAAGCCAGATCCACCATTGGGGTAAACTGGCCAGTTGAGGATCAACTGCTTTGCCTTTTCTTAGGCAACTATGCTTGCGTTATCTACCTTGAGAGAGTGCAGGTCCTCTTAAGCCCAGAAGGTCGGCTTAAGGTACACAACACCAGCTACGTAAATAACATAGTTGGAGTTGATGTACCTTAAGCTGAGCTCGGCACCATGGGAGATCATCAGGAGCAAACACTTGCATCAGTTTCCCTTACTTCTCATGAATCAGAGTACAGGCATTGACAGGGGCACCCTCGGTGTTGGATTTAGTGGGTCCTTTCTAGACCTGCTAAATCGAACACCAGGAGATGGATCTCTGGTGTGGTAAGTATAGACGTGGCCTGAGTGACAGATAGATGAATAGTGGGGGAAATTATTCATGGATTTTTAAGCTAATCAAGATTCAGCCACGTCCATGAACCTTTTATGTTCATTTTCTATAAAAATTCAAGCCCTCCAACTTTAGCAGTGTGAATATGGACAAATTGAACATGAAGCTCAAGTGACTTTTGAATTGTGCATCGTACAGTGGAATATACAGTTCTACGTTCGTTTCTGTTTGGAAGATTATAAAACCATGTCAAGTGACTTTTTTATATAAACTACAAAGCACAAGTTGCAAATATTATCAGTTTGAAGGCCAAGATTTAGGTTCTAATGAAAATCACAATAAGTTAAATTAACACAAAAAAGAGAATTTGGGTGGCTCATTGTGGCAGGAAAAATGGCAAGAGTCACCAAGAAGCACGCACACGCATAGCAACTTTGGTTCAAATATTGGATACTAGGAGCAAGCCCTGTCCTGCAATCCTTATTGACGTGTTTGGTCCCAGAGTTGCAAAACAGCTACCCATCAATTAAACAGGCTCACTCTCATGGTCGAGCAAGAGCCCTTTAACAGCAAACAGCAATGCTACACAACAGTCCAGGTCAGCCTGTGGGAAACAACTAATCCAGGTGAAATAGCAGGGGTAGGTAGATGGGATGTACTTATCCAACTGGAGTTCAGCCAGGATGCCGAGGCTAAAGCCTCAACTCTTCCAAAAAGTACCATGTGACCTTTTGGGTTATACTATTTTCCCACCCTGCAGAACAATTTCCCATAATGCTATGGTAGGGCCTCATTAATAAACCAACAGAGGGCCAAAGGAATCCCTTAATATATAAATATCCTATCTCTTCCTGCTAACTGTGGTTTACATTCACTCTCTGTGTGTGTTCAGTTTTGACACTGCTCCTTTTGCCTTCAGGGAGGAGGACGTTCTCATTTCCATGCTGCGGTTGCTGGAGTATGAGCGAGCCACGGTGGATGCCGAAGGAGCTATTGGACTCGCAGCCTTAGTTGCTGGGAAACTGCCAGAGTTAAAGAATAAAAGGTGCAGCGTCCATACGCCAGCTGCTGCGAACACGGGGCTTATCAAGGAAGTCATAGGAGAGAGCGGGCTGTACTTCTCACACACATTCTTCTTTATTCTGAATGTTGAGTCACCCACTACTCTCAGTGGAGCCCTGCACTAGCGACAACGTGCTGAAAGAGAGAGGGAAAAAGGCCACAGCCCCACCTGAAATCCTCTGTTACAATCAATGGAACCACACAAATTGACCCCAAGGGTTCAGTCTTGTACAGGGGTAGCCCGTGCATATAGGCAGACTCGGCAGTCGCCTAGAGCGCCGCGATAAACGGGGCGCCCAATGATGATGCACCGCCGTTGAGGGCTTTGGATGCGGGGGCGCCGATCGCGCAATCCGCCTACGGCTCCAGTTGCCGGCAGCTCGTCTCGGAGGCGGGGCACTGATCGCGCATTCCGCCCGGGGCGCCAGTTGCCGGCAGCTCGTCTTGGGCCGCCCCTGGTCTTGCAAGATGTTGACCTCTCTGGCCCCATCATAAATCAATGGGATTCTACATGTGGTTAAAAATAATCATGTGGGTAAGCAGGGGGCCCACAGCTTCTGCAGGCCCCTGGGCAAGGTGTGGGAGGACGGGCTCTATATCCCAGAAGGGGCAGGCCCTCAGGCGGAAGGAGTTGGGCTGGGCAGTCTGGCCAGAGTGTGGTTCTGGGCCTCTCCAGCCCTCAGAGCTCCACGGAGCATGTGGCACAGTGTACAGAGGGCTTCCGAAAGGGCATGTAGATGGGCCCAATATCAGAAAATCCTCTTCTGGAAAAAGAATCGGAAGAAGATATGCAAATGCGAGCACAATTTGCATACCTTCTTCGAAATCCGCCCCCCCCCACACACACAAACAGTGTAGCCATATCCTACACATGGCATCTTGTGAGGTCCCTCATCCAGGTACTGACCAGACTCTGCCTCGCTAGTGAGAGTGAGGTGATCATGGCATGAGGTGGATATGCAGGTAGACACCATCTGAACAGTAATAGAAGAGGGTAGCTGCAGCAAACGGCAAAAGCAGTATTGTGTACCGTATCAACACGGTTACTGAAAGAGCTGCATCACTCTCGTATGACAATTCTATAGAGATTTCTTTTGCATAAACAAGAAGTAAGTTGTCCTGTTTGCTTTTGTCTTTCAGAGTGGCAATCACTGTATGCAGTGGTAACTTGGAACTACCTTTGATGAGACAATGCATAGATCGTGCCCTGATCCTTGACAACAGAGTGTGCAAATTTTCCCTCCTCCTCTCTGATTGTCCAGGAGATATTTCAAAGCTACTGGAGATACTGACTCGGGAGGAAGTGAGGTAATTTAGAATCCTGTGCATACCGCCGATATTACATTGTTGAGAAAATAACACAGTGGACACAGGCATGCTTAAAAGTGACAGCTCCTGCAAAGGGACTAATCCAAGGGTTACACAAGTGACAACAGTAACCCAGGGGATCTGTTTATATAGTATTGCTGAAGCCTTTGTTGGAAAACTTTCCCTGTCTCAGGCTGAACATTGGTATGTGCTCTCCGTAATAGGTCTACAACTCTCCTGCACTGGACGGCTCATCAATGTTGAAATGTAGAATTTCATTGCAAGGTCTCTATTTTTATTAAAACAAATATGAATGGCTGGCTGAACCTTGCTGTGCTAGTCTGTCTCCTAATTGTTTTAATCTTTATAAATGCTGCTTAGAAGCATGAAACAGTTTAGTGTACAGGGCAAATCCTGCCTTCCTAAGCCAATACAAGGCCTGTGCACACCTACAACATTTAGGTTTTGTCTCTTAAAACTTTGACCCTATAAATGAAATACATAGTTGTTAAAAGCAAAGGCATCTCTATTAGTGAAGTGCTAATGGAACTTGCAGACCAAGTGACTCCATGGGAGAGTACTTGGGTTGTGAAAGGGGAGATGCACTGGAGAATGCAATTGGAAAAAAAACTCTTCAGGATTAAGTTACTGCAATGCCTTTCGATGCAGTCTAATTTCTCTGTTCTTGGTTGCTCCTATCCAGCAATTGTACCTTCGCCCAACTATGCAGTTCCATTTAATTGCTGCTATAAATTTCCCAGATATGTGCTATCACTTACAGAAAGCATTTGATAATGACAAGGATTTGCACCACTAATCCATGTTTGGTTTGTTCTAGGGTGTTGGACATCAAACAAGAACATGCGTTTGTAACATCTGACCTCTTCTCCATTGAGGTAAGGAGAAAAATGCAAGTTCAGTCACTTCAACTGTGCTGGCTTTTCACAAACTTGGCTGTAATTATGGAGAAGTTTGGACTCCTGGCTTCATATAGCTTCCCAGGATCATGTGGGTTAAGGCACTGAAATGCAGCTCAGCAGAAAATACAGGCTTTGGAAGCAGGATGTTAGATAATCAGCAGTATGCTGTTTTAGGGCAACTTAATCACTGTGTTTGTAACAGGCATATAAATAATCCTTGAGTAGCTTCTTTGAAATGCAGCCAGTTCGGAGTGCAATACTGCAGCTGTTGGTATTGCAGGGCTACTTCGTATATAACAGTTCTAAACCAGAAGTGACGAGACACAGCATCCAGCGGAGCCCTCAGGAGGAATCTGCGTAGAGGAAGTGTCCCTACCCAAGCTTGCTTTGGGCCCAGACGTTGCTATTCTTGGCCAAAGTGTCATGGCATCTTTGACCAGAGGTGGGACCTCAGTTCTGAACGTCTCTCTCCCCTCGCCCAATCCGCATAGCTTGCAGGCAGTTCTGAAAAATCAGTGAAAGAGTCTGTTCTATTTGCACTGAAAATGGCGGGAAACGTTGGTCCATGGACTGGAAATGGATTTTTTTTCCAAACATTTAATTTGACATGAAGGCTTTGTTCTGGGCATTTTAAAGGCCACAAAATAACCAGAGACGGTGGAGGTGGTGATGCCACAGCCATTATTTTTTTAGCCTACTGTTTATAGGGCACTGACTTTGGAGATGGGGGTTTGCTTTTCCCCTCTGCCTGATGGGTTCTGAAAAGTAGTCTCCTATGTAGCAGGAAAGCAACCCAGCCCCAGGGCTCATGGAGTGTCTCAAACTCTCCAGTTGGTATTGAAGCTATTCTGCTTCATATAAATAGAGCAATTGGAGCAGCAACTTGAACTTAAGAATCCCACATATTAGATGAAGCCTCTAACCACCAGGCTGTATCATCGTTGTCCCTTGTTCCAATCACTATTCACTGTCATGCACAACTGAATGACGTGCCTGAAATCAATAGGAGTTAGGTACCTAAAT
Source organism: Rafetus swinhoei (assembly GCA_019425775.1). Taxonomy (NCBI): domain Eukaryota; kingdom Metazoa; phylum Chordata; order Testudines; family Trionychidae; genus Rafetus; species Rafetus swinhoei. Next base: position 63,573,073 of record CM033447.1, on the reverse strand, counting down.
ACGTTTGACCATCTGAGCTCTAAGAGTACATCTACAATGCAGTGCTATTTGGGGAGCCTTCTGAAATCCCGAATAGCATTGACCGCGTCTTGACAGCATGCCCGTTGTTTCAAAATGTAATCAAAATAATGGGCACACTATTCCGACATCCCGGTAAACCTTGTTCCATGAGGATTAAGGGACTCGTTGGAATAGCGGTCTATTTAGAAATTTGGCACTGTCTAGACGGTGCCAAATTTCAAAATAGACTAGCTCGAAATAAACTCGAAATAAGGTACGCAATTTGCATAGCTCAAATTGCGTAGCTTATTTCGAGCTAGTGCTACAGTGCAGACGCACCCTAAGAATCCTTTAGAAAAATGTTACTCTTCAGTTGAACAGTATGGAGTAAACTTTAAAGCCCCTTCTAGTTTCACCTCATTGGAATTCAAGAGGTTTCTCAAATAGATTTTCATGAAAGTGTTTAACACTTATTTATATTACCAAATCACTGTATTAGATCATCTTTCCTAGTTTTTTGGCAGAGAATATTAAGAAATTTTTTGTTTTTATTGCACCATTTGCAATATGATGAGTCTGTCAGAATATTGAAACCACATATCATCTCTGACCAAAAAAAGTTGGCCATTGCTCACAGCTGCTTTTAAACATGCTCTGTTTTCACAGGTTTCCATTCCAGTAGACTCGTAGAGTTGTACTGTAAGATTTGGATGGTTAGTTAATCAAATGGTCAAAGTGTTTCACAAACTGAATGATCCCAATGACGATTGTTAACATTACTGGAAGGGGCTGGAATACCTTTGTACTACAATTAGAGATGAGCCCTGAGCTGCAAAGTTGAGATCCAGGCCAAAATATCCCAGAATTGTGTTGATGATTTTTTTTCATCCAGCGCATTAGAGTTAATCCTCAAATTTAGTAATTGTGGATATTTTTCCTTTTGGAGGCAAGCAAAGCCATTGAAATGACATAACACTAAGCAGCAACCCTTTTGTTTAAGGTTTTGAATGCTCAGGAGTCAAAAGTAAAAGTTAGGTTTTCATAGCAACGTTGATTCACCCACATTGTGCTTACTTTGCATTTCTTTTCTTCGTGTATTGCTTTTAAGGGCCCAGGCCTTGCTTCAGCAAAGCCCTTCAAATGTACTTAAATCCACAGTTCCATGAGGATTTCCCCCTTTCTCACTGAGTAATGTGAAATTGGAAATGCATTAAACTAAACTGAATTAAGGCCACTTCAGCTCTGATTGAGTGTCCACACAGGGTTTCAATGCAGTTTAACAAATCCACTGTAAATATATACCTTTCGTTAAATCAGACTAACTTTCCAGAGCATCCCTGCCTGGACAAGCACTGAAATACATGCTCACTTCTGTAAACCCAGATGAGGAAATTTCTGATTGAAATACAGAGTTAATTGTGAGTGCAGTGGCTCATTCAGAGAGCTTTAAATCACTCCAGTGCTTAATCTTCCCCATGATTTACAGCTTCATTTCCAAGAAGAGAAACTTGGCTTTTACTCACTATTTATCCTGATGATGGAGTGACTTTACTCATTGGCAGGGTGCGTTGATGAACTAGTGTTGGCTGATTTGGTACACATCTGTGGAAAGATCTTTGCCACTAGCCAGTTGGTGTGTGCTGATGGCTTAAAAAAAAAAGTTGTGTCCATTCACCCTTTCTGTTTTTGGAAAAATCATTGCAGGAATTTTTGGTGACCTATGCAATGGGATTAGCTGCTTGTATTCTTTAGAATGTGCAAGAACACCTTCTGGAGATCTTCTGTTTTGCACCTCTGATTCCGATTCTCTACTCTTGTGAGCTTTTTGTCTTGCAGTAGATTGCAGATCCCTGGTCAGGCAGCAACAGCAGTGTCACCAGGAGCCAGGTCATGTTGAAATTGGTAGTTTTGAAACAGAGAAGATTTTTCACTTGTTAATAGTCCTTGGCAGTTTAGGAGTGCACAATTTCCTGAAGAATTTGTTTTTAAATACATATCTCATGTTTACACCCTGCAGAATCTGTTTATAGAGAATGGTAGAACGCCATTCCTTGTGAGTTTGGTTGCAAATATGGATTCCAGCATTGCAAGAATATCCCCCTTCCCCAAATTCTCCTCTCTGCCATTCCCTCCTTTCTGCATACTAAGGCCAACAGATCTCTTCTGAGGGCTGATAATCCTAGTCTCTCCCCTCCTGGGGTATTTCAGAGAGGGAGCTTGATTTTAGCGTGGGTTTAGGTGTCAGTGTCTTTTGAGGAGCTGGGTCCAGGTGACCAATTTGGGACTTGGACTTGTTCCTAGCCTAGCTCCCACATGGGACAGTAAAATGTGTCTGGTTCTAGAAAATTGTGTCTGGTTCTAGAAAATTGGGGAGCACCTTGGGAAGCTGTTCCTTGGCAGAAGAGAATGGTCAGCTGTAACACAGAACTACAGGTGTAAAATATGCAAAATCTTAACGCCTCCTAATTGTGCGAGGCAGCAAAATTAAAATAGCAGCATCAAGGAATGAAAACAATAAACATGCTTCCTTCAGCTGTTTTGATTACTCCATTTTTGGTACAGCCACGTGAGCTGTTGAAATGACTTTAAAAAGGGCAAATATCTACCCAGTTTCCAAAGGAATGTGTTTGATTATTTCACTAGGATGGTGGTGAAAGAAACACTTGAATGGGTTGCCTAGGGAGGTGGTGGAAAGTCCATCCTTCGAGGTTTTTAAGGCAAGTCTTGACAAAGCCCTGGCTGGGATGATTTAGTTGGGGTTGGTCCTGCATTGAGTGAGGGGTTGGACTAGATGACCTCCTGAGGTCTCTTCCAACCCTAATCATCCATGATTCTATGATCTCCTTGGGTGCGAACATACTGGCATGACCCGCTTCACGCCAGATGAAATTTGGGAACATGGCATAGGTTCCAAATATTTTTAAAAAAATACTGAGACACATTTTACCAAATCCATTAAAAAAATCCTAACAATCCCTTCCTGTTTGTGTTGACATTGAAGGAAGATGGACCATCAGCAACAGCAAGTGAAAGTCTGGGTCCAATCGCATGGAGAAATGGGCCTGCATCACTGTGGGCTTATAGGCTTGGTAGGGGGCGGTCCTGTGCTTTGGAAGAGATCTCATAGTTAGAGGGAGAAGTACTGCTTCCCTAACCAGCTGATGCTAGCTTTTCACAGCTCCTCCCTTCCAAATCAGTCTAACTCCCTGAGGGCTAGATTTGGACCCCCTTCCGCTGATTACTACAGGTTGCACCTCCTAAAACCGGAATTCTCTGGTCTGGCAACAGCCATGGTCTGGATCAGAGAACCCTGCTAGCCTAGTGGCAGGAGGGTCAGATTGAAACAGTGGGACAGTGCAGGGGCTGGGGCTGGCAGCAGCCCCCTGCAGCAGTGGGGCTAGAGCCAGCCCCACGACAGCCCGGGTAGCATGGGCTGGGGCCAGAGCTTCAGGCAGCCCGCAAAAGTGTGGCCAGAGCCCGTGGGCTGCTGGTGGGCTGGGACAGGAGCCTGACCCCTCGTCATCCTGACCAGGGCCAGAGCCAGCCCCGGCAGTGCAGCTGCTGGAGCATGGCAGGCAGGCTGGTTGGGGCAGCAGCAGCAGGGCCAGCAACCCTGCTTCTCCTTCCCCAACTCTCGAGCTGGCAGAGTCAGTGTCTGGGGGCTGTGGCAGGGAACCTTCACTAGTTCAGCAAATTCCATGGTTCAGGACTGGTCAGGTCCTGAGGATGCCGGATAAGAGATGTTCAACCTGTACTCTACGAGTAGTCTTGTGCAAGTCAGTGGAACTTTTGTGGTACAAACTACTATTCAGTTCAGGTAAAGAGTGCAACCTGGTCCCGAGTGTCTCCCCTCACAACTATTTCCCCAGTGTCCAACGTGAAGCGGTCTCTTGGGTGAGTTGTGGCTTCCTCCTCCTCTCCAACCACCCAGTAAACAAGGACCAGACTCCTCCTTGGCATGACTGAAAGTCAGTCAGGGGATGACCTTCCAAAGGACTGTGGCTGTCCTTCGGTAGCTTGCTTCATGGATCAGTCAGGGCAAAGAAGGGGTTAGTGTTCAGAAGGGGCAATTTACAGCAGTGGGGGTTCATGGCTTGCAGGTATGCCTACGTATGTGCTGAAGGGAGAGACGATAAAGGGGGAGGTGTCTTAGAGAGAGAATACGACTGAGTCAAGCTCAAGTCAGACTATCAAGATGCTCGATGACCAGGGCTCAGCATATTTAAAAACCACCTAGCGCTCCGAGATGAAGAGTGTGGTCAATGTTACCTTAAAAATATTCTCACTGGAGACCACCCAGGGTTACACTAGTATGGGTTTATTTCCACTAGGTAAAAGTAAAGAGGAGAAAGCAGCCACCAAAGGTTTAAACTAAAGAAGATAGAACTCTCTCTCTCAGACACACACACACAGAGGCAAGCAAGCAAGCACACACCCCTCCATTCATTCACTCACTCATTCACACCCATTCATTCCTGCCCTCAGGCAATCACACACTTACACAGACATATAGGTTGCAGAAGGAGCCAAGGCATGTGGATCCTGGAGGGTCTGTCTGCTCATCATGGCTGGGGAAGCTGGTCAGGAGGGACACTGGAGAGGAGCTTCTCAGGAGCAGGGGAAGGAAAAAGAGAGAGTCTCACATGTACTCCTTCTCCTTATATTGCGTCTGAATGGCCCCTGTGACTCATTCACCTTGTCATCAGGGAGTATGCCCAGACTTCCCTTTATCCAGCAAGGAGCATGCCCAGACTGTGATGACTCATTGAAATGTGCTCCATTGTTCCAAGTCTTCTTCAAACACACTCACACTCTCCATTCACTCAGGGAAGAATGCAGCTTAGAGAAAGTTACAAGCAAGGTGGCTGCATGTTACAAAGATTACAAAGTTGCAGTTTACAGTAAGTTTGAGAGATACACAGATTGCAAAGATTGACAAGGATCACAATAAGTTGCAGTTTAAAACCTTAGACCTTACAGTTTGGTGTAGCTTTAGAAAATCCCTGAATATAAATCTAGTGAGCTCAGGTGGAGGCTTTTTTTATGCAACAGTCAACAACTTTGCTTCTTGGCCACAGTGGAACTTTCTACCATGAGGGTAAAGCTCATCTGTGTGGGAAACAGATTTTCTGAGCAGCTGGTCCGAGACTATGGAAGAAACTCCTGCGGGAACTTACGACCATCATGAAACTCCCCACAGTGCAAGGCACGTTTCTCTAACCTGCCTTCTCCAGTACAAACACAGAGCAGCACGCGTGTATATATGAAAACCCTTTGAAGCCAAAACACGGCACTGCCCATACGATTCCCCTTGTGGGAAGAGGATAATAGTCAGATACAAGAATGTGGCAGGGATGGCATAGCAGTATCTAGTGCTGGTGGTGAATTCCACTAACTAGAGGGCCCAAAAGTTGCTGCCAGCCCATTTTCCCTCAATCGACACTGGATTTATGTACTTACAAAATGAGGCTGTAATTAACAGGCTGTGCATGAGCACACTTACCCAAGGAGAACAATGTTATAGTTCAACTTGATACAGAACATCGGCATGGGAGCTATGGGTGTGGGAGGTGCTGCAGCATCCCTGGGCTCCCATCCTACCATCTGGGTTCTCGGCTGCTGGCCATGTGTCCCAGGAGTGCAGCCGAGAACTCAGTGCCCTGGGTCCTAGCTGCTGGTCCTGCGTGCTGGGGCTTTGCTCTTGGTCTCAGCTGGGGGTGAGGGAGGACTGAGGTTAAGGGGGAGCAGCACCCCCACTTCTAAAAAATGTTCTCGCACCACTGATACAGAAGACACTAGTGGGAGGGAAATCTATTCCTTGCCCATCTGTAATAGTCCTCTAGCCTAGGTGCATATTTCTTCCAAATAGCTGTGTCATGAGTCTCACAGACCATGGACTGGAGTGAAAAGGCAGTGAGTAAACAAAATCAAACGGACACAGCACTGAAGGAAGAGAGAATTTTTACTTCCAGACTACTCAAGGCTTTGCTGCAGATCCGTAGCGTGTCAGCCTATGGAAGATCAGAATCCTGCTTGGCTCCGGGAAGTGAGAAGACAAGTTTTGGCTCATCTGGTTCCTAGTGAACACTTTGCTTCCTCACAAAAACCACAACACAAACTGACATGATTGACAGTCTCAACAGAGCACCTGAAGTAGATCTATACTGACAGCTGTTGGCAGCTTAGCACAGACTGTTCGAGCAGTATTTTTCCATAGTGTTCTGAGTTCGGTTTAGTTTTCTGTCCATCCACCCTTCAGGGGAATTATTTCAGCCAAACATGAAAACTAATCATAATAAAAGACTATAGATGCTACTTTCCCAACCAATCAATCTGTCTCTCTGTTATTCTGGAAGCAAAACCTTAATTTATAAGTCAACTGTTGCTCCTTTGGTATGATAATCTTACATACACTCCTATGAAGAGCTGTTTCCTAGCTCACTCAGGTGATATAATACCTATTCTGCACAGAACTTATTCCCCTCAAACCAGAAGTCATTAAGTTATTTTGGCCTATTCTGGACAACTTCAATAAATTCCTCTGGGCCAATTGTGTACTGTAAAATACTAGAAAAGAATACTTGAGTGCCTCAGATTCTCCGGCTTCACGTAGGAAGGGGCATATCTAGTGCTCAATGGTGCCTGCATGTTCAGCTTTTGGGCTAGAAGTAAGGTAGTTTTGTGATTTAGGCACTGGATTAGGACTCAAAAGATATAGTCTCTGCTACGGGTTTCCTTTGTGACCTTGAGCAAATCCCTCCATATATCTGGGCTTCAGGTCCTCATCTGCAAAATGGAGGCATTTGGAACAGGAAGAACATTCTTAACACTCCCAGAGTACCTTTCCCCAGAGGACTTCTGCAACAGTTAGACAACGTTGATTAATGGAGCTTCCTTTTGATCTTATGCAGTAGATGAGCATTCATCCTATGGTACTGATGAGAAATAGAAGTACAAGGAATTTTAATGGCTGGACTGTGCAATCCTTATGTCTGTTACGCTATTGAGCATTACTCATTGACTGCCTGGATGAGTTAGCACTCAGCAACACGAGAAGGGTGCATAACTTAGACCTAGGGCATTTGCTGAATGCTATACAACAAACAGATGAAAGAGCCCAGAACGGACCACAGGAATCCAAGTCCCCTTCGCTCTGGATCACACCTGCCCGATGGGCTGTTCAGCAGCTGCCCTCCAAACCCTAATCCCAGCCATTGTTGCCAAAGGAAGTAAAAATTGTAGGTATAGGTTGGAATGGCTTGCAGACTCCCTCAAGCTTTGGTACCTTTTCATTTCTGAGGATCTTCCCTTTACTTATAGAACTGGGACAATTTTTCCATGTAGGTAAAAAATGTATTTGGCTCTCTGCTCTAACCCCACAAATCTTGATGGCAAAAGGGCGTGTGAGAGATTTTGTCAAACAAAGTAAGATGCTTCACAGATGTTTCGCTGAATCCCTACAGATCTGCTGCTGTGCATTCTGCCTTCTCCATGTAATGTCAAGGATGAAATCGTGAATATTTAAAGGCTCCGTGAGCAGTTTGAGTAAACGGAACCTGGGGAAACATGTTTCATAGGGATCTTTATGCTACAGAAGAAACGGCTGTAAGGCTTTTTTTTTTTTTTTGCCAGCCTCATGCTTCATGCTAGCTTACAGCAACTGAATACAGTGGGAAGCAGGTGGCAGTTGAGGCATGTAAAACTGGTCCTGAATGGCCCATAAAATGTATTTTTAAAGGGGGAAGTGCAAAAATGAAAGACTTCCTTTAGGCAAATGAGAACACATGTTCAGCATGGAAGGCGGCGCCTTGCCAAATCGTGCAGCATGGAGTTTCATAAATCTCTATTTGTGAGGTTTCCAAACAGTCATTTCTTTTTTTTCCCCTAAGTACAGGTTGAACCTCCCAAATCCAGGACTCTCTGGTCTTTGTTGCTGAACCAAAGAGCCCTGGAGGCAGAACGTGGGGGCCAGCCAGGAGAACGTGGGAGGCACCTGGGCCAGGTGGCGGCATTAGCAGGACCAGGTGGTAAATGGGGAGCCCCCAACCTCACCAGGGATCCCCTGGCATCAGCCAAGCCAGGTGGCACATGGGGAGCCCCTGCCCTGGCTGGTGAACCCCCTTTAGCAGCAGGGCCAGGTGGCAACCAAGCGGCCCCGGGCCAGTGAATCCTGGGAATCCCTGGCAGGATCAGGACTGGCCCCAGCTTTGGGGCTGGTGGCAGCTAGGTGGCCCCAGTGGCAGCGGGTCCTGCAACAGCCAAGCGGTCCTGGCTGAACCCGGGGAACTCTGGTGGCAGCAAGCAGGAGCCCAGCCGTGGGAGCCTGGGAGTGGGGCAGCCAGCAGTGGAGCATTGACCTCTGTTGGCCCGCAAGCTCTCTGGTTCGGGACCACTCAGGTCCCGAGGGTAGGGAAGGGTATTCACCTGGACAGTCCAGTATTTTCGCCTCCTGTCCAGTAAAAAAATTCAGAGAATACCAGACACCTGAGATGTCCAGTATTCTCTGAATTTCTCCCCGGCCAGGAGGCGAAAATGCCGGGCACTTGGCAACCCTACAAACACGCAACACCCGGCCTCCCCTGGCCCCCAACACCCCCAGCCCCCATGCTTACCTGGCTCCCCGAGGCTGCCGGCACAAAATGGCTGCCGGACAAAAGACCTAGTGTTAGTGCTCAACCACTCCCCTTTTCCTATCCCTGCACTCACTCTTAAAGGGGGCATGCTGTTTTAATGCTGTTTTCTTTAAAAAAAATTTTTTTTGGCTTAATAAGTTCTTAGAGCCCCTTTCCCCAACAACTTTGTCTCTCCCCCTTTTTTCCCCTTCAACAGAATTTTTTCCCGGTGTTTTTTTTTGGGGGGATTTGGTATTTTTGTTTCAACCATCTGGCAACCCTACCCGAGGGTGCCAGACCAGGGAAGTCCAACCTGTATAACTTCTTAACATTAGCAATCACTCAGTCTGCACTATTATCGTTTAGTTTGATGCTACCCAGATACAGAGGTGCAATGTATTATTCCATCCAGCTATTTTCTCTTTTGAATTTTTTTTTAAATAATTACCGTTGATTTTTTTTTTTAGGAATTTAAAAACCTCCCTCAAGAAGGGAATGGGAATAACATTCTAATAGACCCCTCCGCCTCCAGTTACTTGTAGGCCTGTTTTACAGACAAAACAGGACACTTGGACTTGTAGATCGGAGTCTCTTTATGTGATGCTTCCTGGTTACGGTTAACCAGGGGCCTGGCTGGGCTGGAGCAGCTCCCCACCCACATGTGATGCGGTGGGCCCAGCCTGTCTGGAGCAGCCTGTCTAGAGCAGCCTGCTGTGCTGCGTGTGGGGGCACTGCAGCTCAGCGAGAGGGGGGGCTGCTCCAGCCCAGCTGGCCCACCGCACCATGCTACGGGTGGGGTCCTGCTCAGCCCACCCAGGCTAAAGCAGCTCCTCTCCCATCTCCATTTAAGCCATTAACTGGTTAACCATAACATTTAACTGGTTAACTCATCAAACAGGATTTTACATCCCTAGTCCGGAAGCTTTTAACTCAGACTGATTGTCTTGTCTTTAGGAATGTGTATTCTGGCTTAGTTGGAAATTCCACAGCGGCCTGAGAATGCTGTCATCTGTTTAAGACTGTTCCTAATTCTTTTCCCAGGTCACCTGCATTATAGAGACTAGAGACAAAATCCACACGGCTCAACTAAGAAATGCCCTCCTCGAGCGCTACCCGACGATGATGTGGACAGAACGGTGACGGGCGAGGCACAATGGAATGTGCTGAGGTTCTTTCACCAACACTTAATGGAAAGCTAAACTGGAGGCACTAATAACACAATGTACATCAATCTTTCCAAACCGAACAGTTAGCAAATACCTACAGGATCGATTTGATTTCTTTTCTTGCTCAGAGTGAAGTGACTGTCCTGTGGAATGAAGTAAAACTTGAAGCATTAGATTAGTTCAGGAAAGCTTTGTAGCCTCTGCTGGTGTGGGAATTCATTACTCGGGTATCAAGTGGCCGTTTGGATTTTGACTGGTGGATAGAATCCTGTGATGTTCAATAAATAAATAGTAAGAGGACACTTTTCTTTAGTTCACAATGCAGCTCGCTCCTCACTTGTCAGATTTTGAGGCCCGCTACTTTAGCAAGCACTACCACCTCCTTCTGCTGGCTTTTTATCTGTTACTACTGGGCTCATGTTGTGTTTTCCAAGCCAGAGGTGGCACTTCATCTGCTGACTCTCCCTTGGCCATTGTATAGGTGAATTTGTGTGTGCATAAACGACCTTTGTTTTCGTGTGTGGGAGGGGAGCTAATGACACACGTTAAAAACATTTTGTTCATTCAAGAGATGCTGCTGAGAGGGAAAACCCCAGCTTGGATTTTTCCCGTGAGAAGATGATGTTTATATGGATATGGCTCCCAAAAATGTTGCAATTGTAGAAGGCTGTTTTAATGAGATATGAGCATGTGTGTATCTAACAAGAACATGGGGTTTCTTTTATCCTGTGGAAACTTACCACAACAAACAGCACAGAAAATGTTTATTTCACCTTACTAAGGAGAGTATATTCCCTCTTTACCACCTCTGCACTTGAATTTTGGGATTAGAAGTCAAATGATGATCTGTATCTGCTCAAAACAGAACCTATCCATCTCATGTGACAGATTAAGTATAACATTGAGAATGCTTAACTAACCGTCTTATATCTAAGCAAAGGCAATTCCAGGAGAAGAGGAAACATAAGTCTTAAGCAAATCACTAATGCAATTAAGAAAGAACACATTGAACTGCATGTCCCTGATTACCAGTTGTTTCATAACCATCCCCAGAGAGCTATTAATAAATTAGCACCATGACAGGAGGAGTGACTTGAGTTCGAGAAAGCTGGAGTCCATTACTGAGCCTAAGTATTCCAGTTGCCTCTATAACTGGATGAGTTTCAAGGCAAGCTGAGCTGTAATGGCTTCAACCAAAATCAATCCACTGGTTACAATTAAACAGAATTTGCCCAATACTCAAACGTGGGCACATGTGCCTCCAGATACTCCTGTTGGGGCTTAAATGTATAAAATGGATATCTCTGTGTTTATGTGCTATATTAGGGCTTAATCCAAAGCCCCCTGAAGTCACTGGGAGTTCCCCAGTGCAGGATTTGGATACCCTGTTTGGGTACCCAGGACTTAAAAACGACAAGTCCAATTTTCTATTTCCATTTCAATTTCTATACTATAATTAAAATATGGATCATGTGTTCTGCAATGTTTATCCTCCCCCTAGTTCTTTGAAGAATATTGTGCTTGCCAATAACACTTCTCTCACAGTTTGTGGGTAAAATATCGGGTGTGGTGTCTCTAAGAAGCACAGCACAGAAATCACAGCCTGGGAGAGAAGGCTTTGGTGGCTTACAACTACTTCTGCACCCTCGTGATTGTGGGCTGGTCTGTGGGCTAGAGATTGACAGTGTAATGAGCAGCTCTAGGACCTGTAAGTTACAACAGGCTAACCAGGGATGTCCTATGGACTCTAGCACTGCCCAGAATCTCTGCAATGATATTCTCCTGTCCCAGATATGTCTCCCATCTCCAGACCTACCCTATAAGCACTCTAGGGCTGGAGAGTAGCCCCAAGGCAGGTCTTCACTGGAGGCAATGTCAACTAAGGTATGTAACTCCAGCCATGTGAATATCGTAGCTGGGGTCAACGTACCTTAGACTGAGTTGCCATGGGGTCTCCACTGTGTGGGGTCAATGGGAAAAAAACTCTCCCATCCACTCCCCTTATGCTTCTCATTCTGGTGGAGTACTGGAGTCAATGAAAGGCAATCAGTGGTTGATTTAGAGGGTCTTTACTAGACCCACTAAATCAACCCCTGGGGGATTGATTGCCCAGTACAGATCTCCCAGTACACCTACCCTTAGAACTGTTTCCACAGTGCCTGTGCTGGGAGAATACAGGACTTTTAGGGCTCCCTTATGTTGCTCTAACTCTAGTACCCAGTTGTCAAGGCTGTTCCCCACTCTGGCACTCCAACCGAGTGCAGAAGGTGTGGGCCTGTAAGAGACCTTAAATACGTTGCCTCTGTAGGCTTCTACTTCCAAAACTCCCCAAGGTCATAGATTCCCTGCCCTTGGGAGATAGACTGCCACCATCAACTGGGGGGAAAAAAACCCTTCTTCTGAAGCCCAGGAAGAAGCACTTGGACTTCTTGCAGTGAGGTAACCACCCAAGCTCTTTTACCATAAGAGAGCTTGAGAAAAACAAACTACAATCTCTGATAGCTGACCTCTTAGTCTTAGGCATGCATACACAGACCTGCTACTTCCCAGGACACAAGAATCAAATCATCGCCTTAGAAAAGGTGATTTTATTAACAAAATAAAAAGATATTCTTGATAAAGTATACTTGGTTGCTAGGGTGTTACAGAGCAACTGAGAAAAGAACAGATTAAAACACAGAGAAACTGAAATTTCTGGTTGCAATTTAGATACAGTGAATGTGGCGGAGTGGGGGTGGGGGGGCATGGACTTCGCACAGAGAAACTAAACCAAACAACAAAACAAAGAAAATAACCTGATCACGACTAAATAGACATTTCCCCCTATTTACTCATACACTTCAAGGTCCAGTCCATTTCCATGCCCAGTATTTCTTGTAGGCATGGTAGTCCTGCCTGGATTAATTCATCTTGTTTCCCCCAGTTCTTGTCTTAAACTCACACAAAGAGAACAGCAGGCAGATATATCTAATCAATTTAAATTTCAACAATCTTTCTCACTGACTTCCCTGGCTTCCTGCGAACACCCCCTAGCTACCTGAGTTTAACCCTTTAGTCACCAAGTGCTGATCAGCACTCCTCCTATCCATTACACCAGTGGCACTGCAGGCACTCAACCTCTCAGAAGAAGGTTGAAAGTCAAATCAAATGCAAGTGTCTAAAAGTTATTGAATGTAGGTCACACATAACAGGTGTGGGAGTTAATCTTGTTGTATTGGCTATGAATAATTAACACATAATCTTTCTCATAGTTCTTCTATCTTTGTAGTTGTCCTGATCTGTTAATGTAAAAACTTCCAGAGTTGATTTCCATGCTATTACACAGCTTTTTCACTGCAAGTCAGTTGGCTTTTAAAGCTAAGATGAAATATATACATAGACGAAAGTCATTCTGAATACTTAAATCCAAGTATGCCACAGGAGAGGATAATAAACTGTCTCTGCAACCAGTTTTTTGTATTAAGTAAAAGGGGATTGTCAATGCAATGTCTAACTTGTATATTAAAGGCTCAGTCAAAAGAGTATATTTAGTATGCGTTGTTTTAAGCTCCCTGCAAGAAGTCTGCTTAAAATATATTAAAATTTGTTAAAGTTCCACAAATTGTGAAAACACGCAAACATTCCATTAGAGTACTGTTTACTTTTAAATTAAAATCACAACATGGCACCTCAGCAGTGAAAGATTATTCACCCTCTGGTGTGCTGTTTGAAAGGAAAACTGTTTTAGCACTAACCCACCTTAGATCAGGAATTGAAGGCTGGTTTTATGCAGTTATCCTCTGTGAGTGACATACACTGAAAGCCCAGTTGCAGAAGCCTTACGAGTGAACCATGCTAGGGACAGGGCGTCTAACCCCATCCCCGAACACAGAGATGCACGGAGTGATTGGGCCACTGGGTCTAAGTAAACAGAGAATTTGTGGCCTCCATCTTCCATGTGGATTTAGGCAGAACTGACACAAAGATTCCTTTCACAGGACTCTGGAGATGCAGGGCCGGCTTTGCCAGTAGCAGAGCCACTGCACCAATCAGCCAGTGTCTGAGGATAAATGCAGCAGATGGCCTAGGCAGCTCCTCCTCCCCGGAATTAATTTAGTCACATGGTTACTGCCTGGGCAAGTTCTTAGAAAAGCCAGGTGGTTAACGTCAGAGCCATTCACTGTGAACTCCAAAAAGTTCACTCCTGCCCAAGCCTATCTTTCAGAAGCACTCTTCTCTTGACACAGACTAGGACCGACTCCCATTGCCATAAATGGACAGTGCTTTATCCTATGGAGAAAGACTCCCTGGTTAAACGATTTAGAAATAAGTTCTAATCTCAGCTTTCACCCCAACCAGCAGTTTCTGGCCTTTCCTGTTGGCAAGGTAGCTTTTGAAAAATCAAGCCGGGTGGTTGGGTTTGAAAGCTTGTGTTGGTAGCTTTTCTTTAAAACGGCAGCTTATGACTGGCCCTTTGAACATCCTCCTCTTTTTGCCATGCAAACCAAAATGGCAGCTGGCCCGCTCCTTCCCAAGGATTCCTCCTGCACATGTACCTCCTTGTGGGATGGAGTGGTAGAATCTTCCCCTCAGATTCCTGGTCTTCAGAGGTCTATGCTATTGGCAGGAACTACTTCCACTGTGCGCAGCACTGGAGCCACTGGGAGCAGGCACATGAGGCAAGATCTGAACTTTTGTCCACCAGAGAAGGTGACGTAACTGTTATAGACTCCAGCGGCCAGTCTTGATTTAAGTGTAACCAAGATCAAAAATTCTAGTCACTTCAGTTCTTGTCAGTGACGGTAGCCAATCTGGCTCTATTAAAATAACACGCTGTTTAAACATGATTCCACATTTGCACTTCAAGAAGTAATTTCATTGGATCCTTTCCACACTCCATTGCCTGGGTTTTTACGTTTATGATACGCAGGAGAAAACCAGAGGTTGCTTGCAATGTGAACAAGGGTGTCTTACTGACATTCTGGAGCAGGGGTGGGGAACCTAAGGCCCAGGGGCCGGATGCAGCCCCTGGCTTGCCTGGATCCGGCCCCCGGAGCTTGGAGCTCCCCACTCCACATTGGGGAGCATGCACTGGTGCTCCAGCCCCTCCCATTGTCCCACCAAGGGTCTGGAGCAAACAAAATCTATTAGCCTGCCCCTGCCACCCCAAGGCTCTGGTGTGCCAGGGGAATTTGGGAATTGTCTTTCTCCTTCTCAGTCAGGGGCTGCCTTAGTGAAAGTTTTGTTTTGGTTTTTTTTGCTTCTCACTGGTGTGCATCCTGCTCCCCCGACTGATTTTTCTGTGGGTCAGTGTCCTCCCACCCCTGTTCTAGAGAGTGCCATTGTGCACCAAGTACACTGCCCATATTTATAGAAGGCTAGTTGTGGGTGGGGAGAGAGCAAGGGGAGCAGGATACAAAGACCGGGGCTGTCCAGCCTTCATAGTAGTGTTCTGGGTCTCAGCTTGTCTGAAAGGGTGGTTTCCTGTCTGCAAAGACTTCTTGTTTCTTGCAAAAGGGATTTGAGCTTTCCCTCCAACAATTCACTGCCCCTGAATCCCATCTCCGGTTTACATAAAGAGTGTGTCTAAACTACACCCCTCTTCCGACAGAGGGATGTATATTAGGCACTTCGAAAATACAAATGAGCCCGAGATTTAAATATCCCAGGCTTCATTTGCATACTCACGTTCGGGCGCTGTGCCGATCATGCGCCCTTTTGAAAGTGAAAGTGAAGTCTAGCTGTGGCTCTGCCGACAGCGGGGAGTTTTTTCGGCATATCCTGTACTCCTCAAAAAATGAAGGCTATGTCTACACTTATGGCTTCTTGCGCGAGAATTATGCAAATGAGGCTAAATGTGGAATATCGCCAAGTCTCATTTGCATACCTAATGAGCCGCCATTTTTGCAGAAGAGACTCTTGTGCCAGAAGGAGCTGTCTACATTGCCCCTTCTTGCACAAGAAAAAACCCTCTTGCGCAATGCCGCTATGCCGATTATTTTCAGGAATAACGGCATGACAAACACAAGAGGCCAATGTTCCCTGTAAGCTGAGCTCTTGGGCAGGCAGCAAGGAGAGATTCCAATGCTGCCCAGCTGATTAGGGGAGCATCCACAACCTCCCATAGCCAACAGAATGTGATTCTATTGGTGGTGCACATCTATACATGCCTTGGTGCACCTGACACAATTTATTCCACACATGGATGGGAAAAAATTAGAGGGACCATTGCAAGAGGCACTCAGTCTTGTTTGGAAGATGATCTACAAATGCTGAAACACCTTTGTATTAGTTGAGCTAACCCTGGTGGGAGTTGACCAGTACAGACTTTTCACTCTTGCAATTCAGATTGGCATGGTGCCAACAAGCTAAATGCAAATAGGCCAGATACACATCTGCTGTGGCTCTACTGGTTTCTGAGACACTCTGCTGCTTTACACCAGCTGAGGCTCTGGCCCCAAAAGCCAAATCTTGGTCGTACTAAAGCAAATGTGCTTATTGCTCCTTGCTTTGGTGAGATCCACATTTTACCCAAAGGGAGAACAGATTTTTGGAAATGAGAGCTAGTGAAGGACCAGCCTAAAACCGTCTGTGAAAAATATTGACGCTTTTATGTACAGTTGATTACAGTTCTTATTTCTGAGATCTAAGAAAGTGA
Organism: Rafetus swinhoei; assembly: GCA_019425775.1. NCBI lineage: Eukaryota > Metazoa > Chordata > Testudines > Trionychidae > Rafetus > Rafetus swinhoei. The sequence continues at coordinate 63,556,658 of CM033447.1, read as the reverse complement.
GATCATTAGATCAACAGCCTCTTTTAAAAAAAATAAAACTTTGCCCCAAATCATGTTGATATTACCACTAAGTGGCAAATAACTGTAACTAAAGCTAATAATCCTACATGTAAACAAGAGAGGAATAAACATACTGCAGTTTAGAGGATGGAAAGCATTGCTCACATGTCACAGGGCTGAATCTTAGCCATGAGCCTGAAAGACCATCCAAAACTTTAAGATAAGCAAAGAAGGCAAAAAGGGAAAAAAACAAGAGAGAGAGATCAAAGCCAAGATCAGCTGGAGCATCACACTTGCAGTTCTAGTCAAATGTGAGCTTGTCTCATGCTGACTGGAAAAGTGTGGTTGTGTGGTTCTAAGATAAATTTCGTGGTGTGAGATGTTAAAATGTAGTTAAGGAATATTTATGGAACTTTCTCCACCCATACATATTCACTGAATTGTCCCCCCAATATATTAAACAGCTGCTTGTGGCTTCAGCCTCTTTCTTAGGCTCCATTGTGACCTAGGCTCCATCACAAAGAATTCTTCGCTTCCTAGGCTCCATTGTGACCTAGGTCTTATGGAATGGTTGGACTGGAGATGTGCTCTGGGACATTAAGGCAGACATTGTCACTAATCAATCAGGAAATCATTCATCAACTGCAAGACAAATAAAATGTCCTTAACTGCAGAAATGAACCCTCGGAGCGTGATCCAAAGCCTCGTGGAGTCACTATAAAGGTTCATGCTGTCTTCCATGGGATTTAGATCAGGCCCTAAAATAGACATAGTATGATGGAGTGTTTCTATGAAGAAGCAATTCAGGAATGTCTTCAAGATTCAACTATATACGTTAGGCATCAGGAAGTCTAGAAGCAGATGGCATGCTTCTTAGTGCATCTATGTTTAACTGACCTTATAAGAAAGGTCCAGAGCAAGTCTTTTGAGCTTTCCCCTTTCCCAGGATTCTGATTATAGCATCCTGTTGCTCAACCCAGCATGACAACCAAACTCATTCAGTTAAATCAGGCGTTACAATCTAGCCACGTAAGCCGCTGTTTACGGAGCACATTGACCCGACTCTGGAGTTTGCTCAGAGATGTACCTTGTAGGGATGTATGGCAACTGTAAATACTCAACAGTAACTTTCTCTAACAAGTAGCTTTACGTGTTGGACAGTTTGTGTTCCTGCTGTTTTCACTCTAAACGAATTGGATTACTGTACAAATCCAACATGCAGAGCTCCTTGTGAGAGAGAATTACTTGCATCGCTTAATTTCTGCTCATCTCTGGTACAAGCCAAACAAGCTCTTCTTAGTCTGACCTGCTTACACAGAACAGGCCACTCCTGCGGCAAAGTCATCTGAGTCTCTTGGCATCTGTCCCTAGGAGTTATATGTTGCTTCTGTTTCATTAACACAGCTCTTTGCATTTTGCCCCAGGCAGAATTCTGAAAGACCAGAAGGCAAGGAGAATTTGTCAGTATACTTGAGCATCAAAAAGGTTTGAAAATCAAGCTGTATTTCTTTTCAGTGCCCTCCACAACCTGGCTCACAGGAACATTCAGCAGGGGAAGCAGGAGCATCGCTCTGCCCAAGCCTCCCTCCCCGGCCAGGGGAAGGCTGGGGCTGATTTCCCTGCTTACTTAGGGGACCATAGGGGAGCATTCACACCCTTATGGTCCACATTTACAAAAAACCACACCCTCCTCCACAGAAAATCCTGCTTAAGGGCCTGCATGTGACCTTAAGCAAAGCTTGTCACCATTCCAAGCCAGTTTCCTCACCTGTTAAATGGGAATGATATCCTCTTTTGGAAAGGGATTTGAAATTTATGGAGAGGAAAAAAGTGCTATACAGGTGGATTCCATTCATCTGAATTTCAATTATCCCTACAGCTTTGTTTCCCAAATGATGTATCCCCCATATGTTTTAAACTTTAAGATATAAATATTAAGAAAGCATCAGCATGATGCAGTTTTCCTCTCATATTAGTAAAACTGCATTTATACTTCATCTTAGTGAAAAGGCTGAGAAGTGATAGAAACTGCACCTAAAAATATTTCTTTGTTTTATCTGATTGCAGTTGTGCGATAAATACCCATGCCATTTTGGATTGATGGAATTCCCTTGTATAAGACAAACTGTTTTTATTATTAATTGTGCCACAATGCCCCTTGGAGTATTTTCCTTTTAGAGATCATCACTTATATGATTGTTACTTTTTTCCTGGCTTGTATTTTCCCCCCCACAAAATAATGGGGCTTAATTAGACTGGGAAAAAAATGGAAACTAGGCTTGATCTAAAGCCTGTTAAATCAATGGGATTTTAAACATTCATTCAACAAGCTTTGGAATCAGATCTGCTATCACTTGTATTTTTTGAAAAATCTCTTGTGAATACATTTAATACTGTGTGTATTTACTTTGGTGGAAATCTTGCAGGACACTATTGATCTAAACATCCATCTTGTATCTTCAACACCACCCCCTTGTTTATCTGAAAAGTTCATGAGTCATGTAAACTATTTGTAATTTTTTAAAACAACAGATATTTGCAGGCTCCCTTTCCCATTAAAACAAGATCAATGACACCAGCCCAAAGTGCTATGCATATGCAATGGAAAGGGGTGAAGATATTTTTAAAATAATGAAAAATAATGGGCTAATGTCCTCTAAGATTGTTTTAGATTTTTAAAATGCCCATTACCAAAGATGGTTTAGCTAGTTATCACCTGAATATATTTTTCACGGTACAATTATGTAGCTTAAGTCGAAATAGTGTATTTTGGCGCTGTCTACACAGCAGGAAGTCCAAGTTAGAGCACTCTTCCTCCAACCTCCCTTACTTCTCATAAAATGAGGATTACAGGAGTCAGAGTCAGAAGTCCTCCGGCTTGACATTATTTCAACATTATGTCAAAACAACTGCTTGCTGTGTAGATGCAGACTATGTTATTTCAGAATAACATTAGTTATTTTGAAATAACGCTGCTTTGTAGACGTAGCCTAAGTTACAGCTGTCATTAACCTAAGTAACTTGTATCAGAGGCTGTGAAGTTCACCAGCTCTTATAGAATATAGGGCTTGCTTTGCCCCAAGTGCAGGAGTAAACTAAGAATGGGATGTGTGTCGTGGAGTATAAACAGAACAATGAGCAAGTGATGGTACCTTTCAACTGCAGGGTAAAGTGTAAATAATATGTTGAACTTGAAGAAACAAAAGGATTATTTCAATAAAATGAAGGCTTGTCCCATTGTTGAAGGGACTGCCACACTGGCATGTGTGCACACCTGGGCTAGGTCTACACTCGCGGCTTCTTGCGTGAGTAATATGCAAATGAGGCTAAGCGTGGAATATCGCTGAGCCTCATTTGCATACCTAATGAGCCACCATTTTTTTCAGAAGAGGCTCTTGCGCAAGAAGGAGCGTCTACACTGCCCCTTCTTGTGCAAGAAAAACCCTCTTGCGCAATGCCGTTACACCTATTACTTTTCAGGAAGGGCGCAAGAAGGGGCAGTGTAGATGCTCCTCCTTGCACAAGAGCCTCTTCTGAAAAAAATGGTGGCTCATTAGGTATGCAAATGAGGCTCGGCAATATTCCACGCTTAGCCTCATTTGCATATTACTCACGCAAGAAGCCGCAAGTGTAGACATAGCCATGGTGTTTTACAATTAAGATGGTCTGCTGATGATCCATTGGTCTTTGGTGCCAAAATATTGACCTAAAGTATTGAAGACCCTTCACAACCTTTTTTCTTCCTCAGAGAAGAGCCCATCCTCTTGTCTCTAGCCTGGACCTGTTTCTCATTTTTCTTTCTAGTCCATTTTTTGCCCCTTGTATTTGACACCTTTTTCTTGGCAGTAAATAATGTCATGAAGACCGCTCACTGTCCCCTTTCTTTACTTTTCAGACTTCTTCAGGGAGGGGAGTGTGAGATTTATCAACTCCCACTGTAGTTTACAACTTTGCTGCCTTAATGTGACAATCTTACCGGCACACCTCTGTGCCAGCCCTGTGAGTGCTTTAAGCTGGTAGCTGGGTAGATTTGTAATGAAGCCATCTTCACTAGCCATTGTTGAGAATACCCAATTATGTATCTGTGGCCTTATTGATAGCGTATGGGATACTTCAATTATGCAGTGTTGAACATCCCTGAATGTTGCCAGGGAGCCACAGTGCAGCTGGATTTTAACTGGCCGAGGCAGGATTTATTATCCCTCTAACATCCTCCTGACAGCAACACTGCTCATGCAGGCCTGTCAGACAACTCCCTGCCTGTCATTCTTTGATGGCTAATAAAACTTGTTAAATTGTCAGCTAAGTATTTAACAGACCCATAGGATTGTTTAAACTAAAGAATCTTTCTTGGAACTCATGAGACTGAAGATATTTACATGGTATGCCAGATACCATGTATGTTAGAAATGGAGCAATTGCAGATCTTGGGGCTGGAACAGGGAGTTAAGATTCCTGCATTCTATTTCCTACTCTGCCATAATTAACTGAGCTTCACAGAAGCTGTAATCTGAGTCCTCCAGTCTATTCACTTGTTCTTGGGCATCTTATGGGATTTACTTGTCCTAAAGTGTGCAGAAATTGTACGTGTATATAGAGATCTATATGTAAAAGACACAGTATTTGTTAAATGGGCATTTCAGACAGCTGTAGTTCACAGTGGCTAAGTCTACACTGCAGGCTTCTTGCACAAGAACTGTTTTGTGCAAGAGTTCTTGCGCAAGAGCACATCCACACTGCTATGTGCTTTTACGCAAGAGATGTGCTTTTGCGCAAAAGCGTCCATGGCAGCGTGGATGCTCTCTTGCACAAGAAAGCTCTGATGGCCATTTTAGCCATAGGGGTTTCTTGCGCAAGAAACCCCTGTTGTCTGTCCACACTGCCTTCTTGCGCAAGAAGCCCTCTGTTCCGACGCTTTACTGTAAATTTACTTGAGCAAGAACGCACGTTCAGTGTTGATGATCTGCACGCTTTGGTGCAAGAACGGTTGTTCTTGCGCAAAAAGCCTGCAATGTAGACGTAGCCAGTGAGTATAGAGGTATTTGTACATTATTTTTGTTACTCTGGTAACTTACTCTGCCGGTTCTCCAAATAAGTCTCAAGATAGCTTTTTTTTCCCCCAAAAACCTTTATTTTTAGTATTCCAGGACGAGAAGATCAAAGGGTGAGGGAAAGAGAGGATTACAGAAATGAAGCCAAACTTGTTCTCACACTCTGTTCTCTAGTACCAGATATGGCACTATACCCACCCCTCGCCCCGTGCTCTTATTCTTAAGAAGCAGTTTAACAGTTCTGTGCTGTTAACTCTTCAAGTGTGCCATATACTCAACTTTTTGACAATTTCCGCTTTAAGTGTACACTCCCTATGCTCTAGGGCTTGAATGAAGCCTCTGCACCTCAATAGTAACTGCTTAAAAAGGGCAGTGCCAACATTGAGATCTTCCGGTCTTGATTCATAGGCAGATGTGGGCACCACCTAAAATATTTTTAAGATTACTCAAGAGTGACTCTGCAAGTGCAGTAACAGGGCTGGCAGCTGCTCTTTCCTGTTATGTAAGAGTCACCAGGGAGTCTCCCCTGCACCCCAAGAGGAGACTAGCATCACAGGGGATATGAATCAGTGGCAATACTTGGTAATAATCTTCTCCCCAAAATACTTTAAATACAGTAGCAAGGATATTTCAAGTGGTCTTGGTCCCGTGGTGTAATGTTAAAACATGACAGAACATACTTCAATCTCTTCATCCTATGGAAAAATTCCACAATAGAGAGATACAATAGTGTTCAGTAGAGTTAAAGCTGTCTTAAACAACAGACAAATAGGCTGTTGGTGGCATCGAAGGAAGATGGAACAGAATTTTACTTCATATATTTGAGGAACTGCATAATAGAGTCTCTTGGACCAGTGCATTAATATCTAGTTGATACGTTAATTAACCCTTTCTTACAATAACAGCAGATAGAACATATTTGTCTTGAAATAAAAAAAGTTAAATCCAGGAATCCTTTAATTATCTTTCTATAACTTCTAAGTGTACTGTTAATCAGTCTTTCAGAAAATAGCTGTACTGATCATCTGCTCTCCTTCAAGTTATATATGGTCACTGACTTCCATAATCTAAATTTACCATTCACAGAGAAAAGTTCCCACTGTGTGAGATTTAAGGCAAGAGATCATCAACAAGTTCTCTGTTACCTTTAGCGGAATGAATTGTTTCACTACATAATCTGGCTCAAAAACTACATAATCTGGCTCAAATCATTGTACATCATCCTGTATAATGTAGCCACTTATTAGTGTTCCTACAACCTTAGGAACATTTCTCCCTGATATGGGAAGACTGAACTAGAGAAAAACAGGTGTAATATTAAACCAAAAATGTTGGCGAAAATTTTTTATTGAAAGTCCGGGAAAACAGTTCTAACCTATGACAGACAGAGACTTCTCTTTATTATGTAAGTAAAGTGTCTCTGCTGATGTGGTAGGAAAACATCTACCAAAATACAACTGTTCTGCCTAGGCACGGTGAGGTTTCCTTTGGGTGGGGCTGGAGAGGAATTGTGCTTTTCAGTAAGAAGCAAACTGAACATACAATACAGGTAAGGCTAAGACTTTGTCACTGATCTTTTTAGTGTAAGTTACAGAAGGGTTATGGCAATAAATAAAGATTCACGGAAGCCTATGACCTGACTGAGTTACTAAAAACAGCTTTAAGAAAATGGTAGGGAGAAGAGTCCAGCATGCATCACTGCTGGGGCTCTGGGGTTACCTTGCTGCTGTGGGGTCCTTAGCCTGAAGCTCCAGAAGTCCCGACCATATGTGGCACAGAGCTCTGGGGTTCCCCTCTGCTAGGGGCTTCCCCCAACCATCCACTGTGGCCAAGAGCTACAGTTGTAGCATTCCTCCCATCCCCCTGGGCACCCTGAGCAGGGTCCTGGTTGACAGCTCCAATGCTGCTGCCCCAGAACTGAAGTCATGGCAGTCACTGGAAGTTATGACTTCTGCAAACTTCATGATTTAAGGCTACAATTTTGAGTGAACTGTCACACAACAGGAAATGCATGCTAGGATCATTCACAGCAACTAAACAGAGTGGATCCACCTTCTGAGAACAAGGTTGAAATATGTTCGCTTCATTTACTTCTTTCCTAATCCTTTATCTCTGCTTCTTAGGTGAAGGCTTGTAAGCTAGCAGGTGGGAGAGAGAAGCTATACCAAAGAAGAAGGTTTGGATGAACCACTGACGTTGAACAGAGGGGTCAGTGATGCCTTTGGTCCTGCAATAAAACAAAGTTAGATTTTATTTTACTATCACAGTCCAGTAAAAGTGAAGCACATCTAACACTAACGAGATCTGTGCCTCAACAAGTGCAGGGCTGACTGACTGTTGCACTAGGGCAATGCAGCAAAATAAAGAGGAAGAGAGATCGTCTGGTGCAGTGTTTTGCCATAAGAAACCTGAAGGCACAGGATCAAATTCCAAAGTGTGGTCTGGAGCATGTTTTACTGCTCCAGATGCATTTTGAGAGCCTATTCTTCACTAGCCAGCACTTACTACTGATGACAGCACACTTGCTAATTAGTGTTGGAAATAAGATAAGCCTCCAACCCTCTCCTTCTCCAGTTAGGTGATACTGCTTTGGAAATCATAACCTGCAAGGATGAAGCCATTAGAAAAATGGCTTCTTATCATGCTGCAGCCCTTTCCAAGAACGCATGGCTAATAATATCGAGAGCTAGCATATGCTTTAAGTCACTGTAGGCTTTAAGTCACTGTAGACTAAGTCTGGGAATGCATTTAAATTAAAAAACAATCCTAAAAAAAGTGATGCTTTAACTTTTTCCTGTCTTTCCTAATAGTGGGGAAACAATAAATACATAATGCCACAAAAACTCCAAACTTGCCAGGAATTAAGAGAAAGCTCATGACTGGAGGTATAAGATGGGTTACACTTAATGTCTGATTTTAACATGTGTATTACAAGAAACTTTAACTATATATGTTGCCTCAACTTACTTGGTGCCCCCTCTACCAATTTCAGCTAAAATATCCCAATCCTGGTTACAATGTTGTGCCCTGTCTTGATGAGCAGATAGCAAATGTGTTAGTGAATATTTGTGAGCATGTTTTTAAATAGCACTTAGTACCTAGTATAAAGAAAGCCTGTGTTTAAAACTTAACACACTAGCTTTACACCTTTGTAGTCCAGACAGTGCTTCCTGACTTTTTTTTTCTGCATTCATTGACTGTTCTTGAAATACAACTTGTTTGTGCAAAAAGTGTATACATATTATCTAGGCAAATAAATACTTTCTATCCTCAATGAGTTTTAAGCTTGTCTCCTTAATAATGTCTACAAGTAATATTAGAAAGCGTATGTTTTACCATTGGGATGATACTGCCAGCTGCTGGCTAAGCAGAGGCTTATCAGAAACAAGGTGTTAAGTATGTAGTCTATATTTCTTCTTCATAGCACTTCACATTTTAATAATGCTTTATAAATTTAAGTGCTTCCTGTAGGGCACAAAACCTAGAAAGGGCTGTCACACCTACTATGTTTGGTATCAGGCTTATGTTCTTGTCAATTTGTTCACAATCTTAGGTACTAATTTTAACTGTGAGAGAAGTCTGCCCTTTCTACCTTTTTAAAACTGGGAAGTTATATAACTGCAAAGAGGCATCACTTCATACTATCCTTTTAATTAAGTCACCGGAGAGTCAAATTTTTTCAAATACAAATAATCGGAGGGCCATATTAAGCAATCATTACACAGACAAAACAAAAGTATTATTTACTTTGAAGCTTTGTCTGAATAAGGAGCCAGACTGAGCCTGTGACAAGTGGAAGAAGAGCACATGTAAGTTTTCAGAACACTGCATGAGACGGCCTTCCCTTTCCCAATATACATGAAGCAGCATGTAAGCAAGACTGCAATGTTAAGGGCTACATAATAAGTTTTAAAAAGTTAGTTGGAAGTATTAAGTTTTAAAAGTATTGCTGATCAACATGGGGTTTAGAGTGGATATAGGAAAGATAACTCTAATTGTAGAGCCTTCAATCTCTTAGTCACATACATGGTTGTTTGAGTTGGGCTAAACTTCTGGCCACTGTTACAGATGCACACCGAATTCCTTATACTTCAGAATGCCTTTATATCCATTTTCCACTTCACAAACCCCACTAGATGGCAGCCCAGACCCATTCAGCTCCACACTCCAGCAAGCATGCTGGCCAGATTTTCAAGCTGTATCAGCTCTCGTGATTACAAAGATGCAGAGAAGTTATTCTATAGAGTCGCAAAAATGTTAGGCTGGATGGAACGGACCTTAACAGGTCATCAAGTCCAGGCCTCCATGCTGAGGCAGGACCAAGTAAACATTGAGAATCTCTGACAGATGTTTGGCCAATCTGTTTTTTAAAATCTCCAGTGATGGGGGGGTTCCACAACCTCTTTTAGAGGCCTATTTTTTATCTTAACTCTCCTTATGGTTAGACAGTATTTCCCAATATCTAACCGATGAAGCCCATTATTGCTTGTTCTACCTTCAGTCAACAAGAACTGATTCTAGTTCTTTTGATATGATTGACTATCAGGTCTCCCTGCTCAGTCTTCTTTCCTCTAGATTAAATATGGCCAGTCTTAATCATGTCTCAGTTTCTAAACACTTAATCAGCTTTGTTGCTGTCCTCTGGACTCTCTCCAATTTGTTCAAATCTCTCCTAAAACGTGGCACCCAGAAATGGCTACAGTACTCCACTATGCTGAGGAGACAATTACTACCCTTGTTTTACAGAAAACACTTCTGTTAACATGTCCCAAAATAATAACCATTCAGCAACTGCATATCAGTCTCATTCATTCTGGAAATTTTTTTCAGCAACACAGCCAATCAGTTACACTCCATTTTATAGCTCTACACTGGATTCTCTTACCCCTTCCCCATCTTGAGTATGGTTGTCTTTTATTAAAATTCTTGTTGTTGAATTCAGAACAAATTCTCCAACTGTCAAGGTCCTTCAAATCTTGTCCTCCAACGTGGCTAACCCCTCCCAGATGTTATCAGCAAATTTTCTAAGCATTCTCTTCACTCCATTATCGAAGTCATTACTAATAGTCTCTCACCAAGGACAACTCCTTGCAGGATCTCACTAAGTACACCCTCCAGTTTAACAGCAAACCATTGATAAATAATATTTTCAATAACTGTGCACCTATCTTAAAGTAATTTCATTTCATCTAGATCACATTTCCCTATGGGCTTATGACACGGTCATGTGGGACTGTCAAAAAAAAAAAAAGTACTAAACTCAAGATATCCAATTTACAGGTTTTTTTCTCCCATATACTAAGCCAATAGTCCTGTTTATCTTCAAGGTCTGCTTAAAGAAAAGCCCCTAATATGCTCTCAAAATTTGAAGGTTTGTAAAGGGATGTATCCTCACTTTGGTGTAGAGGAGACTAATAAGCTACTAGACCTGTTTAGCACTAATGAGGCAGACCTGAAAGATTTGTTCTTCCTGGAGGGGAAGGAGTTTAAAAAAGGAAATGGCAATGAACAGGAAGAAGCTATTCCACTTCAGAGTCTGCTGACAGCTTGTGACCATCCCATTTTAAGCTGACCTGACTGGCAGCAAAGCAGTAAGTCCCTAGAGGAGGGGCAGAAGGTTGGCCCCACAAATGCAGGGGGGGGGGGGGGGGGGAAGCATAGACTTTGAAAGACTAAGCTCCTAAAGCAGAGGGCAGAAAGACTGCCTGAGATACAGGCCTCCTTTGGCTCTATTTTCATCCGGATTTCTTCTCTCTCAGAGGAAAAACTATAAATGAAGGAAAAGGCAGGCAGGGAGGAGAGGGCAGGTATTAAGAGCTCCCTTGATCTCCCCTACAAAGTATCAGCATTAGTTTTTATTCCACCTATTGATATGACTCTTTGATAGGGCACTCAGTAATAATAGTTGAATTTGGAAAGCCCAATGAAAAACCATTTCAGTAACTGAAATTTGCAGATGGGAAGAGAAAGAATTGTTGCTTTGAGAACTTTAATTTAAGGATATTTATTTACTTTGTATATTTTGATGACTAGTGTTAAGGCTTTAACTTTTTTAATCTTAAAGCCATTAATTAAAAAATTGATACTTTTCAATTTCCCATAACTGAAAACTTAATTTGATTTCCAAAATGCTTAAAATCCACAGTTTCTCTCATCTGTAAAAGTCTAAATCTAATACACTTGGAAGAATTCGATTTTTTTTAAATGGCTAACAATCAGAGTACCACACAGGAAAATGAACTCCCAAATTCCTTTGATAACAGCACCTGAAGTTAGGTTCCTAAACCCACATTTACCTTTTTAGGCTTTTTTTTTTTTTTTTAAATGTTTGCCTTAAAAACTAAGAGGGGAATTTAAAAAACCCACATGCCCACGCAACTTACTTGCATAACTTGATACTGTACAATGCTTCAGCTATATGAATTCCCCATGCGAACCAAAACCTGGTAAGGTAAGCATACACCTTAGATTTAATGTTGAAAATTAGGACTATACTGTGACCATAATGCAAAAGATAGATTTTCAAAACAGACAAGTTAGATTTCTGCTTTTTCTAAACGACAACTGAGAAATTTGTATTCTAAGGGCATATCTGAAATAAAGTCAGAGTATAGTTGCCTAAAGACTAGTTATGAAACTCAGGTACAATGTATCACCTAAAGCACTTGATATTCATCCAAAACTTTTCATGATGTGTTTGTGAAATAGAAAATATTGGGCCAGATACTGCAGTACATTATCAGGCTCAGCTCTCAGTGATAACAATACAAGACTGCCTCAGTAAAGAATTTAGCCTTGTACTTATTAGAGGTGCAGTCCACCTACTAGCGAAATAATATTGTCAGCTTTTCATTGTATTTGTATTTATAAACTAAAGTTAATGAACTTCTCTAGTATACAGAAGGCATGAAGAGATGAAATACATTGGCATTTAAGAAAAGACTATTTTTTTAAAATGGGTAAAAAATGTAACAATTTGAAGCTTTTTAACAAAGCCCTTCTAAAAATAGTTCTATGATCATTAGGGTTTATAATGATATACTCTTGTAATGTGTCCTTCTCTTGTATACTGGTGTCCAGATGCATGCTTTTCTGAACTTGTAGTTTCTATCCACCACCGATTTTAATGTGTAGCCTGGAGGATACCAATCTTGCTTTGGAAGCAACACACCAAGGTACACTGAACAATTTTTATCTACAGAGTAAGTGTTGCAAGTTCCTCTGATAATTGGAATTCATAATGAGACTGAGTCCTGCATACAAGTCATGAGACTGTGCTCCAAGGTGGATATAAACACAATTCTTCAGAAAGAGAAGAGCTTTCTATCTACTTGTTCCTGAATAACTCCATGTGTGGGCACTTAATCTGGAATAAAAATGTATCCACACACTTCAAGAACAACTTGACTGGAAAAAAAACCCTCTATATGTAGACAGGCTTACATATCATAAAGCCTTAAGTGTTTCATAACCAGACAAACCTTGGTCCTGTCAACACTATAAATTGTAACAGCTTTAAAAGACATCCTGTAAAATGAGATTGAGAAGTTGCAGCATCCTGTCTGAAGAGGAAAAAGCATTTAAGAAGTTAAAAGGGATTGTAAAACCTAGACATTAACTGTTGCCAAGAATTATTTGAAACATGTTCTTGTCACCCTAAAGAAAGCAAATTCCCATACAGCTTCCAGATCTCAGGAACTCGCCTTGATAAGTTTCATTCACCTAGTCTTCCATCAACTCTACTTCCACTAAGGTTAAACATAAGGCATTAAAATATTATAAGCTATCAAATTTAATTATGGAATCTTAAGAAGGGGGCTAAGATGGGAAAACAGGACAAGGTTAAAGTAGCAAAAATATTAGCTCTCCAAATCCAACTTACCCATTATATAGCAGTTTGGGGTGGTTGTCCACTAAATATTTAGTAAGATGGCCAAGTGGTCCCAGATTGTGATAGGGTATTGTTGAAGGTAAAAAAACTGCCCACTAAGAGAAACACACACTTTAGTCTTCCAAGAAGTCTTACTTTAAGGAGAAAAGGATAAGCTTGAGCATTCAAATTTGGTTCCTCACATCCATCCTCAAATTTGCTTGCTATTAAACCGGACCCTTATACATGCTGATTTCACTTACACATGCTACTTTCTCAACTTCACCCATTTCTCACCCCAACCTTAACAGGCAGGCTACTAGCCCTCTGAGATGACTGTAACAAAAGCTGTGCTCTTAGGCTGGGAGTTCCAAGCAAACAGGCTTATGACTGCATTTCTTGTGGTAGTTACATCAAGCATAAGGGCTAAGGCAGTGTTTCTTAAACTGTGTTCCCCGGCACACTGGTGCGCCGGGAGGCAGTCGGAGGTGTGCCACGGAGAACAACAAAGTTCAAAATGGCTGCCCTTAAAGGGGCAGGCAACCTTTTTTTTCCCCTCAATAACTTTCCCCCCAACCTTTTTTTTTTTTCTTCCTCCCCACTCAACAAAAAATCCTTGGAGTTCCTCATAAAAAAAATTATTGTTTGGTGTTCCTCAGTCTTAAAAAGTTTAAGAAACACTGGGCTAAGGAGATGGAAGGGATCTGTGGTGAATGCACCAATTGAATCATTAGCAGACAAGAACTATGAATGATGCATGACAAGCAAATTAAACTCTATGGCATGAAAAATTCAAAGTCTAACTTGCCAAGTTACATAACTGCTGATTAGACACTTAGGGCAAATGTACACTAGGAAATTATTTTGAAATAAGTTATTTCGAAATAGTAACTCCCAAAATAAGTATTTTGAAATAGCGTGTTCACACTACAGAGCAGCCGTGAAATTAGTCCAAAGCAGGCTCCCTTAATATAGACGCAGTACCTTGACTTAGAGCCCCAGGAAACACTGGGGAGTAATTACTTTGACTCTGGGGAGTAGCTATTTTGAAATAGTAGACGTGGAGCATCCACACTACCACTATTTCAAAATAACTGTTTCGAAATAGGTATTATTCCTTGTGGAAAGCAGGAGTTGTTATTTTGAAATAACCAACCCATTATTTCAAAACAACAGGCTTGGTAGTATGGATGCTCTGCTTATTTCAAAATAACTCCCTAGCGTATACCAGCGTTTAGAGTGTGGGAGAAGAGAGGGAAAGCAGAACAGCAGTATCCTTAAAAGCTTTGGATGGGAACCAGTATATCAGGACTTCCAAAATGCTTGAGTTGTACATGTGCAATACTTTTCCCCTCCAAACCCAGAAATGTTTTGACAAGAAACTGTAAGGAAGAGACATGGAGCCAGAGTAAAAGGGGAAATGATCAGGATGAAATACTGGGGAAGAGTGAGACTAGGAAGCTAAAAGAAGCAGGCAAGGACTAAAATTATACAGTTGGGACAAAAATATGTTTTTAAATGGATACGGTCAACTTAAAATTTACTAATTTCAAGAAGTGGTTCAAGAGTATTTTCAGTGTGGAAAAGACCTAAACAAACAAAAGGAAAAGTACTCTAACAAGGAACCAAAGAAACAGACTATAAGTGGCTGTCAAATGCACAAACTGAACTTTCCCTCTAATCTCCATAATAATCTTGGTTGTTAGCTGTAGCAGTAGCCACTGTTCCTTTTTAAAGATAAGAGACTGGTTAGTCACTGTGCCCAGGTAATCCTTAGTTTCTCTGCTGAATCTGCCAACAAAAGTCCAAAATGCAATGTTATTTGCGACATGTCTCAATGGAACTGAGCCCACAACCATTTTTTCTCCACACAATTTACTGATCAGTCATGTACTTTTTTTTTTTTTTTTTTGGGAGGGGGGGTCTCTACTCACATTAGGAACTGGTTTTATCAATACACATTCCTGCCTCAGCTTCTACTGTGTTGAAATTTTTAGAAAGTATTAGAAACCTCTCTCCCCTTCTGCATGTTCAAAATTTGCCTTACTGATGCAATAGTTCACCTTCTCCTATATTTAAAGCAGTGCATTTCATCTCCAAACTCCCTCCTAGATCCCCACTCACTTCAGAATTCAGTTCCACTTTGCCCTTATTTTAAAAAAAAAAGCTTTAATGGACATGCTTCTCCTTCGCACACTTGTCTCTTTCATTCCTCAGTTAGCATGAGCCTCTCTTTCTGTACAAAATCTGGTCCCTGCTGCTGCTGTCTGCCCTTCAATTTTGTTTTTAATGTCAACTGTTGATAAACGTGGTTCAGCTCTACTACTATTAGAACTGGACAGAAGGCTCCTGTACACAAGCCTACCGAGGTCACCACTGTTTGACACTATGCCAATTAAAGGTACTTGAAGCATGTTTAACTGTCACAGCAACAGGAGCTTGGAGCGCGCAGGAAGAGAGCCCTGCTGGCATGAGGAGAATGTGATCTTTTGTAGGGATTTTTGTGGCTCTACTGCAGGCGATGCTATTGAGCTGCCATTCGAGTATCGTTACCAACTTACAAGGCCAAGTCCCGTGGCGCCGTATAGACTCTCACAGATTTATGGGCGCATAGGCTTTTGGGGGCCAAGCCCCACTTCCTCAGATGCACGGCGCCTCTGACGCAGCGGGCGTGGGCCCCCGAAAGCTTAGGCGCCACTAAATCTGTGAGAGTCTATAAGGCGCCACGGGACTTGGCGTTGTGTTTGCAGACTCCCGACTCACACGGCCACCCCGCTGACACTTCTGACCAACTTACCTACCCCGCGGCACAGTGCCCTTCTGCTGGGATCGCCCAGGGAAGGGGAGGCCTCCCCCCGCCTCATTTCCCTCCACCCCGGACACCCCCATGCCCTTTGCCTCCCCCCCCCCCAGCCAGCTCCCAGCCTCTCCCCCTCAGACCCGCCCCGCGGGGTGCCCGGCGCCTCACCGCGAAGTAGCTGAAGGAGACGGCGATGGCGCCCACCCAGAAGGGGCTGGCGCGCCGGAAGTAGCCGCTGGGGCGCGCGGGGGGCGCCGCCGCCGCCATGACGCCGCGGGCCTCGCGCGCCGCGAACAGCAGCGCCCGGCGGGGGGGAGGGGCGACAGCGGACTCCCGTCCCCGGAACAGAGCGCTGCGGCCGCGGGGGCGGGGCGCTCCACCTCTCCGCTGTGCCTGGGAAGGGCCCCGCCCCGCCTCTGGAGAAGCCCCGCCCAGCCGCGGAGAAGCCCCGCCCCTCTCTGGCTCCGGCGCTGACTAGTGCCGCGCGCCTTCCAGCTCCCCGGGGCTCGCTCGAGCGCTGTGTCTGTGTGTCCGGGTGCCACGGGGTGGGGGTCTGCTCACTTTAACCCTAGCTGGAGCGCTCCCCTGCAGCTCTGCTTTTGTAACCGCAAACAGGAGCCTCTGGATATGTGCATCGGCACCTGCGGCAATACAGCAGATGTCTGCACATTTGCCGGGCTCTAGATAGGAAATCCACAGCCGTATCGGCAGAAATGGGCTGAGGATATTGGATACCTTTGGCTGGAAAGCGGATCTCCGCGGATTTGCAGGGCTCTCGCTGGGTGGCACCCAGAGGCAGGGTGCTTAACAAAAGGCTTGTCATTACATGAAGGAGCCTTAGGTAAACCTGCAAGCCTAGGCAGGTGTTCCAGTTAAAAGAGAGCAAACAATGTGTAGGAACCAAGGGCCCATTTTCAGACGGGTAAGCTGAGAGTAGTGGTGTCCCCTAGACGGCTGTATTGGGGCCAGGGCTATTTAACAGTTTCACGCATGATCTGGAAAAGGGGGCAAACAGGTGGCAAAATTTACAGATGACACAAAACTACATAAGATCCGTAAATCCAAAGCAGGCAGCAAAGAGTTACAAAGGGACCTCCTAAAACTCGGTGACTTAACAAAATGGCAGATGAAATTCAGTGTTGATAAATGCAAACTAATTCCCATGGCAAAATATAATCCCAACTAAACATACAAAATGATGGGGTCTGAATTAGCCATTATCCATCAAGATGGAGAGCTTACACTCATTGTGGGCAGTTTTCTGAAAACATCTGCTTAATGTGTTGCAGCAGTCAAAAAAGCTTAACATAGTGTTGGCAACTCTCCTGACCAGATGGCCCAGATGCCAATGCCGTGAATGGCATCTGGTCCATCTGGTCAGGAAAGTTAATAACATTAGAATGTTGGGAAATCATTATGCAAGATAGAAAATATCATCTTGCCTCTTTATAATTCCATGATATGATATGCCCAGATCTCACTCCATCCCCAAAATATATATTAGAATTGGAAATGATTAGGGATGTGAAATAGCTTTTATATGAGGAGAAATTAATTAGACTGGGACTTTTCATCTTGAAAAAGATTACTGGTCTGAGGGCTATGACTGAGGTCTATAAAATCATGAATGGTGTAGAAAAATTGAATAAGGAAATGTTATTTAGTCCTTCACATAATCCAAGTAGGGCCACCTAATGAAATTAATAGGCAGAAGATCTAAAACCAAAAGAGAATATTTCTTCACAATCAAGCTGTAGCACTTGTCAGTGGATGTTATGAAAGTCAAAATGATAACAGGTTATAAAGGAACTAGATACATTCATGGAGGATAAGTCCATCAACACCTATTAGCCAGGATGAGCTACGATGCAAAACCATGTTTTGCATGTTGCTATCCTGTTTGTCAGAAGCTGGGTGATGGTGGCAGGGGTTGGATCACTTGATGATTATCTGTTTCGTTCATTCCCTTGGAAGCACCTGGCACTGGCCACTTTTGGAAGACAGGATGCTAGGCTAGATGGACCATTGGCCTTATCTAGTATTGATGTTCTGATGTTCCTATGCAGAATCCAGATGTATCTGCCCGCAGCTGTAATCTCTAGATTTCACTTTCCTCCCATATAGAAGGCAGGAGTCCTGAGGGGGTCGCTCTTTCTTCAGAGTTAGTAACAAAGCAAAAATATACATTATCATTGCAAAACTAACTAGGGTCCCTTATGGGACTTGCCACAAGATGTCAGAACATGTTAGTAGTAGAGTTGGTGAGTCTAATATGTATTTAATTTTCTTTCTTTTACATAGGGATTACATCAAATACAGTGCTCCCATCAGCTAATTGCTAAATTATCTGCCAAAAAGCTAGCGTTTTCAGGTGCTTTAGTAGCCCTCGGAACCAAGATTAAAGTTGTCCCCTTCTCCCTCCCCCCCCCCCCCCGCAACTCTGAAAAGGTCTGTGGGGGACGGGGATCTTGAATCTTTGCAAAGGCTAGTTTCCTACAAACGGCTTGTCTACCTGCACACTCAGCCTTGCTCATGCAACTGCCTTTTAATGGGAAGCAGTATTCCCTGCAAACCCCACACTATGCTCCTCCCCACCATTGGGGTGAGGTGCTAGAACTATTTTTACAGTGGGGGTGCAGTGAGCCATTGAATCAAACCGTAAATCCTGTATATATAATGGAAACCACTTCAAGTCGGTGGTGCTGCAGCACCTCTCACACCCTTAATTCCAGTGTCTATGCATCCAGAGTAGGGAGTGTTCCCTGGAACCCCTCATTGTGTTCCTCTCCACTATCAATAGCTTCTTAATGCTGTTCTCTCCTTTCCATCATGTAGCTCCCTAGGGAGGATTTGTGTCAGCCTGGGCTTTGAGCAGACGCAGCAAACTGTCATTCTGGCTCCTGCCATTAGGGACGCTTGTCTTCCTACTAGCCTGGGAATTCAAGAATTTGTGTTTCTGTTAAGACCATTGGGCTGGGTTTTGCAGATGATCTTCTGAACAGAAACACAAATCTACTCTTGGGATAATTAATTGTAGAATGAATCTGATTTGAAGTAGATATTGAGGTCCAGGGTAATGAGCAAGCAGATATCCCGGCTTTCATTCTGGACAAGTCACCTGGGCCTTGATCCATAAAAGTACATAAATGCCTAGATTCCATTGATTCTAGTGAACGTGAGAAACCTAAATACCTTTCTGGATCTGTGAAGATATTACAATTATTAATAATCTCTCCATAGAACTAGGACCATGGCCTAGATCCTGAAATTCAGAGGATTTTTATGTATCCTCCGGAGGTGTTTGGTCAATGTACTGAATAACCATTTGACTTATTTCCCCACTCACCACTGTAATTGGCTTCGTACCACCTGCACACTGCGAAATACTGTGTGCTGTTGCTGCAAACTGACACACGAGGGCAGTGATATATGTGGAAAATTGCTTGTATGAGCTGTTACTGATACCTAACATGGTCCATGGAAGAAAATCAGTTGTGGGAATGACAACATAGAGAAATCTCTTCCAAATATCTCCTAGGGAATGGAGCATGCCCTGTGGCAGGAGTAGGATTCCGAGATTCTCTCTAAGATGGTTCTAAGCAGAGCTGTCCCATCCATTGAACTATTTGGGGCAGCTGCCCTGGACCCCATGCTTTGGGGGACCCTCAAGGCCCAGGGAAGCCTGGGAGATTCCTGGGGGAGCCTGGCTCCAGCAGCAGAGGCCGGGCCCATCCCCGCATTCATCGGCAGTGGTGGAAGCAGTAGGAAGCGGAGTGACCTAGCCCCAGCCTGATCTTCTTTGTCATCTCCCAGCTGGATCACTCACTTCAACATAGTGGGGGGAAGTGGAGCAGCCCAGACCTTGTCCAACTCCAGGCTGGGAGCCAGGCTTGGGAGAGCACAGTGAGCTGGGGCTGGGTCATTCCGCTTCCCACTGCCATGGTGACTGTGTCCATGGGCAAGATGGTGCCCAGAATGGGTCCAAGTCCCCACCCCCTCCCATCCGCCTTGAAAGCCAATATTTAGATATTTTTTAAATAATGTAAAAATGGGCAGGAAACGGCTATGTCTATACTGTGGCCTTCTTCCACATAAGCTTATGCAAATGAAGCGTGCAGTAGAATATCACCGTGCTTCATTTGCATAATTAATTAGCAGCTGTTTTTGCGCAAGAGGCTTTTGTGCAAAGAAGAGCTGTGTAGCCTGCTTCTTTCTGCACAATCCCCCCCCCCCTTGTGTCTGGGTATGAAGTCGCTTGGGGGAAGGGGTGCAATGGGATGGGAAGAGGAGGGGTAGGGTGGAGTGGGGGCAGAGCAGAGGTGGAAAGAGGAGGGGTGGGCAAGAAGGGGTCTGGTAGTGTGGAGGCAAAGCAGGGATGGGAAGAGACGGGAAGGACCTGGAGTGGAGGGGAGCCATTGTCCCAGGCTCTGTACATCCCCTAGAGTTGGCACTGGTTCTAAGGCTGCCTTTCCTGGTCAAAAAGATGCTTTTACTGTGCAATAACTAATCTGAGTTAACTAGCCCAATGTTTCTCAACATTTTTATGAAGTACCCCCTTTAAAAAAAATTGTAAGTACCCCCAGTACCTACAGTTTTCAGACACACACATTTTTTTCTACCATTGCAACACATTTGTTTAAACAACTTAATCGTAGCTGGGCGGGTGATGACATTTTTGGGTGTAAAAAAGTACAAAAATAATAAAGCGCTGTAAAACTTAAAACAAAAATTCAGTTTTCTCCAAATTTCAGTTGTGTTGACGTACCCCCCAGACTTCTCTTGAGTACCCCAAAGGGTACTCGTGCCACTGGTTGAGAAACACTGAACTAGCCCACTATGAATTCTAGCAGAGTTCAGCCTCTCCGGAACTTACTGTGGTGCAGTTATGTGATATCAACTGTGGGTGTAGTGTTGTTGATCTTGCATGGGATACTCTGCAGTAAAAATGAACTGAACTACCACAAAAATTCCTTGTGGAGACAAGGTACTAGGTTTTTACCGCAAGGTAACTAACCTTCATTAGCTAATCTCATTGTTTAAAAAAGCACTTTTTTGGCAGTGAAAAAAAGCCTGAAAGTATGTTGACCTTAGAAAATTAAAGGAGCAAGTAATCTGTAGAAGAGACTGGCGATGGGAAAAATGTGTCTCCATTGATATACAATGCACAGTAACTGTTTTATCTTTCTGTTCTTCAGTATCAAGTAATCTGCCGTTCATATTTAGGGAAGTAGATAGAATTTAAGGTTGGAATGGATCATTTGGCAACATCGACACAGAACATAACTGTCCCTGAACAAGACTGCAAAGACAAAATGTCCACTCTAAAACCTGCTTCTGGTGAGAGGCTTCTGGGGTTGCAGGACTCACAGATACCAGTGACTGGTTGTTTTCACAGCAGCTGAGGCCATATCTACACTACCATAACTATACTGCATAGCTAGGGTACCGTTGCTAAGCCAGAATAACACCAATACTGTACTAGCCCACAGTTTTGTCATTCAGTTTCCAGTGTAGACAGTAGCTCTAGTGATGACAGCTAGGTGAACCCATGCATTCTTCCATCCACCCAGCTATATCTACACTGGGATTAGGCTGACAAAGCTACGTTGTATGGTGGTATGTTTTTTTCACTCCCCTGAGCCACATAACTATGTCAACCTAAGTTTTAAGTGTAGATCAGGCCCAAGATTATAAGCAGAGTGCTGGGCTGGTCCAATTGAAACACAGTGGAATTAGCTGGAGCAATGCTTCTTCCCATCCTATGGCTCCTACATTTCTCCTGCTTATTTTACACATTGTTTCCAATATTAAATTAGTCTTTCAGATTTCAAATGCTGAAGCAAAGTCTGTTGTTTCTAGTATAGTGGGAAACTTGTTCTCTCCCCAGGTCAGAGACGTTGGCTTAGGACTGTCTGGAAACACAAACAGTATTTGTTGGGCAGTCTGTCACTTTTGTGGGTTTTTTTGCTCTTGATAGATGCCATAGAAGACTAGATAGTAGAAGGCAGGATTTCTTCCAGCGGAGGGGAGGGGGAGCGGAGAGGGGAAGAAGAAATTTAGGTTTCAGAAGTTTGATTCCATCTAAATAATTCTGGTACATGGTATAGGGAAATTCTGGGTTGCAGGATTGTGCCCCATTTTCAAATTATTTAGCTGCAGCCAATTTTGAACTGAGTTGAAATACCAAAAGTTATTAAGAAAAGATTTCTAATACTTGGAGTTACATAAGAAAAAAGGCTGTAATGAAAGCGCTGCAAGCATTTCCTTACTACTAAATTAATGCACTCTGCATTTTTTTTAAATAACCTCCTTCACAGTCTTATTCCTCTTACAAAAATATTGTTTCTTTGAATTAAGACTTGGTTAAAAAACTGTCACTGTTGCTTTGAAGTTTTAAGATGAGACAAATTAAGCAAAACTACTAACCTTTTTAATTTCCTCTCTTGCAACTTCACAAAGATTTACAATACTAGATATAATAGCCAAGATCTTAAACAACAGAAGCTCAGTGTTACCCTCATAAGTCTATATTTAAACGTTTAAACAAGTGGTCACATTTTCAAAAGTATTGAGAAATATGTTAGATAGAAATAAATAGATAATCAAAAGGATATTTTTCCCCCTCAATATGTGAGTATGTCTACATTGCAAAAAAAGTGTTTCTTAACTTGAGTTAGCAAAGTTGGGTTAAAATAGCAATGACTACATGGCAACTCAGGTTAGCAAGCCAAGTTAGTCTAGAGAGGGGACCTTGAGGGTTCAACTCCAGCTGTCTAACCTAAGCTTAACACTGAATTGTCACGTGTTCACTTTCATTTAAATCTAAAATAGCTAAACCAATTAAGAACACATTTTTTTTCTTAAGTGTACACAGATCCTGCGTATTGTAATGGCAGTTCTTTACACAGTGAAAATGATAGCGTATTCTTGTCATATATAAATAATTAATGTTATTAAAATGTGCTGGAAAATTAAACTAGTTGTTTGGAATCATATTTTGAACTATGATTGTAGATGATACAATCATGGCTTGCATCTCACTAGCCAGATAAGCTTCAGTCATAAGTCATCTTCACAAACATTTAAGATTAAATTCTTCCCTTAGTATGTGAAGGCATGTCTACACTGCAGGACAAAGTTGAATTAAGATACGCAACTTCAGCTATGTTAATTGCGTAGCTGAAGTTGAAGTAGCTTAGCTCTGCTTTTGGCACTGTCCACACTGAAGGAAGAACACTCTTCCTTCGACTTCCCTTACTCCTCATTAAAGTAGGGTTATTGGCATTGACAGGAATGCGACTCTCACTTAGAATTAGCTGTCTTTACTAGACCTGCTAATTTGAGCTCTGGAAAAGTGACAGCAGCAGCTTCGATTTTTCCTCTGTAGTGTAGACGTACTGTTAGTGTAGAAGTCTCATATGCTTAACATATGCTGAATACCATCCCACTAGACATGACATTATCAGCATGGGGTTTTTATTCAAAAAGGGAAAGGAAAAGAAAGATATATGCGAGGAATCCCAGTCACAATTCATTGTCCCTGACATTTGCATGTTCTACAAATTATTAAGCCCTTGTTTACAGCAGAATGACTTAGGAGATCTGCAGAAGCTTCAGGGGGTAGCCGAGTTAGTCTGTACAGGATAAACTTAAAAAACGACAAATGGTCTGGTAGCACTTTATAGACTAACAAAACATATAGATGGTATCATGAGCTTTCGTGGGCACAGCCCACTTCTTCAGATAACTGGAGTTTTGGAGATCTGGTTATGACATGGTTCCAGATTGCAGTGTAGATAAGGTTTTAAAAATGGTTTGTAATTGAGTTTTACAGATGTATGATGGAAACTGCTTAGTGTGGCCAATGTACCTCTAGTGAATACATTTTATGTTTTTTTCTCTAAGAATAGACTCAGGGTTCATCTACACTTGAAGCAGGAGCTGTTTTTATTTCCACCCTGGGTAGAGGTAGGCATCCTAGCTTTCATAGAGCTAGCCTGCTACAAAAGAAGTGTAGCTGCTACAGCATGTTACACTTTTATTTTTAGTGCACAAACTTAAGCCATTTTAGCTCTCACACATCTACTTGAGTTGGAAATTTCATTGCCAGCTTGAAGTGTACAAAAACCCTGAATCTATCCTGTTTTTAGTGGATTGCATAGTAAAAATGTTTTAAAAAGTAAAAATCACTTTATATACACACACATAGAAAACAACTTTCATCTGACAATCTCCAAATGCTTTATAAAGATAAATTACACCCAGATTAATGGCACATCAAGGGGAAGTTGCTTGCCCAGCATTGTGCAATGAGTGAGTCACAAAACAATCAAAAAGGTAAAGGAATGAGTGGGTGATAAAACTACTGGTGAGCTTCCAGACTGCCACTTTTTTGCTCAAGATCACTAGCCTGATTGCATGTACCATTGGTATCCCCCCAAAATAACCTCCTGTCCTAGATTCATTTTTTTTTTTCATTTTCTAAATGCTGGCTTGCTGCCTTGCTCCCCTCCTTTTGGGTGATCCATAGCTCTTAAGGCAAGATGTTTAATTCCTTGGCAACTGTCTGGATTTTAAAAGCCTGGTGCTGGATGCTGGAGAGTATAGTGTTCCCAAAGAGGTAAGATTTCTGAGTAGTGAGAGATGGATGCTAGAGTTATCCACCACTAGCTAGCATATTTTAAACATGACTGCCCATGATGGGCAAAACTATGTTCACTAATGTGTTTTTCTAACACAATGCATTTTCCCAGTGGGTCTTATGTGAATCATGGTGAGAAGGCAGGTGGAGGGGGGGCTAGCAACAGAGGAGTGGCTCCCTTGGCAGAGT
Source organism: Rafetus swinhoei (assembly GCA_019425775.1). NCBI lineage: Eukaryota > Metazoa > Chordata > Testudines > Trionychidae > Rafetus > Rafetus swinhoei. The sequence goes on along the minus strand of CM033447.1, from coordinate 63,532,107 downwards.
AAGATGGATGCACAAAAAGAAATAACAAAATGTTTTTTAAGTACATTAGAAGCAGGAAGCCTGCTAAAAAAACCTGTGGGTCCCCTAGACGATCGAACTATAAAAGGCGCAATCAAGGACGATAAAGCCATTGCGGAGAAACTAAATGATTTCTTTGCTTCAGTCTTCACGGCTGAGGACGTTGGGGAGATTCCCAAATCTGCACCGTCCTTTGTGGGTAATGAATCTGAGGAACTGTCCCAGATTGAAGTGTCATTAGAGGAGGTTTTGGAACAAATAGAAAAACTTAATGTTAACAAATCTCCGGGACCGGATGGCATTCATCCAAGGGTTCTAAAAGAACTCAAATGGGAAATTGCTGAACTATTATCTGTGGTTTGTAACCTATCCCTTAAATCAGCTTCCGTACCTAATGACTGGAAGGTAGCCAACGTGACACCAATATTTTAAAAGGGCTCTAGAGGCGATCCGGGCAATTACAGACCGGTAAGTCTAACTTCAGTGCCTGGCAAATTAGTCGAAACAATAGTAAAGAATAAAATTGTGAAGCATGTAGAAGAACATAATTTGTTGGACAAAAGTCAACATGGTTTCTGTAAAGGGAAATCCTGTCTTACTAATCTATTACAGTTCTTTGAAGGGTTAACAAACATGCGGACAAGGGGATCCAGTAGATATAGTATACTTAGATTTCCAGAAAGCCTTTGACAAGGTCCTCACCAAAGGCTCTTGTGTAAATTACATGGCCATGGGATAAGAGGAAGGTCCTTTCTTGGATTGAGAACTGGTTAAAAGACAGGAAACAAAGGGTAGGAATAAATGGTAAATTTTCAGAATAGAGAGGGGTAACTAGTGGTGTCCCCAAGGGTCAGTCCTAGGACCAATCCTGTTCAACTTATTCATAAATGATCTGGAGAAAGGGGTAAGCAGTGAGGTGGTAAAGTTTGCAGATGATACCAAACTGTTTAGGATAGTCAAGACAGAAGCAGACTGTGAGGGACTCCAAGAAGATCTCACCAAACTGAGTGATTGGGCAACAAAATGGCAAATGAAATTTAATGTGGATAAGTGTAAAGTAATGCACATCGGGAAAAATAACCCCAACTATACGTACAGTATGATGGGGCTAATTTGGCTACGACAAATCAGGAAAGAGATCTTGGAGTTATCGTGGACAGTTCTCTGAAAACTTCCACACAGTGTGCAGCGGTCAAAAAGGCAAATAGGATGCTAGGAATTATTAAGAAAGGGATAGAAAATAAGACCCAGAATATCTTACTGCCCCTGTATAAAACTATGGTACGCCCACATCTTGAATACTGTGTACAGATGTGATCTCCTCACCTCAAAAGATATTTTGGCCTTGGAAAGGGTTCAGAAAAGGGCAACTAAAATGATTAGGGGTTTGGAACGGGTCCCATATGAGGAGAGGTTAAAGCGACTGGGACTTTTCAGTTTAGAAAAGAGGAGACTGAGGGGGGATATGATAGAGGTGTATAAAATCATGAGTGGTGTGGAGAGGGCCGATAAAGAAAAGTTATTTATTAGTTCCCTAAATAGAAGAACTGGGTAGCAGGTTTAAAACTAATAAAAGAAAGTTCTTCTTCACACAGCGTGTAGTCAGCCTGTGGAACTGCTTGCCAGAGAAGGCTGTGAAGGCTGGGACTATAACAGAGTTTAAAGAGAAGCTAGATAATTTCATGGAGGTTAGGTCCATAAAAGGCTATTAGCCAGGGATAAAATGGTGTCCTTGGCCTCTGTTTGTCAGAGGCTGGAGAGGGATGGCAAGAGACAAATCGCTTGATCATTGTCTTGGTCCACCCTCTGGGGCACCTGGTGCTGGCCACTGTCGGCAGACAGGATACTGGGCTAGATGGACCTTTGGTCTGACCCGGTACGGCCGTTCTTATGTTCTTATGTTCTTATGACAACATGTTCCAGTAGGGGCAGAAAGTATTGCTTTTAAGAGGGGAGAAAACAACAGTGAAAATCAAGGGAGGGCTTCTACTTTGGGAAGAGGAAAGGCCAGACGATTTGTCTCCAGTATCTCTGGAAAAAGCCTGGAGGCCAAGTGTACTTCTCTTCAGTGGTCTAAGGTTTGTAAGCAGATTTGGCAGATATGCTGTTGTTTTCTATAGCATTATGTGAGGGTGTGGCATTTTACAGAAATCAAAGACGGTCCAAGCTGTTCCTGCAACATTTGCAGCCTGCTACTGTTAAGGTGCTGAGAGCCCTCATGTACCACTGAAGAAAGTGGGAGTTGAAAGTGTTGATTGATCATATTGTAAGATCTGTGACCACAGAAAATCTGTGATAAAGGGAGGGGAGATGGGGGGAAGGATTATGCAATGTAAATTAAGCACTTGTCCACATTGGGGATTTCAGAAGTTAGTGGCCAGATATAGTGCAGCTGTACCAGACCCACTGGCATCAGTGGAACCATTTATGCATGTAGGGCCTGTAGGCCTCATCTGTCACTGGAACACAAGCAATGGGCATGAGGACCCATCCGCATGCGGGGAGGATAGGGTTGCCAGATGGTTTCAACAAAAATACTGGACACACTTGACATTACATCACAATCTACATTACATCTTATTTAGAAAATACCGGACATTTATATTTTCTCATTTATATTTTCTCAATTTGTTTCCCAAACAGAAAGCTCAAATACTGGACTGTCCAGTTCAAAACCGAACACCTGGCAACCCTAGGGGAGGATATTTTTTGGGAAAAGCTGGATAGACAACGGAAGGGAGGTTAGTTGGTGCCCAGGAGAGGGATTCACTTGCAGGTGCAAAGAATTGCATGGAAGACAGCATGAAGGCAGTGCTGGATTTGATAATCCTGAGCTGCAGATATGCCCCCATTGGAGCCCCTTTCATGGCCCTGCCCCACCCCTGCACTAGGGGGCTCTCTAGGCCTGGAGCCTTGCCTCACCTTGAGCCATCAGGTGGCCTTCCTTGAGAAGGCAATCCCCAGGCCATTGCTCCTTGTCTTCAGGTGGGATCTGTCACAAAAGAGGGATGTGTATGGGGGTTCTTACTAGCACTGCTCCGGCAGATTCATAATCGTCCAGTGGCAGCAAATCCTCTGCAGAGATGTTGTTGGCATCCTTTCACAACGAAGTAATGAGTTTCAGATTGGGTGCCCCATGCAGATGAATGGTGTAGTGTAGCCCCCACCTCTCAGAGCTATTGTTTCTGGCTATCTGCAAACTCAGGCACTGCATCAGTTGCACACAGCACAGGTCTTGTTTTCCTGCTTCAGGGGCCTAGGGTTTGTAATCAGATTTGGCAGGCTATGCTGTTGTTTTCTTTAGTATTCTATAGCATTACCTGAGGCCCTGCTACTGTTAAGGTGCTCTTAAGGGTACTGTTAAGGTATTCTTTCTTTCTTTCTTTCAACAAGATTTGTAAGAAAACTGCTTTGAACATCAGCACGTGACTCCACATCTAAAATTTTAGGGCTGCAGGAGCTGTCTACACTGCCCCGTCTTGCACAAGAAAACCCCTCTTGTGCAATGCCGCTACGCCGATTAAGTTCAGAAATAACGGCACTGCGCAAGAGGGTTTTTCTTGCGCAAGAAGGAGCAGTGTAGACAGCTCCTTCTGGCTCAAGAGCCTCTTCTGCAAAAATGGTGGCTCATTAGGTATGCAAATGAAGCTCGGTGATATTCCATGCTTAGCCTCATTTGCATATTTCTCGCTCAAGAAGCCGCGAGTGTAGACATAGCCCTATAGTTTTCAGTGGGACCATGATTTAGTCCCAGATTCCTGCAATTGGAGCTCATTATCAGCCAGGCTACATTGGATCAATGGTGACCTGTTTTGATGGGAGGTGGTGGTTTTGCACAAGGGGCAGGAGTGGGGGAAGAGAGAGACCTTTGAAACTGCCATCTTGCATTCTGGAATCTCACTTTTTGGGGTTTTTTCTTCTTCTTCAATAAAACTTAAATCTCCATCCATTAGCATTATAAAGAAAATCTTGGAAACATGGAAGTGTAAAGAGTCTATATCTGAAACAATAGCTCTGGGAAGTGTGAACTGCTCTATTCATCTCGATGGTGTGTTATCCAAGGCCTTCTGAGACATCAGCCTGCTAGTCAAACTGCTAGTCACTGCACCAGTTTTGTTGCTAAGCCCAACTGTAGACAAGGAATCCCTCCCCTGACTATGCTTTTTTCCCTTGTCTCCCCTCTTCCAGAGCAGCAGATATGCAGGCCTAGTCTATAGTAGTAAATTAGACTGGGGTGACTAAAACACTCAGGGGTGTGAAAAATCCACACCCCTGGGCAGCATAGTCAGCACTTCTGCCTCTCCCGGAGGTGGATTTCCTATGTAGAGTGGGGAATCTCTCCTGTTGGTATAGGTAGTATCTATGCACTGAAGCACTACAGCAGTGGCACTGTTGTAGAATTTTAAGTGTAGATAAGCCCTCAGTCTACTCCCATGTTAGTGGTGGGGCCATGTCATCCCCCCTCCTTCAGCTCCAGAAGCTGGCACTCCTCCAGACTGTACTAGAGGCTGTCTGCAGACTAAGGCAAACATCACAGCAGCAGCTATGCTGAGAGTACATTGTCAAGATTTTTTTGGCAGCTAGGGGCTAGAAACATAACTTTAAAATGAAAGTTTCAATTCAGACATCTTCACCTGACTGGAAACTGTAGCTCTCAGAATACACAGAGGCTATGTCTACACTCGCGTCTTCTTGCGCAAGTAACATGCAAATGAGGCAAAGCATGGAATATCGCCAAACTTTATTTGCATACCTAATGAGCCACCATTTTTTCAGAAGAGGCTCTTGTGCAAGAAGGAGCGCGTCTACACTGCCCCTTCTTGCTCAAGAAAAACCCTCTTACGCAATGGCGTTGCACCTATTACTTTTCAGGAAGAACAGCATTGCGCAAGAGGGTTTTTCTTGCGCAAGAAGGGGCAGTGTAGACGCTCCTTCTTCTTGCAAAGATCCTCTTCTGAAAAAAATGGTGGCTCATTAGGTATGCAAATGAGGCTCAGCGATATTCCACGCTTAGCCTCATTTGCATATTACTTGCGCAAGAAGCCGCGAGTGTAGACATAGCCTTAGTGTGCTCATGCCTTAATCCAGACCTGCCCCATGGTTTATCTAAATCTCATAAAGGGAAGCCAAAGCAAGAATACAGATGATCATATTTTAAACATCTGCATGAAATTCCATATGTACAGTCACACATAGGGGAGAGCGTGGCTTGTGGGCAAAATCTGGGAGATTTTAGGTAGGTCTCAGATTGCTGTGCCCCCTCCCTCAATCTGAGCCCCACCTAAAATGTATTTATTTATCATTTGAATGGAATGGAAAGTCTTCCGGACAGTCCAGAGAATTGGTGATTGAAGATGGCTACTCTGAAGAAGAGTGCACAAATTGATGTGTGACGTTAATTACCCAAGTTATGGAAGTGATGGAGTAAAAGAAAAAAAACCATACAAACAAAACAAAATCACAAAGGATAGGGATGGGGTAGGAAGGGGATTGTGGAAAGACTGATCCATTCCACTACTACAGAATTGTTGTTTACACAGAATCACAAGTGTATATGCTGATTCTGTTGGATAGCATTTTTGCCTTCTTTTTTAAATTACTGTCATACTGCTGTGTTTTTAAGTTGTTTAAGTTACTGTGTTGCGACCCAAAGATGGCTACATTTCAAAACTGTACTCAGCTTCAGTGTAAGCAGCAGCACACCGCAGATTTGCAAAATGTTTGGGGGTACCTTGGGATGAAAGGCATATACAGTAATTATGCTGTTACTCTTGAAATCTCCTTTGTAATCACCTTCAATGGTCTTTTTTGGCAAATTATTACACAAACTAATTGACCCACTGCTATAGTAATCCTTATTTCCCAGTACATAACACAACATTGAATTTCATACCATCCCTGTTAGTGCGTACATATATTGCCATTGGCCGCTTTATATAATTCTGATCTCTCTTTTAAGTTAATACTTCAGTCATGATTGTCATATCCTACCTTAGGCCCAGTTCCATAACCCTTACTAATAGGGACAATTCCTTGACTTCCTTTGAAGTACTCATGTGAGATTCAGATTCGGGCCCCACATTCCACAGGTAACTTAATTGAATGAGTAGGGTTTGGCCATAAATACATAAAACCATATCCTACTTTGGGGTTCAGTAGGGAAGTGCTTAATCAAAAGGAAACACTGAGTTTTGCTTTAGACTAGAGTTAAGGACGACAGGGCGTGACCCTTAAAGTGATTGAAGAGTTCATGTTCCACAGTATGTTTTTAATATTAATCCATGTTTGGTAAAACCACTGACATTTTACCTACCTAATTTCCTTCATGCCAGGGTAAAACTACCCCCATGGAAACAGAACTGAACTAACATTTTTAAATGGTTAAATTTTATTTTAAAGAAGCAGGAAAAACAAGTGATTATATCATAAACCAATACAATCTGAGTTTGGTTTTTGTTCTAAAGGAATAAATCCACAACCAGGAAGCCCATCACCATAATTAGAGCTCTACTAATGCTTAAGGGAGGCCTGGGTTTGCACAAACAATGCCTGTTCTGTTGGAGCAGGAGATCTGCTTTGCTCACCTGGAATAAGGGGAATTTGGTTCTGAGAAGGTACAAGACTTTCTTTCCTCTAGCCTTCCCACTCACAAATTGTTATATAAAAGGGGGAAATTGTATCTTTGGAGATACTTTTTTCCAGTTGCCAGCACTGGCTTCATATATGAGGGTTTAAAGACCTCAGTCAGAGACACTGTGGCTACTTCTTAGGGGACAAGATCTAACTTGTGTGTATTTTGGTGATTTGATTACAATAGAGGTGTGGGACACATTTCTGAGTCAGACTTTAACTTAAGGCGGGGAGGGCAGCCCAACACAACACAAACCTACCAGTCAGTTTTCTTTTTTTAAACGGGTAACAAAATAGGACATGATAAAAGCCCGTTGACCCCATTGGATGAAGGGGCATGGGGGAGGGTTGTTAACTGCTGGGGTGAAGGGGATTATAAAATTGAATGACCCAGTGCTCCTCAAAGGAGAAAGCTACAAACTAGTTAAAGCGGGTGGGGTCTTTTCTGCCTCCTGGACTGAAAAGTTAAGACCAAAGCTGACTGTTTTTGCACATCAGCCAGCTGCTAGCTCGCCGATGGAAGCTGCCAAGGTGAAGCACAGCGGTTCAGGTAATCACGATCTTCAGCTATTTCCCCCCAGTTGGGTTAACATGAAAGGGTGGCTTAAGTCTCGATGCTTTGGGTCTGCAACTGCGTGGACCCTGTCCAACAGTAACATCAAAGGCTTTATGTCTGTAACGAAACAAGCGCTTTTAAAAACCGCTGTAAGTGAAGCGCAGCAGTTGAAACTTACGAGTGGCCCCGTCCAGCTCTGAAACCTCGCTTGGAATTAGTTTGTGGTGGAGTCAAGATTGTAAAATCCGCTGCTTTGGGGCTGGATGAAATCGGGACACGCATGGCACAGAGGGGCCAAGGCCATTCGATTTTTCCCCACCCTTCTCGTTCTGCTAGCGGGGAAAGCGACCTGGCTCGGGAAGGGGGTGACTCCCGGGCTTCTAACATCTCTCCTGTTCTTGTCTTGCCTCCCTACAACGACCGGCAGACAGGGTCACGCAACGCCCCGCTAGCTCCAACCCGCGGAAAGAGGGGGGCAGGCGGAGGCGGACCACGTTCAGCAAAGCCCAGCTGGACCTCTTGGTGAAGACGTTTGAAAGCGACCCCTACCCTGGCATCGTCGTGCGGGAGAGGCTGTCCAGCCTGACTGACATCCCCGAGTCTCGGATTCAGGTACGGCTTGGGGGGAGCCCGGGGGCCGTGGCCCTGGCACGCTTCCCGGGGACGGTCACAACAAGCAAGGTGGAACTCGGCCCGTGGGAGGGTATAGCCTTGGGCGTTGTGAACGCCACTGCAACAGTGACATGGCTCTTTCTTGTAACTGCAGGAGCCGATCTCGCTACACCGGCTCCAAGGCCACTGGTACTGGAGGTTGGGTGTGTGGGGGTTGGGGCTGGTTCCCCTTTTGCTGGCGGTGTCTTTAGAGAGGCGCTCGGTGAAATGGTGCTTTGCCCTCCCTTTCTTTGGTGAGAGGGCCGGGACTAGAGCTACGCCTTGGGTTGTGCCCTGTAAAAGGGATACTGGGGGATCCGGATCGAGGGGTGTCTCCAGCAGGAGCAATGCTGCTGCTCTCCTAGATGAGTTAGGGCTTGAGGTCTGCAGAGGCCTGCCCCCCTTCCGTTTTGGTGGCCCTACTTGTGGTGCAGCTTTAGGGACAGATTCTGCAACTAGATCTGGAGTCTGTGCCTCTCCCTGAGCCTGTGAGAGTCCCCATGGATCCCCTTCTTGGGAGCTGAAATATGAGACAGGGCACGGGGGTCCCTGAAATTGTTACAATTTGCGGAGAAAGACCTGATCTCCTGATTCCAGGGTTTATTTGTGGGGTGGGAAACATTTGCTTGTATGTTTCAAGAACTATTGTAGGGCCTCTGAAACCCAGTGTTATATGCAACCCCAAATCTTACTCCTATAGCTTTGGGGCCATCACAGATGCATCAGAATTAATCATCAATCTTTGACTGAGTCCATTTGTGGAGTCACTATCAGCAAATGCCAGTTAGACTAGCAACTCTTAGGCAGCGGTACGCCAAGGTCTTCCAGGGGTACATCAATTCCGCTGAATATTTGTCTAGTTTTACAACAGGCTAGTTTAAAAAAATCCTAGCCAAGTTAGTGGAAACTACAATTTCATATGGACAAGTTTATGGTATATGACTGCAATGTACCATAAACTGCAATGTAAGCACTATATTTATATTTTAACCAATTTATTTTATAATTATATGGTAAACACGAGAAAGTAAGCAATATTTCGATAATAGCATGTTGTGATGCTTTTTTTGGCCTGATTTTGTAAATAAGTAGTTTTAGGTGAGGTGAAACTAGGGGTGAAAAGAAAAATTAGACTCCTGAAATGGGTATAGTAGTGTGGAAAGTTTGAGAACTACTGAGTTAGACTACTGGGGAGACGAGTCCTTTGCCAACCTAGGAGAGCACAATTTAGCTCTTTTGAGAAACTATAACTTGAATCTGGGGGGGAGGGAATTGTAAACAAACTCAAACTAAAAACCCTCAGGGTTTAGCTCTTCACAATGATAGGGAAAATAGAAACATTGGGATCTGATTGAGCTCTGCTACTGCCATTGGGGGCAGAAGGGTTCACTTGGCTCTGGGGTGGGAACCATTGTTTGCCCATCCCCCTATTTTTCAACTGGGTGGAAGAGGGAAACTAAGGTTTGAATTTTGTTGTTGACTAAGGCTAAGTCTACACTGGCACTCTACAATGTTGTAACTTTCTGGCTCAGGAGTGTGAAAATACCCCCCTACCCCAGACTTGCAATTTACAGCATTGTGAAATGCTAGTGTGAAGGTGGCTATAGCACTGGGAGCAAGATTGCCAACACTACTAGCTATTCCATTGGTGGAGGTAGCTTACATAGTGCTGGGAGAGAGCTCTTCCTGTGCTCTCATGGCGTGGCCACACTTCTAGTTTAAAGGGCTGCTGCAGCTGCACTCTAAACTTTTAAGTGTAGACAAAGCCTCTAGCTGGTAGTCAACTAGAGTTACTTCTAACTCTTGAAACTTTGACAAGTTACAATTTAATCCAGCTCCAGCATTTGTTCATTTCAACCAGTGCCAGTAGTGTTGCAAATTCCTCAAAGAGCTGGTGTCAAGGACCTGCTCAAACTCCCACCAAAATGAATGGGAGCCGTTCTGTTGACTCTAAAGGGAGTTGAATGGGGCTTCTGCTCTCTGAAATATTTTGCCAAGGAAAACTACAGCACTCTTTAGAGTAAGAGGGACATGAATAGCTGGCAATTCAAATAGTTAAGGAAACTCGCTCCAAACTGGAAAATGGGGAGGAGGAATACTTTTTAAAAACTGGTGCCTAAATTGCACAGTCTTGACATAACTGACACACAGTGCATATAGTGACATTACTGAGGAGAATTTGATCTTGTGGATATGTATGTGCATGGCAGGGGGCTTACATGAATGATCATGATGTCTTACTTTCTGTTAATTCCCTCCCAGGTGTGGTTTCAAAACAGAAGAGCCAGGCAGCTGAACCATAAGAAGATTGATACCCCCATATTTCCCAAATCTGATTATGGCAACAAGAAGCTGACCCACTTCAGTGTCAACCTCCCAGACAGGCCAAGAATGGCACAGACTTTTGCATCTGGTCAGAGTCTACTCAATCTACAGCCATGTGTGCCAGAAGGGAATCTAAATGTTCCTAGTCAGCCCATGCAGTATTCAGGGCAACAGCTTCCTAGGTTAGATGGTAATTTCAAGAGCTTGGGCAGCACTTTTAGATCAGGGACCCAAATCCAGATCCCACCAACTCATTTTGACTCTGTTTATGTGTCTAGAGAAAACCAGTTCGGTTTAGGAGCCGCGGAGAGTCAGATTCAGCATCGTGTGCAACCCCTGCAGCAACATCCATACTACCAAATATCTTTACCTGGAAACTACTACTCAGACACACATCTGTTCCAGGCTGCTTCCCCGCTTACAGTGGGAAGCCAGCAGTGTGGTCAAGGTCCTCAGTATCCAGCAGCTAAAGAGAACGTTTACAGGATGCCTGTTGCTGTCAACTACTTAAACTCTAGCCAAGGAGTGATCCATGAGGAAGGTTCCTATGTCAAAGCAAGCACTGCTCATCTTAGTAAGAGTCCAGTTGTAGGTCATGGTGGAGGAGATGCCCAAGTAAAGGTTGAGCCCGAGCAGGCTCATTGTAACACTGATTCGCTGTTTTTTTCTAGTGTTACTCTTCCTCCTTCGATGTTTGTAAACAATCAGGTGCCATCTCAGACGACCCTGACCCCGCTGGTTCCTTTGTTTGGGCAACAACTGAAAGAAATGATGGATGAATTTGATCCTTGTTGGTCAGATACGAGAAATGAAGTCTTAGGCGTGGATCTAGATTTGCTACTTGAAAGTGAACAAAATGGAGAGCCAAGTGGTAGTAGTAGAAATTACCCCTTCACCTTTATTGGCCAGAATTCAAGCTGCCACTTAGGTGAGACCTGAAAATGATTTGGTGGCTCATAAATTTGCATGATTGTCAAGGTGAAAGAGGGGAAGGTATAGGGAGTATTGCTGGCCAGTGTTTTTAGTGTTTATGTGAGAGTCATTAAGGCGGTGGGGGAAGCAGGTGTGTAGAAGGTGGATGCTAGAAGTAGTGAATAATTTCATCTGTGTTTGGGCATTGTCAACAAGCTGCTTGCAGTGATCCTGTATTAGTTTATTAGCCACCAGATAACTTTACTTGGTCTGTAGACTGGTCACAGTTCCCTGAGCAATAGTCTCTGATAATCAAATTTGTTGGTTAGCTTTGACTGAGGTATGGAATATGGGAGAAGTTTTAGGGGATTACATCTATTTCCTCATTCGAAGAATGTACCACGTATTGAGTGAGACTACTTATGCTGAAAATTCACTTTCTATTCAGTATACTCTTATTTCTTTCATAATAGAAGAGGCACAAACACAAGAAAAGCAAGTAGCTTTTTTTTTAAACAAGGTCAGTGGAAATTGCGGGGTTATGTAGAGTAGTATTTTCCTACTCTGATGTGTGCCTTTAATTCAAGTCACCAGTATCCCCCTTTTCACAGACCTATGTACTGTACAATGTAGATGGAGTTTTTCTTAAAAGGCAATGTTCTGTGCATACTGGTATTCTAACTGAATTGCATGAATTCTGCCCTAAGAGAGGGGTTTTAAAACTTCATTATCTTTACCATATCTCTTGAAAAAGATGGATTAACATCCCTATAAAGTGCACTGCAACAGGAATTGAAGGCAAGCATCCATATGCTCTCAATACTGTACTGTTGGGCTTGATCCTGAAAAGACTGGGGCTGAGCTCCTTCTTCAAGGTATTTTGGTGCCTAATTCCCTTTGGATTTTAACATCAGTGAGTGCAAGGCACCAACATACCTTTAAGAATCTGCCTTGAGCTCAGAGTAGGCTACAGAATAGGCATCCCCCCTGTGTTTGCATGAGGTTTGACTGTAGTCAAACAGCTCACTGGGGCTGCATTGCTGTGGGGCTCTGCTCAAACTTATGTAGTTGCAGAAGTGTGGCCAGGATGTCTTAACATCTCTTTCACATGAAACTTAAATGCTTGATTGCATAATGTTCAAAAAGTGATTATGGATACTTTTTAAAATGTTGACTTCAAACTTTAAGGTGTTTTAAATTATTCATTTTATAAAGTAAAACACATAAGCTATGTTTTTTTTCTCTCTTTGAAATGGATGTAGTTGCAGAGAGGTAGTCCAGTGGCTTGTGTATGGATTGAGAATTAACACATGCAGAGTTGTGGTCCGGGCTTTTGTGATAATTCCATCTCTGGCCTGGACAAATCACTTAACCTCCCTGCTTCCATCATCTGTATATTTTAATGGAAATAATACTTAACTACCTCATAGGGATCTTAGAATAATAGGCTAATGTCTAAAGCGCTTTGCACACAGAAGGCACCATGTGAGTGCTAAGTATTGTATTTATTATGAAATGACTTGTACTGAGTTTTTTTTTATGACCTATGTGCCTCAGTAAACTTTGTTTCTAGAAGTGTGTTTGGTAATGCTTATTATTTGTCACTTATTTAATTTCTTGATTTTATGGGAGGGGGTGTTTCTCAAGCATCTTCTATAATGCTGCTGGATTGGGACATGAGCTATGATGCTCAAGTGTTTAAAACCACTTTCAGTCCTACTGGTTTCAATAACCTGCTCACACTCAAAGCACATGATGAAAGGTTAATTGGTATCTAAGGGCTAACTTTTCTGCCCAAGTATTTAAGTAGCTGTGTGTGGCACAAGGTGGCTTCTGGGTGGAAATGGAAAAGAATCCTCCCAAATTGGGCTGTGGAATGGATTCAGAGGCACTCTGTGACCATTCAGTAATCCTGAGGCTGCATTATCTCATCTGCTCTGAAGGACTGCATTAAAGAATTCACATTGCTCTGGAGCGGAGCTCTCAAAAAATCCTGGCACCTTTGGTGTCCATGAACCAGGATATCCCCCTTGTGCTATCTATGTGGGCTCCCCAAATCTGCCCCTACTTCACCTCAGTTTTCCAGCGTTTCAGTGCTTTTACAACACCTGGAACCATCCCCATTCTGCATTCTTCTTCTAGAGTAGTAGGCAGTCTTTGTTCATAAAACCCACTGCCGAGATCTTTGCCGTGACTTTCAGAAGTGATGAGCACCCAAACTCCAGTTGGGGTCAAAAGGAGCTGTGTGGGGTATTTGGCCCTGGCTTCATTTTTAAAAGTGGCCCTTGGGGTAAGGAAGGAAATGTGGGAGGAGGGGTCTCTACACAGCAGTGTGAATGGCCAGGCTAAAATCTTCAGGTTTGCTCAATGAAATGTAAAAGAGAAATAAGACTTCTGTTCTTAATAAGTGTCTCTTTTTTTAGACAAAGTTACAATTATGTTCCAGATGAACCTTTTTGAAGAGAAAATAGAAAGACAAGGTAGATGAGGTACATCTTTTATTAGAGTTTTTTTGTTGGTGAGAGACACCACACAGAACTGCAACACTGCAGGTAAGAGTGAATGAGTCAGGAGCTGTCTACCTTCCATTTGTATTTGTTGTGGGGCTAGTGTTACTGAACCTGATCCTAAGTCCATATTAACTTGGTACCACCTGAATGGCTACTGACATGGGACCTGCTCCATGAAGGTTAGACAGACTAAGGCTGCATCCCTTTATAGGTAAATTAGTAGACTTGAAGGAAAACACAATGGCGCTTTTTTTTTTAATTTGGGAGACAATGCACACTTGATTGCATGTGGCCTTCCCAAAAGACTTTGTTACACTTGCTGGCAAGGGTTCCTGGGGCTGAGCTCCCTGTGGCTTCAGGAAGTTTTTAACTCAACAAGGACTTCAGGAGTGGAGCCTTAGAACCCTTATGTCTCTTTGCTATGCCCAAGGAGGGACTACTGTGGAAAAAGGGGGGCAGGACTGCACTCCACACAAGCTGAAAGTAGTGCTATATGGGGGCTTGGGGAATGGATGGCAGTAGCAAATACTTAAGAATTTCCTAGGGTAAACCCGGCCTAACTGCGTGGGTCAGGGGTGTGCAAAATCCACATGCCTGAACAGCATAGTTAAGCGAGCCTAATCTCTGCTGCAGACAAGGAAATCTTTCCGCTGACCCTAGCTACTGCCTCCTTGGAAGTTGGATTACCTATAACATGAAGGGCATCTGTTGGTAACATAAACAGTGTCTTCTGCAGTGGTGATGGGCAATAAAACAGCAGCAGTTTGCCAGGATTAGCCCTTAGTGGGGCACAGCTGCTATATTTACCCACACCTGCACTAGTTGGTAATTACAGCTCACTTTGGCGCTGGATTGCCATTCCTTGCCAATGGGAGTGGTGTGAACCAGGACACTGCTTCCCACTGGCCAGGTATGATGATTTGCAGCCAATAGGAGCTGCAAGCGCCGGTACCTGCAGAGAGACAGGTAAATATAGTGGCAGTGGTCCACTGTGGGGAACTGCATCAGGCCTGTGGGCCACTATTTGTCCACACCTGGTCTATAGTGAAGTATGGCTAAGGGTACATTCAACTAGGCAAATCCAAAAGCCAGTGTCTGCCAGGAAAGGTATTGTACCAGTGATCAATACCTCACACTGGTATTTGAGACAACAGTCTCAAAGTGCTGCTAAATAGTCCTGTAGTTTGGAGGGATGAACCTTTTCCTTTAGGCCAGTGATCTCCAACCTTTTAAAACGCAAGATCACTTTTTAAATTTAAGTGCAATCCAGCATCTACCTCAACCCAAATACCCTTGCACCACCTTCTCGGAGGCCCTGCCCCAGCTCACTCCATCCTCCCTTCCTTTCACTAGGCAGGGGCAGAGGGTTGGGCACAGGCTCTGGTCTTGGGGATTTGGAGTGTGAGAGGGGCTCTGAGCTAAGCCTGGGTCAGGGGGGTTGAAATAGATGAGGGGGTTTAGAGTACAGGCTCTGTAAGGGAGTTTGGGTCCAGGGGGCTCAGGGCTAGGGCTCTGGGTGCAGTAGGGGGGTTCATGACTGGGGCAGGGGTTCAGAGCTGGCTCTAGCTGGGAACTGCTTACCTCAGGTGGTTCCTGGGTGTTGGTGCAGTGGGCTTAAGGCAGGCTGGCCCTGGCCCACTCTCTAAAGCAGCTGGCAAACTCTCCATCCAAAGCCCTGTGCCCTCCCACTGTTCTGTGGAGACAGAATACAGGGTGGGAGGGGGGGCACCCTGGCATCAGTACCTTCTCCTCTCCCTTGCCTGCTCTGCACACCAAGCGGGAGGCTCCTGCGGGTGGGGACAGTCTCTTAGGCAAAGGGCAGGAAATATGCAGCAGTAGGGCAAGGGGCAGCTGAAGTGCCAGCACGTGATAGCCTCTTGGCCCAACCAGTCAAGATCACCTGTCAGGGGCTCCAAGATCTACCGGTAGGTCCCGAGCTACTGGTTGCTGACCACTGCTTTAGGCATAGTCCCAACATGTGATTCCACCACACTTGCTCTATGCTGGTTCCAGAAGTCTTTCCGTTGACTGACTTTGCATCAGCCTTCAAAGATGAATGGCATCTCTACTTCTGAAAGACAAGCTAAAATTTACACCTAGTGCCTAGATAACCCACTTGAGGTGACAAATTATTAGAATGAGATTCTCAATAGGATTTTTCTCCAAGACCATGTTGATGAAATCTCCTCCCCGTGTGTGCTATGAGAAGATGAAAGGCACAAAGTTACCAGCTGCAGAGGAGCAGTAATTGAGTAAAAGACCGGTGAGGAGGGAACTGTGCAGAAATCCTGCTCTATTAAGGTATTTCTGCACAGCAGGGCTAAACTCAAAATAAGCTATGCAACTTGAGCTACGCTAATTACATAGTTTAAGTCAAAATAGCTCATTTAGAATTTGGGCACGTCTACACAGCACTTATTTCAAAATAGAGCACTCTTCGACTTCCCTTACTCCTCGTAAAATGAGAGTTACAGGAGTCGGAGTAAGAAGTCCTCGGGCTGGACATTATGCCAAAATAACTGCTTGTGTGTAAGATGTACATTTTATTTCAAAATAACATCAGTTATTCCAAAATAATGGTGCTGTGTAGATGTATCCTTGGGGAATGTGTAGTTGGGTGGGAAAGAAAAAAGTGCTGACATGTTATTTCCACAAACACTGTGTGGCAGTATGCAGAACAGGCTGTTCTCTTGCCCATCTCCTTTCTGGTCTCTTGTAGGAGCTGGTTATTTACCTTGTGACCTTCCATCTGCATCTACCTCTTAGACAGGTGCAGAGCCTGCAAAACTGCTCCATAGGTAGGCAATGTCTATAGGCTTTCTTTCTGCACTAGCTTTCTTTCTCTTGGGCTACATCTACACTACAGGCTTCTTGTGCAAGAAACCTTTTGTGCTAGAGTTTTTGCGCAAAAACTTATTGCGCAAGAGGACGTCCACACCTCAAAGCACGTCGCAAAAGCAATGTGCTTTTGTGCAAGAGAGCGTCCACAGTGCTGGACACTCTTGCACAAGAAAGCTCTGATGGCCATTCACAGAATGGCCATCAGAGCACCTGTGCTTTTTTCCATAGGTCCACACTGGCCTTTTTGTGCAATAGCTGTAGCGCTAAAAGCAGTTATGCCTCAGAAAAGGGGGTTTACCGACAGCGTAAAAAGCCCTCCGTTCTGCCGTTTAACTGCCCATTTAATTGCGCAAGAGCTCATTTGAGGTATGGACGCTCCCCAGGTTTTTGCGCAAAAACAGCTGTTTTTGTGCAAAAATCTTGAAGTGTAGATGTAGCCTTGGACAAGCAACCATGGCTCCCATTTAGTACCCCTTTGTGATTGCTGGGGTAGTATGGGGCTGCAGGGCTTGAGCTCTGGGTATGTAGTGTATAGGGGGAATAGCTTTCTTCTCATTGATCAATCTTGTACTTTAAATATGAAAGCAAAGTTTATTACCTTTACTTCTCACAAACATGCAATGTTTACTACATACAGAGCTTTGAACAGCAAATATCCATGGCACATGGCAGTGCTCTGTCCAAATGAGCTGATAATCTGGTGTGAATTATTTGTCCTCTCCCTTTGTTGCATATTACCTTTATCTTAGTGTCCTGTCTAGCATGAATTTCACAATAACAAAATCAGCTCTGACTTGTTAAATACAAACTCTCTCCTTTCTATTGCTATTTAAAGGCTTTCCACAAGCTCTTTGTAGAAGATTTTATTAAATTATATTTACTTCTTGCATATAGTTATGTTCATAGCAAGGATTATTTAAAAAAATGGGGGGAAGGAAATTAGTCAGCTCTCTTGCACTATTTATTTCTAGATGCCCAGAAGAATCCTCAGGAGCTGGCTCATTGAAACACAAATGTCTGCAGGACCTAGATCTAAGTGGTCCATTTCCAATTATTTTATTATTCTATTTGTATTTCATTGGCATCTAGTGGCCCCAACTAAGATCAGGATCCATGGTGCTGTTTCTGAAGAGATTACAGACAAGACCTTGATCCTGCAAAGAAGCATATGCTTAACTTTATTCCCATTGACTTCAGTGGGACTGCTTCAGAATTATAGAAATTAAACATGCATACAAATGTCTGCAGGATTGGGCCTAAACAGACAAAAGCTGGGAAGTGAAGTATTGGTCAGATCAGATGTATAGAAGTGTTTGTAGGTATATGCCCCATGTAGTGGGAGAGAAATGGGGCTTTATGCTTTTTCCTGTTCTACTAAAATTGAAAATGTGGCACTTTACCATGTGATTAAAATGGTTTATAAAAGGGCTATATGGAAACAGTATTTTATACCCTACTTTTTATATGAGTCTTCCCTGCTAGTGTTGTAGAGTCGATACAGAAAAAAGCTGGGTTCAGTAGTGCTTCGAGTATCATTAACAATATTGTCAGCTAAACTGATTGTACCACTTTCAATGCTGATGACTATGCCTAAGACAAAATAACAGAAAAACAACAACAAATGGTCTGGTAGCACTTTATAGACTAAGGAAACATGTAGATGGTATCATGAGCTTAGGAGGGCACAGTCCACTTCTCATGATACCATCTACATGTTTCCTTAGTCTATAAAGTGCTACCAGACCATTATTTGTTTTTTTCTGTACAGACTAACTCAGCTACCCCCTGAAGCTACAAAATAACAGCTTTCTCACCAAATCCTAGGTTGAGTTTGCAGGACTTTCAGCTACAAGAAACAAATCTGTTTTGACTTTTGGCTGATGAAGGCTGCTATGAACACACAGGGGAAGCCACCCACCCCATTGCACTTGTCTGTGCCGCGCCTGTCAGAGCGACTGTGACAGTAACAAGCTCTCCCTCCGGCACCCTCCCGCCCGCATGCAAATGAACAGGCACTTCGTTTGCAAGTCCCCTAAATGGAGCCCGAGTCCCGAAGACTGAAGCAGCCGCTCCCCCCCCCCGGGAATAGCCCTGAGCTAGTCCCCCCCCCGGGACTAGTCGCGTTGCATCAGGTTCAGCTGGTGCCTGATGATTTCTCCGCAGCAGGGCCCCCCGCGCCGGCTGCCAGCCCGCCACGCGCCCCGGGAGCCAGGCGCCCCGCGAGTCGCGCGCCAGGCCCGCGGCCCGGTGGCGGCTCCCGCCTTGCCCGGCGAGGGGAGACCCGAGCCCACGAGCGTCCCGCCCGCTGCCGCCGGGGAGCGAGGGGAACGCGCCGCCCTCAGCGCTGGGTCCGGTCAGGGGCGGGTGGAGGGGAGCCATTGTCCCAGGCTCTGTACATCCCCCAGAGCTGGCACTGGTTCTAAGGCTGCCTTTGCTGATCAGAAAGGTGCTTTTACCGTGCAAGAACTAAACTGAGTTAACTAGCCCAATGTTTCTCACCCTTTTTATAAAGTATCCCCTTGAAAAAAATTTTAAGTACCCCCAGCACCTACAGTTTTCAGACACACACATTTTTTTCTACCATTGCAACACATTTGTTTAAACAACTTAATCGTAGCTGGGCGGGTGATGACATTTTTGGGTGTAAAAAAGTACAAAAATAATAACGCGCTGTAGAACTTGAAACAAAAATTCAGTTTTCTCCCAATTTCAGTTGTGTTGATGTACCCCCCAGACTTCTCTTGAGTACCCCAAAGGGTACTCGTACTGGTTGAGAAACACTGAACTAGCCCACTATGAATTCTAGCAGAGATCAGCTTCTCGGGAACTTACTGTGGTGCAGTTATGTGATATCAACTGTGGGTGTAGTGTTGCTCATCTTGCATGGGATACACTGCAGTAAAAATGAACTGAACTACCACAAAAATTCCTTGTGGAGACAAGGTACTAGGTTTTTACTGCAAGGTAACTAACCTGCATTAGCTAATCTCATTGTTTAAAAAAGCACCTTTTTTGGCAGTGAAAACAAAGCCTGAAATTGCATTGACCTTAGAAAATTAAAGGAGCAAGTAATCCGCAGAGACTGGTGATGGGAAAAATGTGTCTCCATTGATATACAATGCACAGTAACTGTTTTATCTTTCTGTTCTTCAGTATCATGCAATCTGCCGTTCATATTTAGGGAAGTAGATAGAATTTAAGGTTGGAATGGATCATTTGGCAACATCGACACAGAACATAACTGTCCCTGAACAAGACTGCAAAGACAAAATATCCACTCTAAAACCTGCTCACAGATACCAGTGACTGGTTGTTTTCACAGCAACTGAGGCCATAACTACACTACCATAACTATACTGCATAGCTAGGGTACCGTTGCTATGCCAGAATAACACCAATACTGTAGACAGTTTAAATCAGTAGAAGGGGTTTTTTTTCTGTCACTGGAATACCATTTTTCCTAGGCTTTGTCTACACTATGCAGCTTTTAGCGACACGGTTGTGTTGCTACAACCATGTTGCTAAAAGCTGGGGAGTGTAGCTTCTGTTTGTTGGTTCTTTTGCTGACAAAATACATCCGCCCCTAATGAGTGGCATTAGCTTTGTCGACAGGACAGTACTCAACAAAGCTGTCAACAAAGCGCTCTTCTTGACACTTGCTTTTGGCAAAACTTTTGTCTTTTGTGGGAGTGTCTTTTTAAAATCTCTGAACAACAACAGTTTTGTCATTCAGTTTCCAGTGTAGACAGTAGCTCTAGTGATGATATCTAGGTGAACCCATGCATTCTTCCATCCACCCAGGTACATCTACACTGGGATTAGGCTGACAAAGCTACGTTGTATGCTGGTATGTTTTTTTCACCCCCTGAGCCACATAACTATGTCAACCTAAGTTTTAAGTGTAGATCAGGCTCAAGATTATAAGCAGAGTGCTGGGCTGGTCCAATTGAAAGATAGTGGAATTAGCTGGAGGAATGCTTCTTCCCATCCTATGGCTCCTACATTTCTGCTGCTCATTTTACACATTGTTTCCAGTATTAAATTCGTCTTTCAGATTTCAAATGCTGAAGCAAAGTCTGTTGTTTCTAGTACAGTGGGAAACTTGTTCTCTCCCCAGGTCAGAGACGTTGGCTTAGGACTGTCTGGGAACACAAAAGGTATTTGTTGGGCAGTCTGTCACTTGTGGGTTTTTTTACTCTTGATAGATGCCATAGAAGACTAGATAGTAGAAGGCAGGATTTCTTCCGGGGTGGGGGTGGGAGGTGAAGAGGAGAGGGGAAGAAGAAATTTAGGTCCCCTTTAGAGAGGGGACCTTGAGGGTTCAACTCCAGCTGTCTAACCTAAGCTTAACACTGAATTGTCATGTATTCACTTCCATTTCAAACTAAAATAGCTAAACCAATTAAGAACACATCTTTTTTCTTCTTAAGTGTATACAGATCCTGTGTATTGTAATGGCTGTTCTTTACACAGTGAAAATGATAGCTGTATTCTTGTCATATATAAATGATTCATGTTATTAAAATATGCTGGAAATTAAACTAGTTGTTTGGAATCATATTTTGAACTATGATTGTAGGTGATACAATCATGGCTTGCATCTCATTCGTCAGATAAGCTTCAGTCACAAGTCATCTTCACAAACATTTAAGATTAAATTCTTCCCTTAGTATGTGAAGGCATGTCTACACTGCAGGACAAAGTTGAATTAAGATACGCAACTTCAGCTATGTTAATTGTGTAGCTGAAGTCAAAGTTGCTTAGCTCTGCTTTTGGCACTGTCCACACTGAAGGAAGAACACTCTTCCTTCGACTTCCCTTACTCCTCATTAAAGTAGGGTTATTGGCATCGACAGGAGTGCGACTCTCACTTCTAATTAGCTGTCTTTACTAGACCTGCTAATTTGAGCCCTGGAAAAGTGACAGCTGTTTTTATTTCCACCCTGGGTAGAGGTAGGCATCCTAGCTTTCATAGAGCTAGCCTGCTACAAATAGCAGTGTAGCTGCTACAGCATGTTACACTTCTATTTTTAGCACATAAATGTAAGCCATTTTAGCTCTCACACATCTACTTGAGTTGGAAATTTCATAGCCAGCTTGAAGTGTACACATACCCTGAATCTATCCTGTTTTTAGTGGATTGCATAGTAAAAATGTTTTAAAAAGTAAAAATCGTTTTACATACACACACATAGAAAACAACTTTCATCTGACAATCTCCAAAAGCTTTATAAAGATAAATTATACCCAGATTAATGACACATGAAGGGG